>CAWUFW010004877.1:0-1446192 GCA_963921515.1 Calotriton arnoldi
GGAAGGGCTTCCGCTAAATGTGCGAAACAACGCCCCGAATCCTAAGAAGAAAGAATTCTCTTCTTGAGTCCCCCTCACTCACCAAGGGTTGCCCCTAGGTGACATGCTTCATCATTGGGGCCATCCCAGACATCTACTGTCTGGGGCGTGCTAACAGCTTGCGGAACTACGTAAGAGCACTTTTTGTGAGAAAATGTGTAGTGTAGTATTGGGGGGAGTGGTGATGGTGATGCTAAAAAAATACCTAGCTAGTGAAGCGATTAGTTTATTCCTGCTCCTGGTTGGTATGGATAAAAAGGGGGGTTAATAGTAGGGAGGAAGTGTAACTGTTATGTGTATACTATCCCTAGTATTTGAGTCGACATGTTCCAAGAGGTGTCCTAAACCTTTTCTTCAGTACCACATGGGGACCAGCCCATGCGTACCACTCCGTGAGAAAAACAATCCTATACTAAAGAAATAATATAATAAAGAACAGGTTGCACACCTAATGTGTGAGCTTGCACAAAATTAAATACATACGGTTGAAATCAGACTCGTAGTATCTGTTCAAGGAGATAAAGTGACAAAGAGATTAGTACATATTGCCTGCCCACCTCTCACGTAGGGCGGAGTCCAAGCTCCCTTATGCAGTGCTTAAATCAATGCGTTCCTCTATAGTTTGTGTCGGTGCCCTTAGTAGTAAAAAAATTATTGAATTAGTGCTTGTATCCAATGTGACACCTCGGAGACACATCGGACAACTCTATTGTGAGAAAGCATGGTTAATCGTTAAAAACATTGGTAGAGAAAGGAACACTCGTGAGCAAACATTACAGAGACAAAACAAACATATAAGCATACTGTTCACAATTTGTAAGAACATACTTTTGTTTATGGCAACCGCTGTGCCTCATGGACTGCCAGAGGTGGAGGTGCTTGTAGTAACCTAGAAGAATGTATATAAGAAGTATTTGAGTCCAAAGGAAAGGGCCATGGGTAAAAGCAAAATACTGGTTAGTTATTTCCCATAAGCGTGGCCTGGAGGAAAAAACGAGCGTTTTTCAGGGATCCTGGGTTCCTGTTAGGGGAAGAAAAGATCTTACTTGGCTCAGCACTCCTCCGTCAATGACACCTACTCGTACCCGGAGCGGACCGCATTAGCGTGTCTTCAGCTCGATGTTGTCTAAATACTGGCAGGAAAAGCCCAGTTATGCTCCTTATGTGAGTGGAGCCTGGGCCGCGGTTAGCAAGAAGATGACCGCCTAGTTTCGGAACTTTGTCCGCGCCATTTTGGGAGGATCATTTTCAGAGTTGGAATTTTTTTTTAATTAAGTTAGTGGCATCGTCAAACTGGGGGATGAGTAAATAATAATTTATCAGTGTTTTTTTTTTTTTGAGGGGATTACACCGCAACTGAAAAAAGACTACGACAAAAGAGAGAAAAAGAACTATGAACCAAGGTTAATTGGCCCATTTCATTATTGGGGAAAGTTCGAGCGCCATATAGGAAGTAGAGACCTGAGTTGGTCCATCTCCAATATTTAGTTGAAAGATTATCAATTGGAGTGTAGTTAGTATGGTGTCAACCTGAGAGGAGAAACTACTCTAAAGTCTATGTTTGATAGCGAGGCAGTAGGATTTTGACTGTTGCTTTTGTGTGGATGTGGATGCGGTCGTTCAGTAATTACAAGTTCCTTGCATCGTGCCAGTGGAGTTACCAAAGCAGTAGCGAGGGTCTCACATGGGAGTCTGTTCGTGGAACCTATTCTTGGAGGTGATTTTGACCTCCAGAATGGAGTCCCACCGAACAGACAGACTCTTCTCTTTTTGTCGTAGTCTTTTTTTTCAGTTGCTTGGTAATCCCCTCAAAAAAAAAAAACACTGAGGGAAACTATTATTTACTCATCCCCCAGTTTGATAATGCCACTAGTTTAATTTGAAAAAAAATTCCAACTCCTGAAAATGATCCTCCCCAAATAAGCTGGCGCGGACAAAGTTCCGAAACTAGGCAGCCATTTTCTTACAGCACAGCAGTCCTAGTCTTTGCTCACATATGAGCATGACTGGGCTTTTCCTGCCAGTGTTCGAACAACATCGGGCTGAAGACACGCTAATATAGCGGTCCGCCGGGTTCGAAAGCAGGTGTCATTGACGGAGGAATGCTGAGCCAAGCAAGATCTTTTCTTCCCTAACAGGGACCCAGGATCCCCTGAGAAAACGCAGCGTTTCCTCCTCCAGGCCACTATGGAAATAACTAACCAGTATTTTGCTTTTACCCATGGCCCTTCCCTCTGACTCAAATGCTTTATACATTCTTCTAGGGTTACTACGAACCCCTCCACTGGCAGTCCATGAGGCACAGCGTTGCCAGAACAGAAGTATGTTGCTGGCAAATTGTGAACAGTATGTTTATATGTTTGTTTGGCTCTTGTGACGCTTACAGCGAGTGTTTCTTTCTCTTTTTTCGCAGTGTTTTTACGATTAACCATGCTTTCTCACAATGGGAAGTGAAGTCCGATGTGTTCAAGGTGTCAGCAGTGGATGCAAGCACCAATTCAGAGGTTTTTTGCTGCACTAAGGGCACTCGCACGCCTGAAACTATAGAGGAACGCATTGATTTAAGCACTGCATATGGTTTGGACCTGCCCACGTGAGAGGTGGGCAAGCAATATATTGCTAATCAGCTTTGTCACTTTGTCTCCTTGGGCAGATACTACTGAGTCTGGTTTCGACCGCATGTATTTAATTTTGGTGCTCACACAGTAGGTGTGCACCTGTTCACTGATTATATTGTTTCTTTAGTACAGGATTGTTTTTCTCCGACGGAGTGACAATGCGCATGGGCCTGAGTCCCCATAGTGGTCCTGAAAGAGAGAGGTTTAGGGGACACCTCGAAACATGGAGCGAATACTAGGGATAGTATACGCATAGCAGTTACACTTCACTCCCTACTATTAACCCCCCTTCCTATCCATACCAGCCAGGAGCAGGAACAAATTAAGTCGCTCACTAGCTTAGGTTATTTTGGCATCACCCATCACCACTCCCCCAATACTACACTACACATTTTCTCTCATAACATGCTCTTGCGATAGTGCCATGGGGTGCAGCACGCCCCAGACAGTAGATGTCTGGGATGGCCCCAATGATGAAGCATGTCACCTAGGGGCAGCACTTGGTGAGTGAGGGGACTCAAGAGAGAATTTTCTCTTCTTAGATTCGAGCGTTGTTTCGCACTGCTTGGAAGCCCTTCCCCTTTGGTTAGGTACTCAGATCTGTCATTTACAGATTCGTTAATAACTATGCACAGTCTGGAGGATGAACCTAACGTCTACCTCCATCTCCCCCATTTTTGTTTATATTACTGATATCCTCACCAAGAAGAGATTTGCTTCTTGCAAAGTCGCTTAAAAATAGACAATTGATGGCACTTCCCTGTGATGTTATGTTCTGTGATTTCACGCTGTATGCAAATTAGGGGGGCCTCACACATTTCCTTTCTGCCCGGGGCCCCAAAAGTCCTAGGACTGGCCCACGAGTCTCCACTCCTGAGTGAGTTGTGACTTACTGCTGCAGAAGAGTTACTGGATACTAGCAAGTGACATTCCCACTTCCAAACACGGTGCCAATGCAGAAAGAACTAGAGGCGGCCTGATTGAAGGACGTTGTGCTCTTCTAGACACTGAGGTTGGCCTTCTCACCGTGAGTGAAGAGCCTTCTCATCAGTAACCTCAGGAGATAGAAACGCAGCTGAGATGGACGCCTACATTTCCCCTCTAGATCCCCCAGCGTTCAATAAAAAACATTTTAGATGATTAAAATGACTTTTGCTATTGGTGATGTTGTGCTCACGAACCACCATTCTAGCCAACTCTACTCGACGAAGTCATGGCAGGTTCAAATGGAAGAAACATTTTGGATGGCTCATCAGTGTCTTTGGGACCAGAACTTTAGGAAGGACCTAGACCCTGCAGAGAAGCTCGGATGTTCAGGAAGAGCTTAGAAAGCCTTCTTATTCACATGATATTTTATCTGTCAATCAGAGGGAAATTAGACTTACCCCATTCTTGCAATGTACTTGGCCCGCTCAACGCTTTTGCTCAGCCTTACACCTGTAGCAGCCCACCAACCTTGAGAGCTGTTTACCCTCGAAACAAAATATTTCAACACCACTTGCCTACCTGCGCTTTACTGGAAGTAACATAAGTAACTTGCATAATAGGCTGCATGGTCGCACAATTTAGAACTTCTAAATACATAAGTGCATACATTGACTTGCTTCGATGATGATGAAGCTTTTGTGTTACATCTTGAAATCAAATATGCACCAAACCTCGCCTACCTAGGATTGAGGAACTAAAAAAATGTTACAATGACAAAGTTGGCATCTGCTAATCCAGAAAATCAGCATTTTTTTATCTTAGCAGTGTATTGCGAGGCCGATGCATAATATGTTACTCAAAGTACTAGTTCATTTTCAGACCGTGTTCATCTTTATAAATATTAACTTTTTTCCAAAGGCCAACCATCGACTTCTCCATTTTACAATCTCAAAGCCCAACAAAAGCACCAGAGGTTTAAGATTAAGGTGCCTGGTCAGTGTAATATCAACATGTGCAATGTGAGAACTCATCCATTGAAATTACTGTTGAGTAAATTGTTGTTGAAACAAATTTTGACTTTGGCCCAATTAGTTTTATTGTCACTTTGCTCACTGTACGCTCAAGGCAATTGATGTGTTCGGTACACTGGCAAACATCATCATAAGATCAGTGAACATTAGTGCCCAGATTTACCAAAATTTTGCATCGGGTTGCGCCACTTTTTGATGCAGCCCAACGAAAAAATCTATTTTGGTATTCCCAAAGCCACACAAAGCCCAATTTGTGTGGCTTTGTAAAAAGGAAAAAAAGGCTATGCGCTGCCTGGCGTTACCTTGCGTAGACATGGATAGAGCATAGGCGTTCTTGTGCATCCACCCATGTATTTTGATACAAACCTATATTTACTAAAGTCAGTAAACATTGGTTCACGTCAAAATGTTGCACCTACTCGAGACTGGCATAACAAGGATAAATATATTTATTTCTCCTTGTTACTTCCTCTCTGCATGTGTGCTGCAATATGCAGCACACATACAAAGAATAAGCCTCTAAGAATAGTTTCTATGCAGGAATGTACACCTTCCTACACAAAAATATTCTGACCACAACGCATGAGCACCCTTGCAGCATGGTTCAAGGGTGCCTACATTCGTGTAGGCAGCCAGAAGTGCGCCAGCACTACAAAAGAACAGAATTGAGCCATATCTTATTAAATATGATGCATTTCTGCTCTCTACCTTTGACACAATTTCCCATGCATCGTTGCATTGAATCAAAGATTTAGTACAATTGGCCATAGATTCTTTCATTCACATCTTCCTTTTTTGATACCTTGGTACAAATATGCTTGTCTTAAATCAGTCGCTTGAGTCTCAATTACCAGATTGCAAAGTAGAGGTGACTGCAAACACCATTGCTCAGCACAATGTTGGATCATGAAGTTGGAAGACACCATGCTGTTATTAATAGTTTTGGCTGTAGATTGCTTTCATACAGGTTTAAAGACTGCTCCTAAATCTACTACTAAAAGTGATGTGCTCTAGGGTATTATAGATAAAGGATCATACCAAATTGTGAAAGGTCTTCCTGGTCTGGTAACTCAGCAAGGATGTCAGCCTTTTGTGGTCTTAACAGTGTCATGATCAAAGAAGCACTCTCTCTTTTCAGTGAAATATCAAATTGAACAATACCAGTCTGAAAAGTCCAAGAGTAATGAATCTACTAAGTTCTGAATGCCCAAAATGGTGGCATCTGTGAGAAATCTAATGATTTTCATAAAAAGATGACCTGTATCACATGCTGGGGCTAGAGTCAAAAGTTTAAAAAACCCACTACAATCCTATAAAATAGAGAAAAGTAAAGATAAAACATAGGTGTGAATGAAGGAGAAGGAAGGATGAAATAAGGAGTCAGGTGTGAATGGAACTAGGACAACAGGGGAAAAAAAGAGTAGGTGGACAATGGGATAAATAGTAAAAGGGCCAGGACCATGCAAAAGAAGGATGAGGCATTACAGAGAGTCTAGCAGGTATGGTTTGTAAAGGGTGAGGAGTATATGTTTAAGGCACAAAATAAAATATTGAAACCCAAACCAAGAAAACAAAAGAAAGCAATGCCCTCATCAAAAATCATGGAGGATAACTAGTTCAGGAGATGACTTTGTTAAGATGCAAAATTCTTTGATATCATTGCATTTCCACCTGTTAAATTATTTTAAGGGAGCAAGACATTCAATCTTCCAATACAATGCTTGGGCTTAATCTGTTTTGCTGATAAATGGGAGTATGATCTGAGCAGCAGATTGATTATATTTGATGTTTGGATGCTATTGGTGAGGAGGATGAAACTTAACTTGAATTAGGATGTGACCACTTTCGGAGTATAAGGAATAGTTGTGGTTGAATTGTGACGCAATGTTCAGGCAACATTCAGGCCTAAATCAAATATTTTGATTCAGCCATATAAGATTCAGCTACTTAAGGAGTCTCTCCTTCAATTCCTGTAACATAAATTAGTGCGGTGTTCAATTGAGCTTACGTGCGCTCAGCTGAAATGTAACAGAAGATAAAACCGAGATTTTATTCTTTGGGGAGTTCCCCCCTCAGGTCTGGCATACTTTCTGGCCGGATGAGTCTCCCAGGCCCTCACCTTCAGGGCTCCCAGTAAAAATCTCGGGATTTGGTTTGACGAAAAGCTTAGTTTCTGCAGCCAAATCAATAAACTGACAGGTACTTGTTTTCGGCATCCTGAAGCTTCTCAAAATATTTCTGCTCCTCTTGCCCTTAGTAGCAAAAAAGCCGGTCGTCCGTGCTCTCGTTGCCTCCCGCATTGATTATGCGAATGCACTCTGTACGTGGGCCTTCCTGGCTACCTAATGGACAGACTTCAGGTGGTACAAATGCCGCTGCCCGTCTGCTTCTCGACCTCCCCAAGCGTACCAGTGTCAGGCAACATCTGCGCAATCTGCTGGTTACCAGTGAAGGCAAGGGTCACTTTCAAGGCCCTGGTAACGGCTCATGGTGCGCTCTATGAGTATGTCCCCCTATCTCAGGAAACGCTTTAAGTTCTACACCCCTAGCAGACACTTGCGTTCCTCTAACATGCTTATGGCCACGATCCTAGATTCCGCTTGAAAAGAAAGGCGGCAGTTCCTTGGCCTATTTGGCAGCTATGGCATGGAACTCCCTCCCTTTTGACTTGCGCAGCTTACAGAACTCTACCCAATTTAGGAAGAAACTAAAAACCTTCCTTTTCAACTGAATTGGTTCTGTGTTTTTATCGCTCATCCCTCCCCCTTCCTGCTGACTCTTGGGCTTGCGCCAGGACACTCTTTTGAGTAGCTGTGCGCACTATAAAACTTTGATAACATAACATAACATAGTAGTGGCATCCCTGTCCATTGGAATGCCAGAAGCATATACATGCCAACGTGCAATATAGTACACCCTTAGCTAGAAATGAAGAGCATAGAATAATAAATTAAGTCAGTAGATAAGATCTTGAATAGGTAGATTTTATTCTAGTTTACTTAATTTAAGTTTCCCAACCAGGAGTCTTCCAACTGAGCCTGTCCCAACTTTAATTATATTCATTTTCTTTTATTGAGTGTGAATATATACAGACAACTCAATTTGGTAATGACTTGGTAGTAAACAATGCTTCTATGTGACTGCCATCTAGTCTCTTAGGATTTGTCTTGCTTCCTCTTCTGATCGTTGAGTTTCTTAGAGGAAAGATACATTAAGGTTGCCAGTTCTTATTTTAGTTTTCTATATTTCATCATGTGCACATAGGACAGAAACACAAGAGTAAAGAGAGGTACCCCAAAAAAATAATAAATGAGAATATAAAATCAAACCTAAAATAAACAATAAAATAAAATAAATAATATACTGCATTCTTTTAGGTATGAACTGAATAAGGTCCGTTTCTTAGTTCTCTTCATCTTGTCCTTGGGACCACTGCCTGCCCTTAAAAAATAATATTGCTGCATTTGCAAAGGGGAAGAGGTCCCCTGGGGACCCTTCCCATTTGCGGATCATTACCACTACTGAAGTAGGTGGTAATTTCAGGTGTTTTGCGACCGCAATTGCGGTCGCAAAACATTGGTACATAGCTTTGCGGTCGCTATTAGGAAGGAACGCCCCTTCCTAATAGCGAGTCGCAAAATAGCATTTTGCGAGTCGCAATGTATTTGCGAGTCGCAAAATACTGTTTGTACATGGGGCCATGCTTTTAGCGTGCGCAAACGGGTCTAAGACCCGTTTGTGCACGCTAAAAAGCATCGAACATCTGGCCCTTTGTCTTATCGATGTTATGACCCGTCTTGGCTTCTCTCAATCGGTCGTTAAGCCCACTCACACCGGGGGACACATTATTGATCTGATCTTCTAAAAAAAAAACTTAAGCATGTCTGACCCCCTCCCTCTCTCATGAACTGATCACTATCTAAAACATTTTGGTTAAAAGGTAATCTCACATGGAAGTCGGAAAACTTCCGCCACCACTGACTTCTCGTTCTTTTGCCAGGACTTCTCAGGACTTCTTGTTAACCACTTTGGACATAATGCAAACCTTCTTTGTGCTGCTTGATACAGACATTCAGGTATTTGATAATTGGGCTCGTTCCTCTGATGGAACAGCTGCCCCCCTCCCTAGACGCACGATAGGCCAGGCAAAGCCCTCTTGCCCTGGGTTTAATGAACCTCTTAGGCAGGCAAAAAAACTTGTAAGAAGGCCAAAAGAGGTTGGAGGGATAAAATTACATACAAGTTAGCACTCCAAAAGTTACACCAGTCTCAATTAATTCTACAAAAAAAAAAAAAATTCTGACGAGGGAAAGATTGATATGGCCGATAACACTGCCAACGGAAATCTTCAAGATAGTAAAAGTGTGGTAGTTGCCCCATGTGCTGCTGCTGTGTCCTAGTCATTGATTCCATGTGGAACATCTTCTTCATGTAGCTCTAGAATGTAGAATGTGTTTAGTCCCTGTTGCTAGGTACTTAGAGTCAGTTGCTGTGGGGTGCCCTGTGGGTAGGACGTTGCTGTACCTCAAGCATGAATAAAGAAGTTCATCTCAAGAACCATCCTGCTTCTTTGTACCTCTTCACACTGGCGACGAGCGAAGAAGATTGAACCCAACAAGACCATCTCAAAAGAAGACAAGAAGAAGTCTCCTTGTGGTCATCAACAGCAAACGTCCTAACACAGCTAAGTTTTCTTAAACTTCAAGGTACTGTGCGTGCTGTTTTCAGAAAAGGTTACATCCCCACGCTGCCTCCCTTCCCATCTGCTCTGCCTTGTGTTGTAATCTACGGCCTCATGCCCGTTCTCATCAGCAAGTCTCTCGGCACCTCCTTCTCCTTTAAACACTTTCCAGAGCGACACGCACTTTTCAAGCATCCTTCATCCAGCGCATTTCCTGTCTGCTACATAACATGCATTTAAAGCTCTGCAGGATTATAACCCATTTTCACGATCTACGTTAACTTAATCAGACTTGCCGTTCCCTGCTTTGGAGGTCTCTCCTCAGTGCCAGAACTGCAAGCATTTTTCAAAAGCGCTCCATACCTGCTCGCTCAGAACGCTCGCTTGTCTTCTGTGAACGCCTCCATTCTTCTCCACAGCGATGGCCGACGTCATCACTCCTTGCCACGCAAGCTCAAGACGCATGACGTCCAGCGCATTCTGACGTAACACGGACTTCTCGTTGCTGTGCAACAGATTTTGTCTTTGGTTTCCCTGACAACCCACTGATGCGCACAGCCATTCTGTTTCTTCTGCATTTATATGCGCACTGCGATTCAACTTTGATAATACGCTGATGCGCACAGCAAACCTCATCATTTCTTTGTCTCTGCTACATGTTGTTTCGCGCTGATGCACACAGCAACTCAATTTCAGTATACACCACTACGCTGATACGCACAGCATTTCTATTTACATTTGTGATTCAGCTATTTGAACATTCAATTTCTGCTTGTCTCCGCCTGCGCAGATACACACACCATACCAATTACTACTTGTTGCTTTTACCATGATGTTCCACTTATCACGCTGATGAGCACAGCTTGATTGCTTGTCTACTGCTCTTCAACGACTCCTAACTTTACTTTCTACTACTACAGTGTGCTGGCATAGCGTGCTCTCTGCACTGGCATGCACAGCTTGAATCTTACACTCACTCAACAAACTTGTAGTCACGTCAAATACTTTCTTTACTTCTTGGTGATAAACAGATGTACTTCCTTGCTTATTTACATTACTCTTGGTGATACAGGCATGACTGTTACACGTGATGTGACATACTCTTCAACAACCATTATTACAATATTAAGTTCTTTGTTGCAAAATGCAAAATGCTACTCCTCCTCCGTTCTTTCTCTCTAACCCAGGTGATCCAGTTTTGCGTTGGTCAAAATGGAAAAAGGTATTTCTTAATTATGCAAGGGTTTGCGGGGTATCTCTGAGTGCAGAGAGAAAATCAGCGTTACTGTTACACTGTCTAGGTTCCGAGGGACAGGTAGTGTTTGAACACCTTCCTGATTTGAATGATAGTGAATCAGATAGCCTCAATGAATTCGAGATTTGCCTTAAGAAACTCGACAAGCAGTATCTTCCAAAAGTAAGTACCATCCTTGAGCGGTACCATTTTGGAAAGAGAGTGCAAAAATCCGAAGAATCTGTTGAAGCTTATATTACCGCTCTGCGTAAGTTGGGTGCCACCTGTACATTTGATGGGTCCTTGGAAAAACGCGTCCGTGATCAGTTTATGCTCAGATGCAGTGTTGAGAAAATTAAGAATGACCTTTGGCAAAAGGATGATCCTAATCTCGATGAGGTTGCGGCAATAGCCAAGAGGATAGAGCACTCCCTCGCTTGTGTTGAGGTCAACAAAAGAGAAAATGGTGTCTTAGAGGAAAAGGTTCATGCGGTTACTAAAAATTCCACAAAGCCTGTTTGGAAACAATGTGATCCTACCCATTCCTCTACTAACTCCAAACTCAAGGGAAACACCAAGATGAAATGTTACAGATGTGACATGATCGGTCAACTTGCCAATGACAAGTCGTGCCCTGCTCTCTCCTCTAAGTGTCAAAATTGTGGAAAAGTTGGTCACTTAGCTAAAGCTTGTAGAGCTAAAAAGAATAAGTTGGGCAGATGAGTTAAGGAGGTTTCCCTTGAGAGTGGAAGCAACTCTGATTATGATGAGTTACACTGTGGGGAGGTTATAACACTGAATGGTCAAAATAAGTGTAAGGGCCTGTGGATGAGGTCCTGGTGAATGATTGCAACATCAGAATGCTATTTGACTCGGGAGCAAAGATCTCTCTTATTCCCAAAGACTTCTTTGACTTGAAACTGCATGGGAGGGTAAAAGTATACAAACCCGACATTAAGCCCCTGGCTTATGGTGGCCAACCCATAAAATTGTTTGGCTACTTCATAGGCAATATTGAATACAAAGGGAGACTAACTGCAGGAAAAATATATGTCTCATGCAGAGGCGACAGCATTATTAGCTGGTTTCACCAGGCGGATCTAGGTGTGTCGTAGGTTCCTGGTGGTGATCCCTGCATTGTCCTCAGAGACATCTCTTCACACTCAGTCCCTTTGAATGTTGTTTCGTGTGAGAATAATTCTGATGTTGTTTCTCATGTGGTTGACCCAAGCTGTGCTTTACGCACCGAGTTTAAGGAAGGCTTCAATGAGAAGTTGGGTTGTCTCTCTAATTACACTCACAAGATCATACTAAAGCCTGATGCCGCTCCCGTGGCATGTAAGGTGCGCAGCGTACCTTTGGCCATGAGAGAGTCTATGCGCGCTGAACTCGAGAAATTGAAGAAAGAGGGTATCATTGTTGAGACGGAGGCTAGTGAGTGGTTGGCCCCGGTAGTTCTTGCACGCAAGGCCTCCCGTGAAGTACGCTTGTGTGTGGACCTCCGTGCTCTCAACCGCGCAGTGGTCGCTGACAGGTACCCTCTTCCTAACATCACGGAAATGTTGACCCAATTAAGGGCTGCACGCATCTTCTTCACTCTAGACCTCAGGGCGGCCTACCATCAGATTAAAATTGATGATGAGTCCATGGATTTGACTGCCTTTATAACCCCTTTTGGAACTTATAAGTTCACCCACCTTCCCTTTGGCTTGGTCTCCGCAGCCTCCGTCTTCCAGAGAGCCATGGAAGATGTATTGAACGGTGTGGAGGGAGTCAAGATATACCTAGACGACGTCTTAATCCATGGCTCGTCCCAACTAGAACATGATGTGAGGCTGAGGGCTGTTCTCGAGTGATTCAGTGCAAGAGGTTTGACATTGCGTGAGAACAAATGCAGGTTCAACCTCCCTGAAATTGACTACCTGGGTCACTGTTTGACTGGGGTGGAGTTAGGCCTAGGGATCGCCTGGTGAAGATCATTGAAGAACTTCCCGTCCCGCAATCCAGAGACGAATTAGTCGCCTTCTTAGGGATGGCGGAGTACTATAATAAATTTGTTCCAAGGTTTGCTTGCCATACCTTCACATTGAGATCCCTCTTAAAAAAGGGTGTGAAGTTCTCTTGGTCTCTCCAGTGCCAGTTGGAATTTGAGGGCGTTAAGAAAGCGCTTAGTT
This sequence comes from Calotriton arnoldi, assembly GCA_963921515.1. Classification (NCBI taxonomy): domain Eukaryota; kingdom Metazoa; phylum Chordata; class Amphibia; order Caudata; family Salamandridae; genus Calotriton; species Calotriton arnoldi. The sequence goes on from CAWUFW010004877.1 coordinate 12,705, forward strand.
CAGCTCCCTCCCTTCAGAGCTTCAACACTTCTTCAAGCTCTATTTTGATCACTGATGCAAGTTCTGAGGGTTTGGGCGCTGTCCTTAAGCAAGCAAGAGACGACAAGGAAAAGACCATCATGTTTCTCTCAAGAGCACTTGTAGGTCCAGAACTCCAATATTCTGTGATCGAAAAGGAAGCACTGTGCATCTTCTGGGCCATCAAGAAACTTAAAAAATGTCTCTGGGGTAGACCTTTTGTAGTCCATTCAGACTATAAACCCCTAAAGGATCTCTTCTGTAAAAAGGCTCTAGACGCCGTCTCCTCTAGAATATGCAAATGGGTGATCGTCCTGCAAGATATTGACTTTGTTGTAAAGTACATCCCTGGGGTAGATAACAAGGTCGCAGACTGTCTCTCTCGCTTAGTGCCCAAACAGCCTGGGGAAGCCTCACTTGACCCCGAAGATTCTTGGGAAATTGATGACTTCAAAGTATGTGAGATTATTGAAGGTGTTGTTACTGAGGCAGAGTGGAGAGACGCCATGAAGAGTGATATTGACATGCTTGAAGTCTGCAGATTGGTGTCTGAAGGTTGGACAGGCATCAAAGCCTTGGGTGAAGGTGTTCGAAAGTTCTGGAATGTGCGTAATGAACTTTCGATGAGTAGAGACTTACTTTGGAGGGGCACAGGACTCGTTCCTCCATCATCTCTTAGAGAGAAAATTGTCCACTTGGCTCACCAAGGACACCAAGGCATTTCCAAAACAAAGGAGAGGGTTCGTCTGCACTTCTGGTGGCCAGGCATCGATATTCTTGTGGAGCTCATGGTGAGAGACTGCACGGAGTGTAATGCCTGCGATAAAGTTTGCAAAACTAGGGTTCAGCCCATGATAATACAAGAAGCTCCCACATGGTGTTGGCAACATGTGGCCTTCGACCTCTTGGGGCCTATCTCCACCAAGGCGGGTCAATCCTATGTTCTTGTTCTGATTGACATGTACTCAAGATGGCCTGAGGTTAAGGTAACACAGAGTATAGACACCAGAGATGTTACAAAATTCTTGGAGGACATTTTCTGCAGAGAAGGTCTTCCAGAATCCCTTCTAACTGACAACGGGGTTCAGCTCGTGTCAAGAGAAATGGAAGAGTCTTTGGCCAGGAAAGGGATTGAACACAAACTTTGTTCTCTCTATCACCCAGAATGCAACGGAATGGTAGAGAGGTTCAACCGTGTGCTGAAGGAGTCAATCCAACTGGCCAAAGAACAAGGCAGAGACTGGAGGTCTGTGATACTTGAGAAAGTTATGGTTTACCGCTTGACTCCCCACTCCACCACTGAGAAGGTTCCCTTTGAGTTGTTTAGGGGTCGTACTCCTAACACTTACATGTTTCAAACTTGGATGAGAGGGAAAGGTACTGACTTTGAGGTTCGTGAGGATCCTCAATAGCGGGCACTACAGGATCAGCCAAGAGAAAGGTCAACTTTGATACCAAACATGCGGTCTCTCACACGATGGTTCATGTGGGTGACCGTGTGAGAGTACATTTTCCCCAGAAGTCCGCTGGTGCAAAGTTCTCTCCTCCCTTTAAGGTGACCAAGCTGTTTCACAACGCTGTGAAACTTGACGATGGGCGTATTTGGAATTTGGGTAGGATTGCTCCCTTACGTTCCTTTGTTTCTTTAGGTCGACATGACCAACTTGTTCCCTCCAAGGCTGTTTCTCCTCTGCGCAGGAGCACTCGCACTCGCACTCGTAAAACTCCAGAGAACTTATGCAACTATGTTTTGAATTAATTATGCATCCTTGTTCTCCCAACTCACAATGTTATGTTCTTTGGTAGCTTACCTATGTTCCATTACTTCTCTGTTTTGTTTTCTTTGCGTTAGGTTTGGGGAGAAGGTGTGTGGTAGTTGCCCAATGTGCTGCTGCTGTGTCCTAGTCATTGATTCCATGTGGAACATCTTCTTCATGTAACTCTAGAATGTAGAATGTGTTTAGTCCCTGTTGCTAGGTACTTAGAGTCAGTTGCTGTGGGGTGCCCTGTGGGTAGGACGTTGCTGTACCTGAAGTTTGAATAAAGAAGTTCATCTCAAGAACCATCCTGCTTCTTTGTACCTCTTCACACTAACATTATGCAAATCTCCTTTATTGCCATCTCACATCAGCAACAATTGAAGAATATAGAACTTTGATAACATTCTAGTAGGCTATAATATCCCCCCACACGTAGTATTCTTACTTCTTTGTTGCTGCTGCTCACATGATAAATACAGTCTCTATTCTTTATGACTTATTTTACCCTACTTATGCTGTTCACCCCACCCTGCCCCATAGATAGCTTGTCACCCTGCTACTAATTTAATGATTAACATTCAACTAATATAATTATAACGACTAATTTACTGGGGAATGTAGGGTGGTTGGTGTTTGTATTAACGAGATTATCAAGTACTTTATCGTCGCGCCAGAGGTATCCTCCCTCCTCACCGACACACTTTAGATGCCCCCTTGGCTCCTTAAGGCCGAGAAATAACATTACTTTCCTTTTGGGACGCCGACCCCACCACCGAGTGCTTCTCGCCGCAGCTCGGGGTCGACATCCTTTGAAATCTTGAAAGGACGAAAGCGCACTGGCTCCCATGGCAACGCTACAATGGCAAGCCGGGAGCCAGGAAACCGGACCGTGCTGTACTGACCTAACAGCGCGGCCCGGCAATATGTGAATATTCAGCCTCATGAGCTGGCCTTAACTAGACAAGCTCTCAAGAGACAGATGAGCCCCTCCTTCTCCCCGAGGCCGCTAACGAACTGGTCTTACCTCGTGGACGGCCTCGGGGACTCAAAATGACACCATGAACTCCGGCAGCCCTCGAGCTCCAGTGGCTGCCGGAGCGCATTAAAAAAATAAAAATCTATTGCAGCAGGTCACGACCTCTTAGACAAAATTTACTGACTAAAAAAATCACCTTCTGCCAAATATGCAGCCTTATGGGACGTTAGAGATGTCCTACAGGTCCTATTAGGTTGCGGAGAGAATGTTGTATTATCCCTTAAACGTATCACCTATAAGTTAACTGTCCTGCTTTGCCTAGTATATCCCACGAGAGTCACTGTTCCTATAAGAGATAGGCAGCGAAAGAAACAATGGTCGTTCTAATACTGTGATTACTGGGGACAGTGTGTCCTGTTCTTGGTGCCCTCACACACCCGAAGGCTGTCATGCTTCATCATTGGGCTATTGCTCCTCATCGGGCCGGTACTGCAATGCCCATACGGGTCCCCCGAAATGTCACTTTTTTGGAGATCTTTTCAGGATAAAGCCGTAAGGGTGCGTTGGGGTGAGTGGCAGTGGTGTCCTAACGTGGAGTTAAAAAATGACTGGAGGGATGCCTAAAAAATGTATTGAGAAAGAGAGTCCCTCTGTCATTATTAAAATCCAAAAAGGTGGTGCTGCTGTGAGGGAGATAATGGCCCTCTGTAGCTGGGTTTACAACACACCCTTCGTGGGTATTTTTTTAGGTCGACATGTTTCGTGTAATTTAACGGCCTCAGGAGGAGATTTCATGCGCTTCTTCAGGACCAGAAAGAGTGTGGTGATAGATAGGAAAGATCTGTGGCCTGTAATAATGAATCTAGGGCCACATAGACGGTAAGGAAGTAGTATTCCAAGTTAAGCGGGAAGAAATCCCCATGAGAATCGGTTGAGGGTTCCCTCGAGATAGTTCCTCGTAGGTTTTGGAGGCCTGTGTGTGAGAAGTTGGCCTGGTATATGCTGTCCACTAATTATAGTGGGCACCTTGCACCAGTCCAAACAACCCCTTATTGGAGATAGGTTAAAGACAACCTTTATTGAAAGCTATCCTAGTGGTAGCTATGGAGAGCAGCCTTCAGGCTAAGTCTTGAAGGAATGTAAAGCAGCTTGTTTTACCAGTCTATAATCTCTTGAGTGACCAAATGAAAGAGGACCACACCAGGTATATATTTAAAATATATGTATTTAGTCTTAAACACACCCCTCTAGTCTCTTTATGAGGCTAGAGTTTGAAGTACATATGTTACAAGTCGGTTATCAACAGTAATAGCACAAATACACGTTTGAGCCCTAGGGGCGTACCAAACCATATACCAATAAAGTGGTATAAGAACCACGACTGAGCTAGACACAAGGCCTAGAGCCTGTAGAAGTGCTTGGCCCTCAAGGAACCACCCAAGGTAGTGACACAGGGGACCCACGGGGGATGCGGGCAGTGTAAGAACACAGCCGCGAGCCGCAGTTGACTTCTATGGGGAATGTCGTGGTTGGAGTTTTAAAGAAAAAGGACACTTAGAGGAGGACTTGGAGCAAACCCCTTTAGAACTAGGTTGTTCTAGAGTCTATACCCACGGGAGCACCGGAGTACTCGAGTTACCTCACCCAGGGAAGCCGGGTGCATAGGTGACTTTCGGGGTCGGGTTTCGTCGTCGTTTTCATTGGCGATCTGCTGCAAAGTGCTGCTGGCGACCAAGTCGAAAGTATTTGGGTGGATCGAAGATCTGAAGAACCTGAAAGCAGAGGGGACAGAGTCTGGGTCACTAGCCAGTGACCAGGAAGGCGATGAGCAGATGCCCACCGATGTCGGGTGCTTCAGGTAGGTTGACGGTCATCTTGACTCTTCAGCCACGAGGTCCAGGAGGTGTCGACGATGACCAGGAGCTGGATTCGAGCTGTCCCATGACGTCTGTCAATTGCTGGGGTGTCGGCGACCGGATTGGACCCAACAAGCCTTGGCAACAGCAAGTCACGTGGAAACAAAGAAAGGACATTGATACAGACCAACAAGATCTGGGGGACTCACCCAGTGAGGGTAAGTCAGGGCACGTCTGGAGCAACCAGGAAAGCCCAAGCAGAAGAAGAGTTGCCTTCGGGAGGGCCCACTAGCCAATGGACTAGCGACCGCAAAGGAGCCTCGAGTGGATGCACTTGGAGCTGGCTCACAGGACACTCGTGGAGTGGAGGCCAGTGATCTTTGGTGCAGTTGGTGCTGGAGGTAGGGGCTACTGGGAGCCCAAAGCACAACTTCATGGAAGACCAGGAAGAGGATGCACTTGCAAAAGTACTTGGTGTCCAGGGGTCACAGTTCCACGTTACCCACGTCAGCTACGGGCCTCAGCTTTGCTGGGGACTCAGGGCAGGCTCGAGGAAGTGTGAAAATCTACCTCTGGTGATGCAAAGACTTCGGCGTCCGGCGGGAGCTTCAGCGATGCAGACTGGACAATTGCTTCTTAAGTGCCTGCCAAGCAGGGGAGTCACTCCTTGACCCCAAGGGAGATTCTTCAGTCCTCTAATCTTCAGTTAGAGCATCGAAGGTCCAGGATTCAGTGTCAGAGTTTCGTCCAGGGTAATCTAAAGTCCTAAGGACTGGGGTCCCATACTTATACCAAGTTAGGGGGATGGACATACTCTGGGGACCCACCTATGGGAGGGTCAGGGAAGAGGGGTGGTTACACCCATTCCCTTTGTCCAGTTTCGCACCAGAGCAGGGGCAGGTAGCCCCTGCAACCGGTTTGAACTGGCATATGCACAGGGACACCAAGTGTGCCCCCAGTGCAGGACTTCTGAGCACCAGAGAGTGCTCCCGCCCAGCCCCAATACACATTATCCTGTCTGGGGAGGTGGTCACACCTCCCTTCGACAGGAAACCTATTGTCCAGGCCTCTCCTGCCGGTGTTTCAGTCATCAGCAGGAGGCCAGACCCGTGTCTGTGGCAGTGGCATCCATTTTGTGATGCCAGGGCTCTGGAAAGAAGTTACCGGGTAGTCCGGTGTGTACATGTCTCTCCCTCTAGAAGGGTGGAATGCTACCCCCGCCACCAGGACTGGTGGGAGGGTAGTATTCCAAGATGTTTGACACCAAACACGACATGTTTTGGTGCAGCCAGTCCAAAGTTAGCATTGTACCGCGAGGATATAATGCATTTAAGAGAATATGGTCAGGCTGTACCACAAACAGCATCAGAGGAGGGACTCCGAACGCTGTAGAGGGGCTCTGCTCATGCAGGGGCACCCTCTCACATAAGAACCAAGCACTCAGTTTGGGGTTTTCACCCTTCATTTGTTTTAGCCATAGGAGGGGCTTGTGGTCTGTTTGAACAAGGAAGTGAGTACCAAACAAGTATGGCCTCAACTTCTTCAGAGCCCAAACCACAGCAAAGGCCTCCCTCTCTATGGCTGACCAACGTTTCTCTCTAGGGGTCAGCCTTCTGCTAATAAAAGCTACTGGCTGATCCTGACCTTCATCATTCAATTGTGACAGTACAGCCCCTACCCCCAATTCAGATGCATCTGTTTGGACAATGAACTTCTTGGAGTAATCAGGACTCTGGAGAATGGGAGCAGTGCACATGGCCAGCTTCAGGTCATCAAATGCCTTTTGACAGTTAGCTGTCCACTGAACCTTTTTGGGCATTTTCTTGGAAGTTAAGTCATTCAGGGGTGTCACTATTGATCCATACCCCTTGACAAATCTCCTATAGTACCCAGTCAGGCCTAAGAAGGCTCTCACCTGAGTCTGGGTAGTGGGAGCAAACCAGTCCATGATGGTCTGAATTTTGCTCTGCAATGGTTGAACCTGGCCTCCACCTACAAGGTGGCCCAGGTACACAACCTGACTCTGCCCTATCTGGCACTTGGTGGCCTTGATAGTGAGGCCTGCCTTTTGCAGGGCCTCCAAAACATTTCTGAGGTGGACCAGGTGATCCTCCCAGGTGGACCTAAAGACAGCAATATCATCTAGATATGCTGCACTGTAGGCCTCCAGACCTGTAAGGACTGTATTCACCAACCTCTGAAAAGTGGCAGGTGCATTCTTCAGACCAAAGGGCATTACCACAAATTGATAATGTCCACTAGGGGTTGAGAATGCTGTTTTTGGCTTTGCATCATCAGCTAGTCTGATCTGCCAGTAGCCAGCTGTCAGGTCAAATGTGCTTAGATACTTGGCTGAGGCCAAAGTGTCTATTAGCTCATCTGCCCTAGGTATTGGATGGGCATCAGTCCTAGTGACTGCATTGAGACCCCTGTAGTCCACACAAAACCTCATCTCTCTTTTCCCACCACTGGTGTGAGGTTTTGGCACAAGGACCACTGGACTAGCCCAAGGACTATCTGAGGGCTCAATAACTCCCAAATCCAACATTGTCTGGACTTCTGTCCTGATACAGTCCCTGACATGGTCAGGTTGCCTATAAATCTTATTTTTAATAGGCAGACTGTCCCCAGTGTCCACTTCATGAGTGCACCAGGTGGTCTGACTTGGAGTCAGAGAGAACATATGCCTGTACTGATTGAGCACTTGTCTACAATCAGTTTGCTGCTGAGCAGTGAGGCTGCCTGCCAAGGCTACACCATCCACTGACCCATCATCAGGGTTCTGTGAGAGCAGGTCAGGAGTTGGTCACTCTCTTCCTCCTGTCCCTCATCAGTAGCCATGAGCAAGCCCATGTCTGCCCTGTCCACATATGGCTTCAATCTGTTGACATGGAGAACCCTGTGGGGACTCCTGGGTGTTCCTAGGTCTACTAAATAGGTAACCTCACCCTTCTGTTCAACAATGGTATGGGGTCCACTCCATTTGTCTTGGAGAGCTGCTGGGGCCACTGGCTCCAGCACCCACACCTTCTGTCCTGGCTGGTAAAGGGTCAGTACAGCCTTTTGGTCATGCCAGGCTTTTTGCAGTTCCTGGCTAGCCTCAAGGTTTTTAGTTGCCTTTTTCATGTACTCAGACATCCTGGAGCAGAGACCAAGTACATAGTCCACTATGTCTTGCTTTGGGGGCTTGAGAGGTAACTCCCATCCTTCCTTCACCAAGCACAATGGACCCCTGACAGGGTGACCAAACAAAAGTTCAAAAGGGCTGTAGCCAACCCCCTTTTGAGGCACCTCCCTGTATGCAAATAAAAGGCAGGGCAAGAGTATGTCCCATCTTCGCCTGAGCTTTTCTGGGAGCCCTTTAATCATGCCCTTTAAGGTTTTGTTGAATATCTCAACTAAACCATTGAATTGTGGGTGATAGGGTGTGGTGAACTTGTAAGTCACTCCACACTCCTTCCACATTGCCTTCAAGTATCCAGACATAAAGTTTGCACCCCTGTCTGATACAACCTCCTTAGGGAAGCCCACTCTTGAGAAAATTCCCAGGAGGGCTCTTGCCACCACAGGTGCTGTAGTGGTCCTAAGGGGAATAGCCTCTGGGTACCTAGTGGCATAGTCCACCACCACCAGGATAAACCTGTGCCCAGATGCTGTTTGGGGATCCATGGGACCAACAATATCAATCCCCACTCTCTCAAAGGGAACCCCCACCACAGGTAGTGGTATCAGGGGGGCCTTTGTGGTGCCACCTGCCTTCCCACTGGCTTGGCAGGTTACACAGGAGCGACAAAACTCCTTGGTGTCTACAGACATGTGGGGCCAGTGAAAGTGAGGGACAAGTCTGTCCCAAGTCTTGTTCTGGCCCAGGTGACCTGCTAGGGGAATATCATGGGCTAGGGTCAATAGAAAGCCCCTGAACTTCAGAGGTATAACCAACCTCCTGGTGGCACCAGGCTAGGGGTCTCTACACTCTGAGTACAAGAGCCCATCATCCCAATATACTTTATGGGGACCACTAGCATTCCCAGCAGCCTCAGCAGCACTTTGCTGTCTGAGGGGTTCAAGAGAGGGCAGCTCTGCTGCTCCTGGCTCAGATCTGCCCTGGAAGGGCCCCTGTCCCCAAGAACTCAACCTGGTCAGGTTCAAGCTCCTCTGGGACAGTTCCTTCCTCAGGACTGAGATAATCCCCCTCAAGAGACTGATCTTCCTTCTGAGCCAAGGGGGAAGGCACTGCCTTAACCCTACTACTCCTCCTCTTGGATGGCACTTGGTCCATGGTTCCAGGATCCAAGGCCTGTTCAGTGTTAGACATTTTGCTCTGTGACCTGGTCACAGCAAACACATCTGCAGGGATCCCCAGCATTTCTGTATGGGTCCTGAGCTACACTTCTGCCCAAGCTGTAGTTTCAAGATCATTGCTAAGCAAGCATTCCACTGGTAGGTTTGCACTCACCACAACCTTCTTAAGGCCAGTTACCCCTCCCCAGGAGAAGTTAACAACTGCCAGAGTATGGTCTGTTCTGACATTGCTAGCATTGGTCACTTGGTACATTTCACCAAGTATAATCTGCCCAGGATCCACAAGGTCTTGTGTCACCATGGTGACACTTGCCCCTGTGTCCCTAAATGCCAAAGCCTCTTTTCCATTGATTAAGGGCTGTTGCCTGTACTTGCCCAGATTACTGGGACTCACAGAGGAGGTCACATCCATGCCTCCATCACAGACTAGGACAGCCTGAGTGAGTTCTCTGACTGGGCCAAAGCTCATCTCATTACCCAGGGTCAACCACACTAAACCCTTGGCCTGTGTACTCCCACCACCATTTGTAACTGCACTAGGGGGAACAGGTGCCTTAGGGGCATTGGTGGGGGCTGGAATAGAGTCTTTGGACTTGGTGCAATCACTGGTCCAGTGTGTCTTTTGCTTACAGACTTTGCACCATGGTTTCTTTTGGCCTTTTCCCTTGTTAGACTGTGAATCCCCACCTGAAGAAGATTTTTGGGGGCCTTGTGAAGACTTCTGGTCTTTACCCTTCTCCCACCCTTATCAGAGTTTTTAGAATCTTGCTTCTTAGGGTCACCACCTTGGTTCTGTACCTTCTGCCTCACCCTGGTTCTGACCCATTTGTCTGCCTTCTTTCCCAATTCTTGGGGAGAGGTCAGATCAGAGTCCACCAGGTACTGATGCATCAGCTGATTTTGACAGTTATTAAGAATCTGCTCCCTCATGATAAGTTTGTACAATCTTTTGAAGTCACATACCTTACTGCCCATCAACCAACCTTCCAGAGCCTTAGCAGAACAATCCACATAGTCTACCCAGTCTTGAGTCTGTGCTTTTTGGGTATCTCTGAACTTTAACCTGTATTGTTCAGTTGTTAGGCCAAACCCATCAATTAGAGCACTCTTCAAGATTTTGTAATTGTCAGCATCCTCTTCTCTAACAGTGAGGAGCTTATCTCTAGCTTTGTCTGCAAAGGAGAGCCACAAGATTGCTGCCCACTGCTCCTGAGGGACCCTCTGTACTCTACAGGCCCTCTCCAGTGCAGTTATCCATTTGTGGATGTCATCCCCACTCTGGTAGGGAGGGACAATCTTGCTCAGGTTTCTATGGTCATAAGACCTTTCCCTATCTCTGGGGAAATTGCTGCCACCATGGGACTCTAGTCCCATCTTTTTTCTCTGTCTATAGAGATCTAGGGACTCCCTGTCTATAGCCAACTGCTGTTTTCTGAGCTCAAGCTGGGCTTGCTCATACTGAATCAGTCTCTTCTCCTCTCATGAGAGGATTCCCTCCCATGAGAGGAGACAGAGGTCCCTACTGAGGTGTCAGAGTGGTTAGACTCCTGAGAAGGAGATCTAGTCCTTCTGGGTACACTCTTAATTCTTCCTGGGGTGACAGAGGGGAGGTCATTCTGGGCCTCCTCCTCTTACTCAGGAGTAGCTGCACTTTCCAGGTCAGGATCATTGTCATCCCCCTGGCCAGTTTCAGAGGTTGGGTCCTGGGTATTTTCATCCCTGGACTCTCCCTCTTCTTCTGCCCCACCCTCTCTGCCTACCCTTTCAGACCTTATGGGTCTTCTAAAGTCATCTAGCAGAAGCATCTCTAGGAGACGTTGGGTGTTGGCACTTTTGCCTGTCTTCAACTTCCTAACTTTGCATAACTCTCTCAATTCCAAGAATGTGAGGGTGTCATATCTGGATGGCAGGAGCTCACTAGTTCCTGGCAGTAAAGACATTACTAGTGTGGTGTGGTGTATGCACTACCTACTCTAGTGTGGCCTACTAAACTCTCTTGAGTTGTAGAAAGGGTGTGCTATCCCTTAACACACAACTCTAAGTTCAGTAGAACTTACTGTATCCTAAGCTTGATTTATATGTACCTAAGGTACCCTTAGTGGTTTTCAGTTGATCAATTCAATTGAGATTATCTGGTAAAACAATAGCAAGCTGGAATCCCACACGCTGCACACCAATGTGAGAAGTTGGCCTGGTATATGCTGTCCACTAATTATAGTGGGCACCTTGCACCAGTCCAAACAACCCCTTATTGGAGATAGGTTAAAGACAACCTTTATTGAAAGCTATCCCAGTGGTAGCTATGGAGAGCAGCCTTCAGGCTAAGTCTTGAAGGAATGTAAAGCAGCTTGTTTTACCAGTCTATAATCTCTTGAGTGACCAAATGAAAGAGGACCACACCAGGTATATATTTAAAATATATGTATTTAGTCTTAAACACACCCCTCTAGTCTCTTTATGAGGCTAGAGTTTGAAGTACATAAGTTACAAGTCGGTTATCAACAGTAATAGCACAAATACACGTTTGAGCCCTAGGGGCGTACCAAACCATATACCAATAAAGTGGTATAAGAACCACGACTGAGCTAGACACAAGGCCTAGAGCCTGTAGAAGTGCTTGGCCCTCAAGGAACCACCCAAGGTAGTGACACAGGGGACCCACGGGGGACGAGTGCAGTGTGAGAACACAGCCGTGAGCCGCCGTTGACTTCTATGAGGAATGTCGCGGTTGGAGTTTTAAAGAAAAAGGACACTTAGAGGAGGACTTGGAGCAAACCCCTTTAGAACTAGATTGTTCTAGAGTCTATACCCACGGGAGCACCGGAGTACTTGAGTTACCTCACCCAGGGAAGCCGGGTGCATAGGTGACTTTCGGGGTCGGGTTTCGTCATCGTTTTCAATGGCGATCTGCTGCAAAGTGCTGCTGGCGACCAAGTCGAAAGTGTTCGGGTGGATCCAAGGGTGGATCGAAGATCTGAAGAACTAGAAAGCAGAGGGGACAGAGTCTGGGTCACTAGCCAGTGACCAGGAAGGCGATGAGCAGATGCCCACCGATGTCGGGTGCTTCAGGTAGGTTGATGGTCATCTTGACTCTTCAGCCACGAGGTCCAGGAGGCATCAACGATGACCAGGAGCTGGATTCGAGCTGTCCCATGACGTCTGTCGATTGCTGGTGTGTCGGCGACGGATTGGAACCAACAAGCCTTGGCAACGGCAAGTCACGTGGAAACAAAGAAAGGATGTTGATGCAGACCAGCAAGGTCTGGGGCACTCACCCAGCAAAGGTAAGTCAGGGCACGTCTGGAGCAACCAGGAAAGCCCAAGCAGAAGAAGAGTTGCCTTCGGGAGGGCCCACTAGCCAATGGACTAGCGACTGCAAAGGAGCCTCGAGTGGACGCACTTGGAGCTGGCTCACAGGACACTCATGGAGTGGAGGCCAGTGATCTTCAGTGCAGTCAGTACTGGAGATAGGGGCTACTCGGAGCCCAAAGCACAACTTTGTGAGAGACCAGGAAGAGGATGCACTTGCAAAAGTACTTGGTGTCCAGGGGTCACAGTTCCACATTACCCACGACAGCTACGGGCCTTAGCTTTGCTGGGGACTCAGGGCAGCCTCAGGGAAGTGTGGAAATCCACCTCTGGTGATGCAAAGACTTCAGTGTCTGGCGGGAGCTTCAGCGATGCAGACCGGACAATTGCTTCTTAGGTGCCTGCCAAGCAGGGGAGTCACTCCTTGACCCCAAGGGAGATTCTTCAGTCCTCTAATCTTCAGGTAGAGTGTTGAAGGTCCAGGATTCAGTGTCAGAGTTTCGTCCAGGGTAATCTAAAGTCCTAAGGACTGGGGTCCCATACTTATACCAAGTTAGGGGGTTGGACATACTCTGGGGACCCACCTATGGGAGGGTAAGGGAAGAGGGGTGGTTACACCCATTCCCTTTGTCCAGTTTCGCGCCAGAGCAGGGGCAGGTAGCCCCTGCAACCGGTTTGAACTGACATATGCACAGGGACACCAAGTGTGCCCCCAGTGCAGGACTTCTGAGCACCAGAGAGTGCTCCCGCCCAGCCCCAATACACATTATCCTGTCTGGGGAGGTGGTCACACCTCCCTTCGACAGGAAGCCTATTGTCCAGGCCTCCCCTGCTGGAGTTTCAGTCAGCAGCAGGAGGCCAGACCCGTGTCTGTGGCAGCGGCATCCATTTTGTGATGCCAGGGCTCTGGAAAGAAGTTACCGGGTAGCCCGGTGTGTACATGTCTCTCCCTCTAGAAGGGTGGAATGCTACCCCCGCTGCCAGGACTGGTGGGGGGGTAGTATTCCAAGATGTTTGACACCAAACACGACATGTTTTGGTGCAGCCAGTCCAAAGTTAGCATTGTACCGCGAGGATATAATGCATTTAAGAGTATATGGTCAGGCTGTACCACAAACAGCATCAGAGGAGGGACTCCGAACGCTGTAGAGGGGCTCTGCTCATGCAGGGGTACCCTCTCACATAAGAACCAAGCACTCTGCCTTCAGGATTGGTAAGGCCTGCCATAGGAGTGACTTATAGGTTTATATTTGTGTGCAATGGTAGTGATATAGGTAGCCTATACCACTGTAAGGGGTGCATGCACCACCTTACCCAGGCTGCAGTAGCAGACCTGTGGTGTCATTTTGGATGGCCTTCCAGGGGTGGCACAATACATGCTGCAGCCCCTGGTAGGCCTCTGAGGTACCTATGCCCTGGGTACATAGTATACCATATACTAGGGACTTATAAGGGCACTCCAGATTCCAATCAGAGATGTGCCTAGGGCACATGGAAACCATTTTAGAGAGGAAGCAGCTAGGCTGGGGTTCTGATTAGCAGGGCCCCAGCCAGACTAAAGTCGAAAAACAGTGAAGCATCAGCAAAAAGTGGGGCTACCCATGTGAAGCAGATCCTACTCTCCTACACTGTGCACCTACCTGACCTCACGCCATCTCCGTAGGCTTTGCCTAGTATCATTTAGATGGACCACAGATGTGGGAGCACTAGACATCACCAACATTGCCTACCAGCCTGAAGGGGTTTGCTTCTACCTTAAAAGACGCACCAAGACCATGTCAAGCTCCATTTTCTATCCTTTATTTTCACAGAATGAAAGACTGTGTGTGGTGAGGTGCCTGATGGAGTATGAAAAGAGAACTGCAAACCTGAGAGGAAATATTGAACAAGTACTAATATCTCATAGAGCCCCTCACAAAGCAGTCTCTTCTCCCACCTTAGCAAGATGGGTGAAAGAAGTGATGAAAGAAGCAGGTGTAGATATCTCTCTCTTTGGGGCCCATTCCCTTAGGGGTGCTTCAGCCTCAAAAGCCTTTTTCCTGGGTGGAGGTTTACAGGATATCCTAAGGGCCCCAGATTGGTCTAATGAAAGTATGTTCAAAACTTGCTACTTTAGACCCGTCACAAGTGCAATTGACAATATATTAAATGCACTTTAAACTTGCATAATGTGAGCCTCCGTGTCATGCCATAAAATTTATATTTTCACTGCCTGGTGGGCAGAAAATCTGGATTTTATTAAAGACACGGAGGCTAAGATTATCCCTCCACATCAGGACCCTCCCTAGTGGAGATGAGCAAATAAATGTATTGATTTCTTTTTCTCTCTTTCAGAGTAAGAAACCTTTTCCTTCATCGGTGGAAACAAAGTTATTGTTTGAAAGTTAAGAACGAGAGAAGTTACCTTGTTCGCAATACAAAGAAGGAAGAATACTATGTGTGGGGGGATCTTATAGCCTACTGGAATGTTATCAAAGTTCTATATTCTTCAATTGTTGCTGCTGTGAGCTGGCAATAAAGGAGATTTGCATAATCTTAGCCTCCATGTCTTTAATAAAATCCAGATTTTCTGCCCACCAGGCTGTGAAAAATCTACATTTTATGAATGAACCAAGCAGTTTTTGAAATGAGGTAGGTGATTTTGAAAAATGTTAAAACATAGCTGACAAGTGGCCCCATGTCATGAATAACAACCCAGCCAATTTTTGGCATTTTAGGTAACAGCACTGTGCATGCTGGTGTTTTGATCTCATATTGAAACTTTTAAAGGAAAACTACAAGTTCCACAATTCAACATACTGTTGGCAGAAAAAACATTGATGATGGTATCCTATGTCGTAGTGCCGAAGAGCTGAGTTTGAAATGCAAAATAAAATCTAGTTTCTGCCTTTCGGCCATTCTTCCTAGTAGGGGTCCCTAGGGGTTCTTGCGTAGCCCTACTTTGTTTGTTCTCTAGGTCACCGCCTTAGCAGAAGTAATTAAATCACATGGTTTCTCCCTCATATCTTATGCTGACAACACTCAAATCATTGTCTCTTTGGCCAGGGACAAAAAAGAGACAGTATCCAGATTCCATGACTGCATGGTGGTTGTGATCACCTGGATGAGTATGAACTGTTTGAAATTGAATGGCGGAAAAACTGAGGTTTTGCTATTTGGCTCTCATTTGTCCTTTTTGGACCCCTAGTTGGTGGCCGCAGGATTTATTAGTTCTTCCCTCACCGGTTGCTAAGTGTTAGATTTGGGGGTCTCCAAATAGGGACCCTTGAGTCTAGTCAGGGAAAGTAGGTACACTCCTGAAATAACCCCTGCTCACCCTCTTTGTAGCTTGGCACGAGCAGACAGGCTTAGTTCAGAGGCAGTGTGTAAAGCATTTGTGAACACATACAGTAATCAAGTGACAACACTACAAATGGACACCACACAGGTTGTATATTTATAAAAATAAGTATCTTTTATATAGATTTATCACAAGACCATAAACGACAAAAATAATCCACAATACTGTCAAGAATGCTTAGTTCTGATCAAAAGGCTTAATTCAAGGTTCTGTGCGAGTCGGTAGCCTCCTCCGGCTACGGTGATGTCAAGAACAAACAGAGTCTAACAAATCCAGCTGACCGCGTTGACACGGGCCAACACAGCGTAGACAGGCTCGGTCACAGTACCTTTTACTTGAAGCAGCAGGCACTGGCGTGCGAGCCGGATGGCTGTTTGTCGCGGTAGCGTTGCAAAATGGAAGCGTGCAGGACGCGTTGTCCCTCGATGCGGTGCAGGCAGCGGCTCGTTGACGTCGTCGAGACGGAGTCGGTGAGACCAAGGCCGTGCGTTGTAGGGCGAGACGGTGCTTCGATGCGATGCTGGCAGGTTGCAGTGCGGTGACGGAGCCGGATTCAGGAGCTGGCGTCAATCAGTCCGGACAGTGGTGCGAGTCGGGCGGTGCGTCGCGAAGCTTGCGAGGCGGTGCCCAACTCCGGTGCGGTCACAGGACTCGAACTCAGCAACAGTGACCGTGTCGGTCGGACCAGATGGATTCGGTATAGGGAGGCGTTGCAAGGTGCGGTGCTCACAGGTTACGGTGCAGGCTGCGGCTCGTTGACGGAGTCGGTGAGACCAAGGCCGTGCGTTGCAAGATGCAGGCGTTGCTCGATGCGGTGCCAACAGGACACCGAGCCGGTCGGGAGAGTCGGTCACAGCTCCCTACCTCTGTAGCCACTGAAACAGAGTTTCCAGCAGCAATTCACAAAGGGGGTGAAGTCCAATGGTCCTGGGACTTCGATCAGGGGGCAAGCTCTCTTCCAAGCCCTTGGAGATCCTTCACAAGTTGATGAAAGTCACAGCAAAGCAAAAGTTCCTTTCTTTGGCAGTCAGGCAAACCACTGCAGGCCAATCCCCCAAGCAGCACTTCAGGCTTAGGGATAGTCTCTCCTCAGTTTCTTCTTGGTTCCGCTCCTCAGCAAAGGTTTCTTCTTGTTCCCAAAAGTGATCTATTTTTCCTGGGGTCTGGGTGCCCCTCTTATACCCTGATTCTCTTTGTTCTCTGGAGGCAGAGAGGCCTTTACCTAGCTTAAACCAGTTCTGTGCAGCTTTGGAGCACTCTGTGTACATGACTCCTTCTTTCCTTTCAGAATGTGGGGCAGGGTACTCAGACGCCCGGCAGGGGGTGGAGCCAGCATTGTGGCAGGCAGGCACAGCCCTATTCAGACCCAGATGCAACTCCTCCCTCCACTCTGGATGCAGATCTCTCTATTCAGCCCTGGGCTGCCTCACCCTGTCTCCTGTGGCCACCCCCAGCCCCTGTCACGCACAAACCAGACACACAATACACAAGTTGGCAGAGGCAGGCTGGATAGTTAGGCAAGAAAATACCCACTTTCTAAAAGTGGTATTTTCAAACACAGAATGTTAAAACCAACTTCACTAAAAGATGTATTTTATCATTCTGAGTTCAGGCATACTAAACTCGAATTTCTACCTAGTTCCCTGAGTCAGTTTAGGATTATAAGATGTTATAATCAAACTGCCCATTCTGGCCTATGGGGAACAGGTAGCCTTGCAATAGTGAAAAACGAAAATGGCTGTAATTCACTATTAGGACATGCCACACACACCAGGCAAGTCCCACCTTATCCTTACAATGCACCCTGCCCGTAGGCCTACCATAGGGGTGTCTGATATGAAGAAAAGGGAAGGTTTGGGGACTGGTAGGTGGGTGCACTTACCAAGTCGACATG
This sequence comes from Calotriton arnoldi, assembly GCA_963921515.1. Taxonomy (NCBI): domain Eukaryota; kingdom Metazoa; phylum Chordata; class Amphibia; order Caudata; family Salamandridae; genus Calotriton; species Calotriton arnoldi. Next base: position 30,160 of record CAWUFW010004877.1, read on the forward strand.
GCAGTCACAGACTGCACACAGGCTCTGCAATGGCAGGCCTGAGACACACTTTACAAGCTACTTCTGTGGGTGGCACAACCGGTGCTGCAAGCCCACCAGCAGCATTTGATTTACAAGCCCTGGGCACACTCAGTGCACTGTACTAGGGTCTGACAGTAATTCAAATAAGCCAAACATGGAGTCACTAATTCACATCACAATTTACAATAGGGAGCACTTGCACTTTGGCACTGATTAGCAGTGGCAAAGTGCCCATGAGCATCTAGTCCAGCAAAAACATATCGACAACAGTGGAGGCATTTATGAAAAAATGGAAGGGAGACCCACGTCAAGGATGCCAGGTCTAACACATGTCCCCTCCAGCTGAAATGTGGGGAGAACTATCCTACCCCTAGGGAGTTCTCATCACTAAGGTGGAAAAATCTGGACAGACCATCAGCATTGGCATGTTCTGTACCAGGGCGGTGCTCCACCGTAAAGTACATCCCCTGTAGGGAAATGGACCACCTCAACAGCTTTGGATTCTCACCCCTCACCCCTCATCTGCATCAACCATCTGAGGGGCCTGTGGTCTGTCTGAACCCGGAAGTGAGTCCCAAACAGGTATGGTCTCAGCTTCTTCAGTGCCCAGACCACAGCAAATGCCTCACGCTCAATAGCACTCCATCTCTGTTCCCGGGGAAGTAACCTACTACTGATGAAGGCTACAGGTTGGTCTAGGCCCTCCTCATTGATTTGTGATAAAACAGCCCCTACACCATGCTCTGAAGCGTCGGTCTGAACAATTAACTCATTGGAGAAGTTGGGTGCCTGGAGCACAGGCGCCGTGCACATAGCAATCTTCAAGGTGTCAAAAGCTTTTTGACAGGCGTCAGTCCAAATCATTCTCTTGGGCTGCTTCTTGGAAGTCAGCTCTGTCAAGGGGGCAACAATGCTGCCATACCCCTTAACGAATCTCCTGTAATACCCGGTGAGTCCTAGGAAGGCTCTCACCTGGAATAGCAAGGTTTGGGCTCACAGTATGACACGAGTCCTATTAGGGTTCTGTTAAATTCTGTAATAGTACCACCAGTTATATGCATCACATAGAAATGATAGTAGTGTAGTCTGAAGCACTGAATAAAAACCAAGTTATTAGTATAGTGTAGTGGCCATTTTCAACATTAAAATGTAGTTCAGTTTATGGATAATGCTGCACAACGTACATCCTTCTTTGACATGTATATATATTCACTGAAAAAACCATAGGTTTCAGGGACTTTATAGTTAGAAATTATCATTTAAAAAACCTTTGAAATTCACTGAAAGAACCATAGGTTCCAGGGATGTTATAGTTAGAAATTAGCATTTAAAAAACCTTAGAAATTCACTGAAAAAAACCACAGGTTTCAGGGATGTTATAGTTAGTTAGACATTTCACTCGTACAAAACCAGAGAAATTCGGCCGTTATAGTTAGTTCAGCTAACTATAACTCGCGCCCCCAATGCACTGCTGATGACGTCACATATTACATCATTCATGACATGGTCAGTGACATCACTGATGACATCACTGATGACATCTCAAATGACATCACTGATTACATCACTGATGACATCATCCATGTGATAATCTGATGCACCTCCTCATACCCTAATATAACCTTTGATACACCCACTCTAAAACACAGACTACCATTTTCGAAACCATAGACACACCAATACCAGTTACTACATACCCACTCACTGATTCCTAGGTCTACACACACATCCACTCATTCACCCATACAGTCACTCATACATGCAGTCACTCATCAATACAGCACTATCATATGCACTCATACACCTATACAGACACTCACACACCGCCACTCATCCATAGAGTTACTCACACACCTAGTCAGTCATGCAGAGAATCAATCACACTCCCATTTACTCACCTATACAGTTATACACACACCACCTCACTTATTCATACATATACTAACACATACTTACACTCTTATACAATCACTAATACAAGCACACACTCATCCATACAGCCACTCTCACAATCACACACTCTCACATATAGTCATTTATATACTCCAACACTCACATATACTGCCTTTTACATATGTAGTTACTCACATGTACCACTGAGACATCCATTCACTCACCAATGCACCCATTCACACACTCACCCACCCATACAGTCCATCACAGATGCACTCTTGAAGCCATACACCCAGTGAATCACCCACTCACACATCTATGCACAGAGTCACACATCCCCCACCCACGCACACAGACACTCAGGCACCCATATAGATACTCAGACAACCAATCAATAACCCATATAGACACTCATTTAGCTACTCACCAACCCATGCAACCGCTTACACACCAACTGACAGACTGATACAGACATTTACACAGTTTAGTCACTAACCCATGCATTCAGTAAAACACGTTTAATCACTCACTTATACAGACAGTCATTCACCTACTAAATCATCCATTCAGACACATATACACCCACTCATTCTTCAATGAACCTTCGCATATATATATATATAGAACATATTTAAACTTTACAGAAACACACAGTCACTGGATGATGTCATCTGTGATGTCATTTGAGATGTCATCAGTGATGTCATCAGTGATGTCACTGACCATTTCATGAATGATGTAATATGTGACATCATCAGCAGTGCATTGCGGGAGCGCGAGTTATAGTTAGCTGAACTAACTATAACGGCCGAATTTCTCTGGTTTTGTACGAGTGAAATGTCTAACTAACTATAACATCCCTGAAACCTGTGGTTTTTTCAGTGAATTTATAAGGTTTTTTAAATGCTAATTTCTAACTATAAGATCCCTGAAACCTATGGTTTTTTCAGTGAATTTCAAAGGTTTTTTAAATGATAATTTCTTACTATAACGTTCCTGAAACCTATGGTTTTTTCAGTGAATTTCGAAGGTTTTTTAAATGCTAATTTCTAACTATTCCTACAGAAGTAGGACATGTGCAGAAAGAGGAAGAAAAGCACAGAAAGAAGCAAGAGAAATGCAGAAAGAGGCAACAGAAGTCCAGAAAGACGAAGAAAGTTGCAGAAAGAAGCAAGAGATATGCAGAAAGAACCAACAGAGGTGCAGGAAGAGGCCTTGTTGCAAAGTCATCCTGTGCCCCCTACTTTTTGCTGACTGGTACTGGTGGTAACTGACTCTGACTAACCAGGCCCAGAGCCAGTGCTATGCTGAAAGACACTTAGAATACAGTGAAAACACCTACATACATTAGGGTACACTATGGTTTGGGGTACCCCTGTGATTGGCATGAACTCCCCTTAAGGCCCTAGTACATAATAGGGCAGGGGGATTAAATCTACCTCTAAGTCAGAGTTGCAGAAAGAGGCAAGAGAAGCGCAGAAAGAAGCAAGAGAAGTGCAGAAAGAAGCAGGTGAAGTGCAGAACGAGGGAAGAAAAGTGCAGAAAGAGGCAAGAGAAGTGCAGAAAGAGGCAAGTGAGGTGTGGAAAGAGGTGAGAGAGGTACAGAAAGAGGCAAGCGATGTGCAGAAAGAGGCAAGAGAGGTACAAAGGAGGCAAGTGAGATGCAGAAAGAGGCAAGAGAGGTGCACAAAGAGGCAAGAGAAGTGCAGAAAGAGGCACGTGAGGTGCAGAAAGAGGCATGAGAGGTACAGACAGAGGGAAGTGAGGTACAGACAGAGGCAAGAGGAGTGCAGAAAGAGGCAAGAGAAGCGCAGAAAGAAGCAAGAGTGATTTGCGCACCATTAGTACCAATTTAACACCCACATTTAGCAATAAGTAACAGTTGACCATTCCAGCTTTGCAAAGGACCTTCCACCACGCTGTAACACTTGTCGCTGTATTTTTGGTAACGTTTGAGCTCTTTGAGCTAGAAACAAGATTTTTTTGTTCAAGTCTGCAGATTATACAGCAGATGATGGATTATGCGGCAAATGCGGAAAATGGATAATTATGCAAAAATCAGTGCAGCCAAACAGTCGCATAATTCCGGTGGCCTTGCTCATACCTCTGACTAGGTCCGGAAGTGCTCCTCAGTGGTTCCGTCTTTTTTTGTCTCATTGAGTTTATAGTTTAACTTCTATAGAGACGAGGAAGACTAAACATGAGGTTACCACTCCACAACACAGACTACCATACCACATAATTACTCACTTTAACACATAATTCCACTCTACATAATTCCTATACACTAAATACCACATACTTTCTACCCACATAATTTCACTGCACAACATACCACATAATTCCACTACACACAACGTACATTCACTCCACTCCAAAAAACATTAGTAAAAATCTTTTACATTTACAACGCTAATAGCTGTAACTCTCGCAAATGCGAAACCTATTACATTGCAAATGCTTCTTTAACTACTAGTCGCGTTTGCAGAGTGGTGGAGAAAGGGGGCTAGGCCTTCGACCAGCGCTCAGGAATTCCACTGCGAAGGACTTACAGGAGGTACCAGGAGGGCTTCCTGGCTCCTAAAGTCACTCAGGAGTGAAGTGGACTTCATACCCCAAACCATAGTGTGCCAGGAGGCGCATTTGCAGAGTGCTGGGGAAAGGGGTCGTGACCTCCGAAGACCTGTTAGCAATACCACTGTGTGGGACTTACTGGAGGTAATAGGAGGGGTAGTTGGCCCCCAAGGACAACCTTAGGGGCCAACTACCCCTCCAATTACCTACAGTAAGTCCCATACAGCAGCAATGGTAAGTTCTCAAAGCATGCCACGCCCCCTTTGCCCACCAGTCTGCAAACGCGCTCCCTGGCATGCTCTTAGATGGGGATTGAAGTCCCCTTCGCTGCTGGGGGTCGTTAGGGGCTGACTAGCCTAACTGACACCTCCAGTAAGCCCCAGATAGTGGGATTGCTGCGAGTAGACACAGGCCACGCCCCCTTTCTCCACCACTCAGCAAACGAGCCTCCTGGCACGCTCTTGGTTGGGGGATGAAGTCCCCTTGCCTCCTGAGGGTCCCTGGGGGCCAACTAGCCCACCAGGTTCCTCCAATAAGCACCACACAGCTGGATTGCAGAGAGGTGGTCTGAGGCCACGCCCCCTTTTCACACCACTCTGCAAACGTGCCTCCTGGGGCACTGCTGCTATGGGGATAAAGTCCACTTGTGTCCTGAGGTCTGGCCATTCTTTTTTTTAACTAAAGCGAGGGGGGCCGTGTGGCCCCCCTCCTGGGCCACTCCTGGCCCTGGGTACCCCATCCCCTGGGGCCAGCCCTTTGGGTTGGGTACTGTGGGGGGAGCCCCAATGCCCCCATGGTCCCTGCCGGCTCCCTGCCTCCTGCGGGAGTCAGCATTGCTTTTGAGAAAGGGGAGCTGCTGATATGCAGCTCCCCTTGCTCAAAAGCAATCCTGCTTTGCTTTGTTGAAGCGAGAGCAGGTTTTCCTGCTCTCGCTTCAACTAAGCAAAGCAGAGTTTGCTATGGCAGGGCGGGAGCCGTGCTCCTGCCCTGCCATAGCAAACGACAATGTCCCAGGGTGGGCATCCCGGGACATTGCAGGAGCTGGCCCTGGGGGGGTGGCGGTCCCCAGGGCCATCGAGGGCTCCAGGAGGGGGGCCGCGCGGCCCCCCTCCCTACATTTCCAAAGCCCCGGGGAGGTGGTGGTCCCCAGGGCTGGGGGTCCGCAACGGACCACCACATTCAAATAATTAGTGCCCCGGGGAGGCGGTTGTCCCCGGGGCAGTGTGGGGGGGGCAGGAGCCCCCCCACACTTTAATTTTTTTAATCAATCCCCGGGGAGGTGGAGGTTCCTGGGGCTTGGGGGGCCTGGGGGATGGGGTCCCAAGGGCCCAAAAAAGGAAAAAAGAAGGGGGGCCACATAGCCCCCCTTCTAAAAAATCAACAAAAAAAAGACGCGATCATGCCTCAGGCCCCGCTCCCTCCCTTCACCACTCTGCAAACGCGCCCTGTGGCGCGTTTTAAATTGGGGCATTAATTCCCCTTGAATACTGGGGGTCCCTGGGGGCCAACTAGCCCACCAGGTACCCCCAGTGCGCGCCACAGGGCTGCGTTGCAGAGAGGTGGTGCAGGCCACGCCCCTTTTTACACCTCTCTACAACGCAGTTCTTTGGCGCTTACTGGAGGTACCTGGTGGGCTAGTTGGACCCCAGGGACCCTCAGGATTCAAGGGGACTTTATCCCCCAACTTAAAACGTGCCACGGGGCGCGTTTGCACAGTGGTGAAGGGAGGGGGCGGGGCCTGAGGTGACATGTGTGCAAACATGCCTTATGGCGTGTTTTAAGTTGGGGGATTAAGTCCCCTTGAATCCTGAGGGTCCCTGGGGTCCAACTAGCCCACCAGGTACCTCCAGTAAGCACCACAGAGCTGCGTTGCAGAGAGGTGTAAAAAGGGGCGTGGCCTCGGACCACCTCTCTGCAACGCAGGCCTGTGGCGCTTACTGGAAGTACCTGGTTGGCTAGTTGGGCCCCAGGGACCCTCAGGATTCAAGGTTACCTAATACCCCAACTTAAAACACGCCACAGGGCGCGTTTGCACAGTGGTGAAGGGAGGGGGCGGGGCCTCAGGTGACATGTGTGCAAACATGCCCTGTGGCGCGTTTTAAGTTGGGGAATTAATTCCCCTTGAATCCTGAGGGACCCTGGGGGTTGCAGAGAGGTGGTCCAGGCCATGCCCCTTTTTACACCTCTGTGCAATGCAGCTGTGTGGCGCTTACTGGGGGTACCTAGTGGGCTAGTTGGACCCCAGGGACCCTCAGGATTCAAGGGGACTTAATCTCCCAACTTAAAACGGCCACAGGGCTTGTTTGCACACATGTCACCTCAGGCCCCCCTCCCTTCACCACTGTGCAAACGCGCCCGGGCGCGTTTTAAGAGGAAGTTTTAATCCCCCTGCCCTATTATGTACTAGGGCCTTACAGAGGAGGTCATGCTAATGACAGGGGTACCCCAACGCATAGTGTTCCCTAGTGTATGTAGGTGTTTTCACTGTATTCTAAGTGTATTTTAGCATAGCACTGGCTCTAGGCCTGGTTAGTCCGAGTCAGTTACCACCAGTACCCTTCTGAAAAAGTTGTGGGCACAGGATGATTTTGCAACAAGGCCTCTTTCTGCTCCTCTGTTGGTTCTTTCTGCACATGTCTTGCTTCTTCCTGCTCTTTTCTTCATCTTTGTGGACTTCTGTTGCTTCTTTCTGCATTTCTTTTGCTTCTTTCTGTGCGTTTTTCTTCTTTCTTCACATGTTCTACCTCCGTAGGCATAGTTAGAAACTAGCATTTAAAAAACCTTTGAAATTCACTTAAAAAACCATAGGTTTCAGGCACATTATAGTTAGAAATTAGCATTTAAAAACCTTTGAAATTCACTGAAAAAACCATAGGTTTCAGACACGTTATAGTTAGAAATTAGCATTTAAAAAACGTTTGAAATTCACTGAAAAAACCATAGGTTTCAGGCACGTTATAGTTAGAAATTAGCATTTAAAAAACCTTAGAAATTCACTGAAAAAACCATAGGTTTTAGGGACAGTTATAGTTAGTTGGACATTTCACTCGTACAAAACCATAGAATTTCAGCTAACTATAACTCGCGCCCCGCAATGCACTGCTGATGACGTCACATATTACATCACTCATGACATGGTCAGTGACATCACTGATGACATCACTGATGACATCTCAAATGACATCACTGATGACATCATCCATGTGATAATTTGATGCATCTTCTCACACCCTAATATAACCTTTGATACACCCACTCTAAATTACAGACTGCCATTCTCAAAACCATAGACACTCCAACACCAATAACTACATACCCACTCACTGATTCTTAGGTCTACACACACATCCACTCACTCACCCGTACAGTCACTCATACTTACGGTCACTCAGTACAGGACTATCATATGCACTCATACACCTACATAGACACTCACACACCGCCACTCATCCATAGAGGTACTCACACCTAGTCAGTCATGCAAATAATTAATCACACTGCCATTTACTCACCTATACAGTTATACACACACCAGCTCATTTACTCATACAAATACTAGCACATTCTTACGCTCTTATACAATCACTGATACAAGTACACACTCATCCATACAGCCACTCTCACAATCACACACTCTCACTTATAGCTATTTATATACTCCAACACACATATATACTACCTTTCACATATGTAGTTACTCACACATGTACCACTGAGATATACATTCACTCACTAACACACCCATACACACACTCACCCACCCATACAGTCCATCACAGATGCACTCTTGAAACCATGCACCCAGTGAATCACCCACTCACACATCTATGCACAGAGTCACACACACCCCACCCACACAAACACTCAGGCACCCATACAGATACTCAGACAACCAATCAATAACCCATGTAGACACTCATGTAGCTATTCACAAACCCATGCAGCCGCTTACACACCAACAGACAGACGGATACAGACATTCACACAGTTTAGTCACTAACCCATGCATTCAGTAAGATACGTTTAATCACTCACTTATAGTCAGTCACGCACCTACTAAATCATCCATTCAAACACTTATACACCCACACATTCTTCAATACGCCTTTCCCTATATATATTAAACATATTTAAACTTTACAGAAACACACAGTCACTGGATGATGTCTTCAGTGATGTTATTTGAGATGCCAGCAGTGATGTCATCAGTGATGTCACTGACCATGTCATGAGTGATGTAATATGTGACGTCATCAGCAGTGCATTGCGGGGGCGCGAGTTATAGTTAGCTGAACTAACTATAACAGGGGAATTTCTATGGTTTTGTACGAGTGAAATGTCCAACTAACTATAACTGTCCCTAAAACCTATGGTTTTTTCAGTGAATATATATATATATATATATATATATATATATTTTTTTTTCACCACAGGTCCGAGAACTTTTGAGAGCGCACACTCGGCAAGCTGAACCACCTGGCTTTCACTTTCTGGCACAATCTTGCATCATTGTTCGCTGGTAACATGTCACAGACCTTTGGTGGAAAAAATTATCACGCAGCAGTCCTGTCGCGGGGAGCAGCACCGTCCTTGGTAATTAAAGGAGGCCGTGGGTCGGAACTGGATCCGGACCCATTTTGCGGCACGATGAACTGTGGAGAAAATCACTTGCACCTTGTTCTGGGGCCCACTAAGGGTGGAGAAAACATGCTTGGAAAGTGATGACTTCATAGCAGGACCTACTAAAGGTGTTATTTGTTCTGGAGGGAACTACGGGACCCAGCATGCACCGAAAGAGTGAACCCACTGAGGGCGGGGCATGCTATAAATAAAGTATACCAGAACTGCCTGTTTTAGTCATTCCAAAAGCGACCTCTGATGAAAGGCAGCAGCCTAGAAACGCGTCAGGTCTGTTACATGTTACCAGAGAACAATCATGCAAGATTATGCCAGAAAGTGAAAGCCAGGTGGTTCAGCTTGCCGAGTGTGCGCTCTCAAAAGTTCTCGGACCTTTGGTGGAAAAAGTTATCACGCGGCAGTCCTGTCGCGGGGAGCAGCACCGTCCTTGGTAATTAAAGGAGGCCGTGGGTCGGAACTGGATCCGGACCCATTTTGCGGCACGGCGAACTGTGGCGAAAATCACTTGCACCTTGTTCTGGGGCCCACTAAGGGTGGAGAAAACATGCTTGGAAAGTGATGACTTCATAGCAGGACCTACTAAAGGTGTTATTTGTTCTGGAGGGAACTACGGGACCCAGCATGCACCGAAAGAGTGAACCCACTGAGGGCGGGGCATGCTATAAATAAAGTATACCAGAACTGCCTGTTTTAGTCATTCCAAGAGTGACCTCTGATGAAAGGCAGCAGCCTAGAAATGCGTCAGGTCTGTGACATGTTACCAGCGAGCAATGATGCAAGATTGTGCCAGAAAGTGAAAACCAGGTGGTTCAGCTTGCTGAGTGTGCGCTCTCAAAAGTACTCGGACCTTTGGTGGAAAAAATTATCACGCGGCAGTCCTGTCACGGGGAGCAGCACCGTCCTTGGTAATTAAAGGAGGCCGTGGGTCGGAACTGGATCCAGACCCATTTTGCGGCACGGCGAACTGTGGCGAAAATCACTTGCACCTTGTTCTGGGGCCCACTAAGGGTGGAGAAAACATGCTTGGAAAGTGATGACTTCATAGCAGGACCTACTAAAGGTGTTATTTGTTCTGGAGGGAACTACGGGACCCAGCATGCACCGAAAGAGTGAACCCACTGAGGGCGGGGCATGCTATAAATAAAGTATACCAGAACTGCCTGTTTTAGTCATTCCAAGAGCGACCTCTGATGAAAGGCAGCAGCCTAGAAACGCGTCAGGTCTGTGACATGTTACCAGCGAACAATGATGCAAGATTGTGCCAGAAAGTGAAAGCCAGGTGGTTCAGCTTGCTGAGTGTGCGCTCTTAAAAGTTCTCGGACCTTTGGTGGAAAAAATTATCACGCGGCAGTCCTGTCGCGGGGAGCAGCACCGTCCTTGGTAATTAAAGGAGGCCGTGGGTCAGAACTGGATCCAAACCCATTTTGCGGCACGGCGAACTGTGGCGAAAATCACTTGCACCTTGTTCTGGGGCCCACTAAGGGTGAGAAAACATGCTTGGAAAGTGATGACTTCATAGCAGGACCTACTAAAGGTGTTATTTGTTCTGGAGGGAACTACGGGACCCAGTATGCACCGAAAGAGTGAACCCACTGAGGGCGGGGCATGCTATAAATAAAGTATACCAGAACTGCCTGTTTTAGTCATTCCAAGAGCGACCTCTGATGAAAGACAGCAGCCTAGAAACGCATCAGGTCTGTGACATGTTACCAGCGAACAATGATGCAAGATTATGCCAGAAAGTGAAAGCCAGGTGGTTCAGCTTGCCGAGTGTGCGCTCTCAAAAGTTCTCGGACCTTTGGTGGAAAAAATAAATAAATATATATATATATATATATATATATATATATATATATATCGATAGATAGATATATATATGTATGTATGTGTGTGTGTATATATATATGTGTGTGTATATATATATATATATATATATATATATATATATATATATATATATATATATATATATATATATATATATATATAACGTTTGCCACATGATTAATAGAAAGGAATGCTGTGCAGCCAAGCATTGGTGCTCCCCAGGAAATTTCAGACCATGGAGTGCAACCCTCATGATAAGTGCTTGTTCGGAAGGAAGGTAGATTAAAAAGTGGGCTGTGGCTCTCCTCCTGAAGGTCTTTAACAGTCTGTCCCTGGTGCTGGCCGCATCCTCCCTCCACTGGAAGGGCTGTTTCACAGCTCCCTCTCTACCAAGCTGAACCTTGCCTTTTCCATCTGGGACTGTCATAAGTAAGGCTCCCGGTTTTAAGGTATTTATTTTTTAGATATTTCCGTTTGTATTTATCCATATTTATTTTTTGCTACTTTTATCTGTATTTATCCATATTTATTTTGGGTTTTGTGGAAAAATGAAGCTGAAATTAGTATATTTCCACATTTATTTAACCGGTAAATATGCACTCATGCTTCAATGCCTACTAGGTTTCAATGTTGTAAACCCCCACAGAAGGTAAAGCAAAGCACTTATAAAAAAAATATGCATATTTCAGTATCAACCTTGTGCATATCTACTGCTGTTAAAGCCTCTTTACTAAAATTCCTTTCTTTGTTAGCCCCATTACCTATCAATCCACACAGCTATTGCCCGGACAGTCATGGCAGACAGTATTTTGAATTACTCAAAAAGCAACCCAATTTCCGTTTTTATCCACATTTAAAAATAAATACAGACAAGAAAATAAATGTTTTCAGTCTGTATTTATCTGTAAAAATCAGTAAAAACTGAAAACGGGGAGCCTTAGTTATAAGCCGCCCTCCTTGGCTGACCCAACTGTCTCGTCTCCAGGGCCTATCTCAGCCATCTTCCCATCTAAGACTGTCACAGACTACTCTCCTGGGCCTACCCGACTGGCTCTTCAACATGGCCTGGCTCAGCCATCTTCCATCTATCCCCAACTATTAAGTGCACCTGAATGACTGATGACTATGACACCTGTCATAACCAGAGAAAGGCAGACTGTAAAATGTTTCCTTATATGCTCTTGTTACTAAATAGCATGAGTTGCCACCTATGCAATGTCAAATTCCCTATGCATAAAATGAGTTCCTTCCTAAGGAGTACAAGATAATGAATACATTTGAGTGCCCACGAAAAATATTATTGTGCACCCTTTTGTCCCTATGTCTTAGGCTTTGTTAATTCTAATTATCTTTTCTCTGAGAGCGGCAAAATAATGTGTGTGCAATCTTATCTTAGCTGTGTGCAGTTGTGGATATAGCAGTCAACTTTTTCTTAGGGATTTATTGGTTGGGAAGAGGGTCCTTCCAAGACGTTATTTAAATACTGGCAATGGCACAGTAAATAAGTGCCCTTGTACTTTTTACCGGAGTAAATCTATAAAGAAATGGGGCATTATTTTGTGTGAAATTACATGGTATTGCAGCTAGTTAAAGCCAATCTTCAGAACCTTATTCACACAAAATTGAAGCTGTTGAAGCTCCTGGAACTCAACCTGACCTATTGGGCTAACCAAACCCCACTCACCAAACATCATGACTCATCTCCTATCAGATGGCTGAACTACTCCTGGCATGGGACACCGTACATCAAAAAGTCTCTAAACTTGAACTGGAAAACTCAACCCCATCTCAATCCATATCCAGACCCCAGAGGGTTACAGACCACCTATCTGATGCTGACATTTACTCCCTTCTGCTATCTTACACCGCTATTAATATGGATTCATCACCCGCACCAGTCACCATCCAGACTATTCCATCCACCCCACTTAGAAAACTTGTTCACAACTGTGAACAAGTACATCCTATTACAAGTCCCCACAACTCACTGTGAGGCTTTAGATACCAAATCTTATCTCAGGTCTATGTTCTAAACTGCAGGTCGACTGTAAAACATGCAGCTGATATCTTGGATCTCATTCTCACTCAGAACCTTGACCTCCTCATGTTAACTGAAACATGGCTCAATGAGACCCCCTCACCTATTCTGGACATTCTAGTCCCACCCAACTATGACATCATCAGACTGGATAGAACTGACAAAAAGTGATGATGTGAGCGGGGTGGGGGGCGGGGGGGTAGCATGCCTTTACCGCTCAATGCTCACCCTGAAAAACAAACAAACTGTGCCATTGCCCACTTGTGAATATTTAGGTTTTGAAATTTGGAGCAATAACAAGATGGTATTCCGCACTTTATGAGTTTGTGTCTCTGGCCATTGCTGGTGTAAATTCCTTTAGCAGTGTCCTTTATCTGACTGCTGGTATTTCACAGCATGACAGGTTGTGTCCATTTGAAACCGTTCCGTATTAAATTGTTGAAAACGTCAAGATTATACACATGAATTCTTAAGCAGGCACTTCTTCAGAACACGTTTATTCAGGGCTCTATTTTACAATGCTTCTTAAATAAACTTTGCTCAGGAAGAAAACCAGTGTTTATCATGTATAATTTGCAGCACTTGTAATACATTTTAATTTCCTTCTTTCCCTCTTCCTTCCTGGCTTTCTATCTTTTTCTTTCTTTCCTTTTTTCTCCTCTTTCTATCCTTCATTCTTTCTTTCCTTCCTTCTTGCCTTCCTTTCCTTCTTTCTTGAATACCTTATTTCTTGCCTTCTTTCTTTCTTCCATACTTTCTTTCCTTCTTACTTTCCTTCTTTCCTTCATTCTTTCTTGCTTTCCTTTCTTCTTTTCTTCCTTCCTTTTTCTTTTTTTTCTTCTTTTATGCTTTCTTTCCCTCTTTCTTTCTCCAAGGCAAGAGGCTGGCAGCCAATGGCACAACACTTTTCTTTTTTAGGTCAGTGTTAGGCAAGACCTTTTCATTTTACTAAAATGATGCGTATGACTTAGTTATGTATAGGGATTTTCAGCCACACTTCAGTCATTTGTCTGTGGTCGTGTAATTCACATTTTTATACAACCCACTCAAGCATGCATCAAGTGGCAACATGTCACACTACTTCACTTCAGCCATTGGCGTACTTTATTATGAGTTACGAAATGCTGCATATCTACACACAAAGAAGTTCCCTTCAGTGCCGGCGAATACCATGCTAATGTATGCTTTTTTGAGACCCAAAACATGTTTGCCTTTAGTCAATATTTTTGTGTTTAGATTGACAAACTGCAGCTTTCCAAACAATAAAGTTTTGCAAAAGCCACGAGAAAACAAAACAAGAATTGCAAAAAGGCTGGTAGGCGATGCCAGACCTATTTGATTTTGCAACGCTTGTTTCAATAGCCCCTTCCCAGCTCATGTAAGATCAGCTTCTCTAATTAAAGGGCGAGTCTCTCTATTCTGTGTTCCTTCTTTGTTCAGTCTGGTTAAAGTATCCGGGATTCACAATGCAGGCGCAAAGGGCCCCTGCTGCTCTTGCTGTAGTGTTTTGTAAAAGGAAATTCACTGTGTTTATTTTTAAAGCAAAAATACGCCCCAACCTGTCCGCCCCAACCTGTCCGACAAGAAAAGTGTCACGTCACTGTACATACCATACTTACCATGCAACTTGTGAACTAAAACTTTAATGTTGATTTGTTTTCAGGATTCAACGCATCTTCGCAGAACTGGTCAGCGATTCCTAACAAATTGTTATGAAACTTTCAGCCAGAACTTCGAAATGTAATTGAATTTTCGAAATCGCTTCCGAACAAGACATCATTAAGTAACTGAATAATAATGGGTGAGTGATTTATTTTGTTTATTTCAAGTTGATAGCTAAGTTTTAATGATATTAAAATTCACCAGATTACAATTTAATATCTGACTATGGAATTCTAGCTGCCGCTTGTTCAGACAACTTAACTTTGATGGCATGGGGTCAATCATATTACAATATCATGTGAGCTGGTGACCTTTTTCTAGTCAGATTATGCAATTGTCAGAAGAGAGGCCTCAGAGCATGTGTTATGAATTGTTGTCTGTTGGTAAAGGTCTAGAGACAGACAAGGTTGACTGTGAGCAAGCCCTGTAAATGATCCACTTTGGCCAAAAATTAGAATTTTGGGAATATAGGGCCAGATTATGATGGCGGAAGGACCGCCACCGCAGGGCTGGCGGCCGGCCACCGCCGGCCCTGCGGTGGCGGTCCTTCCGCCATCAAATGGATATTTCCCACCGCCATCCTATTAGGATGGCGGTGGGAACATGACTGCGTCCGCAGCGGACGCAAAGACCGTCCGCCGCCAGCAATCGTACCGATTGCCTGGCAGACGGTCCAGGGAGCCCAAAATGGTGGCGGTGCCTAGCAGGCACCGTCCACCAGATTAGGATGCAGGCAAACACCGGCCTTTCCATGGCGGCGATGCCGCCATGGAAAGGCATACGGAGTTCTGCTACGGGGCCCGTTGCGGGCCCCCCTTGGGGGGCTGCACTTGGGGGGTACCTATGGTACCCTCTACATTGCCATGCTCAAGGTGGCAGGCACCGCGCGGTGCCTGCCACGTTGTGCATCGCAATGCAAAACATGGTTGTTTAACATTGCGTACGGTGCTGCAGCCAGCAGCACCGTCCGCAATGTTAAACTACCAGGATGCGCCCACCAGTGTGGCGGGCGCATCCTAATACGGCGGACGGGACCGGCGCACTTATGGCGGACGGTCCCAGCTCCACAGGGATGGCGGGCGGACGTAAGTCCGCCCGCCATCCTAATGAGGCCCTTAGTCCTGCAAGATGGCTGTATGTCTAGAAGAGCACTTATCTAATGTTTTATTTGTTATCAAAATTCCCTGGGAATGGATTGGTTTCTTCAATCCATCTTGTGACAGTATCCATCATCAAAGCTGAACTCTAATGCGTTAATCAAGATACTTCAGAAGATTTCGATTCTAGAAGGTAATTTGTTGGAAATTAAGATATTTGCCACAATTCATTTGTCCCACCTGATTAGTGTTCCATAACCTGTTAGTCTTTCTATTTCAGTATTGTAGAGTAATTGTTGAAGGCTGCTTTGCCTCTAAGTTTCTCCTCTCTTGTTGACCCCATTTGTGCTTTTGCAGCAAGAGCTGCTTTGGGAACTTATAAATGCAGGTTTTGCATGGGAGCTTTCATGGTCGCTTCACTATCAAAAGTGAATCTACAGATATTTAGCGAACCTGGGAGGTGCCTTTACTTCACTGTGCATGTGTGCAGCCTCAAGTATTGGTGATGGGTAGATGGGAGTGAGCACCTTTTGATCATAAGCATCAATAGTTCTCTTTCTGAGCACAAGGCGAAAGAGACTAACATTGAGATGCACTTGGTGAGAATGTTTGTATGTAAGGACATGCATGGGTTATTTCACAGTCAATTCACTACTAATATGTCCAAACACTTAAAAAGCTGAACTTATTTCATCCAATTTCAAGCTCTTCACTAATAAAAATAAATGCTTTTCATTGTTTCTAAGCAGTGCTGATCTTTTTAGTGGCACATGCCTTAATGAAACAAAAATGTTTTGAATTTCAGCACCAAAATTTAACAGAGTTACATCTCTTAATGTCTAGCAGGGGGTGCTGGTGGTGCATGACAAAGTGCAGTTTGCAAATTGTCAGTTGGCTGTGAGGTGACTTAAGGACCATGGACCATGGCATCGTTCTGGGGAACCTCAAACCCCATATTAGCTTGAAAACATTAACGACTTGGAGAGCTGAACTGAACAGTAAGAAATAGCAAGATTGCCTTCAGCTACAGGCTCTCTACATTGTATGGCATACTAAGGAGCCACACGCCCCTTCCATTCTGTTTCTCATATTCATGCACGCATCATCTGAGGTTATTGAGTGTTGTAGTCACATTTTTGATTGCATATTTTTTAAACTGCAGGATTGCATTTTGGATATCATTTCATGCCGGCAGACTATACTTATAACATCATATTTCGGCTATGAGTGAGAATTTTAAAGTAATTGTGATGTATGTATGTTTTGTATAACTTTATGTCGATCTTGTATAATTTTATGCTGATTTTATGTCTTCACAACATTTTACATTGACTATGAGTGAGAGTTGTAAATGCATGCACTTGGCTTGCTGTGCTTTTATGGATTTTTTGATAAAATCCGAATAAGTTTATTATTTAAAAAAAGTTTTTAGCATTGTAGTCTGCATTTTGACATTTATACAGCTAGTACCCTGCTTTATTGCCATTCATACTGAGGGAAGATGCTCTCTCATCTGCAAGCAGACAGGCAGCTAAATATAGGAGCTATTTACATACTGCCCAGCCAAAGGTGGAATATCAGTTTTCTGATCCTAAACGGAAGACTAAAAGCTCCTCAAATCTTTCCCTACATTTGATCTAGATCTCTGGGCCCTGCTCTCACACACCCTAGCTTCCTGAGGAATCAGTTGGTACTGTCAATTGAGTAAATAAACAAGTCTACAATCGAGACTTATAAGATACAGCACCTTACCTTGACCTCAAAAATAGCTGAAGCTTCAAAAGAACGTTGGTACAATTAAAAAGTGAAGATTGTAATGCCACATTTCTTGTATTTATGAAACTGATAATAAAGATAACAATATTAAAATGTGGGAAAAGAGACTGTTTAGATACTTCATTAGTCAGGACACAGTGGCTACTGAAAGGGCCGGGCCCATAAGTTCTGGACCTGTTTTAGATTCACAATCCGATTGTTCTTTTTCGCAGCATGAAAGTGTAAAGGGGTGAAAACTCATTAAAAAGCCAATAAATTGATCAATAACTTCCCTGAGACACATAGTAACCACAGACAACTTACTTAAGGTTAGTTGATTTATTACAAAGCCAAAAATAACTGAACATAGAGACATCTCAATCCGAGAGTGTAAAAGTACATCGGAATTAGCACAAAGCCAAATCTACGCATCCAATTTAGACGATGTAGCATAAGAAATACAATTAGTTCAAGAAGCAAAATGCAGAAGATCAAAAAGCATGTCCAAATTTCCCTGCATCGAGGGTTGATGAATAAAGAGCATAAGTTAATCCGTACTCTACCACTAAGATGACATCCCTACTTAGCATTTGCCAGGTGGAGGATAAAAAGGTGTCAGCATGTGGTATTCCTAAAACGTCTCTCCAGAATATGGGTCAATGGAGCATAAAGCTACCAAGACAGAGCTAGTTCCAAGATGCTCTCTCTCTCTGAAGGCAAAAGAAGGTGAAGTGGATCTCTCTCCCTACTCTCACATCACATAATTCATAGGTAACATTCCCAGAATTCAGTTCAGATCACGTCATCCACTTCGGGTACAACCCTGAAGGTAAATTTTCATAGGACAATGGTCTTCTTCTCTTCTCCTGCGTGAAACACAACAACCTTCCTTCATTGACTGTGGAGAGGTGTGGTGCAGCGGCCAGGGCAGCTGACTTCAGGGCACAGGGTTCACGGTTCAATCCCCGGCTCCGGCAGCTCAGCACCATGTGACTCTGGGCAATAGCTCACTTAATTTCCACTACGGCCCCCAGCGCCTTGAGACCAGTAAGGGTGAGTAGCTGCGCTATATAAAAACGGACTTACATTTTTTTTTACTTACATCGACTCAAGCCACATGATTGTTACTTCTTCTCTCCTTGCCTAACTAACAAAACAAAGACATTATTCTATCTAACAAGAATGCTTCTTTCACTTGCAACACAAAATGTGAGAAAGGACAAATTCTACAGCACACATGAAATTCAACTATTAATTCTAAAGCTAGAGTTAGTAGGGAACTGCAGTTCAGGCCTACAAGATTCAGCTAATATGAGAAAGGATCATATGTACTTCATGACATTGCACAGCATTATGGCACTTTCAATTAATGCATTTACCTACATGTAAAATGACACGTTTAATAAGCACATCGAATACATGAATGGTTGTCAGCTGCACAACACGAGTTCGTCACGTTATTGTTTCAGCTAGTTACATTAATTTTCTATGTTTTTTATATTCACTTTCAATGGCTTAGAGCACATCACGTTTTCATGTTATTACATTTCACAATTCTAGCACTTCACATTAATACAACAAAAGATTATATGTGTGTGCGGTCTACACGTGCGATTATAATGCACCCCTACAATTTAAAATGCGATCTTCGCTACATCTGTTCCCCCTTCTGATGACGTTGAGTCATCATAAAACATTTCAAAATCCCTGCACCGTAGACCGATCTAAACAGATATTGTAGCTTGTCTCCTCTGTCTGAACTCCTCCTAACCTCTTTACATTTTGTAATGACTGTCCTGCAGTATTTCCATCCTTCTCTCTCGTTCCCTTAAGGAGTTCTCTACTTGCCTCGCCTTGAGACATTTGTACGCCCTTATCATTCCTACCAATATGATAACACAGATCACAACAATTATATTTGGCTTCAAGATATATCTAAGGATTCCCTTTCCCAGATTAGCAAACCAACTTCCAATTGCACCAAATCCTTTCCCAATCTTATCCCAGACTCCCTCAGTTGCCAGATCATGTAGCTCATGATGTATCTCAGTGATATTACTTATATATCCCCCTCAGATCTTTACTTCTATCAGGGATATAAGTACAACACTGTTGGATCTTCAGCATCCGACATACTCTGCCTTCTTTTGCTAGTAACATGTCTGATGCAAGACGGTTTTGCATCACCATTGCCCTTATCAAAACCATTTCTCCATCTATGAGCAACAATGACTGAGCTGTGTTAACTGACAACTCATCCACAATAGTAGACAACTTCCTTATCTTGATGTCATTCAAAATCACTCCCAAACTAGGTATCATTGCTCCAAATATATCTCCCACGCCTCACCAGCACTTAGTCTACGCATTTCTCTATGGTTCGATTTCCCCTCCAAACTCTCCAGAGCTTCAGCATGGTATATCACAGCTGCCACATTAAAAGTACCATACCAATTGTTTGAAAGTCAAACATATGCATTCTTCCCACACACAAAATATACTCCTGGCTCTACTTGTACAGCTTCTTGCAAAAACATCTTCCAAGGATGATTCATTTGAAAGATATGGTCACACACACTCTATCCTACAAATACAGTGTCATGACGACTCTGAACTTGCCTTAAAAGTTTACCTCGTTGTTCCCAATCCAAAGCTATAGGACCAGAACTTCCCTTAGACTTGTGAGCTAATTTCTCCTTGGTCCAATCAAACTTTTTGTCCTGACTGTTAAGCTTAACATTTAATCCCCTATGTCTATCCTCTACTTGATCTACAAATTTCTTTTCTATATTAGTTAGAATGCATGTTAGGTTATGTCTATGCACATAAGCAGTATCTAATGTTACTGTAGGGGCAACATATTTTCCTGTTCTCTCCTCCTGCTTGTAATAATTTTATTTGTTCAAATGCTTATGGCTTTGTTTGCTGTAACACAGGTATTTTTTTAGAGCACCACATCATAATTTGAGAAGTAGTACTCGTAATGACCCTTTACATAAAACATACTAAGAAGCAAACTATAACTAATGCCATATGTCAAGGGTAGGTGGTGATATCTACTCCCTTCCTCAACCGAAGCAGGCAATTGCCTACACACATAACAATCTCTCTCTTCCATGTTATCGACGTATTCGTAAAGCAACTTGGCATAAGCATTCAACATATAATCACCTTTAGATAAATCTACATGAAGAGAGCGACTAGTTTATTCTATTAAGCATTTTCCAGATCCTAATGTACCCTCTTTTGAGGCAGCAGTGGTAGGTGTGGATGTCCCATGTACCCCCACTCCCTGTTCCTTAACATTGTATGCGCTTAAAATGGATTCAGTAATGACTACAGTTATGACTATGATTACTCCTACAATTAGTGTACCTATAATACATTTGTGCCTACGATTCGAATTTCCAGACTCCATTTTCAAAGTGACTCCGAATGTAGCTGTAAGAGGATCAACACACAGAGTCTCTTTCTCCGCCTCTTAAGCACATGTAGCAAAGTCTTTGAACAACTTCCTTCGAATCTTTGAAAGTTCCTTTCAACAGTCTCTGGCACAATATTTACACAACTTGGAAGACTTCCCTAACCCTCTTTCTTCTTATAGATGAAAGTCCCTATTTTTATTCTTCTTCCACTCAGGCCTAGATTAACTTCTTTCAAGCAACTTATTTACAGTTCAAAGTTCAATTTACATCCCTTATGAGATCAGAGCCAATCTAATCAATGACACATTTTAGCAATTCAGCTCCCAATGCGGCAATCTCTTGAGGAGTCCGTACGACACTCGACCCTGGTGGAAAGGGCACATTCAATGACAGAATTGCATTAGCTTTGATTCCAGGAACTCTTAACAAGATCTCGACAATCAGTATCAAAACCTCGGACCTCGCTCTCCCCGGCATCTGTAACCAAGTAAGTCCACTACGGAGAGAAATACCCTGAACACGGTACTCAAGCTCTTCTGGACCTTCTAGCACTTCCTGTCTCTTGCTCAGGCTCACTTAGATCAGACTCTGATGATTCATTTATTGGTGCAAGTTCTCTTTCAGATGCAAGCCTCAGATTTCTTCTCCTCTGTCTAACAGGTCACGTTTCATCTTCAGCGTCTCTCTTCCTCAACTGCACACAATCATTTTCCACACCTGCCTCTTCTACTGGCTCAGTCTCTATACCACTTGCAATCCCCCAAGGATACAAGATCTCCAGGAAGGACCGCCACACCCGCCCAGGAGGAGGAATCGCCATCGTCCACAAATCCAGCCTCCGCCTGAGCACACTCCCTGACGAGTCCACAGAACTGATGGAACACCTTCACTTCAAGATACTGGCCAGCCCCACCGCCACCCTCCGAGGAACCCTCATCTACCGACCCCCTGGACCCCGCGGACACTTCGCCAACTCAATCACGGACATTATCTCCCCGCAGGCCATCGCAGCCACCAACTACATCCTGCTGGGAGACCTCAACTTCCACCTCGACAATCAACTGGACCCCAATACCACATGCCTCCTGGACAACCTCCACAACATTGGACTCCGCCAGATCGTGACCGAGCCCACGCACTCAGCAGGACACACCCTCGACCCCCTCTTCACTACAGGAAACTCCATCACCTTCAGCCACACCACCGAACTCCCATGGACCGACCATCGTTGCGTCCACTTCACCTTCAGAACACCCACCATCCACAGACACCAGCACCTGCTTCCACAAAGAAACTGGACCAAAATCACCGACGACCAGCTCACCTCCTCACTCAACAACTCCACCCCAACCATCGCGGAAAACGACGACCCCAACACCGCAGCCCAAACCCTGCATAGATGGATCTCGGACAGCACCAACACCATAGCCCCCCTCAAGAAAAACAACAATACCCGTGCCAAGAAAGCCAGATGGTTTACCACCGAACTTCGAGAGTCCAGGTGCACATGCCGCCGCCTCGAAAAGGCCTGGAGGAACATCAAATCCACAGAAGCCCACAACAACTTCAGAGCCGCCACCAACGCCCACCATCAACTCATCAGAGAAACGAGGAAAAAAGCGATTGAAGACAGAATCTCCACCCACGCGCACAACAGCAAGGAACTCTTCAGCATCATCAAGGAGTTCGCCCAACCCACCAGCGAGTCTACCGACATCCCTCCCTCACAAGACCACTGCGACAAACTCAGCACCTTTTTCCACCACAAAATCAAGAGCATCTACGACAACTTCGACGAAGACAACCAACACACTGAACCCTCACCAACCACCCCTGACACCCGGAAACCAGCGATTGATGACTGGACAGCCCTCACCACCGAAGACACACTGAAGACAATGAAGTCAATCCACTCAGGGGCCCCCACGGACCCCTGCCCCCACCACATCTTCAACAGAGCCGCCGACACCATCGCACCCATGCTCCGCCACACCATCAACCGCTCCCTGGCGACCGCCTCGTTCCCCGATGACTGGAAACATGCCGAGGTCAACCCCTCCTAAAGAAACCCTCAGCGGACCCCACCGACCTCAAAAACTACAGACCCATCTCCCTGCTCCCGTTCCCAGCGAAAGTCATCGAGAAAGCCATCAACAGCCAACTCGCCACATTCATTGAAGAACACAACATCCTTGACTCCTCCCAATCCGGCTTCAGAAAAACCACAGTACGGAAACCGCCCTCCTCGCCGCAACAGACGACATCCGCACCCTACTGGACAAAGGAGAAACAGTAGCCCTCATCCTCCTCGACCTATCAGCGGCGTTCGACACAGTCTCCCACCGCACCCTAATACGCAGACTCTACGACGCAGGAATCCAGGACAAGGCCCTCGACTGGATCTGCTCCTTCCTCTCCGGCAGGACGCAGCGGGTCAGACTCCACCCTTTCCTCTCGGACCCCACACCTACCACCTGAGGAGTCCCCCAGGGCTCCTCCCTCAGCCCGACGCTCTTCAACGTCTACATGGCTCCACTTGCCCCCATCGTCAGAACCTACGGACTCAACATCGTGTCATACGCAGACGACACCCAGCTCATCCTCTCCCTATCCAACGAGCCCAACACCGCCAGACGCAACTTTCGAGAAGGCATGGAAGCCGTCGCCAAATGGATGAAAAACAGCTGCCTACAACTAAACACCAACAAAACAGAAGTACTCATCATGGGCCCAAACCCCGACGCCTGGAGCGACACCTGGTGGCCCCCCGCCCTCGGAAACCCGCCAACCCCCACAGACCACGCACGCAACCTGGGAATCATCCTGGACTCCGAGCTCAAAATGGACCGCCAGATCAACTCTGTCTCGTCTTCCTGCTTCCACACCCTCCGCCTCCTTCGTAAGACCTTCAAATGGATCCCCTCGAACACCGAAAGACAGTCACTCACGCCCTGGTCACCAGCAGACTCGACTACGGCAACGCACTCTACGCCCGGAATAAACAAAAACCTCATCCGCAAGCTACAGAACATCCAGAACGCCGCCGCAAGACTGGTCCTCAACCTGCCAAAACACTGCCACATCTCCCAGCACCTGCGCACACTCCACTGGCTCCCCGTCGAGGCGAGAATCACCTTTAAGATGCTCACCCACGCACACAAGGCCCTCCATGGCACCGGACCAGCATACCTGAACAGCCGACTCAAATTCCACGCACCCCAAAGGACCCTACGATCAGCCCAGCTCTCCTACGCCGTGGTCCCCCGCACCAGAAAGACCAGATCGGGAGGCCGCTCCTTCTCCTTCCTCGCGGCCAAAGCATGGAACGCCCTTCCGCTCCACCTCAGACAGACAACATCGCTCCCCATCTTTGCAAGAAACCTCAAAACGTGGCTCTTCGACAGACCCCCTCCTTGATGGAATGGAACCTGCACCCCCCCACCCCTAGCGCCTTGAGACCCTTACGGGTGAGTAGTCGCGCTTTAACAAACTCCTGATTGATTGATATGTTATTGTCTCCCTCAGAGTCTATACCAGGGTCTTGTGTAGATCGACCCCCCTCAACCTGTTCTGTTGGGTATCCAGCCTCCTCAGGAACCTCCACAGTGACCCCTGGGTCACAGCTGTAAATACTTCTGGGAGAGGAGCTGTTTCATTGGCGGGACCTGTGACTCATCGGGTGTGGCAAGCAAAGATCATTCGGTACTCCCCCACACTTCAGAGCAGTATTCGCCAGCAGTATCACTTGATATGGCCCACGCCACTGGGAATCAAGACAGTTTTTCCTCACATGCTTTCCGACCAGTACCCAGTCGCCTGGACCCAGATCGTGGCAGAAGTCTTTCGAGGTCTGCGCAGTCATAGCTTCAACCTGATGAGATACAGAACGAACCACATCAGCCAATCCTTTACAGTAGTCAAGGACCAAGTCATCTGTGATATTGATCAAAGCAGCTGTTGGCACAGCAGGCAGACGCATTGCCCTACCCATCAAGAGTTCATGGGGCGATAACCCAGTTCTCCTATCAGGAATGCTGCGCAAACTCATTAGAACCAAGGGCAACGCATCAGGCCACTTTCGGGATGTCTAAGTACAAGCTTTAGCTAGTCTTGCTTTCAAGATGCCATTAATTTTCTCCACAGTGCCAGATGCTTCCGACCTGTAACTACAATGCAGTCTTTGATCCACACTCAAGATGGTGCACAACAGTTTCATGAATCCATTATGGAAGTGTGTTCCTCTATCTGACTCCAATGTAGTTGGAATTCCGGATCTAGAAATGAGTTCTTTCAACAATAACTTCACTACTGTGAGGCTATCACACCTTCTAGTTGAGTAAGCATCCGCCCACTGAGAAAAGATGCACACAACAACCAAGATGTATCTCAAGCCATTACACACAGGCATTTCAACAAAGTCCAATTGGATCCGATTGAAAGGACCCCCTGATCTACCAATGTGACTCAAGGCAACCACTGTCTTCTTCCTAGCATTCATCTGTTGGCAGGCAACACACCTATGACACACTGTTTCTGCAATCACACAAAACTTCGAATTGAACCAAGTCTGTCTGAACAATCTCACCATTGCATCCCTTCCTATGTGAGCTTCTCCATAAATCTGTCTTGCCATGGGTTTTAGCAAACAATCAGGTAACACTGCCCTACCATCAGCAAAAACCCATATGTCACTCTCTCCCTTTTCACAACCTGCTCTGATCCAACCCGCTTGTTCCTTGTCTGTGGCTTTCAATTGCAAACATCTGACTTCATCCCATGTGTCTGCTAGAGCTAGCATCATGCTGAGTTCGGTCTTCTCTGTACTCTTGCCAGTATACTCCCCATTAAAGATATATGCATGTGTAGCACAAAAACAAGCAACTTAATCAGCTTATCTGTTCCCTGTTGTGATAAACTCGTCCATGGGCTGCGCACTTAATGACAGACACCTATCTTGTCAATTTGCAATGCTTCTAATAGGTGTCTCACATACTCTCCATTTCTGATTGGTGAGCCCAATGACGTTAGGAACCCTCTCTGCGACCATAGCTGTCCAAAGTCATGAACCATACTGAAACCGTATTGGCTATTGGTATAGATAGTGACTCGGATCAATTAAAAACTCAACATGCACTGGTTAAGGCAATTATTCCAGCTACCTGTGCGGAGTGTACTCCCTGTAAACAAGCAGCTTCCACCACTCCAGAGATGTTACGTACAGCAAACGCTGCTCTCAAATTACCTTAATTGTCTCTTAGGTATGAACCATCAACAAAAAGGACTTGGTCAGGATCAGGCAATGGCTCATCGACAATGTCAGGTCTCGGGTTAGTGCAAAGCTCAGTGATATCCAGACAGTCATGGTCTTCACAATCTTCCCCATCAACATTTGGAACAAGGTAGCAGGATTTAACACAGAACAGTACCTCAGAGTGACATTCTCTGCGGCAAGCAACACCTGCTCATAACTTGTCAGCCTGTTATTTGTCAAATGCTGTGTTTTGGTTCTCATCATCAGGAGCTCAACTGAATGCGGTACATAGACAGTAAGTGGATGACCCATCACAATGCTCTCACATCGTTCAATACTGAAACCTGTTGCAGCAACGGATTTGAGGCATCCGCCAAAGCTGAAGCTATAGGATCTAATGTAGCTAGGAAATAGGCCACTGGTCTAGGGGCAGCCCCATGTGTCTGGGTGAGTACAGAAAGAGCACAACGAGAAAGCTTTGTTGTAACCAGGCATTCCTAAAGCTGGAGCGCGACACAGGCACTCTCTCAACTCCAGGAAAGCGAGCAAGCAGTCGTTATCCCAGGGTACCGGATCACACACATCCTTGTGGGTCAGCATCTGCAAAGCCTTCGCCATCTAGGAGAAATTAGGAATCCATTGTGGACAGTAGCCA
Organism: Calotriton arnoldi; assembly: GCA_963921515.1. Lineage (NCBI taxonomy): Eukaryota > Metazoa > Chordata > Amphibia > Caudata > Salamandridae > Calotriton > Calotriton arnoldi. Next base: position 56,996 of record CAWUFW010004877.1, read on the forward strand.
ACCATTTCGCAAAACATCCTGACCTCTTTCTGGGTACTGGGCAGATTCATTTTCATGATCACCTCCACTATTTCTGGTGACATCTTCATCTTGTCTTTCTCATTTCTGTGACCCAAATGCTGCACTTCGTTCAAGCATTACTGAAGCTTACTTGGTGACACCTTATGCCCATTGTCAGCCAGATGGTTCAGTAAGGCGATAGTATCCTCCTTGCAAGACTCCCACATTTCAGAGGAAATGAGGAGGTCATCGATGTACTGGACTAACACTGAGTTTTAAGCAAAATCAAGTTCTCAAGGTTCTTCTTTAAGATCTTATTGAATATGGATGGACTCTCAGTATACCTTTGAGGGATATGACACTATGTTAAGACACGATTCTCCAGACGGAAAGCAAATAAAAATTGGCTTTCCTCGCAGCAGCAGCTCCTCCTCAATGGCGGATGAGCGACGCCCCACTGCTTGGCTCAGAGCCAGAAAATGAAAAATTAAACGATGTTGTAGCATCGTTTTATTTTTCATTGGCGGCTGTGAGCCGGTGCTGTAGGGAGAGGCGGAGCCGAGGCATGGAAAGGGGAAGAGGAGTGCTATGTGCACTCCCTAAGTGCGCATATGTGTTTTGGCCGGCAGCCTCAGGCCGACCAAAACACACATGTGCACTTAGGTTTCTTCAGCCTGGCTGCATTGAGCAGCCGAGCTGGAGAAACCCCAGAGACTCCCTGATCTGTTATGTTCCATATAAGTACCCCAATATAGGCTCACATACCATTAGACCCTTTCACCTACATTTCCCCTGCCATTACTCTATATAACGATTCTTGGTACTGACCTTTTACCTAGTTATGGTACTGCTTAGAGGCCGTGGGGTTTTCCATGAAAAACTAGCCTTATTAATTATGCATGAGGATTCTTGGAATCACAGCAGGAATACCATCTCCCGCATAATAACTATGTATAAGGGTCATTCCTTCCGTCATCCTAGTACGACACGACACAGCAAGGCAGATCCCCTGAGGGTACCACTTTGGGTATATAACCACCATATTTTGCTGAGGTAGAGAGGAGAAGAAGGACTTCCGTGCTGACACACTGACGTGATACGCTGAGGTTCCTGTACGCAGACACTCCAGCTCGCAGTGGTCTGACATCCCTTGCGGGTTGTCCAGCTCGAGACCAAGACGGGGTCCCACACTCTCTCACTCTAGGTAATGGGGTTGACTTCATCCTAGAGGGATTCTTGGCTTTACACCTACATACATGCTAGGTACACTTAGGTACATCTAGTTAGGATCGCATCGTAGGAGTACGCATTATTACTATCATGTGTTTTTATACTTGCCTATATTCATTGTTTTAGCAATATGGTAGGAATCTACTATCCTTTTACCTTGTTAGTGATTATAATCATTTATATGTGCTTCTGTCTTATGGTTGTTTCAGCACACCTATTTTACACTAGAATGATGCTGGTTCAATGAATACTTATTGAAAACGTTTCCACCGTTTATTCTGTGTATCTCTCTGAGACAAAGTGAGCACGAGTGGCTGAGTGAAAAGTAGTGTACTGTTTACACGATCCCTGATGGGACAGAGTTGTCATGTTCGATAGTTGCCAAGAACTATTCTCTCCTTGGTAAGAGGAGTTTACAGTGGCACTGTGAGATAGCTGGTATACAGGCTAACTTACCCTGTGGGGGTATCCGGGATCAGTTTGGACACCAATCCTGCAGGGTATGTTGTCTAAACGCACAGATCCTATATAGGTTTATAGGAACTACACGACATGGCGCCCAACGTTGGTTTGGTACTTATTTAGCAGTCAAATCTTAGTAGTTCAGTCATGCTATTATCAGAGACCCCTACTCATATTTTTCCAGAGACATCTGGAGTGAGGAGGGAACAATTCGCCACAGCTGAGTAGGCATATACTACGCATTGGCTGTAGGTTTATCAAGCTTGAAGGACAAACAGTTCTCTGTTGTGCATAAAATCTTTATCTCAGTTTCCTTGAAACTTTTTCAACAATGACTGAAGAAGACAACACTGCCCAAGCACTATGTGCGGTGCAGGAGTTGAGGAAGATCTAGAAGGTGAAATTAACATTTCAGAAAATGTTAGGACTGCCCTTACTTTAAAACTAGCAGACTATGGAGTCACAGGTGGGACAGTAACTTTCATGATTGAGGCACATGAATCATACAGAACAGAGGTATTCTATTCATGGGTTAAATTCCCACAAGCAGATGCACGTTCACTAACATTTCACTCTTACGATGAACCACCAGCAGAATAGGGTTCATATGAGGACATTGAACTTCCGCTCACCTACCTGGAGCACATAAACTGGTTTAAAGGCGCCCTCCCACACTCAAGAGAAAAAGTGAGACTCAGTCCGCTTGGATGAGATGGAGCAACATGGCCAGTCCTAGCGGTTTACACACCACATCCCGACATTGACACAATGCCAGTAACAGACTTACGTCCACTTCATAAAGAAATAATAAAACTCTACAGAAACCTGACACAGTTCGTGATGAGAACACTCACACTGCAGCCAACAAGGACTACACCAGCAGGACAAATTCAGGGATCTACAACTAAAATAAAACCACAAACACTAAACGCTGTCATGGGTAAAATGTCCACTAAATGTGAACAAATGCCATTCTGGATAGCTCAAAAAATAACACAGTTAGAGGCAGTGTTTCCACACACGAGCACTCAGGAAAAACACAGAATGCTAACAATCTGCTTGCCAATGGGGTTAGCTCCCCAGATAGAGGATTGCACCTCTTGGGGTACAGCTTTCGCTGCCATATATACCAGAACTCATGGTATCCCTTCAATAGCAGTAATAGCAGATTTATTAAGACAAATACAGAATGAGTATGGAGCAGAACCTGCTCTGAACTTAGGGATGAAATTGTTAGGAAATTTTGCCCATGTATCAATTATTATATTAGCTAACGTAAAAGGGGTGGCAGCAGCAGTGGCAATACGCCAATGCCTGAGGGATTTCACTCATTTACATAAAAAAACCTGACAGGTATCAGGATACTGATACACGTTCCTCTTGTTCCTTTCAGGGTTCATCAAAAAACTCAGAGGGGGAAGGACGGTCAGAACACAGACAAGAAGAGCGTACAAAGTCCAGAGACACGCGACAGGCTTCAGATTATACTTCCAGAAAAGAAGAGAAACCAAAATAAAAACCACAATTTAAAAAGAAGGAAGTAGCAGGTGTTAAAGTTAGACATGCCCAGATTTCTGAGGACTCAACTTCTGAACGGGGAATGGGCTCTGACAATGCTAGACAGCACAGCAGAAGTAACAAAAGAGTGCCAGAACCTGATGGACTTTCTGGTGACAGCGTAGTCGAATGAACATATCACGGTGGAAACACCTGATACAAGGGTAAGTGTCCCTCATAGGTTACATGAAATAACACTCCAAATGGAGGGGGACAGACCAAGTAAAATTAAAGGCCTCTTTTGGGAGAACCTGACTTGTTGATATGACATCCGTTTGTCTGAAAAAGTTGGCCACCTGAAATTATTATGCAGTACCAGAAGGGAGAAACGGTAATATTACTGGCTTTTTCTGCCCTTGTTCCAATATACCTAAAACATACATATGCACAGGAGTGGGCGGAAGCACTTGCTCCCGCCTTATATCGCAATCATGTTGGGTGGGATGCTGAGTCACCTCACCATGTAATCCCAGTAAAAAGTATTCCAACTCCACAGAGACAGTACCCAATAAAACAAGAAACTAAGAAACAGGTCAGGAAGATCTTAGATCAACTTGAATACCAGGGTGTAATTGAATCTTGCACCTCTTCAATGAATAATCCTTTAATTCCTGTAATGAAACCTGGCAATTCATATCGTCTAGTCATAGACTACAGACATCTGAACATTTGCAGTACAGAATGCACACAGTGCCGCATTAATGAATAACATTGTGAGCAAAAAATATAAAAAGGCACTGGATAACTCAAATGAAATTTTCTGCCAAAATATAGCGCCTGAAAGCAGGTATTTAACCGCATTTTCCACGCTCGGTTCTCATCGTCAATTTTGTCAACTCCCCCAAGGGTATAAGAATAGCCCTGGGTTGTTCTCGGCAAGAGTAACAGCGTTACTTCAGAATTTGGATGAAGAGGCATTGTCCTATATAGATGACATTTATCTGATGGATGATGATTTAAAAGATCACTTGACCAGGGTGAACAACATAATTTTGGGGATCGCCTCTGAGGGCTACAAATTCAACTTTAAAAAATAGAAAATAGCCCACCTCAACGTCCTATTTTTGGGATATGAGCTTTTAAGTGAAGGAAAAAGCCTGGCAGCTAACTTTTTAGAAAAGTGTGCGCTCCTCCAACCTCCTAAATCATTGAAAAATTTACAATCCATATTGGGATTCTTACATTTTGACAGAACTTACATTTTAGATTACGCAGAAAAAGTAAAACCTTTCTACGACCTAATAAGACCTGCTTTTTGGTTAGACCATGGACAAAGGAACACACAGACATCCTTTGTTCCTTACAAGCCAGACATGGTCGCTTCCAAACACCTACACATATGTATAAACACTACAAATTTGGTGATCCGTTTTATAGCAGGTCAATCTGGGTATACTTACCTAACCTTCAATGAAGGCGAAAAAGTACCCATAGCATACAAATCACACTTGTACACAAACGCTGAAATGCATTTTGCTTCTACAGAAAAGATTTTGACAGCAGTACAAACTGCAGTAGTGAGAGAAAGAGCTCTGGCTCAGGGGAAACAAATAACTGTCGTAACTCTGGTACCGGCCTTAGAGGCTGTTACGAAAGCAAGCGTTCCAAAAGCTAAAGCTATACATCCAATATGGGTACAATGGGCTAATTCTCTCACTGCAACATATGTTGAATACAAATTTGACTCAAAACTCAAAACACAAGCGTTCCTGCAGTATGAACAAGAATATCCTCTTCCAAACGAAATAATGCCTCTAGATCAGTATGAATATATTATTTACACTGACGGATCTGCCCAGCCCGCCATTGGAAGTAAACAACAATACAGTGCTGCATGTGCGATTGTGAAGGGCAAGTTCCATCCTAGCAGTACGAAGACACAGTCTCTAGGAGACTGTACGGCACAGCTGGCAGAATTAAAAGCCCCATTACTGGCACTGACAAATACAGATCGAGAATTCCCCACACTGATTGTGTGCGATTCATTTTACTGTGTCCAGTCATACAATGAATATCTTCACTACTGGGGTCAGAATGGGTTTAAAGACTCAAACGGTTGCATAATTAAGAATAAATTGCCTTGGGAACAGTAGCTGAGTTGAAAAACGAACTACCAAGAGCTCACGTGATACACACGATGAGTGATCAACATGATGACGTTCACGTTGAAGGGAATTCATTAGCTGATGAAGCCACAAAAGGGCAGTGAGAACTGCTGCCGAGCTGCAATCACTCGTTCAAAAACAAGAATAGACGGAAGCACAATGGTAGCTGTCATAGCTTCATGCAAAAACAGCACAGCCTTACCGAAGGGTTTTCCATTCATGTACTCCTACAAGTTAGATGCAAATAACATTCTGTAAGCTCAAACTCCAGGAGTGGGGGATAGAGTAATACCAAACATAGATCGCAGATTAGGCTTAATACTAGCTGCACATGAGGGTCTAGGTTCTGGACATGCAGGAATTACCGCAACAGTTTCTTTATTGAAACAACGCTATTGGTGGCCAGCATTAACTAAACAGACGAAGAATTTTGTCTTAAATTGCGACATCTGTCAGATGAAGGGTTCCACCGTGGCGCATCCAGCGCAGACACCATTACTAATATCAGACAGACCACTCGCTTGTGTCTATTTGGATCACTGCGGCCCCCTACAATCTTATGGGGCTTACAAGTATATCTAGGTGGCAGTAGTTTCATGCTCCAGATTTCTATGGGTTTGGCCTCAGCGCTCGGCTGACGCTCGAACTATTTAAAAGATTTGTGAGTCTTTATAAGGACATACGCAGTTTGCACATTACATTCTGACTGTGGCCCCGCGTTTAGCTCTCGGGCTTACAAGAAAGCTATGGGAATTTTGGGTGTAGCATTGCAGTACTCCTCTCCGTACCATCCCGAGGGAAATTCAGTCATGGAGAGGAAAAAACGGGACTTAAAGCGATCTTTAACAGCAAGAGTATTAGGTTTGTGTGGTAGTTGGGTCAATCACTTATACGGGCTCCATAGAGCCCTCAATAATATGCCAAGAAGTTCCCTAGGAGGTGTCACTCCTTACGAAGTCCTATTTGGGACAAGAATTTGGGTACCTGATCTCGACTATGAAAGCACAGTGGTGGATGAGAAAGCATTTGACATCAATAAAAGTTTGCCTGTTTTACAGGATCTCAACGAATTCCGGGCACTACAAAGCAACGTGCATGTAAAACGCACCGCCACTGGGGAAGTCAAATCAGTCACGGCAAGACCTGCCTGGATTCCTAAAGTCAGGGATCTGGTCAGAGAAAAAAATGTGGACAAGAAAGAATTTGGGCCATCATACAGAAAGCTTGCACCTGTCGTGGCAGGCGAAGGAACAAGAACAGTACTTCTTCCGCCTCTTGCCGGTAAAAAAGAAAAGAGATTCATCTCCATAGATCTGATCAAACCACACTATGTGGCTGAGACTGAATAGTAGGCCTCGTGGCTCCTGGATAGCCGATGCTCTCCTCTCGCTACCATACAGGAAGTTCAGACAGAAAGACTCATAACATTCGAAGAGTCACCAATACAAAATAATGGACTATCCAACAATGAAATGAAACTCGTTCCTCTGGAAACAGAACTTCAAAACAAAAATGAAAGACAAATTTCAATTTGACCTAACACTGATGTTGACATCAATATGCCTCTACAAGAGACGTCTACCAGTTCCACTAAACCTGCTGAGCTACCAAAGATAGATCGAACTGCATCTGGCTACTGCATCGACTTTGATACCTTTTCTCTTGATCCAAGTGAACCAGAAACTACGCCAGTTCCGGTTTCATGTAAACAACAACTTCATGATTTCTACATTTTTCTGAAAAAGTCTTACCTAGTTTCACGATGGCTACAACACTGGGTAATAACTGGAATACTGTTTTTCTATTCTGGTGTGGCCTGGTGACTGTCTTTTGCTTACTAATAAATGGAAACTATCTCCCAGAATGCTCTGCAGTATCTAATGTGAACTTTGTCCTGAAGCCTCATACATCATCTCATCGTGAACAAAGAGACCTGTCCTTCCTGAATATTACAGCTGTTCCTATTCCTGATGGTATAGTGTGGGACAGAGTTGATTATGATGTATTTGGTACCACAGAACTTTTAAAAATACCACATATGTTTCAAATTTCTTTGAATGATGTCATTACCTCCAGTACATTTTCTGACGATTGGGATTTTGAAACTGTTAATAATATGTTGTCTGATTTAGAACAATCCGCTGCATTTTCCAGCATTGAATTGTTAGAGAACACAACTGATTTTGACAAAATGTACTGTTATCAACACTATGGTCATCACTTCTTACACAAATCTAGTATCCCACGTAATGTTTTTACATACCACCAATGGGAACATTGGCCAACACCACCAAAGGGAATTCAAAAACATTCACAAAGAAATTCTCATGTTTTTCAGGGTTTAACACTTCTGACCTGACCGCATATTACTATAAGGTTGCATCTACACCTGCACAGAAAAAAATGCTGACAAATACCAAACAGATTTATTCTGCATCCTTTATTTCCCAACTGTCTGAACAGGGTTTCGACTTATGGAAAGACACTATAGACATGAAATCTGTCTGGGTTTCAAAGGAATGGCAAGTTCAGGGAACTGAAGCACTTATTCGAGCGTGCCTCATTCCACAGCAGATAATATTTCTGAATGGCACTGTGCAACAAACTTACTGTCTTGGTTTAGCAAAAAACAAAGATTTGAACACACCTCGGATTCCCTCACCTACATACTTTGAGGGGTGGCAACATTTTACAACAAATAGTGATGGTACAATAGATGACATCGTACATTCAGTTTCATATAATTCATCAGACCCCCAATTGGAAGGGATGGTTAGTTTGGCCTACAGACCCAAATAGATGTCGGGCACGATTCAGGGATACAACCGAAGGGTTTAGTATCCATAGGCCTGACCCACCTATGTACCACGAGAACATCAAGGGGTGGTGACATCATACAGTGTTGGGAAGTTGTACCTTGATTGGCTAAAAAACTCAACGCTATCACAGGTGAAACAACATTTATCTTTACTCTCAAATGAGGTGGATTTAAGGGATTTCTTAATGTGTCCCCGAAAGCCACGTCAGAAACGCTTTTTATATGCTACCTATAATGAAATCTGGAAAATTTCTCAACAAGAAGCTGCAGGGAGACTTTCGTGAAATTGATAGAATTAACCTGGAAAAAACATTAGCGGTGGTTGACAATGATATGACCACATTAACATCCAGGATATATTCACTGGGCAACATTGAATCTTCTGCTATAGATATACTGGAACAGGATCTGTCCATACTACATCACGGACAATCTCAGCTACGTTCTACTATATTGTTAAGCTGGACGCTACAATCAATGCATTCGGGTTATGTGCCTTGGCGATTTATCAACAGTACGTCTCTGTTTTCAGCTTACAATCTAATTTCGAAGCAGATAACAATGGCACAAAGAGGAGTGAAATATACAATGCTGCATATTGAAAAACTGGATAGATTACCTTTTACCGTGGCAGAGTCACCATCCACAGAATGGTTAATTCATGGCCACATAACATTACCGGTCACCAGTTCCCAGTTTCAGTATTGTCTAGAACAACAACAGGCGGGTAGATATGATAGATTGGGTGAGGAATTCATCAAGGAATCCTGGGAATTGCCATATAGATTTCGGTGCAGGAGTGGGGACATGGAAGTATTTCTCAGCGGTACAGACAGCGAGAACTCTTTAAGTGGATCTCTCATCTGCCAGTATATTAGGCTTCACAGGCCTGTAATGGTTTGGTTGCAAACTTATCCTGTCACTTGCAAGGCTCCCCAGCTGCCGTGATTAATCCAGTTTTCAAACTACTCTCGAATGGGAGTTACTTGATGCTGAATGATCGTGGTTCTTGTGGGATGCTTCCGGGCATCACATATCTTGTCACTGTAGGCTCCAGGGTTACTTGTTGTGGGGAAGTATTGTTTCCACCAACCCACACAGTCAGGAAGGAGCGGTGTTATGGCCTTCGTTGAATGTTTCCTTTATATGGTTTGATACTCTGAGCAGAATGAAAGCCATGCTTTCACAGAAATCCTGGTCCTTAACCTCCGCCAGAGAGACTTTTGAGTTTTGATCCCCAGGTTGCAAGGTCCTCAGCTGAGATACAGGCACTAGTATGAACAAACTGCCCGTTCCATTTCACAGAAATGGTGCAACGTATCTTTAACAAGTCTGATACGACAGGTATAGTACACCTATTTAAGACCATAGGTTCTGGACTGTTAAGCACCTTTCAGACTGTCCTCGGAGTTATTCCCAATTTCATACACTCCGTATGTAGAAGCATTTTTGGAGGGCTTCTGCTGATCCTGTTTCTCATAGCAGGTATCCTGATTGTCATTTTTCTGCTACGCAATGGACGGCCCAGTCACCAAGCAGATGGCAAAAATGCTCTTGGAGCGACAATACCGTGATCGCATGGTATTACATCTGGGCGCACTTCGCCTTCAAGAACTGAGCGGGTCTTGGTTACTATCATTTCGACCAGTGTGAGTAGGCTGTGTCTTTCCTGTCGTCTGATGCCTGTTTTGCGGACAAGAATGCGTGTTGGATCTCTCTCTAACACTTCCATCGGTTGCACCACTGGACATTGATGCTTTACTGGCCCCGATAACGGCCCTTGTTCTGCTGTGTCCTCAGCGTATTCCAATGTTGATGTCTGCATTCTTAGAGCCACCACAGGATGCTTCAGCTCCTGATGGAACAGATACCGGCTCCTCAACAAATATTCAGGTCTTGGCTGTCACACAGGCTTCCCCAGCATTGGCTGTGGGCACTACAGAAGACCATCTGTGCTTGATTGACCTGATCTGCGAGGTATTGCAGGGACTGTCATCTGCGTTGGCAAGCAACAGTAATGTTGTGTCTCTCAGCCAGGACACATAAATATTTGGGTCATCGTATGCTGGGAAAAATTTGGCCTTTTTCAAAACAACCAAATTTGGGATTTTCTAACAACATTTTTTGTCTCTCTCTCTTACAGAATAGCATGGCTTTAAAGACTCTCATAGTGTTTGGACCATATATACAAACTTATTTTAACAGACTTTAATAGACTTTATAGAATTATACAGCTTATGCTAGTGTTTTAGTATTTTGTATGCATTGTTTTGGACTTATTAAATGATCCTCCATTTTTTAGACCTCTTTAGTATGTCGTCCAGTCAGATGAGGAGTGGGTGTTATGTTCCATATATGTACTCCGATACAGGCTCAGGTAGCAATAGAACCTTTCACCTACATTTCCCCTGCCATTACACAATATAACGATTCTTGGTACTGACCTTTTACCTAGTTATGGTACTGCTTACTGCTTACAGGCCGTGGGGCTTTCCATGAAAAACTAGCCTTATTCATTATGCATGAGGATTCTTGGAATCACAGCAGGACTACCATCTCCCACATAATAACTATGTATAAGGGTCATTCCTTCCGTCATCCTAGTACGACACGACACAGCAAGGTAGAACCCCTGAGGGTACCACTTTGGGTATATAAACACCATATCTATGCTGAGGTAGAGAGGAGAAGAAGGACTTCCATGCTGACACACTGACGCAATAAGCTGAGGTTCCTGCACGCAGACACTCCAGCTCGCAGTGGTCTGACATCCCTTGCGGGGTGTCCAGCTCGAGACCAAGACGGGGTCCCACACTCTCTCACTCCAGGTAATGGGGTTGACTTCATCCTAGAGGGATTCTTGGCTTTACACCTACATACATGCTAGGTACACTTAGATACATCTAGTTAGGGTCGCATCATAGGAGTACGCATTATTACTGTCATGTATTTTTGTACTTGCCTACATTCATTGTTTTAGCAATATGGTAGGAATCTACCACCCTTTTACCTTGTTAGTGATTATAATCATTTATATCTGCTTCTGTGTTATGGTTGTTTCAGCACACCTATTTTACGCTAGAATGACGCTGGTTCAATAAATACTTAATGAAAACGTCCCCACTGTTTATTCTGTGTATCTTTCTGAGACAAAGTGAGCATGAGTAGTGTACTATTTCCATGATCCCTGATGGGACAGAGTTGTCATGTTTAATAGTTGCCAAGAACTATTCTCTCCTTTGTAAGAGGAGTTTACAGTGGCAGTGTGAGCTAGCTGGTATACAGGCTAACATACCCTGTGGGGGTGTCGGGAATCAGTTTGGACACCAATCAGTGAATGTTGTCTAAACGCAAAGATCCTACATAGTTTTCTAGGAACTACATGACAGACCTGACTGGGGCGTCTTTTCAGCCCTCTTAGTCCAATCCCTGCGCTGCTCTGCAGCACGGTGATTGGATGGGAGTCTGTCCCAGGGGCTGCTGGGGCCAGGAAGAGGCGAGCAGGCATGACAGGACATGGGAGGAGGCCAGCAGCTTCAGGTAAGTTCATTTTTTAATTAATATATTATTATTAAATCCCCACGTGAAGCAACCCCCTCCTGCTTTCCCTCCACCCGCCCTACCACCCTATGTTTGTGGCAGCTGCCACTGTTTCCTCATGCAATGGAATGGAGAAAAATGCCTGACAGAGATCAATCACTGTGAACCATTCAGCTTCACAGGGAATTTGACATAAGATTACAGAAGGATTTGGTACCACAGGATAACACAGAATCACTATGTTATTATTTCTAAGGTCCTGAACAATGCAAAATTTTCCGCTGAGTTTCTGCAATCCCATGATAGGTGAATTACACTGACTTTCCATGATCTCCTTTAGAATGCCCTGCACAATCATGGACTCAATTACAGGTGTAATTCCTGCCACCATTTCCTGCGCGAGGTTGAATTGACGCATTCTCAGAAATTCTGCATTAGGCTCGACCTTTATGCGAACTGGCTCAACTCCTTGAATCAGTCTGATCTTCTCCCCAGGTAAGTCCCATACCACAGGAGAGACAGTGTCTCTCAAATCCAGTAACAAGTCTTCCATTGTCAGCAATGGAAACATAGCTATGCAATGGTTCTGATTAGCCTATTTGAAAGCAATGTCCTCATCATTAGCCTGTAAATTGATTCCCTTCAGTGTGCAATATTTGGTACAGTTCAATTTGCACAAGAGATCACGTCCTAGCAAACAAACTGGACTCGAGTCACACACCACGAACTGATGGTGATCCTGAAAGCTTCCCATTTTCACCTGTACCTCTTCAGTCAAAGGGTTTGGCATTCTTTTGTTGTAAACTCCTACAAAGTGGATTTATTTTCCTGAGAGGGGCAGGTTTGGGACTACTGCAGATCTCACAGTAGAACGGGTAGCACCAGTATCAATCAAGAATGTAATAGGATGACCATTTACGTCTGCTTCTACTTATGGTCCACTCTGGTCTACCTCTATTACTGCGCCAAGCGTGAAGTCTTCCTCCCCCCTCAGGCACCGTCATAAGGACGGGTCCTGCTCGAATCCATCTAGGGCTTCCATTAGAGGCATCTGATGATAGGTCGGATTACCCAGCAAGATTCTCGGAGGCTGGGGCACTTGTGTCAACTGGTTCTTATTCCCCCCTGCATTAGGAGATCTTGGCCTAGTCACTGTCGGTAACTGATTTAATTCATCTGCCACCTGAACAAGTTCTTCTTCTTGCACCTGATTCGCTGGATTTAAACAACACTCGTGCTTCCAATGCCGATCTTGAGACAAAAATGACAGGCAGTAGTCTTCTTCAGGGTTGCAACATGTATTCTTGTCTTTGGGTCGATGGAGACACCCTTTCCTCTTCCCTGTCCCACCGACCCTGCGCCTGATGTGACTTGGGCGCCTCCTACAACATTCCCTTGACCCTGAGCTACTGTTCCTGTTGACGCATGTACCTGCTCTCCCTTCTGTGCATTTCGCATTTGAACCAACATCAGTTTCTCCTTTATCCTCCTATGCTTGGAATCCACTTTGTCACTGCAGTACCTGACGTTCCGTAAGATCTCTTCTACGGACTTATTTTGCCAGCAGATTAAGTGCTATTGGATCATGAGGCTGATTTCCGGCCTCAATCCTGTCACAAACTTGGATACAAATTGTCCCATGTCTTTTGGATCAAGAGGGGCAGATTTACAAGCCCCTTGCACCACTTTTGCGTCACTTTTCCCATGTTAAAAGTGACGCAAAAGTGGCGCAAGGGGCTTGTAAATCTGCCCCAGAGTGTCTAGCCCACTGTACTGCTTAAAGGCTTGTAGTAACCTTTCGTAATAAGCATGTACTGACTCTTTAGGTTCCTGGGTCGTTCAATCTATCTTAACCCAATCAATGACTTGTGGGGCTCTTTTGGACTGCAACCATGTGATCACTTGATTGTACTTCTTCATAACCAAAGGCGAAGGACCATGAGTTACTGAATCCCTCTCTGGCTCAGCAGTAGGCCACTCAATAGCTATTTTACAATCAGCCCATAGATCACTTGGAACCACAATTTCAAACAAGGTATTCAAGTCAATCCACACCTTCAAGATTTTAACAAAGCAATCATCTTGCTTGGACCAGTCAGCAGGCTTCTCCCCTCAACCTTGGAAAATCATTTGTGAACGCAGCTAAGTCCCCTCTAGTCGAAGGAACAAGCACAAACCCTCCGCTAGGCACTTCCTGTAACGGGTATGCCTCAATTCCCTGCTTTCCCCCCACTGGAGGTGGTGTTTCCCCATCACCTTCCTTGCACACTTCTTCTTTGACCATCTCCCTTCCCACTTATCCAGCATACTCCAAGCCCTTATTCCTACGACCATTTCTCGGATATGTGTTTTCAATCCTGTTGCTCTCTTCTCCTCCAACTCCTGATCACTGTAGTTAACCCTGTGATTACCCTGAAGCATTTTGGTTCGAGACAGATCCACTCCATACCTCTGAGCTAACTCTGACAGCTTCTCATGTGCTCTTCTTGCCCTACGGGTGACATCCTTCACTACAAACAACAGGTCATCTGGCTCATAGGTCTCTATTCTGTCCAAAGGTAGATTCCCACTGATGAATTTGTCTACCTCAGCCTTTATCCTCACCGCATCCAACAGTTTTCCCTTTACCACAGCCTTGATGGTGTTCTGCTTTAATGTACTACTCTGACCCTCCTTGTTGCTATCATTGTCTCTCAACCAAGACTTCAAATGTGCAACTTCTAAGACATGCTGATATCCTGAGGTTCCCTGACTTGTGCTTGCTTCTAAAGGTGCATTAATTGGTCCTCTCACTGAAGTTTCCTACATCCGTATGTCTGAGCTAGTGCTTGACATGGGTATAGACCATCTAGTACTTGAACCAATGCGTATTCCAGAAGGATCAGTAGTAGCTGGTAAAGGGGTACTAGATTCCATAGGCACTAAGGATGGACAATTCCCACCTGTGCTCCCTACTCTTCCCCATCCAGTCCCTTCAACCTGTATGGGCTGTCGCTGACTATGGCCCCCCACTGAGCTTGGGTCATACACAGAAACAACAGGACCAATAGTAACCAGGACTGTAAGAGCTTCTGGTAACCACGAAGCAGCGTTGGCTCCGTTCTAGTCTATACCTACTACGATGGACATTCTTGTCCCCCCTACTCCTGCGGATATCCTTCCCACAACTCCTGTACTAGGAACCGCTTGAGGTGCTGTTACACTTTCTGCATTCCCTGCACTCGTTGAGTCTCTCCCCCATCTCCTGATTGTGGATTTTAAGGTGGAAGACGCTCAGATAACAACCCATCCAACAAGCTGTTATCAGTATCACTACTGTTGTTTCCATTTGTCCCTTTGCTTTTGCCTGTTGACTCCCTTTCTCCCACTAATACTGGGTACAACCCTTCTCCTTTAATAGTATCCACTCTCCATCTGTTAAGCTGTTTGTCCCACTATGCATCCTGGTATGCCCTCATAGCTCTCCTCATCTTTCCTTGATATTTGTGTGTGCTGCACGCATTCATGCATCTAACGCCTCAAACTGTGTTGGTCTAGGCAAAGGTCACAGCGCATACATTACTCCCCCAAACTGGTGCAATACATCCAACTGAAATGAACCAAAACATGGAAATGACAATTCACCCTCCTTTTCAGTGATTGTAGGCCAATTTTAAAGCCAAACTATAGTTTGTAGCCCAGCTTTCGTGGCCATATAATGTGCTGAAGTATCCTCGGGTGGCGCCTCTTTGCCCACTTGAGTAACAACCCCCTGGTCTCCCCTGAAAAGATCCCACAGCACCCTAAAACATTGCATGAGTTCAATAAGATATTGACGGAACAACTTTTCTAACAACAACTTCCCGATGACCACCAACCAATCCCAGCGCGGCATTACACTAACCGACCTATTGCAGCGCAGCACATTCTGACGTCACCTTCACTCCTCGCAGCAGCTCACCCTCCTTCACAATTTCTCCGTACATTCACTCACACAGTCATTTTAAATCTGTAATTGTCTGCCATCTAAAAGATCAATGGAATTCAATCGCTCAAGAACATTCACACATGATGACCCTCTACCAGCGTTGATCACCCGAATCAGTATAGTCAACCCCTCTAAACAAGGTCCACTAAACGATTCCCATATGTCCCTATACACAGAGTTTCCTGTCTTAGCTGGAACTGCCAATTACTTCTCATGGCAACTCCTCAATTCTTCGGTCAGACAATCACAATCTCGGTGTCTTCTGCACCCTTAATATATCTCGAGATATTAGGCCACTTCAGGACCTGCAACTCAAATCTTAATCCTTGGACCACGTCCAGTCCGAAACCACATTCACTCGACTCTCACACCAACTGCGCAAGACATCACACAATCAAATCATCCCCCAATCTAACACACAGCATACACTCTATAGATACTCACTCCTCCTTCCACCACTGATCTCGACGCACCAACAAATTCCGTCAGTCTTCGCCAGATTCCATCGTCTTCCGTTCTCGATCATTGGGCTATATTTTTGGGGCTTTTGGGGTTCTAGGTTCCACTTAACCTAGACTAATTTAGGTTTTCCCCTTACTTTATGTGCAAACCATACTA
The DNA here is from genome assembly GCA_963921515.1 of Calotriton arnoldi. Lineage (NCBI taxonomy): Eukaryota > Metazoa > Chordata > Amphibia > Caudata > Salamandridae > Calotriton > Calotriton arnoldi. The sequence goes on from CAWUFW010004877.1 coordinate 73,293, forward strand.
CACTGCTACCAACTAAAAGGGCTGGGCCCATAAGATCTAGACCTGTTCTAGATTCACAATTTGTTGGTTCTTTTTCACAGCATAAAAGTGTAAAGGGGAGAAAACTTGTTAAAATGCCAATCAATTGATCAATAACTTCCCTGAGACACATAGTAACCAAAGACAACTTACTTAAGGTTAGTTGATTTATTACAAAGTTAAAAATAACTGAACATAGACCTCAATACAAGAGTGTAAAAGTAAAGGAATTTATGGATGACATAGGAGAACCAGAATTTTATCAAAATCCTCAGACAATGAACAAGATTTCCAAAAGCGATTTTAAAAAACAATGTATGCATCACTTGGAAGTAATTAGACTCACGAGTGAGGCAGTAAAAACAACTGTCCAATTGAATCAACAGATATGTATCTCTCCTTCCATCCAGCCATATTTGCTTTTTAGTCCACGCGGTTATGACAGATTTGTACTTACACGTTTTAGGTTGAGTGTATTCCACCGCTTGGTTAGTTTTCCTTTGATTAATGACTGGTCACCAAATCTATTGAATTGCCCCTGTGATGGGGCTTCGCCCCAATCGACTATACATGTCGTACTATTCTGCAAATTTTATCTGGAATTAAGGAAACGCTGGATAAAACCAATATTAAAAATATGGGGATTGAGGCAATGCCGTCCAGCGTTTATTGCTCTCCAGTACTTAGACAATGAGATAGTTACTAATAATATTGTATTATTTCTGAAGAGCACAATTAATCATAGAAAACAAATTTAGGCTGGACTCTGTTAGGAAGCCATTTGAGAGATTTATATTCTTTATTTTAATAAACTACTGATTACATAAAAGGTTGTTGCAATGAAAATATGAAATTAATTAGTTAGGATACTTACATGAAACGGAAGACAAATTGTTGCTGCTGGACGTTTTTAGCCTAAATGTATTTTGGATAAAGTTTTAAAAATGTTAAATGTATAATGTAATATGGTGGATGTTTTTAAGTATGGTTATCTTTTTAATTATTTTTATTAATATACATGTAAGCTTTTATGATTTTTTTGTATCAAAAATCGAATAACACTTTTTTGATTTGATTTGATTTGAGTGTAAAAGTAAGTCGGAATTAGCATAAAGCCAAATCTGCGCATCCAACTTAAACAATGTAGCATAAGTAATACAATTAGTTCAAGAATCAAAATGCAGAAGATCAAAAAGCATGAGTCCAAATTTCCCTGCATCGAGGGTTGATGAATAAAGAGCATAAGTCTATCCCTACTCTGACACTAAGATGACATCCCTACTTAGCATTTCCACGGTAGAGGGTAAAAAGGTGTCAGCAAGTAGAGTCTTCCTAAGAAGTCTCTCCACAATATGGGTCAATGCAGCATAAAGTCACCAAGGTAGAGCTTGTTCCAAGATGCTCTTTCTCTGAAGGCAAAAGAAGAAGAAGTGGGGCTCTCTCCCTACTCTCACATCACATAATTCATAGGTATCCTTCCCAGAATTCAGTTCAGATCATGCCATACAATCCTGAAGGTAATTTTCTATGGGACAACGGTGTTCTTCTCGATACAATTTGGCCTTGGTTCCCAGACCTTCTCCTAAGTGAAACACAACAACCTTCCTTTATCGACTCAAGCCACGTGATTGTTACTTCTTCTCTCCTTGCCTAACTAATAAAACAAAGACATTATTCTATCTAACAAGAATACTTCTTTCACCTGCAACACAAAACGTGAAAAAGGACGAATTCCAAAGACACATGAAATTCAACTATTAATTCAACAGCGAGAGTTTCCAGGGAACTGCATTACAGGACTACAAGATTCAGCTAACATAAGAAAGCATCATATGAACTTCACGATATTGCATAGCAGTAAGGCGCTTTCAATGAATGCATTCACTTACATTTAAAATGACACGTTTAATACATCTAATACATGAATGGCTGTCAGCTGCACAACACGAGTTCTTCACGTTAATGTTTCAGCTAGTTACATTTATTTTCTATGGTTTTGATATTCACTTTCAATAGCCTATAGCACATCACGTTTTCATGTTATTACATTTCACAAATCTAACACTTCACATTAATACAACAAACGATTATATGCGGGTGCGGTCTACACGACTTTGAAATGTGAGTTCGGCTACATCACTACCAATACCATGAAGAGTTGAGGTTTCAAAATTAACTCACGTCAAACGATCTTCAAGCAACAATAACAATGACCACAAACCTCACAGAAATTAGCAAGGAGCTTATCAGAGTGAGGATGATGGCCTTGGCCATTCCAGAGCAATGGTTCTGCTTGGTCTCTCTACAGCCTTTGACACTGTGAGCCACATTGCACCACTTTACCAACCTGATGCATTAGCGACATTGGTTGGACTGGAGCTGAAGTGCATGTGAAACTTGCCCCACTTGTCTTCCCTTTCGTCATCAGCACGATACATCTCTTGCTGACCTTATTATAAATATATAACGTTAAGGAAGCCTTACTTAGGTATTCAAGAGGGTCTCAAATGTATTTGAAATCCCTTTTTATTCTGGCGTCTTTTATTGTTTGTACATTGAAAAACTCTGCACACTGATTTGGCTTTTCTCTCTTACCAATTATTTATTTATTCCATGTTATTTCTTCTCTTTTTCACACAATCCTCTGTACTTAGAAACATTTTTATGACCACACTTATAACAGCCCATGCAAATTTCTAACCAATGCATTTTAAAGTTATTTGATTTCCTTCATCAGGGCAATTACATATAGCATTCACTTGACACCATACGAATGAAGTACATAATTATTCTAAATCTGTTCACCAGCGTGTTGCACTTTGCCAACATCACCAAGTGTGACTTAAAGTTATAGAGGCTATAGGGGGTGCTCCTCAAAGCAAGGAGCTTCTCAGAGTGAGGATGATGGCCTTGGCCATTCCTGAGCAATGGCTCTGCTTGGTCTCTCTACAGCCTTTGACACTGTGAGCCACAATGCACCACTTTACCAACCTGAAGCATGAGCGACATTGGTTGGACTGGAGCTGAAGTGCATGTGAAACTTGCCCCACTTATCTTCCCTTTCGTCATCAGCACGATTCATCTACCACTGACCTTATTATAAATATATAAAGTTAAGGAAGCCTTACTTAGGTATTCAAGAGGGTCTCAAATGTATTTGAAATCCCTTTTTATTCTGGCGTCTTTTATTGTTTGTACATTGAAAAACTCTGCACACTGATTTGGCTTTTCTCTCTTACCAATTATTTATTTATTCCATGATATTTCTTCTCTTTTTTACACAATCCTCTGTACTTGGAAATATTTTTATGACCACACTTATAACAGTCCATGCAAATTTCTAACCAATGCATTTTAAAGTTATTTGATTTCCTTTATCAGGGCAATTACATATAGCATTCACTTGACACCATACGAATGAAGTACATAATTATTCTAAATCTGTTCACCAGCGTGTTGCACTTTGCCAACATCACCAAGCGTGCCTTAAAGTTCAAGGGGCTATAGGGGGTGCTCCTCAAATTTTGGCTTGCCTAACGCATGTACGGGCATGAATGCAAGAATCCCTTTCCTTTGCTGTTGATCAAAGACCTCAAATGGCTGTGAATCCTTTGTCCCTCTGTCGAATGTCCAGGTAGCCTGGCCATCGAATCAAAACTGATATAGAATCTCCTGAAGCTCAAATGATCTAGGACTATCATATCGCCTCTTCAATCCCTCCACTGGATCACCATCAAACAGCCCTCCAATTTAATAACTCGGCTGAAAGACCAGCTCGCAAATCTCTACAGGGTCAAGCTCCTGGCTATGTGATTGCTATAGTTGTGTCCAAAAGTAGATCTAGTAGGATAGGATCAATGCTAGAATCAGAATAACCACTGAAAAAACCCAAAATATATATATATATATATATATATATATATATATATATATATATACATATATATATATATATATATATATATATATATATATATATATATATATCCAGTAGGTTGTTATAGTTAGGACCTAGTTATCATAGGAAAAGCATTTTTGGACTTGGCTACAACTATGGCATCGTTTGAGCAATCATCATGAAATTTTCCCAAAAAAGTGTCAAGGTAGGTTCTGGTTGTCATGGGAAGTTTGGGGCTGATCCATGCAGTGGTGACAGAGAATTTGGGGTGCAAAATAAGGGTTGTTGGTAATGTTAATTCCGATAGGAACCTTTAGCCACACCTACAGCCTGAACCGCTGAACAGATTTATACCAAATTTGGCAGGGAGGTAGATGATGGTTAGTGATATCTCTGGCTGTGGATATTTCGCTGTGGTTTCGTGATAGATCATGAATGCACGTGCCCACAGGAATGCTCTGATTGGCTGGATGGAACCTGAACAGAAAGTTGGGCCCCCCCATTTTATTGATCAGGAATGGTTCCCTGGGCTGCAAATATCAGAAAAAGCTGACATAAGGGGTCAGAGTGAGTGGGTATGTAGTTATTGGTGTTGGAGTGTCTATGGTTTTGCGAATGGCAGTCTGTAATTTAGATTGGGTGTATCAAAGGTTATATTAGGGTGTGAAGTGCTGCATCAGATTATCACGTGGATGATGTCATTTGAGATGTCATCAGTGATGTCATCAGTGATGTCACTGACCATGTCATGAGTGATGTAATATGTGACGTCATCAGCAGTGCATTGCGGGGCGCGAGTTATAGTTAGCTGAACTAACTATAACGGGGGAATTTCACGGGTTTTGTACGAGTGCAATGTCCAACTAACTATAACTGTCCCTAAAACCTATGGTTTTTTCAGTGAATATATATATATATATATATATATATATATATATATATATATATATACATATATATATATTATATTATCCACCAAATTGCCCAAGCATGCCCGGCTGCACTCGACTGCTGCTAGAAGTTTATTAACCTGGCGGCCAGCTAGTTCATGCCAGATTCAATGTCTCAATGCCCGACGCGTTTCGAAGTAATAACTTCTTCCTCATGGGCGGCTGCATAAAGGTCATCAGGAAAGCCAGCATGTCATCTATATTTATCTTGTCCCGCCCTTAGTGGGTGTGGCTCAGTGCCCAGGATCACGCTGGAACATGTAGTTACCCTCAGTGGGTTCCGTCGGCCTCATGGCAGCAGTAGTTTCATACCCTCAACAGGGCTCTGGTTAGAATGCTGGTCCTTTTATGCCCCAACAGCAGTGCCATATCGGTAAGGAATCGTTCCCACCACAGCCTCTCTTTACATCCTGAGATGGTGCAAGCCGGCGCGGCAGAGCTGCCGCGTATAGTATTATCCACCAAATTGCCCAAGCATGCCCGGCTGCACTCGACTGCTGCTAGAAGTTTATTAACCTGGCGGCCAGCTAGTTCATGCCAGATTCAATGTCTCAATGCCCGACGCGTTTAAGTAATAACTTCTTCCTCATGGGCGGCTGCATAAAGGTCATCAGGAAAGCCAGCATGTCATCTATATTTATCTTGTCCCGCCCTTAGTGGGTGTGGCTTAGTGCCCAGGAGCACGCTGGAACATGTAGTTACCCTCAGTGGGTTCCGTCGGCCTCATGGCAGCAGTAGTTTCATACCCTCAACAGGGCTCTGGTTAGAATGCTGGTCCTTTTATGCCCCAACAGCAGTGCCATATCGGTAAGGAATCGTTCCCACCACAGCCTCTCTTTACATCCTGAGATGGTGCAAGCCGGCGCGGCAGAGCTGCAGCGTATAGTATTATCCACCAAATTGCCCAAGCATGCCCGGCTGCACTCGACTGCTGCTAGAAGTTTATTAACCTGGCGGCCAGCTAGTTCATGCCAGATTCAATGTCTCAATGCCCGACGCGTTTCGAAGTAATAACTTCTTCCTCATGGGCGGCTGCATAAAGGTCATCAGGAAAGCCAGCATGTCATCTATATTTATCTTGTCCCGCCCTTAGTGGGTGTGGCTTAGTGCCCAGGAGCACGCTGGAACATGTAGTTACCCTCAGTGGGTTCCGTCGGCCTCATGGCAGCAGTAGTTTCATACCCTCAACAGGGCTCTGGTTAGAATGCTGGTCCTTTTATGCCCCAACAGCAGTGCCATATCGGTAAGGAATCGTTCCCACCACAGCCTCTCTTTACATCCTGAGATGGTGCAAGCCGGCGCGGCAGAGCTGCCGCGTATAGTATTATCCACCAAATTGCCCAAGCATGCCCGGCTGCACTCGACTGCTGCTAGAAGTTTATTAACCTGGCGGCCAGCTAGTTCATGCCAGATTCAATGTCTCAATGCCCGACGCGTTTCGAAGTAATAACTTCTTCCTCATGGGTGGCTGCATAAGGTATATATATATTCACTGAAAAAACCATAGTTTTCAGACACGTTATAGTTAGAAATTTGCATTTAAAACCCTTTGAAATTCACTGAAAAAACCATAGGTTTTAGGGACAGTTATAGTTAGTTGGACATTGCACTCATACAAAACCCGTGAAATTCCCCGTTATAGTTAGTTCAGCTAACTATAACTCGCGCCCCGCAATGCACTGCTGATGACGTCACATATTACATCACTCATGACATGGTCAGTGACATCACTGATGACATCACTGATGACATCTCAAATGACATCACTGATGACATCATCCATGTGATAATTTCATGCATCTTCTCACACCCTAATATAACTTTTGATACACCCACTCTAAATTACAGACTGCCATTCTCAAAACCATAGGCACTCCAACACCAATAACTACATACCCAGGAAATTCATACCCAGGAAATTCACTTAGCGGCCTTTTTTTTTTGTTGCTAAATTTTGGGGAAGGGGGCCACGTGGTCCCCCTCCCGGGCCTCTACTTGCCCCGGGGACCCCATCCCCCGGGGCTGGCCCTCTCCGTTGGGGACTGTGGGGGGTCCCCAATCCCCCCACAGTCCCGCCGGCACCCCGCGTCCCTCGGGAGCCGGCATTGCTTTTCCACATGGGGAGCTGCTAACATGCAGCTCCCCATGTGGAAAAGCAATTTTCTTTGGATATTGGAAGCGAGAGCAGGTTTCCTGCTCTCGCTTCAATATCCAAAGCAGTTTGCTATGACAGGACGGGAGCCGCGAGGCTCCCGTCCTGTCATAGCAAACTACAGTGTCCCGGGGGTAGGCACCCCGGGACACTGCAGGAGCTGGCCCTGGGGGGTGGCAGTGCCCAGGGCCATCAAGGGCTCCAGGAGGGGGGGTCGCGCGGTCCCCCTCCCTTGAATTGCACAGCCCCGGGGAGGTGGTGGTCCCCGGGGCTCTGCGGGTCCGTAACGGACCCCCACATTAAAATATTTAGTGCCCCGGGGAGGTGGCGGTCCCTGGGACGTGAGGGGGGGCTCAAGCCCCCCCACATAGGACATTTAAAAAAAATAAAAAGAAGCACTGGGGGGTGGCAGTCCCCGGGGCTGCGGGAGGGCCGAGAGCGCTCCCTCATCATTTTTTTTATTAAAGCCCTGGGGGGCGGCGGTCCTTGGGGCTTGGGGGGCCTTAGAGGCCCCCCACACATAAAACTTAACCCCCGCATGCCCCCGGGACTTGGCCCACCCGGGGGCCAATTACCAAAGAAGCGCGGGAGCCCGCGCTTCGTTTTTTTTTTAATCAGCAGGATCCACGCACCCTAAGCGCACCCACCCGATTTAAAAAAAAAAGAATTTTTTTTTTTTGGCCTTGGGGGTCCTTGTAGGACCCCCTGAGCAGGCCTAGGGGGTCAGGGTGTTTCTACCCTGCCACCTTTTTGCGTATTGCGCACTTTTTTTACTGCTTTCTTGTTCCTCGGTTCTACCGAGGAACAAGATGGCTGCCAACACTTCCTGATTTGGAGTGTTGACAGCAAATTAGCATGCAGCTCGAGGTCGGGAGGGTGCGCGGATCCACCGCGGCCATAAATATTGAAACGTTTATTTTGGATTTTCTCAGCAACTACTGAACGGATTTACACCATTTTTAAAAGGGTGCTTTCTTAACCAAGCACTACCTTTTTGCCAAATTTGGTGTAATTCTGTTCAGCAGTTTTTGCTGTAGCCTTGCATAAATTTTCCTATGGGAAATCGATTTTTCACTCTTATTTTTGAATTTCTCTGCAACTACTGAACGGATTTACACCATTTAAAAAAAAGGTCACTTTCTGAACCAAGCGCTACCTTTTTGCAAAATTTGGTGCAATTCCGTTCAGCAGTTCGGGCTGTAGCCGTGGCTAAAATTTCCTATGGGAATTAACATGGAGAAAACGTGTTTTGGGACCCCCTTTTTTCTCGGCCCCCACTTGATGAATCACCCCGAATCTTTCAGGATAGGAGCGGACCGGAGTGCCCAACTAGTTTTGAAAATTTCGCGATGATTCGTCAAACGACGCCAAACTTATTGGGAATAGAATGTTGCGGATTTCCTATGGATAATAGGTCCTAACTATAACTATCTACTGGCGACCGCCAGTAGATAATATACATAAATATATTCCAGCTCCCAAATCTCTAGAGTAATCGTACTCAATAATGAGACACAGCACTCGCGGGGTGAGTTTACCGTGATTTATTACACGGATTCTAGAGATTTGGGAGCTGGAATTTGTATGCGGGAGCACCCCCGCAGGAGAGCACCCGTCTGTGAGAGCACCGTTCTGGTGACTCGCAAGCGGTAAATACATAAATATATATATATATATATATATATATATATATATATATATATATCCTTTCACAAAAGTACAGTGAGTACAGTGGTACTAAAAGGATGCACTCACGGGTTACCTTTCAACAAGTTGATTTATTGTGCGGACCCCCCCCCCCGCACCGACAGACGCGTTTCGGCGTAAGACGCCTTCTTCAATGTCGATGACATTTTACTCAGCATTTCCCTAAATGCTATTTCATTGGTGCACGTGATAACAGTGAAAAAGAAATCAAAAGAAGATATATGGCTTCTTTCCTTTCGGCCATCTTATAAAGTGCAAAACATTTCTTTAACGATATAAAATAATAATGTGAAAATATAGAAATATACAACAATCTCAAACCATAAAATGTGATTATAAACAAATAAGGTATATACAGTTTGTTAGGGGGAAAAACAATAAATGGAGGATGCTTTGATATTTTTTGCCAAGTATAGACATGATTGTCAATAAACATGATTTTCAAAACAAAGCACTTTTCCAAATTTCATTATCTAAATTCATCCATTGTTTCCCAATAACATAATTGTGCCCTGAATGGGCAATGATCAACTAGATCTACTGAGCTTATATTGCTGTGAAATAATACATTTTTCATGTCTAATTCGAAAATAAATAAGCTACATTACATATGAAAGCTAGTTTCGAATTGATTATAGAAAAAAGAGAGAGAAAAGAAGAAGAAAAGAAGAGGAAGAAGCGATCCTTCTAGGACTGACTTATAAACAGATTTGATGGTACTACATATATCTTACTTAATAGAGCAATTGATTCAACAGAGAGCACTCATTTTTACAATTATAAAGTAGAGATGGAAAACGATACTGCAAAACAGGAGATTATTAAAGAATCCAATTTCAAAAGAGTAAGGGAAAAGGGGGGGACCGAAAAGTGGGAAATAAGATAATGTTATTAGTCTATTGGACACAGTTGTTAAATAAAGACTATTTAGAGATTAAAGATGCACCCACATTTCCTCGTCCCCATTTAAACCATTAGGGGTCCTTGTCTGCAATTTGATAATATATTTCGATTCTAGGACTCGCAGTCGTTTAATCCTGTCCCCCCCTCTCTCATTTCTTTCTACCTGATCAATACAGAAGAAGCTCAATAGATCTCTATTGCTTTGGTGAGCTTCTTCGAAATGCCGGGCAACTGGGTAGTTAACATCCTTATTGCTAATTGCCCTCATAAGATCTAAAATCCGCCACTTTGCAGGGTATATGGTGCTGCCTATATACCGTCTACCGCATGGATAGACCAGGCAGTAGATGGTATATTCTGAATTGCAGTTGAGCAGCCGGTTTATTCTCCATACACTTTTGGGGTCTTGATTATTAATCCTGTAATTTGTCACCTTTTTGCTATATTTACAAGCCTTGCAGCGCATACAGGGAAAGAAGCCAGTAATAGGCTCCTTTCGTGCAGGTTTAGACTGAAAGTGACTATGAACAAGATGGGCGCCAATGGATTTACATCGCCTGTATGTAATCACAGGTCTATGGGGCAGTTCCTTACTCAGTATTGGGTCTGTTTTTAAGATTTTCCAATTCTTTTTGAAAATCTGCATCACCTCAGTGGATTTACTATTATATTGTGTAATCATCCTGACAGGTTCTCTTCTGGTGTCACTAGCAACCTGCCTTTTATTTTTTACAGTGGATTTAGATGTTAGAAGATCAACTCTAGATATCCCGTTCGCCTTTTGTTCTGCTAAACACAGGTTGTTAGTCGAGTAACCCCGTGCAGTGAATCGTTCAAAAGCCTCTTTCTTTGCTACCTGGTACTCAGTATCTTTAGTACAATTACGTTTAAGACGTAATAACTCTCCATACGGTATGTTTGCAATCTGGCTCTTAGGATGATAACTGTCTGCATGGAGAGTAATGTTACCGGAGGTCGGCTTTCTGTATAGTTTTGTGAGAAGACGATCTTTTTCAACATATACAGTGAGATCCAAGTAGCAAACTGACTTATTACTCATTGTGGCAGTGAAAATCAGATTAAGATCATTATCATTGAGCGAACTGACATACTCCTCAGCCGAGGAGCGGTCACCCCGCCAAATGATAAAAAGATCATCGATATACCTGGCCCACATCATGATGTTCTCTAACCATTTTTCATTTATGCCCGCCCAGGCCACGTGCTTCTCCCACCAGCCAACGAAAATATTCGCATAGCTGGGAGCGAAGCACGTGCCCATCGCGGTCCCCCGCTGCTGTCTGAAAATCTGCCCTGAAAAAATAAATTTTTTATTTTCCAGACAGAATTGTATCATATTAAGAAACATACAATTATGCTGCTGAAATTTCAGTGCCCTTTTCTCCAGGAACCATTTTATGGCATTTAAGCCCTGGGAATGTTGGATACAAGTATATAGACTTGATATGTCCAAAGTTATTAAAAGCATTTCCTTATCAATGATGATACCATCAATGAGTCTCAAAAAATCCTGAGAGTCTTGGACATACGAAGGAAGATCCCTCACCAACGGTGACAAAAACAAGTCTATATATGTAGAGCAGTTCTTAGGAGGCTTCCTATCGATGCCACTATGGGCCTCCCTGGGGGATCCCGTAGATCTTTGTGTACCTTGGGAAGGTGATAAAAGGTAGGTAGAACAGGACTATCACAATATGAAAACGAATATTCATCCTGTGTGATCATTCCCTCCACTTTCCACTGTGACAATCAAAAGACATCAATGCATTGTAGGTACTCAGACTTTGGTATAACAGTATAGCAGTCCTGATTGTTAAGCTGTCTCATAGCTTCTTTGTGGTAATGCTCTTTGTCCAGAATGACAATATTTCCTCCTTTGTCAGAGGGTTTAAAAATGAGAGTCTCATCATTCTTAAGATTTTGTAATAATTGCCATTCTTTTTTAGTAAGATTATAATGATTTTTCATGTTCGATGGTTTGTCCATTAAATCTCTCAAATCCATAATAATAGCCTCTCTGAAGGTGTCAATGGCATCATACGATGTTTTCGGTATTATTTTAGATTTTGGTTTGAGTTGGCTGTTACCTCCTATTTGTGTAATCCCTAGTTCTCTGATTTGATTCGAGAGAATAGATTGAATGTCACTTTCGCCGCTGGCACCATCTTGTTCCAAGGAAATCAAGGTTTCTAAGGTTGCGAGATCGTGAGTTGTAATCAAGGTGGAATCGGATTCCATGCTCACAGCTGGCGTTCTGCTTGGATGTAGTAGATGTATTTTTTGAAGTTTCAATTTGCGAATATACTTAAACAAATCTATCCTGATTTCAGTATAATCGGGTTCCATAGTGGGACAAAATGTAAGGCCATACTGTAGAATCTGAGTTTCTTCTGGCGTTAGAATCCTCTTGGATAGGTTAATAACCGTCATGGAATTATGATGAATTAGCGCTTGCCTCTCCTTCCTTGGCTGCGCGTAACTCGCTGCGCGGATTCCTCTCCCCCTTCGTTTTTGTCCCCTCCTTGTTTTGCGTTTCTTCTGTACTGTTGTTGTGGAGGATGGGTTCTTTGTGCCGGCCTTTGCTTTGACTCGCGCATTAACTTGTATTCCCGAAAAAGCCCTGGTTCTGAGGTACTTGGGTGTTCTTCTGTTGCTGGTGATTGTTCACTTTCTGATAGCTCCACTTCCGATTCAGATGTTTCCCGATCTGTGTTAGTTGGTACCTCATGTTGCTTCATTTCTCTTCTAGGGGCATCATATTTAAGCGCAAAAGTCAATATTCTACCAGTGAGGTATTCCTGTTCGTCCCGTTGGAACTTTGTTTGTTTTCTCTTTTTGATTACTGCTTCACAGTCCTTAAGTCACCTCAGCATGCCTTGTTTAAGATCTTCACACTGTTTTTATATATATATGACCGCTCCATTGCACCTTGCCAGCGCACTCACGAACGGGTGCTTTGATCGCGGAGGTGCATCCGCGAAAATTATCAGTGCTCACTTTTCTTGCTTGTCTGTGTCCAGGAAAAAAGCACTCACAGGGATTTCTCTCCATCCATTTTATTTTGGAGCAAACATGATGCATTTCGGCATCCGCCTTACTCTAAAGTTTGAATAGCGCGCCAAAAGTACGGTGTTTTTTTTTTTTTTTTAAATAAAATCAACTTGTCACATCATGTATTACGACATAGACAGTAACAACGGATGACCAGAGACAACAGATTGTCTTGTAAACATAAGCGCCAAGGGCCAAGCATAAAGGGACTTGTAAAATACAAGTCAAAGTACGAACCAAAATGGCATCCATTTTGAAGTGTGTCACACTCAGGCTTATTTGTCAAATATTCAATTCATATTTGTTGTAACCCCTCTACCATTACTACAACAGGAATGATTACCTCTAGCTTGTGAGGTAGCATTGTAATACTACATCAAAATAAACAGATTAATCCATATTTAAACAGCTGAAGGTAGCATGCTTCCTCATGTGCCTATATCAGACAAAGTGTTGGTATAGTGGTAGAGTACGTGAAAGCTTATGGGGAACACTTTCTCAACTGGGAGCACCCGTAATCTGAAGGGGACAAGTGTACTCGCCCTGACTATTATATCACCATGTAGGATCATATCTGCAAAGTGCAAATAAAATAATTCATAGTACCCTCACTATTCAGATACAAATTATATTGCAACTCAGCGTTTCATAAAAGCGAGAGAGAACATTTAATACGACAAGTGCTCAAATGAACTATATGCTCCTCAACCAAGGTATCTTTGGCCAGTGCCATGAAATACAGTGAGTATAGTCAGGAAATGACGGAGCACCCAGCGTATTCGTTTCAGAAGTTACCCCCTGTATTGCAGAATTCCAAACCATAAACTATATTCCACAGCTCAAGATTAAGTGAGAAGGTGAAAAATATTCTTAACATCCAAACTAATCTCTACACCTCAATGGAAAGAGACAAAGTTCATATTCAATGATAAAAGGAAGAATCTCTTATCTGTAGGGTGCTGCCCTCCACCATGGTGATGTTGAAGAAAAGGTTAGGGGGGGTTCGACGAGTCTACTCCTTCGGTCGGCCCCTTCCTTTTCTCCGGTGATTAAAAGAAAACCATGAGTTACTATCACACTAGGGGTTAAAATAAAATCAAGTTTAACAGTTTCACAAATTACAGACAAGAAAAAACTATTTCACTCTGGCATATCTATACATGGATCCTGTATTCAGATAAAGGAAGGAAGTCCAACCTCCCACATCTACTTCTCATGGAGATGGATGCTAATTTCTTCATCCTGATTATGCCCGTCCGGGTTTTTAGTTTGAAGATTTATAATGTGCCAGGATTCTCTCTTATGAAGGTGGAGTACTCTATTACCTCCCCTATGGTTCTGTTGAATTTGTTCTATGGCAAAGTATGTAAGTAGTGAGTTATTCGAGAGATGGTAATCTGCGAAATGCCTCACTACAGGATAGTGGGGGTCTTTATTGCTGATTGCCCTCATATGTTCTAGTACCCTCTTTTTGGCAGCTAGAGTGGTGCTGCCCACATATCGCATTTTGCATGGGCATTCGAGAACATAAACAGTGAATGTTGTGCCACAAGTAAGGAATTGGTTTATAGTTTTTACCCCAGTAGGGGTGTGGTATGATTTTATCATTTGTTGGTTATGTCCCCTTTCACAAGCATGTCCCTGAGATTCCTACCCTTCCTGTATGTGATGCTAGAGCGGTCAGGACGTTTAGCACCAATGATAGAGTCACTAGATAAGATGTTCCAATTGTGGTTAAGAATTTTGGAGATCTTATTGGATTCTTTGTTGAATGTAAGAATCACCCTGGTGGTGGTATCCTCCTCTGGAGCGGCTTTCTCCCCTAAGGTTTGTTCTCTCTCGATTTTACTGACCTTCTCCTTCGCTCTCTCCACTACCCATCTGGGGTATCCTCTTTCCCTGAACCAGTTGATCATAGTCTCTTGTTCAACAAGGAAGTCTTCCTGGTTGCTACAGTTTCTTCTTGCTCTCAGCAGCTCCCCGAAAGGGATGCTCCATTTCAAGGTTTCTGGGTGGCTGCTGAAAGCATGGAGAAGACTGTTTCCTGCTGTCGTTTTCCTATGAAGTTTAGTACTAAGTTGGTTATTTTTCACTACTACTGCTACATCTAGGAATTTGATATACTCCCTACTCATGGAGTATGTGAGTTTTAGGTTAAACTTGTTGTCATTAAGTTTTTGATGACTCTCTTGGTACTATCTTCTCTTCCTTTCCATACGATAAGCAGGTCATCAATGTATCTGTACCACTTCGCCACCCTGTCCCCAGTGTTCTCTAACTCTAGATTTTTTTGTACTTCCTCTTTCCATACTCCTAAGAACAGGTTGGAAAAGCTAGGGGCAAAACAAGTGCCCATGGCAGTACCCAGGACTTGTTTGTACATAGTGCCATTAAACAGGAACATGTTGTTATACAAGCAGAATTTTATCATTTCTAATAGCATTTCTGTATGTTCTAGATAGCAAATTTTATGATTTCTCAGGAAATGATGGCAACACTGTATACCCAAAGTGTGGTCAATGATTGGGTAAAGGGAGATCACACCCATTGTTACTAGAGGCTAGTCTTCCTCCCAAATTACATTCCTAATTTTCCCCAGAAAGTCTTTGGTGTCCTGTATGTAAGAGGAAAAAGACATAACATATTCACAGAGGAAGTAATCCACATACTTTGATACATGTTCAGAGACACAGCCTATTGAGGAAACAATGGGTCTTCCTGGTGGCATAGTAGGGTTTTTATGGACTTTTGGCAGGAGGTAGAAGATAGGTGTTTTCGGATAGTCACATTTAAGATAGCAGTATTCTTCCCACAGGAGGATCCCACTGTCTTTCCACATGTTAAGCATACTCCATATTATGACTATGCTTTCATTGTACTCCTGCATATTGGTTTTAACATAGAATCTGGTGTCATCTAGTTGTCTCTATGCCTCCTCTATGTACAAGACTCTGTCCCAAAGTACGATGTTCCCTCCATGTTGATATGATAGTCAGGGCGAGTACAATTGTCCCCTTCAGGTTACGGGTGCTCTCAGTTGAGAAAGTGTTCCCCATAGGCTTTCACGTACTCTACCACTATACCGGCACTTTGTCTGCTATAGGCACATGAGGAACCATGCTACCTTCAGCTGTTTAAATATGGATTAATCTGTTTTTTTTAATGTAGTATTACAATGCTACCTCACAAGCTAGAGGTAATCATCCCTGTTGTAGTAATGGTAGAGGGGTTACAACAAATATGAATTGAATATTTGACAAATAAGCCTCAGTGTGACACACTTCAAAATGGATGCCATTTTGGTTCTTACTTTGACTTGTATTTTACATGTACCTTTTTGCTTTCTGTTATTCTGTATGTATTGCAGTATTTCCCAAAATACAGTGTGTGAACAAGCTTGCTGTGCAAGCGAAACGCGTTACTGGAATTAAAACCATCTACTGGTGTTCTAAAAACCTCTGAGGGATCAATCACCTTATTGGAACTTTTTCTAAGCAATATGTATATATATATATATATATATATATATCTATATTATATATATCTATATTATATATATATATATACCACAAAGAGTCCCAATGAAGAGATGCCAAAGATAGCAAGTTAATGGTCAATGGTAACGCGTTTCGACAGCAACGCTGTCTTGATCACACAGTGAGTAAACAGTGAAGGTGCAATAAATACATAGCCACGTGTAGACATAGACAAAGGACTCCGTCGGGAGATCAGGATAATACCATGGTAAATACAGGGGCCATTTTGAAACATTGACAGAGGCAAAGGAGCAATACATACTTAATGGTTCCGTCTGTACACCAATAGGACGTATGTGTAGTCACACCACACAATACAGATAAGTAAACAAGTGTTATCTTATCACACTAAGTTTTGAATGCATGAGGAGTCAAGGAAAATATATTAGAAATTAAATATTAAAAAATTAAATAATTACGGGTACCGATATGGATAGCTTCTTTCGCCCATTGGCTAATAGATACCACAAGGAGTCCCACTGAAAATTACATTCGCTGAGTGGCCTATTGCAACAGTCAATATAAAGTTATATATATTTTCTAGACGGTAAATATTACCACAATACCATGGACCCAAATGTATTGCACGGTTGCATGTAACACAAGAAATTACATCAATTCTTGAGCAGGCGCCCACAGACTTGAATTGTTTGTAATATCAGTGAAATGACAGGACACAGTAAAAACCCCATAGATGTTATCTGCTATGAATGTAACTGAAAAGCCATCATTGCCTGTAGGCAAGGATAAGGCTTCAGTGACTATATGGCCAAGAGTGAAATAGAAACATGTGAGAGAGGTAGCACCTAAAGGGAACAAAGTGCAGAAATGTAGAAGTAAATTTGTTACTAATGGAAGAAGCAACAATAGGAGAGCCAAAAGGGAATACTTTTCTTATCTTAACGGTGTGTATGCCCGAAGACGGGGAAGAAAAGGATAGGGAACTCGCGCAAAGAGTGCCCGTCCAATGGCGGGGGGTCCCTTCCTTTCCTCCTGTGAAAAAAACAGAAAGAAACGTGATGATTAAAAAACAGGAAAAAGTTTCAAATTACGATCACAGAGTAACATGCACACTACAAACTTGTCTTAGAATGATCACATTAGTTGAAACAGAGCATTGAGCATATGTAGTGCATACTGAGCAATCTTGGCACAGAGAGAGAGGTAGTAACGCAGAGAGAGTTTAACCATCATATAAATGTGTGCTCAGTTCTTCATCCAGATTGTGCCCCCCTGGTGTTTGGTCTCAAGCCCTAATATCCATTTGGATTCACGTTTACGGAGCTTGAGTACCCGATTGCCCCCCCTTGGGCCCTTGGGCCCATGTGCACCTGCTCAATTTCAAAGAAACTGATGAGGGATCTGTTCGAGAGATGGTATTCCTGGAAGTGTCTAGCTATTGGGTAATGCATGTCCCTATTGTTGATTGCAGGCATATGTTCCAACACCCTCTTTTTGGCCATCAGGGTTGTGCTTCTCACATATCTCAGTTTACATGGGCATTCCAAAACATATATGACAAAGGTCGTGCTACAAGTCAGAAATTGAGATATGGATTTGGTTTTGTTTCTCCCAGGTATAGAGAACTCCTTAATCATGAGGCTATTGCGGCATGCCTTGCAATGTCCGCACGGGAAGAAACCTTTTAGGTTATGATCCCCTTGATGGTGTGTTTGGGTTATGTCACTGTGTGTCAAGATATTTCTTAGGCTAAGGCCTTTCTTGTACGTGACCCTAAGTCTTTAATTGAGGGTATGTCCTATAGCTGGGTCACTTGAAAGGATGTACCAGTTGCGTGCCAGGATCCTGTGTATTTGCTGAGAGTTGCTATTGTATGTCATGATCACCCTTGTGTCTTGGGTTGCTGTAATATCCATAGTGTCAGTTTGTATGTTGTGTGTGTTGAGGGTTTGTGTTCTGTTCACCTTGTTGACTTTTTCAAGGGCGCGATCAAATACCCAGTTAGGGTAACCCCTGGCTTGGAATCTGTTGATCATATTGTCCCGTTCAACATGATATGCTTCATCAGTATTGCAGTTTCTTCTTGCTCTCAGCAGTTCCCTGTATGGAATGCTCCCCTTAAGATTGTCCGGATGGCTGCTGAGAGCATGAAGGAGACTTACCTGCAGTTGTTTTACAAAAAAGGCTAGTTTGTAAGGTCCCCTGGCATACTGTAACCGTACCATCTAAAAACTCAATACACTCCCTACTCATGTTATGGGTGAGTGTTATGTTGTAGTTGTTACCATTGAGTTTGTTGATAAATTCTGTGGCCTCATCCTCAGTGCCTTTCCAAATCACATAAAGGTCATCAATGTAGAGAAGCCACAGTATCACTTTGGAGAAATCTGAGTTCGTGTTTGTGTCACCTATGATCTCTTCTTCCCATAGGCCTAGAAACAGATTGGCAAACCTAGGAGCAAAACATGTTCCCATGGGCGTACCTAGGACTTGCTTGTGTATGGTACCATTGAACATGAAGATGTTATTCTGCAGGCATTGGCCCATCATGTCCAACAGCATCTTGGTATGGTCTAAATACCATATATGTTTGTTTTTTAGGAAGTGGAAACATGCTTTGATACCTTGTGTATTGTCAATTATTGTGTACAAGGAATTAACGACAAGGGTAACCAGAAGGAA
This sequence comes from Calotriton arnoldi, assembly GCA_963921515.1. Lineage (NCBI taxonomy): Eukaryota > Metazoa > Chordata > Amphibia > Caudata > Salamandridae > Calotriton > Calotriton arnoldi. The sequence continues at coordinate 92,172 of CAWUFW010004877.1, forward strand.
ACTGTCTTCCCAGATAGTGCCCTCAACTTTAGAAAGAAAGTCTTTAGTGTCCCTGACGTGTGAGGGAAGAGAGGTAACATGTTGTCTAAGAAAGTGGTCGACATATTTAGACACATTTTCAAGTACACTGCCAATAGAAGATACAATTGTCCTGCTAGGGGGGATTACAGGATCTTTGTGTATTTTGGGCAGGAGGTACATAATAGGTAACTTGGGATAGTCTCTCTTTAGGAAGCAGTATTCTTCCCATGTATTGATACCATTACGCTCCCATTCAGTGAGTTTAATACAATTATTTTCTCAATAAAGTTATTGTTTCAATGTTGTTTTTTTGATATTTTTTTCCAATAAACTTTTTTTTAGTTGTGATAAAGTGCAAGTGCTTAAGCATCCAAGTGTTAATAAATTCCCATACGTAAATAAATTCATTAAAATTAAAATTAAAATTAAATTCCTTCAAATCATATTTGTCATAAAGTGTAAGTGCTGTACTAAAAACATTTTTCTTCAATTTCCATCAATTGACTTACACTGACAAATATTTTTTTCATTTTAGCATTTGTTGTAAAATCTTCCTTTCGACTCAATCACAAAGTGCTAGTCCCATAGTATTACTGATCTCACAATCTTCTATTTCAACATATTGAGAAAATACTTTTTATGAATAATACCACAGATGAAGGACTTACATATATATATATATATATATATATATATATATATATATATATATATATATATAAATATATATATATATATATATACATATTTTTAATCTTATTACCACCTACACTCCTTAAAACCAATAAGTGCTCTTGTGCTCTATATCAGTGCATACTGAGTGTGCAAAATATATATGATATAAACTCTCACATCCTATTCTAAAATTGGTTATTCTCTTGAATATGAAGATCTTACCCTGTGTATATATTAAATGTGTGTATAAAGCTCTTCGTCTGCATTCAGACCTGAGGGGATTTTGATATTCAGGAGAACAATATACTTGAAATTGGCCTCAACCATAGAAAGTGTGACATAGCTCGGAGGCCATCCTTGTGCAAAATACTGATGTAAAGTGATGTCACATCTAGTGTCATTAGCACAAAAGGCTCCTCCCAAGCTGTGTCATAAATTCTTTCAAAAAAAATAACTTGTGTCTTGTAAATACACTAGTGTTATCCTGACAAACTCCTATGGAAAATGGTCAATAAAGCATGAGGTTGTTTCTAACAAGCAGCCAATTGCAGATATGATCGGCCTTCTCGGACGATTTGTGGATTTTTGAGATCAGGTAAAGTATAGGTGTAATTGGGGTTTCTACTTTTAAATACTGATACTCATCTTGTGAGAGTAAACCTAATCCCCTCCATTTTGCTAACTCATCAAAATATTTCACCTTGACCTCTGACACTCCAAGGGGGTCGTTTTACAATAGCAATTTTGATCTTGTAACTGTAATTTTGCCTCCACATCATACAGACTTAAAGGCCACAGAATAATATTCCCCCTTTGTCAGATTTTCGAATCACCATATCCTCTCTCTTTTTTATTGTATTCATTACTTGATAGTATCTCATTTTCCGTACATCTTTGCAATTTACAAACTTTTTGCTTGACTCAATGGCTAGTGCTTTTAAGTCTGAAATTACTAACTCAGAATAGATTTCCAAAGAGTCTCTTGGTGTCATTGGGAAAAATACTGATTTTGGTTTAAAATGAGTTTTCTCTCTTCCGTAGATATCTATTCCCAGGGCATCTGCTATGTCTCTGGTGGTCAATAATGGCTCACTGCCTTCATTTCTTCTTTCCAATTGCTCAAGTTCAACCAGGACTTCCATATCTTTGACCGCTAAATTATTCTCTGCTAATGTTATAGTTCCTCTTGAATTCATTGGTAAAGCATCTTTGTTTGCAAAGAACTTTTTCAATTTCAATTTTCGCATAAATTAAAAAAATATAGGTGCATTTGCCCATTGTCATCATTTGTTGTGGTGCAGTACGACAGACCTATAGATAGAATTTTTTCTTCCTCTTCAGTAAGATTATTGTCTGACAGATTAATCACTGTATTATTTGTCACTGCTTCTATTACTTGCGATGTCTTATTGTCTTGGGTTTGGTTCCTGATCTTAGTTCCATGCCTTCTGTCTCTTCTCTGACGTTCCCTTTGTCGGCTTTTCCTCTATTTTGTTGATATTTATGTGGGCGAGGTCGCACATTGAGAGTACGGTTTAATCATAAAAAGCGGAGCTCTTCTATGACCATTGGTGGTGCCCTGATGTTGCTTGTGCCTTCTCCGTCTCTACTTTCAAACTGAATTCTGAACTTGTTTCAGTTATTGCAGGTTGATTGCGGATTGGTATTTTAACCATCTGAAACTTGTCTCCTTAGGTTTTCAAATCTAGGTGCAAAAGTATATATCTGTCCTCTTTGGTAATCTATTTTATCTCCTAGAACTTTCGTTAATTTCTTTTCCTTTATTATTTGCTCATACTTCTTGAGCCTAGCTTCCATTTCCTTTTCATTCTTTTTAATTTCTTCTTGATTTGCATGTCTGCTTAACTCTTGTTCCAGTAGCTTAATTTCATCCAGGATTCTGTTCCGATCTCTTTCAGCATATTTAACTAATATCTGCATCATAACTTTAGAAGAACGAGGTCATGTTGGTTATATATATATATATTTCCAAACAAAGAATTTCACCATCCATTGGAAGAAATTCACGAGCCACACCGTTTAGCAGGTTGAAGGTATTTATTCAGTCGTCAGAAAATAACGCGTTTTGGCCACACCCGGGGTCTTGGTCACATGACCATTGCACATGATCAAGTTGTTTTTAAAGACCAGATAGGCATCACACATGACGCAACTTTACTAAACATAAAAGAAACATGATACAGTTCATGGGTAAATACTGGTCACTTGTCACATGGTTATGATAGCAACTCTGTTAATGATATCACAGATTTCATTTAACCATAATGTGTGAGGCAAAGCAAAGTTTGTACATTTAAATCAATTTACCAAAATGGACATCTAGTAGCATCCATATATATTAAATTAACCTGAATAACAATCAATAAAATGTAGTACGTTGGTTCACATGTTGTGGTGTTAATTACCATGATTTTGGTAAGCCCTCAATGTTTCATTCAAAAGTGTTTGACCCAAAAAGTAGTTTAATAAAATTCAGACCAGTCAATGGCGGACTCAGCAATAACAGTGCAGTACCCCTTAAGTTACATCATACATATAAAACATATTTTCTTTGGGTTAACATTGATACAGGCAGGCAGTTCAAAGGAGACTTCGCTCTAGTGGCTATATTGAATCCTCTTGTATGGTCCTGCATGACATCATAACCTGCCCCCTGTTGGCTATAATTACTAAGGAGCGGTGACTGTTGCCTGGAACATCTCCCAACTCCGGTGCAGAGACACTTAACGCTGGTGACTATGATTTACTCAAGTTGTGCTTGTCACATTGACCTTGTAGTTTGGAATAAAAAGAGAAATGATCATTACATTTGATCAGAGATGAGTATAAACAGACAATCCACAACATATTACTCAAGTCCAACTGTTTGGTTCCAGGGTTAATGTAACCTTACTTTGCTCATATAAAATAATCTTCTTAACAGGCCCATGATAATGTTCTGATATCTGTTCCAAAATTGTTAAAACATGTACATTGTGTAAATCCGGAGAGATCTCCATGATAATTTACAGATGTGAATACAATTCTTCGTCATTGTTCATTCCTATAGAATAAAGCGTTATTCTTGCCTGCATAAGAAAGACAGAGGATTGCCACCCCTTAGGTGTTTAGGGATTGTGTCTAAACCAAAGAACTTTACTTGGGTCCAGTCACCCACGTGACTGTCATGGAAGTGTTTAGCTGTACTGTAGCTGAAATCTCTGTTGGTAATTGCTCTCCAATGCTCTAAAATACATTTTTTTACAGGAAAAGTTATAGAGCCTATGTACCACTTGCCACAAGGGCAGGTGATAGCATAGACTACAAAGTCAGTGCCAAAGGTAATCAATTTCAGAATTTTCCATCTTTTCTGAGTTTTTTGAAGGGTGACCTCATTGGTGTTATCACTGTGTCTACAGGCTTTGCAATGCCCACATCTACGGAAACCCTTTACTTGTCTTAACCAGTTGGGTTCTTTTGGGGGAGTTGGCTTTGTACAAGCATATCTTTCAGTGAGAGGTTCCTTTGATAAGTTAGGGAGGGAGTCATTCCTATCTTATTTCTCATAATGGCATCCTTCTGGACTTTAGGGCGAGGTAACTGAAAGAGGACTTCTTTCCTACTCATGGTTTCTGCTTTTCTGTCTGCTTGTTTTAAAGCTTTGTATGGGTAATTCCTGTTGTGTAGCCTATTCATCATCTCGTTTAGTTCGCTGGTAAGATTCTTCCGAGCTACAATTACGTTTAGCTCGGAGGAACTGACCGCATGGAATACTCCATCTGAAGCTAAGTGGATGGCAGCTTGAAGCATGTTAAATAGAGTTACCTGCTGTGTCCTTCCTGTAAAGTTCAGTATGAATTGTCCCATTGTCAACCACTAGTTTAATATCTAAAAAATCAATACTTTGCTGGCTATGGTGCATGATATATATATATTTGTTTCCCACTTCGCCAAATTGCCGCCCTCACTTGGCCCGGGTGCAGCCACTTGCGGAGGCGATTCTGCGGACCATAAAAAAAAATCCAAAAGGAAAATGTGACGCACTCAGGAGCTCTGCTTTCAATACTTTATTGAACAACCACAGTTGCTGGCGTTTGTCAGCAAAGGTGGTTGTTCAATTAACTATTGAAAGCAGAGCTCCCGAGTGCGCCACGTTTTCCTTTTGGAGATATATATATATATATATATATATGCTCCTGAGTTTGCCCACCTAGGCAAAAACGCACTAACACATCCAGCAGCAGAAAGCCATTTATTCGGTGAAAACAGGAACCGCATGCCAATGCGAAATTACAGCTTACTGTTGTGTACTCCTGACGCGTTTCAATGCTTCCTTGCACCTTCCAGGCGCGACAGTCTAATGTGCTGTGCCGACAAACCCCCAATTAAGAAAATTAACGCCCTCCGATGGGCAGCTACAATGAGCCCGCGTGCATTGTGGATCTTGTAGTGTAGTCGGCCAACTCCTTACTGCTGTTGCAAAATTGAAAGCCCCCAGATGGGCCTCAGCAAGCGGGTCCTGTTTGTAGATGCTTAATGGATGTCCCACGATGGAGCACCGTTGAATACTAGGCTCCGTGGCCCCCAATGTTCAAGGGGTGGTGCATATTTCGCGGCAGGGCTGCTGCGCAAAATAAAAGCTCCTGAGTTTGCCCACCTAGGCAAAGATGCACTCGCACATCCAGCAGCAGAAAGCCATTTATTCGGTGAAAACAGGAACCGCATGCCAATGTGAAATTACAGCTTACTGTCCCGTACGCCTGACACGTTTCAATGCTTCCTTGCACCTTCTTCAGAGGCGCGACAGTCTAATGCGCTGTGCCGACACACCCCCAATTAAGAAAATGAACCCCCTCCAATGGGCAGCTCCAATGAGCCTGCGTGCATTGTGGATCTTGTAGTGTAGTCGGCCAACTCCTTACTGCTGTTGCAAAATTGAAAGCCCCCAGATGGGGGCCAATATACATGCTAGCACCCTATTGAAAAGCATTTATTGAATGACAGGTTTTGAGGGTTACAAAAAGGAGAACATATAAAGGGTGATAACAGATTTTAATAACAATATAAATCATTTGTTGATGGTACCATACTAATTTTAGGAATTGTGTGTCCAAGGTGATTTTACCCTGTGGAAAAGACTTCTGCTGGTATTTCAAGAATCATGTTTGAGAGAAAACTGTTTTCTCATGATTTCCCCATAGAGGTTATGGAAAGTGTTCCGGAAGCTAAAATGAGAATGGCTGTATGGGTGAGTGAGTGGATTTGTGTGTAGATCTATGAATCAGTGAGTGGTTGTGTAAGTACTGGTATGTGTCTGTGAATGGTTTTGTGATTGGTTGTGAGGGAGTGGAAGTGGGTGTATGAAAGGTTCTATAGGGCTGTGAGTGGGTGTGTTGGTGATTTTGTGAATGTCATCAGTGATGTAATTTGAGATTTCATCAGTGATGTCACTGACCATGTCATTAGTGATGTAATATGTGAGGTCATAAGCAGTGCATTGTGGGGACGCGAGTTATTGTTAACTCAACTAACTATAACTGATGAATTTCACTGGTTTTGTATGACTGAAATCAGAGCCTAACTATAATGACCCTGTAACCTTTGGCTTTTTCAGTGAATGTATATATATATATATATATATATATATATATATACATATATATATATTCACTGAAAAAACCATAGGTTTCAGGCACGTTATAGTTAGAAATTAGCATTTAAAAAACCTTTGAAATTCACTGAAAAAACCATAGGTTTCAGACACGTTATAGTTAGAAATTAGTATTTAAAAAACCTTTGAAATTCACTGAAAAAACCATAGGTTTCAGGCACGTTATAGTTAGAAATTAGCATTTAAAAAACCTTTGAAATTCACTGAAAAAATCATAGGTTTCAGACACGTTATAGTTAGAAATTTGCATTTAAAAAACCTTTGAAATTCACTGAAAAAACCTTAATCGGACCCGGGGACTCCATCCCCTGGGGCATGGCCTTTTTTTAAACATTTTTATTGTTTTGGAGGGGGGCTGCGTTGCCCCCCTCCTCAGGCCACTTATGGCCCTGGGGACCCCATCCCCCGGGGCCGGCCTTTTTTTTTGTTGTTAAATTTTGGGGAAGGGGGCAACGTGGCCCCCCTCCCGGGCCACTACTTGCCCCGGGGACCCCATCCCCCGGGGCTGGCCCTCTCCGTTAGGGACTGTGGGGGGGTCCCCAATCCCCCCACAGTCCAGCCGGCTCCCCGTGTCCCTTGGGAGCCGGCATTGCTTTTCCACATGGGGAGCTGCTAACATGCAGCTCCCCATGTGGAAAGCATTTGCTTTGGATATTGAAGCGAGAGCAGGTTTCCCTGCTCTCGCTCTAATATCCAAAGCAGTTTGCTATGACAGGACGGGAGCCGCGAGGCTCCCGTCCTGTCATAGCAAACTACAGTGTCCCAGGGGTAGGCACCCCGGGACACTGCAAGAGCTGGCCCTGGGGGGTGGCGGTCCCCAGGGCCATCAAGGGCTCCAGGAGGGGGGCCGCACAGCCCCCCTCCCTTGAATTGCACAGCCCCGGGGAGGTGGTGGTCCCCGGGGCTCTGGGGGTCCGTAACGGACCCCCACATTAAAATATTTAGTGCCCCGGGGAGGTGGCAGTCCCTGGGGCGTGTGGGGGGTCTCAAGCCCCCCTACATAGGTAATTTAAAGAAATAAAAAGAAGCGGGCTGCGGGAGGGCCGAGAGCCCTCCCGCATCATTTTTTTATTAAACCCCCGGGGGGTGGCGGTCCCCGGGGCTTGGGGTGCCTTAGAGGCCCCCCACATATAAAACTTAACCCCCACATGCCACCGGGACTTGGCCCACCCGGGGGCCAATTACCAAAGAAGCGCGGGAGCCCGCGCTTCATTTTTTTTTTAATCGGCAGGATCCGCGCACCCTAAGCGCATCCTGCCGATTTTTTTTTTTTTAAATAATTTTTTTTGGGCTTTGGGGGTCCTTGTAGGACCCCCTGAGCAGGCCTAGGGGGTCAGGGGGTTTCTACCCTGCCCCCTTTTTCTGTATTGCGCACTTTTTTTACTGCTTTCTTGTTCCTCGGTTCTACCGAGGAACAAGATGGCTGCCAACACTTCCTGATTTGGAGTGTTGACAGCCAATTAGCATGCAGCTCGAGGTCGGGAGGGTGCGCGGATCCTCCACGGCCATAAATATCGAAACTTTTATTTTGGATTTTCTCAGCAACTACTGAACGGATTTACACCATTTTTAAAAAGGGTGCTTTCTTAACCAAGCACTACCTTTTGCCAAATTTGGTGTAATTCCGTTCAGCAGTTTTTGCTGTAGCCTTGCATAAAGTTTCCTATGGGAAATCGATTTTTTCACTCTTATTTTTTGAATTTCTCTGCAACTACTGTACGGATTTACACCATTTAAAAAAAAGGTCGCTTTCTGAACCAAGCGTTACCTTTTTGCAAAATTTGGTGCAATTCCATTCAGCAGTTCGGGCTGTAGCCGTGGCTAAAATTTCCTATGGGAATTAACATGGAGAAAACGCATTTTGGGACCCCCCTTTTTTCTCGGCCCCCGCTTGATGAATCACACCGAATCTTTCAGGATAGGAGCGGACCAGAGCGCCCCACTAGTTTTGAAAATTTTGCGATGATTCGTCAAACGACGCCAAACTTTTTGGGAATAGAATGTTGCGGATTTCCTATGGATAATAGGTCCTAACTATAACTATCTACTGGCGACCGCCTGTAGATAATATATATATATATATATACACACACACGTTTATATATATATATATGTATATATGTATATGCATATATATTCACTGAAAAAAACAAATGTTTCAGGAACATCCTAGTTAGGCTCAGGTTTCTCGTACAAAACCATAGAAATTAAGCAGTTACAGTTACCTGAGCTAACTAAAACTTAGGCCCCTGCAATCCACTGCTTATGACCTCACAAATTACATCACTCGTGACATGGTCAGTGACATCACTGATGACATCTCAAATGACATCACTGATGACATCATCCACAGAACCACTCACTCACCCACTTACACCCCTATACAACATCTCATACACCCCCTCATACACTCACACAACCACTCACATATCCATTCACAGACCCATACAATCACTGACACACCTACTCACGCAACCACTAACTCACATATATGACTACTCATGCACCTACTCACTGATCAATACAGCCACTCATACATCCAGTCATACAGACACTTACACACTCACTCATCCACCCAAGAGCCATTCACACACTGAACCAGTCACCCATACAGCTACTCACATACCTTCTCACTCACCCATATAGTCACTCACACAGCCACTCAATCACCCATACAGTTACTCACACACACACATATACACACACACACACACACACACACACACACACACTCACTTAATCATGTATACACTAACACATGTACTCACTCACCTATACAGTGCCTGAGACAAGCACCTACAATCCCATACAACCTCTCTCATACTCACTTACTCACCCATACAGTGACTCACACACCCATTTACTCACCCATACGGCCACTCACACACCCACTCACTCACCCATATACCCACTTAACACCCATTAATGGACCTATACAGCCTCTCATGTACCCTCTCACTCACCCATACAGACATTATATATCTGCTCAGTACCCATTCTGCCACTCAAGCCCCCTCTATTTCACCATTTACAACCACTGACACCCGCACACTCATCCATACAGCCACTTATTCACTATCTCACTCAGCATTACAGCCACTTACACACCCACCCACTCAGCCATGCAGAAACTCACACACCCACTCACTAATGTATGCAATCTCTCACATACCAACTCACTCTTCTATACATCAGTCACACACCCACTCACTCACACATACAGGCACTCTGACAGTTACTTACCTTGGTATATATGTTTAACACTAACATTTAGATAGCACTCACAATCTCTGGATGATGCCATGATTGATGTCATCTGAGATGTCATGAGTGATGTCATTAGTGACGTTATTTGAGATGTCATCAGTGATGTCACTGACTATGTCTTGAGTAATGTAATATTTGAGGTCATAAGCAGTGCATTGTGAGGGCGCGAGTTATAGTTAGCTCAGCCAACTATAACTGCCAAATTTCACTGGTTTTGCACAAGTGAAATCTGAGCCTAACTATAACATCCCTGTAACCTTTGTTTTTTTCTGTGAACATATATATATATATATATTAGTTATATTATATTGTTTGTAAATGTATCCTAGATATCATAGATCCCTGCCCCGGCCAGCCTTAAACCTTTCGAAACACCCTTCTTGCATCTCCTTGCAATGTTACGGCAAAAGCAACTTTATAAAGTTCTGAATAGCACCAAAACCTACCAGTTCCTATCAGCTTCCTAACCCTAAACTCATAACCTTCCACTCTAGTGTAAAGGAGCCATTCAGTAAATGATGTCACAATAGTCCACACAGAACAACCATGAATTATTAAAGGGACATTGTAGACACCTATTGTTGATGAGTGTTCATGTGTCAAGGGGTAACAGGACAAACTTTGTTTTCTTTTCATTGAATGGTTCCCCTTTGATATATTTGATCTTCTACTCCTCTTACCGGCCTTTCCTCCTCATAAAAAGCAATCAAAAGCAGTGACATTAAGGTTATGTAAAAAGTAAATAAATGAATATCAAATAATAATGTGTAATTCTGATGACAGTTGATGACTTTTAAATATGTTACAAAATGAATTTTGAAACCTACTCTCCTTTTTAAATTGTCTTTTAGGGACTGGTGTGCGCATCCTGTTATACACGGCCGTGTATATGCTCATTTATTGCATCAAAGGGTACGTCTATATGACCTTTGTAGGCGCCCTGCGTCAGCTTCAGATAAACGCCTACTTCCAGTTTTTCTTGGAAGGGCTCCTCTTACTTATTTTGACATTTTCAATTAAAGTGGTAGGCACTTGTTTCTCAATCATCGTTGAACAACTTCTTAATATAACACTATTGCTTCCCTGCTAAGTGTTGCCTTTGGTGATGGGCAGCCTAATTTAAATTTTGGCTGGATCATTTGAATGGCTTTTGACAGCGTATCATCTTAGGGTTTGCTCTATCTATCTCATGCATGTCATGGTCTATCTCTGTCTCCGAGACTGTGGGTCCTCATCAACGAGGCATGCTGGTGTCACATCATGAGACTGGGATTGCGACGCTTGATATTTTACTCATATGCATTGAAATTATCTCTTATGAGATGTAAGGGAGGGCTGGAAATATGTTTGGATTGCCTATTGTGGCAACCCTTGTTCAGTTTTTTAGTATTCAGCTCCTATCATCTCATTCTTCCAATTGAAACATCCTGCACCAAGAAACCCACAAGGGCCTTATTCGATTACAGATCATTGATTAAACCTTGGAACTGCACCCTGAACTCAATTGTGAGTGCCAATGTTAATTTATTGACCTCCTCCGTTCCCAGGACAACATGAGGATGAGAACTTTGGTTGACTTGGGTCTAGTCCTCTTTCAGCAGCTAATTGGCCAGCCCAATGTCCTTTACTGCAGTGCATCAATGATATTTAGCTCTGTGGCTTTCCTGCGTGATTTTTCAGCCATTTTGGTCCCCATTGGGCTTAGTGTGGTGAAGGTTTTTTCCACCTTGGTTGTCATGGGCTGTGCTGACAAAGCAGGAGGAAGAGCCCTGCTGCTTGCGGTTGTGCTGTGATGTCCATATTGGTCACTGGACTTGAGTTCGCAAGTTTTAGAATTTCACTGGAGTATTGCAACATCTTCAACAGCATCACAAAGTCACACCTTCTGCTGTATGTGGTGAGTGCTTCCGCCTCACTAGTTTCCAGTGACTCTCAGGGCAGACCATTACTGACCTTTTGGAGGTCAGGAGAGACTCCATCAATCTGACTGTTGCAGGAACTGGATCACATGCATGAGAAAAAGAAAGCCTTCTTTTGGTTTAATTTTCATAACATTGAAAAGAATGAGTGAAATTATTGTTACTGTATTGAAAGTGTTAATATTGATGGTGGTCAGTGGAAAACAACTTGGAGGCATGGGTGCTCGCCTCATGATGTCTTGCCTACAGGCAGCGTAAACTGTCTGGTTGTGAAAGACCTATTGTGTGCTTACTAAGTACTTGCAGTGGGCTTGCAGCTTGCCCATTGCTTGAGATCGCTTGGTTTTATTTTCACTCCAATTTGCTCTCATCTAACTCAATGTTCCTCTTGTGCTTTTCCTTTCCTTTCTACATAGCATTGCCTCTTTACCATGCTTTTACTTGGCTGCCTTGTATTCTTCCATTACTCACTTTTAGGGAACTTCCTTTTACTTTTTGGTTAAGCACTACCTGGAAGTTCACGTGGTTTCCAGCTCTCTCCATGTTGTGTTTTTCCTCCTGTCATACTCCCTGTGCTGCATGTTCCTTTCTCTCTCATGTGCTCCTCCATGTCCACTGTTGCTCTCCCCCACGGTTGCATCACCCCCGCAAACCACCCCACACTCTGTGTTGCCCTCTCTCTTGTGTGCTTTTTCCCATGCCAAACATCCCCAACCCTGTTCTCTGTGTTGCTTGATCACTTGTGTGCTTCCCATGGCAAATCCACCATAAATGTTACTCTCTCCATCGTGTGCTTCACCCGATCAAAACCTCCACACCCCACAAATAAAGGAGAGGGGTAAGTGGTGCTTATTGGGATGCCTTCTTCCCTGCTCTATATGGGTTGACATGTTTCAGTGCTTCGTATAGTGTACAACTATGGGCTTTCTCCAGGCACTCAATACCACTCATCTATCACTATCTTCCCTGTTCACCAGGTGGAATAAAACACTAAGGTAAAATTACCTCTGTTAATGTTAGCAACAAAGAGCATCTACGGTAACCTATAGGAATATAAACAGTAAAATAGCATTGTATATTATAGCCTGCAATAGTATGTGACCAAGAGTGTTATCTGCAGTTTGTCTGTCATGCTCCTAGCGATAGAATTGAACACCTCACTAATAATGTGCTATTGCAGTTTCAGGTCACATGCACCCCTGGATCTGGTCAACACATTAATGTGGTTTCTTTTCTCTATCCACAGATCTTGGGCAACCAAAATCTAAGGTTGGTCAGGATTTAGCCTAGTTCTTACCTCGAGTTGAATGATATATACGAGTCAGAGGACATGAAGCCATGCACGGGACATACATTCACATAATTCTGTCTTGCACTGGAACAATATAGAAACCCACATTGGTCACCAAACTAGTGAAAACAAGCACTAATACCACAAAATGCCAGAAGTGCTCTCCCAGTATGAGACAAATACACCACACTGAATACAAAGCACCATCATAAATATTTTAGTAAGTGAAAGCCTGTGTGGTGGGTTCGGACAACTTGGGACACTGTGTCGATGGTTGGAAACTGAAGCATGGTCAGAACACACGAGAGAAATTGCAAAAATCAGACAACAAAGTAATACATAGCTACAGTTCATTCAGACGAATATGTCATATCGTAGGGTTTTAGAGAATATAGACAATAGAAGATTCTTGTTTTATAACAGTGTGATATCATATTGTGACATATTGGGTTGATGAATCAATTTTAATGTCTGTTTTTAATCAAAGCCAAGATATGCAGAAAAATTGTTATGGTTTTAATTAACTAAACAATAAAGATAATTACTCATTAAATTACTAGCGAATATGCACTATGATGCAAGAGTTGTTTATATTCCTGGGGAGGACACTTGAGCCCAAAGGAGCAATATACTAGCAATTAAACATATTGATGGAAAAGAGAAGTAGGATCCATTTCCCAGCTCCTCTATCTTTAATCATGTGGAAGAAAGACCCCACTAGAAATATTTTTAGCTCACCTACATAAAATTGTATTATAGGTCTGACAGTTTAACAAAGGGAGTACATAAATGTCGACATAAGTGACATAACCTCACTCAAAAAAGGAAACGTAGAAGTAGGAGGCTGTACAACCAGTGTTCACTAATACTCTTAAATGCTTCCAATGCATGATATGGACCGCACTGATAAAAACCTACCTTATTTGGTACGTGAGCATTCGTCATCCTATATCAGTACATGAACGTATGGTTATTCTAGAACAGGTTTGGCTATTTCTTGCAGCAGTTTTTTCTTCTTGTATGTTTGTCTGTTTCCGAAAAAAATACAACAGTCCTTTAATGCCTCTCACTCACTCTTTAGTGCATTGGTTACCTGTGGTGTACCTGTCCTGCATGTGTGAGAGAATTGTGTGATGTTCTTTCTGCTGCTGCCACCTGTCCTTATCTTATTATGCGTGTTAGGGAAGGTTGCACTCCGACTGTCCATGTTGTACCTTTATTATGTTGTGAAAATCATATAAAACTTTCCGCTGTACATAAGAAAAATGCGATCCACATTGCTAATGCTTGTATTAATGCATGATGTGAGTGAAAGATGTAAGTGAAAGAGTGAACCCTCACAAAATATATGGGTAGAGCTTACTTTTGATTTTATGCATGAAACAAGCAGTATTTGAAATGATGTGGGTGACTTCGTTAAATCTTAAAACATAGCTGACAAGTGGTCCCAAGTCATGTATAACACCTCCAGCCAATTTGTGGCATTTAAGTTAACAGCACTTTGCATGCTGGTGTTTTGATCCCATAATGAAACTGCTATAAGGAAAACTTCAAGCTCCACAATGAAATATGCTGTTGGATGAGAAAACATTGATGATGGTATCCTGTGTCTTAGCGCCAAAGTGCTGAGTCATGAAATGCAAAATAAAATGTAGTTCCTGCCTTTCTGCTTTTTTCCTTGTAGGCAATCACAGGTTAAACAGCCCAGGGGTGAGAGGGCAGAGATAGTGTTTCAGCTGGAAATAGCAGCATCTCCTGCTAATAGGCTAACATTACCACTCTATGCAATACCTGATTACTGAAAGGAAAGGACCTATTTAACAGAACAATGTGAGCATCTCCAATGGGTCTAGAGACACAGAGGAACAGAAAATAACAATCTTTCGCCTCCTTTTCTCCAGAACATTCTCGGGGCGGTTTGTATGATTTAGGTGGCATAATCAATACACCGATGTGGTGCACCCTGCCTCAAACAAGTGCAGCATGGGCTGCAGGTGCTGCCCCGCGAGGGCCACCAGTGGTGTGGCATATATCAGGCCATGGTGTTTTTCATAGGTTTTATTTAGCATCCAGTACCATAATGTGAATCAGGTCTACCTCGACGAACATTAATATGGCAAATAGTGCGTACTGCAATGTGCTCCCCCTCTTTGCTAACCGTAAAAAATTCAACTGGAGACAGGTTGGCATGTTGTAAATTGCCTCTCTGCAGTGAATACTTCTACTGAGGTAGGGGGTGGTGAAGGTCTCAGCTGTGGCATTGCAAATATGGGAGCTAGCGCTGCTACCTGTGCCACATTACTCGGGGCAGGTGGAATAGCAGTGTCAGACTCATCTGTGTCACCTTTCACAATGACTACCTCATTGTCGTCATCCTCCTCCTTTTTCCCTTCCATACTTCTAAGACTTTCAGGAACCTTTTCTCTCCCTTGCCTCTCCTGGTGACTCCTGAACTCTGCCAGGATCCACTCCATGCCCCTATCATCATCAACCATAAAGTGGTGCTTGGAGTAGATGGTAGAGTAGTACCCTTTGACCTCCTGTTCTGCTCCAACATCAGTAAAATGCACTATTGCTTGCTGCGGTTGCTGACCACTTTGCTCTGTTTCCTGAAATGATTGG
Organism: Calotriton arnoldi; assembly: GCA_963921515.1. Taxonomy (NCBI): domain Eukaryota; kingdom Metazoa; phylum Chordata; class Amphibia; order Caudata; family Salamandridae; genus Calotriton; species Calotriton arnoldi. The sequence goes on from CAWUFW010004877.1 coordinate 107,638, forward strand.
GTACTACTTTGCAAAAGGGACAAATCCAATTCAACGTCACTGCTCGTCGGTGTCCCCATAATTGCAGTGGCCACCTCACTGACAGACATGGTCTTGGGCTTAGGTTGGGGGGGGTGCTGGTTATGCAGGATTGCTGCTTTCAGCTTGCTCCCCGGAGGCCGGTGAGGCAGGCACACAAAGTTGTTAGAAAAAGGTCTGGGCCGACACACCCCTGGTGAGAAGCTGCTTCTTCTCACTGACCACTTTCTTGGAAGCAATATTCTTTGGGGGCCATCTTAAAGCTCTCAGTTGGCTTTGTCACTAAGCTGCACAAGCAGAAGAGATTGGAGGACTGATGTCACTGTACAGGCCTTCTGTTTGACAGTACTGCAGGTGATGTCTCTTCTTTTCCTGTGCACCTAAAAGCAAACAAGCAAGAAAAACATTTCATGAAACGGTGCACTGTGCAATATGGATTAGTACAGACAAAGGCAGTATTAGTGTGGTTTGTTACTTAGATAATAACAACTTTAAAGTCAAACTACAACACCATACCATCAAATGTAATTCCCCATCAGGATAACAGACAATATACAGATAGAGCTCTTTCCTTTATGTCCATATATTCTAAGGGAGACACCTGTGGCACTCATAGAACTGCATGGGTAAATGGAATAATAATCTTTTAAAAAATTGAGGTTAGTGTGTGCCTATGGCAGGCAATGTGGTCCAGAGGGAAATGGAATAATCATTAAAAAAAGTAATGATGCTGATGTGTCTGCAGTGCACCGCATCCAGGGTGTCCAGGAGGAATTTGAATTATACCTAAAAAAAGTGAATGCTGCTGTGCTTCTCTGCGCCTATGGTGAATGAATGGATGGATGGATGGATTGACTGAGGCAAAATAAAAAAATAGTAAAAAAACAACAAACAAAAAATAAAAATAAAAATATAAAGAAATAAACTATTTTTAGAAAAAATTAAAAAACAAAAAATGTAAAAAACAAAATAAAAATCATAATTAGAATTTAAAAAACAATCTGTAACTGCAGATGTTTTATAGGAGGATGAGAAGAAACCTATATTGAGGAATAGAGGTGCAAAATAGAAAACATGCAAACAATGCATTTAATATATAAGCACTGTTCATCAAAATCATATTCTTAATATATACTACAATGATCCTAAAGCAGTGGTTCCCAAATTGTGGTCTGCAGAGTCCAAGGGGTCTGTGACACATTCCCAATGGGTCTGCAGGCAGCAGTTTTAAAAACACTGCAAAGTTCTATGTATAATTAGCAGTTTTTGGGCAACAGTAAATGTGTCAAGATAACTCCTGTGATTAATGTACCTGCAGGAGAGAGAAGGGAGTTTTGTCCAGTGGCAGCTTTGACTCATATGAGGTAGTGCAAATGGTTAATATGCATTTAAAAAACAGTGTTTTATGTGCATAGCTCAGTGGGTTACTGCTTGTGTCACAGAGATTCTTTTGTTACTGTGCAGTTAATCAGTTACAATCCTAATCTAGCACAGTGAGCTATGAACTGCCATCAAAGAGCTGCATGCAAACTGCATGGTACAAGTTAGCAAGTTATGTTTTTTACTAGTCTTTCATCATCCTGATGCTGCTACAAAAGGTTTGTTTGGGTAGAAATAAATTCTTATTATTAAAGTCAACGCTGACCACTGTGTTATGTTCTGAATCCTGAGTTTGTGCTTCTCCAGAACCAAGCCTGCTAGTAGGGATGATGTGAATCCTATACCCTGTAGTCCCCTTTTCAGTATGCAACATTTGCTATACACTGATTTACACACATACAGCTTCATTCTCTCTGCATGTGTGTGATGTAATGTGCTCTGACACCATACACTAGTATGAGAGGTGCTATAAAACAAATGAAATACATGCGAGAGAGGGACTATGGAGAGATGAGAGGCACTCTTGGAAGGTGATAGTATTGGATTCATTAAAGAGCCCCAACAAAGATTGTTGCATCCTGGTGCACAGTAAGGTAATCATTTCCTATGCTTTAAAAGCTAACACAATTAAATACATAATGACAAAGTTGTTGTAGAAGACACCATTTTCCCCCAAATATTCTATGGGGGGAGCCCCCCAATGCCCCCTTTGTAGTGTTCAGGCTCACTCACTGCACTTGGTGTGCACCGTACGGGGACTGATCTGACAACATTTGCCAGGGCTGCTTGGGTTTTCAGTCTGGCCCTAGCAGGAGCAGGAGCCTCGTACCACGAAATGAAAACAAAACATTGAAAAGTTAGTAGTCAAGATGAAGCACCCACCTTACCATTACATTTTTTGATTTTCGCACATTTTTTCAATATAAAATAATAACATCTTCAGTAATTTGAGTATTTGTTTGATGTGCACTTGTTTGTGTATGTTTTGCAAATTACTGTTTTAATGTTTGAAATTTAAATCGTATAAATTGCTTGGGGAGCCCTGCTTCCAGTAGTGACTCAATGTTTGTCCTCAGGAGTCAAACGTTTGGAAACCACTGTCCTAAAGCATATTAAACTGATATCACATCCATCCATACAAGCATATGGCAAAGGTACACTGGCTGGATATACAAAATGGCTGCCAGCCACATGGCCAAACAACAATAACATGCAAAGAGGTATGGGGAACAAAGAACACATTCAAGCTTATGGCAAAGGCACACTGGCTGGATTCACAAAATGGCTGCCAACCAGTGGCACATGGTCAAACAATAACAGCAAACAAGGAGGCATGGGGAAAAAGGGCACATGCAAGCCTATGGCAAAGGCACAGTGGCTGGATGCACACAATGGCTGACAGCCAGTGCCAAATGGTCATACATCACCTGCAAGCAAGGAGGCATGGGGACCAAAGACCACATGCAAGCCTATGGCAAAGGCACACTGGCTGGATGCCCAAAATGGCTGCCAGCCATATGGTCAAACAACAACAGCAAGCAAGGAGCCATGGGGAACAAAGTACACATGCAAGCCTATGGCAAAGGCACACTGGCTGGCTGCATAAAATGGCTGCCAGCCACATGGCCAAACAACAACAGCAAGCAAGGAGGCATGGGGAGCAAAGAGAACAGATTCAGGCCTATGGACACAGACTCCACAAAATGGCCCCCGGCCACATGGCATGGAGAACAAAGATCAATGGCGTCCTATGGCAAACACACAAACACACTGGACAGACACAGGAGGCATGGCAACACTGAAGAAAACACTACGATTAATTCAGCAATGCCAAAAACAAACATTAACTGAGCTATAAAAGTTTTACAAGTACACACATCCTCCCAAGGCATCAAATATTACCCCACATATACATATTTTGTACAAAAAAGTGAAATACCAAAAAACACACAATTGTAATCTAATTCAATGCCATCCCAGCCCTAAATGATGTTTTACAACTTATGCCACAGAAACAGTTGTTTCATGCACCCATGACTAGCACTAGCCTGGGCCTCACGGGATACTCCTTGGCAGACTATGCCACATAATAAAATACATATATTCTGCAAATTTAACAAAGATGGAGAACATGTGCTGAACTGTGCAACATTGTTCCTTTACAAGAGAATATAAATTAAATGCAAAATATATGTAGGCCTCTAAAGAAGAATGCAGGCCACCCACCACAATAACTTTGAAAATTTGAATTAAAGTACATATAAATACTGGTGCATTCCCTCTATCACACAAACAACACCCTTATACAAGAGTTTTTGAACTTACTTGTGAAATCTCAAATACAAAGTCTTTAAATCCAATGGTATATATGCAGTAGACAAGGAGAGTGATTCTTTCAGCTCCAGATCCAAATGAAAAGTGACCAGGAGGAGGGCAAAGCACTGGGAAGAGCCTGCTGGACAGGAACCGGAAGTTGGAGTCTCTGGGAAACTTTCTTGCTGTTCGGATTTTTTTTCTAAAAAAAGGCTTCTCACGTATATATATATATATATATATATATATATATATATATATATATATATATATATATATATATATATATATATATATATATATATTCACTTAAAAAACCAAAGGTTACAGGTACATTGTAGTTAGGAACTAGAATTTGAAAAACCTTAGAAATTCACTTAAAAAACGTACTTACTTGTGAAATCTCAAATACAAAGTCTTTAAATGCAATGGTATATATGCAGTAGACAAGGAGAGTGATTCTTTCAGCTCCAGATCCAAATGAAAAGTGACCAGCAGAAGGACAAAGCACTGGGAAGAGCCTGCAGGACAGCAACAGGAAGTTGTAGTCCCTGGGAAGCTTCCTTGCTGTTTGGAATGAAAGTTAAAAAAAGGCTTATCACGCATATATATATATATATATATATATATATATATATATATATATATATATATAAATATATTTATATATTCAATGAAAAAACCATAGGTTTCAGGGACGTATAGTTAGTTGGACATTTCACTCGTACAAAATCAGAGAAATTTGGCTAACTACAACTCGCGCCCCGCAATGCACATGGTCAGTGACATCACTGATGACATCACTGATGACATCTCAAATGACATCACTGAATATATCATCCAGTGACTGTGTGTTTCTTTAAAGTTTAAATATGTTTTATATATATATATATATATATATATATATATATATATATATATGCCAAGGTGTATTGAAGAATTAGGTGGATGTATAAGTGTCTGAATGGATGATTTAGTAGGTGCGTGACTGATTGTATAAGTGACTGATTAATTGTATCTTACTGAATGCATGGGTTAGTGAGTAAACTGTGTAAATGTCTGTATCAGTCTGTGAGTTGGTGTATAAGCGGCTGCATGGGTTGGTGAGTAGCTACATGACTGTCTATATGGGTTATTGATTGGTTGTCTGAGTATCTGTATGGGTGCCTGAGTGTCTGTGTGAGTGGGTGGGGGTGGATGACTCTGTGCATAGATGTGTGAGTGGGTGATTGACTGGGTGTATGGGTTGAAGAGTGCATCTGTGAAGGGCTGTATGGGTGGGTGAGTGTGTGTATGGGTGTGTTGGTGAGTGAATGCATGTCTCAGTGGTATATGTGTGTGTAACTACATATGTGAAATGCAGTATATGTGAGTGTTGGGGTATATAAATGACTACGTGAGAGCAGTGGCGGCTGGTGACATTTGAACATGGTGAGGCGTAACATTATTGTCGTACTGCACTGCGGCGAGCTCGAACAACCTACGGCTCGAACAACCTACGGGGGGTTTGGGGTTTTGAAAAAAGAGTGGACAAACGGTGCATTTTTAAGCAAATTTGAGGAAGCAGGAAGGTTAATAAATCAATTAGTGCTGGGCCTAAACTGCCCTCACAGGCTTATCTACAAGTTCCTCATCTCAGCACATCTTAGACACTGATAGGCTGACCACCCAACCTTACTTGCAGATCTCACCTAAGCCTTGTTTGATGGTAAAGCCAAAGATTGGATCTCCTATCTCACCGATTGATCTTTCTTGGCCTTCTGTTGCTCCTCCACTTGCCACCTGCCCTCCTACCTGTTAGTGAGCCCCATGGTTCTGTCCTGGACCTGTCTTTTTTTACCCTTTACATGATGGTGATCCCAATGATGTTCTTCTTTCTTCCTCCTCTTCCTGGAACTTAAGGACCCTATTTAATCCTAGTTTGTGACGACAGTTCTTCAGAGCATTCACAGCTACCATGAGTTGATTACAGCTACTTAACAGAAGAAATAACCCCAAGCGCATTACCCGTCCACACTGCTAATGTTCTGATTAACCCAGGCTCAGTTTTCTATCCACCTCTGGTGTGCTGGTGACTTTCTCACAAAACCATAATTAAACGACCTATTAGCACATGCTTGTTAATAGTAAACTAGATTACTGCAACAATCTAATACTGCAACCCAATATACTGTTTCTCAGCACAAGAACATTTTGAATTTTGCTACATACACACTGTTCAAATTGCACCGCTAATCACCAAGCACTGCACAATAAAAAGAGGGAGGCTGACTCTAATACACAAAGTGCACAGGACATGTTTTCCATCCAACCTCTCCCATCCAGGGCTAACGGCATCTCTTGGAAACCCCAGGCCCAAATAGATGCACCCTGCATGAACATACAAATATCCTCCCATAAGCAATATGGTGCAAGCAGTACGGGAATTTGTGTATACATGTACCAACAGCTAACTGGTGTCTCGCTGCACATGTGTTCTATGGTGAAGCGCAGCTGTGCTTACTGTTATAATTGTAACCTACAAATGCAAACACCAGTTCAACACGTGCAACACGGCACGAGTCGAATGTAATTAACTGCACAATTCCATGAGCATTTTTTACAAAAAGTGATAAGCGGAAGCATGGGGATTAATAGATGGCCGGCAAATGAAAAGGAAGTGCTTATTGATTTCCGATCAAATATCATTTTGAGAACGTAAATGGTCATATTTCTCTATAAGGGGGTGGAAAGGGAAGCAGCTGGAGATACTGAAAAGGGTGTGTTCACAGTGCATTCACATTCACAGTGATACAAAGAGCAAACACAAGTAAATATCTGTAAAAATCGCCATTTCTTATTAATCAGAGCAGATTCCTTATTGGACACAGGAAGGATGGAAACTTCCTTTCAAGAGTTTCAAACTTTAAATAAATAAAGTTATAGTAATTCTGAGAAATCAAATATACAACTGAAAAAACACAAGCGACGAGAGGCCAGGAGGAACGTTCTGGGCAGTAACCAGTTCCTCTACAAGGGATTGTGTTTTGGTGCCTCTCCTGCCACCGAACTCTGACTGTCCCCGCAGAAGGAAAGGTTAAATAAGGCAGTACTCATTGTCCATACAATTGATTTGGTTGCACACTCTAATAACATTGGCACCACCTTCTGCCGCTCTGCACAAAAGAAGCGCAATGGGGCAGCTTTACATTTTTGTCGATGATTCTAGGATTTCCAGCCCTTGCCTGTCAAGAACTCGGGTTGCGTTTAAGGCGCTGTGAAAGCTCACACAGATGACATTAAACCCAGGCTCAGTTTTCTATCCACCTCTGGTGTACTGGTGACTTTCTCACAAAACCATAATTAAACGATCGATTAGCACATGACAAAACAATGACCACACATGGCACCGTAGATTAATGGCCACAAACCACCAAACTTAAAGAACAGACACAATGCATACACACGCACACGCACACACACACACATACATGCACATACATACACGCTCAGCCACACACAAGTCACCACTCCGTTAAAAACAGGTGATTTCTCCACTTTCATAAGAACTCTAGCAATGACGGGATGCAAAACATATGCCTTCTCTGGGGTAATTCTTTAGTGCATTTGTTTTCAGATGGCCTTGTAGCACGTTATGCCCCCCAATAGCCTATTTGGGGGCATAACATGCTACAAACAGAACATTGTTTGCAACTGCAAAAAGAGAGAATTCCACTCTCTGAATGCCGGCGATTAAGACAACACGCCAGCAATGCTCTTTACAGGACCCTCTGCCGAGCCTACCCAGCCAGAAATGCATTTCTCAAGTCTGCGGAACTCCCGGAGGAGTCCTAAAATAGTCTCAAAAACAGCCCAGCTGTGCAAAATGTGCTTCGGTGATCAATAGCATCAAGAACCAGAAAACCAGATGACGTGAAAAGAACACACATTAAGTCTGATCCGCGCAGTGTTAGTCTAAATTATGGCACAGTAGCAAACTCTTTAATTACCAGTAGACCATTTAATCTCGCCTATGTTTAGAGCAACAGCAACATATATTTAAAATATAGAGATATTTTGCTGCTCACCCGCCGATTTATAAATGTATTCATGCTTTCAGTTTTTATATAGCGCAAACTCGACCTGAAGGTATAGGAGCGCTTTACATGAGCACCAGTTACTTTACACAGGGTCACTTTGTAGGCATGGGGAGATTGATGATTTGCCCAGAATCACGGGATGTTGAGCCGACGCCAAGACTCAGTTGCAAAAACGGCAGCTCTGGCTCTAACGCCACATCCTCGCCAATACTTAAACTGATACAATCGCCTACTGACATATTAATATTATTGACAGTCTAGCGTATATCTGACCAGCATACAACTTGAAATACAGGATCTTTCATGCGGGTCTTTATTTCAAACCTAGTGCCAAGTGTTCTAATACAGGCTTCTCCGAGCGTCTAGAAGAGAAGTGTTTCCTCCCAATAACCACAAAGGTGTCAATGCATGCATGTGCTTCTTCCCAGGGCTGAAGCAGGGACTTTCAGACTGCACACTTCACCCGTACACTTCTAAATATGCCCTCCCAAAACTGCACCCATATCCACTCAAATACCTTTAAATCCCGCGTAAGAGTCCTGTTCCATTTAGAGCGCAGACTGGGTTGGTGCTTAAATCCCAGCTGTGAAGCCGGCGCCACTGCATGTTGTTGAAATCTACAAGGCAGTAGGGAGTAGTTGCGCGCCCTCCTTATGCTGGGTAGGTCACACCAAACATTCTATTCCATCGATTGTGTGCGATGAGACCTGCTCGCCAGAAAACACAGATACCGGCTCTTGGAGGGGGGGTAAGGACCATGAGGGCAAAATTACAGTCGCGACCAGTAATACTCACGGGGGGGGGTCGCGCAGGGGTGGAGGCCGGGGGGAGATTAAAATTTAAAAAAAGAAGACTTACCTGACCGGGTCGGTCCGCGCCGCCTCACCTCTGCTCCTCGACCGGGTCCCGCGTTGGTACAATGGCGCCTCTTCTAAACGGGAACAGCACTGGAGTGGCAACCCTTCTAAGCCAATACTGGTGCTGCTCTGGCAGCACCAGGATTGGCTTAGCAGGGCTGCTCGCCGCCCGCCTGCCCATTAAGAGACCGAGGTTTGAGCCTTTGCTCAACCCTCGCTCTCCTAATGCGCAGACGCCAGACTGAGCAGACACTAGTGCGCATGACTGGGCTGGTTGGAAAAATTTGCTGACCTTCACCAGTCATGCGCACTTGTGCTCAGTTGCTGCATGCCCCATGTCTGACAATGCATGTCAGTCAACATGACGCCGGACCGCCCACCCCCTTCAGACTCTGAAGGGGGTGGGCGGTCCGACTTCATGCTGACTGACATGATTGTCAGTTCTCCTCAGCGTCTCTGAACTTAAGTAAACTGAGAGTTTACTTAAGTTCAGAGACGCCGAGGAGCTGCGGGCGGCTTGTGGAGCAACACCCAAGTGCCCTAATGGACGCACCGCCACTGCGTGAGAGTGACTGATTGTGAGAGTGGCTGTATGGATGAGTGTCTGCTTGTATGAGTGATTGTATAAGAGAGTAAGTATGTGTTAGTATTTGTATAAATAAGTGAGTTGGTCTGTGTATAACTGTATAGGTGAGTAAATGGGTGTGATTGATTCTTTGCATTACTGAGGAGGTGTGTGAGTAAGTCTATGGATGAGTGGCGGTGTGTGAGTGTATGTATAGGTGTATGTTTCCATATGATAGTGCTGTATTGATGAGTGACTGCATGTATGAGTTACTGTATGGGTGAATGAGTGGATGTGTGTGTAGACCTAGGAATCAGTGAGTGCGTATTTAGTAACTGGTATTGGTGTGTCTATGGTTTCCAGAATGGTAGTCTGTATTTTAGAGTGGGTGTATCAAAGGTTACATTAGGGTGTGAGGAGCTACATCAGTGATGTCATCAGTGATGTCATTTGAGATGTCATCAGTGATGTCATCAGTGATGTCACTGACCATGTCATGAGTGATGTAATGTGTGATGTCATCAGCAGTGCATTGTGGGGGCACGAGTTATCGTTAGGTCTACTAACTATAATGACCGAATTTCTCTAGTTTTGTACGAGTGAAATGTCCAACTAACTATAACATCCCTGAAACCTATGGTTTTTTCTGTGAATTTCAAAGGTTTTTTAAATGCTAATTTCTAACTATAACGTCCCTGAAACCTATGGTTTTTTCAGTGAATTTCAAAGGTTTTTTAAATGCTAATTTCTAACTATAACATCCCTGAAACCTATGTTTTTTCAGTGCATTTCAAAGGATTTTTAAATGCTAATTTCTAACTATAACGTCCCTGAAACCTATGGTTTTTTCAATGAATTTCAAAGGTTATTTAAATAATGTTTTGTAACTGTTATATGTAAAAAATATTTTTACATAGCTTTTTATATGTTGTAAAAATAATATGTTTTTCTTTTCTAAAATATATATATATTTTTTTTTGCAAAAAAGTGGAGTAGCGTACCGATCGTGTACCTATCTCGGTGCGTGCGTGGATTCAAACCACCATATTGACAAAGTCGTGGAGGATGAGCGTTTGGTATACGACGGGAGTGCGGTATCCGGCCCCGCATAACGTCATGTTCGTGGTCGCGCCGGGTGCACAACTCCCGTAAAATGTTTATATTTTAAAGGTATATGTATATAGCTTTAATATGTGTATTAAAGCAAGAGATTATATAAACTAATTATAAAGAGCATATATTTGTAATTGCAAAAAAGTATATTAGTGTTAAGTATATTTTCCGAGCTTTGCGATGGATGCGTGAGTGGTATGCCATGGGTGCGCGGTGTCCGGCCCCGCATAACGTCACGTACATATGTGGTCGCACCGGGTGCCCGACTCCCATAAAATGAATATGTTTTAAAAGTATATGTATATAACTTTAATATGTGTTTTAAAGGAAGAGATTATCTAAAGTAATTAGAAAATTCATATATTTCTAATTGGAATAAAGTTATATTATTGTTAAATACATTTTCCTGAAGTCGCGCCGGGTGCGCGCCCGGTGCACGAATGCTACGTGATTTTAAAAGAAAGCATTTCATTGGTTTACAAGGTTTTGTTTCTAGATTGTGAAGGACCCCTCCTTTTTTTTTTTCATTCCTTTAACTGCATCCTAGGAGACACACCTCTTGTGTTTTTTCTCTGGATTGTACATTTTTGGGGTTTTTTGGGCAACTGAAAAATGGCTTCTTCTACTGAAAATGTCAATTTAGCAACAGAAGAAGAAGAGTTGGAGGAACCTGTCAAGAAGAGGAAGGAGTCTGTTGTTTGGACCTTCTTTACAGTTCCTGAGGGGGAAAAGAAGGTAAATGCACCCAAAGTAAGCTGCACTCTATGTTCGAGGTTGCTCTCATGGGGAAGTGAAAAAAAGTATTACTGTGGGACATCTAGTATGATGAAGCACCTGCAGACACTGCATCCTCGACATCTGGCCCGCGAGCAACATCGTCGCGCTCAGGAAGCTGTGTAGCAAGATGACCAGGCGGCTGGAACGAGCACCTCAGGAGCGAACCGTGGACTTGACATCCGTTCAGAGTTTGCAAACCTAGAACAGCACTGCATCAAGTGCAAGGCTGTAATATGTTACGGTGAGCAGTCTGTCGATGTTGTGGTTTCTGCTGCAAGAAACCACTCTTGTTAATTTATTTTTTGTTGCATTTTTTCTTGCAATGACAGTTTAATTGAAAAGTTGGACAGTTTGTTTTGTTGTTTTTCCTTTTTTTTTAAAAACACCCCCAAAATTTACAAAATAGTTAAAAAAACACAAAAAAATTATAAAATTGAAAAAACAAGAAAAAAACGATTCTGTTTAGAACCACCTACTCTGTTAAAAAAAGAGCAATAAGTGTATGGTAATGCCTGGATGATTGCATGAGTACATATGTAGAGCTTGAGTGATTGAAAGAGTGCATGGGTAGTGCATAAATGATTGCATGAGTGCATCAATAGTGACTGTGTGATTGGACGAGTGCATTGGTAGTGCCTGCGTGATTGCATGAGTGCATGGGTAGTCCGTGTGTGATTGAACAAGTGCATGGTTAATGCCTGGCTGATTGCATGAGTGCATTGGTAGTGCCAGCATGATTGGACGAGTGCATGGGTAATGCGTGGATGGTTGCATGAGTGCATGGGTAATACCTGGGTGGTTGCATGAGCAGTGCCTGTATAATAGGACATGTGCATGGGTAATGCCAGGATTATTGCATGAGTGCATGAGTAATGCATTGGTGTTTGCATTAGTATATAAGTGGTGCTTGGGTGATTATAATACTGTATCAGTAGTGATTGGGTGATTGCATGAGTGTATCAGTAGTGCCTGGGTTATTGCATGAGTACATAGGTAGTGAATGAGTGATTGGAAGACTGCATGGGTAGTGCCAGAGTGATTGTATGAGTGCATCAGTACTACATAGGTGCTTGTATAAGTGCATGGGTAATTCCTGCATGATTGGAGGAGTGCATGGTTAGTGACAGGGTGATTGCATAAGTGCATCAGTAGTACATACGTGCTTGTATGAGTGTATGGGTAATGCCTGCATGATTTGAGGAGTGCATGAGTAGTGCCAGGGTGATTGCTGTACTGCATGGGTACTACCTGGGTAATTGAAGGTGTGAATGAGTAGTGTCTAGGCGATTAGAGGATTGTATAGGTAGTGCACAGGTGATTGTAGCAGTGCATGGTTACTGCCCGGGTCATTGCATGAGTACATGGGTACTGACTGGATGATTAGAGTGCTGCAAGGAAAGTGCATGGTGAATTTATAAGTGCTTGGGTATTGGCGGAGTGATTGGATAAGTACATTGTACTGGCTGGGTGATTGGAGGAGTTCATGGGGAGTGACAGGGGGATTGCTGGACTGCATGGGTACTACCTTGGTAATTGAAGGTGTGAATGAGCAGTCTCTTGGCGATTCGAGGATTGTATGGGTAGTGCACAGGTCATTGTAGCAGTGCATGGTTACTACCTGGGTCATTGCATGAGTACATGGGTACTGACTGGATGATTGCAGTACTGCAAGGAGACTGCATGGTGAATTTATAAGTGCTTGGGTATTGGCAGAGTGATTGGATAAGTACATGGTGCTGGCTGGGTGATTGGAAGAGTGCATAAGCAGTGACAGGGAGATGGCTGGACTGCTTGGGTAGTGGTCAGGGGATTGTAGCAGTGCATGAGTTAGTGCATGGGTCATTGCATGAGTGCACAGGTAGTGACAGGATGATTAGAGTGCTGCAAGGAGAGTGCATGGTGAATTTATAAGTGCTTGGGTTTTGGCGGAGTGATTGGATAAGAACATGGTGCTCGCTGGGTGATTGGAGGAGTGCATAGGCAGTGACACGGAGATGGCTGGACTGCATGGGTAGTGCTCAGGGGATTGTAGCAGTGCATGAGTTAGTGCCTGGGTCATTACATGAGTACACGGGTAATGACTGGATGATTAGAGTGGTGCAAGGAGAGTGCATGGTGAATTTATAAGTGCTTGGGTTTTGGCGGAGTCATTGGATAAGTACATGGTGCTGGCTGGGTGATTGGAGGAGTGCATAGGCAGTGACAGGGAGATGAGATGACTGGACTGCATGGGTAGTTCTCAGGGGATTGTAGCAGTGCATGAGTTAGTGCCTGGGTCATTGCATGAGTACATGGGTAGTGACTGGATGATTAGAGTGCTGCAAGGAGAGTGAATGATGATGTTATAAGTGCTTGGGTTTTGGCGGAGTGATTGGATAAGTACATGGTACTGGCTGGGTCATTGGAGGAATACATGAGTAGTGACAGTGTGATTGCTGTAGTGCATGTGTACTGCCTGGGTAATTGAAGGTGTGAATGAGTAGTGTCTAGGAGATTAGAGGATTGTATAGGTAGTGCACAGGTGATTGTAGCAGTGCATGGTTACTGCCTGGGTCATTGCATGAGTACATGGGCACTGACTGGATGATTAGAGTACTGCAAGGAGTGTGCATGGTGAATTTATAAGTGCTTGGGTATTGGCGGAGTGATTGGATAATTACATTGTACTGGCTGGGTGATTGGAGGAGTGCAAGGGGAGTGACAGGGGGATTGCTGGACTGCATGGGTACTACCTGGGTAATTGAAGGTGTGAATGAGCAGTCTCTTGGCGATTAGAGGATTGTATGGGTAGTGCACAGGTCATTGTAGCAGTGCATGGTTACTACCTGGGTCATTGCATGAGTACATGGGTACTGACTGGATGATTGCTGTACTGCAAGGAGACTGCATGGTGAATTTATAAGTGCTTGGGTATTGGCGGAGTGATTGGCTAAGTACATGGCACTGGCTGGGTGATTGGAGGAGTGCATGGGGAGTAACAGGGTGATTTATGGACTGCATGGGTACTACCTGGGTAATTGAAGGTGTGAATGAATAGTTTCTTGGCAATTAGAGGATTGTATGGGTAGTGCACAGGTGATTGTAGCAGTACATGGTTACTGCCTGGGTCATTGCATGAGTACATGGGTACTGACTGGATGATTAGAGTACTGCAAGGAGAGTGTATGGTGAATTTATAAGTGCTTGGGTTTTGGCGGAGTGATTGGATAAGTACATGATGCTGGATGGGTAATTGGAGGAGTGCATGAGTAGTGACAGGAGGATGGCTAGACTGCATGGGTAGTGCTCAGGGGATTGTAGCAGTGCATGAGTTAGTGTCTGGGTCATTGCATGAGTGCATGGGTAGTGCTTGGATACTAACTGGGTGATTGCAGAACATGGAATCAGTCAATCATTACTCATGTAGTTTTAAAATCACATATTCACTACCTTTGCACTCCTGTAATCGGTCAGGCACCTCTCAATAGTTCACTAAGCATACATACAACTGTATAAATAGAATCTGAACACATAGATGAGTCATTACATACTATCTAGTTAAGTAGATAAGTACAACATGCCTGCAAGGGTAATATGTGGTGCTTTACTTTTGAGCTACATCTTGACTATTCAATCTACAAATATGCGACATCATTAAACTATACCTCTCAACAGACTTAAGAAAGAAGGCTAATTAACAACACCTTTTATGAGCATTTTTAAAACCACACTTTTATTGTACATCTTCACATTTCTATCTAAAATGATGTGGCATCATTCAACTATACCTTTACTCAGACTACAAAAAGAAGCCTAATTAACAGCACCTTATTTCACCATTCTATCTTAAAATGTATGGCATAATTTAACTTTACCTTTTGTACAAAGTAATAAAAGAAACCTAATTATTAACACCTTATATGTAGGCCTGGGCGGTAAATTCCGTTCCGCAGAGAACGCGGAATTGCCAAAAATTCCGCGATCCGCGGCTTCGCGGAATTTTTTGCTTGTTTGCGCTTTCAAAGTGCGTGTTCGCGAGATATTTCCCCCCGAGCATGCAAACAGCGTTCGCGAACAGGAAAAAAGCATTGCGAACGGGCGGAACAAGCAATTCTGCGTGTTTGCGGAACTTTTGCGTGCTCCCGGAGATTTTTTACCGTTTTGCGGAGCTTTGCGTAGCGCGACTACGCAGATTCCGCCCACCCCTACTTATATGATCATCTTTCAAACAGCACATTTGTGCTGCATCTTTATCAAAGTATCTATAATTATGCAGTATCATTCAACTATACCTTTGTAGAGAGAACAAAAATGAAGCCTAATAAACTACACCTTATATGAACATCTTTCAAACTACACATTTGTACTGCATCATCAACCAACTATCTAAAAATATGCTGCATCATTCAACGATACCTTTGTACAGACTTAAAAAACAAGCTTAATTAATAACATCAGTAATCATCTTAAAAAATACACATATTACTATACAGACTATTTTTTAAACAACATTTAAGTGCAATGAAACAAACTCCAATATACATCTCTATATTTAATAATATATTTCAAACACAGTATTAGAATAATGTCAATTTTTTTAAAATAAACCTCACAAATTTATAACTCAGCTTGCAAATAAATGTGTTGAATGAAAAATCTCACAAACTCTGACAGGATTTTCTTTTACACACAATCAATATCATGCACCAGACTCAGCAAGGTAAAATCAGTAATGGCAAGGTTTCCCTCTCTTTCTCCAACAAATACACATAAGCAACAAATATCATTGCTTCCCAGAGTTTTTCAAATTGTAAAACACATTTCCATTGGTTACAGATAATAACCCTTATCAACTGACTCCTTCACCCCTTCTGCTTAATGCCAGTTTCCATAGTAACAGGTCATGGAACATTCAACTTAACTGACACGTCACAAGTTCACCATATTTTCAAGTTCACCACACAATGTTGCAAATGGAAACAGCAAGTGTGGTTGGCTTTGCAAAACATGACCTAATCCTTTCTACTGTACCTTTCAAACATTTTTTACTAACCAATAAGAAACTTGCTTTTTTAAACAAAGTAAAATGCACCCTATTTTTGAATGTACAATGTTCTTAAACAGCCAATCCACTTTCTTAAAAACAGCATCTTCCCCACCATTTTAGATACCTCTCATTCTACCAACTGACTACCTCAGCTACAGACATCTTTTGATTACCTACAGACATTCCTTCAAGATGCTTTCTGTGTGGATTATTGGGCACAGCTATGTTTTCTGGTGTAAAAGGTATGCATTAAATGGATTGGACAGAGAGGATTAAAGTGGCACCAATTGATGCCTTTGGTTAAAACCTTTTTGCATCTCCAACCCCCTGGCCTCATGATTGTGCACTGTGGTGGCAATTACCTAGGCACATTGACTGGGGTAGGTCTGGAAATGTTAATGAAGGACACCTTTGCAGAATTGATGTTGCTTTTCCCCCAAACTGTCTTTGTATACTCTAACATATGCCAAAGACCGAAATGGAAGTGGTCCAATCAATTTTGTCCTCAGATTGAGAAAGCTAGAAAAAATGTCAATAAAGCTGTTTCTGCTTACCTCAGAGACCATAGGATGGGCTCCATCTATAACAACAATCTACGTTTCCATATGGATGGCATCTACAGAAGTGATGGAGTACACTTCACTGATCAAGGGAACAGAGTGTTTCTCAACAACCTGAAGCTCTGCCATCACACTTACATGTAGCTACAACAATCTCCTAATGAAAACAAGGGCTCTTTTTAGAGCCACCCAATAACCCGACATATAACCTAGGTTTATATAAAAAAATCTTCATTATTTTTGCTTGGAGTCACGCACCTTGCGCGACTGAAGGAGCTGCGCACCCATCGCGTTCACACCAGGGGGCCGCACTGAGAGCCGCACACCCATCGCGTTCACACCAGGGGCCGCGCTGAGAGCTGCGCACCCATCGTGTTCACACTAGAGGGCCCCGCTGAGAGCCACGCATTCATCGCGTTCACACCAGGGGGCCGCGCTGAGAGTCGCGCACCCATCGCGTTCACACCAGGGGCCGCGCTAGGGTCGCGACTCCAAACTTTGGTGGAAAAAAACCCGTCCACTACCATTAATTTATATTCGCCCCCGGGACCCCGTCTCCCAGGGCATGCCCAAATCTTTTTTTGTAATTTTTTTAAAAGAGGGGGAGGACCGCGCGGCCCCCTACCGGGCCATTTTTTGACCCAGGGACCCCATCCCCCGGGGCCTGGCCTCTGTGATTGGGACCATGGGGGGAACCCCAATGCCCCCACGGTCCCGCCGGCTCCCCACCTCCTGCAGGAGCCGGAGCCCCGGGGAGGTGGCGGTCCTCGGGGCTGCAGGGAGCTACATGCCCCCCGAACATAATGAACATAGCCCCGGGGAGGTGGCGGTCCCCGGGGCTGGGGGGCCCCTCTGGGCTCCCCGCTATTATTTATTGACAATGCCCCCGGGACCTGGCCCACCCGGGGGCCTCATTAAAATGGCTCCCGCGTTTCATTTTTGTTTTAAATTTCAGTGGGATTCGCCACCCCTACACGACTTTCACAGATATTATTAAAAAAAATGTTTTTTTTGGCCCTGTGGGTCCTTGTGGGACCCCCTAAGCAGGCCTAGGGGGTCAGGGTGTTTCTACCCTGCCCCTTTTCTTCATTTACACTTTGTTTTACTGTTTTCTTGTGACTCGGTTCAAAATGGCTGCCAACAGTTCCTGGTTTAAAGTGTTGGCAGTTAATTAGAATGAAGCTCATGCTCTGGAGGGTTCCCAAACCCACCGCGGCCATAGATATCGAAACTTTTTCTTTTTCTAATTTCTCAGAAACTACAGAACGGATTTACACCATTTAACAAAAAGGGCTCTTTCTGAACCAATGGCTAACTTTTTGCCAAATTTGGTGTAATTCCGTTCAGCAGTTCGGGATGTAGCTTTGTCTAAAGTTTCCTATAGAAATTAACATGGGGAAGACGCGTTTTGGGACCACCCTTTTTTCTCAGCCCCCGCTTAACGAATCACTCTGAAACTTTCAAGACAGGAGCTAACCGGAGCGCCTCACTGGTTTTGAAAATTTCGCGAAGATTTGTCAACCGGCGCCAAAGATATTGGGAAAAGAAAAAACGCTTTTTGAATAGAAACAAGGTCCTAACTATAACTACATACTGGCGATCGCCAGTAGGTAACATACATATATATACATATATATGCACAGTGGTGCAGGGAGGGGGCGGGGCCTGATATGGCAAGTGTGCAAATGGGCCCCCTGGAGCGTAGTAACTTGGGGGATTAAGTCCCCTTCAATCCTGAGGGTCCCTGGGGGCCAACTAGCCCACCAGGTACCTCCAGCAAGCGCCACAGAGCTGCGTTGCAGAGTGGTGTAAAAAGGGGCGTGGCCTCAGACCACCTCTCTGCAACGCAGCTCTGTGGCGCAAACTGAATGTACCTGGTGGGCTAGTTGTCCCCCAGTTACCCTCAGGATTGAAGGGGAATTAATTCCCCCACTTACAACGCGCCAGGGGGCGCATTTGCTGGGTGCTGCAGGGAGGGGGAAGGGCCTCCGGCGCGATGCCGGCTTTAAAAAAAAAAAAAATTGTACAAGGGTGGCTGTGTGGCCCCCCTTTTTTGCGTAATATTTGTGCCCTGGGGACCCCATACCCCAGGGCCTGGCCCGTTTTTTTTTTTTTTTTAATAAACACAGGAAGGGGGACGCAATTTTGGTCCCAGGGACCCCATCCCCCGGGGCATGGCCACAATGTATTTAAATTTTTTTTTTTTAAAGGAGGGGGGCTGCATGGCCCCCCCTCCTGAGGCCTCTGTTTGACCCGGGGACCCCATCCCCCAGGGCTCTGCCTCATTTTTGTTTTTTATTTTAATGGGGAGAGGGACCGCGTGGCCCCCCTCCCGGGCCACTTCTGGCCCTGTGGACCCCATCCCCCGGGGCCGGCCCTCTCTGTTGGGGACCGTGGGGGGAGCCCCAATACCCCACACGGTCCTGCCGGCTCCCCGCCTCCCGCGGGAGCCGGCATTGGTTTTCTACACGGGGAGCTGCTGACATGCAGCTCCCCGTGTGGAAAAGCAATGTGGTTTGGATTTTGAAAGCGAGAGCAGGTTTCCCTGCTCTCGCTTTCAAAACCCAAACCACAGCTTGCTATGGCAGGGCGGGAGCCGCATGGCTCCTGCCCTGCCATAGCAAACAGCAGTGTCCTGGGGGTGGGCACCCCGGGACACTGCAGGA
Organism: Calotriton arnoldi; assembly: GCA_963921515.1. NCBI lineage: Eukaryota > Metazoa > Chordata > Amphibia > Caudata > Salamandridae > Calotriton > Calotriton arnoldi. Next base: position 126,992 of record CAWUFW010004877.1, read on the forward strand.
GCCGGCCCTTGGGGGTGGCGGTCCCCAGGGCCATCATGGGCTCCAGGAGGGGGGCCACGCTGTCCCCCTCCTTTACTGTTTAAAGCCCCGGGGAGGTGGCGGTCCCCGGGGCTTGGGGGTCTGTAACGGACCCCCGCATTTGCATACTTAGTGCCCCGGGGAGTTGGCGGTCCCCGGGGCGTGTGGGGGGGCTGCGTTTCAAAACAATAGAGCGCTGTGGGGGGCTGCGTGCCCCCGCAAAATATAAAATAAAGCCCCTGGGAGGTGGCGGTACCTGGGGCTGCGGGGGCCCCCGCAGGCCCCCGCTTTTACATTTGCGCATGCCCCCAGGACCTGGCCCACCCGGGGCTCAATAATAACGAAGCGTGGGAGCCCGCACTTCGTTTTTTAGAATTTTATCGGCAGGATTCGCGGATCCTCGGCGAATTTTGCCGTTTAAAAAAAAAATGCTGTTTTTGGCCCTGGGGGTCCTTGTGAGACCCTGAGGGTGTTTCTACCCTGCCCCCTTTTCTTATTTTTCATGCTTAATTCTCTCTTTTCTTGTGACTCGGTTCTACCGAGTCACAAGATGTCTGCCAACACTTCCTGGTTTGGAGTGCTGACAGCCAATTAGAATAAAGCTCGTGGTCGGGAGGGGTCGCGACTCCACCGCGGCCCTAGATATCGAAACTTTTATTTTTTAAGCAACTACTGAATGGATTTACACCATTTAAAGAAAAGGTCGCTTTCTGAACCAAGCACTACCTTTTTGCCAAATTTGGGGTAATTCCATTCAGCAGTTCGGGCTGTAGCCCGTCTCAAAATTTCCTATGGAAATTAACATGGGGAAAACGCATTTTGGGACCCCCCTTTTTTCTCAGCCCCCGCTTGGGGCATTGTTAATTTTATGCGGGGGGGCCTCGTGGGTCCCCCCAAGCCCCGGGGACCACCACCTCCCCGGGGCTTAAATTAATGAATTTAGGTGTGGGGGGCTCCTGCCCCCCCACACTGCCCTTGGGACCACCACCTCACTGGAGCACTAATTATTCAAATTCGGCGGTCCGTTATGGACCTCCGGGCCCTGGGGACCACCACCTCCCCGGGGCTTTGAAAATGATGGGAGGGGGGCCGCGCGGCCACCCTCCAGGAGCCCTAGATGGCTCTGGGGACCGCCACCCTCCCAGGGCCAGCTCTTGCAATGTCCTGGGGTGCCCACCCCGGGACATTGCTGTTTGCTATGACAGGGCGGGAGCACGGCTCCCACCCTGTCATAGCAAACTCTGCTTTGATTTGTTGAAGCGAAAGCAGGAAACCTGCTCTCGCTTCAACGAAGTAAAGCAGGATTGCTTTTGAGCAAGGGGAGCTGCATGTCAGCAGCTCCCCTTGCTCAAAAGCTATGCTGCCTCCCTCAGTAGGAGGGGAGCTGGCGGGACTGTGGGGGCATTGGGGCTTCCCCCATGGTCTGCAATGCAAAGGGCCGGCCCCGGTGATGGGGTCCCCGAGGCCAGGAGTGGCCCAGGAGGGGGGCCACTCGGCCCCCCATTTCATTTAAAAATTATTTTTTAAAAAGGCAGGCCAGCCCCAGGGGATGGGGTCCTTGGGGCCAATAGTGGCCTAGGGAAGGGGGGCCATGCGGCCCTCCTTCCCAATAAATAAATTTAAATAAGGAGGCCATCCCCCGGGGTTGGGGTCCCCATGGCGGAAACTGGCCTCGGGAGGGGGGCCGCGTGTCCCCTTCCCGTTTTTCTTTTTTTTAAAAGGGTTCAGGCCCTGGGGGATGGGGTCCCCAGGGCCTCAAAAATAGTAAAAGAAGGGGGGCCACACAGCCCCCCTTCTAAAAAAAAAAGAAAAATCTGGCATCACGGCGGAGGCCCCGCCCCCTCCCTGCACCACTGGCCCCTGGCCCATTGTATGATGGGAAATTAAGTCCCCATGAATACTGAGGGTGCCTGGGGGCCAACTAGCCCACAAGCTACCTCCAGTAAGAGCCACATAGCTGGTTTGCAGAGAGGTCGTCCGAGGCCATGCCCCTTTTTACTAACCGTGGGTGGAGAGCTCTGCTCCGCCCGCGGAGTGTGCAGAGATTTGCCAAACACGGAGTAGGCAAATCCCTGCACACTCCGCAGCGGAGCAGAGTTGACCCACTCCCGCCTTTACCCCCCTATGAAAAACTAATTAAAACTGCTTTAAAGGTAAAGAATAAAGACTTACCTTAACTGCAGAGTCCCTGGGCTTCCTCTTCATCGCCGTCTCAGGGAGATCTGCGCATGCGTGCGCGCCCGCGCATGGGCATTTCTCGCAAGGAATGCACATGCGCGTGCGCATGCGCAGATCACCCTGAGACGGCGATGAAGAGGAGGACGGCAGCCCGGGGACGCCGTAGTTAAGGTAAGTCTTTATTCTTTACCTTTAAAGCAGTTTTAATTAGTTTTTCATAGGGGGGGCAGGAGGCGAGCTGCAGAGTGGAGCGGAGGTCCACAGAGTTTGTCCCCAACTCCTTGGACCTCCGTGTAGTCCCGCACCGCCAGGTCCACCCAGGGTTACTTTTTACACCACTCTGCAAATGAGACTCTTGGCCACTGCTGGTGGGGTGATGAGGTCCTCTTGGACACAAGTGGACTTCATCCCCCAAGCAGCAGTGCACCAGGAGCCGCGTTTGCAGGGTAGTGTAAAAAGGGGGCATGGCTTTGGACCACTCTCAGCATTCCAGGTGTGTGGTACTTACTGGAGGTACCTGGTGGGCTAGTTGGCCCCCAGGGACCCTCAGGAATGAAGGGGAATTAATACCCCAACTTAGAACGCACCGGGAGGCGCGTTTGCAGAGTGGTGGGGAGAGGGGGCGTGGCCTTTGTCCACCTCTCAGCAATCCGACTGTGTGGGGCTTACTGGAGGTAAGAGGTAGGCTAGTTGGCCCCTAAAGGACCCACAGCAGCGAAGGGGACTTCAATCCCCATCCAAGATGACATCATCTACATGATAATCTGATGCACCTCCTCATACCATAATATAACCTTTGATACATCCACTCTAAAATACAGACTACCATTTTCAAAACCATAAACACACCGATACCAGTTACTACATACCCACTCACTGATTGTCTAGGTCTACACACACATCCACTCATTCACCCATACAGTCACTCATACATTCAGTCACTCAGCAATACAGCACTATTATATGCACTCATACACCTATACAGACACTCACACACTGCCACTCTCCCACAGAGTTACTCACACACCTAGTAAGTCGTGCAAAGAATCAATCACACTCCCATTTACTCACCTATACAGTTATACACACACCACCTCACTTATTCATACAGATAGTAACACATACTTACTCTCTTATACAATCACTGATACAAGCACACACTCATCCATACAGACTCTCTCACAATCACTCACTCTCACTTATAGTCATTTATATACTCCAACACTCACATATACTGCCTTTCACATATGTAGTTACTCACACATGTACCACTGAGACATCCATTCATTCATCAACACACCCATATACACACTCACCCACCCACACAGCCCTTGACAGATGTACTCTGGAACCCATACACCCAGTGAATCACCTACTCACACATCTATGCACAGAGTCACACACCCCCCACCCACACAGACACTCAGGCACCCATACAGATACTCAGACAACCAATGAATAACCCATATAGACACTCATGTATCTATTCACCAACCCATGCAGCAGCTAACACACCAACTGACAGACTAATACAGACATTCACCCAGTTTAGTCACTAACCCATGCATTCAGTAAGACATGATTAATCACTCACTTATACAGTCAGTCACGCTCCTACTAAATCATCCATTCAGACACTTATACACCCACTCATTCTTCAATACACCTTGGCATATATATATATATATATTATCTACTGGCGGTCGCCAGTAGATAGTTATAGTTAGGACCTATTATCCATAGGAAATCTGCGACATTCTATTTGAAATAACGTTGGCGCCGGTTGACGAATCTTCGCGAAAGTTTCCAACTTGTTGGGGCGCTCCGGTCCGCTCCTACCCTGAAAGTCTCGGGGTGATTCGTTAAGCGGTGGCCGAGAAAAAAGAGGGGTCCCAAAACGCGTTTTCCCCATTCATTTTCCCATAGGAAACTTTAGAAACGGCTACAGCCCGAACTGCTGAACGGAATTACACCAAATTTGGCAAAGAGGTAGTTCTTGGTTCAGAAAGAACCCTTTTTGTTAAATGGTGTAAATCCATTCAGTAGTTGCTGAGAAAATCAAAAGTAAAAGTACATATATATCTATGGGCACGGAGGATCCGCGCACCCTCCCGATCCACGAGCTGTCTGCTAATTGGCTGTCAACACTCCAAACCAGGAAGTGTTGGCAGCCATCTTATTCCTCGGTAGAACCGAGGAACAAGAAAGCAGTAAAAAAAAGTGTGCAAAACGCACAAAGGGGCAGGGTAGAAACACCCTGACCCCCTAGGTCTGCTCAGGGGGTCCCACAAGGACCCCCTGGGGAAAAAAAAGCATTTTTTTTTTTCAAAAAATCGGCAGGATGCGCTCAGGGTGCGCGGATCCTGCCGATAAAAAATCGAAGCGCGGTCTCCCGCGCTTCGATGTTAATTGCCCCGGGTGGGCCAAGTCCCGGGGGCATGCTGGGGGGGGGTTTATTTTATGTATGGGGGGCCTCTAAGTGCCCCCCAAGTCCCTGGGACCACCACCCCCCCGGGGCTTTATTTGAAAAAGTAGCGGGAGGGCTCTGAGCCCTCCCGCAGCCCTGGGGACCACCCCTCCCCGGGGCTTCTTTATTTTTAAATTAACATGTGTGGGGGCTCCAGCCCCCACACGCCCCAGAGACCACCACCTCCCGGGGCACTAACAAAATTGAAAATGGGGGTCCGTTAAGGACCCCGAGCCCCGAGGACCACCACCTCCCCGGGGCTGTGCATTTGGATGGGAGGGGGCCGCGCAGCCCCCTCCTGGAGGCTGTGGTGGCCCTGGGGACCACCACCCCCAGGGCCGGCTCATGCAGTGTCCCGGGGTGCCTACCCCCGGGACACAGCTGTTTGCAATGACAGGACGGGAGCCTCGCGTCTCCCGTCCTGTCATTGCAAACTGCTTTGGATATTGGAAGAGAGAGCAGGGAAACCTGCTCTCTCTTCCAATATCCAATATCCAAAGACAATTGCTTTTCCACACGGGGAGCAGCATGTTAGCTGCTCCCCATGTGGAAAAGCAATGCCGGCTCCCGTAGGACACGGGGACCCGGCGGGACTGTGGGGGGTTTGGGGACCCCCCCACAGTCCCCAACCAGAGGCCAGGCCCCAGGGGATGGGGTCCCCGGGGCAAGTAGTGGCCAGGGAGGGGGGCCACACGGCCCCCTCCCCAGAAATGATTAAATAAAATAAAATAAAAAGGCCTGCCCCGGGGGATGGGGTCCCCGGGGCAAAAGGAGGCCTGAGGAGGGGGCCACGCAGCCCCCTCCTTAAAAATTAATGTAAAAGTGTGGCCATGCCCTGGGGGATGGGGTCCCCGGGGTAGGATTCGGCCAGGGGAGGGGGGCCACACTGCCCCCTTCCCGTTTAATTTAAAAAAAAAAAAAAAAAGGGGATAAGGCCCTGGGGGATGGGGTCCCCAAAGCCCAAAAATAGGAAAAAGGAAGGGGGGCCACACAGCCCCCCTTCAGGGGAAAAACAAACAACAACAAAAAAAAAACGATCGGGCCGCAGGCCTTGCCCCCTTCCTTCACCACTCTGCAAACGCGCCCCCTGGCGCATTTGCAGATGGGGAAGTAATTCCCCTTCAATACTGGGGGTCCCTGGGGGCCAACTAGCCCACCAGGAACCTCCAGTATGCGCCAGGGGGCTGCGTTGCAGAGAGGTGTAAAGAGGCCACGCCCCTTTTTACACCTCTCTGCAACGCAGCTCTGTGGCGCTTTTTGGATATACCTGTTGGGCTAGTTGGCCCCCAGGGACCCTCAGGATTCAAGGGGAGTTAATCCCCCGACTTAAAACGCACCACGGGGCGCGTTTGCACAGTGGTGAAGGGAGGGGGCGGGGCTTCAGGTGACATGTGTGCAAACAGGCCCCGTGGCGTGTTTAAAGATGGGGATTAAGTCCCCTTGAATCCTGAGGGTCCCTGGAGTCCAACTAGCCCACCATGTACTTCCAAAAGCGCCACAGAGCTGCCTTGCAGAGAGGTGTAAAGGGGTGTGGCCTCTGTACACGTCTCTGCAACGCAGCCCCTGGCGCATACTGGAGGTTCCTGGTGGGCTAGTTGGCCCCAGGGACCCTCATGATTAAAGGGGACTTAATCCCCAACTTAAAACACGCCACGGGCGCATTTGCACAGATGTCACCTCAGGCCCCGCCCACTCCCTTCACCATTGTGCAAATATTCCTCTAAAATCAGCCGAAATACGAATTCCGATTTACTCACCTGTTATCAGGAGAGACCTCAGTGCTGCATCTTTCAGCCCAGTACTGATCCTCAAAAGTAATTTTAACCGTACTTACCAGTAACTTGAATTTCCTTCCATAGGATATCATTGCCTGCTTTTTGCTGAAAAAGTTTCTAAGTGTCGATTTTTGAAACATACAAATATTCCTCTAAAATCAGCCGAAATACGAATTCCGATTTACTCACCTGTTATCAGGAGAGACCTCAGTGCTGCATCTTTCAGCCCAGTACTGATCCTGAAAAGTAATTTTAACCGTACTTACCAGTAACTTGAATTTCCTTCCATAGGATATCATTGCCTGCTTTTTGCTGAAAAAGTTTCTGTGTCGATTTTTGAAACATACAAATATTCCTCTAAAATCAGCCGAAATACGAATTCCGATTTACTCACCTGTTATCAGGAGAGAACCCAGTGCTGCATCTTTTAGCCCAGCACTGACCCTGTAAAGTAATTTTAACCGTACTTACCAGTAACTTGTATTTCCTTCCATAGGAATCCATTGTCTGGTTTTCAGCAGAAAAGTTTCAGTGTCGATTTTCACAAACTACAAATATTCCTTAAAAATCGCCTGTATGACTTAAACGCATTCTTTCAACTGTTTACAGGAGATGCACCAGTGCTGGATCCAGGATCCACCACTGAGTGAGAAAAAGTCACGATAACACTACTTAGCTGCTAAGTGAATTTTCTCCCATAGGATAACATCGGTGATTCTATGTGAAAAAGTTTCGAAGTGTCAACTTTTAAAATACAATAATATTCCTTAAAAATCACTACTGTAACCAAAACGCTTTTACTCAACTGTTTACAGGAGATGTCCCAGGACTGAATCTAGGATCCAGTCCTGTGGTTAGAAAAGTAATCCATAAAGTAACTAATTGCATTTAGCTAGAAATTCACATTGAGCTCAATGTTGCATTGTGTTTGAAATTGTGTTGCCCATTGCAACAACTGTAACTACTGTACTTAAAAGTCTATTGCCTATTTGCAAAGTATTTAAAGTAAATTAATTCATTCTGAGAAAGTATATTTTGTAATGTAATGTATAATGTAATTACAATGTAATTTAAAAAATAAAATATCTAAAAATAAATAGTTTAAAAAAATGTAGTAAATCAGTATGAAAAAAATAAAAATAACAATTAATACATTTAAAAATTGGCATTTACAAAACCTTTGAAATTCACTGAAAAAAACCATAGGTTATGTTATAGTTAGGAATTAGCATTTAAAAAACCTTTGAAATTCACTGAAAAAACCATAGGTTTCAGACATGTTATAGTTAGAAATTAGCATTTAAAAAACCTTTGAAATTCACAGAAAAAACCATAGGTTTCAGGCACGTTATAGTTTGAAATTAGCATTTAAAAAACCTTACAAATTCAGTGAAAAAACCATAGGTTTTAGGGACAGCTATAGTTACTTGGACATTGCATTCGTACAAAACCCGTGAAATTCCCCCGTTATAGTTAGTTCAGCTAACTATAACTCGCGCCCCGCAATGCACTGCTGATGACGTCACATATTACATCACTCATGACATGGTCGGTGACATCACTGATGACATCACTGATGACATCTTAAATGACATCACTGATGACATCATCCATGTGATAATTTCATGCATCTTCTCACACCCTAATATAACTTTTGATACACCCACTCTAAATTACAGACTGCCATTCTCAAAACCATAGACACTCCAATACCAATAACTACATACCAACTCACTGATTCTTAGGTCTACACACACATCCACTCACTCACCCGTACAGTCACTCATACTTACAGTCACTCAGTACAGGACTATCATATGCACTCATACACCTATATAAACACTGACACACCGCCACTCATCCATAGAGGTACTCACACACCTAGTCAGTCATGCAAAAAATTAATCACACACCCATTTACTCACCTATAGAGTTATACACACACCAGCTCAATAACTCATACAAATACTAGCACATTCTTACGCTCTTATACAATAACTGATACAAGCACACACGCATCCATACAGCCACTCTCACAATCACACACTCTCACGTATAGCCTTTTAAATACTCTAACACACATATATACTTCTTTTTACATATGTAGTTACTCGCACATGTACCACTGAGATATACATTCACTCACTAACACACCCATACACACACTCACCCACCCAAGCAGTCCATCACAGACGCACTCTTCAAATCATGCACCCAGTGAATCACCCACTCACACATCTATGTACAGAGTCGCACACACCCCACCCACACAAACACTCAGGCACCCATACAGATACTCAGACAACCAATCAATAACTCATATAGACACTCATGTAGCTATTCACAAACCCATGCAGCCACTTACACAGCAACAGACAGACGGATACAGACATTCACCCAGTTTAGTCACTAACCCATGCATTCAGTAAGATACGTTTAATCACTCACTTATACAGTTAGTCACGCACCTACTAAATCATCCATTCAGACACTTATACACCCACTCACTCTTCAATACGCCTTTCCCTATATATATTAAACATATTTAAACTTTACAAAAACACACAGTCACTGGATGATGTCATCAGTGATGTCACCAGTGATGTCATTTGAGATGTCATCAGTGATGTCATCAGTGATGTCACTGACCATGTCATGAGTGATGTAATATGTGACGTCATCAGCAGTGCATTGCGGGGCGCGAGTTATAGTTAGCTGAACTAACTATAACGGGGGAATTTCACGGGTTTTGTACGAGTGCAATGTCCAAGTAACTATAACTGTCCCTAAAACCTATGGTTTTTTTCAGTGAATATATATATATATATAATATATATAAAACATATTTAAACTTTACAGAAACACACAGTCACTGGATGATGCCATCAGTGATGTCATCAGTGATGTCATTTGAGATGTCATCAGTGATGTCACTGACCATGTCATGAATGATGTAATATGTGACGTCATCAGCAGTGCATTGCGGGGGCACGAGTTATAGTTAGCTTAACTGACTATAACGGCCGAATTTCTCTGGTTTTGGACGAGTGAAATGTCCAACTAACTATAACGTCCCGGAAACCTGTGTTTTTTTTCAGTGAATTTCTAAGGTTTTTTAAATGCTAATTTCTAACTATAACGTCCCTGAAACCTATGTTTTTGTCACTGAATATATATATACATATATATATATATATATATATATACATATATATATATATATATATGTATATATATATATATATTCACTTAAAAAAACAAAGATTACCGGAACATTGTAGTTAGGAAATAGAATTTGAAAAACCTTAGAAATTCACTTAAGAAACAAGGGTTACAGGGGTTACAGGGACGTTATAGTTAGGAAATAGAATTTAAAAAACCTTAGAAATTCACTGAAAAAATCAAAGGTTACAGGGACTTTATAGTGAGGCTCAGATTTCAATTGTACAAAACCAGTGAAATTCAGCATTTATAGTTACTTGAGCTAACTATAACTTACGGCACGCAATTCACTGCTTATGACCTTACATATACATCACTCATGACATGGTCAGAGTCATTACTGATGACATCACTGATGACGTCTCAAATGACATCACTGATGACATCATCCACAGAAGCACTCACACACACACAGAGTCACACCCCACAGCCTCATACAGCCTCCTGTACACCCACTGCCACTCCCACAGCGATCTGTGCCTTTTAAATATATATGTGTGTAGATATATATATATATATATGTATATATATATATATATATATATATATATATATATGTATAGATATATATATTCGCACAAATACTACCGTATAATTCACTCTCAGGACACAGTACGAATTTGCTGCCAATACTCCATTAAATTCATCTACACATAATGTGCTTCAGCAGCCTTCATCACATGCTAAGTTTCCATCAATAATGTGCATCATAAAGACTGTGTATTAAGCATCAAAGGAGGACTATCACAGCAGCCTAGTGTCAGCCATATTGTAGTATGTTACAGAAGGTAGACAATGTAAGCTATTCCAAAATTCATGAGTCAGTTGTACAAACTGTATCATAATATAAACATATTCATATGAGGTAAGATAATTAAAAAGCAGTTCCTATTTCATCAAATGCATGCGGTCAATTTGATCAAATATAAAATGACAATGAAGGAAGATGAATTTGTGTTTCACATGGCAAGTGTTGAAAGACAGAAGACAGTGGGTCATGTGTGTGGTATCTCATACAGAGAATTCATAAACTTCCATTGCCATCAAGGAGGATCATATGCAGGGACTAGTGCCCAGGAGTGGCAAAATGGCACCTGCATGGAAAAAGCGGGGCTACCATAAAATCGGTCAGAGAAACGGTAAAAGAAACACACCTCCCTCAGGGTACATGAGTATGCTGATAAGGTTGCCCTCAAGTCAGTGATGCCGTCTAGGGGATGCTGTACCTCTGAGCGCAGTGGACCAGGATGAGAGAATCTAGGTTATGGCAAGTGCCTGTGCAGAAAAATGGCTCTCGATGTAAGATGTGGCAAAGCTTTGCTCCAAAGTGAAAACCTGAATCCTCTGTGATCTGGGTCCAGGGGATCAAAGAACCCCCTAATGTTTGTGGGGGGGGTGTCGATCCCTGCAATCTAAACAAAGATCTCATACCAGTAGTGTAATGTTGCATCAGATAGTAAATCGATTGCCCACCCTTGAATGTAATGACTGCATTTCTGTACAGGAAATAACTGCAAAGTCCTCCACAGTCCAAACACAGCTAAGTACTCCAAGTGAAAAATGGTTTAAGAATTCTTTTCTGAAGGTGCATCATCCGATTGTGCCTCTGAAAAAAAGGGTAGGGGATCCTTTCGGGTGTCACTGCTGAAGCAGAGTGGGTCCCTTCCTTTCCTCCTGTAACCAAAAGTAAAAGACAAATGCAAATTTAAAATCACAATTAACATTCAACATTATATGCATATACAGCATATACAGTATCAATAACTCCCTAAAAGGCATACTGAAATGAGGAAATGCAGTGCAGGATGCTTGGGAGAGGGGGGTGGAAGGGGGAGGGGAATGTGAGTTCAGTCCTCCCGCTGGTGAACCCCCAGTTCTTCATCTAGGTTCAGCCCCCCGGGCTCTTGGTTTGAAGGTCAATAATGTATTTAGATTCTCTGTGTTTGTTATCTGCTCAATGGCAAAATAGGATAGAAGAGAAATGTGTAAGAAATGTTTGTTCTGAAAATGTTGCGCTACAGGGTAGTGAGGGTTCTTGTTGGTAATTGCCCTCATATGTTCTAATACCCTTTTTTTGGCCATCTGTGTGGTGCTGCCAATATATCTAAGCTTGCAGGGACTTTCTAGGACATATATGACAAAGGACGAACTGCAGGTAAGTAATTGCGTAATGGTCTTCAAGGTGTCATGACTGACTGTGGTGAATTCTTTACTCATGTAACTGTTTCTGAAGGCTTTACAGTGACCACACTGGAAGAAACACTGAAGATTGTGTTCCTTTCCAGCTTTAGGCATCGTGATGTCACTGTGGACAAGTATGCCCCTAATACTATGCCCTCTTCTATGTGTGATCTTAGGTCTTTCCTGTACAGTATGGCCTATGGTGGGATTGCTCGTGAGTATGTCCCAACTTTTGACCAACATTTTCTGAATGTCTTTAGAATTGACATTATAAGTCAGGATAATTCTTGTACTTTCTTCACTATCATTATCCTTGCTGGTGATAGGGTTAAATAGTGTCTGACTCCTGTTGACTTTGCTTACTTTGTTGATGGCCTTATTGAATACCCATTGTGGGTAGCCTCTTTCTCTAAATCTATTGATCATGATCGACTGTTCACCCAAAAAGGCCTCCTCCTTATTGCAGTTGCCTTTTGCCTCATTAGTTCCACAAACTGTATACTCCGTTTCAGGGTGTCCGGGTGGCTGCTGAGGGCATGCAAGGTGTTGTTGCCAGGAGTCTCTTTGCGGAAGAGTTTAGTATATATGCTGTCTTGTACCATTTCAATACTAACATCAAGATAGTCCACTGTTTTGTTACTGAGTGCATGTGAGGCAAAGGTTGCAGGTGCTAATATTAGGTTTGCCAATGTAATTGTTTGCCTCAACTTCAGTCCCGTTCCAGATGATGAACAGGTCATCAATTTATCTGAGCCAAAGTATGACCTGTTCAACCTCTGGAAAGTTCTCAGTGTTCTTGAATATCTCCTCTTCCCACAGCCCCAGGAACAGGTTGGCAAACATCAGGGCAAAGAACGTGCCCATGGCAGTCCCCAGTATTTGTTTGAATAGGGTGCCATCAAACAGGAAGATATTGTTTTTCAGACAGTTTTCAATCATATCTAGGATCATGTCCATGTTGCTTTTGTACCTTATAAGTCTTGTCTGAAGAAAATGATGGCATGCGTGAACACCCTGCTCATGGTCTATTATGGTGTACAGGGAGTTGAAGGCCCAAAGTAATCAACAGAAAATCTCTTTCCCAGTGGATGCTTTCAAGTTTGCCTAGAAAATCTTTGGTGTCCCTGACATGGAAGGGGAGATTGGATATCAGGTCCCTCAAAAAATGGTCAACATATTTGGAGACATTTTCCAGGGCTCTGCCCATGGATGACACTATTGGCCTACCCAGCAGGTTACGAGGATTCTTGTGTACTTTGGGTAATAAGTACAGGACCAGGAGTTTGGGGAAGTCTCTTTTCAAAAAACAGTACTCCTCCCATTCTAGTATCCCTTTGCCTTTTCACTCAGCTAATTTGTCCCATATCTCTACGACACTGTTGGTCTATGCCTCCCTTTGAATAATGGTGTAGAATTTTTTGTTATTGAGTTGGCAGTTGGCTTCTGTAATATACATGTCCCTGCTAAGCATGACAATGCTACCTCCTTTGTCTGCGGGACACACAACAATGCTTCTATCATGTGCCAGAGATTTGAGAGCCTGCCTCTTTGTGAGTGGATATTCTGGGGTGAATGATTCTTAAGCCATGTTTTATTGCGAAATTTGATCAGATTATTTGTTACATTCACATGAAAAGTATCAATGTTGTCATGTAGTAGCACAGGGAAAAAAGTGGAAAGCGGTTTAAAGGTGAGACTAGTGGCGGCATCAAGTGTGATGTCCAGCCCATCTAGAAGAGTGTCCACATTAGTTCTAACCCCTTCAGTTTCGACTTCTTTTGCAATTTGTGCAACATCAGAAGGGTATCAATGTCTTCTATATTAAGATAACATTCAGATGTGCTCTCTGAGTATCCTTCAGTTCTAGTATGTCTCCCTGTTCTAAGGCTATGCCATTTTTTTACTTCAGTTTTATTATGAATTTAAAAAGGTCAATATGTGTCTCGGTGTAATTGAAGGGGGTAAGTGGACAGAAAGAGAGTCCTAAACATAGTGCAATTTTTTCCATGTCCCTCAAATGTCTAGTAGAGAGGTTAATGATAGTTCTATTCACAGAGTCTATATCCATCATGCTGTTTTTTGGAGCCTGTGGTTCTGGTTCCCATGTACCCCCTTTCCTCTGCCTCTTTTCCAATCTCTGTCTGATTCCTTTTCTCCTCTTCCAGCTCCTCCTTGGCCTCTTTCCCTTCTGTGGCCCCTCTAGCCCCTGGGCTTTGGAGTTGGTGTTCCCCTTGTCATTTTGACGGCCCCTGCATAGAAGCCAGTACTCATCTAATAAAGTAGCCCATTTTCCACTGCGATCACTCCCTGAGATGTTGCTGCACGATGTGCCTGATGTATTCATCTCATTATCACTGGTGATGGCTTGTTCGGACAGGGATCTCTCCGGTTCCATTGCATGAACTCCTGAACCCGAGGTTTGTGATTTGAAGACATAATCGTATTTTATGCTGAAGGTCAGGATCCTTCTGCTTTCATAATATTCGCAGTCTCTGTGGAGTTTACGTTGCTTCCTTGCCTTAATGTCATCCTCATGATTTCTGAGGCAAACTTTCATTGCCTCCAGTGCTTTGCCAATGATCACATGTTCAGTGCTCTTTCTGAGATCATCACTGATTGATTTAATCTCAAAGAGTAGTGCTTCTCTATCAATCAAGGCATACTTCACCAGGATCTCCAACATGTGTCTAGAGCTGGTTGCCAAGTTCTCTGCCCACTCTTCCAACATTTTCGGGTATGGTCATACTTTTATCAATATAATCTTGTAATGAGATTGCCTCCCACCATTTCGATATTTCAGATTTTCTCAGTTTTTCTAACTTACTCAGTTTGTCCTCAATCTGTTGACCTTTCTTGTGTTCTTAGATTGGATATCACTGGTGCCCGGTGCCCTGGAAAACAGTGTTTCTGCTGGCGCTCTCCTTTCCATGTCCTCATCCATGATGATGTGACGTGGTATGGATTATCCCTCTCTTCTTCGTTTGTACCATGTCCGCCTAGACACAATGCCAGGTTCTTCCTGCCGCTCCCTTACAGTATGTCCACTGCAAAGGCGTCACTTGGATTGGATACTACTTTCGTGTTTCATTGCTCGAGATATCAATGCAATTTATAGTTGCCAAAGCCCAATGCTGGTCTTTGACGCCAGACAGAGATGGAAGCCTCACGGCCCATCCCTACCATCGCCGGGGTCGGGATTGCCCAGCAAGTCCTCCCCCCAGCTGTGTTGAAGCGTCATGGGCTTACCCACGTGATGCGTCCTCGGCGAAGCACCTTCCTACTCCTGCAGCAGACACCGACATTTTCCGGGTGGAAGCAACCGGTCCGGACTGGTCCCTTCGTACAAACATACAAAATATATATATATATATATATTTATATATATATATATATATATATATGTGTGTGTGTGTGTGTATACATGTGTGTGTATATATATATGTGTGTGTGCATGCGTGTGTGTATGAGTGTGTGTGTATATGTGTATATATATATATATATATATATATATATATATATATATATATATATTTATATTTATTTATAACCTGCTGTCGGTTGCCAGTAGGTAGTTATAGTTAGGACGTAGTTTCCATAGGAAGAGCGTTTTTTCATTTGCCAATAACTTTGCTGTCGTTTGATAAATTTTGGCAAACTTTTCAAAACTTGTATGACGCTCACTTCAGTTGCTATCTTGAAAGTCTTGGGGTGACCCATAAAGCAGGGGCCGAGAAAAAAGGTGAGTCCCAAAAGGTGTTTTACCCATGTTAATTCCCATTGAGATTTTAGACACGACTACAGCCCAAACTGCTAAACAGAATGACACCAAATTTGGCAGAAAGGTAGCTGTTGGTCCAGAAAAGGACCTTTTTGTAAATTGGCATAAATCCGTTCAGTAGTTCTTGAGATATTAAGAGAAAAAACAATTTGTATATATAAGGGCGCAGAGGAGGCACGAAGCTCTTGTGAAAGTTTGCTCACCGATCCGTCATGAGATGTACTGGAATTGGCTTCCTGCAACCTGTCTAGTGGGTTGCGCTGGCCATATTGTTAACCATGAGCCTGCCCCGGGGGATAGAAATGAAGATTAAAACACATAGAAGGGGTCAGGATAGAGGTTCCCTGACCTCATAGATGCATTGCAGGGATTTGTGGAGCACCCTGTATGAGTCTGAAAATGCATAAACAGTTTTTTTCCACACACGAGGAGTCACAACCCCATTGCGGTGCTCAGAGCTGCCCCTGTGTAAAATTGCATTCATACACTAATGCATGCACTCAAGAAGTTACACAGACACTCACACATTCATTCACAGACCTACTCACAGATGCACGCATCTACTCACAGACCCACTCAGACACTCACCTACCCACTCACAGGTCCATTCAGAGACTCACACACCCACTCACAGACATACTCAGACACTCATGCACTCACTTACAGACCCACTCAAAGACTCATGCACCCCCTCACAGACCCACTCAGATACTCATGCAACCACTCAAAGACCCACTCAGTGACTCATGCACCCACTCACTGATAACTCAGCAGCTCACGCACCCACTCACAGATCCACTCAGAGACTCCTGTACCCACTTGCAGACCCACTCAGATACTCACGCACCCACCCACAGACCCACTCATAGACTCACACATCTATTCACAGACCTACTCAGAGACTCACACACTCACTCACAGATCTACTCAGAGACTCATGCACCCACTCACAGACCCACTCAGACACTCATGCACCTACTTACAGACCCATTCAGACACTCATGCACCCACTCACAGACCCACTCAGAGACTGATACACCCACTCTCAGAGCCACTCAGAAACGTATGCACCCACTTGCAGACCCATTGAGAGATTCATGCATCTACTCACAAACCCACTCAGTGACTCATGGATAGACTCACAGACCCACTTAAAGATTCACACACCCACTCACAGACTCACTCCGATACTCATGTATGCACTCACAGATCCACTAATAAATTGATTCACACACTCACACATTCACTCAGGAACTCATATTTGTATTCACAGACTTACTGAGATTAATGCACTCACGTATATATACATTTAGACACCGAGACTATGAATCACAAAATGTTTGTAATATGCATACAATGAAAGAATGACTTATAAATCTCAGATGTGTTGATGTGCATTCAATTTGGGTTTTTGTTTTGTAGGTACAGGGACCGTTTGCGACTCCTATGTGGAGGTACGCAATCCACCAACCATTTTGTAAACAGCAACTGTGCCCCGGTGAATGACATTAAAGATTAAAATGTATTAAAGGGGTAGTGGTAACCTGACCCCATGAATGTATTGTAGGATTTTCTGGAGCACCCTTTATCAATTAGAAAATGACATAAACTGTTTTTTTTCCACGCACGAGGACTTGTGAACCCATTTGAGTGCTACTCACGGCCCCCATGTAAGGTCGCGGTAGAGTCGCAAACCTCGCTGAAATAAATAAAAAAATATATATTCAAACACTCTCTCACACAGTAATGCATGCACTCACAGAGTCACGCAGACACTCACACATCCACTCACACATCCACTCAAAGACCTACTCATAGGCACATTCACCCACTCACAGACCCACTCAGACTCACATTCTCACTCAGAGATCCACTTAGACACTCACATACCCATTCACAGACCCACTCAGAAACTCATACACCCACTTGTAGAGCCACTCAGAGACTCATGAACCCACTCCAAGACCCACTCAGATGCTCACGCACCCACTCACAGACCTAGTCACAGACTTATGCACCCACTCATAGACCCACCCAGATAGTCATGCACCCACTTGCAGACCCACACAGAGACTCATGCATCCACTCACAGACCCATTCAGACACTCATGCAGCCACTCACAGACCCACTCAGAGACTCATGCACCCACTCACAGATCCACTCATACAGTTATGCACCCACTCACAGACCCACTCAGACACACATGCACCCTCCCACAGACCCACTCAGACACTTATACACACACTGACAGACCCAGTGACGCTCTGATGCAACCACTCTCAGACCCACTTAGACACTCTTGCCCCCACTCACACATTCATTAAAGAACTGAGATATGTACTCACAGACCTGCTCAGACGTATGCTCCTGCTTAGACAAACACTTAGAGACTGACAAAACTACTCACAACGTCATTGTAACATGTATAGAATGAACATAATAGTTATACATTTCAAATGTGTTGTTGTGCATTGAATTAGTGCTTTTGGTTTGGGGATCTGCAACGGGGTCGCAACTCCAAAATATATATTTTTAAATTAGGGATTTTAAATTAATATTATTCAGTGTTGGGCAATAGGGTGGCTCTGAGGAGAGCCTTTGTGTTTATTGTGAGTATGCGGCCGCTACACATAAGAGCGGATGTAAAGTTTCAGGTTGCTGAGAAACAACCTGTTGCCCTCATCTGTAAAGTGAACTCCATCAGTTCTATAAATTTCCATGCATATCGAAATGCCGATTGTTGTTGTGGATAGAGCCCAGGTTATGGTCTCTCAGGAATAGAGAAACAGCTTTATTAACATGTTTTCTGGCTTTGTCAATCTGTGAACAGAATTGAATTGGCCTCTTTCTTTACTGTCTTTGCCATATGTTGGAGTATACCAAGACAGTGTGAGGGAAAAATGCCATTAATTGGCAAAATGCTTCTTTCTTTTTATTAACAGTTTCAATTCAATAACTCATAATACAAAGAGAAAAGACCATCATTTTACCCCAATGTAAAAACACCCCCAGACCCCACCCACCCCCGCTACATATTTAAACAAGATCATTTCATAACAGTAGTACAGATCATTTGTCTTAATTAATAACGCCCAGGAAGTAAAATAAATAACCACAGGACCAATATACATACACAAAGACCAAACATTGATCTAAAGTGCATCGTGCATAACTTTCTCAACTCCTTGATTTTATCCAGTCTATTAATGGTCCCCACCTCCGTAGGTCCTTCCTTTTACTACGGATCCCTTTCCTAGAAAAAATTGCTTTTTCCAAATTACAAGTTAAAAGGACCCGGGTTAACCATTGTTGAAAAACTGGTGAGTTATTATCTAGCCAGGCCGAAGCTATACAAAGTCGAAAAATAGTCATGGTGATAAAAACCAATTCCCTACCTCTTGACAACTTTTCTCCATTTGATACTCCCAAAAGCAACACAGCGGGGGTCAGGGATACTTGAATATTTGGGGGCAGATTTACAAGCCCCCTGCGCCACCAGTACGTCACTTTTTGTGACGTACTGGTGGCGCAGGGGGCTGCTCCATATTTACAAGGAGAGGAAAAGCCACCCTGCGTGACTTTTCCTCTCCTTGTAAATACGGCCCCTTCACACGCAGCACTTTGCGGTGAAGGGGCGTTCCATGGGTGTTGCTGTGGGTGTTCCCACGCAGCACTCATGGAACAAGACACATCTCCAGAATTACGAGAAATCGTAACTCTGGAGATGCGTCTGAAAGCTACGCCACCCTAGAGGTGGCGTAGCGAGACGCACCGAGGAGAAATGTTTTCATTTCTCCTCGTTTTCCTCTTTCAATGCGTGCTGCATTCTGCAGCACGCATTGAAAGAGGAAAATGGTTGTAGTGATTGTTTTTGTGCAGGAAGGTTCCCTTCCTGCACAAAACAATCTCCCACGACATGAGGCATCCTTGCACCATGGTGCAAGGGTGCCTGCGCCGACGCATGGCTGCATTTTGTGCGCCAGCGCAGGGGGAAGCACAAGGATGCGACATATTCTTGTAAATATGTCGCATCCCTGTGCTTTCCAAACTAACGCAGCATGGTGCAGCAAAATGACTTGCTGCGCCGTGCTGCGTTAGTTAATTGTAAATCTGCCCCTTAGTTGTGTGTTAAAGAAATCTGTAATCTGCCTCTTAATAGACGTTAATGATGAGCACGTAGCAAAAATATGTACAATATTACCCCCCCTTAGTTGACATCTGGGGCATTGTGAGTCTTTACCATCCACCATTTAATAATCCTACTGGGTGTGTAGTAAAGCTGAAAGCAGGTTTTATAATACTGTACTTGTAGCTTCATGGCTAATAACGCAGTTTGAGCCAGAGAAAAAGATTCCCGAAAACTAAATTAATAAAAAGCCAGTTGCTCTTGCCATTTCAGTGAGCGTTTATCTATATCATCCTTCATCCGTTTGTTGAGGAGGGAATACATAAATCCTATGGAAGGCTTGCTCCCAGCTACCAAAACATCAACCAAGTCACAACCTTGAAATCTGATCAGGCCTCCTCCCTTGCGGTTAAAAAAATCCCTGACCTGAAGATACTTAAAAAAATCTTTCTGTCTGATTTCAAATTCATTTCTGATCTCTTGGTACGACCTTATAATCTTGGGGGGAAAAAAGCCTACCTTGTTTAAGACAGTTTTAACCCACCGTAAGGCAAGCTGATCACCAAACATTTCTGACAAGTACGTATTATCGCTTAATGGGGTGTAGAAATGTAATCTACCCAAACCCATTCATTTATGAACTGTTGACCAAACTTTAAAGGTATTTAGTAAAATCCTAAAGCGGACTCTATTAAAGTAGTTAAGCTCAATTTGCCTCCATAGGTTTCCCCACACCCTTTCGCCAACCAATAACTCAAACGGAGAGGGGAAGTACTCAGCTCCTATTTGCGGACAAGGGGACCTAGATTCTGTAACATAGAAGCCCAGTAATATAGTTTTAAATTTGGTAACCCCCACCCGCCTCTATCTTTAGGAAGGGTAAAAAATGTTGGAGCTCTCCTTGGTTTCGCGTATGCCCACACAAATCGGGAGATCAATTCATCAAGTATTTTAAAACCAGAGATTTCCTATCTCTGAAAGGATAGCACGAAAAAAATAAAGGATTTTAGGGAAAAGAATCATTTTAATAACATTGCATCAGCCAACCAAGGACAGGTGTAAGTTATTTAACCTGTTTAAATCTTTTTGGATTTTTCAATAAAGGGCTCAAAATGATCTTTAAGAATACCATCCAAATCAGAAGAAATAGAGATTCCTAGATAAACAGCACTAGCGACTACCCAAGGGTCTACCAGGGAGATCTTATTAATAACCACAATTACTGTTTTTTCTTTATTTAACAAGTAGCCCGAGATACATCTGCACTTACCCGCCTCTTTCTCAATCTCAACTAGTGCTATAGATGGTTCAGGTGTAACTAGGGCTATTTCATCAGCGTAAGCAAGGGTTTTTGTCTTCCAACCATTAAAAACCATAGGGGGGATGCTAATGTTAAGCTCTAGTCTGCGTATAAATGGATTTATGTAGAGGGCAAACAGGAGTGGGGAGCATGGGCACCCCTGTCTGGCCCCCCTTGAAATCTCGGATGGCTCTGAGAGTACTCCAGCCACAAAAACCCTAGCCTCTGGTTTAAAATAAGGAGCCTTAATAGCTATCCGGAATTCGGGTCCTATGTTAACCTTCTCTAGCACCGTCCACAGGTAGTGCCAGAAGACCCTATCAAAAGCTTTCTCCGCGTCCAGCAGAATCAAAGCCATAGGGTCTTCTGCTACCTGGGATGCGTATAACAAGGTAATTACACGTCTGATGTGATCCGTGGTGCTTCTCCCGGGTATAAGCCTGTGTTGCCATCCGGTTATTACTTTGCTGATCAGAGGAGACAGTTGGGAAGCAAGGATCTTTGAGTATATTTTAGAATCCCCATTAATCAAAGTGATCGATCTATAGAACCCAAGTTCCTTAGCCCTTTTTTTTTAAGGAAAACCAGAATCTTTGCTTGCGACCACGAGGGTGGGGGGTTGTTTCCTTTAAAAATATGGGTGAACAAACTAGTTAGGCAGTCCCTCAGTTCAGGCGCGAATACCCTATAGAATTCTGCTGGGATGCCATCGACCCCGGCAGCCTTCCCATTAGCCAGAGAGAAAATAGCGGTAGAGATCTCTTCCCACAGGAGACTTCCCTCTATTCCCTGCTGTTCTTCTTCGCTAAATCTTGGAAGTCGTATTGAATCAATGAAGACGATTATGTCAGTGTCCTCCCCTTGCTGGTTTCCAAATACAGTGCCTGATAAAATCTTGTAAACACCATCCGTATTCCTGCCGGATTGGATATATTACCTTGTACTGGATCCCGTATTTCTCTGACTTCATTTTGGCCACCCTTTTGCTTCATCCTTATAGCAAGAGTAAGACCGACTTGCTCACTACGGGGGATATTAGCAACAACTTGCGATAATTATCGCAAACCGCGCTTAGCGCGTTTTTTTTATCACCGCCTATCGCTGGATATTATCGCGGAGATAACATGCTATTAGCAACGTTTATCTCCAATGCAATAAAATATCCAGCGATAGCGGCGAAATGCGTGAATATCGCTGGAAATCCAGCGATATTCACGCATTAACGCCATGGGGGACTTAGCCTGACAATCCACCTCCCATACAACAAACAGGTAAGTCATATTTTTAGCAGGTGTTAAATTCTAGCGATATTCACGCTTAGCGCGAATTTTTTTATCGCGTCGCCTGCGTTGCTAATAGGGGGAAGTTGTGTTAGCGACTGTTTTCAGTCGCTTTTAGTTGGGAACGCCTACCTTGCATGTCATTAGCGATAATTATCGCTGGCATGCAAGGCGATGGGAAAACGGGCCGCTATCGCCAGAAAGCTGTCGCTAACGCCTGTTAGCGACAGCTTGCTGATAGGGCGATAAAAAAATTGCCACTTTAGCGGCAAAAAGTGCAGCTAAAGCGGCGATAAAGCCCTTGCTAATATGCCCCTACATTCGTAAGCTTGCTTCCTTCAGACTGTAAATTTGTCTGTTACTTTTGCAGTCGTAATCTCATTGATAGCCCCTTTGGCAATCGTGACCCCCCATCTGAGCCTCTTGGATATTCATTCCCTGTTGTGTGGCAGTTATTAGTTTCCTCTCTTCCAGAGCTAGTGTGGCATATAGCTCCTGCATTCTCTGTTTTTTTTTCTTCACCTGGGTTAACATAAACTGGAGGGTTTTCCCCCTGATCCCCACTTTCAGTTTGTCCCAAACGATTTCCAGGGAGGTACTGGGTAAGTTTTCTCTGAGAAATAGCGGAATCCACTTCCTCATATGACAAATATAATCGCTATTAACCCCTTCGATGCTCATGACGAGCTGGACTCGTCATGGCACACAGTGTTCGTGTGCTCTTGACGAGTCCAGCTCGTCATGGGACCTAGCACAGGAAATCCCTCTGGTGCGGGCACCAGAGGGATTCCCTTTTCCCCTAAAGCCTCGGGAGCTGGGGAAGAGCTTCCCCAGCTCCCGAGGCCCCCTGGTTTCCCTGAAATGACGATCGGCGCGCACGTCGCGCTGATGTCATTTCAGTGAAACTGAAACTGAAATGAGCCAAGAGGCTCATTTCAGTTTCAGTTTCTACGTGCTCAGGGGCTATCTCAGCCCTCTGAGCACGTAGAAACTCAGGAGAGGTATCGTTGGAAAGGGAGAATCTCCCTTTCCAATGGTACCCCTCCCTAGTGGATCCCTGCTTGGGGATCGCCCCAGGAGGGCGATCCCCAAGCAGGGATCCACCCACTAGGCACCAGGGAGGGGGGAGCGGCCCCTTGGGCAAGGGCCTTTGCTCCCCCATAACATATTTGGCATGATTAGTCTTTCTGCCCTGGGGGGCAGATGGGGCAGTAGCCCCCAATCTGCCCCCCGGGGGGCGGAAAGCCCACTAGATACCAGGGATTTTTTAAAAAATTATAGTTAAGGGTGGGGGCTGCCCAATATGGGCATGCCAATGCCCCCACCCCACCCGCCGCAAAGGTACAGTCTTTCTGCCCCTCCTGGGGGGCAGAAAGCCCACTAGATACCAGGGATTTTTTTTAAATTATAATTTGGGGTAGGGGCTGCCCAATTTGGGCATGCCAATGCCCCCACCCCCGAAGCAAAGGTACAGTCTTTCTGCCCCTCCTGGGGGGCAGAAATCCCACTAGACACCAGGGTTTTTTTTCCCCTCGATACATTTAGGGGTGGGGTTGCCCAAGATGGGCATGCCAATGCCCCCACCCCTCCCCACGAAATTCCAGTCTTTATGCCCCCCGGGGGCAGATGGTGGCAGTGGCCACCAATCTGCCCCCACCCGGAAGTTCAGAAACACCCTAGATGCCAGGGATTATTTTTTTTATAGGCCCGGGGTGGGGGCTGCCCAGAATGGGCATGCAAATGCCACCACCCTACCCCCCAAAGAAAAAAAAAGACTTTCTGCCCCCCCAGGAGGCAGATGGGGGCAATAGCCCCTGATCTGCCCCCCTGGGGAGGGGGCAGAAAGCCCACTAAGCGCCAGGGATTTTTTTTTATATAGGTAGGGGTGGGGGCTGCCCAGAATGGGCATGTCAATGCCCCCACCCTAAAAAAAATGCTACAGTTTTTCTGCCCCCCCCTGGGAGGCAGATGGGGCAATAGCACCTTATCTGCCCCCCGGGGGCAGAAAGCCCACTAGCCACCAGGGATTTTTTTTTTACAAAGTTCGGGGTGGGGGCTGCCAAGAATGGACATGCCAATGCCCCCACCCACCCCAAAAAGATGTCACTGTCTTTCTGCCCCTCCCAGGAGGCAGATGGGGGCAGTAGCCCCTGATCTGCCCCCGAGGGAGCAGAAAGCCCACTATGTGCCAGCGATTATGCTGGCTTTTTATACGCAGGGGTGGGGGCTGACCAGAATAGGCATCCCAATGCCCCCGACCCCCCAAAAGAATATCCAGTCTTTCTGCCCCCCTTGGGGGCATATCGGGGCAATAGCCCCTAATTTCCCCCCTCCCCAGGGCGGCAGAAAGCCCACTAGGCACTGACTTTTTTTCGGAATGTGCCTACCTGTTGAATTTGGTTCCTAGCTCTGCCGGCACCCAGGGAAACCTAGCAAACCTATACATTTTGTAAAACTAGACACCCAGGGGAATCCAGGATGGGCTGACTTGACTGGCTCTCACCAGGTTCTGTTACCCAGAATCCCTTGCAAACCTAAAAATTTGTCCAAAAAAACACATTTTCCTCACATTTCTGTGGTGGAAAGTTCTGGAATCTGCGGGGATCCACAAAATTCCATCCACCCCGCGTTCCCCAAAGTCTTTCGAGAAAAATGGTACCTCACTTGTGTGGGTAGGACTAGTGGCCGCGACAGGAAACGGCCCAAAACGCAACATGGACACACCACATTTTCACAGTGAAAACGGACCCTTTTTTGCAAAGTGCCTAGCTGTAGGTTTTGAACCCTAACTCTGCCGGCACCTAGGGAAACCTAGCAAACCTATACATTTTTGAAAACTAGATACCCAGGGAATCCAGGATTGGGTGACTTGACTGGCTCTCACCAGGTTCTGTTACCCAGAATCCCTTGCAAACCAAAACATTTGTAAAAAAACACATTTTCCTCACATTTCTGTGGTGGAAAGTTCTGGAATCTGCGTGGATCCACAAATTTCCACCCATCCCGCGTTCCCCAAAGTCTTCCGAGAAAAATGGCACCTCACATGTGTGGGTAGGCCTAGTGCCCGCGACAGGAAACGGCCCAAACGCAACGTGGACACACCACATTTTCACAGTGAAAACGGACCCTTTTTTTGCAAAGTGCCTAGCTGTAGATTTTGAACCCTAACACTGCCAGCACCTAGGGAAACCTAGCAAACCTATACATTTTTGAAAACTAGACACCCAGGGGAATCCAGGATGGGGTGACTTGACTGGCTCTCACCAGGATCTGTTAACCAGAATCCTTTGCAAACCTAAAAATATGTCCAAAAAAACACATTTTCCTCACATTTCTGTGGTGGAAAGTTCTGGAATCTGCGTGGATGTACAAAATTCCACCCACCCCGCGTCCCCCAAAGTCTTCCGTGAAAAATGGTACCTCACTTGTGTGGATGGGTCAAGTACCCGCGACAGGCAAGGGCCCAAAACCTATTGAGGCGACATCAAAATTACCTATCACAAACCAACCTGGTTTTGCAAGGGGGGGTCCCATGAGTTTTTGTCCCGGGCTCAACGGCCATCTAGGGAAATCTACCCAACCCACACATTTCTGAAAACTAGACACCCGGAGGAGTCCAGCGAGGTATGGCTTGTGTGGGTCCTCCAAAATTTTCTTACCCAGAATACCCTGCAAACCTCAAATTTAGCTGAAAAAATCACGTTTTTCTCCAATTTCTGTGTGGGAAAGTTCTGGAATCTACGTGGATCCACAAATTTCCTACCACCCAGCTTTCCCCCAGGTCTCCCGATAAAAATGATACCTCACTCGCGTGGGTGGGTCAAGTACCCGCGACAGGCAAAGGCCCAGAACGTATTGAGGAGACATCAAAATTACCTATCACAAAACAACCTGGTTTTGCAAGGGGGGTCACCTGGGTTTTTGGCCCTGGGCTCAGCGGCCATCTTGGGAACCTACCAAACCCACACATTTCTGAAAACTAGACACCTGGGGGAGTCCAGCGAGGTATGGCTTGCATGGGTCCCCATACGTTTTCCTACCCAGAATGCCCTGCAAACCTCAAATTTAGCAGAAACAAATCACTTTTTACTCAAATTTCTGTGTGGGAAAGTTCTGGAATCTGCGTGGATCCACAAATTTCCTACCACCCTGCGTTCCCCCAGGGCTCTTGATAAAAATGGTACCTCACTTGTGTGGGTAGGCATAGTGGCTGAAACAGGAAATGGCCCAAATCGTATTGTGGAGACTTCAAAATTACCTGGTTTTGGAGGGGGGGCATCTGGTTTTTTGGCCCCGGGGTCGCCGCCATCTAGGAAAACCTACCAATCCCACATGTTTCTGAAAACTAGACACCCTGGGGAGTCCAATGAGGTATGGCTTGCGTGGATCCCCCAACGTTTCCCTACCCAGAATCCCCTGCAACCCTCAAATTTAGCTGAAAAAACCATATTTTCCACATATTTTTGCGTGGAATCACCGTGCTGGCACAAATGTCCTACCACCCAGCGTTGCCCTTGTTCCCCGAGTAAAATGATACCTCACTTGTGTGGGTGTCCAAAGCAGAACTGGCTAAAAACGTATTTTTAAAAAAATATAGCGCTTAGAATTCTCGATGCTATACCCTAAATCCCTATGTTTTGGGCTCTTCCCAGTCACAGGCCTTTGGCCCACCCACACAAGTGAGGTATCATTTTACTCGGGAGAACAAGAGGAACGCTGGGTGGTAGGACATTTGTGCCGGCACGGTGATCCCACGCAAAAATGTATGGAAAAAGTGATTTTTTCAGCTAAATTTGAGGTTTGCAGGGATTCTGCGTAGGAAAACGTTGTGGGACCCACGCAAGCCATACCTCGCTGGACTCCCCGGGTGTCTAGCTTTCAGAAATTTTTGGGTTTGGTAGTTTCCCAAGATGGCCGCCGAGCCCGGGGACAAAACCCAGGTGACCCCTCTTGCAAAACCAGGTTGTTTTGTGATAGGTAATTTTGATGTCGCCTCAATAGGTTTTGGTCCCTTTTCTGTCGCGGGTACTTGACCCACCCACGCGAGTGAGGTATCATTTTTATCAGGAGACCTGGGGAACGCTGGGTGGGAGTAAATTTGTGGATCCACGTAGATTCCAGAACTTTCCCACACAGAAAGTTGAGAAAAAGTGATTTTTTCAGCTAAATTTGAGGTTTGCAGGGGATTCTGGGTAGGAAAACATTAGGGGACCCAAGCAAGCCATACCTCGCTGGACTCCCCCAGGTGTCTAGTTTTCAGAAATGTGTGGGTTTGGTAGGTTTCCCTAGATGGCCACTGAGCCCAGGGCCATTAACTCATGGGACCCCCCTTGCAAAACCAGGTTGTTTTGTGATAGGTAATTTTGATGTCGCCTCAATAGGTTTTGGGCCCTTTCCTGTCGCGGGTACTTGACCCACCCACGCGAATGAGGTATCATTTTTTCGGGAGACATGGGGGAACACTATGTGGTAGGAATTTTGTGGATCCACGTAGATTCCAGAACTTTCCCACACAGAAATTTGAGAAAAAAGTGATTTTTTTAAGCTAAATTTGAGGTTTGCAGGGCATTCTGGGTAGGAAAACATTGGGGGATCCATGCAAGCCATACCTCGCTGGACTCCCCCGGGTGTCTAGTTTTCAGAAATGTGTGGGTTTGGTAGGTTTCCCAAGATGGCCGCCGAGCCTGGGGCCAAAAACCCAGGTGACTCCCCTTGCAAAACCAGCTTGTTTTGTGATAGATCATTTTGATGTCTCCTCAATACGTTTTGGGCCCTTGCCTGTTGCGGGTTCTTGAACCACCCACAACAGTGAGGTTTTTGGCCCTGGGCTCGGCGGCCATCTTAGGAAACCTACCAAACCCACACATTTCTGAAAAGTAGACACCCGGGGAATTCCAGGGAGGTATGGCTTGCGTGGATCCCCCAACGTTTTCTTACCCAGAATCCCCTGCAAACCTGATATTTTGCTGAAAAATCACTTTTTCGCACATTTTTGTGTGGTAAAGTTGTGGAATCATGGGGCTGACACAAATTTCCTACCACCCAGCGTTCCCCAGGTCTCCCGATAAAAATGGTGCCTCACTCGGTTGGGAGGCCCAAGTACCCGCGACAGGCAAGGGCCCACAATGTATTGAGGCGACCTCAAAATGGCCTATCACAAAACGACCTGGTTTTGCAAGGGGGGTCCCATGACGTTTTGGCCCGGGGCTCGGCGGCCACCTAGGGAAACCTACCAAACCCACACATTTCTGATAAGTAGACACCCGGGGGATTCCAGGGAGGTATGGCTTGCGTGGATCCCACAACGTTTTCTTACCCAGAATCCCCTGCAAACCTGATATTTTGCTGAAAAAATCACTTTTTTCACACATTTTTGTGTGGTAAAGTTGTGGCATCACGGGGCTGACACAAATGTCCTACCACCCAGCGTTCCCCCAGGTCTCCCGATAAAAATGGTGCCTCACTCGGGTGGGAGGCCCAAGTACCCGCGACAGGCAAGGGCCCACAACGTATTGAGGCGACCTCAAAATGGCCTATCACAAAACGACCTGGTTTTGCAAGGGGGGTCCCACGATGTTTTGGCCAGGGGCTCGGCGGCCACCTAGGGAAAGCTACCAAACCCACACATTTCTGAAAAGTAGACACCCGGGGATTCCAGGGAGGTATGGCTTGCGTGGATCCCCCAACGTTTTCTTACCCAGAATCCCCTGCAAACCTGACATTTTGCTGAAAAAATCACTTTTTCACACATTTTTGTGTGGTAAAGTTGTGGAATCACGGGGCTGACACAAATTTCCTACCACCCAGCGTTCCCCCAGGTCTCCCGATAAAAATGGTGCCTCACTCGGGTGGGAGGCCTAAGTACCCGCGACAGGCAAGGGCCCACAACGTATTGAGGCGACCTCAAAATGGCCTATCACAAAACGACCTGGTTTTGCAAGGGGGTCCCATGACGTTTTGGCCCAGGGCTCGGCGGCCACCTAGGAAACCTACCAAACCCACACATTTCTGAAAAGTAGACACCCGGGGATTCCAGGGAGGCATGGCTTGCGTGGATCCCCCAACGTTTGTTTTCTTACCCAGAATCCCCTGCAAACCTGAAATGTGGCTGAAGAAATCACTTTTTTCACACATTTTTGTGTGGTAAAGTTGTGGCGTCACGGGGCTGACACAAATTTCCTACCACCCAGCGTTCCCCCAGGTCTCCCGATAAAAATGGTGCCTCACTCGGGTGGGAGGCCCAAGTACCCGCGACAGGCAAGGGCCCACAACGTATTGAGGCGACCTCAAAATGGCCTATCACAAAACGACCTGGTTTTGCAAGGGGGCTCCCATGATGTTTTGGCCCGGGGCTCGGCGGCCACCTAAGGAAACCTACCAAACCCACACATTTCTGAAAAGTAGACAACCGGGGGATTCCAGGGAGGTATGGCTTGCGTGGATCCCCCAACGTTTTCTTACCTAGAATCCCCTGCAAACCTGATATTTTGCTGAAAAAATCACCTTTTTCACACATTTTTGTTTGGTAAAGTTGTGGCATCACGGGGCTGACACAAATTTCCTACCACCCAGCGTTCCCCCAGGTCTCCCGATAAAAATGGTGCCTCACTCGGGTGGGAGGCCCAAGTACCCACGACAGGCAAGTGCCCACAACGTATTGAGGCGACCTCAAAATGGCATATCACAAAACGACCTGGTTTTGCAAGGGTGGGTCCCATGATGTTTTGGCCCGGGGCTCGGCGGCCACCTAGGGAAACCTACCAAACCCACACATTTCTGAAAAGTAGACACCTGGGGGATTCCAGGGAGGTATGTCTTGCGTGGATCCCCCAACGTTTTCTTACCCAGAATCCCCTGCAAACCTGAAATGTGGCTGAAGAAATCACTTTTTTCACACATTTTTGTGTGGTAAAGTTGTGGCGTCACGGGGCTGACACAAATTTCCTACCACCCAGCATTCCCCCAGGTCTCCCGATAAAAATGGTGCCTCACTCGGGTGGGAGGCCCAAGTACCCGCGACAGGCAAGGGCCCACAACGTAATGAGGCGACCTCAAAATGGCCTATCACAAAACGACCTGGTTTTGCAAGGGGGCTCCCATGATGTTTTGGCCCGGGGCTCGGCGGCCACCTAAGGAAACCTACCAAACCCACACATTTCTGAAAAGTAGACACCCGGGGATTCCAGGGAGGTATGGCTTGCGTGGATCCCCCAACGTTTTCTTACCCAGAATCCCCTGCAAACCTGATATTTTGCTGAAAAAATCACTTTTTTCACATATTTTTGTGTGGTAAAGTTGTGGCATCACGGGGCTGACACAAATTTCCTACCACCCAGCGTTCCCCAGGTCTCCCGATAAAAATGGTGCCTCACTCGGGTGGGAGGCCCAAGTACCCGCGACAGGCAAGTGCCCACAACGTATTGAGGCGACCTCAAAATGGCCTATCACAAAACGACCTGGTTTTGCAAGGGTGGGTCCCATGATGTTTTGGCCCGGGGCTCGGCGGCCACCTAGGGAAACCTACCAAACCCACACATTTCTGAAAAGCAGACACCTGGGGGATTCCAGGGAGGTATGGCTTGCGTGGATCCCCCCACGTTTTCTTACCCAGAATCCCCTGCAAACCTGACATTTTGCTGAAAAAATCACTTTTTTCACACATTTTTGTGTGGTAAAGTTGTGGCATCACGGGGCTGACACAAATTTCCTACCACCCAGCG
The DNA here is from genome assembly GCA_963921515.1 of Calotriton arnoldi. Classification (NCBI taxonomy): domain Eukaryota; kingdom Metazoa; phylum Chordata; class Amphibia; order Caudata; family Salamandridae; genus Calotriton; species Calotriton arnoldi. Next base: position 158,038 of record CAWUFW010004877.1, read on the forward strand.
TTCCCCCAGGTCTCCCGATAAAAATGGTGCCTCACTCGGGTGGGAGGCCCAAGTACCCGCGACAGGCAAGGGCCCACAACGTATTGAGGCGACCTCAAAATGGCCTATCACAAAACGATCTGGTTTTGCAAGGGGGTCCCATGACGTTTTGGCCCGGGGCTCGGCGGCCACCTAGGAAACCTACCAAACCCACACATTTCTGAAAAGTAGACACCCGGGGATTCCAGGGAGGTATGGCTTGCGTGGATCCCCCAACGTTTTCTTACCCAGAATCCCCTGCAATCCTGAAATGTGGCTGAAGAAATCACTTTTTTCACACATTTTTGTGTGGTAAAGTTGTGGCGTCACGGGGCTGACACAAATTTCCTACCACCCAGCATTCCCCTAGGTCTCCCGATAAAAATGGTGCCTCACTCGGGTGGGAGGCCCAAGTACCCGCGAAAGGCAAGGGCCCACAACGTATTGAGGCGACCTCAAAATGGCCTATCACAAAACGACCTGGTTTTGCAAGGGGGTCCCATGATGTTTTGGCCCGGGGCTCGCGGCCACCTAAGGAAACCTACTAAACCCACACATTTCTGAAAAGTAGACAACCGGGGATTCCAGGGAGGTATGGCTTGCGTGGATCCCCCAACGTTTTCTTACCCAGAATCCCTGCAAACCTGATATTTTGCTGAAAAAATCACTTTTTCACACATTTTTGTGTGGTAAAGTTGTGGCATCATGGGGCTGACACAAATTTCCTACCACCCAGCGTTCCCCCAGGTCTCCCGATAAAAATGGTGCCTCACTCGGGTGGGTGGCCCAAGTACCCGCAACAGGCAAGGGCCCAAAACATTTTGTCAATACGTTGTGGGCCCTTGCCTGTCGCGGGTACTTGGGCCTCCCACCCGAGTGATGCACCATTTTTATCGGGAGACCTGGGGGAACGCTGGGTGGTAGGAAATTTGTGTCAGCCCCGTGATGCCACAACTTTACCACACAAAAATGTGTGAAAAAGTGATTTTTTCAGCAAAATATCAGGTTTACAGGGATTCTGGAGTAAACGTTGGGGATCCACGCAAGCCATACCTCCCTGGAATCCCCCGGGTGTCTACTTTTCAGAAATGTGTGGGTTTGTAGGTTTCCTAGGTGGCCGCCGAGCCCCGGGCCAAAACATCATGGAGCCCCCTGCAAAACCAGGTCGTTTAGTGATAGGCCATTTTGAGGTCGCCTCAATACGTTGTGGGCCCTTGCCTGTCGCGGGTACTTGGGCCTCCCACCCGAGTGAGGCACCATTTTTATCGGGAGACCTGGGGAACGCTGGGTGGTAGGAAATTTGTGTCAGCCCGTGATGCCACAACTATAACACACAAAATGTGTGAAAAAGGGATTTTTTCAGCAAAATGTCAGGTTTGCAGGGGATTCTGGGTAGAAAACGTTGGGGATCCACGCAAGCCATACCTCCCTGGAATCCCCAGGTGTCTACTTTTCAGAAATGTGTGGGTTTGGTAGGTTTCCTATGTGGCCACCAATCCCCGGGCCAAAACGTCATGGGACCCCCTTGCAAAACCAGGTCGTTTTGTGATAGGCCATTTTGAGGTCGCCTCAATACGTTGTGGGCCCTTGCCTGTCGCGGGTACTTGGGCCTCCCACCCGAGTGAGGCCCCATTTTTATCGGGAGACCTGGAGGAACACTGAGTGGTAGGAAATTTGTGTCAGCCCCGTGATGCCACAACTTTAAAACACAAAAATGTGTGAAAAAGGGATTTTTCAGCAAAATGTCAGGTTTGCAGGGGATTCTGGGTAAGAAAACGTTGGGGGATCCATGCAAGCCATACCTCCCTGGAATCCCCTGGGTGTCTACTTTTCAGAAATGTGTGGGTTTGGTAGGTTTCCCTAGGTGGCCGCCGAGCACCGGGCCAAAACGTCATGGGACCCCCCTTGCAAAACCAGGCCGTTTTGTGATAGGCCATTTTGAGTTCGCCTCAATATGTTGTGGGCCCTTGCCTGTCGCGGGTACTTGGGCCTCCCACCCGAGTGAGGCACCATTTTTATCGGGAGACCTGGGGGAACGCTGGGTGGTAGGAAATTTGTGTCAGCCCCGTGATGCCACAACTTTAACACACAAAAATGTGTGAAAAAAGGGATTTTTTCAGCAAAATGTCAGGTTTGCAGGGGATTCTGGGTAAGAAAACGTTGGGGGATCCACGCAAGCCATACCTCCCTGGAATCCCCGGGTGTCTACTTTTCAGAAATGTGGGTTTGTAGGTTTCCTAGGTGGCCACCGAGCCCGGGCCAAAACGTCATGGGACCCCCTTGCAAAACCAGGTCGTTTTGTGATAGGCCATTTTGAGGTCGCCTCAATACGTTGTGGGCCCTGCCTGTCGCGAGTACTGGGCCTCCCACCCGAGTGAGGCCCCATTTTTTCAGAAGACCTTGGGGAACGCGGGGTGGGTGGAATTTTGTGGATCCACGCAGATTCCAGAACTTTCCACCACAGAAAAGTGAGGGAAATGTGTTTTTTGGCCAATTGTTTAGGTTTGCAAGGGATTCTGGGTAACAGAACCTGGCGAGAGCCAGTCAAGTCACCCCATCCTGGATTCCCCTGGGTGTCTCCTTTTCAAAAATGTATAGGTTTGCTAGGTTTCCCTTAGTGCCGGCAGAGCTAGGGTTCAAAAACTACAGCTAGGCACTTTGCAAAAAAAGGGTCATTTTTCACTGTGAAAATGTGGTGCGTCCACGTTGCGTTGTGCGCTGCTTCCTGTCGCGGGCATTAGGCCTACCCACACAAGTGAGGTACCATTTTTTTCGGAAGACCTTGGGGAACGCGGGGTGGGTGGAATTTTGTAGATCCACGCAGATTCCAGAACTTTCCACCACATAAAAGTGAGGAAAATGTATTTTTTTTGCCAATTTTTTAGGTTTGCAATGGATTCTGGGTAACAGAACCTGGTGAGAGTCAGTCAAGTCACCCCATCCTGGATTCCCCTGGGTGTCTCCTTTTCAAAAATGTATAGGTTTGCTAGGTTTCCTAAGTGCAGGCAGAGCTAGGGTTCAAAAACTACAGCTAGGCACTTTGCAAAAAAGGGTCATTTTTCACTGTGAAAATGTGGTGCGTCCACGTTGCGTTTTGCGCTGCTTCCTGTCGCGGGCACCAGGCATACCCACACAAGTGAGGTACCATTTTTTTGGAAGACGTTGGGGAACGCGGGGTGGGTGGAATTTTGTGGATCCACTCAGATTCCAGAACTTTCCACCACAGAAAAGTGAGGAAAATGTGTTTTTTTGCCAATTTTTAGGTTTGCAAGGGCTTCTGGGTAACAGAACCTGGTGAGAGCCAGTCAAGTCACCCCATCCTGGATTCCCCTGGGTGTCTACTTTTCAAAAATGTATAGTTTTGCTAGGTTTCCCTAAGTTCCGGCAGAGCTAGGGTTCAAAAACTACAGCTTGGCACTTTGCAAAAAAAGGGTCATTTTTCGCAGTGAAAATGTGGTGCGTCCACGTTGCGTTTTACGCTGCTTCCTGTCACGGGCACTAGGCCTACCCACCCAAGTGAGGTACCATTGTTTTCGGAAGACCTTGGGGAACGCGTGATGGGTGGAATTTTGTGGATCCACGCAGATTCCAGAACTTCCCACCACAGAAAAGTGAGGAAAATGTTTTTTTTTTGCCAAGTATTTAGGTTTGCAAGGGATTCTGGGTAACAGAACCTGGTGAGAGCCAGTCAAGTCACCCCATCCTGGATTCCCCTGGGTGTCTACTTTTCAAAAATGTATAGGTTTTCTAGGTTTCCCTAAGTGCCGGCAGAGCTAGGGTTCAAAAACTACAGCTAGGCACTTTGCAAAAAAAGGGTCATTTTTCACTGTGAAAATGTGGTGCGTCCACGTTGCGCTTTGTGCTGCTTCCTGTCGCGGGCACTAGGCCTACCCACACAAGTGAGGTACCATTTTTTTCGGAAGACCTTGGGGAATGCGGGGTGGGTAGATATTTGTGGATCCACGCAGATTCCATAACTTTCCACCACAGAAAAATGAGGAAATGTGGTTTTTTTGCCAATTTATTAGGTTTGCAAGGGATTCTGGGTAACAGAACCTGGTGAGAGCCAGTCAAGTCACCCCATCCTGGATTCCCCTGGGTGTCTACTTTTCAAAAATGTATAGGTTTGCTAGGTTTCCTCAGTGCCGGCAGAGCTAGGGTTCAAAAACTACAGCTAGGCACTTTGCAAAAAAGGGTCATTTTTCACTGTGAAAATGTGGTGCGTCCACGTTGCGCTTTGCGCTGCTTCCTGTCACGGGCACTAGGCTGACCCACACAAGTGAGGTACCATTTTTTTCGGAAGACCTTGGGGAACACGGGGTGGGTGGAATTTTGTGGATCCATGCAGATTCCAGAACTTTCCACCACATAAAAGTGAGGAAAATGTGTTTTTTTGCCAAGTATTTAGGTTTGCAAGGGATTCTGGGTAACAGAATCTGGTGAGAGCCAGTCAAGTCAGCCCAACCTGAATTCCCCTGGGTGTCTAGTTTTCAAAAATGTATAGGTTTGCTAGGTTTCCCTAAGTGCCCGCAGAGCTAGGGTTCAAAAACTACAGCTAGGCACTTTGCAAAAAAAGGGTAATTTTTCATTGTGAAAATGTGGTACGTCCACGTTGCATTTTGAGCCATTTCCTGTTGCGGGCACAAGGCCTACCCACACAAGTGAGATACCATTTTTATCGGGAGACTTAGGGTAACACAGAATTGTAGAGCAACTGTTATTACCTATTGACTTTCGATGCATGTCTGCCTTCCAAATGAAAGACAATGTGTAAAAAATAAGTCATTTTGAAAAATGACCTATAATTCTCATGCTAGTATGGGTACTCCCAATTTCGGAAATGTGCAAATATCTACTGTTTCTAAAATCTACATTTTGTTCCCATTTCAGAAATACATAGGTGTCTTTCATAACAATTTTTCCATGTATACATTTTCCCAAAATAATTGCTATATACCCGTACATAATAAAAAACCATTGCAAGATGCTGCTCAGTTATTGGCTCTGGGTTCGTCGGGTTCTTGGTGAACCTACAAGTCCTATATATCCCCACAACCAGAAAGGTCCATCGGATATAACGGTATATTGCCTTCAAATAGCTGTCATAATTAGAAGAAGTTACAGGTGAAAACGTTGACACAAATGGCTGTTTTTTTCAACTAATTTTCAATTTTTCCTTTATTTAACTGTTAGTTTCTATAAGGAAAACTTTAAGGATCTACACAAATGACCCCTTGCTGAATTCAGAATTTTGTCTACTGTTCAGAAATGTATGGCTTTCCAGGATCCATTATTGGTTTCATACCCATTTCTACCATTAACTGGAAGGAGGTTGAAAGCACAAAAAATAGCAAAAATAGGCTATGTCCCAGAAAAATGCCAAAACTGTGTAAAAAAGTTGGTTTTCTGACAAAAGTCTGCTTGTCCCTGAAAGCTGGGAAGATGGTGACTTCAGCACCACAACCCCTTTTTGATGCCATTTGCAGGGAAAAAACAAGACGCTTTCATCTGTAGCCCTTTTTCGCATTTTTCCCCAAAACCAAAATTTAGCTGTATTTTGACTAATTTCTGGGCCCCCTCCAGGGGAATCCACAAACCCTGGGTACCTTTACAATCCCCATGATGTTAGAAAAAAGAACGCAAATTTGGCATGGATACCTTATGTGGTCAAAAGTTACAGCGGCCTAGCGCGCACTACCCCAAATAGCCAAAAAAGGCTTAGCACAGGGGGAAAAGGCCTAGCAGCGAAGGGGTTAACCAATAGTGTATGTTCAAAGCTCCAATTGTTGCCTTTTTTAGGTACTGTTATATTCCATATAGGTACCCTATATGGGTGCAGGTAACATTGCAACCTTTCACCTATATTCCTCCCTACATTACATACATAACGGTTCTTAGGCACTGACCTTTTACCTAGATATGAAACTGCATTCAGAACGCATGTTTTTCACTGGTTCGATTCTCATTATGCATGAGGCTTCTTGGAAGCACCGCAGGACGAACAGTAGGATTACCATTTCCTGTATAATATCTCTGTATAAAGTTCCGGCCCAACGTCATCCTTTAGGCTGACACAGTAAAACAGCAAGGTAGGACCCCTGGGGAGACCTATGGGTATATATACAGCACATCTTGCTTAGGAAGACAGAGGAGACCGTGACTTCCCGGCTGACACACTGACCAGAGACGCTGAGGTTCTTGCATGCAGACGCTCCAGCAAGCAGTGGTCTAACATCCCTCGCAGTGTGTCCAACTTGAGACCAGGACTGGGTCCCACCTTCTCTAACTCTCAGGTAATGGGGTTGACTAGATCCTAGAGAGATTCTTGGCATAACACCTACACAGATGCTAGGTACATCTAGTTAGGGAGACATCGTAGGAGTATGCACTTTTTATCATGTGTTTTATGTACTTGTATATAGTCATGATTTCTGCAAGATGGTAGAACTATACCATCCCTTTACTTTCGTAGTATTGCTGATCATATATCTCTGAAGCTGTCTAATGGTTGTTGCAGCTCATCTATTTTACACTAGATTAACAACTGGTCAATAAATACTTATTGAAAACGCCCAGACTGTTTATTCTGTATATCACTCTGAGACAAACTAAGTAAACACGAGTGACTGAGCGAAAGGTAGTATATTGTTTCCACGATTCCAAGGGATCAGGGTTGTCATGTTCTGAGGTTGCCAGAGTCTATTCTCTCCTTGGTAAAAGGAGATTATAGTGGCACTGTGAGCTAGCTAATACAGATAGGCTAACGTATCCGGTGGGGGTGTACAGAATCAGTCCGCCACCAGTCCCACAGTTTATGTTATCCAAACATGCAGATCCTGTACAGGTAATATAGGAACTACACAACAGTACCCCCCCTTTTTGATCACCAATACAAGGAGGTTATGATCAGACATGACCCGGGGATAAATCTCAATATCGCACTCTTGAGTTATGACTGTGATACTAGGAAAAAGTCTAATCGAGCATGCGACTGGTGAGGAAAGAAAAAAAAGGTATATCCCAGTTCCGCAGGTCTCTTGATTTGCCATATATCCATCAAGCTATGATCCTTGCAAAGCCTTTTTACAGACTGGAATACTTTTGGGTTCCTGCCACAATATTTATACTGCTCCTCACAAGACTAGCTAATGGGTAAATTAATATTAAAATCTCCACAGAAGACTATGGGAGTTGGCCATGAAACCAATTCATTGGTCAGCCAGTCATATATCCCCGGATCATATAAAATTGGACCATATATAGAGCACAAGGTAAATCTACTAGCGGAAGAGCGGAATTCCATAATGACCCATCTTCCAAATCTGTCTGCATACGTTTACCTAAAAAACTGTATAGAATTCCTTTTAGCTAAGATTGCCACCCCACAGGTCCGTGTACCTTGCCAGGTGCCTCCGACCAATTTAAAACCCAATGTATCCAATAATGACAGTGAGCTCCCTCAATATGGGTCTCCTAAAGACATATTGTATCGGCCTCTAAAGCTTGTAGTTCAAGAGCTACCTTTGCCATCTTTTTTTTATCGTTAAGCCCATAGATATTTGCCGAGGCGATTCTTAATTTACTCATCACTTCCCTTCTTTAAGTTCCATTCAGACACTGGGTACCCCTCATCTTGATACTGACCACCCGATAAGATCATCCTTCCCTTTATTCCCCCTCCTATGAATCTGTACCATTTATCTCCTTGTGTAGCATCCACCCAAATCCACCACCCATGCCTGCCCTCCCACTGACTCCTCCCCGTCCCCCCACCAAATGAGCAATCAGGCTTCAGACCTGAATGATGACTCCTGTGGAAGCATGCATCCCCCGGCCGCTCCCCTATTGTGACCCCCTAACAAAGAATCAGAAGGCAGAACATAGTGCCCTAAATAGACATGGTAACTAGGCTACAACCAAATAATCCAGGCTTTTGACTCAAAAAGCACTTTCAGCTGGCTAGCAGCCTATTGCCTTAATTTGTAGTTTAGCCAGGGAGATCAATTACCTGATAGGGTTAAGTTACCTACAATCTAGCTGTCGGGCCCCCGCTAATTTCTTTAAGATATTCCTGGGCCATTATCTCGAACGTAAAACTGCGGGTGTGCCCTTTATATATCACTTTCAAATGGGCTGGGTTTTGAAGGTAAACTTCAGCCCCAATCTGCTGGAATGGATTAAACAATTGCCGCAGCCGCCATCGCCTCTCCACTCTGGCATGTGCAAAATCTGGTCTAACAAAGAATGTGACACCACCATACTCCTTCCTCACATTAGGTCAGGCCTGTTCAAATATCTCTTGTTGCAACAGAAAGTTCCCATAATAGACGAGCATGGCCCTAGGTCTTTCCACTTCGTTGGGCCGAGTTTTCCTTAACATTAAGGGAAATCTATGGGCTCGTTGGATTTCTGCCTTCCAGTCCCACTTTGATTTTTTTGGAAAGGCGCCCCTTAATAGATTAATGATATATTCTCTAGTATCCGAGCCATTAGCTCCTTCGGGCACTCCTAAAACTCTTAGCTTGTTACGTCTATGTCTGTTCTCTTGATCCTCGTGTTTCAGAGGACGTCGGTCAAGGCTGCTTCGTGTGAGGATTCCTGTAATTTCAGGGCATTGACTTCAGTTTCCAGGGATTCAGTTCGTTCCTCCACCATCGTAATTCGGCCAGCGATATCTGAGCACGTTTTTTTAATCTTCTTGATAGTTCCATGTAGTTTTTTCGTGGCTAGACTGGCGCATCGACTCGAATTCCTGGCTTCTTCCTGCACCTGCTTGATTGCTTGAAGAATTATTGCCAATGATCCTGCAACAGTGAAAGATTGTGAGGGTGTGCCCACAGTTGCAACATTAAGTTCTTTTGGGGTTCCTCCAGGTTCCTCACCAGAAAGGGCCAGTTGTGTTGCTGAATAGTCCCAGTGTAAATTTTTCATGGAGGTCTCTTTCCTACTAGCGTTGGAGTCTACGCCTCCAGCTCCCCTTTTCCTCTTCTTCTTTTTTTCCCCCCACTCGCTCTTAGCAGACACTTTGCATTGGGTTAAACAGGTAGTATTATCCAGAGCTTCGCTAGAGGAGGAGTATGAGACTGGCTCATCACTCAAGGAAGATGACGATTCCTCCAAGTTAGAAAGATCTGATTCATCTGTGAGTGAAAAGAACTTCTCCCCAATGTCGGGAGATGTAGCCATAGACATTGGGAGCTTCTCTTTGATAACCCTGCTCTGGCCCGGAGTGGTTTCAGGTTCACCCCCTGTAGCACCAATATCTTGCAATTCATTATGAGCGGTTATCACAGGTTGATCTGGATGCTGGGACTCTGGGCGAAAATCACTCAGCTGTGAAGGTTTTACCAGGTCGAGGTCCTGCCCCTTATCACTGGATCCATCTCTAGTGTCTCCTTCCTAATTGAGAGCTGAGGTTAAAATAGCACCATTTAGCAAATCATACCCTGGATCTAGTGTTAAATGAGACTCCATAATTTGAGGTGACGCTTCACCCTGATGTGTTTTGGAGAGATAGACATCTGACTTTCCCTCCACCCGTGGGGCATCAATATTAACCCCGGACCCAATGTTTATATTCCATCCTTTGGGAGCCGCGGTGTGGTGTTTATCGCTGCCCAAAAATAGGGTTGATATTAAAGGTTGGGACCCCTTTAAATCGGCCAGTAATCCAGGCTTTACCCCTTTCCGGTATCCCTTCCTGGTTCTCCCCCCCCCTCATCACCTTATCAGAGTCCTGAGAGGAGGGAGGGAGTCCGCTCGTTGAACTTGTAGATGCGGCCATTTTCTTGGTCCCGCAGCCCGGCATTCTCCATTTCTTTGCCGTATTGATCCACAGCTGCAGCGGGACCCGAAGAAACCAATGTAGCAGCCACAGAGTGCTTCTGCCTGAGCCAGCCGCTGCCTGAAGCACCCGCCGGGTCCGGGATTCAGTTCCCGGCACGCAGCGCGTACCGTAATCATGAAAGTAAAAACCGGACAGCATACTCTGGTGTCCGATGCAGGGCTTCCTTTCACCTCGGGGAGATCACAGATGGGAGCGACACAAGCTCCCGTCCTACACCTGCGCATCTTGCCCCAATAACTTCTTTGCTGCCACTTCAACCCTCTCTGGCCAATCAATTTAATGTCCACATTACGCAAACCCAAGTCTCTATCAATACCACTCTTTCTATCACACTCTCTGGCCCAATAGATATAGTTGTGACCCACAATCCACACTCTAACCATTTTGAAGGGAGGAGCAGCAACACACAGGAAAAGGCTGCAGCTGAATATAACAGTTGGTAGAATGAAAGATAGTTAAAATGGAGGAGTGGGGCTGCTTTAACAAAAGGATATATTTCATTGGGTGGTATAAATAATGTGATAACTAAAAATAGGTCATGATTTCATTACTATGGAAAGTTCATCTCTAATTGGCTGTGGAGAAGGTGTATACAAGTGATGGTATAGTGGATATGCTTACATTTTTCAGCAGTCAACCACACCTACCAAAGTTGGACTTGAAACTGGTATGCTCTGGTTAGAAAGTGTATAAACTTTTGATTTACTGGTACAGTAGAATGTTTCAAACCTGGAAGTTAAGACAACTGTGAGAAAACTGTGCGGGACAAGGGTTCCAATTACAGTGTACTTTCAATCTGGAAAATGTAGTGATTCAGTATTGTCATTGGTTCTAATATGTAGTTCAAAAAACATATCAGAATGTTAGTATATACTTTAACAGACTTCTGTATGGAGTCGCGACTCCGTTGCAGACTTACACTGTGGGGCCGCGCTGGGTGCTGCAATGAGGTCACGGATCCACTCACAGCTGCTACCAAATTGGGCTTCTTATGAAAGGAACAACAAAGAATTAATAAAATGACCAATGACAACTGGAGTAAGACATGGAAAAAAATGAGGGAAATATTTTCTATATGACTCTCACTGGAAAAAGAGAGGGAAACTTTGCCATTACTGATTCTTTCTTACAGAGAGTGGTACTAAAATTTTTCTGTGAGAACAAATTTGAAGTGAAAGAGTGCTAATATTAGAGGATCAAGAAAGTAAATGTAAAGGTATGTGAAAAATAAAGAGATTGATTATATATATATATATATATTTTATTTTTTTTCACTGAAAAAGCCCAATAGACATAGCTGGTGCCCACAATCCACACTCTAAGCATTTTGTAGGAAGGAGGAGCAGCACACAGGTCAGGTCTGCAGCTCCATTTCACAGTTGGTACTATGAAAGACAGTGAAAATGCATGTGAAATACATTTGCTGATCACAGATTCTCCACAGTAAATGCGACAATGTTGTTCCAACAAATTCGTAAAAATAAAACCAGTTATTAAGTACTTTCTGATAAACACATACCAAATCAAAAATGAGTGGTATATAATATAAATATAATATACAATATCCAATTATAGAAAGAAAATACGAAAATCTTAGAGGCTCACTTAAATAAAATGGACGTTACTATTAAGAAATAGAATTTTAAAAAATCTTTGAAATTCACTGAAAAAAACAAAGGTTACATGGACATTATAGTTAGGAATTAGCTTTCAAAAAACCTTAGAAATTTACTGAAAAAACCAAAGGTTACAGAGACATTCTAGTTAGGCTGACATTTCGCTCGTACAAAACCAGAGAAATTCAGCAGTTATAGTTAGCTGAGCTAACAATAACTTGCGCCCCCACAATGAACTGCTTACGATCTCACAAATAACATCACTCATGGCATGGTTAGTGACATCACTTATTTTTTCAGTGAATTGATAAGGTTTTTTAAATTCTATTTCCTAACTATAACATCCATGTAACCTTTGTTTTTTAGTGAATTTCTAAGATTTTTTTAATTCTATTTCTTAATAGTAACGTCCATTTTATTTAAGTGAGCCTCTAAGATTTTCATATTTTCTTTCTATAATTGGATATTGGATATTATATTTATATTATATACCACTAATTTTTTGATTTGGTATGTGTTTATCAGAAAGTACATTAATAACTGGTTTTATTTTTAAGAATTTGTTGGAACAACATTGTCGCATTTACTGTGGAGAATCTGTGATCAGCAAATGTATTTCACATGCATTTTCAGTGTCTTTCATACTATCAACTGTGATATTGAGCTGAAGACCTGGCCTGTGTGCTGCTCCTCCTACCTACAAAATGCTTAGAGTGTGGATTGTGGGCCACAGCTGTGTCTATTGGGCTAAAGAGGCTGCAAAAAACAAAGGTATTGACAGGGACTTGGGTTTGACAAATGTGGAGATTAGTTGTTTTGGCCAGAGAGGGTTAAAGTTCCATCAGCTACTGCCTTTGGTTAAAACCATCGTGGATTTCAAAGCTCTTCACCTCATGATTGTACACTTTGGTGGCAATGACCTAGGCACTTTGACTGGGGTAGGGCTGGAAATTCTAATGGAGAATACCTTTGCAGAACTGATCTCGCTTTTCTCTCGCACTATCTTAGTATACTCTAATATATGCCAAAGACAGAAATGGAAGAGGTCATATCAATTCTGTCCACAGATTGGCAAAGCCAGGAAACATGTTAATAAAACTGTGTCTGCTTTCCTCAGAGACCATAATATTGGCTCTATCTATAACAACAATCTGCATATTGACATGCATGGAATGTATAGAAGTGATGGAGTTCACTTTACAGACGAAGGTAACAGGGTGTTTCTAAGCAACCTGAAACTCTGCATACAGTCTTATCTGTAGCTGTCTTATACTCACTTTCAACACAAAGGCTCTTATCAGAGCCACCCAAGAGGCCAAAATGTTGTTCATTTTCTTGTCAAATATTTAGTTTTTGGAATTTTTGAAACCTGCAACAACGTCACGATGATCGCGATCACGTTGGAAATCGCCAAACAAAAGCGATTCAACGACCTCCACCACATTCAAACATTTTAACTTAAAAAATTCATTCTATTACAATACACACATTACTAAACACATCACTGCTTTAAAAACATATTTGTACACATATTTTCCAGTAAGTATTTTAAGAAACTGTTTAACCCTACTTGCCGTTTTCATCATTACACCGAGAGTCGCGATGACTCCATTAACCGCGACAATCGCAACTTTTTAGGGAGTGGAAAACAGATAAATGCACACATTTTACAATATTGTAGATACTAGCGGTTTATTACTGTACTGTTTAAACTCATATTTTTTGTAGGGAGTTTGCATGAAAACAACCATTTAAACTGATTTTCCGTTTTCGCAGTGACGCTGGGTGTTGGGATGAAATCGGTAGTCGTGAGCGCAACGAATGTGTCATGAAATGGCAAAACATATTCAGACATTCAATAGCCACCACCACATTCAAAACTTACATCTGCAAAAAGGATTACAAGCAACACACTAAACACATTACTATCTAAACAACTGTATAATAGCATGTACAAATCCCTTAATATCTCTATAAAACAGTGCATAACTGTTTCTGTGTAATCTATGACTGCATGCATCATGGTATCACTAAGTCTCTCATTCACTGTGTAAGGATTTGAGGTAATCTGTGAGATGGTGCTTCAGTCTATCAATAATTTTGTAAGGAAATGCATGACTGCCTCAGTACATCTATGAGTGGGTGCATCAGTGTCACAATAGGTCTGTGATTGGATGCGTAAGTCTCTCACTCAATCTGTGAGCAGGTGCATGAGTGCCTTTGTAAGTAAGTGTAGGACTGTCTGACTTGATCTGTGAGTGGATACATGAGTGTCTAAGTGGGTGTCTGAATGGGTGAGTGAGTGGGTGCATGGGTCTCTCAGTGGGTCTATAACTGGCAGCGTGAGTGTCTGGGTGGTTCTGTCAGTGGGTGCGTGGGTCACTGAGTGTGACTGTTTAAGTGTATAACTGACTGGGTGCATAAGTCTCTGAGTGGGTCTATGAGTGGCTGTGTGAGTGACTGTATGGGTGTGTGACTGTCTGAGTGGGTCCGTGAGTGGATGTATGAATGTCTGAGTGGATCTGTGAGTGGGTGTATGAGTGGCTTAATGGGTCTGAGAGTGAGAGCATAAGTCTCTGAGTGGGTGAGTGAATGGGTGAATTCATGAGTGTCTGAGTGGGTCTGTGACTGGGAGGGCAGGTGTCTGGGTGGGTCTGTGAGTAGATGCATGTGTATATATCTGAGGGAGTTTGTGAGTGGTCGTGTGAGTTTCTGAGTGTATGTGTGACTGACTGAATTGATAAGTCTCTGAGAGGGTCTGTGACTGAGTGTGGGAGTGACTGTATGGGTGTGTGAGTGGGTGTATGAGTGTCTCAGTGGATCTGTGAGTGGGTGTATGAGTGTTTCAGTGGGTCTGTGAGTACATATGTGAGTGTGTGAGTGGGTCTGTAAATGGGTGCGTAAGTCTCTGAGTGGGTCTGTAAGTGGGTGTATGAGTATATGAGTGGGTCTGCGAGTGGGTGTATGAGTGCCCAGGTGGGTTTGTGAGTGGGTTTAAGAGTCTCTACGTAGGTATGAGACTGTACGCATGAGTCTATGACTGAGTCTCTAATTAGATGCATTAGTCTCTGAGTGGGTCTATAAAATTGTTGTCATTCTCCAAGTGAGTCTGTAAGTGGGTGCATAAGTACCTGAATCGGTATGTGAGTGAGTGCATGAGTATCTAAGTAGGTATTTGACTGGATGCATAAGTGTGTGAGTGGGTATGTGAATGGGTGTATAAGTGTCTGAGTGAGTTTGTGAGTGTGTACATGAGTGTGTGACAGTGACTTGGTGAGTGTGTACAAATATGTATATATATATTTTTATATTTTCACCAATATTCGCAATGATGTAGCGGCATTCGCGATGTCCCATGACGGTTCATGGGGGGCCGTGCTGGCAATCGCATCGTCATCGCAAATATCATGCGCAATAAAAAAAATCAATTTTGGACACATAACACGTGTCACTTACACACCAATTTCTCAAACATGTTGTCAGAGTATCTACACCCTGACCTCTTATGTTAGCTTTCACACACATTTTCACTCCTATGTATCCAGCACTAATGGAGGCATTTGTACACTAAATTAAATAACCCAAAAGAAACTAACATACCCAGGAGGCAATCCATGTCACCCCTTACATATAATTTTACCAATCAAACACAGCCAGTTATGTACTAAGAAAGTTAGTTACATATGGAAACATACCCCCACATAGCGCTGAGACAGCAATTCACATATCTATTAAACAAACTAACACTACCAAGTCACCCATCCAGAGACGTAGCCCTTTAAACAGGTCCCAGGCTTGGTACATTTGAATGCGTGCATGCAGTTTCAGTGCTAGGCTTACTTGGCAATTAAAATGCCTTGCCAAGCTTTAACCTGCTCATCTACCACATGTAACTCACCCCTAAGGTAGGCTGTACCTAGGCTACATATATGCTGCTATGTGCATAAAAGGTAACACAGTTAGTTAAAAGTTTCAGTGAGCTATACGCACACTTACAAGCCTATATGCTTAGTT
The DNA here is from genome assembly GCA_963921515.1 of Calotriton arnoldi. Taxonomy (NCBI): domain Eukaryota; kingdom Metazoa; phylum Chordata; class Amphibia; order Caudata; family Salamandridae; genus Calotriton; species Calotriton arnoldi. The sequence continues at coordinate 173,533 of CAWUFW010004877.1, forward strand.
ATACATTCACTCTCCAACTCTGATTTGCAGCTTATTGAAGCATATGCAAAACCAGAGAGCCACTCATACACCCCCTGAGACAGAGTCAAAAGCATCTAAACATTCACTCACATGCACAGACCCAAGTCCTACCTACATAGTAGTAATTCAGGAGGTTGCACACTAACTTAAATAACCCAATAGTAACTAACAGACCCACAAGGCAATCCATGCCGCCCATTACATATACATTTACAGATCCTTGCAGTGACAAAAAGAGCCAATGATGTTCCAAGAAAGTTAGTTACATATGGAAATACACCCCCACAATGGGACTAAGACACCAATGCATGTACCTACTAAAGAACTGGCACTCCCAAGTTACCCATCCAGAGAAGTAGCCCTTTTAACAATTCTGAGGGTTCATATATTTGAGCTGGTGTATGCAATTTAACTGCTAGGCTGACTTGGTATTTAAAATGCCTTTACATACCTTAACCTGCTCTTCTCCCATATATAACTCATCTCTAAGGTAGACAGTAGCTAGACCATAAGGGACACTCCTATGTGCATAAAAGATAACACATGTAGTAAGGGGTTTCAGTGAGCTATATGCACACTTACAGGTCTATATATGCTTAGCTATACATTCCCTGTTCAACTCTTATTTGCATCTTATAAAAGCACATGCAAAAGCAGAGATTACTAATACACCCTCTGAGACAGTGTCAGAAGCATCTAAGCATTCACTGACATGCACAGACCCAACTCTCATATATCTAGTGGAAATGGAAGTGGTTGCACACTTACTTCAATAATCTAATAGTAACTAACAGGCCCAGGAGCCAATCCATGCAGCCCCTTAAATACACCCCCACAATGGGACTAAGACACCAATGCACATATCTACTAAAGAACTGACACTCCCAAGTTACCCATCCAGAAACGTAGGCCTTTGTACATGTTTCAGGCCTGGTACACTTTACTTTGTTTATGCCGTTTTACTGCTAGGCTGACTTGGTATTTGAAACCCCTTTACAAGTCTTAACCTACTCTTCTCCCATATATAAGTCATCCCTAAGTTAGGCAACAGCTAAGCCATAAGGTATACTCCTATGTGCATAAAAGCTAACACTTGTAGTTAGAGGTTTCAGTGACCTATATGCACACTTACAGGTCTATATGCTCAGTTATAAATCCACTCTCATACTTTGATTTGCATCTTATATAAGCACCTTCAAAAGCAGAAAGCCACTCATACACCTCTTAAGACAGTGTGAGAAGCATCTAAAGATTCATTCAAATGCACAGATCCAATTCCTATGTATCTAGTAGTAATAGAGGTGGCTGCACTCTAAGTTAAATAACCCAATAGTAACTAACAGATCCAGGAGGTAATCCATGTTGCCCGTTACATATACAGTTACAGTGACAAAAACAGCCAGTGATGTTCCAAGAAAGTTAGTTATATATGGAATACACCCCCATATAGGGACTGAGACACCAATTCACATTTCTGCTAAAGAACTGAGACCACCAAGTCACCCATCCGGAGAAGTAGCCCTTTTAACATGCCAGAGGCCTGGTACATTTGTGTATGCAGTTTTACTGCTAGGTTGACTTGATATTTAAAACGCCTTTACAAGTCTTAACCTGCTCTTCTCCCACTTATAACTCATCTCTAAGGTAGGCCGTAGCTAGACCATAAAGGACACTCCTATGTGCATAAAAGCTAACACATGTAGTTAGAAGTTTCAGTGAGCGATATGCACACTTACAGGTCTATATGCTTAGTCATAGATTCACTGTCCCACTCTTATTTGCATCTTATAAAAGCACATGCAAAAGCAAAGATTACTAATATACCCTCTGAGACAGTGTCAGAAGCATCTAAACACTCATTGACACAAACAGACCCAACTCTCAAATATCTAGTAGAAATGGAAGTGGTTGCACACTTACTTCAATAACCTAATAGTAACTAACAGACCCAGGAGCCAATCCATGCCGCTCCTTACATATACATTTACAGATCCTTGCAGTGACAAAAAGAGCCAGTGATGTACCAAGAAAGTTACTTACATATGGAAATACACCCCCACAATGGGACTAAGATACCAATGCACGTATCTACTAAAGAACTGACACTCCCAAGTTACCGAGCCAGAAAAGTAGGCCTTTGTACATGTCTCAGGCCTGGTACACTTTACTTTGTGTATGCTGTTTTACTGCTAGGCTGACTTGGTATTTAAAATCCCTTTACAATTCTTAACTTGCTCTTCTCCCACAAATACGTCATCCTTGAGGTAGGCAGTAGGTAGGCCATAAGGTTTACTCCTATGTGCATAAACTGTAAGATACTATATAGATACACAGTAGGATACTCTCTTATGTGTATAAAAGCTAAAACATGTAGTTAATAATTTCAATTACCTACATTTACACTTTCAGGCACATATACTCAGTTATACAGCCATTCTCACATATTACATCATTTATGACATGGTCACTAACATCACTGATGTTATCAAAAATGACAATACTGGTGACATCACTGATGACATAATCCACAGAACCATTCACATACCTACTCACACCCCCATACAACTTGTACACCCAGTCACACACCCACACAACCACTCAAATGTTCATTGACAGATCCTCTGTCTGCTCATAGATCCAGTTACTCATCCATAGACCAACTCACATACCCACTCACTCACCCATACAACCAGTTATTCACCCATATAGTTATTCATGCAACCAGTCACTCACACAAACAGCCACTCACACAGCCATACACTCATCCATAAAGCTAATCACATACCCAGTTATTCACCTATATAACCGCTCACATACCCACTCACTCACACATACAGCCTCTCAACATGGTCACTCACTCACTCATACAACTAATCACACATTCACTCACACCCACATAACCACTGACATATCCATTCACACTTCCATACAAGTTCTCACAAATCTGCTCACTCCCCCATACATCCATTCACACATACTCTCCAGTACAACTACTCACACACCTACTCACTTAATCAAACTCCCGCTTGGAGTCAGTCACTCATCCATACAGCACATTTACACACCCATTCACTCACCCATAGATCCCCCTACAAACTCACTCACCAATACAGCCACTAACACCCACTCACACACTCACCCATACAGTTACCTATACATCCACTTATTCACTGATATACTCACTCACATAGTTGGTGATCACACATTCAGTTTCTCCCACACTGGTCAAACACATACAACCACTAAAACTTCCACTCACTGACTCATACAGCACCTACACTGGCCCTGGCATCAAGATTACGACAGCCAGGAGAAATCTCTTTATAAGTTAGCATTGGCTAATTACAAACGCCTCTTAATAAAAAAGAAGAGTAACTACTGTTCACAGGAAATCGAATCTGCTCAAGACTCTACTAAACAATTGTTTCAGATTGTGTCTAAACTTGCGGCTCCTTCAGTTAGCCATGCTAACGTAGCAACTCAAGCATTCTGCGACTCTATAGCCCTTAGCTTTCAGGCTAAAGTAGATCAAATCTACTATAACTTTAATGTCCCTGCTGCTGCCATGAGTCTGCCGGACTTGAACATCAAGTTATCAGATAGTTTCTCCTTTAGGGAATTTGTGCCAGTTTGTTCGGAACAGATAGTTCATTTGGCGAGTACTGCCAAATCCGGTCCACCATTTAATCTGTGTCCGCCAATTGTCCTGAAACTGATTCCGGACCTCATAGGTATCAATCTGCCAATATTTTTAACTCTATGTTCATCTCAGGCATCTATCCCTCTCAATGGAAAAAGGCCTCTATTCTTCTGCTACTAAAAAAGCTTAATCTGGACACAGCAGACACTAATAATTATCGACCTATTGCTCATCTCCCGTTGCCTGCTAAACTTGCTGAAAAAGTTATGAATGATCAATTGGCCCAATACATCTATGATAGCAAGCTGCTCGATGAAACCCAATTCGGTTTCAGAAAAGGCCATAATACGGAGACTACACTTATCAAAGCCACCTATGAGATTAGGTTGTTTTTAGACAGAGGAGGTGCAGCTGTCCTTGTGCTACTAGATTTATCAGCAGCTTTTTACACAGTTGATCATGGGCTCCTGATCAACCGTTTCTCCTTGCTAGGCATTAGGAACAAGGCCAAATCTCTGTTGACATCTTTTTTGTCGGAATACAATTAACTAGTTAGCTTGGGCGACTTTGACTCCCCTGTCGTTTCACTCCTTTGTGGAGTTCCGCTGGGTTCTTCCATTAAGCCCACATTGTTTAACATTTATGTTACCGATCTGGCATGGGTGATCAGATCTTTTGGCCTATCGCTTACGTCTTATGCAGACGACACCCAAATAGTGCTCTCCGTTAACAAGAACGGGGACAATGTTTCGTTCAGCTTTCACGATGGCATGCTGGCCATCAGCGCTTGGATGTCAAGACATTGCCTCAAATTAAATTCCTCCAAGACTGAGGTAATTGTCTTTGGAAATCTATCCGCTGCCTGGTCTCCTTGCTGGTGGCCAGATAAACTGGGACCGCCCCCTATCCCAGTTACTAAAGCCAAGAATCTGGATGTCATCCTGGACGACAAGCTGTCCTTTAAATGTCATGTTAACTCTGTGGTCTCCTCATGCTTTTATACTCTTAGAATGGTTCATCCCGGTTGAAGCCAGGAGAAAGATAATATCTGCTTTGGTTTTTTCCAAAGTGGATTATTGTAACAGTTTATTGATCAATGCACCGGAAATGGTTTTAAATAAGTTACAGCTGGTACAGAACACAGCTGCTAGGATGCTTTCTGGCACACCGAAATTCAAGTCTGTCTCCAAGGTTGTTAGACAACTTCATTGGTTGCCTATAAGAAGCAGAACAAAATTCAAAGCGTTGTGCATTGCCTATAGGGCGATCCACAATATAGGGCCTGAATTTCTTAAGAATTTATTGCAGATATATACTCCCAGCAGATCTTTGCGTTCTTCAGGTGCTAACCTGTTTGTCGTCCCAAGAACTTATAGAACTAACTGGGGTGACAGAAGCTTTGTGGTTGTCACTAATAAGCTATGGAACTCTCTTCCTTCTCAGATCAGAGCCATTCCTACCCTATTGTCATTTAGGAAACAATTAAAAACTTGGATCTTTAATAAGTAGGCTTCTTAATCTTAATCTTAACCTTAATCTAGGCCTAGACACCTGTTGGTATTTGTGCACTTTATAAGTTGTTTTAACATAACATAACATACACTTACACTCACTCGCTTAGTCATGTATCTATGCACACAACCTGACATTAACCCATACATCCACTAATACACCATTCACTCATAAATATACTTACTTATGCACTTCTCACTCAGTCACGCAAGTACTGAGACAGCCACTTATTCATTTATAAAAACAGTCAACATCCATTCACCTATCCATAGAGACACTCATACACTTGCTAACACACATATATTCTCACTTTCACAGTCAGTCACTCAATTATACAAGAATTCATATACCTTGTCACACATCCATACAACCACTTACACACACACAGAATCACAAATGCAGTCACTCACATACACAGTCAATCACACACACACACTAACTCACACAACAAACCATACAACAAAACATGTATATACACACTGTTACAAACATACATTTAGCATGTAATTTGTCTTTTTTTAACCAGAATAGCTGGTTCTAGAAGAACTGCTTTTAAACAATTTTATTATTTCTTTGTATTTTTCTAACCATTTTGAAGTGTTTTGGGTGTTTTTTTTTCTTCAAAAATAAAACAAAAACAGGCACAAAAAGCTATGCTTTAACAGGCAAAAAAAAAATTACCAGTGGTGACTGTTGGTTGTCTCCAGCATCTTTGCAACAACTTGCTCCCCAACACTTAAGACAGTCTGGCACTTTGGACAGAACAGTCCAGCCTTTGTGAATTCAGGCAAATTTCAGGCATGTTCAGAACTTGTCCTCCTTGAGTCGATGTTCCAGCCTGACCTTCTTCAGCACCTTGCATCCATTCCTGCTCCTTCATTCTTCTCATTTCCGCTCTGGCAAGTCGAGTGCTGTGCATTGTTCATAAGTGTTTGTACATCAATGATATACCACAGGAGTATTTTCTGTCTGTGCCACATGATAGCAATTTCTTACAGATTGTACAAGTGACTTTCTGTGCCTCTGGAATGCAGAAAAACTCCCAGATGACACTTTCCTTTTTCTTCTTTCTATGTTCTTCATCTTGCTCCAGCATATTATCTTCCTCCTCCTGCTGGAAGTCTCCTGAAGCTGCCATGGAGATTTGAAGCAAGCAAAAAAAAACAAAAAAACAGAAACACCCCAAAACTTATGCTCCCTTAATAAGTGAGACTATTCACCGCCACATCCAAATATAGAAGAAAAGGGGTGGGATCTCCCATTCTTCATGATGGAAGGCTATTAAACTATCAATTCCTTTTATTTTTGTGTCACATGGGATGCGCGATCCCTACGCGGCTCCGTCACGTCTGGTACGCGACTCCGTAAAAGATATTACATTTTAATTTATATTAACTTATCTTACATATTATACTATTTCATTTTACTATGACTATACCTGTTCCTTTAAACTAAAGTAAGAAAGTCTTTAAACATACATATAGGTAATGTAAAAAAAAAAAACGCTGGAATCGGGTCCCCTACACAACGCTGGAAATACATGCCACGGCGGTGATGATATCTCAACTCCTTAAAATCTTATAAAAATAACCACTTAAATGTTTTTTATTTAATATTATATATTTTTTATTTATTGTGTTAATAAACCTCTAAGTTAAAAGTAAACCATTGAAGTATCTATATATATGTATTACTACTACCTAAACTACGATGGAATCGCGTCTCCTGCACGACTCATGATCCGCAACGGTGTGCGACTGCATAGAGACTCCTTAAAATCAATTCAAATCACTATAAACATGATGTTTACTGCTTCCTACAGTTTTAGATTCAGTATATTACTAATCCTCTAACCTCAAACTAAATACCACAAGCCTCTCTCTATATATATATATTATTATTCTACGTAGGGTCATGTCAGGTACCCGACTCAATTTGGAAAAAAACAAAAAAAATTGAATTATACTATACACAACTTACAACACAATGTGTTTTTAAAACACGTATTAAGTAGCATTTAATACAACTCATTACAACAACACACTTATGCACTCAATTATACATATATTCAAACAGAAATGTTCACATTCACGCATTCAAACACTCACACATGTACTCATACACCCACTCACACACTAATGCATACTGTTATACAATCACTCTCACCACTTACAACTTAGAACAAGATATTAAAATAAAAAAACTGTAGCTATTCACTATTAAGAACAAAAGTTACAGAGAACTTGTACTTACGATATACAATTTTAAAAACCATAGACATTCAGTCGAAAAATCAAAGGTTACAGTGATGTTATAGTTAGGAAATTTAATTAAAAAAACCGTAGGGGGGGGCAGAGCCAAGCAGCCCATCATGGCGGACGTGCTCTGAGCGAGCTCCGCTGGGCCACAACAACATCCTTATATAATCCTCCTGAAATCGTCTCTGTTCTGTAACCTGACGACCGGCCTGTGCCTACAAGCCCCTGGGGAGACGAAGGGGCCGTCTTCCGGTCCAAACACATGAAACAAAACCTCACACGGCCCGTGGTGCTGATGATCGGTGTGCCCTGCTGGACATGGCACGCATCTCCATGGGGGGCAGTGGAGGAGAGGAGACGTGGCTGGGGTCCTGATTGGCGACACATATGACGCAGATTCAGCCCTCGTCACACAGGTGAGAGGTGAGGCACCCACTAGGGGGGGTGTGCTCCTGGTCGTGGAAGCAGCTGGGCCAGGTCCCGGTGTGGCTTGCAGTCTGGAGGGGGGCCTCCCTTGGCTTCCCTCGCTAGCACTTGTAGCGGGGCAATAACCCGACCATTAACCATCTGGCCCACAGCCTTGAACAGCTGCAGCAGGCCCTCAGGTCAAGAGGAGGAATGGGGCGTGCTTGGTGATCCGCATGGTGGCAGGGAGCCGAGGGGCCCAGTGAACAAGTGGCTGCATCAGCTACGGTCCGGGTGGCAGATCCAACGGCGATGGGTTCTCCCGGCCTCTGCAACGGGGCTATACTATTGGCATTGATGAGCTAGTGGGCGACGCCGTGACCCGAGGCAGCCGATGGGTCCTTGCGGCTGGGGCCTGGCATATCCTATTCCTTCAGTGATAAGACCCTAGGTTAGGACCGCAGAAGACAACGGAAAACAAACGCTTAGTTTTACAAGTGCTTGGGGAGACCCCTTCCTGCGGTATTTAAGCACAGAAGCTTTTAACAGCACTATAGTTTTCTCTCGGTAGGAGCGGGATGTTAAGCGACTGTACGTCTCACTGCCTGAGTTATAAGAAATCTAGAGACTTTTACAAGCCCCTTGCACCGCCCGTGCGCCACTTTTCCCCATGTTAAAAGCGATGCACTGGCGGCGCAAGGGGCTTGTAAATGAGCCCCTTAGTTTATCATCGGTTCTGTAGCAATTGTCCGTTGTAAACCTTCCTGAAGCGCTAACGCAGCCCGTAAAACCAAGAGAGGTTGATTTAGGGGCAGGCAGATCCAAGGATCTCACTGCTTGAGAGGCAGCACTGCAGCGGATTAAACCTGAAACCAGGGCCGGAATTTAGGCATAGCAGAGCACATTCTGAAGGAAAGGCTAATTCGCATAACAGGTTCTCCCAGGCTTCTCTGTGCTCTTGCCACTTTCTTGGGCGTTTCAGTATGCCAGTAACAAGTGCTACTACTTAAAGTCAAGAGCTATGTGTCTTAGGGAGTTGGCTGGATGCGTGAAACTTGTGGCTCTCTCTTTCTCGTTAGGGGCTTGTAAATATGCCCCTTAGTCCCCATGCAGGTGGGCACTTGTTACAATCTGCAAATTTGTAATGCCGGCTTGGCATTGCTCAGCCAAGCGTATTATGTTATGGAGACGGTGTCTGGATAGGTAGTTAGAGTGGGGCTGAACTGCAAGAACCCTAGATGCTGCTCCTGAATAGACCACTTCAGTTTTGAGAGTTTGGGTAAAGAGAATTAACATACGCAGGGCCAGAGGCAGGCTCAAGCTCCTGCTGACATGTATGGTGTGGAGCAGAGTTAGTAACATGTCAAAAACTGTCACATCATATGGCATGGGGTAGCACTTACATCTTGCTAGCTCTGATTAGGCTGGTCACATGTCAGGGCAAAGACATTGTTTAATCACGTATTGGGTCATGAAGCAGTGGCAAAACCTTTAGCAGACACATGGCTGATAGAGTTCAGTCATGTCATGACGACAGGTCTGTGGCAGAGCCAGGTATATTGGGCCCTCATGCCAAGGGTGAGTCATTTAGTTGGTAGTATTATAAAGGGTTGCAATCACAAAGCGCAACAGCAGGTCATTGCTAAGTGTCAACTGATCACCCTCCAGTCTATGATAACAGCATTTCACTGTTTTAATATTAGTGAGATGAAGCTTGTTGGCTGCACGATTCCGGTGGCATCATCCATACTGCTGCACTCGTTGCACTCCCTGTATAGGGGTGGTCCTGGTTCATGTAAACCCTCCAAAAAAACAAGAATCTACTCCATCCCACACAGCGGGATTGCTGAGAGCTGTTATGGGCCCCTCCCCCTTTCACCACCACTCTGCAAATGCTCCTCCTGGTGCACTGCTGGTTGAGGGATGAAGTCCCCTTGGCTGCAGAGGGTCCTGTACCAACAGTAAGTCCCACACAACAGGATTGCTGACAGCTCGTTGGAGGCCTCGCCCATTTTTCCACCCACTGTACAGATCCATACAGGCACTCACACACCCAGTCACAGACCCATACAGCCACTCACACACCAACTCCCTGACCTATACAGCAACTCACACATCCACTCTGAAAGGTTTCAGGTACAGCTAATAAAAACATTCAAAATTCACTAAAAATCCAAAGGTTACAGGGATGTTATAGTAGTAAATAGAGTTAATTGTAATAATCAGGCGATTACAACAAAACGTGAATCATAACATATGTTGTTAAAAAAGTATCTAATAATATAAAAATTCTGCAATCAAAATTTACAGGTCTGACTTACAGCAATCAAGTTCAATACATCCACTTCAAAGTATAAGACTCCATAGGTGTTCCGACTTCACCAATTTACATACATTATTCAACCATCTACCTCTGCATTACTATCATCTTTAACTCAGTTTATTGCCTTTTACTGCTGTCATAAAGTGCTAATCTAAAGTACTAATGTAAGTTGCTAAAGTGCCAAGCTTGCAGGGAGAATAGATATAACTTACAAGGATCAAAATGAATACATGCACCTTCTAGTATTAAAGTGCTGTTTTTGTTCCAACTTCTACAGTAATTTACATACATAATTCAACCATCTACCACTGTTTTAATAACCTTCTGTAACACAGCCTATTGCTCTTTTCAAATATGATAAAGTGCTAATGGGCCAGCTCTGCAAGGCGCATACAATTCATTGCATTTGTGCAACCGGTCCTTTATCTCTTAGAGAAAGTCAAATGCTCTGTTGAATAAAATCTATGCTGCCTCCCTTTATATACAGACAATTATGCAGATAATACGTTTATAAGCCTGGTCTAAAAATTTTATCATCATTAATATTGCACTGTCTTCTCTGAGCCTAAAACAGTATCTAACAGCATCAGCAGTTGTTCTTGTTTTAGCATTTTTAAACAAGGAGCATAAATATATCTTCCGTATAAAGAACAGTTTAGGGCAGATACATATAATATGTGTAAGAGTTTCAACTGTACCGCCACAGAGACGACATACTGTATTGCCTTTAAGAGCTGGGTTCCATTTCCAAGCAAGCCCTCTGACCTCCTGGTCAAGGAACTCTGCTCTCTCCCTCACGCAGATCTGTCATTCTGCCACTGCCCTGCCACCTCTCTGGTTGCAGGTAGGTGTTCGAGGCCCTCCACCACCCACAGGCTCCTGCCTGCGCCTCATCCCTGGTGGTCCAGTGGGAGAGCCTTGCTCTTCTGATTGTCCGCTCGGCCAGCCTCTCTGTCTTTCTGTCTTTTTGTCTGTCTTTTCAGTCTGTCCTGTTTATTGTGCCTGTTTTTCTGTCTATCTGTGTTTAAATGTTGTTGCTTTTACTGTGCCTTGTTGTGTCCTCTGTTGTGTCCTGTGCCTGTTTTCTCTGCCATTTTTCCCGACGCTGCTGCCCCCGCTGCCCCTCCCCACCGCCGGTTCCTGCCTCCCAGCTGCACTCCCTCCCCTACCTAATGGCGGCTGCTGTGCAGCTGCGCTGGTGCGCCAAAGGCGTGCTAAAGGCAAGCCTGTCTGCGCCGTCTGCGACCCGACTGCAACCAGTGCCAGGGACCCTGATTCTCTCACTCCCTACCACTACGACTCAGCTGCCCTCCACGCACTCAACCCGGAAGAATCAACAACTGCCAGATGTCGACGCCGGACACCACCCACGGGTAGTTTTCCTGCTGACACTGCTGTAGAACCGCCTCCAACTGCCGAACCTCCATGGCCACTGCCCACCCTGCGGACACTACCGCAACCGAACCCCTGAGGTGCATCCTCCTCAACGTGCGCTCCCTGCATAGATACGCAGTAGAGATCTGGGACCTCCTCGACACCCTTTCACCAGACGTTGCCTTCCTCACAGAAACCTGGACAAACTCCACCTCCACCCCCGACTTTGCTACCGACATCCCTGACGGATACAAGATCCAGAGGAAGGACCACCCCAACTGCCCAGGAGGAAGACTCGCCATCGCGCACAAGAACTCCCTCCTACTCACCACCTCCAGCACAAATGACTCCTCGTCCCCCAAGGAACACCTCCATTTCCAGATCCAGATCAGCCCCAGAATGACCCTACTCGGCACCCTCGCCTACAGACCTCCCGGACCACTAACTGCGTTCACCACAACCATCACCAACCTCATCACGCCTCCATGGACTACATACTGCTCGGACACCTGAACTTCCACCTCTACAACCTCAGTGACCCCAACTCCACCGCCCTGCTGGACAACCTCACCAACATTCGGACTGAAACTGATCGTCACCACCCCTACCCACAAGGCAGGACAGACCCTCAATCCCATCTTTGCAGGAGAAAACAACATCCGGTTCAGCCACACCATGTAACCCCCATGGACAGACCACCCCTGCGTACACTTCTCCTTCGAAAAACCACCACTCTCAAACCTACACCACGTCCTCCGCAGAGGAATTGGAGCAAGGTCACAGAGGAACAACTCAACTCCACCCTCAACCTTCCCCCCACGACCAAGGTCAACTCTGCAGCTAACGAACACACAGGTGGAACACCAACTGCGCAGACAAGCTTGCTCCCCTCTGTAACGCCGACAGACAGCACCCCATGAAAGCCACCTGGTTCACCACCGACCTCCGAGAATCCAGACACACCTGCAGACGTCTCAAGAAAGTCTGGAGAAACACCAAAACCCCAGAAGCCCGGACCACCTACAAGAACACCATGACAGAATACCACCAATGCATCAGATCCACCAAAAGGACCTTCATCCAGAACAAAATCCTCGCTAACTCCAGAAACTCAAAGGAACTCTTCAGCATCATTCAGGAGTTCACCAAACCCCCCAGCGAAGCCGCAGACGTCACACCTTCCCAGGACCTCTGCAACAAACTCGGCTCCTACTTCCATCTCAAGATCAAGTCCCTCTAAGACAACTTCAATGAACAGACACCAGACACCGAAACCACACCTACCACTAGCAACGCCAGCCAGCCTACCATCTCCACCTGGACCCCGGCGACCACCGAAGACACTGCCACCACCATGAAGAACATTCACTCAGGAGCTCCTGCGGACCCCTGTCTGCCGCACTTCTTCCACAGAGCCACCACTACAATAGCGGCCAAGCTACAATGCACCATCAACTCCACCTTCTAATCCAGCACTTTCCCTGATGACTGGAAACATGCAGAAGTCAAGCCCCTCCTCAAGAAGCCCTTCGCAGACCCCACGGACCTCAAATACTACAGACCTATCTCTCTCCTCCCTTTCCCGGCCAAAGTCACTGAGAAGATCCTCAACACTCAGCTCACGAACTTCATTGAAGCCAACTCCATTCTATACTCATCCCAATCTGGATTCTGCAACAGCCACAGCACCGAGACCGCCCTCCTTGCCGCCACAGACGACATCTGCACCCTCCTCAACCAGGGCCGCAAGGCGGCCCTCATCCTTCTAGACCTCTCTGCAGCCTTCAACACTGTCTCCCACCACTCTTTCACCGCTAGACTGCATGATGCCGGCATACAGGGAACTGCCCTCGACTGGATCCGCTCTTTCCTCACGGGCCGAACCCAAAGAATCAGACTCCCGCCTTTCCTCTCTGAACCCACAGAGATCAACTGCGGTGTACCAAAAGGATCATCGTTCAGCCTCACGCTCTTCAACATCTACATAGCCCCCCTCGCCGCCATCGTCAGACAGCATGGACTCAGCATAGTATCCTACGCTGACGACACCCAGCTCATCCCCTCCCTCATGAAGCAACCTGACACCACCAGACTCAGCTTCGAGGAAGGAATGAAAGACATTGAATCCTGGATGAGCAGCAGCTGTCTGAAGCTCAACTCGGAGAAGACACAAGTCCTCATCCTCGGACCCAACCCCTCAGCATGGGACAACACCTGGTGGCCAGCGCCCTCGGCAACCCCCCACTCCCACGTACTATGCCCAGAACCTCTGTATCATACTCAACTCCTCCCTCACCATGACCCGACAGATCAACACTGTCTCCTCCATGTGCTTCAAAACCCTGCGCATCCTTTGCAAGACCTGCAAGAGAACCCCCCGAGTCCAGAAAGACCGCCACCCACGCACTCATATCAAGCAGACTGGTCTACGGGAATGCCCTCTAGTTCGATAATAACATTCAAAAGGTTCAGGTCGATTTCCCATGCTATAAGCTTATTCTACAGCCTTTGCCAATTAACCTTATCGAATGCTGTGGAATAATCCATGAAACAGGCATGTAGCGTTATTTTCTGCATACATGCTTTTTTTCCAAGTAGAGCCAATGTTGTAATGTAATCAGTTGTTGAACATCCTGAATGAAATCCTGTTTGTGTTGCTGGAATTAATAATTTTTCCTGTACCCAAAGTCTTAGTTTATTTTGGAGATATTTAGCAAACAGTTTGCTTTCAAAGTCTGGTAATGCTACCAATGTATAACTGGTCGGGTCCGATTTTGGGCCTCGCTTGTATATCATATACGCAATTGCTCCTTTCCAGGAAGATAGAACTTTCCCTGACTTGGTTACATGTGAGAACAACTGTTCTAACAACTTGCTCCAAAAATGTATATTTAACTTAACCAGATCTATAGGAATACCATTCGGTCCAGCTGCTTTGGACGAGCCTGAACTTTTTATTAGTTCAGATATTTCTTTCTTCGTGATGTCAGGGAATGTTCCAACAATTTTTAACAGTGTATAGTGGCAGATGATGACTGTTTTGTACAGAACTTTAATATAAGTTTACCATTTATCGCTTGGGATAAACAGATTATCTGGCTGTTTATATAAAGTTGTACCATATCCCACCAGGAACCAATAAGCTTGTTCATTCTGAGATGAAATAGCATGATATAGCTTTGCATAGGCATTGTCCTCACTGTCCCATTTTATTAGCATGTTTCTATTCTTATATTCACTCTTCAATTCTTGCAACCTCAGATCACTATCCTTAGATATAGAAAGTTTTAGTGTATGTTGCACCAACTTGCGGTATACTCTCTTTGATTTAATTAATTGCTGAATATTAGCTGAGATTGCTGTATATATTTGTTTCTGTAACTTGGTCACTAGGAATAGATAGTATGTTCTTTAATATAGATAGCCAGGTATTTATCCAATCATCCCCTGCTTCCAACAGCAGAAGTTGTTAAAATTAGGAAGTAACATTAGAAAACTGTAGAAATCCACTGAAAAAACAAATGTTACAGGAACATTATAGTTAGGAAATAGAATTAAAATACCCTTACAAATTCACAAAAAAAACAAAGGTTACAGGGACGTTATAGTTAGGCTGAGATTTCACATGGACAAAACCATTGAAATTCAGCATTTATAGTTACCTGAGATAACTATAACTTGTGCCCCTGCAATGCACTGCTTATGACCTCCCATATTACATCGTGTATGTTCATTTTTTTTTTTGTCCTCATGTCACCACCGATTGGCACCAATCGATATGCCCTTCGTGAGTGCCTGAAATTGGCTATAAATCAATCAGATTTACTGGGTTAAATCAAAGTTTACACAGCCCTCCCAGTTTGCTGAATTGAGAGGGTGTAATCATTGGACAGAAAGTTCTTCAAATCTTTAACATGTCCCAGAACCCGACCCTGCTCCTATCCGTTTCCTTGAAAAAATAAACAGATCTCTTTCATCCCTGCTACAAGGGAGCCTCAATCTGAGTCCAAATTTTGCAGATTTCTCTCCTTGTGTCAGAAGCCAAGACCAAAACCACAGGAGCCGACGATGGTCCCAATGCCCTGCCACCTCAACCGCCACCCGAAATAAATTTGCGGGTAATGACTAAAGCAGGGGGGAAAGGGGAAGTGGAAGAAACAGAGAGACAGCCTTCGCGTTGGAGAACTGGAGTCCTCTCTGCTACTGGGTCAATTGTGATTTGGGCGTCTTCTAGAACTGCACCTGCAAGGGGAGACAAGACTTGTAATCATGCAATACTACTCTATTACTAACTGCCCATATTCTAAGAACTCTCACAATATTTACCCCTTTGACCTAAGGCTATTGCTCCTCTCTCACTCTTTAAGGTATTAGGATGCCAGCTACAACTGCATCTGCATGGGAAGACAAGAAACTATAAGCAAGCAATACTCTCTGCTTCCGCTGTACTTATTCTAGAATCTCTCTTAGTAATTACCCCTAAGTTTTCTAGTGATTGCTCCTCGATTTGGGTAATAATAGCTCAGCAAAATTAAACTTCTTCCAGTATTGGCTGACGATAATTCTTTCTTGAGTGCTGACTTTTTCCCAAAACAAACAAAGTCTTGTAACTTTATATTTAAATAAACTGTTTTCACAATTTGGCTTTTGCTTGTAACACTGCCAGAACAGAAAGGAAATTTCGCTGTACCTTCTAGCTGCTGAATGCTTCTGTGACACGGCTTACCGCTTAGACCGGAACCTGGAACTTCTTCAGACTGAAGAAACACAAATTTTGGAGAGAATACCTTGCGTAAGCCTCGCTCGAAGCGCGAGATTCAATCTTGCTTCTGTTAAATATTTTCAGTCACGATGTTTCTCACGTTGCGCATGCGTAAATATTTTAACTTCTGGTATTCTCTAAAAACTACAAATAGTCTCTCAGACTGAAAGACGCTAATCGCGTCTCACAAAAAAACAGATTCTCTTCACCAGAAAAATCCTGTGCGGTGAGGAGACACTAAGTCCACTCACGGCTACAGTTGAAGTGCGCAGTTCCTTCTCGGAACATGCGCATTAAGCTCTTTGCTCGTCGCGAGCCTCAGAGCTCTAGACCACTGACCTGAATCTAATAACTCACTGACGGCTCCGACTTCGGCCATGTTGGAATCTTTTAGAATCTTAATGCATTGCCTTAAAAGAAGTTTTGAAGCTAACTGCCTGCTTCTCTTGTGATGACATTTCACTATATATCTCAAACGACAGCTCCTTCTCCTCATTACTTTATTTGAACTAATACTCGCCAAAGTGGTCTTGACACCTTCCTAATAATATTAAGTAAAAGATCAAATAGCAGCCATTTACCTGCAGATCATGCTTGCCTTTAATCAGCTGGGATATCCCAAACATAATTAAATCAGGACTTACCTCTATATTGACACCCATGGAGTGCGAGATAGTCTTACCCACTGTTGACCAAAATTCTTCCAGCTTTGGGCAAGTGGCAAACATATGCATGTCGTCAGCATCTCCGCTGCCGCATCGTTTACACTTTATAGCAGAGCTTTCCTTTATCTTTTCCAGCTTTTTTGGGGTCCAGTAGATTCTATGCAAAGTAAAAATAGTGATTTTTCCGTAAAACAGAAGGTTTAACCACCAGATAAAGTGTAGCACAAGATACTTGCAATGAATCTGCCAGCTCCACTTCCGGCAAGCATCCGTCCCATGCGCTGTATGGTGATTTCATCTCGGCCAGTTCTGCTGCCAATAGATATTGATACCAAAGTGCCACCTCTTTTTTACTTGCCGCTGTTTCCTGAAGATCCAACTCCATTTATTCTGAATCTACATCCAGCCTATCTTGACCCTTTAGCCAGGCAATAACCTGATACATTTTAAATCTAGAGATTGCCTCATTCGTCTTATCGTGCCAGAAGTCCCATGTTAACTTTTGTCCATCATCTACCAACTGACCCCACTGCCTAACTTCTCACTAGTTCAGCGGTTTTGCCAAGCTATCAGATAGACATTCTGGGGTTCCGGGGGAATCCAACATAGGGGACAGCCTGCTGTAATAAGGTACGGCCAAGATTGACCTTATGTCATACCAACTCCTTTCCGCTGTCTGGAGACATTTTAGTCTGACTTTTAAAAAAAAATTTGGAGCTCCATATTTATAAGAGAAACCTTCCTTGGGTAGGTCCACTAACATGGTTTTAAACATGACTCCTATTAAGGACTCATCGAGTCGTTGAAAAAGCATTCTGTTGTTTTTAAGTTCAAACGCCCAAAGGAAAAGCTGTAAATCTGGGAGGCCCAAACCCCTCAATCCCGCTTTCCGTCTCAACTTTTTCCATGAGAGACGTATTTCTCTGCTAGCCCAGATAAAGGATGTTATCTTCCCTTGAAGTTTTAAAAGTGTTTTTTTCTCAAAGTGTAACGGAATATTGTCAAATAGAAAGGTAAGTTTTGGCATGATGGACATTTTCACCAGGTTTATCCGGCCATAGATCGTAAGTGGAAGTGTCTGCCATCTTTTTAATAACCCATCTATCTCTTTTCCTACTCTTTCAAGATTTACAGTTGTTATCTTCCCAAGGTCTTTTGTTATTTTAATCCCCAGGTATATCAATTCCTCCACGCAGTTTATTTATCCACCATCTTGATTCCAGATCATTATCTCTGTTTTTTCCTCGTTTGCTGCATATCCTGCCAGTGTGCCAAATTCACTCACTTCCGCCATGAGGCGTGGGAGTGTAGATACTACATCCGAGGTAAAAACCATAAGGTCGTCAGCATATAGCGAAATCTTCCCTGTGTACGCCCCATTTCTAAAAGGTTTAGTCTCTTCATTAAACCTCAAACTTTGAGCAAAAGGCTCTATGTAGAGATCAAATAACACGGGAGACAGCGGGCAACCTTGTCTTGTCCCTCTCTCAATTCGTACTGGAGGAGATAGACTATCATTCACCAAGATCTTCGCAGTTGGAGCCCTGTACATTTTAAAGATTGTGTCTATCAGATTCTTGCTTAGACCAAATTGTTCTAGTGTACACTTTAAATACTTCCAATTAACGCGGTCGAATGCTTTTGCTGCATCCAACGTGATAATCACGAGGCGGGCATCCTGCGTGATAGCTAGGTCTATTGTGCCTATCAAGGTACAGTTAAGCTCATGCATATACCTCCCAGGAAGAAAACCTTTTTGATCTTGATGGATCAGCTGTCCCAGCACCTTTTTCAGACGTGCCACGAGAATACCGGTAAGATCTTATAGTCGCTCTTGAGTAAAGATATTGGGAGAAAGGATTGGCAATATACCGGGTTCTTGCCTGGCTTCAGAATTAGAGCGATTAGAGCCTCATTCCATGACAAGGAGATTGACCCGCCAGCTATCAGAATAGAGTTAAATAGCTTAAGCCAGATGGGGATGATCTCTTCTCACAACACCGAGTACAATTCGCTGGGAATCCCGTCTAGGCCAGCGGCTTTCCCTTTCCTTTGCTTTTTCAAAATATCCAGAATCTCACTGCCACTGATTTCTCATCCCAGATATAGTGCTTGGGTTTCTGTTAGTTTGGGGAGCTGCTTTTTTAGGAGCCAGTCTTGTATTTCTTGCTCTGGTACCTCTAGATCTTCTGCGTATAGCTACTGAAAAAAGTTAGTAAATGCTGCTCTAATTTTATCGCTCTCCTCTGCTATCAGCCCTGACTTCCCCTCTAAGATCTTCCCAATAAAGTTTTGGTTCCTGTCCAGCCTTGATTTCCAAGCCAAAAGCTTCCCACAACACTCCCCTTGTATAATATCTCTGGCTCTGCTCACCTCACATTGCTGAGTCACTTTCTCTTCCATTTTGGCTCTAAACTTCATGCGTAGGCCTTCCAACTTATCTTCCCACTCCTTTCTTTCTCCTTCCTGACCTTTATTATCTTTTAACAGACTCTCTACTTTGCTTTTCTCCTCCTCTAAACTATTGAGGTATTTGTTCTCTTCTCTGACCCACTTTACTGTTAAACTTTTAATAATTCCCCTTAACCATGTTTGAATGCATCCCATAAGGAATGCAGGGGGGCTGACTCCAGATTCCAAGAGAAAAATTCCTCAGTATTATGGCGCACCAGCTCCATTATCTCAGACTGCAGCATTAGCCTCCTATTACTCGTCCACCTCCCGGTAGTGTGGGCATCTCTCCTCTCAATTTTCAAAAGCAATGCTGCATGGTCTGATAAGTGTATAGGCAGGTGTTCTATCCCCGCTACCTGCTCCACTTCTTTCCTGTCCATGAACAGGTAGTCTATTCTAGAGAAGTGCCCATTCTTCTTACTATGGAAAGTATAGTCCCTACGATTCTCCTCCACTCTATGAAAGACGTCACATATGTTGAAATTCTCAACCATATCCAATAGATATGCCCTCATCTTGGGGGTGGTGATCTGGGTCCTAACTGACGATTTGTCAAGATTATTATTCAATAAGACATTAAAATCTCCAGGGGATTGAAAATCTACAAGGTTAGAGAAGAACTGAGTCAGGGGGGTTACGTTATCTATGTTTGGACCTTAATAACTTGCTAGAGTATATGTTGATGGAGTTATTTTAATTTCAGCTATTATCAAGCGCCCACCTTCATCTATTCTGTGCCTAAGTAGCTCTATCCCTGATTTTGCTTTTAATAATATTGCTACCCCTTTAGTGCAGTGCATTTTATCTGTAGATACCCAGTTTCCCATCCATTTTTGTTTTGAGAAGAGTTCCTTACATTCTTGTCTCAAGAGGTGCGTCTCCTGAAGCATAATTATTTGGGCATTTTGATTTTTTATACATTGCATTATTACACTCTGCCTTTCACGTTCCAACATAGAATTGACAATTGTTTCTTATTCATGCTCCTTCATCTTCCTCTTCGGCACCCCCTTAGGCTGACCTTCTTTTGAGTGATTTCTGACTGACTTTCCTTCCTTGGCTTGAGTACAAAACATTTTTTTGAATTTTTTCCCCATGCTCCCCCCCACTAGTGACCCTCCCATGGAAACCCTCCCAAAACTTTTTTTAGGCATCGCTACTGCCTACTGAGCTCTTGATGGGGGATTACCTGCATTGCCTTCACCCCACACCCGCCGCTGCTTATCGTCTATCTGTTGTTTGGATTCCCTAGTTTTCCTTCCTCGATAAATTTATCCACCTCAATCGGGTCTGAGAAGTTGTGCATCTTGTTGTGCCACATCACTTTAAAAAAAGCTGGGAATCTCATTTGTACAGATGCTCCCAGTTTTTTTTAGCTGATCCATTCTGCTCTCCAGTTCCCACTATCTATCCTCTGTTTCCTTCGAAATGCCTGACCTGACTCTGTAGGAGGCACCCAATGCTTGCAGCGACTTTTCATTAAGAGCAAGCCTCAAAAAATGTTCTTTCACAGCGTACAACAAAAAGTTTACCAAGATCTTTCGTGTTTTTTTCCGGTCAGGATGTAGCTTAATCCCTAGCATGCGCGGCGAATTTTCGCGCTGTGCGGGCGATTTACATAGTGGGCGGGATTCGGACGGCCCCCGGCCGTCGTCAGCACACGCCCACCGTGACACATGACAGCCGGGCGCCGTCATGAGCATGCAAGGGTTAAAGGGGTCTCTATGTATTTGTTGAATTTCTACATCTAGATTCAGTGGAGCAACCTCCTGCGGGAAGGAGTTTTTCAGCATGCTTATCACGTATGATTTAATATCTGAAACTTCCAACCCCTCAGCCACACCTAGGATTCTGATATTATTTCTCCTGGCATTGTTTTCCAACCCTTCCGACAGTACCCTCTCTCTTTGCTTCAGCCGTTCCACCTCTTCTGTATTCATTTGAGCTTTAGTCTGTAGGTCTTGTACCTTGTACCTTACGCAACAACTCTTGCGACCGCAAAGCAAGACCTTCTATCTTTCCCTCCAGGTTTGAACAGGTTTCCTGAATTTCCTTTTGATTGGCTTCAGAAGTGTCTAAACGTTCTTTAATTTCATGGGATAGGCGGCTCAACATTTCCTGCACCGCGTCCTTACTGTTCGAGCTACTTGCGCTGGTGCTCACACCTGCTTCTTCAGGATTTGGTGACCCAACAGCCCCCATATACTGCTCCGTAGTATCTCCTCTTTCTTCTCCTCCTTCCCCTCCAACCTCAGGGGACAATTCCTCCGGACTCAGAGCTGAGAATCTATTTTTTGTAATAACACATGATGGACTAGGGGGGTATCAGGGTCACTCTTGGATGAATTCTTCGCTTTGATCATTTTTACTCTATTCTCCGGACCTTCCAACTCGGGGTGGGTTTTTTATCTTCCTTACTATCTAAGCTATCCTCAGCACTTCTTGTATTGGTCTTGAGCTTAAAGTATGATCTAAGTGAAGGGGTAATTTTCTGTGCCTTTGGGACCAAAGTAATTTGTTTCCCCTTTAACAGTACCGTATTCGCCAGGTTGGTTGTGGGCTTTTTTGAAAGTGAGTCTTTATTAGGACCTGTGTTTATCCTAGTTTTTTTTTCTCGTCTAACCTGTAGTTTCACAGGGGGCTGGGTGGAAATTTTTCCAACACCTCCACCCTCTTCCAAAACCCACGGAGAGCAAATATGTGATCTTAGCGTGTAACGCTTGTCGGAATGAGTCTGTATTGTCCCTATATTTTTAAAACTAGGTTGCTTGAATCCTTCTTGACTCTCCCTCTGTGGGTCTAGCTTTAGACAGTTAAATTCCATCTGCACTGTAGTACTCTCTTCCTCTTCATGACTCTGTCTTCTGTCAACGGAAACTTCCTGTTCACCTATGCCTGCCACAGTCTGCTCATGCCTATCCAGAACTGGCAGGCAACTTGTGCTATCTCTCCCCCTTCTGTTCGTCTTTTTCCCTCATGACTGCACGCTCCTGCCACCGCGAACCAATGGGGAGAACCCGGAGCCACCATTCACCTTGCGCAGAGGGGGCGGCAACAGAGGCAGCAGAGGTAAGCTGTATCTTCTCCGGTATCCGCAGTGGGAATCGAGTGAGCCAGGAGCGAAGGCAGGTGGCGGTGAGTGGGAAATTACGCTAACTTAACTGCACTCTCCAGCTGAACTCCCGGCCGGCGTCTTAGCCGGCCGCCATGTTTCCCACTTGTATGAGAGTTCTACAAATGTCTTAGTGTCTTTGTGTGTTTGTCTCTTAAAACATCCTGTAGACATCCTGCCCCCCCGCCCCCCCACGCCAGTTCATTGGCTCTCAACCTGGCCAATCAACCTGTTTGATCTGAAGTCACTTCAGGTATCGGAATGCCTTGTAAAGATAAACAAATGTAATTTTGGGCATTGCCTGTCATGATATACTCAGCGCCCCCCGACAGAGAAGGGAAGAGAAACAAATTAAAATGACTTTTGTGAGCTTCCTTTATTGGTCTGTGTTACTGACTGCTACCTACGTTATCAGTGCTGCATTCGAAGTGGTTGATTGACATTGTGCGCACACAATGTGCAATTCGCTGCTCCCCAGAGAGTAGACTTACAAGGAGAGAGAGAACTTTGATTATGGTTTAGCCAAGGTGTAGCCCCTTGTTTTTATTCACACAGAATCAGTGAGAAATGAGAACCATGCTTAAGGAGACATTATAGTTATGAGAATGAGAATACAGGACATAAGATCAGCAAAAAAGCTCAAAGATTGTACAAGCAATACAACAATTGTCTTCACTTTCCATTAGAGTGCAACACTCCAGAATGCATAGTGCCAAAAGGCCCCTATTCCTTAACCATCACCCCTGCATCTATCAAGGGAATCCCAGGGATTATTAGCAAGCATACCTTAGTGGAAACTTGACCTCCGACTCACAGATGGATGGGCAATACCCACAGTTCCATACCAACACATACACCAGGGCTTCGCATAGCTCTCCATCCCTGCAGGGGTACCTGTCACCAGGCCAAATTCCCCAAAATGTTCAGGTCCAGGCAACCTGGGCTAGGGCAGAAAGGTCCAGGACCATCAGCAGTTCAGTCCCTCCTTCTGCCTGTCCAGTGCGCACACAAATCAACACCCCTCCACAGGGTCAGCTCAGTAAATCAGTCAACATTTTCAGGCAGCTTCCTTTTCTGCTGCTAGCAATTCCCCCTTCCAGGAGTGGGTGGGTTTCTGATCCAATCCGCTGGAGTACAGTGGAGAGAAAAAGAGGCCAAACACATGACTCTTGACTCTTTAAATCTCCCGTCCCAGGCACCTCTCGATGACGCCACAATACTTCCTTTGTGGTGAAACAGAGAAAAGACTCCCCACCTTGGCTCCTGCCCGTGGAGCAACTAATGGCATCCCTCTGCTATTTGCAGGGGGCGCTTGGCCAAGACCTGTTGTAGGTACACTCTGCTTATGCACACATTGAGCATTAAGAGCCAGCTAATGTGACACTGTATATCCAAATTCCCCACTGACTGCTTTTGAAAAGAAAAGCAAAGGAAAAAAGCACTGCACATCAGAAACTATAATGTTACCTTTATTTTGTTTTACTAAAATCGGCATTTGGCATTCTTGAGTTAATGTTTCTTGTAGCGTTGTATGTGTTCCCTTTGAGCGGTCAGTACATCTCCAGTATCCCCAACGTTTTGTGGTCACGAGACATCTGTCATGAACTCTACATGGGGATTTTTTTGTGCAGTACGTACAGAGTTCCACAAATTGTGAATTCAATGAAGACACCAGACAGCAAGCATCAGGTCTGCTGCTCTCTGAGTCTTCATACACCAACATACTGGCAGTGACAGTGCAGTGAAATGTCTGTGAATTACATGGAACCGGGATTCTAAAAGCTCATAGGCTCAGGACACATGAGATGGGTGCCTCTCCTCCTCTGGCTTTTCACTGCTCCTTCACGATACAAAATGCATTAATTAATTCAATCATTCATTCACACATACATTCATCTCGTAATTGTCATATATTAACAACCCGCTTATGGCCTCAAGGCAATGATGCCATAGGTGTGTCTAAATTATACACAAATCAAGGACATATGACTTGACCACGATCACACAATGGGGGCAAGTTTAGTGGTTTAGAGTCAAAACGTCCAAGCCTGCAATTTAGCCATGAGACCACGTCCCCTACCTTTATAGGTTCATTTATAGCCCACAGCAAGGAATTAATGTGGGGGTCATCGCTTGAATCCATACAACTAAGGTACCATAATTTTTTTCTGGGTTTCTTTTACAAACTGATTGATTATTCTGATCTTAATCTTTCTCGCCATGGTCCTCCTTGAAGCAAAACGTGCCTGGGATGTGGACGATGGAAGAGAGGGCAATACCATTGTCCAACCTATTTCGAAAAGTTCCTATCGTGGGTAGATCAAGGAACAAAGGGAGATGTAAATAAAGAGATTTGTCCAAGATCACACAAACTAGGCAAACTGTAGAAGCCAGACTTCAAAATCATGTAGTATCATATTTCCAAAACTGGATTCCACTAGAGTCCATTCTCCCACCCTGGAAGCCTCAGTGGAATGTATTTGTGCTGATGACTTGTGAGGACTGGCTGTAGGGCTGCTGTACCAGGGATATTTAATTAATGTCTGCTCTGTCTACATCTCTAGTTGTTCAATCAAAAGGCTCTTTACACAAATAATCCAGTACTGCCTTTGAATAGATTTTTTGGGGAGGTGGAGAGGGTCTCTCCCGCCCTCTCCTGTCACTCCCCAGCAGGCCCTGAAGCTCCAAGCTGTAACCTCAAGGCTGAGCACACGCTGTCCACCTTACTCATCTTGCAGATGGTGCTCTGGACCATAGGAGGTGTGCAAAGCCCAAGTTCACCATACATACTCCTGAAAGTAGATTTTGTAAAAATCAATTTGACTTAATGAATATTCTGGAGTGCCACTGCAGGAATCTAACCATCTTTTCGCCTGCTTTTCTTTTAAAAATCCTTGGGTATAGAAGAAAGGAGCTGTTCTTGCAATAAGATATAGGGCAGCTGTGTTTTAATATTTCTAGACTACTTGTTCACAATTGCTTCATAAACCTTCTTGCTTTCTCACAATTTTATTTGAAATTTGCTTTAAAATTCATTATTAACCACTCTTTCAAAATCGCCTCCGGCGGAGAACCACTCAAACCTTCCTTACATCATTTTGCTGCGCTTGCTCACTTCCTAAAACTGAACCTCAAAGTTTGCGTCCCGCCACTTTAAAATTTCACCAGTGACCACTGCTATAGAGGCTTTTGATCAGCCCTCTTCATTCATTTGTTTGTTCATCTGCCCTTCACTCTTTGCTTCTGTCCACCACAACTCACAGCATGGGGCATTGGGTCAGCACACTTTGGCCTTAGGTTACCTTCTGCTTCAGTGACGTCATTTTGCGTGTGCACATTAACCTAACAGATAGTTTCCTTTCTCATTTTCTCAGGCACCTTTATTTTTAGGGCTTGCCTGAGACAGCGCATGTGCTGTCACTTGCAAGATTTTTTCTAACTAATACTTAAAAAGGGCTTTGAGCACACCCACTACTTGCCATTGGTTGGCTTTATCATCACTTTCATGTCTTCTCTTCCCATTGTTCAGTGGCAGCAGGTTTCATCGTGCTGGTCTTGTTACAGAGAACTTTGGGAGGATTTTGGTTACATCTTCTTTAGGTTCAAAACACACACCAAAGCCCTGCAGACAATTGAGTGCAAGTGTTCTAAAACCAAATCACTTTTACCCTCATGACCCTCATCTCATCACTCCAATTTGTGCCAACTCAATTCCCAAGTAGTTTTAAAAGAAGGTGATATTTGTGGCGGCTACTTTTCTGGTCACAGCGATGTGTGGCAAATCTTTTTTCCATTTTATTTCACATTTGCCTCCTGGCCTTTCATGAATCCAAATTTGTCCAATCAGCACTGAGGATGTGAGGACCAAGGGATGTGAATGATGAGATTACATGCAGGGTCACATAATTTTACGGTAATGACCAAGTTCTTGAAGTGTCTGATGGACGCAGTCAGACAGGCTGGAAGTGGAGTTTGTGCATAAATCACTGGTACAGCCAGGTGTGAGCAGAAAATTCCCGATGAGCATGAGGATTCTTTGGTGAAACATCCACCCAACACACCTCAACAGTGGATGCAAAGCACACAATACAGACTTGCACCTTCTCGCAAATTGACCTGCATTGCACTGTAGTGACACTTACTACTGTAACAACACTGAAAAAACTTTCCAAAAACAATAGATAAGGAAGGGCTCAAGAAGCTGAATTGAACCAGACAAAACCTGGACCACCATTGGAGATATCTAAAATGCAAAATATATAGACATGCATACACTGCTGTTTGCTTATTCCATCGTGTTATTGTTTTCATGGATACGGGTAAGGTACGCCTGAGTCTGTGCTCTGTGACATAGTGTAATTTAGGACCTTGTTCAAATCCCAGGATGCTCGTTTCCTGTCCAGGGAAGTCCTGGCTTGGCAGTTCAGGCTGGACTGTTCCCATGAGGAACAGGGTCAAGACTGATTTGCATATGGCTGGTCTGAACTGGGGTGGCAAAGTGAGCTAAAGATTGATGATGGATTCAACCCAGATCTGTGACTGGGGTGAGTGTCTGAAAAGTTTCAGCGCTCCGTCCATCATCTCCTTGTGTTTGCTCTGTGTGCCCTAAGTTGGCAGGGTATGCCCAAACATGGGTTCCTTGCTCACTTTGCTACTGGATTCAAGCTAGCCTGGCTGATGAAGGGTGTTACGCCAAACTGGTCTCAGGATGCTTGTTTCCAGTCCAGGGAAGACCTGGCTTGGAAGTTCGGGCTGGACTGTTTCCATGAGGAACAGTGTCAAGGCTGATTTGCATTTGGCTTGGTCTGAACTGGGGTGGCGAAGTGAGCTAAAGTATGATGATTGACTCAACCCAGATCTGTGACTGGGGGTGAGTATCTGAAAGGTTTCCGTACACCGTCCATCATCTCCTTGTGTTTGCTTTGTTTGCCCTAATTGGCAGGGTATGCCCGGACTTGGTTCCCTTGCTCACTTTGCCACTGGATTCAAGCTAGCCTGGCTAATGAGGGGTGTTACCCCGAAACCGGTCCCAGGATGCTTGTATCCGGTCCTGGGAAGGCCTGCCAAAATATATAGACATGCATACACTGCTGTTTGCTGATTACATTGTGTCAGTGTTTTCATCGATACAGGTAAGGTACGCCTGAGTCTGTGCTCTGTGACATGGTGTAATTTAGGACCTTGCTCAAGTCCCAGGATGCTTGTTTCCAGTCCAGGAAAGACCTGGCTTGGCATTTCAGGCCGAACTGTTCCCATGAGGAACATTGTCAAGCCTGATTTGCATATGGCTGGGTCTGAACTGGGATGGCGAAGTGAGTTAAAGAATGATGATGAATTCAACCCAGATCTGTGACTGGGGTTAAGTGTTTGAAAAGTTTCAGCAATCCGTCGATCATCTCCTTTTGTTTGCTCAGTCCTGAATAATGCAAGAGGCCATATTGGAATGGCGACTATCAGCAATTGACTTTGTCGCATTAAATGGTGCCCAATTATCACATTTAGGGGCATATTTACAAGGGCTTATTGCCACAGGAACAACACTTTTTATGATGTTCCTGTGGTGATAAGCCCTTCGCCTTATTTACAAGGCGGCATTAAGCCATGCCGCCTTGTAAATAAGGCCCTCTTTCATGCTACACTTAGCGTGAAACCGGATGTGCAATGGGTGTTGAGGTGGGTGTTCTGCTGAAACACCCATTGCTTTTGATGCTGCCCCATATTTACAAGGGTGGCATAAATACAGGGCAGTGCCAAAAATAAGGCCAAAAAAAACCTGGTCTTAACATGGCGAAATGGGGAGAAATTATTAATTTCTCCTCTTTTTTGCTGTTTCTATGTGTGCTACATTCTGCAGCACACATAGAAACAGCAAATCGACACAACTTACTGTTTATGTGCAGGATGGTTTCCCTGCACATAAACAATCATTAAAAAAAATTTGATTTGCAACTTCTATGTGTGCTGCACAATGCAGCACACATAGGAGTTACAAATCACCATTATGTTTTGTTTATGTGCAGGAAGGGACACCTTCCTACACATAAACAATCATTCCCCCCCACACAGGCACCCGTGCGCTATAGTGTAAGGGTCCCTGCGTTGGCGCTAGGCAGCTTAATTTAGCACCATTGCTAGGGAAAACGAAGGGGTGCACCGTATCATTGTAAATACGGCGCATCCCTGCATTTTTAAACTGACAGAGCGCGGCGTTAGCAATTTTGGAGCTAGCCCGCGCTCCACCAATTCATTGTAAATATGCCCCTTAGTGAGAAACATAACGTAAAATAAAACTTTAATATGAATTTTCAATTACAATAATTTAAGTCAGCATTGTATTAAAAGTGCCTTTGTTCAATGATTCTTTTATAATTATTAGGGTATACGTTTGCCTTATTTCAAATGAATAAACATTTTCTTCAAAATAGTCTGAAACTGAAAACAGGACATTAGGACAGAATAGCTTACAATGTCACCAAAAGGCAATTGTTATCTGAGTGCCTTTTAAAGTAAGACTAGTAGATGACATACAACACATTTTTAAAAATATTATGACTGAAGTTATGCCCAATGTGTGTCACCATTAATTTTTATTTTCCTTAATATATGTATTTTTATTTACTTTTAACCATGCTGCACAGCAGCTATGGTGCTGTACAACATGGCTAAAAACATTGACAATGCCCATGGATCTTGCATAGGCGATACCTATTTGCTTTGCCAATGCTTGTTAGGATGTTCTGCATCCGATTCTGAGGGGCATAATTATGAGACTCTTGCACCACCGGAGCATCACTTTTTATGGCGCTCTTGCGTCGCAAACCTTGAAATCATTTATGAGGCCACGCAAAGCCACTTTGCGTGCCTTTGAATGGCCTCATTTTTATGGAATAAGGCAAAGCAGCGCAAATCGGTGTGTTGCCTTACTCTGCGCTCAGGAGGCATTCCGTGAGCATTGTGGTGGGTGTTCCCATGCAACACCATTGGATTGTGACCCTTCCCCAGATTTGCAAGAGCATGTAAACCTGGGGAAGTGCCAACCCCGTACTCCTCCAGAGGTGAGGCGTAACAAAGAGAAATAACTTTATTTCTCCTTGTTTATTCCTCTTCATTCTGCAGCACACATAGAAAGAGGAAACACATCTCAGGTTTGTTTTTGTGCAGGAAGGTGCACATTCCTGAACAAAAACAATCCTGCCGCAAACACAGGCACCCTTGCACCATGGTACAAGGGTGACTGCGTTGGTGCTAGGCTGCCATAATGGCGCCAGTGCTGGGAGAAAGGACAGGAATGCACCATATTGGATCAATGCAGTGCATTCCTGCCCTTTCACTTTGACATAGGGCAGCGCAGAAAGGTGAATTGTTGTGCTGCCCTACGTCAAAACCCCATAAAGGAGGCTGTGAGTGAATTGTTTTGGCGTAATCAGTACTTTCATTTGTTCCTACGAACTAAATTGCCTTCCATCATCTCACTCCCTTGGTACAATATAGGTTTATTCTTTTCCTGCCTTCAATGTGTATTCCTCATCCTGATGGTTGCATTAATTCTAATTTGCGATGCTTGTGCTGTGCCGTTACTTTCGTGATGTGGTTGGCAGGGTATAGGGTAAATGGCTAAGTATGTATGCATTTGTTAGTTGATATTTTATTTGTGTACATACAGAATTTTGCCTTCAGTGTAATAAGAATACGATCATCCTTGCTTACATTATATTAGCTGCTGACTATCCCAAAAAACTCTTAAAATATTGTAATGCATCATATATGCCATAAGCTGCGTGACTCCTCATTAACTGAGTATGCACTTTCCAGCCCTTCTTGAAACAGACGGTGAGTTTACTGGTAATGACCCATAAGTTGTTTCCATACTCCAGGAAACATGCTGGGAGGGGTCTATGGGCCAGATGTATGGAAGTAGCATTTTGGGATTCTAAAATAGCAATTTTTACCGAATCGCTATTTGGTAATCGCAAAATGGTATGTATAGGAATCGCAAAATATTTTGCGATTCCTTAATATTACCTAAGAGCGATTCAGTAAATAGCAAATGCTATTAACTAATATTACTCCATTCGTTCCTATGGGCCAAAAGGCCCTTAGGTGCGAATAATTTTCAATTAGCTAATTTGAGATTACCTAATTGCTAATCGTAAATTAGCAAATGCAAAGCCAAGGGTGCTCGGGGGCCTTGGGCCCCCGTCAAGCACCCCCAAAACAATTGTGCACATGTAAAGCACACACATGCCCTGGGGGAATGTGTGTCCCACATGGCACTTTGAAAAATGCTCTTTTGTGCATTTTTCAAAGTTTGCACATGATTACTATCAACTTGAAGTTGATGGTAATACCGTTTCTCTAAATGCACAGTTCACATTTAGGAAAGGCTTATTACATGTGCCTTAGAGATTCGCAAATTGAAATTCTCTATTTGAGTTCGCAATTTAGGTAATCGCTAAAGTTGCAATTACCTAATTTGCCAACCCAAAAGCCTTTCATACATAGGGGAAGGCCAATTTTGCGATTAGCACCGTTTGCAAATGCAAAATGCTTTCATACATCTGGCCCTATATTTTGTCCCGGGTTTGGGGATGTTTGTTGCAGTTTGTTCAACATAGCATTAAATATTTCCTCAGTGTGACTTTTTAGAAAAATGCTCATCCAATTTTATTTCTAACATTTTTTTCCAGGTTTCATGTAAGTTTGCATCTGCCCGACGTTTTTATGAAGGCTGTCATCCTAAAATCTGATCTCCTTTGTTTTTGCTCATAGGGTGTGTGCTGGAAACCTATGTGCATTAGTACAATTTATGTATTAATATTCTCAAACCCAGACTTGGAACTTAATTGCTTAAACCTGCCTCTTTGGATAGGTGGAACAGGATAAATTAGAGGAGTTAAACTGGCATTGATGCTGTCTTTCTTTAAATGCAAGAAACTGATAAAAAAAATTGGGGTCATATTTATCATTATATCACGCAGTGCAGCAAGTTACTTTCCTGCGCTGCACTGCGTGATAGGGAAAGGGCAGGAATGCGCTGTACTTAACATTGTATGGCACTTTCCAGGCCTTTTCTTGCACTGGCCCACAATGTGCTGCCTAGCTGCCTAGCACCAACGCACCAACGCAGGCACCCTTGCACCATGGTGCAAGGCTGTCTGTGTTGTAAGCAGGATTGTTTTTGTGCAGGAAGGGACAGATTCCTGCACAAAAACAATCTCTTGAGGCAATTTCCTCTTTCTATGTGTTCTGCAGAATGCAGCACACATTTAGAGAGAAAGTAACGGGCAGACCTAAAAATATTTCTCCTTGTTAAGCCTCACCAGGGGAGGCGTAGTTTTTTGGTGCAGGTTTACCAGTAATGATAAATCTAGGAATGCGCCAAAATCCATGGGTGATGTGTGGGAACATCCAACTCCACCCATGGAACTCCTTCCCAGGGTAGAGTAACCCAATGCAGTAATTTGCGCTGCATTGCATTACTCTAGATTTATCAAGCCAGGCAAGGCCACCTTGCATGGCTTTGCCTTGCTTGGTAATTCTAACTTAAGAGTTGCGTCACTATTGCCCCACATGGCATGGTGAAAGAGCAACGCAACTCCTTGATAAATATGACTCCTGATTTATTTGTTTGGCGAGTGCAATCTTATCCTTGCTGGGTTTAGTATATGCACACCAGCAGCCATGTCAGTAATGTACTCTTGTTATCTATTTCACAATCCATAATTTTTAAATCACTCAACACCATTCACCTCTGAGATTTTCAGACAAAATTTCACTTTAAGTGTGTACTCAAGTCTTACGTATTCAATTATATGCAGAATGCACATTTTTATCCTGATGTTGGGCCAGATATTTGTAGAAAGGCCTTGTTAAATCCTCAATTTCAATTCAATAATGGAGATCTTGTCATCTTTACCTACAGTGCCATGGTGGGCCTTACCCTACCGGCAGGCATTGTGCATACTGCACTATTCATGGGTTCCAGCCAACTATAAACTCAAAATAAAACAAGAACAGGAAAAAAACATTTTTATTGTATTAGGAATAGGAGCAGTAAAAGTAATGACTTCTTAAACTCAACCCTGCGTGAGTTCGCTGTTGCCTACTCTCGTTTTTAACTCACTACAGATTTTTTACTGTTTGTTGAAATTCTTTTTCATTTACTCACTGTGGTTTGGCTAGCTTCTGCATATGAACAACACACACCTAGATATGCTCTGCAGAGCACATGGTATTCTTGTAAAACGGGTTAGGAACACATTGTTGGCTTTTTATGACTTGGAGTTTCCTCGCACATGTGCATCGACAAACGATTGGCTGGAGTGTTTTTCGAAATTACATTGATTAATTTTCTACCATCCTTATATTTCTTTTGGATTCATTTTAGCAATTTTTAAAGTTGTGACTGTTAGGTGAAATGTATTGATAAAAGCTCAATTGGCCAACGTTACATGCAAAATACCCAGTAGGCAAGTGGTCTGTTGACCATGGAATCTTGTTTAAATGATATTCAACCTGGTTCAACAGACCATCAATTTACATTTAGTTGAGTGAAGGGGGTTCTGACCTCCATGATCACAGCAACATTACTATTTGAAGATTTCTGTAGCAGGATGACAAGCTCCATTTGCCGTCTGTGAGTGGGCCGGCCTACAGCAGCTGTTATTCTCATGACAGAGCGTGAAGAAACCTTTCTATTGGCCTTGACTGCTCTCTGTTCAGGACTCCTTCTACTTGGCCTACCCGAGACCTTTAAGTCACCTATGATTGGGAAGAGTCACAAAATATCTACAGAAAACATAATTACAAAATGAACAATTGTTAGACTGAATGCCAAACGATGTCAAACACTCACCCCCAGTAGAGAGCTGAGCCTAAATCCATCGTTTTGTTTGCTCAAAACACCCCCCCAGTTCGGACCTAGCCATATGCAAATCAGTATTGACCCTGTTCCCTATGGGAACACTCCAGCCTGAACTGCCAAGCCAGGTCTTACCTGGACCGGAATCAAGCATCCTAGGATTGGTTTCGGGGTATAACCCATCATCAGCCAGAATAACTTGAATCTAGTGGCATGGCGAGCACGGGACCCACATATGAACATCCCTGTCACACTTGGGGTGACAAATGAAAAAAGAACAATTGATGGATGGAATTCTGAGCAATGTCAAACACTCACCCCCCAGTACAGAGATCTGAGCCTAAATCCATCGTTGTTTTGCTCACCACACCACCCCAGTTTTGATCTAGCCATATGCAAATCAGTCTTGAACCTGCTTCCCATGGGAACACTCCAGCCTGAACTGCCAAGCCAGGTCTTCCCCGGACTGGAAACAAGCATCCTAGGACTGGTTTCGGGGTATCACCCATCATCAGCCAGAATAACTTGAAACCAGTGGCATGGCAAGCACGGGACCCACTTCTGGGCATCCCCGTCTCACTTGGGGTGACAAATGCAAAAAGAAAAAGGGATGGACGGAATGCTGAACAATGTCAAACACTCACCCCTGATACAGAGATCGGAGCCTAAATCCATTGTTTGTTTGCTCACCACACCACCCCAGTTTAGACCCAGCCATATGCAAATCAGTCTTGACCCTGCTCCCCATGGGAACAGTCCAGCCTGAACTGCCAAGCTAGGTCCTCCCTGGACCGGAAACAAGCATCCTAGGACCGGTTTCAAGGTATCACCCCTCATCAGCCAGGATAACATAATTATTAGTTCCCTTTTCAAGCCTTTGCTCTCAGCACATTTTTGACGTTTTGCAAACTATTTGCAGGTTTTTGAAATTTTGGAAAATATTTGAAAGTGTTCAGGTAGAGAAAAAGTGTGTAGAAACATCAGCAAAAAAAAGGGAAATGATTTGAGCTAAGGAGGTGGAGCAAAGTTTGCAACAATTAACTTCGACTAACAACACTGCAGGCACTGACCAAGGCATCCGTTCATTTTAAAAACAGCTTAGCTGCTTTTCAGGCTCGGCTAAGCAGTGGGCAGCTGCAAAATTATCCTTTACAGGGAAGCCAACCAGCCCACATCCCCCAGTGACTCCAAGAGGCTTGCATTGATTATTATTATTTTATTTACAAAGCTCTTGTACACTCCCTAGTGCATCATGACACTGAAAAGAAAAGTCTTGCAGGATTGCACCAAGGCTGAGGTGGGTAACAGGAACAACGGAGTCTGAGTGTTTTGAAGGGTAAATGGTCCATCTGTTGATGAAGTGTGAAAGGCAGAAAGTTCAACATTTTGGGCCCAAGATAAGTAAAGTGAGCACCCACACTCACAAGACAAGTATTCTACTCTCTGAAACTGAATGCAGCTTGCACGTGTCCTGTTACAGTAGAATTATCCATGTTTGGGCTGAGAAAAGGCTGTAGGAGGACATATACCTTGATATTAGAACTCAGACAGGCTTCTGTAAGGTGTGTGGGATGGTAATGTATAAGAGAAATGGAGACCTTGAAATCAGTAACTACAAAGAGTAATCAAAGAAAGAAGTGCATGAGGTAGAAAAATAACCTGTTTGATGTACTTTTCTCATTAGTTTCAGCAGTGAACTAAGAACATGATTTTTCATTGTCATTTCTGCAGATTTCAGAGGTATCCTACGCAACTTCTAAAAAAATATTATCTGCAGAGTTTCACACATTTTTTTCTGCAGATTTAAACTTCCTCTACATGACTGCTACCTGTGTGTGGGAGTGGCTGGGCCACACAGCCTGTCTTTGCAGAATTCAAGGTGCAGAGTCCTTATGAGCTGCGTGTATCCATTCATTGTCTAGAAGGAGCAGATAATCTGTTGTGGCCTAAAAATATAGGGCTTTCTAGCAAGAAATGGCACTGGTCCTGGGCCATCAAGGAAGAGGGTTCACCTGAGGCTTGCATGTTTGTTGTAGGATGTGCATATGTGAATATGTATCTTAACAAAATTTACTGCATTTACTCCCTCAGTCTCTCCAAAGAATACTCCTTGTCAACACAATAGGGAACAGCACACACAGCATCCTCACCTCTGTGAATGACCTGTCCTCTCATTTGAGGGAATTACCTTGGCATTGTAACCCATGAAGTATAACTAATATTTTTGCTTGCAAAAGATGACTTTATCCAGGGTTAGCCTTAACAGACCCCCATGGAAGGTAAGCGCAGGTGTTAAATCCACCTATGCAAGACCCTCTTACCAATTTTTGGCTGAGAGAGAATCGAACCTGACTGTCAGTAGCATAACCTTAGCCTATCAGACTGTCATGAAAGGAAACACATTGTGCCTAGGTGTATGGTTTACACATGCCAAGGTTTGGGAGAAAAAAAACTAATTTGTGCATGGGAAAACACTGAGATGTGAAATCGAAGCAGCAGTCTAATGCACGTCAGGGCAAGCAACTTAACTCCCACCAGATTAAGTTCTCCTCTTTTAGTTTGATGTGAAAATGCTCTGTAGCCCTCTTTAAAAAAACACCCACAGACTCATTCATGCTCAGCAACAACACTTTCCTTCAAATTTCAACAAAAGACTATCTCCCACTTTCACGTTTTGCTATCTCTGTCCATTTATGTCACCAGCCCAGTTCTCTTTGTAAACTGCAGTAAATGTTTTGACCACTAGCCTCTGCTCTTTCACATACAAAAACAAAACAGGAACACAGGCACTCTATCTAATTACACTCAGCCAATTTACACTTCAGTCACCTGTATTTACTCAATGTTTCATAAACCAAGCACAGTATGTTCATCCATCCAGAGATATTTTACTTACTGCCCATTATGCTGCCTGGCATGCATGTGGAGTAGCAATGAAGGATCTACATTTCTGT
Organism: Calotriton arnoldi; assembly: GCA_963921515.1. Taxonomy (NCBI): domain Eukaryota; kingdom Metazoa; phylum Chordata; class Amphibia; order Caudata; family Salamandridae; genus Calotriton; species Calotriton arnoldi. The sequence continues at coordinate 209,874 of CAWUFW010004877.1, forward strand.
CTGTCTGAGGCAAGTTTTTGTATGGTGCCCTCTCTGTGGTTCAGGATCTTTATTTTTGTTTCCAGAATTTGCATCCAGTTGTGGTCCTGTCTCTCTCCCGTTTCCCTACTGGAGTCCAGTGTAGAGCTTTTCGTGTGAAGGAATCTTGTTCTCTTCTGATGGTGTGTCCTATCCATCTCTATCTGTATCTCATGATAATGGTGCCCATGCTCTCTTGCTTGCATCTGGTGACCAGTTCCTGTCTGGAGATGGTTTGTAGCCAAAAAATGGGCAAGATTTTTCTCAGTTTACTGCTGTGGAAGGCATACAGCTTGGTGAAGTCACTTTTCATCATCCACCAGCATTCTGATCCATACAAGACTGTACACAGGACACAGCTCTGGTATAGCCTCAGCTTGATGTTGGTGCCAGACTGAGATGACCTTCACATCCTGAAGGCATTCCTGGCATTGTTCAGTTTACTCTTGCCTTCCCTTCATCTTGCCTGATAGTACTGCCTATGTAGGTGAAATTCTTCAGTCATTGCTAGGTCCTCTACATCCACCATGACTGGGAAGGGTTTGGGATGTTGAGTGACATGGCTTTTGATTTCTTTGTGTTGATCTTCAGACCCACTTGCTGTGCATGCATGTTGAGGCGGGGCGTCTTTTCCTGCATATGCTAGTGTGTGTTAGAGAGCAAAGCTAGGTCATCTGCCTAGTCAAGATCCTTCAGTGTAGAGAAAAAGGTCCATCTGATGCCTCTGGCTTGGTCTTCGGTTGTGCATTGCATCACCTAGTTGATGACTAGGTTGAAGAACAGCGCTGACATCACGCATTCCTATCTCACTTCAAAGCAATTTTCACTATCCCCCACTTTGCAGGTAAAATTATCATAGAAGCTTTTGATGAGGAGAACTATGTGCTGCTGTATGCCAGAGGGTGTCACGGTGGATACTGTCAAAGGCTTTCTCAAATCCAATGAAGCTGATGTATAGTTATCTCTGCCTTTCCATGCACTGAGCCCCTGCCCTTGCTTAACCCAGCTGATCTATTTTACCTTCGTGTCCAGGTCATCTGTATAATGATTTTCACCAGGGGTTTACTTGGGATTGACACCAGGGTGATTTCACACCCGTTATTGCAGTTGGTTAATGCTCCCTTCTTTGCAAACTTGATGATGATGCCTTGGTTCCAGTCATCTGGTACTTTCTTTCCCTCCCAAATTGTTAGAAACAGTGCATGGAGGATCAGCAAACAGGAAAATGAGATATAACATGCAGAATCCTTTTTAATACACTGAATTATGTATGTTTTGTCTCTTTTTTCCTGCCCCTTTTCCTAATTTTTCTTTCAAAATAGATTTTATTGGATTTTCCAAGAGAAAAGCGTCCGAGGGACCGGACGTGGATACATTAAATTGCCAACGAGATAACACAATATTGCCAGCAAAAAACCAGAATAATAAGAATAAAAGAAAAGAAAACAACAATGAAACATAAGCATGCGCATAGTAACCTTATGGTGCCGACACTGCTCATAGTCTGACATACACGTAGTTTATGAAGCATGAGAGTTCGTGCAATATTCTCGGTCATATTGTTGAATTTCAGCTTCCAGTTGCAGGTCTGCAGAGTGTATGGGCTCTAGGATCAATCCCCGATGGTCTACCCAGCCTTGCCATATTTTGGGATGCTTCAGTGAACACCCCTTCACCTGAAATACTGTGACCTTGAGGCCCATACAGAAGTCCATACCTTTCTTCCAGACGCCCAGCAAAGGTGGGCTTGTGGCTTTACATTGTCAGGCAATATCCCATTTTGCAAGGGTAAGACCAAGAAATAACAGGTGAAACTTGTATCTGTTAGTGCCTATCCCTTCAGTGCTGTGCAACAGGAGTAGTTTCAGGGTCAGTAGAAACTTCCATGCAAGAACTTTGGCCAAGCAATACACACTCCAAAATCGGGCCAGAACCCTGCAATAATTGAATGTAAAAGTACCATCACTGGCCTCACATCGCAGGCATCTAGGGGAACTGATAAGTCCCATACTCCACAGCCGGTGTCTAGTTAAGTATGCTCTGTGAAGATATTTAAATTGGATGAAACTCATGTGAGAGGAGATCCTGGCCCCACGGGGGAACTCCAGAGCCTCTGCTCAGTTGTAGTCTATGTCTCCCAGGTTGTTTTGCCATGCTGATCAATGGGTATCTAAAGTAGTAGAGATATTAGTAATTAGATATTGATACATCATTATTATTTTATGGCTGCCAAGATCGCCCATAAGAAATTTCCTGTCTAACGGGTTGAAATCCGGGAGGGCCAAGAGAGTAGAGATGTAGGGGGTCAGGGCATGGCGCAGCTGCAAGTATTTATAAACTTGACTATGGTGCATTAAAAATTCAGATTGGAGTTCCTGGAACGATTTAAGAACAAGGCCCACATCACATCCCCCAGAGTAGAGATACCGATATGATCCCAACCCTGGAGGTCCTGCAGCACCGCCACCTGAGGAATGAGTGAATTCTGCCACAGCGGAGTCTTCCGCGTAAGGTGACTACACCACCCCATCCTACAAAGGGACTGCCTCCACACCAGGACCACCATTCCTATAGCCGGGGGAGGGAGCCCACAGCTGATCTGCTATATAGGAACTTAATAATGGATGGTTCATCCATCACCCACTGCTCCACAGCATAGGCTGGGCCATCTCTTGGGCAATACCACCAGTCATTAATTACTTACAGATGTGAGGCCATGTGATAGGATTGGATAACTGCGACTGCAATGCCTCCACAATACGAGGATTGGAAGAAGGTGTGTAGAGCTACTCGAGAAGCACCTCTGCCCCATAAAAACTGTTCCAGGACCGCATTAATCTGTCGGAACCACGTGGGTAGAACCGGATAGGGGTAATACTATTCGTGGTATAGAAGGCGAGGTAGGGATACCACCTGAAAGAGGTAGTTGGGACCAAGCTCTAACCTCGGCCTTGATATGCTCCATCACTGGGACCAAATTACGATCCAATGAGACCATTGGGTTGTGCGACAGAAACACATGAAGGTATTGAAAATCGTCTGCCACTGAGGACAGTTCCACAGCCCAAGTAATGTCACTTGATGATCATTTCAGCTGCAGCAGCACCAATTTGCTAACATTCATATACAGCCCTGACAACTCCCTAAATACGTTCATTATACTCTGGATCCGGGGACCAGAGGTAGTCGGGTCAGTAATGAAAAATAAGACATCGTTGGCGTATAATGTTATACCATCCGACACCTCCACGGATCATTCAAAACCCCAGACCTGGGCATCTATTCTCACTCAAGCAGCCAGCGACTTCATGGGCAGGGCAAATAATAGGGGGGAGCAGAGGGCAACCCTGTCTAGTGCCGCGCTGGATAGGGAACTGAGCCGAAACCGAGCCTGACACTCAAACTTCTGCTGTCAGGTCGGTATATAGAAGTTGAATGTGTGAAAGAAATCTAGGTCCCATACTGAGCCGCCGGAGTAGCACAAACAGATACATCCAACTGACGGAGTCAAAGGCCCTGTCAATGTCCGCTAAAAGTAAAGCTGCGGGACGTTCCAGTCGATCCACTAGGGCTAATGCATTATGAGCCCAGCAGATGTTATGGCGAGTAGCACGATGAGACATAAAGCCAGCCTGGTCAGAATGGACCAGGTCTACCATATGGGACATCAGTCTGTTATCCAGAGCTTTGGCCAGCAGCTTGGCTTCTATGTTTAAGAGGGAGATTGCACAGCATGAAAAGTGGACCTCCTGGGACCGTCCTGGTTTAGGGTGCAACCCTGCCAAAGCAGCCATCAATTCTTCTACCGTCAAGGGGGCATCTAACTGCGTCCGAACCATTGCGAAAGAGATTTCGGAGGTAAACATCGTTTGCCATGAATCCTTTTCCCCGCAGGGAATTACAACATGGAAGTTACAACGACCGTGTTGTAACAACGCATACCATTACTCCGCAAGTTGGAACAACGACTTGTGGAGGGGTCAGAAGGTGTTGGATTTAAAATCCAACACCTTCCCTACTGTTGCACATACTGGAGTTGGAATAGTAAATTATACTATTCCAACATCCAGCGCCCCCCCTAGAGCAAGTCGTTATGACTTGCGGGGTAATGGTATGCGTTGTTACAACACGGTCATTGTAACAACCGCGTTGTAATTAACCGTGGGCGGACAACTCTGCTCCGCCCGCGGAGTGTGCGGAGATGTGCCTACTCCGCGTTCTGGGAAGAACGCGGAGTAGGCAAATCCCCGCACACTCCGCAGCGGAGCGGAGTTGGCCCACCATCCGCCTCCACACACCTATTAAGATATAAGCTACAAGTAATTTAAGAAAAGTAAAAACCACTTACCTGTTTACTGCGGCGTCCCCGGGTTGCCCTCCTCCTCTTCCTCGCCATACGGGTACTGCTTGAGAGAACTGCTTGGAGGCGGGCGGCGTAGCTGAGCTCCACGGAGTTTGTTTCCAACTCCGTGGCCCTCCGCGTAGCCCCGCTACGTGGACTACGCCCAGGGTTAGTTGTAATTGCATGCAGGGAAAAAGCATGCGGAAAATGTGGCATATACGATTTCGGAGGCAGGGCATCTAAAAAGTCTGCTATTTGTGCGGCCGTCAGAACCTCTCTATCAGCATATATCAGTGGTTCCCAAACTGTGCGCCGCGGCTCCCCGGTGCGCCGTCATGAGTAGCCAGGGGCGCCGCGCTCACGTTAGGTGGAAAATGAAGTTTATTGCAGCTGCAGCGCAAAATACGTGCCACCTGCATAATCCGGGAACATGGTTTGGCCCAAGAGTGCACATACGTTCGTACGTAGGTACGTGCTTTCACAGGCATAGTAGTCTCCATTACTGGCATAGGCAGCTCGCCTTCAGACATCAGGGGACCCAGTCAAGATGAATGTTCGTTTTGGGACACGGTCAGGGGCCAACAATACATTTATCCAAATCTACATTCAGAGACCTGTCGAACTGAATGTTCCTTCTGGGCCAGAACAAAAGGCGAACAGCCATCAGGGCAATCTTCCCAGAGGACACCAACTGCTGTCGCTCGCTCAGAACGGTCACAAGTTTGTTAAAATAGCGAGACGGTCTCCTACCGTCTGATTGGCCGTGAGTGAACTGCTCAAATGACTGATCGGTGCGAGAAACGCAGAGTTAGCTTTTATGCTGTAAACCTCCTGTGAGCAAAGCAGCTGTTCCAGGTAACTCCACCGCGACGTCACCCCTTCCGTATAAGAGGGGGAGGTTTGGTGCCCCGGTGTCCTGGCTGTGCTCACACCAGCCCATGCCGGTATTGGTGATTCGTCATCATCACCTTTCCTCATGATGGCAGGTGAGTGAACACGCACACGGTGATGCACGCTCCTATGAGGCAGCAGCTTCTTAAAGTCCAAACAAAGTGGCAAAGCTCGGAGGGTGTCCTCGTCCACTTTGGAGGGCCATGGTCAGAGTTTACCAGAATGACCATCTCTTTGGCTCTTTTATCGTACCACAAGTGTCTGCTTTCAGGATTTTTTTCTTTATCTAAAAGCACTCCATGAGAATGCCTGTTTCCCCTGTTCCTGTGTTTTTGCCACATTTAAATAAATGTGGCAAAAACACAGGAAACAGGGGAAACAGGCATTCTCATGGAGTGCTTTAGATAAAGAAAAAAATCCTGAAAGCAGACACTTGTGGTACGATAAAAAGAGCCAAAGAGATGGTAAACAAGCTATGTTTGACTGGGACAAAGACTAGATGTGCAGCGCTGTATTTTCAGCATTTGCATGCGTTTATGTGTGAATGGTAGTGTGTCTGTGTGTGCTCTCTTGTGTTTGCTTCGATGACTTGAATGTGCTACAGCTTGTCTCTGGTCTGCTGTATTTGCAGCATTGGTGCATGCAGGCATGTGTGAGCTCTGTTATATGTGCTGTATTGGCATGTTTGTGCTCCGTTTAAATTTGCTGCACATGCCCAGGAAGTACTCCCGAGGTCGGGCTTACACCCCCCCCACCCGCCCACCGGTAAAAAAATGGTGGGGAGCCACGGCCAACTGCCAATTAGGTCAAGGGAGCCACAGGTCAAAAAAGTTTGGGAACCACTGGCATATATGGTCGGATAATAGCTGGCAATAATGTTGGCTACTGCGCTTGGAGTAGTGAGTAGGGTTCCCTGTTCGTATCGAATGGTGGGAGTCTGGACTGTCGATCGGGCTTTCTGGCACGGTCTATGTGATAGTTTCCCAGACTTATCCCCCCATTGATATATAGCCTGCATTGGGAGGCCATCCAAGCACATTTGGCCTCTTCCAAGACCACCCTCTGATAATGCTGGTGAGCTAAGCCCAGCTGCCGGCATGCCAACCCGCCCCCATCTCCTCATCATTTGCAATCCGTCGGCAGATACTAATGTCAATACCATGTATGGTGGGCTTTAATGCTTCCCAAAGTATGATCTTGTAGGAGGCAGTTGTTATGTTAAGGGAAAAGTATTCGGTCACGGCACGATGTATGCATTTTTATATGTCGGGTTCTGCAAATGCCATGGAGACAGCCACCAGCGAAACGGAAGGCGTCGAGGGCCACAGTGCCACCGGAGAAGGGTCCCATAAAGCTCTAGGTAGGATCTCTATGTCAGAAACTCTATGTGTGTGGCCCATCGGTACGCATAGGTACAAGCTGAGAGAATGACCCATTCACCGTAGAATAAAATGTAAAGCCTTCATCGTTGGGGTGATAGGCCCGCCACTTGTCCGCCCATCCGACCGCTTCTATCAGGGACCTCAAGGAGGGTATTCGTACTTTGCCCCCACGCCCCGTCACCCACCACCTTTCACACTCCTGAAAGATAAGATCATGTCAATCCCCCCCTATGACAGCCAAAACCCCCGGCAGGGATCCCCGTACACCCACAATATGATCTACAAAAGTTTGGCAGTGTGGTGGAGGGGCGTAGACACGGCCTATGTAGACACGACAAATATTCCTTTTTTATCCACCCATGACTTCAGGGCCTGGAAGGGCACTCTGCAGTGTATTAGAATGGCCACACCCCTTGAACCCCTCACAAAGCCTGAGTGATATGTCTGTGCAAACCCAAATTGAGCCAAGCAGGGGACCTTAGACTCAAGGTGAAATGTCTTGTGCATCAAAAGAATATCTGCCTTTAGTGGTTGGTGTCAGACTCCCAATTAATAAAACAGAAACCTCATATATTTTTGGCAAAATAACAAGTATCTCTGTCTTTACATGCTAAAATGCATATAGTCATTTCACAAAAGAGAAAATGAAAATTTAGCAAACAGTGAGAGAGGTGATGATTTTGGGATCCTCCCTAACCTAGGGAGAGAACCAAGCAGATGCCTTGAAAACAAAGAGCACATCTTGCTGAACGATTCGGTGGTGGTCCCATCCTTTTAGGACCACCCCAAGCACAGTTATGGGCAAAAATACAATCCCAACCAAAGGCCCTGCACAGCATTATGGGACGAGATTAGCAGTGGGCAGTGAATATTATAGTATCCAATATCAAAATAATTCTACAAAGAGCTGCAGTTCAACTAGTCGTTACTAGGTGTCCCTCACGAGTCAAACGCAAAAGCATTGAAATTATTACATCAAGCTGCAGTTCCACTAGTCGTTACTAGGTGTCCCTCACAAGTCAAATGCAAAAGCATTGAAACCCTTTAATGAAGCTGCAGTTCCACTAGTCGTTACTAGGTGTCCCTCATGAGTCAAATGCAAAAGCATTTGACTTGAGGGACACCTAGCAATATAAGAGTACGAAAGAGACTACAGGCTTATTTGAAAACATTGCCCATAGCCTTTAATTTGGAGCATTGTTGAACTAGGATCTTCATTGCTGGGCTCATGTAGTTGGAACAAGTCAATCCTTTGATAATAATGAGATGCTTGAACCAGACTTTGAAGTTTCAGGATGGACTTAGCCGAGAGATAACTGCCAGGATTAGACCAACCCACTGTGGGGAGCAGAAGCGGAACAATTCTACGGAATAAATGTAGGTCCAGGAAGGCATTCCTTACTTCTGTGTTGCATTGACTTGAGCATCGAATTACAGATATTGAATTACAGATTCTTGTATTTGATAAATCAACCTTTGTGAGCCTGTTTCTTGGCAGAAAGGTATGGCTCTGTAGTAGCTTAACTGTTGAAAACAGAGTGTGAACTGAGCCCACCAGTCTCAGTTGTGGCTGTGATTAAGCCTAACCAATTTTTGTGCATCTGTATCTGGATGGCAATCAGGCATACTGCAACCTCCTGACAACCACCAGCATCTGCCTCTATTTTTATGTGGATCTGAATGGCATTATGCTTATGTTTATGTTTATGGATTTATAAAGCGCGTAGCTGCCCTTCGGCTTCCCAGCGCTAGGAGAAACATAACAGCGATGGTCTAAGTCAGAGTGTCTGAGATCAGTAGTTTTTAAGGAAATAGCAGTGTTTTGAGTTTTTTTCTGAATGCTAATTCGTTGGTTATCATGCGCATGTCCCTGGGTAGTGTGTTTCACATTTTGGGAACCAAGTGCTTAAAGGACCTTCCTCCCCATCTTGCTCTTTTTATTCTGCCCTGTTGCATAAGAAGGTCCTGTGAAGACCCTAGGGTCCTACTCGGTGTGTAGTGTTTAACCAGTATTTTGATTAGTGCCGGGCCTCTGTCATTCATGGCTCTGTGGGCAATACACAGGGCCTTGAACTTAATCCTCGACTGGACTGGAAGCCAGTGAAGTTTACTCAGGGCTGTCCAGGCTGACTGCTGTTTCGGGATTTGTAACAGGGTCCTTGCTGCGGCATTCTGCACTACCTGCAGCCGATTAATGACGTATTTTGGGGCGCCCAGATACAGAGAGTTCCTGTAGTCCAGCTGTGACAAGATTAATGCTTGGACCACAATTCTACGAGATTGTTCAGGTAAGATAGGGAGGATTTTTCGAAGCATATGTAGTAGGCCGAAGCATTTGCCGGAAAGTTTCTTTGCTTGGATCTCCATATTAAGATTTTCGTCTAGCCAGATACCCAGGTTTTTGATGGCAGTCTTGGAAGTTAGTGGTTCACCAAACTGAGTGGGCCAGCTTATAAGATTCCTGGGGACTGTTTTGTTTCCCAGGAACATAAGTTCCGTTTTATCCCCGTTCAGTTTAAGGGAACATTTATACATCCATTCAGTTATTCGAGTCATGCAAGGCCCTAAGTTGTTGTGTATGGAGTGGGGGTCGTTTGTCACTGATAATACAAGTTGTGTATCATCTGCGTGGGACACTATGGATAGACCAAATTCGTGTACTATCCTTGCTAGAGGTTGCATGTAAATATTAAAAAGTGTGGGGCTCAGTGCCGAGCCCTGTGGCACTCCGCACGGTAGTTGTAAGGTATCTGATAGATAGTTCCCTTCCAGCAATTGAAATGACCCGTCTTTCAGAATTGCAGTCAGCCACTTCATCGCTGTGCCTGTGATACTTTCTTCCTTTAGCCTATTGATCAATGTGCAATGGTCCACCGTATCAAATGAGGCACTCAGATCCAGGAGTAGAATGGCCGCTGTACATCCTTGGTCTAACACTCTTTTTAGTTCCTCCGTTACCACCAGCAGAGCTGACTCTGTGCTATGTTGGGGCCGGAAACCCATTTGTGAGTCATGTAACCTTTGATTTTCTTCTAGATATTGGGACAAGGTGTGGTTTACAGTTTTTTGGGCAATTTTGCCTAATAGTGGTAGGAGCGAAATGGGTCGGTAGTTTCCAGGTTCAGCTGGATCCAACTGGGGTTTCTTCAATAATGGCCTTATGATCGCATGTTTCCATGTTTTTGGGACTACACCTTGGGATAGGGAGAGTGATACCAAGGCTGCAGTGATTGATTTTGCTCTTGTGCCCGATTGTAGCAGGATATCTGGTGTAATTGAATCTTAACATATGGATTCCAAGTTGGTGCTCTTCAATAAGTTTAGCTAGCAGAGACATCATGGGGAGGACAGAGCCATAGGGTACTCAAAGTGGATAGGAAATATTTTGCATAGTTGGTAGAACAATTTTATGAAGGGAGATGTTACAAAGCACCATGGTGCATTTCATTGTGAACCACAGAAGGAGGAATGCCCTTCATAAGAAAGTAGGCTATTATTTAGGGTGGGTGACTGCCCTCCTCAACAAATAATAACACTCCTTGTCATTGTCAACCCTCACAGTCACTAAATCAATCTAAGCTCAACTCCATAGTAGCTATGGCACAGAGCAGACAGGCTTAACTTAGAGCAATGTGTAAAGTATTCATGCAGTATTAAAACAGTAATAAAGTCAAAACACTGAATTAGAAACATAAGGTAAAGTTTCATAAACAACATGACAAGAAAATACCCAAAATCCAATGAATGGAACTGAAGATATGAATTTTTAGCCTTTTAAGTAAATATAACGTCAAAAAAGCACTAAGCTGCAAAGGTAATGTATGTAAGCAGTGTACCAGAACCTAGGCTTGATTTGAGGCTGAACACTTTGAAGCTCCGGTATGATACACCAAAGTGGACAAGTCCCAGTGAAAGCCTGGAAGTCAAAAGATTCTAAAAAGATTTAAAATCCCAACTGAGTCACTTTTTGAGAAGAAAAATCTGCCTGTGCAGGACACCATTTAAGTTATAGGCATTGCCTTAGAAACGAAGTTGGGATAACTGAAAATGGTTGGTCCTGCAGGCACTTTGCAGCTTTGAAAATTTCTCGTTGAAAGTTTTTAAAGTCCTAACGGACCGGAAGGTGCTGGAATCTTTGAGCAGGATGAGCCTGGAATTCAATCTGATGCTGTGGATCTGCCGTTCAGATACTTTTTCCAGTAGGCCCCTCAGGAGCTCTGGAAGCAGTTTTTAAAAGTTTTCAAACAATCGTTTGGTGCCCAAACAACCACAGGACCCTATTTCTTCAGTTCAATGCATTTTTACAGTACCACGAATAAACAATCCAATGGAAGAACAGAAGTCCAATAACATTAAAAACTTTTAATAAAATACTATAAAATTCAGATCGGTAATAGGTGAATGTAAGTACAACCTAAAAAACATAAAAGAAAGGAAAGAAATTGAGAATATGTGTCACTTCAGAAATACAGGTGTAATAGAGTGTTATAATTGTAGCAAATGGGTTCCACCCATTTAACCCAAAAAGATTTTTCACTTTAGCTTCCAGGTATTTTATTGTGGTGAGTGTCACTACCTGAGTCTCATTCTAAATTCACTGTCTTTGCAGTGAGCATGCTATAACCACCAGTTTCCACCTTTTAAGATATGTACGCTGCTGCACATCTGGGTTCAGTGGCACTGGATTCGGTAGACACGAACCCCTGTGCACACATGTGAGTTGTGTTTTTGAGATTACCATCATGTGCAACCCAGGATCAGCGCACAAGTAGCCCGTCGCAGATGGGACTCTGCAATGATTGGTACTCACTTGGGGTACGCCTTTTAATATGAGAGGGCATTCATAGTGTAAGCCTGTAGTACTTACTGAGATCGATGGTGTTTTTACTGTATTGTACAATATAGGTAAAATGTGCCTAAAGTACAGTTTTATGCCTACATAGTGCAGCAAGCTATCAAACTGCAGTAAACCATGCACACAGAGTTTGAATTCGCAGTTCCCATTAACCCACATCAACATCTTATGGGACTTCAGAATTTGTCATATTTCGCTGGCTCAGCTCATATTTAGATTCCAGGCCTTTGTGCCCCCTACTGGGCCAAGTTAATTACCCTGCTCTACCACAGAGGAATGAAAGGTCTCCAAACACAAAAGGGCAATCAATAGAGATTGACTCAGTTCCTGCAAAAGGAAGGCGTAGGGAGGAAATCTGCTTCTGATAATTAACTTGAAGCTGGGACAGCCCAGTACCACTGGAAGGACCTGTTGGGGGAAGGAACGTCTGGGTGATATTGGATGGTTGCCCTAGGACGTTTGTTGAATAGTCCTTGACTTCGTTGCTGACACACTGGTGTCCTGCAACATGGTCAGGAGGCCATGGGACCTGGGGAGTATGGCAGGGATGGTGTTGTGCTTGCTGGCTGTGGAAGAGCTATGGAAGACGCCCACAAAGCAGAAGAGAGCATCAGAAGAGCAGGCAGAGGAAAGGTCTGGTGCATAGAGCAGTAAAGATCCAGCTTCCCATGCAAAGCATCATTTAGACGTCAGGATAGCTGCAGAAAATACAAAATGGGCCCAAAATGAAGAAAATTGGCCAGAAATATGCATTTTTTAAAGATTAGCCCTCTTCCAAAGAAACCCAAAAATAAGCTCTTGGCGCTCTACCATTCTTTAGAGAATTTCTACTGGGGAAGGTAAGAATCAACTTGCTAGGCTCGCTCTCGTGCCCATGTCGTAAGAACAACTGCATCAAACATTGCATTGTTGCTCGGCCGTGGGTGGGAGCTGAAGACCAAGCTGTTCTACAAGTAGGAGCAGCAGACCAAATTGCTCCTGCTGTATGAGGGGAAACTAAGATGTTGGCTCCCATACGTTGCAGTGCAAGTGGGGAGCCGAAAGAGGCCTTGTGGCTACGCCCGCAGCTCCCAACAAATGGAAGAAGCTGTGGGTGCCCCAGGCGGGCATCCAAACATAAAAACAGAAAGAATATATAGAGTGTGGCATATGCCCGCATCAATTACCCATGCCACTATTAAAAAATTCCTAAACTTGGGCATGGAGCGCCTCATAATGCCCCTTCTGGGCTAATTTGCATACCTTATTTTGCTTGTTATGGCCCCAAAATTAATACAATGGGGCACTACAATAGTTGTTGGAACATGTTTTGGGGGCTGCAGGAAGTACAGTAGGAATACATTTGTGGAAACTATCCCTAAGTCTACTGGGGCCATACAACTAGGGGGCATATTAGCAAGACCGGCGATAAAATTATCGCCGTTTTAGCGGCAGGAAACTGCCGCTAAAGCGGCGATAATGGGCTTGCTAATATGCGTTATAGAATTCAATAGAAGCCCAGGTTAGATGTGCAGGACATCTAACCTGGGCTTCTATTGGAATTCTATAACGCATATTAGCAAGCCTATTATCGCCGTTTTAGCGGCAGTTTCCTGCCGCTAAAGCGGCGATAATTTTATCGCCGGTCTTGCTAATATGCCCCTATGACCCCAGGAAAAGTCTTTGGGGCATATTAACAACGGCCAGCGATAATTATCGCTGGCCGTGCTTAGCGATAATTATATTATCGCTGGCTATCTCTGGCATTTATCGCCCTGGTAGCGCGTTATTAACAACGCGTTACTCCAGGGCGATAAAAATTCCAGAGATAGCGATGTTATCGCCCTTTGCAGGGAACATCGCTGGTTTTCCAACGATGTTCCCTGCAAAGGGCGACTACTTCTGCTGATACGACCCACAGGGTCGTATCAGCAGAATCCACCTCCTATGGCTAACATAGGTAAGTCGGGATTATAGCAGACGTTAAATTTTGGCGAAAACGGCCGTTTTCGCCAAAATCTAACGTCTGCTATAATCCTGTGGGCTGCCTGGTAAATATCGCGATGTGCACATCGGCGATATTTACAACGTAGCCCATCTGGGGTACGCTCAGTAACGCCCACTTTGCATCTCATTAGAGATGCAAGGATGGGCGTTGGGGGAAAGAGCGATAGTGCAGGGATTCACGCGATAGCGTGACCTGCTGATTAGGCGATAGAATTATCGCCGCTTTCCGTCCGAAAACGGACGCTAAAGCGGCGATAATTGTCTATCGCCTCGTTGTTAATATGCCCCTTTGTTGTTTTCAAGCACTCCCAGAGCTGGAGCATATGTTATTGGGTTCTGGAATGTGGTGCCCCATTGTAGTTAATTTTATAGCAACAGAATGTGGCCTGTGGATTGTGAAGAAAGACTCAGATGCACATGTTCTGATTCCATTATAATGAACGTGTATGACTGGTAGTGCTGTTTCCATTGATTTAAAATAGCGACATTATATTAAAACATGATACATGACTTATTTTAATAATGTTGTGTCACTCTGACAAAGCCAGTTGCCTGCATGATAAATATTGATATCCCTTTTATTATGTTACACTTCCGAAGTATAACCTCTGGTTATTTTTGTTAATGCCATGAACACTGTGACAAATCCAGTAGGCCTGCCTTATTCGAAATGACTTCAAAATATCGAAATGATATTGTGATGCTGTGTCTGGTAGAATTGAGGGAATACGGTGACTATGGGGCTCAGTACGCACTAAGGATGTAATGTTAGATATCAATGTCACTAAAATGGCTGACATCTAACGGAGTGTATACATTTGTTGTTTAATGTGCCGTATTTAGTAATGTGTGTGTAAAAAATACTTTCCTTTTTAAAAAAGAGCACTGACTAGACAATAATTTATTCAGTGTTGTTACGTGACAGCAAACTGTGATTGCTACTTCACTCCACCTCCCCTCAAGAGGTTTTGGACTGCTCTGCTTCGCTGCACTGAACGGGTCAAGTACTGCAATGGGTTAATTGACTCCGACTAAAATGACAATAGTGGATTTATTACATTTTGTAGGACTTACATTCTTTGCAAATAATAACCCAATTTCGTACAATAATAATATAAAAGCAGCAATGTAATGAAACAAAATATCAAATTATTTTTTAATTCTGAATAAATTCTAAAGAAACTAATAACGTCTTCATGGAGGATTTGAAATATTATCATTTGCAACTGTACAAGAATCAGAAGACAAAGGTGTTTCTGTTAATATTTAGTCAAAGGTAACCATAGTTTGCTATTTTTTATGAACATCTAGATAGAAGAACAATTAATAGTGTTAATTTTATGTGCATAACATATCCCATTCGATTCATGTTTTACAGGAAAGTTTGTAACAATCTTTCTAATTAAGTGCGATTTGTTGTAATTGCAATAAATATTTAATCATTTATGTCATTTGAGACTGAAAATCATCAGTTATACTTTCAAGAAACATATTTGGCAAAAGTAGTGGACAATTTGTTTGGAAAATAACAATAATAATATATCCCCAGTCAAATTTCCAGAATAACTAAACTAAACTACATTCAAAAAACATATTTTTAAAGTATTAAGATAACATCAACTTGACCAACTTGGAGAGGGCATTCTCAGTAAAGAAAGCTCGATTATAAAGAAATTAGAGTTTGGGTGATATTGGCCGCAGATGAGGTTGAAATAATCTTTGACCAAATGTTTTTCCAAATCAAAGATTATTAAGGTCTATGGACCATTCAGCATCTATTTTGGATTTAACATCAGCCCCTTTAGCACTTGTGAGAAGTTGGCCTGGTATATGCTGTCCACTAATTAAAGTGGGCACCTTGCACCAGTCCAAACAACCCTTATGATGTTGAGGTCAAAGATAACCTTTTGAGAAAGCTATCCTAGTGGTAGCTATGGAGAGCAGCCTTCAGGCTTAATCTTAGAGGAATGTAAAGCAGCTTGTTTTACCAATTGTTAACTTATTTGAGTAATCAAATGAAAGGAGAACCACACCAGTGTTCTGTAAAAATATGTATTTATTACTAACAGGAGGTTAGGGTCCAAAGCACACAATTACAAATCAATAGAACAGCTATAAGTAGCACAAATTACAATGGGCTCCAGGGGGAGACCAAACCATATACTAAGTAAGTGGTATAAGAACCACGACTTGACTAGACACAGTGCCTAGAGCACGTAGAATCGCTGGGACCCCAAGGAATCACCCAAAGAAGTGATACAGGGACCCACGGAGGACGGGTGCAGTGTGGTAACACAGACGCGGGCTCCTTACAAGTCTATGCGAAAGTCGCGGTTGAAAATTTACAGTTTCAGGACACTTCGGAGAGGACTTCAATCAAACCCTTTTGGATTTAGAAGGTTCTAAGGCCAGCACCCTTGTGAGTACCGAGATACTCGAGTTACCTATCCCAGGTGAGCCGGGTGCATAGGGGTCAAGTGGTGTCGGAAACCTTTGCTGTCGTCAATGGCGTGATGAGAAGAAGTGCTGCTGCCGTGGAGATGAAAAGTGTCCGGTGTGATCCAAGCCTGGATCGAAGATGTGAAGAACCTGAAAGCAGAGGGGACAAAGTCTGGGTCACCTCACGTGACCAGGAGCGGAGCAATCAAATGCCCACCGATGTCGAGTGCTTCAGGAGCGATGTCGCGATGCTTGACTCTGCAGCCACGGGGACCAGGAGACGTCGAGGATGACCAAAGTCCGGAGGGGAGCTATCCCACGAAGGATGTCGATGACTGAGAGGTCAGTGTCCAGCTGGAGCACCAACAAGCCTTGGCCAAGGCAACCCACGCAGGCAGAGGAAACAGCTGCGGCGAGGACCAGCAAGGTCCTGGGGACTCTCCAACCAATGGAGAGTCAGGGCACGTCTAGAGCAACCAGGAAAGCTTGGTAAATAGAAGAGTGACCCTTCAGGGGACCCACAGGTCAACGGACCAGGGATCGTAAAGAGTCATCGAGCAGAAACACACAGTCCCAGCCCATGGAGCACTCGAGGAATGGAGGCCAGAGATCTTCGGTGGAAATACTGCTCGGAGTGGGGCCCACAAGTGGTCCAATGCACAGCTTCAGGAATCATCGTGAAGTGGGTGCACTTGCAATTCAACAAGGTACACAGGGGTTCGGGTTACACGGCCCCCACAAGGGATGCTGGTCTCAGAATCACTGAGAGGGGAGCTCGACCTCAGGGACCTTGGAAAACCCACCTCTTGTGTCGCAGAAATCTTTGGAGTCCGCAGGAGCTCTGGAGATGCGACCGGTCAGTTGCTTTGCGGTGCCTGCTGCTGCAGGGGAGTAATTCCTTTACTCCCAGGGAGATTCTTCTGTCGTCCAGCGAAGTGTAGACCATCAAAGTACTTGGTTTCTTGTAGCAGAATTTAGTCCAGGTAAAATCTAATGTTCTATGAACAGGTTTCCTATTTTATACCCAAGGAACGGGTGGGACTAACTCTGGGGTCCCTCCTATGGGAGGGTCAGGACAGAGGGGTGGTTACACCCATGTCCTTTGTCCAGTTTCGTGCCAGAGCAGGAGCAAATGGCTCCTGCAACCGGTTCGAGCTGGACTATGCACAGGGACACCAAATGTGCCCCCAGTGCAGACTTTCTGGCACTCTCAGAGTGCACCCACCCTGCCCCAATACACTAAAGCCTGCCTGGGAGGTGGTCACACCTCCCTGTGACAGGAAACCTATTGTCAAACCTTCCTCTGCTCGAGCTTGGCTCAGCAGCAGGAGGGCAGACTCGTGTCTGTGGCTGGCAGCATCCATTTTGTGCTGCCCAGGTTGAGAAAGCTGGTACCGGGTAGCCCGGTAACCCAGGTGGGTTGCCCCACAAGGGTGGAATCCTACCTCCGTCGCCAAAACTGGTGAGGAGATAGGATTCCAAGATGTTTGACACCAAACACGACATGTTTCTGTAAAGCCATTCTCAAGTTAGCATTTAATCGCGAGGTTATAATGCACTTAAGAGTATATGGTATGACTATATCACAAACAACCCCGGAGAATGGATTCCGAAGTCTGCAGAGGGGCCCTACTCATGCAGAGGCACCCTCTCACATAAAACCCAGCACCCTGCCTTCAGGATCGATAAGGCCTGCTATAGGGGTGACTGATAGGTTTCTATGTGCAGTGATAGAAACAGATATAGGGGGACCTATATCTAAGTAAGGGGTGACCTGTAAGGACTTTGTTCACCAACCTTTGAAAAGTGGCAGGTGCATTCTTCAAGCCAAAGGGCATCACCACAAATTGGTAGTGCCCACTAGGGGTTGAGAATGCTGTTTTTGGTTTTGCAGAGTCAGCTAATCTGATATGCCAGTAACCAGCTGTTAGATCAAATATACTGAGAAACTTGGCAGAGGCCAAAGTATCTATGAGTTCATCTGCCCTAGGTATTGGATGGGCATCAGTCCTAGTGACTGCATTGAGGCCTCTGTAGTCAACACAAAACCTCATCTCTCTCTTACCACCCTGGGTGTGAGGTTTAGGTACCAACACCACTGGACTAGCCCAAGGGCTATCTGAGGGCTCAATAACTCCCAGCTCCAACATTTTCTGGACTTCAGTCTTGATACAGTCCCTGACATGGTCAGGTTGCCTGTAAATCTTATTTTTAACAGGCAAACTGTCCCCTGTGTCCACCTCATGGGTGCACCAGGTAGTCTGACTTGGAGTCAGAGAAAACATATGCCTAAACTGGTTGAGGACTTTCCTGCAATCAGTTTGCTGTTGGTCAGTGAGGCTGCCTGCCAAGGCTACACCATCTACTGAACCATCATCAGGGTTCTGAGAGAGCAAGTCAGGGAGTGGATCACTCTCTTCCTCCTGCCCTTCATCAGTAGCCATGAGCAAGCCCATGTCTGCCCTGTCAACATATGGTTTGAGTCTATTGACATGGAGCACCCTGTGGGGGCTCCTGGGAGTTCCAAGGTCCACCAAGTAGGTGACCTCTCCCTTCTGTTCAATAATGGTATGGGGTCCACTCCATTTGTCTTGGAGGGCTGCTGGGCCACAGGCTCCAACACCCACACCTTCTGTCCAGGCTGGTAAACAGTCAGACTGCCTTTTGGTCATGCCAGGCCTTTTGCAATTCCTGGCTAGCCTCAAAGTTTTTAGTTGCCTTCTTCATGTACTCTGCCATCCGGGAGCGGAGACCAAGTACATAGTCCACAATATCCTGTTTAGGGGGTTCGAGAGGTAACTCCCACCCTTCCTTCACAAGACATAAAGGACCCCTAACTGGATGTCCAAACAGAAGCTCAAATGGGCGGTAACCAACCCCCTTCTGTGGAACCTCTCTGTAGGCAAAGAGAAGGCAGGGCAAAAGGATGTCCCATCTATGCCTGAGCTTTTCAGGGAGACCTTTGATCATGCCCTTGAGGGTTTTGTTGAACCTTTCAACTAACCCATTGCATTGTGGGTGATAAGGGGTGGTGAACTTGTAGTTTACACCACACTCCTTCCACATTGCTCTCAAGTAACCAGACATAAAGTTTGCAACTCTGTCTGATACTACCTCCTTAGGGAAACCCACTCTGGAAAAAATTCCAAGTAGGGCTCTAGCCACAACAGGAGCTGTGGTGGTCCTTAAGGGGATTGCCTCTGGATACCTAGTGGCATGGTCCACCACCACTAGTATGAATCTGTGCCCAGATGCAGTTTGAGGGTCTAGGGGACCAACAATGTCAATCCCTACCCTTTCAAAGGGAACCCCCACCACAGGCAGTGGTATCAGGGGAGCCTTTGTAGTGCCACCTGCTTTGCCACTGGCTTGGCAAGTGACACAGGAGCGACAAAACTCCTTTGAGTCCTCAGACATGTGTGGCCAATGAAAATGAGGGACAAGTCTGTCCCATGTCTTGTTTTGGCCCAGGTGTCCTGCTAATGGGATATCATGTGCCAAGGTTAATAGGAAGCTCCTGAACTTCAGAGGTATAACCAACCTCCTGGTTGCACCAGGCTTGGGGTCTCTACCCTCTGAGTAGAGGAGTCCATCATCCCAATAAATCTTATGGGTCCCACTGGCACTCCCAGCAGCCTCAGCAGCAGCTTGCTGTCTGAGGGGTTCAAGAGAGGGGCAGCACAGTTGCTCCTTGCTCAGATCTGCCCTAGAAGGTCCCCCTGTCCCCAAGAACTCAACCTGATCAGGTTCCAGTTCATCTGAGACAGTTCCTTCTTCAGGACTCAGATCAGCTCCCTCAAGAGTCTGATCCTCACTCTGAGGCAGGGGGGAAGGCACTGCCTTAACCTTACTGCTCCTTCTCTTAGAAGGCTCCTGGTCCATTATTCCAGGATCCAGGGCCTGTTCAGTGGAAGACATTTGTGCCTGGACCTAGTCATGGCAAACACATCTGCAGAAATGCCCAACATTTCTGCATGTGTCCTGAGTTCCACTTCAGCCCAAGCTGAAGATTCTAAATCATTGCCAAGCAAGCATTCAACAGGGAGGATATAAACTTACCACAACCTTTTTAGGACCAGTTACCCCTCCCCAGGAGAAATTAACAACTGCCAAGGAATGGTCTGCCCTGACATTGCTAGCATTGGTCACTTGGTACATCTCACCAAGTATGATCTGTCCAGGGTCCACAAGTTCTTTTGTCACCATGGTGACACTTGCACCTGTGTCCCTGTATGCCATTGCCTCCTTACCATTAATCAAAGGCTGCTGTCTTTATTTGCCCAAGTTACTGGGACTGACAAATAAGGAGGCAAGATCCATGCCTCCATCACAGACAAGTACAGCCTGAGTTGGAACTCTGACTGGGCAAGAGTCCATCTCAGATCCCAGGGTTAACCCTACTATACCCTTATTCTGAGTACCACTACTTTGAGCTGAACTAGGGGGAACAGTTGCCTTAGGGGCAGTGGTGGTTGGAGTAGAATCCTTGGCCTTTGGACAATTGGCATCTTTTGTCCAATGGGTTTTCTCTCTACAGATATAACACCAAGGTTTCTTTTGGCCTTTTCCCTTTTTAGATTGTGACTCCCCCCAGAAGATTTTTGGGGCCCTGGTGAAGACTTCTGGTCTTTTTCCTTCTCCCCACCCTTATCTGAGGTTTTAGAATCTGCCTTCTTGGAGTCACCACCTTGGTTCTGGGTTTTCTGCTTAACCCTGGTTCTGACTCATTTGTCTGCCTTCTTTCCCAATTCTTGGGGAGAGGTCAGATCAGAGTCAACCAGGTGTTGATGCAACTGCTGATTTTGACAATTGTTAAGAATTTGCTCTCTCATGATCAAATTATACAATCCCTTGTAATCATTAACTTTACTGCCAAGTAACCAGCCTTCCAGAGCCTTAGTAGCACAATCTACAAAGTCTACCCTATCCTGAGTCTGTGCCTTCTGGGTGTCTCTGAACTTAATCCTGTATTGCTCAGTGGTTAAGCCAAACCCACCAATGAGAGCACTCTTCAAGACTGAGTAATTGTCTGCATCCTCCTCTCTAACAGTGAGGAGCTTATCTCTACCTTTGTCAGCAAAGGAGAGCCATAAGATAGCTGCTCACTGCTCCTGAGGGACCCTCTGAACTTTGCAGGCCCTCTCAAGTGCAGTTATCCATTTGTGGATGTCATCCCCACTATTGTAGGGAGGGACAATCTTATTCAGGTTTCTATGTTCATGAGTGGTTTCCCTACTTCTAGAACATCTGTTGCTGCAACCAGGGGCTTCTAGCCCCAACCTTTTTGCATCTCTCTGGAGTTCTAGGGACTCACTATCTAGGACCAGCTGCTCCCTCTTGAGTTTGAGCCTCATTTTCTCAAACTCCAGGAGGTGGCACCTTCTGTCATAAGAGGAGTCCCTCTTATGGGATCTGGAGTTCCCTGCAGAAGATCCTGAATGATCAGATGCTACAGAAGGAGATCTAGATCTCCTAGGTAAACTCTGTATTCTTCGTGGTGGAATAAAGAGAGGGCCACTGGGGCCTTCTCCCCCATCCACAGGAAGATTATCAGTATCCAGGGTAGGATCAACTTGATCCTCCTGGTCAGAGGCTGAATCCTGGCCAGTGGGGTTTTCATCCCCTGTCCCTTCATCATCCTCTGCCCCACCCACTCTATTCCCATCATTAGGCCCTGGGGCCTCTCTGAGGTCATCTAGGAGTAACACCTCTATGAGGCGTTGGATGGTTGGACTTCTCCCTGTCTTGATCTTCCTAGTTACACACAAGGCTTTGAGTTCTAAGAACCCAAGGTCATTGTACTTGGAAGGGAGGGACCCTCTGGGTTCCCCTTTATCAGACATTATTAGTGAGGTGTGGTGTATGCACCTACCTAACCTAGTGGGATCTAAACTCTCTTGAGTTGGAGAATGGGTGTGCTAAACCCTTGACTTACCCAACTCCAAGTTCAGTAGAACTTATATATTCAATCTTGATTATATGTGCCTATGACTTTAGTGGTTTTCAGTTAATCACTCAAAGTAAATTAATTGGTAAAAC
Source organism: Calotriton arnoldi (assembly GCA_963921515.1). NCBI lineage: Eukaryota > Metazoa > Chordata > Amphibia > Caudata > Salamandridae > Calotriton > Calotriton arnoldi. The sequence continues at coordinate 231,826 of CAWUFW010004877.1, forward strand.
AATAGCAAGCTTGAATCCCAACGGCTGCACACCAATGTGAGAAGTTGGCCTGGTATATGCTGTCCACTAATTAAAGTGGGCACCTTGCACCAGTCCAAACGACCCTTATGATGTTGAGGTCAAAGATAACCTTTTGAGAAAGCTATCCTAGTGGTAGCTATGGAGAGCAGCCTTCAGGCTTAATCTTAGAGGAATGTAAAGCAGCTTGTTTTACCAATTGTTAACATATTTGAGTAATCAAATGAAAGGAGAACCACACCAGTGGTCTGTAAAAATATGTATTTATTACTAACACTCTCTACTAACCTCCACAGGAGGTTAGGGTCCAAAGCACACAATTACAAATCAATAGAACAGCTATAAGTAGCACAAATTACAATGGGCTCCAGGGGGAGACCAAACAATATACTAAGTAAGTGGTATAAGAACCACGACTTGACTAGACACAGTGCCTAGAGCATGTAGAATTGCTGGTACCCCAAGGAACCACCCAAAGAAGTGACACAGGGGACCCACGGAGGACGGGTGCAGTGTGGGAACACAGACGCGGGCTCCGTACAAGTCTATGCGAAAGTCACGGTTGGAAATTTACAGTTTCAGGACACTTCGGAGAGGACTTCAATCAAACCCTTTTGGATTTAGAAGGTTCTAAGGCCAGCACCCTTGTGAGTACCGAGATACTCGAGTTACCTATCCCAAGTGAGCCGGGTGCATAGGGGTCAAGTGGTGTCGGAAACCTTCGCTGTCGTCAATGGCGTGATGAGAAGAAGTGCTGCTGCCGTGGAGATGAAACGTGTCCGGTGTGATCCAAGCCTGGATCGAAGATGTGAAGAACCTGAAAGCAGAGGGGACAAAGTCTGGGTCACCTCACGTGACCAGGAGCGGAGCAATCAAATGCCCACTGATGTCGAGTACTTCAGGAGCGATGTCGTGATGCTTGACTCTGCAGCCACGGGGACCAGGAGACGTCGAGGATGACCAAAGTCAGGAGGGGAGCTGTCTCATGAAGGATGTCGATGACTGAGGGGTCAGTGTCCAGCTGGAGCACCAACAAGCCTTGCCCAAGGCAACCCATGCAGGCAGAGGAAACAGCTGCGGCGAGGACCAGCAAGGTCCTGGGGACTCTCCAAGCAATGGAGAGTCAGAGCACATCTGGAGCAACCAGGAAAGCTTGGTAATTAGAAGAGTGACCCTTCAGGGGACCCACAGGTCAATGGACCAGGGATCGCGAAAAGTCATCAAGCAGGAACACGAAGTCCCAGCCCACGGAGCACTCGAGGAGTAGAGGTCGGAGATCTTTGGTGGAAATACTGCTCGGAGTGGGGACCACACGTGGTCCAATGCACAGCTTCAGGAATAGTTGTGAAGTGGGTGCACTTGCAATTCGACATGGTACACAGGGGTTCGGGTTACACGGCCCCCACGAGGGATGCTGGTCTCAGAATCGCTGAGAGGGGAGCTCAACCTCGGGGACCTTGGAAAACCCACCTCCTGTGTCACAGAAATCTTCAGAGTCCGCAGGAGCTCTGGAGATGCGACTGGTCAGTTGCTTTGCGGTGTCTGCTGCTGCAGGGGAGTAACTCCTTTACTCCAAGGGAGATTCTTCTGTCGTCCAGAGAAGTGTAGACCGTCAAAGTACTTGGTTTCTTGTAGCAGAATTTAGTCCAGGTAAAATCTAATGTTCTATGAACGGGTTTCCTATTTTATACCCAAGGAAGGGGTTGGACTAACTCTGGGGTCCCTCCTATGGGAGGGTCAGGACAGAGGGGTGGTTACATCCATGTCCTTTGTCCAGTTTCGCACTGCAACCGGTTCGAGCTGGACTATGCACAGGGACACCAAATGTGCCCCCACTGCAGACTTTCTGGCACTCTCAGAGTGCACCCACCCTGCCCCAATACCCTAATCCTGTCTGGGAGGTGGTCACACCTCCCTGTGACAGGAAACCTATTGTCAAACCTTCCTCTGCTTGAGCTTGGCTCAGCAGCAGGAGGGCAGACTCGTGTCTGTGGCTGGCAGCATCCATTTTGTGCTGCCCAGGTCGAGAAAGCTGGTACCGGGTAGCCCGGTAACCCAGGTGGGTTGCCCCACAAGGGTGGAATCCTACCTCCGTCGCCAGAACTGGCGAGGAGGTAGGATTCCAAGATGTTTGACACCAAACATGACATGTTTCTGTAAAGCCTTTCTCAAGTTAGCATTTAACCGCGAGGTTATAATGCACTTAAGAGTATATGGTATTGCTATATCACAAACAACCCCGGAGAATGGATTCCGAAGGCTGCAGGGGGGTCCTACTCATGCAGGGGCACCCTCTCACATAAAACCAAGCCCCTGCCTTCAGGATCGATAAGGCCTGCTATAGGGGTGACTGATTGGTTTCTATGTGCAGTGATAGAAACAGATATAGGGGGACCTATATCTAAGTAAGGGGTGCATACACCACCTTACACAGGCTGCAGTAGCAGACCTGTGGTGTCAATTTGGATGGCCTCTCAGGGGTGGCATAATACATGCTGCAGACCCTGGGAGGCCTCTGGTGTACCTAGGCCCTGGGTACATGGTGTACCATATACTAGGGACTTATAAGGGTACCCCAGTATCCAATCTGGAGTGTACCTAAAGTACATGCATGTCATTTTAAATAGAAAGCAGCTAGGCTGGGGTCCTGATTAGCAGGATCCCAGCCAGACTAAGTCGAAAACAGTGAAGCATCAGCAAAAAAAGTGGGGGTAACCATAAGAGGCAGATCCTACTCTCCTACAGCACTCTTTAAAATTAAAGTTAATTAAGTAAATTAGAATTGTATACATTAATAACACTCAGCAAAGGACTAAAAGATGTTGCTGTATGTACCCTTTGTAAAACAATAAAAATGGCTTCTTTTAATCTTTATGTTGTTTTAAAGAAGAGTTTAGCATATTATACTTGTCTTGCAGTCGAGCAAGAGGTAGCCAATCACCATTATAAAAGAGTCAATTCAGTCAAAAGATACCTCTGTCAGCCTTTCCCAAAAACATAGTTATGTTATACATTTCTAATATTTATATTGTACCACATAGGTGAAGCATTTAGTGTATTATTATTACCTGTTTTCCATTAGAAACAATTTGTTTACATAATAGACACATTTCTTGAAAATAGGAGAAGGATCTCTCCAACTCCATCCAGATTGGAGATTCATCGAAAAGTGGCTTCTGTAACCCATCCTTATGTTGTTTAAGGTAAAAAGCATCATGATAACAAGAAAAATTAGGGAGGTTCGCCCCTTCTCTTTCATTGGCCTCTGCCTAGCAGTTACACATTCATCTCTGTATGGCATGCCATATGCAGAGTAGGAAATCTTTCCTCATAGACCCACTCTCAGGTTTACCTTGCCCGAGTCCACGTGTCTCCACTACCTCTTCACATAGACTCTGAACATATGGGTTTCTCGCTATCTGGTGGACCTTGTAGACCTGAGGGGAACTGGTACTGTGTGAAGTGGATTTCTGGTGGTAGACATCATGCCCTTCGCATGGGTTCAATATATTCTCTGGCCTCTCAGTGTATAGGCATGGCCAGTGCACTCACTCCACTCACAAGCAGCCATGCGTCTGAGTTGCTGACCACAGACTGTAATCTGAGGTAGACATCCAAAGTGTGAACTGCAGTACTGTACGCCACACTGATCCATCTTGCCCCAGGGTCTTCAGAACCCCATATCCTCTCTCCCTCTCTAACAAAGTCTTGTAAATGATTGTAACAATAATAACATGTAGTTATTTTACAGTTACACCAAAAATATTTTGATGAAATTGGGAAATGTAAATATCTCCAGTATATCTATGTTCATTCTTTTCCAAGTTACCACAACTGCTGAATTGCATCATTCTTGATTTAATCATTTTGAACACATTGTCAATTGAGTAGATAGGCACAGAAGGCTGCAGGGAACTGGTACTCTTCCAGGAGCTGCTACCATAGATGAACATTTCTCTGTCTTTACAGAAATCAGAAATGTTGGCATACTACATTGGACATCTGAATGTAGGCTGGTTTGGAATTTCTTGCCCAAGTCATCTGTTGAAGCCTTACAGCCCTTACTCAAGCTTTTTAAAACACATTTTATCTCCGTAACCTTTCTTTCCTTTGTGGCAACAGAATAGCTCCCCTCTTTCAATGAAACCAGCATACAAACCAACCATATTAGGATGTGTAAATAATAACACATTATGGGTGGTGAATTAAAGTGTGGGTGGCACAAGTGCTGAATTTTAGGCTGAGGTTTCAGTCTACTGAAAGGGAGCAGAGAGTCAAAGAAGAAGAGAAAAAGAGATATATTTTCTTGTAGCCATTATCATATCTGCTGAAATTAAACTTCCTGTTTTAATGTGTGAAGAGCCTTTGAGAAGAATTTTTGCTTTGAGCCAAGATGATTATTGTTTGATATGTATGGACATTAAATTTTGGATTCTGCAGAAATGGTCACCATCGTTGCACTTTGACTACTGAAATAAATTATTTAGTGTTCTAATTGGGTGGGTATTACAACCATGATGGCAACCGATTTGACCCTGGATGGGCCAAGAGCATCAAAAACTCAAAAGGTGATAGAGGAATGTTTTTAATTTGTCTAACGGCCTCTGGCAATTGCTTGGGTAGCATTCCAAACCATCATTCTTTTGCCCACCCTGCCACCTCAGTATGTGTCTTACTGAATGCTTGGGTGAGTGACTAATCTGTGTAAATGTCTGTATCAGTCTGTTAGTTGGTGTGTAAGTGGCTGCATGGGTTGGTGAGTAGCTGCATGTGTGTTTATATGGGTTAATGATTGGTGGTGTGTATAACTGTATAATGAGCAAATGGCAGTGTGATTGATTCTTTGTGTGACTGATTAGGTGTGTGAGTAACTCTATGGGTGAGTGGCGGTGTGTGAGTATCTGTATAGGTGTATGAGTGCATATATCAGTGGCTATATTGATGAGTGACTGCGTGTATGAGTGACTGTATGGGTAAGTGGATGTGTGTGTAGACCTATGAATCAGTGAGTGGGTATGTACTAACTGCAATTGGTGTGTCTATGGTTTCGAGAATGGTAGTTTGTATTTTAGAGTATGTGTATGAAAAGTTATATTAGGGTGTGAGGAGGTGCATCAGATATTTAGTGGATGATGTCATCAGTGATGTCATTGGAGATGTCATGAATGATGTCATGAGTGATGTCACTGACCATTTCATGAGTGATGTAATATGTGACGTCATCAGCAGTGCATTGCGGGGACGCGAGTTATAGTTAGCTCAACTAACTATAACGGCCGAATTTCTCGGATTTTATATGAGTGAAATGTCCAACTAACTATACCGTCCCTGAAACCTGTGGTTTTTTCAGTGAATTTCTAAGGTTTTTTAAAAGTTAATTTCTAACTATAACATCCCTGAAACCTATGGTTTTTTCAGTGAATTTCTAAGCTTTTTTAAATGCTAAATTCTAACTCTAACGTCCCTGAAACCTATGGTTTTTTCAGTGAATTTCTAAGGTTTTTTAAATGCTAATTTCTAACTATTACGTAGTAGTCGCGTTTGCAGAGTGGTGCAGAAAGGGGCATGGGCCTCCGACCAGCGCTCAGGAATTCTGCTGCGTAGGACTTACAGGAGGTACCAGGAGGGCTACTTGGGCCCCAAAGTCCCTCAGGAGTAAATTGGACTTCATCCCCCAACCAGTACTGTGCCAGGAGGCGCGTTTGCAGAGTGGTGGAGAAAGGTGAGCATCGCCTCCGAAGACCTCTTAGCAATCCCACTGTGTGGGACTTACTGGAGGTATCAGGAGGGGTAGTCGGCCCCCAAAGACAACCTTGGGGGCCAACTACCCCTCATATTACCTCCAGTAAGTCCCACACAGCAGGATTGGTAAGTTCTCATAGCAGGCCACGCCCCCTTTGCCCACTAGTCTACAAACGCGCTCCCTGGCGTGCTCTTGGATGGGGATTAAAGTCCCCTTCCCAGCAGGGGGTCCTTAGGGGCCAACTAGCCTACCTGATACGTCCATTATGCCCCAGATAGTGGGATTGCTGAAAGGTGGACACAGGCCATGACCCCTTTCTCCACCACTCTGCAAACGCACCTCCTGGCGTGCTCTTTGTTGCGAGATAAAGTCCCCTTGCCTCCTGAGGGTCCCTGGGGGCCAACTAGCCCTCCTGTTATCTCTAGTAAGCCCTACACAGCTGGATTGCTGAGAGTGGTTCGAGGCCACACACCCTTTTTACACCACTCTGGAAATGCGCCTCCTGGCGCACTGCTGCTCTGGGATGAAGTACACTTTGGTCCCGAGGTCCTCAGGACACAAGAGGACCTCATCGCCCAACCAGCAATGTGCCAAAAGGCGCGTTTCCAGAGTGGTGTAAAAAGGGGCGTGTCCTTGGACCACCTCTCAGCAATCCCACTGTGTACCTGGAGGTACCTGGTGGGCTAGTTGGCCCCTAAGGACCCTTAAGATTCTAGGGGACTTAATCCCCTATCCCAGAATGCGCCAGGAGGTGTGTTTGCAGAGTGGTACAGGGAGGGGGCGTGGCCTCTGGCGAGATGCCAGCTTTTCTTTTTTTTTGTTAGAAGGGAGCTGTGTGGCCCCACTTCTCTTAATATTTTGTGGGCCCTGGGGACCCCATCCCCCAGGACCTTAGACATTTTATATATATATATTTTTTTAAAACAGGAAGGTGGCCGCGCGGCCCCCCTCCTGAGGCCATTATTGGCCCCGGGGACCCCATCCCCTGGGGCTTGGCCTCAACATTGGGGACCGCCGGGGGAGCCCCAATGCCCCTTTGGTCCCTGCAGGCTCCCCGCCTCCTCCGGGAGCCGGCATTGTTTTGGGCAAAGGGAGCTGCTAACATGCAGCTCCCTTTGCCCAAAAGCAATTCTGCTTCTCTTCATGGAAGCAAGAGAAGGTTTCCTGCTCTCGCTTCCATGAAGCGAAGCAGGAGTTTGTAATGACAGGGCGGGAGCAGTGCTCCCGCCCTGCCATTGGCTAAAGGCACCCCAGGACATTGCTGTAGCCAGTCCCCAGGGCCTTGGAGGGCACCAGGAGGGGGGCCACCTGCCAACAAGTTTAAACCCCCGGAGAGGTAGTGGTCCCCGGAGCTGGGGGACCCACATATTTAAATGGAGTGTGCCCAAGGGAGGTGGTGGCCCCCAGGGCAGTGTGTGGGAGCTCGAACCCCCTACACACAGTTTTATAAAGTAGCCCCAGAGAAGTGGCGGTTCCCGGGGCTTGGGGGGCCCCCGAGGCCCACCACCCGATTTAATTTGATGCACTGGGGAGGTGGTGGCCCCGGGGGCAGCGTGGGGGGAGGAGCCCCCCATGCATTTCAAAAAGAAAGCTCCGGGGAGGTTGCGGTCCCCGGGGCTGCGGGGGGGATGCAGGCCCAACGTGCATTATCAGAAAAGCCCCGGGGAGATGGCAGTCCCCGGGGCTGCAGGGGCCCCCACGGGTCCCCGCACCATAATAAAACATTGCCCCTGGGACCTGGCCCACACAGGGGCTTAAGAAGTGTGGGAGACCGTGCTTCTTTGTTTTTTTTTTTCTGCCGGATTTGCGCACCCGTTGCGACTCCGGCCAAAAATAAAATAAAAATGCTTTTTTTGGCCCTGGGGGTCCCTGTGGGAGGGTTCAGCCAATCAGATCTCACAATTCTCAAATATCAATATCTGTAAAAGTTTAAATTCCTCAAAAACTACTGAACGGATTTGCACCATTTAAAGAAAAGTGTGCTTTCTGGACCAAAAGCTACCTTTTTGCCAAATTTGGTGTAATTCCGTTTTTTCTCGGCCCCCGCTTGACGAATCTCCCCGAAACTTTCAAGACAGAAGCTGACCTGAGCGGGCCATTAGTTTTGAAAATTTCGCGAAGATTCGTCAACAGGTGCGAAAGATATTGACAAAAGAAAAAATAATTTTTGTATAGAAACAAGGTTCTAACTATAACTACCTATTTAATTTGAAGCACCGGGGAGGTGGTGGTCCCCGGGGCAGCGTGGGGGGGAGAAGGCCCCCACGCATTTCAATAAGAAAGCCCCGGGGAGGTGCCGGTCCCTGGGGCTGCGGGGGATGCATGCCCCCGCGCATTATCAGAAAAGCCCCGGGGAGGTAGCGGTCCCCGTGGCTGCGGGGGCCCCTGCACCATAATAAAACATTGCCCCTGGGACCTGGCCTACCCGGGGGCTTAAGAAGTGCAGCAGGCCGCGCTTCGTTTTTTTTTTTCTGCCGATGTGCGCACCCAAAACGACTCCGGCCCAAAATTTAAAAAATTGCTTTTTTTGGCCCTGGGGGTCCTTGGGGGAGGGTTCAGCCAATCAGATCTCACAATTCTCAAATATCGATATCTGTAAAAGTTTAAATTCATCAAAAACTACTGAACGGATTTGCACCATTTAAAGAAAAGCGTGCTTTCTGGACCAAAACTTACCTTTAACATGGAGAAAACACGTTTTGAGACCACCTTTTTTCTCGGCCCCCACTTGACGAATCTCTCCGAAACTTTCAAGACAGGAGCTGACCTGAGCGGGCTATTAGTTTTGAAAATTTCGCAAAGATTCATCAACCGGTGCAAAAGATATTGGCGAAAGAAAAAATGTTTTTTGAATAGAAACAAGGTTCTAACTATAACTACCTACTGGCAACTGCCAGTAGGTTTTATATATATATATATATATATATATATATATATATATATATATATATATATATATATATATATATATATATATATATATATATATATATATATATATATATTTATATTTTTTTAAATCAGGAAATGGAAACTGCGTTGATGGTGTGAACAAGCCTGTGGATACAGGCGAAACGCGTTACCAGAGAACCCAAATGCAACTAAATAAATTAGTTATTTTCACAAGATTACCGGAGTCCGAGTGTTGGCATCCAGGGACCGGACGGGAACTGGAGGTGGTGTTCATATTTATATATATATATATATATATATATATATATGTTTGCCGCGTGATTAAGTGGATGGAATGCTATGCAGCCAAGCTTTGGAAATAGTTCTGCTTATGTTTCACTGCCCCTGCTGCCTGTCCTTAGCACCGCATTGGTGCTCTCCTAGGTATTTCAGACCAGAGAGTGCAACCCTCATAATAAGTGCTTGTACGGAAGGAAGGCAGATTAAAATATGGGCTGTGGCTCTCCGCCTGAAGGTCTTTCACAGTCTGTCACTGGTGCTGGCCACATCCTCCCTCCACTGGAAGGGCTGTTTCACAGCTCCCTCTCTACCAAGCTGAACCTTGCCCTTCCCATCTGAAATTGTCATAGGCCGCCCTCCTTGGCTGACCCGACTGCCTCTTCTCCAGGGCCTATCTCAGCCATCTTCCCATTTGAGACTGCTACAGACTACTCTACTGGGCTGATCCGCTGGCTTTTCACCATGGCCTGGCTCTGTCCCTAACTATTTAGGGCCCGATTCTGATGCGGGTTGGGAAAGCTTCCCGACCGAGGGCCTGATTCTGATGCGGTTAGGAAGGCCTCCTAACGGCATTTGCTCCTTCCAAATCGGATCGGGAACGTGTCTTCCCGACCGAGGGCCCAATTCTGATGCGGTTAGGAACAAATGTTCCCATTGAAGTCAATGGGAGTTCAACCAAATCGTATCTGGAAGCATCCGGATGCATCCTACTCCGCCGGTTGGACTTTCCCGATCCGAGTGGGTCGGAAACCATTTCCCAACCGATTCGGTCGGGAAGCTTTTCCAAACCGCATCAGAATCGACCCCTAAGTGTCCCTGAATGACTGATTACTATGACACCTTTCATAACCAGAGAAGGGCAGACTGTAAATGCTTCCTCATATGCCCTTATTACTAAATACCATGAGTTGACACCTATGCAATGTCAAATTCCCTATGCATAAAATGAGTTCCTTCCTAAGGAGTACAAGATAATGTATAATGTTGAGTGCCCTCGAAGAATATTATGGGCCACCCTTTTGTGCCTATATTTTAGGAAATATTATCTCTAATGATCTTTTCTCTGAGAGCGGCAAAATAATGTGTGCAATCTTTTCTTAGCTGTGCGCAAATGTGGACATAGCTGTCGACTTTTTCTTAGGGATTTAAGGGTTGGGAAGGGGGTCATTCCAAGGTTTTTTAAAAAATTCTGGCAATAGCACAGTAAATAAGTTCCTTTGTACTTTTTATTGGGGTAAATTTATAAAGAAATGGGGCATTATTTTGAGTGAAATTACATGGTATTGCATCTAGTTAAAGCCAATCTTCGGAACCTTATTCACACAACCATGAAGCTGTCGAAGCTCCTGGAACTCAACCTGACCTATTAGGCTAACCGACACCCCACTCACCAAACATCATGACTTACCCCCTATCTGATGGCTGAACTACTCCTGGCATCGGACATCATACATCAAAAAGTCTCTGAACTTGAACTGGAAAACTCAACCCCATCTCTATCCCATATCCAGACCCCAGAGGGTTACAGACCACCTATCTGTTGCTGATATTTGCTCCCTTCTGCTATCTTACACCGCTATTAATAGGGATTCATCACCCGCACCGGTCACTATCCAGACTATTCCATCCAACCCACTTAGAAAACCAAGTCTCAACTACAGAACTGTGAACAAGTAGAACCTATCACAAATCCCCACAACTCATTGTGAAGCTTTAGATACCAAATCTCATCTGAGGTCTATGTTCTCAACTGCAGGTCGACTGTAAAACATGCAGCTGAAATTGATGGAGCAGGGTAAACAAAATAATTTTGTACCCCTTGGAAATTGATGACCTCTTAAGAATTAATAATACTAACCGTTTGAAATGCATGTATTAACCAACAAACGCACCTTTTTAGTAAACACTACACATGGGTAATATGCGGATTTGTGCAAAATCTAATCTACTTACAAATGTGAAGTTAATTAACCTTAGTATTGTGATTTGCATATTGATTAGAGTGAAATTGCATGATTTGTGTTGCGTAGTAAATTTGTATTGTGGCAAAGAATGCAGATGGTAAGTAAAATGGCTTTAAATGTTGTTTCTGCTAGGTAACACCTAACACGGGTCTTTAGAATGGCGGGTGGTAAACAGAAAGGCTTATTTTCTTTGTTTTAATTTTGGTTGTGTTTGTTCTTATGATAGTTCGTTCGGGCCTGCTAGGCCATGCTTCGAAAATGGCTGCTGGAAAGGATGAGATCACGTGAGATGGCTAAGATGGCCTCTGCGCAGAAGCAATACAGAAGTTCCAGTCACGTGCATGCGGCCTGCCCCCGGAGTGAGAGATGTCAAGGTCAATCTGACCTACAATGAAGAACGTGCCAAGTGATTCAGCATGTATTCTTGGGAATGGATGGGAAAGAACCGAGTGACAATGGATGAACTAATATGTGACCATCAAAGATCGCTACAAAATGAATGGACAAGTTGGACTACTTTTGACCACAAATCATGAGACTTATTGTGTGTTTTATTGTCCCCAAACCAGTTAGAACAAGGAGGGTGATGAGGTGACCATCACCACCCCTCCAATGGACCAATTAGCGTGATTCTTGCCCCTAAGGATTGCAACTTTTATGTGTAGTAAGCCAGAGAATAGGGTATAAGAGAGTCTGCTCTTACATGGGTTGGTGGCTGTTGGTGTTGTTGCCATGCCGCTTCTTTATTTTTCATTTTTCCACTTTGATGCTACGAAAGACTCTGTCATTTAGGACTTTGACTGGGGAAGGAACGAGATCGTTGCGGGAAATTCTGCCCGGGAGGTGCGTCCGAGGAGGTTAGCGGGACAGTCAGTCAGTTTTGGGAGTCCTCTTCTGTGATCTGCTGTTTATTTTCTCTTGGTGAACCATTCTTGTCATCGCCCCTTGGCTGAGGGTAATGCATAATTTTCACTTTTCCTAAACCTTTCTTAAATGTTTATTGATATATTAAATGTGTTTGTTTAATAAAGAATTTCACTTATTTGATTGAAGAATTTAGATAAAATTATATTCTAACTTTAAAATGAGTCCGTGGTTCATTAATAAGTTTAGGATTTATAAATGTTAAAGGCTTTAATTGTGATTGAGCTGGTCTCAATCACCATCAACTTATTCTACTAGTTGGTCCATCGACCGAATAGCGGAGTACCTTGATGTTTAGAACCAACAGGATCCAAAGTTAATGCATATAATGTATAAATTATTATTCTGTCGAATTTAACAAGGTATCCCGTTCGTCCAGCAGCACATTCTCCTTAGCGTGTAATCCAGAGATTGAATGAATGTATGTATGCGGTGTCATGGGCCGCACTGACATAAGTGTTAAATAACAATAGGTTGCGTAAGTGTTTTACTTGGATTGGTGTCCTAAGGAGCAATTTATATTAGCCGCGCTGGATCACATTTCTTGGTAGCAGAGTTATGGTTTCTATAGATTAGTTTGGTCATTTTTGATTATTGATTTTTCGTGTCTAACACTCTATGTGGAATTTGTGTTATGTTATGTATAACTTGAAATTTTGAAGCTTCCGGAAAGTAGGAAGTGGACACGTGTGGCAAGAAAAGTCACATGGAATTCTGCATTGTCTGATTTCAAATTGGTGATAACACAGGATTGTGTTACGTTAGGGACATTTCATGTATGAAATTGCGTTTGAGTAAAATAGCAACAGGTTTTCTTGTGAAACTCTGGCCTTAATTCTCAGGAGCAGTGTAGTCTCCAAATGTGTTTTATCCCCAGAGAAACGGCTTTACCTCTTGTTTGAGAGAAGGGTAAGGTAGAGAGAAGTGCTACACTTATCGAACGAAACAGTATTCTTGTAAGTTAGAACAAACTATTTCTTTAGTTTAGCGAAACAGACATTGGTAATGTGTTTTACGTTGTAACTAATAAATTTTGTCGAGAAGAAAAGAACTGCCGCTAATTTTTGTAAAGGAGGGGTCAGTAGAGACAGGAGTAGAACTGACGTCAACAAAGACCGCACTGGTATTGGCCAGTTGTGGAAGAGCGAAGAGCTTCCTGATTGGTGCGTTAGTGTGAAGACGCGCTGGTATTGGTTAGTGTGAGAGTGACGTAAAGCTTTCGGACTGGTGCGTTGGTGTGAGACACGCTGGGATAGGTCCGAATAGCCGAGCAGTAGAAAGAACAGAGTGGTGAAGAATTTCGTGTATTTGTTTTGAGAAAAAGAACAGTGAAATATGGATTATTATGAGTATGGTAGAGAGAAACCGTCATGGTTTGCAAAGATTAAAAACTTTTTCAAGAAAGACAAGAAGGTTGTGACTAGGGAAGGAGAAGTACTTCCTCCGCCGAAAACGCCAGCATCTCATACGATGTTGAAATATGGCTATCATACCTGTATTTGGTTGGATGGAGTATTGGCATTTCCAGAAAATGGTTCGTTTAGCACAGCTGTACTTCGAAATTTGAGAGAAAAGATGATGAAACTTGAACCGAGACCTAGACCAACACAGTTCGAAGCTTTAGGTGAATGGGAAGATGAGATGTATGAAAGGGAAAGACACAGAGGTGCAAAGAATTATAGTTTAGTCCATGTAAGAGTATGGGGATTGAATCATGAAGACAGGATGAGACGATGGCAGTATGCTAACATAACGGATGGTTTGTTTCCTGTCAGAACAGTTGAAGAGATTATAGGGAGAAAGCGTACGGAGAAAAAGAAGCATGCAGTAACAGAAAGGTATGGGTATGGAGTTAGCGACACAGAGGATGAGTTGCTGGAGGTCATTTTAAATAAAAGACCCCTCCATATCAACAGAATTCTGCGGCGGTGACTCCAAATGCACCGCCAATGGAAACTGCAAGAAATCAAACCCCTGAACGAAATTATGAAATAAATAGGTCATTTGATAAATTAGAAACACCACAGAATGTGAAGCATGACAATGGTAATACAACTGAATTAGCCAGAATCACAAGAGAGTTGACTGAAAAGATAAGAGAACTAACAAAGAATATGGAAGCTGTGACTGTGCCAGTGACGATAGGGCCAGTAATTCCGGTATTTGAAAATCAAGGAATAGATGAGCATTCCCTGACAATTCCATTGAACTCTAGTATGCAAAAAGTAAGAGAAGGGATAATTCCAGAAAATAGAGAGGCAAGAGATTCTGTTGGTTCATGTAGGTCGAGTCCACCTACAAATTTGACAATTAATGAGAGTCAGATAAATAAGATTCCTATGGGAACCGAGTCAGCAACTGAGACCCCAGAGAGAAGTACAAGTTGGGCAGAAGTAAATAAAACCCCTGTGGGTCAGACTGCAGAAGAATTAAATGAGTGGGTGAGGAACTTACAGAATAAAGATGCTGAACCACAACCTTTGGACGTGATCAGATTAAAAATAGATATGGAGGAATTGATTCTAGGGACTATTGGTACAGACCGGTTGAAGTCCTACCAAGATGACGAGTTAATGTTTATGTGTAAAGCGTTACTTGGAGAGCTAGGAACTTGCATGAAAAATTGGAAGAAACAGTGAACGAACTAGTAGAAGAATTTGGAAAAATCATAGGATTGCAGAAACCGTACAGGGTAGATTTTAGTGAAAAGGATATAGAAAATCTGAACACTTCAGGATGGTTAACACAGATAAAGGAACTAATTGTATTATTGAGAAAATGGGGAGATGTGGACAGGTGGAGAAGCAGGTGGATAAGAAGAAAGGAGGGAACGACTGATAAAGCTTCATTGGCTTTTCCGGTGAAAGAGAAAGAACCGATAGTAATGGAGTGTCCAATGAGGGAAACTCCCGGAGGAAGCTATGTACATGTCCCATGGTCCAGACAAGATATATTGTCATTTACAAATGACTTTCCAAGATTGAGAGAGAAACCTGTAGAATGGTATAGACAGGTAGAAAGGTTTGTAAAAGTTTCAAAGGTGTTGTGGGAAGATTTGGATGGATTGTTTGAAATTGTTGTACCAGCAGATTTATGGACAGAATGTAAAATTACAATTGACTGGCCGAAGGAAGAATATCTTAGAGATGCAAAAGAGGAGCCCCAGGTTCAGAAGTAATGAGAAAATATGAACAGGCAATCACGTTTCTGAAAAATAAAATCCCACCAAAAGAAACGGACTGGGTAAAGATTGATAGAACAACTCAGGAGAGTAAGGAATCTGTACATGCTTACTATGAGAGACTGCTTTTGGTCTTTAAACAGTATAGTGGTTACGAGAACTTGAGTGAAAAAGATATGAGTCATTTTGTGTATAGATTTGTGTATGGCTTGAGACCTGAGTTAAGTGAAATGATTAAGCAGCATATGTTGTGTTGGCAGAATAGCACAGTAGATGAAGTATTAAGGTATGCAAAATATTGTAGTGACGATATTGAAAGTAGACAGCGTAAACTCAAGGAAAAGGCAATGTGGGCACAAGTAAAGGTTGCAGAAAAACAAGAAGCTCAGATGAATAATCAGTCTAGTGATGCAGGGCAGACTAAATCCAAACCGAATATTGGTAAGGGAAAAGGTCAAATGAGTATTGAAGAGGCTAAAAAGGAATGGCCATGTCATAATTGCGGAAAATTAGGACACAGGAGAAACAAGTGTAAATTTCCTCCAAAAGCTAATACAGAAAATCAACCATTAAGTCCACAGGTGCAGAATGAGGTGAGTTACCAACAGCTGCAACAGCCACAGGTAGTTACTCAACAGTGTCAGGTGCCGCAACCACCTCTTCCAAAGAGTGTAAATCCTCAGAGATACAGTGTAGAGACAGGATTCTACGGAGGAGAGCAGGTAACAAAATTGCCGCGCGCAGCTGCAGTTTCACAGTATTGGTTACGGCAGGTTGGAGATGAATCGGATGAAAGCTTATGACGGTGCCTAGGAGAGGAAGAAGAGTGCGTGCTTGGTGCAACTCTAGAGGTAGATCAGTCAGGTCCATTTGTGGATGGAAAGGTGAATGGTGTAAATGTTACATTCCTTGTGGACACTGGAGCTACCCGTTCTACTGTTAGATCAGTGGAAATTCCAGACCTTCCTCTCTCAGGAGAATATATCCAAGTTGTAGGTGTTTCGAACAGGCAGATTAAAACCCCTCTTACAAAACCAGTAGAGGTAAAAGTTGGACCATTCAAAGAGATGCATCGCTTTGTGGTTTGGGATTGCAGTCCTGTAAATTTATTAGGACGCGATCTACTTTGCAAAATGAATTGTACCATCTACTGTACCCCAGATGGTATTGCTTTCCAGACACCAGTCGAGGATGTCTTGTATAAAATGACAATGGCAGAACTAGAACCAGGAGTGAATGACATGTTTACTGTGTTTGATGCAGAGAAAATCCCTATTGAATTGAAAGGAATAGTCAGATATGATGTATGGGATTTCACAGGCGAAGATATTGGACTAATGAGAGGAGTTGATCCTGTAAAAATTACTGTAAGGGAAGGAACAAATTACCCAAATACCCCGCAGTACAAATTAACGCCAGAAATTATTGAAGGAATAACACCTGTAGTTAATAAGATTGAACAAGGAATTTTGAGAGAAATAATGAGTAGCCCATGTAATTCTCCTATTATGGGATTGAAGAAGCCGAATGGAACATATAGGATAGTGCAATACTTGAGAAAGGTAAATAAGATTGTTATTCCTTGCTGCCCAATTGTGCCAAACCCCGCTGTAATATTGTATCAGATTCCACATGATGCAGAATGGTACACAGTTATTGATTTGTGCCATGCATTCTTTTCTATTCCATTGCACCCTGACAGCCAGCCATTATTTGCGTTCCGGTTCGGAGAGCGTATTTTGGCATTGTGCCGAATTCCTCAAGGGTATACTGAAAGTCCTTCAATCTTTAATCAGATTCTGAAGAAATCATTAGATGATTTAAAAATGCGTGAAAAATCTGTGATGGTCCAATATATTGATGAGCTATTAGTTGTATCAAAGACCAGAGAAGCATGTGTTACGGACACAATTGCCTTATTGAATTATTTGGCAGAAGGAGGACATAAGGTGAATTCATAAGCAGACACTTTTTCAAAGCACGTTTATTCTGGGCTCAATTTTTTCCATGGTTCTTAAATAAACTTTGCTCAGGAAGAAAACCAGCGTTTATCATGTATAATTTGCAGCACTTGTAATACATTTTAATTTCCTTCTTCCTTCCTGCCTTTCTATCTTTTCTTTCTTTCCTTCCTTTTTTCTCTCTTTCTATCCTTCATTATTTCTTTATTGCCTTATTTCTTTCCTTCCTTCTTTCTTGCCTTCCTTTCCTTCTTTCTTGCCTACCTTATTTCTTGCCTTCTTTCTTTCTTTCCTTCTTACTTTCCATCTTTCCTTCGTTCTTTCTTGCTTTCCTTCGTTCTTCCTTTCTTTTTTCTTTCCTCCTTCTTTTATGCTTTCTTTCCTTCTTTCTTTCTCACAGGCAAAAGGCTGGCATCCAATAGCACAACACTTTCCTTTTTTAGGTCTGTGTTAGCCAAGACCTTTTAATTTTATTAAAATGATGTGTATGACTAAGTTATGTATAGGGATTTTCAGCCACACTTCATCCATTTGTCTGTGGGCATGTAATTCACATTTTTCTACAACCCAATCAAGCATTCATCAAGAGACAATGGGGCCGATTCCGATCTCGGCCGGTAGGGCACTGAATCGGATCCGGCTTAACCGGATCCGATTCGGAGCCCTCTTTCCCGACTGAGTCGTACCTGCGTCCGGCCGAGCGAGTACGATGCGAGCGCACGCGAAATCACCGACCGACTCGTTCGCGGGTCCGAAGCGCTCCGACCGACTTGCACGGACACGGCTCGCATTGCGCAATGGAGACATTCCCCGGCCGGGCAAGTACGATGCGTGCCGCGAGCAGTCCGACCGACTCGCGCCGTCCGGCTCGAAAGAGCAGTCAGAGCCGCACATTGGGGGTCCGTGTCGGACCCCCCTGTACGCCTAGCCGCGTGAGTCGCACACAGGGGGGACCCA
This sequence comes from Calotriton arnoldi, assembly GCA_963921515.1. Classification (NCBI taxonomy): domain Eukaryota; kingdom Metazoa; phylum Chordata; class Amphibia; order Caudata; family Salamandridae; genus Calotriton; species Calotriton arnoldi. Next base: position 249,766 of record CAWUFW010004877.1, read on the forward strand.
TGGGTCCCCCCTACCTGTGCATGTATGCCGCGAGTCGCTTCGAGGCGTACCCGCTGTAGGGGGCACCCTTGTTCGCCTCGCACACAGTGAGTCAATGGGAGCCCGCGTACGCGTTGTACGTCCGGCTCCCATTGACTTCAATGGGAGTCCGACCGACTCGAGTCCGATTGCGTGCGTGCGCATCGTACTCGTTCGGTCGGACTGCCAGGGTCCGATTCGGTCGGAAATCTCTCCGGGTCCGGCTCGGTCGGAGAGATTTCCGGCCCGAATCGGATTCGGCCCCAATGTGTCACACTATGTCACTGACGCCATTGGCAGACTTCATTATGATTTAAGACATGCTGCATATCTACACACAAAGTAGTTCCCTTCAGTGAGTACCATCCTAATGTATGCTTTTTTTGAGACCCAAAACATTTTTGCCTTTAGGCACTATTATTTTTTTATTGACAAACTGCAGCTTTCCAAACAATAAAGTTTTGCAAAAGCCACGAAAAAACAAAACAACAATTGTGAAAAGGCTGGCAAGGGATGCCATACCTGTTTGACGCTTGTTTCATTAGCCCCTTCCCAGCTCATGTCTGGTCAGGTTTTCTAATTAAAGGGTGTGTCTCTCTAGTCTGTGTTCCTTCTTTGTTCAGTCTGGTTGAAGTATACGGGATTGGCAGTGCAGGCGCGAAGGGCCCCTGCTGCTCTTGCTGTGGTATTTTGTATAAGGAAGTTCACCATGTTTATTTTAAAAGCAAAAATGTGCCACAACTGTCCGACAAGAAAAGTGTCACGTCACTGTACATACCATACTTATCTTGCAACTTGTGAACTAAAACTTTAATGTGGATTTGTTTGGAGGATCCAGCGCATCGTCGCTGAACCCGTCAGCAATTCCTAACAAATTTGTTATGAAACTTTCAGCCAGAATTTCTATATTTAATTGAATTTTCGAAATCGCCTTCGAACAAGACATCATTAAGTCACTGAATAATAATGGGTGAGTGAATTATTTTGTTTATTTCAAGTTGATACCTAAGTTTTAATTATATTAAAATTCACCAAATTACAATTGAATATCTGACTATGGAATTCTAGCTGCTGCTTGTTCAGACAACTTAACTTTGATGGCATGGGGTCAATCATATTACAATATCGTGTGTGCTGGTGACCTTTTTCTAGTTAGATCATGCAATTGTTGGAAGAGAGGCCTCAGAGCATGTGTTATGAATTGTTGTCTGCTTGTAAAGGTCTAGAGACAGACAAGGTGGAATATGTGCAAGCCCTTTAAGTGATCCACTTTGGCCAAAGGTAGAATTTTGGGAACACAGTCCTGCAAGATGGCCGTTTGTCTAGAAGAACACTTATCCAATGTTTTATTTGTTATCAAAATTCCCTGGGAATGGATTGGTTTCTTCAATCCATCTTGTAACAGTATCCATCATCAAAGCTGAACTCTAATGCGTTAATCAAGATACTTCAGAAGATTTCGATTCAAGAAGGTAATTTGTTGGAAATTAAGATATTTGCCACAATTCATTTGTCCCACCTGATTAGTGTTCCATCACCTATTAGTCTTTCTATTCCAGTATTGTAGAGTAATTGTTGAAGGCTGCTTTGCCTCTAAGTTTCTCCTCTCTTGCTGACCCCATTTCTGCTTTTGCAGCGAGAGCTGCTTTGGGAACTTATAAGTGCAGGTTCTGCATGGGAGCTTTAATGGTCGCTGCACTATCAAAAGTGAATCTACAGATATTTAGCGAACCTGGGAGGTGCCTTTACTTCACTGTGCATGTGTGCAGCCTCAGTATTGGTGATGGATAGATGGGAGTGAGCACCTTTTGATCATAAGCATCAATAGTTCTCTTTCTGAGCAGAAGGCAGCAGAGACTAACATTGAGATGCACTTGGTGAGAATGTTTGTATGTAAGGACATGCATGGGTTATTTCACAGTCAATTCACTACTAAAACATCCAAACACTTAAAAATCTGAACTGATTTCATCCAATTGCAAGCTCTCCACTAATAAAAAAGAAATGCTTTTCATTGTTTCTAAGCAGTGCTGACCTTTGTAGTGGCAAATCCCTTAATAAAACAAAACAATTTTTGAATTTCATCACCAAAATTTAACAGAGTTACATTTCTTAATGTCTAGAAGGGGGTGCTGGTGGTGCATGACAAAGTGCAGTTTGCAAATGTCAGTTGGCTGTGAGGTGACTTAAGGGACGTGAACCATGGCATCATTCTGGGGAACCTCAAACCCCATATTGACTTGAAAACATTTTGTCTGGCAACCACTTGGAGAGCTGAACTGAACAGGAAAAAATAGCAGGATTGCCTTCAGCTATAGGCTCTCTACAACTGAGTCACACACCCCTTCCATTCTGTTTCCCATATTCATCTGAGGTTATTGAGTGTTGTTGTCAAACATTTATTGCGTATTTTTTAAAATGCAGGAATGCATTTTGGATATTATTTCAAGCTGGCAGACTGTACTTATAACATCATATTTCGGCTATGAGTGAGATTTTTAAAGTAATTTTTTCTGTATGTTTTGTATAACTTTGTATAACTGTGCTTTTATGGATTTCTTGCTTAAATCCGAATAAAGTTTATTTTTTAATTTGTTTTTGAGCGTTGTAGTCTGCATTTGACATTTATACAGACCCTGCCATTCATACTGAGGGAAGGTGCTCTCTCATCTGCAAGCAGGCAGACAGCAGGCCCTATATAGGAGCTAAATGACATACTGCCCAGCCAAAGGTGGAAAACCAATTTTCTGATCCTAAACGGAAGACTAAAAGCTCCTCAAATCTTTACCTACATTTGATCTAGATCTTTGGGCCCTGCGTTCACACAACTTAGCTTCCTGAGGAATTAGTTGGTACTGTCAATACAGCAAATAAACAAGTCTATAATGAAGACTTATAAGAAACAGCACCTTACCTTGACCTCAAAAATAGCTGGAGCCTCACAAGAAAGTTGGTACAATTAAAAATTGAAGATTGTAATGCCACATTGCTTGGATTTATGAAACTGATAATGAAGATAGCAATACTGAAATGTGAGAAGAGAGACTGCTTAGATACTTCATTAGTCAGGACGCAGTGGCTTCCAATACCATAAAGGGTTGAGGTTTCAAACTTAACTCACACCCACAGGTCTTCTTGGAACAATTAAAAAAAACACAAACCTTACTTAGCAAGGAACTGCTCAGAGTGAGGATGATGGCCTTGGCCATTCCTGAGCAATGGTTCTGCTTGGTCTCTCTGCAGCCATTGACAGTGTGAGCCACAATGCACCACTTTACCAACCTGATGCATTAGCGACATTGGTTGGACTGGCACTGAAGTGCATGTGAAACTTGCCTCACTTATCTTCCCTTTCGTCGACAGCATGATTCATCTACCACTGACCTTATTCTAAATATATAAAGATAAGGAGGCCTTACTTAGGTATTCAAGAGGGCTCAAATGTATTTAAAATCCCTTTTTATTCTGGCATCTTTTATCGTTTGTACATTGAAAAATCTGCAAACTGATTCGGCTTTTCTTTTTTACCAATTATTTATTTATTTCATGTTATTACTTCTCTTTTTCACACAATCCTCTTTACTTAGCAACATCTTTATGACCGCACTTATAACAGTCCATGCAAATGTATTTTCTAACCAATGCCTTTTAAAGTTATGTGCAATCCTTCATCAGGGCAATTACACATAGCATTCACTTGACACCATACAAATGAGGTACATAAATATTCTAAATCTGTTCATCTGCGTGATGCACTTTGCCAGCATCACCCAGGTGTGCCTTAAAGTTCAATAGGCTATTAGGGTTGCTACTCAAATTTTGGCTTGTCTAACACATGTTCAGACATGAATGCAAGAACCCCTTTTCTTTGCTGTTGATCAAAGACCTCAAAAGGCTGTGAATCCTTTGTCCCTCTGTCGAATGTCCAGCTTGCCTGACCATCGCATCCACACTGATATAGAAAATCCTGAAGCTCATATGGTCTAGGACTATCATATCGCCTCTTCAATCCTGCCACTTGATCGCCATCAAACAGCCCTCCAATTTAATAACTCGGCTGAAAGACCAGCACGCAAATCTCTACAGGGTCAAGATCCTGGCTATGTGAGTGCTATAGTCATGTCCAAAAGTAGATCTAGGAGGATAGGATCCATGCTAGAACCAGAATAACCACTGAATAAAAAAAAAAAAATATATATATATATATATATATTTGTGTGTGTTTTACCTACTGGCGGTCGCCAGTAGGTAGTTATATATTGGACCAAAGTTTCCATAGGAAAAGCGTTTTTGGATTTGCGACTAACTTTGGTGCTGCATGAGGAATCTTCACAAAAGTTTTAAAAAACGTCCCCTTTTTGGTTCAGCTGCTGTGTTGATTGAAAGTTTTGGGGTGATCCGAGAAAAAGGGGGTTCCCAAAACACGTTTTCCCCATATTATGTCTGGGGATTTTTCATTTTTTGAACACGACTACAGCCCGAACCGCTGAATGGAATTACACCAAATATGGCAAAAAGCTGGATGTTGGTCCAGAAAGCGTGCTTTTTGTGATTTGTTGTAAATCCGTTCAGTAGTTTCAAAGATATTTAAATTTAAAAATATATATATATATATGGAAGCCCAACAGCCTACTGAGACCCTACTGAAATTTGATTGGCTGCCAACACTTCAACCAGGAAGTGTTGGCAGCCATCATGGGACCAATATACATGATAGCACCCTATTGAAATGCATTGTAGTGAATGGCAGGTTTAGAGGGTCACAAAAAGGAGAACGTATAAAGGGTGATAACAGATTTTAGTTACAATATAAATCATTTGTTGATGGTACCTTTTTAATTTTAGTAATTGTGGTGTGTTCTAAGGTGATTTTACCCTGTGGAAAAGCCTTCTGCTGGGATTTCAAGAATAAAGTTTGAGAGAAAACTGTTTTCTCATAATTTCCCCATAGAGGATATGAAAGGTGCTCCAGAAGTTAAAATGAGAGCATTTGTTCTGTAAATTCACACTATCTTTGTCAGTGACAGCTGATTCCCTTGTGTTCTACTGCAGCCTCCTAGAGTGTTCTAAAGAACAACTAGAGCACTGACTGTGTTACTTATGACAAAAGTATGGCGCACCTGAAGCCATGTTGATTGAATCAAACTGTTAAAACATAAAACATTTAATTTAGAAAGAAACAAGATGAGGGGGTTCAGTTTGTCATAGAAATTATGGTTATTGCTGTAGATAGTAAAATTAGGACACAATTTAAGAGAGTTCTCAAATATCTTCCTCTTCTATTTAACTAAAACATTCTGACATGCAGACTGAAACATGCAGACTGAAACATGCACTTTCAACACATGCAGACTGAAACATGCACTTTCAACACCAGCAGCAAACTGCCAGTTAACTCCCTGGTGATCAGCAGTTTTACTACAGTGTTCTAATGAGCAACTAGAGTGCTAACATTCTGAATTTATGCCAAAGGTGTGGCACATATGAAAGCCATCTTGATGGAATCAAAGTAGAAAACTGAAAGTATTTTCATCTGAGGATACTGCAATAAAGGATGAAATTAGGGAGCTTCATAACAAATAAGACTCCCAAGATGGCCACCGGAGAAAAAAAGAGCCCAAATATAGCACAAATATCACCCAAATGCAGCCCGAGTGTAGTGCAATGACAGAATTGTGCTAAACACTTAGGGGTCGATTCCGATTCGGGCCGGAAAAAATACCGACCGACTCGGTACGGGAATTTAGTCCGACCGACTCGGACCGGCGCCGTACGACCCGGGTAGTACGATGAAATGCATGTGAAATCCGACCGACTCGGACGGGATACAAAACGACCGACCGAGCCGGACGGAAACAAGCCATCCGGCCGGGAAATCACGCGAAACGAACCGACCGAAACGCACTCGGATTGAACCCGAACGAAACGTACCAGCGAACTCCGACCCGCGTAGTACGATGCTGTGCGTGCAAAACACGACCGACTCGCCCGGAGCACAAGCCGTACGACCGACACGCATACAAAACCCAGCCGAAGCAACCCAATACTACGCGACCGACTCGTACGCCGCATATGAAATCTAGCTGACACACAGCGGGAACGAGTCGGACAAGATCGCACCAGACAACTGCAGCGTCCTACTCGGACACAAGAACGACTCCTACATGCACCAAAAACACCAAGGAAAAATTAGGAAAAAAGGGCCAAACAAGCAACCACAAAGCCAATAAATACAGGGAGGAAAAAAAAATGAAACAAGGACACACCTCCAACTCCACCTACATAAAGGCCACAAATCCCTACCATGATCCTTTGCAAATTCCACTGACCTGCCAGCACACAACACCATCACACAGCAACCACAGACACACTCACAGCTCATACATCACACAAGCCACACACCATTACCACACCTACAAATAGCACCCTCACACACACCCAGCTAAACCTACACTCACACCCCCCACTTGCACACACACACACATCAATCACCACCACCACCCATCACCATGCCCCCAAAGAAGAACCATAAGTTCCTAGATTGTGAATTGGAAGTCCTGGTAGACGAGATCCTCAGGGTAGAGCCACAGTTGTTTGGTACATTGGTACAACAGACCCCCATGTCGCAGAAAACCAAGATGTGGGCGAGGATTATCGACAGGGTGAACGCACAATCACCATGTTTGCGCACAAAGGAAGACATCCAGAACAGGTGGTATGATGTGCGCAGGAGGGTCCGGGACCTACTAAAAAAGGACTACCTCCTCAGCCAGCACACCAGCAGTGGCCCTCCTTCAAAACCAGTATACCTCAGGCCCTGGGAGGAGAAGGTGCGGGCCATCCTACCACCAGTGAGCGTATATGGACTAACAGACATCCCAGAGCCTGGTGAGTACACAACTAATATACACAATATGGTGTGACAACACACACACATCACAGTCAGGGGGATAGGCAAACCATGCACACTTAGCAAATACACAGCAACCAAAAGATATTCATCCCAAGATGTGAATACTAGTCAGACAAACACAATACCTGCCATCTCATAGTGATATGTAACTGTGTCATGACATCTACAAACCTAACAACAAATACAGCAAGGCAGTGGCACAAATAGAACCAACAAACACTCCCAGATATTTACCCACCACTAGAACACCACCTCACAGGGAAGCTCACTGAAAGGAAGGAATTCTGTGTATGCTGGTCAAGTCAGTGTAGTCAATAGCATGATGGGAGTGGTAGTCACAGATATTGGTCACACCCACAATTGGCCCATCAACACCACTCTGAACCATGCTCACATCACAGGGAGTGGAAAACAACTGACAAGATGGCTGACACTGGGTACTGCTGTGGGGAGCACAAGGCCCTGCTGGGAACTGGGCACCAACAAACAACAGGACCACACTGTCAGCCATCTTGCCATTGCTGTCACACTCACACACACTGAAGTCCACTCAAAAGGAAGGAAGTATGGGCATGCTGGGAAGGGGGGTGGAGGAAATAGCATGATGGGAGTTGTAGGCACAGATATTGCTCACCCTCACAATTGGCCCATCAACACCACTCTGAACCATGCTCACATCACAGGGAGTGGAAAAGGACTCACAAGATGGCTGACACTGGGTACTGCTGGGGGAGCACAAGGCCCTGCTGGGAACTGTGCAACAACCAACAGCAGGACACCACTGACTGACATCCTGAAAGACAACTTGCACTCTCTGCAATGGAAGCACGTTCCATGGTGGGATATCTGGCTGGGTGGGAAGGAGGACTCACAGCACTGACCATAGTTACAAGCACCTCCCCTCAACACTAACTCCACATAACCCACCTGGGAGAATGCAATGCCTCACATCCTAACTGAAGATCCCACAAAGAACCACCACCCTGGGTTATGCTGTGTGAAGCACAGGGACACTCTTGGGACTTGTAGCCAAACAACTGCCAGGACAACACTCCCAGCCATCCTGTCAGCACAGGCACCCCACCCCACAGGGAAGCAGAGTCAGAAGGAAGGAAGGATGGGCATGCTGGGAAGGGGGGTGGAGGCAATAGCATGATGGGAGTTGTAGGCACAGATATTGCTCACCCTCACAATTGGCCCATCAACACCACTCTGAACCATGCTCACATCACAGGGAGTGGAAATGGACTCACAAGATGGCTGACACTGGGTACTGCTGGGGGAGCACAAGGCCCTGCTGGGAACTGTGCAACAACCAACAGCAGGACACCACTGACTGACATCCTGAAAGACAACTTGCACTCCCTGCAATGGAAGCACGTTCCATGGTGGGATATCTGGCTGGGTGGGAAGGAGGACTCACAGCACTGACCATAGTTACAAGCACCTCCCCTCACACACCCCCTCAACACTAACTCCACATAACCCACCTGGGAGAATGCAATGCCTCACATCCTAACTGAAGATCCCACAAAGAACCACCACCCTGGGTTATGCTGTGTGAAGCACAGGGACACTCTTGGGACTTGTAGCCAAACAACTGCCAGGACAACACTCCCAGCCATCCTGTCAGCACAGGCACCCCACCCCACAGGGAAGCAGAGTCAGAAGGAAGGAAGGATGGGCATGCTGGGAAGGGGGTGGAGGCAATAGCATGATGGGAGTTGTAGGCACAGATATTGCTCACCCTCACAATTGGCCCATCAACACCACTCTGAACCATGCTCACAAAACAGGGAGTGGAAAAGGACTCACAAGATGGCTGACACTGGGTACTGCTGGGGGGAGCACAAGGCCCTGCAGGGAACTGTGCAACAACCAACAGCAGGACACCACTGACTGACATCCTGAAAGACAACTTGCACTCCCTGCACGCTTCATGGTGGGATAACTGGGCTGGGGGGAGAAGGAGGCCTGGATGGCAACCAAATACCACCAATGCTGGTCATGCACACACCTCAACATTCACATTGACATGCCACAGGTTGGCAGGACAATATGCTACACCAATATCACTCTCTGACTGTCACAATTTAGGAGAATGCAATGTCCTGGCCCACATCCAGAGGTACAGTCCCAACTGTCAGGTGTTTGAACAATTGATGCCAGTAGAAACATAACATACAATCTGTGTCTCTCCCCAAAACAGGTGATGATGGGGACACAGCAGCAGACGAGGAGGAGTCCCTGTCCCAGGCTCCGGGGAACACTGAGCTCACTGGTGTGGATCAGCCTCTGCACTCCTCGGATGGTGAAGAACCAGCTGGACCCTCCGGTGTGAGTCATCATGCAGTACCAGCAGGACCAACATCTGCACCCCCTGCACCCACCCCTCCAACAACTGCCAACTCACAGGCCACCCCGGCCAACACGGACAGACCAAGGACCACAGATGACAACAGCGCAGGGACCCAGGCCCAAACTGGAGCTGGTGACAACGAGCCCAGGAACAACACCCAAGTGGGCCCACGGTCACCTGTGCGTGCCACCGCAGGTCCTGCACGTGTTGCCAGGGGTGGTGGGAGGGGTGGTAGACATAGGTCGCTCTTTGCAGAGGGGTCTGGACTGCATGATGACCCACAACTGGCACGCATCGCGGATGCGTACCAGACTAGCACCGGAGAGGTCAGCCAGGTAGTGGGGATCCTCAAGGGCATACAACAGCACTAGGCTGCCCATCATGCCCGCTTGGACTCCCACATGTCCCGTGTCGAGACACACATGTCTGGCATGGAGTCCAAGTGGGACACATTGGAACAACTGACAGCGGTGCATAGGGACATACTGACATGCCTCCGCCAGATCAGCACCAACATGGCCTCACCTCCCTGTGTGCCCACAACATCTGCTGCTGAAACAACTGCAAATGCCACAGGGAGGGAGGAGGACTCTGGCAGAGAGTCCCCTGCACCGCCGCAGCCTGCACCTGAGGGTCCCCCCCCAAGAAGAGGGACCGTCTGAGGAGGCCAAACTGAGAGGCCGATGGCCATCTACATCCCCCAGGAAGCCAACACCTGTTCTGGAACTTTTCCTCTGTGTGCAAACTGCACGCCCTGTCGAAGCCAACCCAACTCTCCCACATGACATGGGGAGCTCTAGTTGACCAAATTTATCAGATGACTGTGGACTTTACTCTGGACATTTCAGCTACCAAGACTTCCAATTCACATGGGAACTTTGGATTCCAATTTCTATGTACAGCACCCACCATCCTGTGCACCATCCTCACACCTGTATGTAAATAAACTCACCAATACACCATATCTGCCTCTGTTGTGATTCCAACGTGGTTTTTGTCATGTAGATGGTGATCTGCTAAATGACACTGTGCATGGTAACTGCTACAGCAAGTCCAACACCGTCATGTCAGTCATGGCGACGTGACACATATGAGGGAGACACACCACTAGGGCCACACAACACATACACACCAGGGCCATCAGACTCATCACCTATACTGATGTTGCAACGAAATACAGTGGAATGCACAGACACGCCACCTATTCACAGTCACTGTCAACTAGACTACAGGTGCAGTAAGCAAATGTCAGTCAGATGTGTGACTACAGACAACGCACATCCCAAAGTGAAGCACAGGTTTATTACACATTTGCATCATGTTGTTTCCACTACAAATGCAAGCTAATCCAACCTGGCTGTGGCCACAAAGTCAAAAAGTGCAGAAGATAGAAAGTCCAGGGGTGTGTGGCACATCACCTGTAGGGAAACGACTGCTTCCACCTTGGAAGTTGAATCATGGATTCGGGGGATTCAAGTTGATCAGACAACTCCGGCAGCACCCTGTGAAGGACAGACATGACACACAGTCAAAATCACTGAAGAACAGCACAGAACGGCAATACTCATGTCTAATACATGTCACAAGATAACTACACAAAACCAAGTTAGCATGTCAACACTGTTGGGCAGTACAGACCACCTGCAAGGACACATCGCTGCAAGCATCCAGTCAAGTAGCACATGGCCACACTCAAACAGCACCAGAGCACCACACACACATATCATGCAAACTCAAATCATTGACATTACAACCCTCTGGAGACTCACATTCAGCTGAAGAAGTTGGTGATGAGCTGTGTGTGGACATCACCATCATCATCATCATCTTCACTGGCATGGTGACCCAGGCCAGGATCTTCCACAGGTGGGGGACGTTGGTCATCGTCATCCAGGATGAGAGGCAACTCCTTCCGCACTGCCAGGTTGTGTAGCATGCAGCAAACGATGACAATCTTGCACACCTTTGCTGGGGCATATGGGAGGGCCCCTCCTGTCTTGTCCAGGCAGCGGAAGCGGCTCTTCAGGAGACCAAAGGTCCGCTCAATCACCCTCCTCGTCCGACCATGTGCCTCATTGTAGCGCATCTGGGCTGGTGTCACAGGGTTCCTGAGGGGTGTCAGCAAGCACAGCATGTTGGGGTATCCTGAGTCACCTACAGACAGACAATTGCACATTAGCCGATTTGAGAATGTGTGCGGAAAACAACATAGCAGAACACACACAATGGTACAAAGTCAGTACACACCAACAAGCCAGGCATGCTGGTTCCGCATCTGTGACATCATCCTTGGGATGCGACTACTCCTCATCACGTAGGCATCATGTGCCGAACCGGGGAAACGGGCACACACATGTGTGATGGTCATATCTGCAAGACTTACCACCAGAGCATTGATCGAATGGTAATGTTTATGGTTCCAGTATGACTGCTCATGTGCCTGTGGTGGTATCAAAGCCACATGTGTCCCATCAATGGAGCCAATTACATGTGGCATCCTCCCCAGGGCATAGAAGTCACTCTTGACGTCAGTGAGTCGTTGACGTGTTGGGAAATAGATGTACTGGTTCAGGTATCTCAACATTGCCCCCAAAACATCGCGTAGCACACGGCTGAACATAGTCTGTGACATCCCACCAGTAGTTGCCACAGTGTGTTGAAAGGTACCAGTGGCAAAGAAGTGTAGGGCTGCCATCACCTTCACCTTGGGGGTCAGCGCTGTAGGATACTGCCGGCCAGGCTGCAAATGTGGGTCCAACCGCACTGCCAAATCCTCAATCAGCTGCCTGGTGAAGCGGTACCGTCGGATGCTGTCACGTTCCACCATCGTTGCCAGGTCTGGGAATGGTCGATGGACAGCAGGAGCCCTGCAGTGCATAGGTGAAGAAAGCAAGATTGTCAGTCACCCCACCTATGTGCAGTTCACCATACTCAATTTCACATGATACATCATCAACAGACACAAGTACTTGATGTGTGTGTCGTTCCGTTTGGACATATATGGCACCTACATGGACATCATCTAACATCTCTGTTCAACAAGTGTTGACAACAGGTTCCAGGGTGTGCTATGGGAAACCATTAGGCTGTGTCACAGTACCCATTAACTGCTCTCACGTTCCATACACATACCACAGTGACATGTCTGGACAGATGCTCCACAGGCATCACAGCTCATTGACAGGTAGATTCCCAGGGACCCTGTCTTGCCACATGGACACTGGCATGACATGACGTATCATGTACACGTCAGAAAAACAAACATGACTCCCACAGGTAGTGGCCCCTGTTGCCTCCGCAGGACAGACATGGACGTCAGTGACACACACACGCACAACATCAAAGTCCATGCACAAACAACGTTGCTGTGGAGACTGTCTCCCATTGTGCACATGGAATCAGAGACATCGGAAACACAACATGCACACAGACTGTGGAGGGACATCACTATTGTGGCAATGGGTCATCCTGTTACGTACATGCCTTCCCCCATGGGACCCTGGGGGTATGTGACATGTCACACACATACACAACCTGGAAATGTGACCATGACACATGCTCAGAAATGAAAAGTTGCACACCACAGTGGTCAAGTGCACAATACACAAAGGACTCTGTCCCCATGAACACATGCACAGCCTGGGTGTGTCTGCCCCCAAGTGCCACCCCAAAAACCACATGTTCACCCCCTACACAGATAAGGTTATGCTGCCACACATGCCTTAGATACAGTGTGGACTGGGTGTGGTGTTGTAGGTGTGCCCCTGAGTCCCTGGAAAGTAAATGTGGCTGGCATAGGTTCACCAGTGACCAGCATGGTGACATATGTGTGTGACCTGTCCAGGGACGCGTTGTAGAGCAATGGGCCGATCGGTGTGCCCGCACGGCCCATTGCATTGCATGTGAGCGGGTACGCGTTGTATCCCGGGTACGCGTTGTACAGCAATGGACCGATCGGTGTGCCCGGCCAGGCCATTGCATTGTATGTGAGCGGGTACGTGTTGTATCCCGGGTACGCATTGTACAGCAATGGACCGATCGGTGTGCCCGGCCGGCCCATTGCATTGTATGTGAGCGGGTACGCGTTGTATCCCGGGTACGCGTTGTACAGCAATGGACCGATCGGTGTGCCCAGCCGGCCCATTGCATTGTATGTGAGCGGGTACGCGTTGTATCCCGGATACGCGTTGAGCAGCAATGGACCGATCGGTGTGCCCGGCCGGCCCATTGCATTGTATGTGAGCGGGTACGCGTTGTATCCCGGGTATGCGTTGTAGAGCAATGGACCTATCGGTGTGCCCGGCCGGCCCATTGCATTGTATGTGAGCGGGTGCGCATTGTATCCTGGTGCACGTGTAGTACAGCAATGGACCGATCGGTGTGCCCGGCCGCCCATTGCATTGTATGTGAGCGGGTACGCCGTTGTATCCCGGATACGCGTTGAGCAGCAATGGACCGATCGGTGTGCCCGGCCGGCCCATTGCATTGTATGTGAGCGGGTACACGTTTTATCCCGGGTACGCGTTGTACAGCAATGGACCGATCGGTGTGCCCGGCCGACCCATTGCATTGTATGTGAGCGGGTACGCGTTGTATCCCGGGTACGTGTTATACACCAATGGACCGATCGGTGTGCCCGGCCGGCCCATTGCATTGTATGTGAGCGGGTACGCGTTGTATCCCAGATACACGTTGAGCAGCAATGGACCGATCGGTGTGTCCGGCCGGCCCATTGCATTGTATGTGAGCGGGTACGCGTTGTATCCCGGGTACGCGTTGTACAGCAATGGACCGATCGGTGCGCACACATTGGCTGGGGCCTGGCATGGCAACGGACGCGTTTTCGAAGCTACAATGAGTCTGATGCAGTGAATTCAGTTGGCCAGCCACAACAATGTTGCAAAATCATGGGTGTCATGAAGTTGAAGATTTGAAGGATGCTGTGGGCGTGTATTAGTGCTGCTATTCCATGGATTGGTCAGATTCAGAAGATGCAAACGACTTGGACCTATCACTTTGGACACATGGGACAGTATCTGCCTCTGCAGCACACATATAATGCTGGCTGTTCCCCTGAGAGCTCACTTGCCTGCACTACATGCTCCAGGACGACATCTGCCACCAACACTGCTGCTGTTTATGCATCCTCTGGCTCTTGCAATGGCACGTACTGTGGAGAGAGCCCCAGCCTTCAGCCTTGAGGAGAACCAGGCCCTGCTGGACAGCCTCCTTCCACAGTACAGCAAGCTGTATGGGAAACCAGGGGAGCAGGTGAGTGTGCTGTCCACTGCCTCACTAATTGTGCATGTTGTCTGAGTAGCAGGACTTTCAGTGTGCACACCACTGGCTAGCATGCCCACTGAGTAGTTGTCACACCCCAAAGTGTGTAGTTACATGCACTGAACTGGTACAGTGCAGTAACAGTGCATTCCAACTAGGTTTACTTCCCATGCAATGATACCATGTAGTGACTGCTGGCAAACTGTTCATAACCATTGTTGCACTGCCTGTGTACATCATATGCCCCTGTGATTGAGACATGTATACCCAACTGTGTGATGCACGTATATGTTGCTTGTGTAGTAATGGCCTTTTCACTTTGTCATCCTCACAGGTTGATGCCCACCAGAAGCAGGAAATCTGGCTGACCATCGCCCGGAAAGTAAGATCCGTGGGGGTCTACAGGCGCAGGATCCGCAACTGCCAGAAGAGGTGGCAGGACCTTCGTGGCTGGACCCGGAAGATCGCAAGGGTCCAGCTGAAGCTGTCGCCTCCTCGCAGGAGGGGCGGACACCGGACCCTGACCCCCACATGCTCCGGATCCTGGCGGTGGTCTTCCCTGACCTGGATGGGCAGCTGAAGGACAGACAGCAGCAAGGAGGGGGTGAGTCCATGACTGCACTGTGCACTTTGTCTGACATGCTATGTGCCCTCCTCTGGCCTGGTTAAACTTCCACAGTACATCAGTCATGTGGTCCAGGACCCATGTCCCTCATTTGTGACATGCCCACTTCTCCTCTGATACGCATATGTGTGGCCCTTATAGTCAGGAAATTGTGTCATTTGGGGACTGTGTCATTGCATTTAGCTTTGCTCAAGCTGGGGGACAGCATTTGTTCCCGTGACTATGTTGTGCGATTCATGGGTGGGTCAATTGCTTACACATCTGACATGTAATCTGGGTACTTTGATATGTGGTCCACTTGCTGCTCTGACTCACCACATGTCCCTGGGGAATTTGGCACACACCCATGCTGCTTGTGGGAACAATGTTTGGGCCTCAGGAGTATGTGTATCCAGTGTGTCACACATGCTTAGCCACCTGCCTACTGTCCAGGACTCATCCCTCTTACAGGTGGAGCTGGACAGTAATGCCTACTCCAGGGCAAGCAATGCACTCTGTACTCCCACTCCCGTGTATCATCTGGCATGTTGTGATCAGTGTAATGTACCCTCAGGTGTCTGCCTCTGTCTCATTGTGCTGTGTCTTCGTTGTCAGGACTACTGGTATGTTTATCGGTTAGGGCTCAGCATGCCATCTGAGATGTGACCATGATAGACGATACTTCTGTGACTTATAGGTGTCTGATCACTTGACTGTGCACACAGGTGTTTGTGACTGTGACTTTCAGGCAGCTGTATTGTCATTCACAGCACACTGTGAGGTGCTCATGTTCAGAGAGTTGTGTTTCATGTCCCCCATATGTCCAGTTGGTATGACGTGGACAAATAGTAGTACAGATGATGTGGTATTTGGGGGATGGACATGTGCACTTGTCAGTCACATAACTTGCATTCCCCATGCCCTCGGATTGTGACACAGTGCAGACTGTTGTTGGCTGGCTGGCTGCCATGGCCATGTTACTTGAGACAGTAATGTATGACTTTGCACGCATTCCTGTGTCATGGCATTACACTTCCTGAGACTGATCCTGCAGGGGAGTGACATGTGCAACATGCACCCCATTGTGGCATTGACTATCCGGACATGGGTGCATCATGGTGTCTGGTGCTGGTATGCATCACATGCATTTCTATTTAGACTCTGGCCATCCCTTTATCTGGACACCTGCACTGACTCAGTGGCAAGAGATGTGATGTGTGCATGTTCACATACTTCACCATGTTCCCTGCAATGTCCAACAACTGTGTAGGTGGTGCATGTGTCCACACTGGGGTCTTACCATCAGACAGGCACCAGACAGATGGGTGCAAGGGCAGGAGGGGTGTGAGTCCCATGGTTGACCATCAGACTGACAATTGGCTTCCCCGAGTCTGTGTGAGGACTTTAGGCAATGTTCAACTAAGGATGCCAGGGCTTGCTCTGTAATGTGCTGTACTTACTGTGGTGTGTGCGGTCAGTGCAGGTGACTGATGTTTGTCTGTTTCCCTAATTGTTTGCAGATACATCCACGGCCACAGGAGGGGACAGCTCCATGGACCAGGAGGAGCAGCGGAGCCAGACTGGGTCAGCATCGGAGGAGTGGTCAGAGGGACCCAGTGGCACGGAGGGCGAGGGGAGCCACACCGAGGAGTCCTCAGTACCATCCACCTCAGCTGAGGACCACAGCAGCTTGGAAGATGACTCCCTTGTGGAGGCGGGTCTCAGCAGCCACCAAAGGGCAGCTAGTCTGTCTGGCCCCGCCACCACCAGCACCGCCCTCCCATTGGCTCCCAATCCTGAGGTCCGTGGAGGCTCCCATACCCGGGAGCGTGTCTCCATCGTGCCAGGCGCCGCAGCCCCTGCCCCTGTGTCCCCTGCTGCCCTGAGTGAGGAGTCTGTGGGCCTCATTTATGAGGTTTTTCCGTAGGGAAGCGCAGCAGGGCTTCCTGCTGCGCTTCCCTACGGCAAAAGAAAAGGGCAGGAATGCGCCGTATCTATAAGATACGGCGCATTCCTGTCCTTTTCCCCTGCGCCGGCGCACAATGGGCTGCCGTGCGCCAACGCAGGCACCTTTGCACCATGGTGCAAGGATGCCTGCGTTGCGAGGATGATTATTTTTGTGCAGGAAGGGAAACCTTTCTGTACAAAAATAATCACAGAGGCTTTTTCCTCTTTCTATGTGTGCTGCAGAATGCAGCACACGTAGAAGAGGAAAAACGAGGAGAAATAAAGATATTTCTCCTCGTTGTGCTCTCCCTTACGCCTCCCCTGGGGAGGCGTAGCTTTGCCGCTGCCTCAGATTTACGATTTCTCGTAAATCTGGGGCAGTGTCAAAGGCCATGGATGTTGCTGGGAACGCCCCAGCATCACCCATTGCACGCCCCTTTAACGCAGAACACTGCGTTAGAAGGGACTGATATTTATCAGGCAGCATTAAGCCAAAAAAGTGGCTTAGTGCTGCCTGATAAATATCATGCAGGCTTCTGCGCCACGGAACTTCACGAAAAGTGACGTTCCGGAGGCGCAAGGAGTCTCATAAATGAGGCCCTGTGTACCTCCTTCAGCAGCTCCATGTAGGGCAGACAGCAATGCACCTCCATGCACACACCACTCTGTTGACACAGCTGGTGTCGTTCATGGAGGGCATCTCGACGGGTATGTCTACCCTACAGAGGAGCAATAAGTCCATGGACTCCTCCCTGATGGCAGCAGTGTCCCTCCTCCAACAGTCCCTCACCCCTCCCACCTCTGCCCCATCCACACTTCCTGCCCCCCTACCTGTCCAAAGCACATGCACACCTGCACAGTCACCCAAACACACACACACGAGCAGCACAGACACACCCAAGAGAAAGGCAAGACGTGCACACAAGCATCCTCAGGGGACTGATACCACAGACAGAGGGGACGGGGAACACACACACACACAGGCATCCACATTAACTCCGCAGTCCTCCAAATCCTCTCCCTCCAAGACCCCTTCCCCTGCCTTGCCTGCTACCACACCTACACAGCAGATCTTCCTGTGTGACCTCAGCCTCTTCCCCTCCAATCCTGCTGATCCAGCATACCGGGGGAAGAGGAAGTCCACCCACACAGAGGGGAGTGCCCTCGCCCCCAGACACCCTCCCCCAGGCGCAGGCAGAGTGAGCCCCCACCCGCAAGTCCCCCCGGTCCCGGAAGAGCAAGACCCCGCCACCGCCCTGCAAGTCAACCACCCAGTCTCTCACCTCCATCCCCCAGGCCACCACTCCACAGGTTCCACCGCCACACCCTGCCCCAGGTTCCCCCACAAACCGATACTGCATCCCCAAACTGCTTAGGCCCTCCCCCCCTGCCACTTGCTCTTCCACCCCCAAACCAGACACTCTGCCTGTTTGTGCCACTGGTGTGGAGACCGTGTCCCCCTCTGTCCTGCCCAGCTCTTCTGCCCCCCTTCCACTACCTTGGAGTCATGCACTGCGGTGGAGTCCACAACCACCCCGTCTGACTCGGGCACTGCATTGGGGACCCAGTCCACTCCATCTGACCAGCCCACTGCAGTGGTTGCAGCACCAACACCATCTGACTTGAGCCCTGTGGTGGTGCCAGCCCCCCGTGAGTCAGACACCTCCACTGCAGTTGCTGGTGACACTCCTGCACCCACCTCCCTTTCACTGCCTCCTTCTGGCATCCCCTGATCCTGTCCCTGCGGTGCCTGGCCTGCCCCTCATATGCCCCTCCAAGGGGGATGTCCCCTGTCCGTACCTGTGCAGGCAAGCAATTGTTGACAAGTTGTCACACATCACCCTGTTGGGACTGTATATTTGGACTGGCCATTGGCCTTAGTTTATTTTGGACTTTTGATTTGAGTTGCACACTTGCTGAATAAATCCTCTTTTTGTTTACTTGTGGTTAATCTTTGGAGGTACATGATGTAGATGTGTAGAATCATGCATTTGCTGTTGTAATAGTGTTCAGATCAGGTAAATGAAGTTTTGCTGTGATGGGCTCCATGTGGTCCATGGGATATGTGTCCTAATCTAGTCTTGATCTATAGCATCCTTTGCTGCAGTCTGAGGGTGTAATGTTCAGCATTTGACACAGGGATGTACGTTTAGCATTTGTAGATTACCATCTTTGTCCTACAATGATGCACATCTGGTGGGCTTACCACTGTCCAATGTTCCTAGTACCCTGACTGTGTGCCCGTCTCCAATGGACATGCAGTTTAGCACATCAAATTTGGAGGACTCATCTGTGTACACAGTGCAAGTTGCTTGACACGTGTCTTGGGTGTATGCAGATGACTGACGTGACACTCCCGTGCCCAGGCTGATATGAGCAGAGCCTTCAGTGTGTTGTAGTTGTTGACTCACTGACCGAGTGTTCTGCTGACATGTTTGAGTCGTGCACAGACAAGGTTTGGCACAGCTGACCTTCCACAGGAGTGGAGTGCCCTCATGGCAGTGCGTGATTCCGTGATATAGGCTGTGCCCGTGTTGTGTGTGTTGTGTAGGCATGTCTGTGCATGTACCCTTCTCCTTTTCCTACACAGGCTGTGTCCCTACGGATGTTCCTGTTTGTGATGCTTGCTGAGTTGTTCTGTGTTCATCCAGCATCTTGGACCTGGTTTCTCCGGGATGTGGGTGCATGGCAAACTAATGTTCATGAGGTTGTCATCCCTAGTTGTCTTTGTTGTCAGGGCTGGGGATGTGGGCAAACGCAGATGGGACACAGTCAGGATTCCTCTTGGCACTTGTTGGTTACACGAGTAATGTGATTTTCTGTTTGTGTATGCTTTCAGTGATTGTGACACGTTGTGTGTGTGACTGCTGCCACTCCTCAGGGTCAGAGCTGCAATGTTGGAAGTTGTCTATGTTTGTCCTTTGTGGGTCAGCTTGGCTTCTTCATTGGTGTGTGACTATGGCCAGGATCCCATTGTTTGGGGTGGATTTCACGTCATGCCCATGTACGGCATACTGTGCAGTGTGTCAGACATTCACAAGTATTGTTGACTGGCCATGTGTGATGGGTTTCTGCACCTTATTTCCCCACCACCCCTGGGATTGTCATGGGTGCATGTGCAATATCAGCAGTCCATGTGAGCTTCACTGCTGCACATTGGTGGAGTTCAAGGTGTGTGGCTTTGAGTGTGTGCAAATGTGAGTTGTTGCACGGCTGGGGCACTACCTCCATATTGTCCTTGGCTGGCAGGCCATGCTGAGTGCTTTGTGCTTGTATAGGTGTGATGGTAGTTTGTTGCTCAGGACACATGGCTGTGGTTCACAGTGTGGATGACATCTACCTTTGCCATCACAGTGTGATTGTCATGCAGGCTAGTGTCACCACAATGTGGGGTCCCTGGGGGGAGTGCTGTGGTGGTTCTGTCTCTTGCTGTGTTTGTTGCTGTTCCTACAAGCTTGTGTGACATGTGTAATTTGGGCTCCCTCTCATCTCACAATGCCTGTTTGCCCACATAGGGGAATCCAATCCCCTAGTTACTTTTGTATGTGACTGTGTTGACATCTGTGTATTAGTGAATCTGGCCTCCTCATGTGTTGTGTATTTGCCTGGGGACACTGGCACACAACCCCCCTCACCTGTTGTGTATGATATGCAGTGTGAGTCTGCCTGTTTGTGTTTGTGCATTTGCACCACTGCATTGGCATATCTTTAGTTTGCCATTGGCTGTATGTTGTTTGTTGGCTTTCCCCTGCTGGCCCTGGGACTGCTAGGTCATCAGTCAGCACATTGATCATGGTTAGTATGTCCCATTGCTGCCATGGTATGGTATTTGTTCACATGACATCTACAGTCTCCACAGGATATCTACATTTGTGTGTCCATTACTGCAGATATGTGGGTCTGCATTATGATGCTCACTTCTGTCATTGTGTTATTTGTGAATGTAGACAATGTGGGCCCCCATGGCTGATGTTTGTGTGCACATGGCTAGAACGGTGTGTCATTGGCACTGCACTGCTTGCCTCACACAATCTATGTTGCTATGGGACACAAGAACTACAATGCCACTGTAGTGTTTGGTGTTGTGTGGCCAGGTTTAGCAGCGTTTACCAGGACTACACTTACCTTTTGGGCACTGTGGTGATGGGGCTTTGGGCCCCATTGCCACACTGTTCAATATGTGCTTCAGCTATGGAGCACACACTTACCTTCTGGGCACTGTGGTGATGGTGCTTAGGGCCCCATTGCCACACTGTTCAAAATGTGCTTCAGCTATGGAGCACACACTTACCTTTTGAGCACTGTGGTGATGGGGCTTAGGGCCCCATTGCCACACTGTTCAAAATGTGCTTCAGCTATGGAGCACACAGTTACCTTTTGGGCACTGTGATGATGGGGCTTAGGGCCCCATTGCCACACTGTTCAAAATGTGCTTCAGCTATGGAGCACACACTTACCTTTTGGGCACTGTGGTGATGGGGCTTTGGGCCCCATTGCCACACTGCTCAATATGTGTTTCAGCTATGGAGCACACACTTACCTTCTGGGCACTGTGGTGATGGTGCTTAGGGCCCCAATGCCACACTGCTCAAAATGTGCTTCAGCTATGGAGCACACACTTACCTTCTGGGCACTGTGGTGATGGGGCTTAGGGCCCCATTGCCACACTGTTCAAAATGTGCTTCAGCTATGGAGCACACAGTTACCTTTTGGGCACTGTGGTGATGGGGCTTAGGGCCCCATTGCCACACTGTTCAAAATGTGCTTCAGCTATGGAGCACACACTTACCTTTTGGGCACTGTGGTGATGGGGCTTTGGGCCCCATTGCCACACTGTTCAATATGTGCTTCAGCTATGGAGCACACACTTACCTTTTGGGCACTGTGGTGATGGGGCTTTGGGCCCCATTGCCACACTGTTCAATATGTGCTTCAGCTATGGAGCACACACTTACCTTTGGGCACTGTGGTGATGGGGCTTAGGGCCCCATTGCCACACTGTTCAAAATGTGCTTCAGCTATGGAGCACACACTTACCTTTTGGGCACTGTGGTGATGGGGCTTTGGGTCCCATTGCCACACTGTTCAATATGTGCTTCAGCTATGGAGCACACACTTACCTTTTGGGCACTGTGGTGATGGGGCTTAGGGCCCCATTGCCACACTGTTCAAAATGTGCTTCAGCTATGGAGCACACACTTATCTTTTGGGCACAGTGGTGATGGGGCTTTGGGCCACATTGCCACAGTGGTCATGGTCTGCTTGCTTGTGTAGGCCACACACACAATTATGTGTGACACATGTGTTAGGGGGTCACATTGTATGTTCAATGTCATGTTCAGTGTTGTATGCATTTGACACAGACCACACACGCTTGTCATGGTGTTGGGGGTGGGATGTAATTTACAGACAGTCCTTATGTGGGAGTATGCTAGTTGTGTCATGCATTACCCGTCCTATGAGTAGGGGTGGTTGTAGTGACAGGCATCCAGCCCACCCTGAGTGGGGGTGGTGTTAGTGGTAGGCATCCATCCCCCTATGAGTGGGGATGGTAGTAGTGGTAGGCATCCAGCCCACCATGAGTGGGGATGGTAGTAGTGGTAGGCATCCAGCCCCCCATGAGTGGGGATGGTAGTAGTGGTAGGCATCCAGCCCCAGATGAGTGGGGATGGTAGTAGTGTCAGCCATCCAGCCCCCCATGAGTGGGGGTGGTGGTGGTGGCAGGCACCTAGCCACCCATGAGTAGGGGTAGTTGTAGGGTGGTGTTGGTGGTAGGCATCCATCCCCCTATGGGTGGGGATGGCAGTAGTGGTAGGCATCCAGCCCCCCATGAGTGGGGATGGTAGTAGTGGCAGCCATCCAGCCCCCCATGAGTGGGGATGGTAGTAGTAGTGACAGGCATCCAGCCCCCCATGAGTGGGGATGGTAATAGTGGCAGCCATCCAGCCCCCCATGAGTGGGGGGGTGGTGGTGGCAGGCATCTAGCCACCCATGAGTAGGGGTAGTTGTAGGGTGGTGTTGGTGGTAGGCATCCATCCCCCTATGGGTGGGGATGGCAGTAGTGGTAGGCATCCAACCCACCCTGAGTGGGGGTGGTGTTAGTGGTAGGCATCCAGCCCCCCATGAGTGGGGATGGTAGTAGTGGTAGGCATCCAGCCCCCCATGAGTGGGGATGGTAGTAGTGACAGGCATCCAGCCCCCCATGAGTGGGGATGGTAGTAGTGGCAGCCATCCAGCCCCCCATGAGTGGGGATGGTAGTAGTGGCAGCCATCCAGCCCCCCATGAGTGGGGATGGTAGTAGTGGTAGGCATCCAGCCCCCCATGAGTGGGGATGGTAGTAGTGGTAGGCATCCAGCCCCCCATGAGTGGGGATGGTAGTAGTGGTAGGCATCCAGCCCACCCTGAGTGGGGGTGGTGTTAGTGGTAGGCATCCAGCCCCCCATGAGTGGGGATGGTAGTAGTGGTAGGCATCGAGCCCCCCATGAGTGGGGATGGTAGTAGTGGTAGGCATCCAGCCCACCCTGAGTGGGGGTGGTGTTAGTGGCAGGCATCCAGCCCCCCATGAGTGGGGATGGTAGTAGTGGCAGCCATCCAGCCCACCATGAGTGGGGATGGCAGTTGTGACAGGCATCCAGCCCCCCATGAGTGGGGATGGTAGTAGTGGCAGCCATCCAGCCCCCCATGAGTGGGGTTGGTGGTGGTGGCAGGCATCTAGCCACCCATGAGTAGGGGTAGTTGTACGGTGGTGTTGGTGGTAGGCATCCATCCCCCTATGGGTGGGGATGGCAGTAGTGGTAGGCATACAAAAACACAAGAGAGAGAAAGGGATTTCCACAAAAAATGTGGAGGGGAATACTCCTGATCCCCTTTAAATCTAGTAAACAAACAATGGGAGGAGTACAACCAGGAGACAAGTCAATGACTCCAAAGTATTGGGAAAAAGGGCACAAGAAAGGAAATGTCCTTTCTTAATGAAGACCCCTCACTCACCAACCTAGTTGGTGACATGCTTCATCATCGGGGTCCCACCCGAATGGCCGAATGCCATCCGGGTGTGCTTCAACACCTGATTACAGTGGAGCAGGTTGTTTTTTGTGTGTAGGTGAGTGGAAAAGTGATTTAAAAATTGGCCAGATATAACTCAAAAATTTAGTTTAATTATGGAGCTACTGGGCAATATTAAAAATTAGTAACAGGACACCCTTTTGGTTAAATTGACCAACTGGTATCTTTGAGTAAAAATGTGCAGAAAAAGTGCGTAAAAAGGTCTACATGTTTCAACCTATAATCGATAGTACTAGGTTTTCGTCAGGACAAAAAGTACGTGACCCGGGTGGTATACACGCGCTAAGGTGTACCCTGCCCTTGGTCACTGTTATCCAACTCTGTACTCACAGTTAGGAGACCTTTCATCTGAATAGTTGAAAGGAAAAAATCTGAAATGACAAATATACAATCACAAACAAACAAAATACAAAAATTAAATGCTCCTAAACATCCCAAATATGTGTTGCTAAAAAGCATGGAAAACACACACTGCAAGGCATCTGTCTCCGTAGGTAGGAGGCAGTATACAGCAATGTGCACATTTCACTCAAGTGATGAAAATAAAGAAACAAACGTACTGGCATTCAGTCCGGTGGATAATTACACTCTCTGGCTGGCAGTACTTGCCGTGAAATGCATACGCGAATATCAATTGAAATCGTGAAAATATATTACAACGCCACTTTCATTCATTTTTAGAAGTGGGTGTCTGCGCTCTCATTGCATAGGTGAGGGCGTACTCAAAGTCGCATTCATGCTAGTAAAAACGAGCATTACATCCAAGATACCTAGAATCAAAACCGAAGGAAAAAGGTGCTTACTATATGACGCAAGTTCGCGTGCCTCATGGGAGTAGGGGTCGTGATGCTGGCTCAAATGCGCAATCTGAAAAAATTAGCATAACGAGTAGAGACGAGAAAGTCTCATGAAGTAAGTAGCTACCAAAGGAGTTCAAGCGGAGCCCACCCGCATAGGATCGAGGTACTCACTGCGTCACCAGTCACCGGCAGCTGTGCCTACAGTGCAGACCCGCCAAACCTCCCCGTAGGTATCCGTATCGGCGCGTCCTCACTAGTTAAATGCTGGGCGCTTCCGGGTACGGAACGGAGGGGGCGTGTTGACGTGATCACATGGTCAACGTCAGTACGCCGATAGGGCGTGGTGCTGGGCTTCCTACAACAGTGAATCAATGCATTGCAACTAAGGCGAATATCTTAAGGAGAAAGAGAAAATGAGGCATAACTCTAAAATGTGGCAACAAAAAGAGGGATCCTCTGCGAAGGGCAGAGGTCTGACCACATTGTAATTGCACAATTACGTAACAAACAGAATAAAATAAAACGAAACCGTTAAAAGGATACACCTAAAGGGCACCTAGACCGACTATTAGAGTCTTATGGGAAACTGTACTTAGGGCATATCTCTTAAGAGTAGAAGAGATAATGAGGCAACAGGCTGCTTGAAAAACAGTGTCTACATCAAAAAAAAAAAAAATCACGCAAAAATTAGCTGTTTAAAGGGCAGCAGGTTACTCAACGGGGTGTACTAGGCAAATATATATCAAAATCTGTACTAACTAGTGGTGTTCCTAGAAAAAGCAGTTTGATATCATCAAGATTATCCTGTATAAAGACAAAAATGAAAATATAAGCATACATGCATGTAGGCAGAAGTGATCGAATGAATGTTGGGCATAGAAACATACATAGTCAATATAGTTGGTGTCGGTGGTCACTGTCCCTCCAAGGTGATACTGTAAGTTGACTGTATATATGGCACAGGACATTGACTTATTTTGAAAGAACCGAATTCCAAGGAATATTATCGTTCAATCCTTTTTTATGGGTGGATAGCCTATATATCCATCGTTGTTCCTTCTCAAATAGGCGTTGTTGGATTTTTGGGCCTGTCTTTATCTGTTCGATGATAGTCCATTTCATATCGTTCGTTGTGTGGTTATTTTGAAAAAAGTGCTCAGTGAGTTTTGTGGTGATTTTCTTACATCTGATAGTGCTGCGATGTTCGCAAATTCTTTGTTTTATTTTCCTGCAGGTCATACCCACGTATGCAAGATTACAGGGGCACTTTATCAAGTATACCACGTTGGAGCTGTTACAATTTGTATGGACACGTTGGTTCCATACTGTTCCTGGTTCTAATGTGAGTGTTTTCGTGTTGCTGGTCAAGTGGCAAACACTACAATTTCCACATTGGTAGTGCCCTACAATGTTGGGTAGGCCCCACGCCATAGTTACAGTTGGTGTCGTTTCTTGCCTGGTCTCTTTAGGACGCGTGTTAACAAGCGAGTCCTTAAGGCTCCTCGCTTTTTTGAAAGAGAAAAGTGGTTTCTCCCAGTGTAAATTACCTGTATTAATGATAGACCAGTGTTTATTGATGGATCGGGTCATTTGGTTAGAGGCTGTGCTATAAGTTGTTACACATGTCAATGGTATCACCTCGTCCTTATGTATTTTGTCTTCCAACAATGCCTCTCTAGGTTGGTTGCGAGCTCTTTTTTGACATTTGTTGAGAATCCCATTAGGATAACCTCTGTGTGAAAGTTTTTTTGTGAGGTCTTTAGCTTGATTGTGGTAGTCAGTGGTTTTGCTACAGTTGCGACGTAGTCTCAGGTATTGGCCATAGGGCAAATTCTCCCTCAGAGGTCTAGGATGGAAACTCTCAAATCTGAGTAGATTATTCCTCGCACTCGGTTTGTGGTAAGTTTTTGTCTCCAAACGACCGTTCTCCTTGGTAATTATAACATCCAGAAAGATCATTGTATTTGGGTCCATAGTGTGAGTGAATCTCAAATTGGGATCACATGAGTTGATCCATATGACAAAATTCTTTAATGTTTCGATCGGTCCCTGCCAGATGGCGAGGACATCATCGATATATCTTTTCCAAAATAAGATGTTCGAGAAGAAAGGGTTCTGATTATTCAATATGAATCTTTTTTCAAATTCGAATACGTAAAGCCCTGCCACACTGGGGGCAAAAATGCTCCCCATTGAAGTGCCCCCTGTCTGGAGGTATAAGGCTCCCTCGTATTCGAAATAATTTTTCTTTAAGGCTAGTATGGCACATTCCAAAATAAAATCCTTGGGTGTCCTGTGTGTCCAGTTGGTTTCATTCAGGGCTTTTTGTAGTACTTCAAGGGTGTCATCCTGTGGGATGCTGGTATAAAGGCTTTCGATATCGAAGCTTACCAGGATAGTATCTTCATCCACTGTGATGTCTTTAAGAAATTTCAGGAGACATTTGGTATCTTGTAGGTAGGTGGTGGTTTTTTGTACCAGAGTTTTCAGAAATAAATCACAAAAACGAGACAATGGTTCGAGTAAAGAACCTATACCCGATACAATAGGTCTGCCAGGAGGGGGGATCTTGTTTTTGTGCATTTTGGGCAAGGTATAGAAATATGGAATTTTGCCCTCACAGTTACAAAGAAACCCTGCTTCTTGTTTTGAGATGTATCCCATTGTTTCTGCGTGATCCACAAGAGTTCTAATTTCCTGTTTCAGTTCATTAGTAGGGTCGGATAGTAGTGGCCTGTAGTTCCTAGCATCTGACAACAGTCTTTGGCATTCTGCACGATAGGTATCTGTCTTGGACCACCACGCCGCCTCCTTTATCCGCTGGTTTTATAACAATGCTCTACAAGTCTTTAGGGTTTCTAAGGCCAGATTCTCCTCTTTACTCATATTTTGGAATGGTTGCTTAGGATTCAGATTTTCAATGTCATTGAAGACTGCCTGTTCAAATGTTGATATCTCTACTGGAATAGCATGTGGAGGGGGGTGAAGGTGGACTTTACTCGTAGTCCAGTTTCATTGAGGTCTTCTGTGGCTGTTATTTCGCCCTGTTTTTCAAAAAAAGCTTTTAATCTCAGTTTCCTGAAAAAACCGGCCAGTTCACAATGGAGTTGAAATTTATCAAGATGTGACGTGGGGACAAAACCTAGGCCTTTGTTCAACACTTTTTCTTCCATCATAGATAATGGCCTAGTGGCAAGATTGGTAACTAGGTTCTGTTGTTGCTCGTCCCTGCCTGAGGTTCCCGTGTCTTGCTCCGTGTGTAGGTGCCTACAGGGTCTTCTTCCTCCCAATGTACTTGATTTACTTGATTTGAGCCCTTTCTTCTTCCTCTTCCCCTCCTGCCCCTGCCTAAAAAAGGCGGCCTGAAGGTATTAGGCGGAAAAAGTGGTTGTGGGAACGGTGGCTGCCACCCATACATTGGGTAGGGTTGCTGATGGTTGTATAGACCTTGGAACCCAGCCGGTAGATCTACCGCCTGGGTTCCAAGGTCCATACAACCATCAGCAACCCTACCCAATGTATGGGTGGCAACCACCGTTCCCACAACCACTTTTTCCGCCTAATACCTTCTGGCCGCCTTTTTTAGGCAGGGGCAGGAGGGGAAGAGGATGAAGAAAGGGCTCAAATCAAGTAAATCAAGTACATTGGGAGGAAGAAGACCCTGTAGGCACCTACACACGGAGCAAGACACGGGAACCTCAGGCAGGGACGAGCAACAACAGAACCTAGTTACCAATCTTGCCACTAGGCCATTATCTATGATGGAAGAAAAGTGTTGAACAAAGGCCTAGGTTTCGATCCCCACGTCACGTCTGATAAATTTCAACTCCATTGTGAACTGGCCGGTTTTTTCAGGAAACTGAGATTAAAAGCTTTTTTGAAAACAGGGCGAATAACAGCCACAGAAGACCTCAATGAAACTGGACTACGAGTAAAGTCCACCTTCACCCCCCCTCCACATGCTATTCCAGTAGAGATATCAACATTTGAACAGGCAGTCTTCAATGACATTGAAAATCTAAATCCTAAGCAACCATTCCAAAATATGAGTAAAGAGGAGAATCTGGCCTTAGAAACCCTAAAGACTTGTGAGAGCATTGTTATAAAACCAGCGGATAAAGGAGGCGGCGTGGTGGTCCAAGACAAAGATACCTATCGTGCAGAATGCCAAAGACTGTTGTCAGATGCTAGGAACTACAGGCCACTACTATCCGACCCTACTAATGAACTGAAACAGGAAATTAGAACTCTTGTGGATCACGCAGAAACAATGGGATACATCTCAAAACAAGAAGCAGGGTTTCTTTGTAACTGTGAGGGCAAAATTCCATATTTCTATACCTTGCCCAAAATGCACAAAAACAAGATCCCCCCTCCTGGCAGACCTATTGTGTCAGGTATAGGTTCTTTACTCAAACCATTGTCTCGTTTTTGTGATTTTTTTCTGAAAACTCTGGTACAAAAAACCACCACCTACCTACAAGATACCAAATGTCTCCTGAAATTTCTTAAAGACATCACAGTGGATGAAGATACTATCCTGGTAAGCTTCGATATCGAAAGCCTTTATACCAGCATCCCACAGGATGACACCCTTGAAGTACTACAAAAAGCCCTGAATGAAACCACCTGGACACACAGGACACCCAAGGATTTTATTTTGGAATGTGCCAGACTAGCCTTAAAGAAAATTATTTCGAATACGAGGGAGCCTTATACCTCCAGACAGGGGGCACTTCAATGGGGAGCATTTTTGCCCCCAGTGTGGCAGGGCTTACGTATTCGAATTTGAAAAAGATTCATATTGAATAATCAGAACCCTTTCTTCTCGAACATCTTATTTTGGAAAAGATATATCGACAATGTCCTCGCCATCTGGCAGGACCGATCGAAACTGATAAAGAATTTTGTCATATGGATCAACTCATGTGATCCCAATTTGAGATTCACTCACACTATGGACCCAAATACAATGATCTTTCTGGATGTTATAATTACCAGGAGAACGGTCGTTTGGAGACAAAACTTACCACAAACCGAGTGCAGGAATAATCTACTCAGATTTGAGAGTTTCCATCCTAGACCTCTGAGGGAGAATTTGCCCTATGGCCAATACCTGAGACTACGTCGAACTGTAGCAAAACCACTGACTACCACAATCAAGCTAAAGACCTCACAAAAACTTTCACACAGAAGTTATCCTAATGGGATTCTCAACAAATGTCAAAAGAGCTCGCAACAAACCTAGAGAGGCATTGTTGGAAGACAAAATACATAAGGACGAGGTGATACCATTGACATGTGTAACAACTATAGCACAGCCTCTAACCAAATGACCCGATCCATCAATAAACACTGGTCTATCATTAATACAGGTAATTTACACTGGGAGAAACCACTTTCTCTTTCAAAAGCGAGAGAGCCTAAGGACTCAAGCATGCTAACACGCGTCCTAAAGAGACCAGGCAAGAAACGACACCAACTGTAACTATGGCGTGGGGCCTACCCAACATTGTAGGGCACTACCAATGTGGAAATTGTAGTGTTTGCCACTTGACCAGCAACACGAAAGCACTCACATTAGAACCAGGAACAGTATGGAACCAACGTGTCCATACAAATTGTAACAGCTCCAACGTGGTATACTTGATAAAGTGCCCCTGTAATCTTGCATACGTGGGTATGACCTGCAGGAAAATAAAACAAAGAATTTGCGAACATCGCAGCACTATCAGATGTAAGAAAATCACTACAAAACTCACTGAGCACTTTTTCAAAATAACCACACAACGAACGATATGAAATGGACTATCATCGAACAGATAAAGACAGGCCCAAAATCCAACAACGCCTATTTGAGAAGGAACAACGATGGATATATAGGCTATCCACCCATAAAAAGGATTGAACGATAATATTCCTTGGAATTCGGTTCTTTCAAAATAAGTCAATGTCCTGTGCCATATATACAGTCAACTTACAGTATCACCTTGGAGGACAGTGACCACCGACACCTAACTATATTGACTTATGTATGTTTCTATGCCCAACATTCATTCGATCACTTCTGCCTACATGCATGTATGCTTATATTTTCATTTTTGTCTTTATACAGGATAATCTTGATGATATCAAACTGCTTTTTCTAGGAACACCACTAGTTAGTACAGATTTTGCTATATATTTGCCTAGTACACCCCGTTGAGTAACCTGCTGCCCTTTAAACAGCTAATTTTTGCGTGAGATTTTTTTTTTTGATGTAGACACTGTTTTTCAAGCAGCCTGTTGCCTCATTATCTCTTCTACTCTTAAGAGATATGCCCTAAGTACAGTTTCCCATAAGACTCTAATAGTCGGTCTAGGTGCCCTTTAGGTGTATCCTTTTAACGGTTTCGCTTATTTTATTCTGTTTGTTACGTAATTGTGCAATTACAATGTGGTCAGACCTCTGCCCTTCGCAGAGATCCTCTTTTTGTTGCCACATTTTAGAGTTATGCCTCATTTCTCTTTCTCCCTAAGATATTCGCCTTAGTTGCAATGCATTGATTCACTGTTGTAGGAAGCCCAGCACCACGCCCCATCGGCGTACTGGACGTTGACCATGTGATCACGTCAACACGCCCTCCGTCCGTACCGGAAGCGCCCAGCATTTAACTAGTGAGGACGCGCCGATACGGATACCTACGGGAGGTTTGGCGGTCTGCACTGTGGCACAGCTGCCGGTGACTGGTGACGCAGTGAGTACCTCGATCCTATGCGGGTGGGCTCCGCTTGAACTCCTTTAGCTAGCTACTTCATGAGACTTTCACCGTCTCTACTGCTATGCTCATTTTTCAGATTGCGCATTTGAGCCAGCATCACGACCCCTACTCCCATGAGGCACGCGAACTTGCGTCATATAGTAAGCACCTTTTTCCTCCCGTTTGATTGCTAGGTATCTTGGATGTAATGCTCGTTTTACTAGCATGAATGCGACTTTGAGTACGCCCTCACCTATGCAATGAGAGCGCAGACACCCACTTCTAAAAATGAATGAAAGTGGCGTTGTAATATATTTTCACGATTTCAATTGATATTTGCGTATGCATTTCACGGCAAGTACTGCCAGCCAGAGAGTGTAATTATCCACCGGACTGAATGCCAGTACGTTTGTTTCTTTATTTTCATCAGTTGAGTGAATTGTGCACATTGCTGTATACTGCCTCCTACCTACGGAGACAGATGCCTTGCAGTGTGTGTTTTCCACGCTTTTTAGCAACACATATTTGGGATGTTTAGGAGCACTTAATTTTTGTATTTTGTTTGTTTGTGATTGTATATTTGTCATTTCAGATTTTTTCCTTTCAACTATTCAGATGAAAGGTCTCCTAACTGTGAGTACAAAGTTGGATAACAGTGACCAAGGGCAGGGTACACTTAGCGTGTATACCACCCAGTCACGTACTTTGGTCCTGACGAAAACCTAGTACTATCGATTATAGGTTGAAACATGTAGACCTTTTACGCACTTTTTCTGCACATTTTACTCAAAGATACCAGTTGGTCAATTTAACCAAAAGGGTGTCCTGTTACTAATTTTTAATATTGCCCAGTAGCTCCATAATTAAACTAAATTTTTGAGTTATATCTGGCCAATTTTCAAATCACTTTTCCACTCACCTACACAAAAACAACCTGCTCCACTATAATCAGGTGTTGAAGCACACCCGGATGGCATTCGGCCATTCGAGTGGGATCCGATGATGAAGCATGTCACCAACTAGGTTGGTGAGTGAGGGGTCTTCATTAAGAAAGGACATTTCCTTTCTTGTGCCCTTTTTCCCAATACTTTGGAGTCATTGACTTGTCTCCTGGTTGTACTCCTCCCATTGTTTGTTTAGTAGTGGTAGGCATCCAGCCCCCCATGAGTGGGGATGGTAGTAGTGGTAGGCATCCAGCCCCCCATGAGTGGGGATGGTAGTAGTGGTAGGCATCCAGCTCCCCATGAGTGGGGGATGGTAGTAGTGGTAGGCATCCAGCCCCCCATGAGTGGGGATGGTAGTAGTGGTAGGCATCCAGTCCCCTATGAGTGGGGATGGTAGTAGTGGTAGGCATCCAGCCCACCCTGAGTGGGGGTGGTGTTAGTGGTAGGCATCCAGCACCCCATGAGTGGGGATGGTAGTAGTGGTAGGCATCCAGCCCCCCATGAGTGGGGATGGTAGTAGTGGCAGCCATCCAGCCCCCCATGAGTGGGGGTGGTGGTGGTGGCAGGCATCTAGCCACCCATGAGTAGGGGTAGTTGTAGGGTGATGTTGGTGGTAGGCATCCATCCCCCTATGGGTGTGTATGGCATTGGTGTTGGCCATCCCACCCCTATGGTTCTGGCGTTGCTTGTGTACGTCATTTGTGCATCCCTATGTGTGTGTGACATATTTCGGGTACATGTCGTTTGTTTGTGTTGTGGGTGTTTGACTTACCGTCTGCGCCGTACGCGTCCGTACCGGTCCCGGTAATAGATGTAGAGTATTGGTAGGACCTGCGCGATGGGAATCATGGTTGGTTCGTCTCATTCGGGTTTCTCGTGTCTTCGACTCGTACTCGTCGCTGGCTTGTTCGTCTCGTCGCCGTGGATCGTCTTGTGGCGCGAATCGGAGCTTATGTGCAGCTCTCCCGGATGCTCAAACGTGCCGGACGTAGCTTCGAGTTCGGCGCGTACGGGAGACGCATCGTACTAGTCCGGCCGAAAGGTGCTGTGTATTTGGTTCCGTGCAACTCGAGTCGGCGTTTACGGATCCGGCTCGGGCGGGGAACAGGAGCTGGAATGGGTAAGTACGGCTCGGTCGGAATCTGGGCTGTTATGCGCATCGTACTTGTTCGTTCGGTAGAGTGTTCGAGTCGGTCGGAAAACACGCGTTCGGCTCGTATTTTTTCCGGACGAATACTGTTAGGTGCGCTTCCGGCCGACATCGGAATCGACCCCTTAATCATTTAGTTTTTTTGCAATTTTATATAGTTCCGACTTGACCCAAAGGTATAGGAGTGCTTTATAAGAGTGATAGGGCGTGAATTGCTCTAGGTTGTAGGGGTGCATTATTATCATGGATAGTCCGCACCCTCATATAATATTTCATTGTGTTAACATTTGTGCCGTACTGTAATAACGTGTAAAGTGAAGTGATAGACATATTTTCGTATAACGTGGAGAATCTGCATTTCAATCACGTATGATTAGACTTAAACTTGATATGAAGCATTCTATATGTGACTAATGAACATTATAATTTGTATGCTTATGTAACTCATTGATTTAAGTGTGCTTAGTGGCTATGATTATGTATACGAGTGTTATACAACTTTACATGCTGCTTCTTATGTTGGCTGAATTCTGTAGGCCTAACGTGTAATTTTCCCTGTCGCTCTCTAGTTGGGGTTGTTAGTAGAATTCATGTATATGCAGAGTTTGTTCTTTCTCACATTTCTGTTCCAGGTGGGAAAGCGCATCTTTGTTAGTTAGAATAATGTCTTTGTTTTAGGAGTTAGGCTTAGGGAGGAGAAGATACATTGAACGGCGATACTGATAATGTGGGATAGTGTTCTTTCTCACCGGAATGAGCCTGGGAATCAAGGTCATCGAGCCAAGACCTGGGAGCATCGCTGCCTCATGAAAAGTTACCTACGTGGCGGTGTCTTGTGTGGATGGGGTGATGCCGCATTGCCTTCTGGGAATTGCATTCAATTCTTGTATTAGGGTTTGAGACAGAGTCCGGGGACTTCTGCCTTGACTTGAGAGAAGTGAGCATCTTAGAATGAGCTCTGTAGCTTATGCTACTTGATCCATTCAACGTGAATGGTCTTCCTAGGAAGCCTTCACAAGCTGACACCTTTTTAGAACTTGCCTTGGGGATGCTAAGTAGGGATTTCACTGTTAGTGGTAGTGTAGGGATAGATTAATGCTTTTTACCTACGAACCTCCAATGTTGGGGAATCTGGATGTCAGGGCAATCATCGTTTGCGTCCTGATTCTTGAATTGGTTATTTTGTGCTTGCTACATCATCTTAACTTTACCTGTAGGTTTGGCTTTGTATTTGTTCCAATGTATTTTACACCCTCGTCTTGAGGTGTTTGTATGCCCAGCTGTTCTTGCTTTGTAATAAACTAACTAAACTGATTTTGAAGTATGTGATTTTTAGGAGTCATGGTTCTTCAGCACGGAAATGTGTAATTGGCTAATGATAATTTTCTCCCCTCCACACTTCCAAGCAGACAAAAAGAATCATCAGCCAGGGGTTCGAGAGTAAGTCTAGAACGTGGACCCCAGCTTCTTCAGTTAGTAGCAGTGTAGGATGGTTGTCTCTTGAAGTGAGGGAGAATCTAGAAAGCTTTACAAAATATTTAGACCCATAGAACCCCAGAATAGAGCCCAATGATGGAGAACAGAGAGCGACGGAGTGTGGCGGAGACTGACGGAGATTGATGGTGCGGCGAGAACAGCGGTGAACGGAGGAGTGAGTATCAATAGGGATACTTTGTGTGATAGATTGAGGTTATGATTTGATTGTGTGATGTCTTGCGGAGTTGGGATGAGAGTCAAGTGAATGTGGTTTCCGGCCGGAAGTGCGTGTTCCATGAGTTTTGTTTTGTTTTTGTTATCGGGCTCAAGAGTAGCCTAAGATCCCGGGATATATTTGTGGAGTAGAAAACACCGATTTGTTGTAATTGTCTGACCATTGGTTTGTTGGGAAGTCGTGAAGCGCTATCGACGACCCGCCTGAGACAGGGAACTTTGTGTGAGTGGATTTGTTAGAAGCATGTGGAAAGCCTCATGCGCAGGGGTTGGACTACATCAATTCGAATGGCCAGCGCAGGTCGAGGGTCATGGTGTGTGAATATTCTTGAGTGATTGAATTCTATTGGTCTTTTAAAAAGGCAGACAATTGCTTGATTTGATGATTGCAAGAGTGACTGTGTAAAGAGAGATTGTGAAGGAGGGTGAACCGCTGCGAGAAGGAAAGGGCGATGCCAGGGTGTGCCGCGCTGCGATAGGTCGGTTGGTGTAACGCCGCGCTGCAATTGGTTGGTGATCAGAAGGTAGGTTGAAGACAGGAGTCTTGTCGGTTGAAGGAAATTGGTTTAATCATGCAATGTTTTATGTTATGTTATAAAGTGCACGTATAGCAAAAAGGTG
Source organism: Calotriton arnoldi (assembly GCA_963921515.1). NCBI lineage: Eukaryota > Metazoa > Chordata > Amphibia > Caudata > Salamandridae > Calotriton > Calotriton arnoldi. The sequence goes on from CAWUFW010004877.1 coordinate 285,918, forward strand.
ACTTGGCGCTGTATACTCCTGAGTGGAAAAGGCCTAGTTATTGAAAAGCCAGGTTTTTACCTGTTTTCTGAAAGAGAAGAGGGTGGGAAGAGCTTTGATGTGAGGAGTTAAGGTGTTCCAAAGCTTGGTAGTACCCACCACAAAGCTTCTGCCTCCCCAGTTCATTCTATAAATTCTGGGAGGGTCAACAGGTTCGCCCCTAGTGATCGCAGGTGTCTGCCAAGAGTATATAACAGCAAGGAATGTTCCAGAAATCCAGGGCCTACATTGTGTGTCGCCTTATAGGCTATACACAGAGCTTTACATTTTATTTGGCATCTGATTGGCAGCCAATGCAATTGCCTTATTACTTTAGTTACTGAGTTAAACTTGGGAGTCCCAGAGAGAATCCTCGCAGCCGAATTCTGCACCATTTGAAGTTTATTGAATGTTTTTCTCTGAGTATTGATCAATAGACTATTGCAATAGTCCAATTTAGACAGGACTAAATGGAAGAAGTTTTTTTAACATTCTAAGCAGATGAAAACAGGAAGAGACCAAAGAATTGACTTGGAGTTTGTAGTTCAGCTTGTCATCTATTATACTACCCAGATTTTTTGCCCTAGCCACTGAAATGGGCGAAGATCCCAGTTCTTCCGGCCACCAGCTAGGGGACCAGACAGGGAGTAGATTTCCAAACACAATCACCTCAGTTTTAGTAGAGTTCAGTTTGAGGCAGTGTCTAGACATCCATGAGCTAATTGCCAGCATACCATCATGAAAGGTCGCTGATACATCTGACCCATTTTTAGAGACAGACAAGACTATTTGGGTATCATCGGAATATGAGGTTAACACCAGGTCAAAGGATTTGACTACTTGCACCAGCTCTGTGACATAAATATTGAACAACGTGGGGATGATAGATGAACCCTGTGGAACCCCACAGGGTAAGGAAAAAGTGGCTGATTCATAATTGTCTAAAGTTACTGATTGTGCGCACTCAGTCAGAAAAGATATCATCAGGAATTTAGCCATCTTCTTGATACCCAGGGTGGTAATACGGTTGATCAGCATCCCGTGGTCAACCATATTTAAAGTATTATGTGATTTGTGTAGGGGAGATAGAGGAGTATTGACTCGAGTAGGTGAGGAAGCACCACCCGAGGATACCCCAGCACATTACATGGCTACGAACGTATGTCTCCACACTATAGTTTGGATTCAAAATTGCCTCAAGATTACTGAAAAGGAGGGAGATTTGGCTTTTCCACGCTATGGTTAATTTCGATTAGAGTTATTGTATCAGTTGAGAGAAGTGATGTCTTCATTATGACCTCCACCCAGACCAACACAGACGCACAGGCACTAGATGCTTGGATGCGAGCAGCTCAGGCAAAGAACAGGGAAAAATGTCAAGGAAGAATGTGGAAGGCAATGAAAGCATATCAGGATGCACGGTGAATGGCACAGTTGAAGAGATGGAGAGTAGATACCATTAAGGGAGAGAGGTTTTACCCACTATTAGTAAAGGAAGGAGACGCTCGAAATAGGAATGGAGAGGGAGATAATGGGAGTGACACTGATGATAGTTTGTTAGACAGATTATTAGCAGACTGTCCTCCGCCATACAACCCACATTCAGAAGAGGGAGGCGAGAATTGGCGAATGCAGCAAGAATGGTAAGAATGGTAACGCCACAGGCAGGTCCCAGTGCAGGAGTGATGAGGAAGATTTCAACAGGAGCAGAAGGGACTGGAATGCCAACATTTGGAGGTGCAGAGTCGAGTGGAGTCAATGCTGCTATAAGATTACCGGAAGCCCTTACGGTACCGGTCACCATTGGACCTGTAGTTTCTGTGTATGATCCGAGTCGAGGAGAGAACGCTGGGCAACAGCAGTCAGGATTGGGAGAAAGGGTAAACCCGGGAGGAAATGTGACAGTGAATGGAAATGGTACATTTTTGGTGCCTGTAGAAGCTAGCACCCCATTGCTAGCAACCGCGGACTCTTCTAGGGTGCGTGTTGGGTCTAGTACAATAAGATCAGTGTCATTGGCACACTCAAATTCAGATTTGAGGCTGTGGGAAGCTCCAGTCAGAGGACCCATGGGAAGAATATCAGAGGTAGGAACAGATCAGGGAGCCTCTGGAGATCAGCGTGTCTTGCAGACTACACCACCTGAAAACCGACGAAGAAAGCAGAGTGGCGAAGAGGAAGGACAGAATATTGCGTCAACTCAGGGAACGATTAAAGTTGCAGTGAAAGCGAAATTGCTAGACGTAGTAAGGTTGAAAGCAAAGGTGGATGAGATAATCAGTGGAAGCTTGCTTTTAGAAAGAATAGAACTTTATGAACAGGATGAATTGTTGTTTGTAGCAAAGGATGTTACACGTAAAGTAAGACGAGCCCATGAGAAACTGACAGAATTGGCTCAAAGATATGATGTGGATTTGTCTAAAACGAAAATGCTACAGGGAAACCATAGGTTGGCTTATAGCGCTCAGGAATTAGAAGAGAAAAGGGTCATAGGGTTGAAAACACACATTCGAGAGTTGGTCATAGGGATACACACATGGAGCACGCTCAATAAATGGGAGAAAAGATGGTCAAAGAAGAAGAATGTTAGGAAGGTGGTAGGAGATACACCTTTCCCAGGAGGAGGTATACGAGAAGTTGAAGTTTGCCCATTGCGAGAGGTACCAAGTGGAGAGTATGTGCCTTGGAGCAGGGGTGATTTGGCAGCGTTCACAAATGACTTTCTTCGACTGAGGGAGAAACCCTCCCGAATGGTACAAGCAAGTCGATCTCTTTGTGAAGATTTCAAAAGTGTTGTGGATTGATTTGAATACGCTGTTCGACATTGTGGTTCCTAGTGACTTGTGGTCGGTTGTAAAATAGCTATTGATTGGCCTTCTACTGAACCAGCTAGAGACCCCATAACTCATGGTCCTTCACCTTTGGTTATGAAAAATTTTGAACAAGTAATTACATGGTTACAGTCCAAGATTGCCCCACAAGATATCGATTGGGTTAAGATAGATTGAACCACCCAAGAGCCTAAGGAATCAGTACATGCCTATTATGAAAGGCTGTTGCAAGCCTTTAAGCAGTATAGTGGGTTGGATACGTTAGACCCAAAAGATATGGGACAATTTGTGTCCAAGTTTGTGTTGGGTTTGAGACCAGAGATTAGCGTTATGATTCAGCAACATCTAATCTGTTGGCAAAGCAAATCTGTGAACGAGATTCTACGGTATGCCAGGTATTGTAGCGATGAGGTGGGCTCTAAGCACAAGAAAATTAAGGACAAACTAATGTTGGTCCAGATGAGGAATGCGAACAGGGTAGAACAGGCACAGACAAATGGAGGGACTTTAGGTCAAAATCAGGGGGGCAATCAAGTAGAGACTCAGAACGCATCAAACAATTCAGGACAGGGAAAGGGGAAAGAAACAGACTCGAAATCAGGGGTAGACATTGGTACCTTGAAAAGGACCACTGCTTGTCATTATCGTCACAAGATCGGGCATTGGATGCAGGAGTGTCGGGAAAATCCGGCGAATCAGTTCCAAGATGAAGAAGATGTACCGGTGGCAGATGTTATCAATACGGTAACAAGCCTAGATCTGTGAATGGGGGGGTCCGAATCAGTTAGTGCAGGTACCCCAACCTCTGGGGATTTCTCAGGGTAATCGAGCGTATCATCAAATGCCCTTAACCCCTTGCGTGCGGCGCGAATTTTCACGCTGTGCGGGTTTTCTTAAAAGTGGGCGGGTTTCAGACGGCCCCCGGCCGTCCTCCGCACACGCCCACCGTGACGCATGATGGCTGGGGGCCGTCATGAGCATGCAAGGGGTTAATGGAAACTCTGGATGCATTTGATCCAGACTCGTTGCAATGATGGTGCCTGAGGGGGGAGGAAGACTGTACCCTAGGAGCAGTCTTAGAGGTAGACCAGCGTGGACCTTATGTGGAGGCAGATATAGACGGTCATCCCATTACATTCCTGATTAAAACAGGTACTACCTGTTTTACTGTGAGATCTGCAGTAGTCCCAAACCTGCCCCTCTCTGGACAATCGATCCAAGTTGTAGGAGTTGTCAATAGGAGAATGACAAACCCGTTGACGGATCACTGACTTAATATCGACAGACACAATTTCAACCTACCAAAATATCGGGACAGAAATATCGATAACACTAATATCGACATCCTATACTTAATTAAAAAAATACACAAATATCGACTACAAAATATTGTAAAACATTAACATCGTTTTCAACATTATCAAAGTCAAAAATATCGTAATAAATAATATCGAACACATTAAATAAACGTACACAAAGACAAAAATATTGATCACAAAAATATAGACAACAAAATTATCGTTTAAAAAAATATATCGACATGTTAAATATTTTATATTAACTCAAAACATACCCCCAAAATATAAAAATAGCAATAACACACACAACATACATTATATATCACTGAACATATATATTATAAAAATAACAAAATTATATCATAAACATTTATAAATCCACAAATATTATATACTACTCCAAACATAATATATAAAATAAAATGTAACACTTTCCCATTTAAAACTGTATAAATATCAAATAATGTAGTGCACCATTTTTTTCTCTTTTCATAAAAAAACTGAAACTAAGGGGCTCATTACGATGGCGGGTGGACATCAGTCCGCCCGCCATCGTAGCGGTGCTGGGACCGTCCGCCAGGTCAGCGGCGGTCCTGCCGCTGCAATTAGGATGCGCCCGCCAGTATGGCGGGCGCATCCAGGGTATTCAACATTGCGGATGGTGCTTCTGGCTGCAGCACCGCCGCAATGTTGAAAAGCATGTTGTGCATTTCCATGCACAACGTGGCAGGCACCTTGCGGTGCCTGCCACTTGGTGCATGGAAATGACAGTGCAGCGACACCCCCCCAAACAAGGGGGGCCCGCGACGGGCCCCCAAACCCAATCCCCACCAGCCTTTCCATGGCAGCATCGCCGCCATGGAAAGGCCTCTTCAAACCCACATCCTAATGTGGCGTACGGTGCCTGCTAGGCACCGCCACTGTATTAGTGGCCCTGCTCTGCCTGCCAGGCAATCGGTGCGATTGCCACCGGCGGAAAAGCGGCGGACGGACTTTCCGTCCACTGCGGTACCCACCGCCTTCCTAATTTGGCGGTGGGTAAATCTCTGTTTGATGGCAGGCAGATCGGCACCGCCGGCCCGGCGGTGCTGATCCACCCGCCATCCTAATGAGCCCCTTAATTAGCATTTTCCATATATAGAAAACAACTGCCAAATTTATTAAAACAATCAGTAACAACCAATGAAATACACATACAATTTAAATAAACCAATTAGATTGGAAAAGTAATTAATAACACACTATATAAACACACACAAATTAAACATTATTTTACCTTGCAAACAATAAAGCAACAATAAGGAGAAACTCTGCCGGATTGCTGGCACAACACAGAACTGCATTACAGAAAACTCTGATTACATCTCCACAAAGTAAGTAAAATAGCATTTTAAAACTACTGCTACTAAAAATGCTCTCAAAATAATCTTCTATAAATAAAATAATTAATATGTATTTTTTAAATTATATTTCCTCTACAGATAATTCTGAAAAAGTCAAGGAACTGCAGAACAGTGCGAAAAGTCAATTTACAAATAAGGCAAGTATGACTCTCAAAATAACTAAATCTATTTTTTAAAATAGCAAACAGAAGTACTAGCTAACAACAACTCCCCCACCCCTGCTACAAATGCAATTAAACAGATTAAATAATATTACTATTTTTTTAACAGAAATCTCTACAGAAAAACGAAAACCAAACAGCAAAGAAAACGAATCAACATTTACCAAAGTCTGCAAATTCAACATTGTAGGTATAAAATTGACAATGTTCATTTTTAGAAAATACAACATAACATGTATTTTTTAATTCATTTTTATATACATCTCTCTTTGCATTTGAAGCTTCACCATGACTGAAGGGGCCCAATTTACTACTTCCCAGAAAGGAAAATTATTATTATGTTATATGGGGTATGTGTACACCCAAGAAAAGCAAACAGGGGACAAAGTCAACTGGAAATGTAGCAAATATTATTCAAACAAATGTTATGGTAGGGCTGCTACAAAGGAAACAACTGTATTATATGTTAGAGAGCATAACCACCCCCCTAACGTAGCTGAAATTGAAGTTAGAAATGCAATTAAAAATATCAAAGAAATTAGTACCAGATCCCAAAAGCCAACAACAGAAGTCCTTAAAAAAATACTTCCCAGAGTCCCAGAGCATCCAACTGGCCAAATTCCCTCAATATCCTCACTAAAACGAACTATAGCTAGAACTAAAAAAGCTACTGCTACCACCACACCTACCCCCAAAACCTTTGCAGAAGTAGAAATACCACCTGAACTCACAGTTACACATACCGAAGAACAATTTCTTTTGTATGACAATAAATCAGCAGACAAAAGAATATTAATGTTTGAGACCCCCACAAATTTGCTTAAATTACAAAACTGTGAAACATGGATGATGGATGGGACTTTTAAAATATGTCCCAAACCATTCTACCAATTGTATACAATACATGGACTATTCCAACATACAAACATCCCCTTCATATATGCTTTACTGCCAAACAAGCAAACAACAACTTATGTAGAACTTTTGAGCAAAATAAAGGAAGAAACTAACAATTATTTTCCACAAAAAATAATAGCAGTCAATGATCCAAGCAATACCAAAAAACTACCCGCACACAACAATTCAAGGTTGCTACTATCACTTTAACCAATGCATTTGGAGGCATCTCCAAAAATCTACATTAAGGGGGTCATTACGATGGCCGAAGGACCGTCACCGCCAGCCATGCGGTGGCGGGTTTTCCGCCAGCGGACCGAGATTTTCCCCCTGCCACATTACAATGGCGGGGGATCCAGACTGCGACTGTGGCAGACGCAAAGACCGTCCACCACGAAACCGCCACAGGCAATCGTTCCGATTGCCTGGCAGAGCGGTCTGCATCCATAAAATGGTGGCGGTGCCTAGCAGGCACCGTCTGCCAAATTAGGATGCTGTCTTTAGCCAGCCTTTCCGTGGTGGGTGAACCGCCATTAAAAGGCTGGCGGGGATTGGTTTTGGGGGCTCGTTGCGTGCCCCCCTTGTGTCTGGGGGTGGTGTTTGTGCACTGAGAGGCATGGGTACCCCCCTACATTTCACTGCACAAAGTGGCAGGCACCGTGTTTCGCCTGCACATAGTGCAGTGAAATGCACAACATGCATTTTGAACATCGCGGCGGGTGCTGCAGTCAGCAGCACCCGCCACAATGTTAAAGTGCAAAATGCGGTCGGTCGCATCCTAATTGGGTGTGCGGAACTGCCGCATGTATTGCGGACGGTCCCGGTCACCACCACAATGGCGGACGGACTCCAGTCCGTTCGCTATCGTAATCAGCCCCTAAGTGTAAAATATGCAACAAATAGCAGCTTTGCATACCAAATAAAAAAAATAATAGCCCTAGCATATGTTCCTGTTGCTGACGTATCTGACCACTACAATCTATTAATTGAAAGTCCCTACTACCTACAAAACGAGCAAAAATTAAGTCCCCTACTTGACTACTTTGAGGATACCTGGGTGGGAAGACTACACAGATCTGGACACAAAAGGCAGCCTAAAAATCTTATTCCATGGTGAAATGTATATAACAGTACCCTAAATAAAGAGGCTAAAGCTAACAATGCCGTGGAAGGATGGCATAACGCCTTCCAAGCCACAACAGGCAGAACTAGACCAACTCTACAAAAACTATTGTAATCTATCCAAAAAGAGCAAAGCTACCTACAACTCAGAATGGAACAATCTCTAACTCAACTAGGCCCAAAACTAACCAAACAAACTAAACAAATGTTTGAGTACCTACAATTCAAATTAAGACTCTACCCAACAACTAAAGGATTAGAGTACCTAGAAACAATAGCTAGAAGCCTATTTTATATAAATATACCTTTAAACTACCTAAAAAAAGTAATTTAAGAACAAACCGTCAAATAAATCTTTTCTTTTCCTAATGCAAAAATATAATTATTGTGTCAATTATTTTAATGGACATACTAAAAATAAATTGACATAATAATTATATTTTATACAATACAAATAACTCTAACAATAACATTATAAACATTTCCTCCCACGATAAATAATTAAAATTTACTTACAGTTTTAGTTGCTGAAGAAGAGTAATCCAAAGTCCCATATAAAAATCCAGAGTTGTTTCAAAAATTAGTATTTCCAAAAATAAACCCCCCAAAAAATGGAAAGATTTAACTGTAGCAAAAGTAATCCATCAGCAATAAGTCCACCAACGATAAACCATAAAAAACCCGAAAAATAGTTTTAAAAAAAACAGAAACGCTCCAGGAAAACTCAAAAATTAGGGAAGTGTAAAATAATGATTAGTTTAATAAGACTAATACACACTCCCTTAAAAAAAAAAAACACACATTCTTCTCCCGACGATAACTTCCAATGGATAAAAACCTGTTAGGAAATAAAACAATCCCTCCCTCACAAAAATACATAAACACTATATATAATTACAAATAAATACAATATTAACATCAGACTTTAAACATAATTACACATATCTATGAAACTCTAACACAGACCGTTTAACAAACCAACGACATTTCGCACACTACGAATTTAAACATACAACTCACCTAAACTTCCAAAACCTAACACTACATACACTATATAGTACTACACTACCTTCAAATTACACTTATATTAAAGTTTAAATATAGAAAACTAAACTTACCTTAACCGATGCAACGCTGCTTCCACCTGCGAGCTTCTCCCTCAGAAATGACCTAAAACAAAACCGATAGTTTACAAAATACAACTTTAGATTAAGAAAGGCTGCCCTAAATAATAAATATTTCTATTTTCCATTATTACAATTATTATATAATACAAATACATAAATGTAAATATTTCAAAAAATACTACAAAATATGTATTATTTTTCAAAAAATGTTTGAGATATTATTTTTAATGTAAAATTATTATAATAAATATTATTAAAAACGTAATCTTTATTATTTTAATTAAAAAATATACATGTAATGTGCAATGTATATTTAAAAATTCTAATATGTTTTAGTAATATGAAAATATTGTAATAATGTTATAAAAAATGTTTGTGTTTGCAAAATGACTTATGTTCTTAATAATATTATTTATATTAGAAATATAAATAGTATTTCCAAAAATAAAACATGTTATGTTAAAAACTACAAACAATTATAAATATGTGTTTAAGTATTTTTTTGTTAAATTACATATGTTATTATTAAAATGAAGTATAAGTATGAATGTAAAAAATATGTGCAATAAAAAAAAATGTATCTACTGTTACCACAAACATTATATGTTTTAAATATTGCACAAAAAGTGATTAATAACTACTTATCTTTTTTCCAAAAATATACAACAGAATATTTTATTTAAACAAAGTTTGTAATCATTTGTTTTCAAAAATGTTATATCTAAATGTGTAAATATGTACAAAATATGTAATATATAAACAATTAACAAAATGTATTTTTTTCCTGTTTTGAACAATATAAAATAAATATACTTCAATAAATAAAATACTTTTTCTCTTTCTTATGATCCATGTTTCATCATAAATAAAATATAAATAAAAAATAAACATGTTTCTGTTATTTTTTACATGTTATAAAATATTGTATCTATAATAAAATATTTATAATGTATCAATGTTCTTTAAAAACAATTATATTTTTTAAACATAACAATTTTTTTTTACACCATAATATAATTTTAATTCTTCACTATTCCCACTATAAACTACATTAACTCAAAGAAAGTGCTAAATATCAACCTTTTTAATTTATTACTCCCACTTCAATTTATATAAAGTCAGGGAAAACACAGGAGACTAACCTGATATAATGTACTATTCCCACTCCAAAGTACATTAAATCAGGGAAGGTGCTGGATACCAGACATATATAAATTACTATTCCCAATCCAATTTATAACTCGGGGAAGGTGCTGCACACAAAACATATATAATTTACTATTCCCACTCCAAACTACATTAAATCAGGGAAGGTGGTGGACACAAAACGTATCTAATTAACTATTCCCACTCCAAACTACATTAAATCAGGGAAGGTGGTGGACACAAAACGTATCTAATTAACTATTCCCACTCCAAACTACATTAAGTTAGAAAAGGTGCTGGACACTAAGGGGCCGAATCCGATTCGGGCCGGAAAAAATACCGACCGACTCGGTACGGGATTATAGTCCAACCGACACGTACCGGCGTTGCCCGACCTGGGAAGTACGATGAAATGCATGTGAATCACGACAGACTCGTACGGAACTCAAGGCGAACGACCGACCCGGACGGAAACAAGCTATCCGGCCGGAAAACCACGCGAATCGAACCGACCGACATGCACCAGGAAGAAAGCCGAACGAAACGTACCCGCGAACTCCGACCCACGCAGTACGATGCAATGGGTGCAAAATCAGACCGACTCGCACGGAGCCCAAGCCGTACGACCGACACGCATACAAAAGCCAGCCGAACAAACACAATACCCCGCGAACGACGCGTACGCCACATATGAAACGGAGCTGAAACACAGCGGGAACGACTCGGACAGGCGCGCACGAGACAACTGCAACGTCCTACTCGGTCAGAAGAACAACTCCTACATGCACAATAATCACAAATGAAAAAATACAAAAAAAAGGGGCCAAACAAGCAATGACAAAGCCAATAAATACAGGGGGAGAAAAAAATGGAACAAGGACACACCCCCAACTCCACCTACATAAAGCCCACAAATCCCTACCATGATCCTTTGCAAATTCCACAGACCTGCCAGCACACAACACCATCACACAGCAATCACAGACACACACAGCTCATCCAACACAAAAGCCACACACCATTAGCACCTCAACAAATAGCACCCTCACACACACACAGCAAAACCTACACTCACACACCCTCACTTGCACACACACACACATCAGTCACCACCACCACCCATCACCATGCCCCTAAAGAAGAATCCAAAGTTCCTAGATAGTGAATTGGAAGTCATGGTAGACGAGATCCTGAGGGTAGAGCCACAGTTGTTTGGCACATTGGTCCAACAGACCCCCATGTCGCAGAAAACCAAGATGTGGGCGAGGATCGTCGACAGGGTGAATGCACAATCACCATGTTTGCGCACAAAGGAAGACATCCAGAACAGGTGGTATGATGTGCGCAGGAGGGTCAGAGACCTACTCAAGAAGGATTACCTCCTGAGCCAGCACACCGGCAGTGGCCCTCCTGCAAAACCACTATACCTCAGGCCCTGGGAGGAGAAGGTGCGGGCCATCCTACCACCAGTGAGCGTATATGGACTAACAGACATCCCAGAGCCTGGTGAGTACACAACTAATATACACAATATTGTGTGCCAATACACACACATCACTCTCAAGGGGACAGTCAAACCATCCACCCCTAGCAAATCAACAGCAACCAAAAGATAATCATCCCAAGATGTGTATGTCAGTTAGATTAACACAATACATGCCATCTCATAGTGATATGTAACTGTGTCATGACATGTACAAACCTAACAACAAATAGAGCAGGGCAGTGGTACAAATATAACCAACAAAAACTACCTGATATTTTGCCACCACTAGAACACCACCTCAGAGGGAAGCTCACTTAAAGGAAGGAAATCTGGGTATGCTGGTGAATTTAGTGTAGCCAATAGCATGATGGGAGTTGTAGTCACAGATATTGGTCACCCTCACAATTGGCCCATCAACACCACACCGAACCATGCTCACATCACAGGGAGTGGATAAGGACTGACAAGATGGCTGACACTGGCTACTGCTGTGGGGTGCACAAGGCCCTGCTGGGAACTGTGCACCAACAAACAGCAGGACACCACTGTCAGCCATCTTGCCATTGCTGTCACAATCACACACAGTGAAGTCCACTCAAAAGCAAGGAAGTATGGGCATGCTGGGAAGGGGGGTGTAGGCAATAGCATGATGGGAGTTGGAGTCACAGATATTGCTCATCCTCACAATTGGCCCATCAACACCACTCTGAACCATGCTCACATCACAGGGAGTGGAAAAGAACTTACAAGATGGCTGACACTGGCTACTGCTGTGGGGAGCACAAGGCCCTGCTGGGAACTGTGCACCAACAAACAGCACAACACCACTGCCTGACATCCTGAAAGGCAACTTGCACTCTCTGCAATGCAAGCACGTAGCATGGTGGGATATCTGGCTGGGTGGGAAGGAGGACTCACAGCACTGACCATAGTTACAAGCAGCTCACCTCACACACACCCTCAACACAAACTCCACATAACCCACCTGGGAGAATGCAATGCCTCACATACCAAATGAAGATCCCACAAATAACCACCACCCTGGGTAATGCTGTGTGAAGCACAGGGACACACCTGGGACTTGTAGCCAAACAAACACAAGGACAACACTGTCAGCCTTCCTGTCAGCACAGGCACACTACCCCACAGGGAAGCAGAGTCAAAAGGAAGGATGTATGGGCATGCTGGGAAGGGGGGTGTAGGCAATAGCATGATGGGAGTGGTAGTCACAGCTCAACATCCCCCACCTGCATGGCCCGGCAAGCTCACACTGAAGCATGCACACCTCACAGGGAGTGAAAAGCCACTTCAAAGATGTCTGACACTGGCCTCAGCTGTGGGGAGCACAAGGCCCTGCTGTGAACTGTGCACCAACAAACAACAGGACCACACTGTCAGCCTTCCTGTCAGCACAGGCACACTACCCCACAGGGAAGCACAATCCAAAGGAAGGAAGTACGGGCATGCTGGGACGGGGGGTGTAGCCAATAGCATGATGGGAGTTGGAGTCACAGATATTGCTCAGCCTCACAATTGGCCCATCAACACCACTCTGAACCATGCTCACATCACAAGGAGTGGAAAAGAACTTACAAGATGGCTGACACTGGCTACTTCTGTGGGGAGCACAAGGCCCTGCTGGGAACTGTGCACCAACAAACAGCACAACACCACTGCCTGACATCCTGAAAGGCAACTTGCACTCTCTGCAATGCAAGCACGTAGCATGGTGGGATATCTGGCTTGGTGGGAAGGAGGACTCACAGCACTGACCATAGTTACAAGCAGCTCACCTCACACACCCCCTCAACACAAACTCCACATAACCCACCTGGGAGAATGCAATGCCTCATATACCAAATGAAGATCCCACAAAGAACCACCACCCTGGGTAATGCTGTGTGAAGCACAGGGACACACCTGGGACTTGTAGCCAAACAAACGCAAGGACAACACTGTCAGCCTTCCTGTCAGCACAGGCACACTACCCCCCAGGGAAACAGAGTCAAAAGGGAGGATGTATGGGCATGCTGGGAAGGGGGTGTAGGCAATAGCATGATGGGAGTGGTAGTCACAGCTCAACATCCCCCACCTGCATGGCCCGGCAAGCTCACACTGAAGCATGCACACCTCACAGGGAGTGAAAAGCCACTTCAAAGATGTCTGACACTGGCCTCAGCTGTGGGGCGCACAAGGCCCTGCTGTGAACTGTGCACCAACAAACAACAGGACCACACTGTCAGCCTTCCTGTCAGCACAGGCACACTACCCCACAGGGAAGCACAGTCCAAAGGAAGGAAGTACGGGCATGCTGGGAAGGGGGGTGTAGGCAATAGCATGATGGGAGTTGGAGTCACAGATACTGCTCAGCCTCACAATTGGCCCATCAACACCACTCTGAACCATGCTCACATCACAGGGAGTGGACAAGGACTTACAAGATGGCTGACACTGGCTACTGCTGTGGGGAGCACAAGTCCCTGCTGGGAACTGTGCACCAACAAACACCACTGAATGACATCCTGAGAGTCAACTTGAACCCACTGCAAGGGTGGCATGCTTCATGGTGGGATAACTGGGCCAGGTGGAGAAGGATGGCCGGATGTCCACCAAATACAACCAATGCTGGCCATGCACACACCTCAACATTCATAGTGAAATGCCCCAGGTATGCATGACAATGTGCTACACCAATTTCAACCTCTTACTGTGACAACTTAGGACAATGCAATGTACATGCCCGCATCCAGAGGTACAGTCACAACTGTCAGGTGTGTGAACCATTGATGCCTGTAGAAACATTACATACAATGTGTGTCTCTTCCAAATACAGGTGACGATGATGGTGAGGAGGAGTCCCTGTCCCAGGCTCCGGGGGACACAGAGCTCACTGGTGTGGAACAGCCTCTGCCCACCTCGGATGGCGAAGACCTACCTGGCACCTCCGGTCTGAGTCATCATGCAGAACCAGCTGGACCAACATCTGCACCCCCTGCACCCACCCCTCCAACAACTGCCAACATACAGACCACCCCCGCTGACACGGACAGACCAAGGACCACCGCTGACAACAGCACAGGGTCCCAGGTCCACCGTGGAGCAACCGATGACAACACCACTAACAACCCCCAAGTGGGCCTCGGGTCACCTGTGTGTGCCACCGCAGGTCCTGCACGTGTCGCCAGGGGTGGTGGGAGGGGTGGTAGACATAGGTCGCTGCTTGCAGAGGGGTCTGGACTGCATGATGACCCACAACTGGCACGCATCGCTGATGCGTACCAGGATAGCACCGGAGAGGTCAGACAGGTAGTGGGGATCCTCAAGGACATACAACAGCAGCAGGCTGCCCATCATGCCCGCTTGGACTCCCACATGGCCCGTGTGGCGACACACATGGCCCGTGTGGAGACACACATGTCAGGCATGGAGTCCAAGTGGGATACATTGCAAGAACTCACAGCGGTGCATAGGGACATATTGACATGCCTCCGCCAGATTAGCACCAACATGGCCACACCTCCCTGTGTGCCCACAACATCTGGTGCTGCAACAACTGACACCGCCACAGGGAGGGAGGAGGTCTCTGGCAGAGAGTCCCCTGCACCGCAGCAGCCTGCATGTGAGGGCCCCCCCCCAAAGAAGAGGGGTCGTCCGAGGAAGGAAAACTGAGAGGTTGATGGCCACGTACACCCCCCAGGAAGCCAACACCTGTTCCGGAAATTCTCCTTTGTGTGCAAACGTTTCACCCTGTCGAATGCAACACTACTTTCCCACATGACATGGGGAGTTCAAGTTGGACTAATGTATCATATGACTGTGGACTTCACTCAGGACATTTCTGCTACCAAGACTTCCAACTCATCTGGGAACTTTAGATCACAATCACAATGTACAGCACCCACCATCCTGTGCACTATACACACACACACATTTGTGTAAATAAAATCACTAGTACACCATACTTGCCACTGTTGTTATTCAAATGTGGATACTGTTATGGTGATGATGTTCTGCTAAATTACACTGTGTATGCTAACTGCTACAGCAAGTACAACACCGTCGTGTGAGTCATGGTGACGTGACACATATGAGGGAGACACACCACTAGGGCTACACAACACAGACACCAGGGCCATCGGACTCATCGCCCACAGTGATGTTGGCAGGAAATACAGTGGAATGCACAGACACCACACCTATTCAGAGTCTGTGTCAACTAGCCCACAGGTGCAGTAAGCAAATGTCAGTCAGATGTGTGACCACAGACAACGCACATCCCAAAGTGAAGCACTGGTTTATTACACATTTGTAACATGTTGTTACCACTACAAATGCAAGTTAATCCCACGTGGCAGTGGCCACACAGTCAACAAGTGCAGAAGATATGAAGTCCAGGGGTGTGTGGCACATCACCTGTAGGGAAACGACTGCTGCCACCCTGAAAGCTGAATCATGGTGTTGGGGGATCCAAGTTGACCAAACAACTCTGTAAGCACCCTGTGAAGGACAGACATGACACACAGTCAAAACCACTGAAGAACAGGACAGAACTGCAATACTCATGCCCTAAACATGTCACAAGATACCTACACAAAAGCACGTTTGCATGTCAACACTGTTGGGGAGTACAGACTACCTGTAAGGACACATCGCTTCACGCATCCAGTCAAGTGGCACATGGCCACACTAAAACAGCACCAGGGCACCACCCACACATATCATGCAAACTCACATCATTCACATTGCATCTCCCTGGATACTCACATTCAGCTGAAGAAGTTGGTGATGAGCTGTGTGCGGACATCACCACCATCATCATCATCATCACTGGCATCGTGGTCCAGGCCAGGATCCTCCACAGGTGGCGGATGTTGGTCATCGTCATCCAGGATGAGAGGCAACTCCTTCCGCACTGCCAGGTTGTGGAGCATGCAGCAAACGATGACAATCTTGCACACCTTTGCTGGGGCATATGGGAGGGCCCCTCCTGTCTTGTCCAGGCAGCAGAAGCGGCTCTTCAGGAGACCAAAGGTCCGCTCGATCACTCTCCTGGTCCGACCATGTGCCTCATTGTAGCGCATCTGGGCTGGTGTCAGAGGGTTCCTGAGGGGTGTCAGCAACCACGGCATGTTGGGGTATCCGGAGTCACCTACAGACAGACAATTGCACATTAGTTGAGTTCAAAAAGTGGGCGGAATACAACTTAGCAGAACACACACAATGGTACATAGTCAGTACACACCGACAAGCCAGGCACGCTGGTTCGGCATCTGTGACATCATCCTCGGGATGCGACTACTCCTCATCACGTAGGCATCGTGAGCAGAACCGGGGAAACAGGCACACACATGTGTGATGGTCATATCTGCAAGACATACCACCAGCGCATTGATCGAATGGTAGTGTTTGCGGTTACGGTAGGCCTGCTCATGTGCCTGTGGTGGTACCAAAGCCACATGTGTCCCATCAATGGAGCCAATTACATGTGGCATCCTCCCCAGGGCATAAAAGTCACTCTTAACGTCAGTTAGTTGTCGACGTTTGGGGCAATAGATGAACTGGTTCAGGTTCCTCAACATAGCCATCAAAACATCGCGTAGCACACGGCTGAACATAGTCTGTGACATCCCACCATCAGTCACCACAGTGTTTTGGAAGGTACCGGTCGCAAAGAAGTGTAGGGCTGCCATTACCTTCACCTTGGGTGTCAGCGCCGTAGGGTACGGCCGGCCCGGTTGCAGATGTGGTGCCAAGCGCACTGCCAAATCCTCAATCAGCTGCCTGGTGAAGCGGTACCGTCGGATGCAGTCACGTTCCACCATCGTTGCCAGGTCAGGGAATGGTCTATGGACAGCTGGAGCCCTGCAGTGCATAGGATGAAGAAAGAAAGATTGTCAGTCACCCCACAGATGTGCCTTTCACCATACTCAATTTCACATGATACATCATTACGAGACACAAGTACTTGATGTGTGTGCTGTTCTGTTCGGACATAACTCGCACCTACATGGCCATTATCTAAGTTCTCAGTACAACATGTGTGCACAACAGGTACCAGGTTGTGCTATGGGAATCCATTAGGCTGTATCAAAGTACCCATTTACTGCTGTCACGTTCCACACACACACCACAGTGACATGTCTGGACAGATGCGCCACAGGCATCACAGCACATTGACAGGTAGATTCCCAGGGACCCTGTCTTGCCACATGGACACTGGCATGACATGGCGTATCATGTACACGTCAGAAAAACAAACATGACTCCCACAGGTAGTGGCCCCTGTTGCCTCCGCAGGACAGACATGGACGTCAGTGACACACACACGCACAACATCAAAGTCCATGCACAAACAACGTTGCTGTGGAGACTGTCTCCCATCGTGCACATCGAATCAGAGACATCGGAAACACAACATGCACACAGACTGTGTAGGGACATCACTATTGTGGCAATGGGTCATCCTGTTACGTACATGCCTTCCCCCATGGGACCCTGGGGGTATGTGACATGTCACACACATACACAACCTGGAAATGTGACCATGCCACATGCTCTGAAATTACCTGTTGCACATCACAGTGGTCATGTGCACAACACACAAAGGACCCTGTCCCCATGAACACATGCACAGCCTGGGTGTGGATGCCCACCAGTGCCACCACAGAAACCACATGTCAACCCCCATACACAGAAAAGGTAATGCAGCCTTACATGCCTTAGGAAACAGTGTGGAGTGGGTGTGGTGTTGTAGGTGTGCCCCTGTGTCTCTGGCAGGTATATGTGGCTGGCATATGTTCACCAGTGACAAGCATGGTGACATATGCGACTGACCTGTACAGGTACGCGTTGTACAGCAATGGACCGATCGGTGTGCCCGGCCGGCCCATTGCATGTGTTGTGTGTGGGTACGCGTTGTACAGCAATGGACCGATCGGTGTGCCCGGCCGGCCCATTGCATGTGAAGTGTGCGGGTACGCGTTGTACCCCGAAATACGCGTTGTACAGCAATGGACCGATCGGTGTGCCCGGCCGGCCCATTGCATGTGTTGTGTGTGGGTACGCGTTGTACAGCAATGGACCGATCGGTGTGCCCGGCCGGCCCATTGCATGTGTTGTGTGCGGGTACACGTTGTACAGCAATGGACCGATCGGTGTGCCCGGCCGGCCCATTGCATCTGTTGTATCCCAAAATACGCGTTGTACAGCAATGGACCGATCGGTGTGCCCGGCCGGCCCATTGCATGTGTTGTGTGCGGGTACGCGTTGTACAGCAATGGACCGATCGGTGTGCCCGGCCGGCCCATTGCATGTGTTGTGTGCGGGTACGCGTTGTACAGCAATGGACCGATCGGTGTGCCCGGCCGGCCCATTGCATCTGTTGTATCCCAAATACGCGTTGTACAGCAATGGACCGATCGGTGTGCCCGGCCGGCCCATTGCATGTGATGTGTGCGGGTATGCGTTGTACAGCAATGGACTGATCGGTGTGCCCGGCAGGCCCATTGCATGTGTTGTGTGCGGGTACGCGTTGAACAGCAATGGACCGATCGGTGTGCCCGGCCGGCCCATTGCATCTGTTGTATCCCAAAATACGCGATGTACAGCAATGGACCGATCGGTGTGCCCGGCCGGCCCATTGCATGTGATGTGTGCGGGTACGCGTTGTACCCCGAAATACGCGTTGTACAGCAATGGACCGATCGGTGCGCACGCATTGGCTGGGGCCTGGCATGGCAACGGATGCGTTTTCGTGGCTCCAATGAGTCTGATGCAGTGAATTCAGTTGGTCAGCCACAACAATGTTGCAAAATCATGGATGTCATGAATTTGAAGATTTGAAGGATGCTGTGGGCGTGTATTAGTGCTGCTATTCCATGGATTGGTCAGATTCAGAAGATGCAAACGAGTTGGACCAATCACTTTGGACACATGGGACAGTATCTGCCTCTGCAGCACACATATAATGCTGGCTGTTCCCCTGAGAGCTCACTTGCCTGCACTACATGCTCCAGGACGACATCTGCCACCAACACTGCTGCTGTTTATGCATCCTCTGGCTCCTGCAATGGCACGTACTGTGGAAAGAGCCCCAGCCTTCGGCCTTGAGGAGAACCAGGCCCTGCTGGACAGCCTCCTTCCACAGTACAGCAAGCTGTATGGGAAACCAGGGGAGCAGGTGAGTGTGCTGTCCACTGCCTTACCAATTGTGCATGTCGTCTGACTAGCAGGACTTACAGTGTGCACACCACTGGCTAGCCTGCTCACTGAGTAGTTGTCACACCCCAAAGTGTGTAGTTACATGCACTGAACAGGTACAGTGCAGTAACAGTGCATTCCAAAAAGGTTTACTCCCCATGCTATGACACCATGTAGTGACTGCTGGCAAACTGTTCATAGCCATTGTTGCACTGCCTATGTACATCATATGCCCCTGTGATTGAGACATGTATATCCAACTGTGTGATGCACGGATATGTTGCATGTGTAGTAATGGCCTTTTTCACTTTGTCATCCTCACAGGTCGATGCCCACCAGAAGCAGGAAATCTGGCTGACCATCGCCCGGGAAGTAAGATCCGTGGGGGTCTACAGGTGCAGGATCTGCAACTGCCAGAAGAGGTGGCAGGACCTTCGTGGCTGGACCCGGAGGATCGCAAGGGTCCAGCTGAAGCTGTCACCTCCTCGCAGGAGGCGCGGACACCGGACCCTGACCCCCCACATGCTCCGGATCCTGGCAGTGGTCTTCCCTGACCTGGATGGGCAGCTGAAGGCCAGACAGCAGCAAGGAGGGGGTGAGTCCATGACTGCACTGTGCACTTTGTCTGACATGCTATGTGCCCTCCTCTGGCCTGGTTAAACTTCCACAGTACATCAGTCATGTGGTCCAGGACCCATGTCCCTCTTTTGTGACATGCCCACTACTCCTCTGATACGCATATGTGTGGCCCTTACAGTCAGGAAATTGTGTCACTTGGGGACTGTGTCATTGCATTTAGCTTCGCTCAAGGTGGGGGACAGCATTTGTTCCCGTGACTATGTTGTGGGATTCATGTGTGGGTCAATTGCTTACACAATGCCTAAGTTCTGACATGTAATCTGGGTGTAACTTTGATATGTGGTCCACTTGCTGATCTGAATCACCACATGTCCCTGGGGAATTTGGCACACACCCATGCTGCCGGTGGGAACAATGTTTGGGCCTCAGGAGTATGTGTATCAAGTGTGTCACACGTGCTTAGCCACATGCCTACTGTCCAGGACTCATTCCTCTTACAGGTGGAGCTGGACAGTCATGCCTACTCCAGGGCATACAATACACTCTGTACTCCCACTCCCGTGTACCATCTGGCATGTTGTGATCAGTGAAATGTTCCCTCAGGTGTCTGCCTCTGTGTCATTGTGCTGTGTCCTCGTTGTCAGGACTACTGGTATGTTTATCGGTTAGGGCTCAGCATGCCAGCGGAGATGTGACCATGATAGATGAAACTTCTGTGATTTTTAGGTGTCTGATCACTTGACTGTGCACACAGGTGTATGCGACTGTGACTTTCAGGCAGCTGTTTCTCATTCACAGCACACTGTGAGGTGCTCATGTTCAGAGAGTTGTGTTTAATGTCCCCATATGTCCAATTGGTATGACGTGGACAAGTAGTAGTACTGATGATGTGGTTTTTGGGGGATGGACATGTGCACTTGTCAGTTACATAACTTGCATTCCCCATGTCCTAGGATTGTGACACAGTGCAGACTGTTTTTGGCTGGCTGCCATGCCCATGTGACTGGAGACAGTGATGTATGACTTTGCACGCATGCCTGTGTCATGGCATTAAACTTCCTAAGAGTGATCCTGCAGGGGAGTGACATGTGACCCCATTGTGGCATTGACTATCTGGACATGGGTGCATCATGGTGTGTGGTGATGGTATGCATCACATGCATTTCTATTTAGACTCTGGCCATCCCTTCATCCGGACACCTGCACTGACTTAGTGGCAAGAGATGTGTTGTGTGCATGTTCACATACTTCACCGTGTTCCCTGCAATGTCCAACAACTGTGTAGGTGGTGCATGTGTCCACACTGGGGTCTTACCATCAGACAGGCACCAGACAGATGGGTGCAAGGGCAGGAGGGGTGTGAGTCCCATGGTTGACCATCAGACTGACAATTGGCTTCCACTAATCTGTGTGAGGATTTTAGGCAATGTTCAACTAAGGATGCCTGGGCTGGCTCTGTGATGTGCTGTACTTACTGTGGTGTGTGCGTTCAGTGCAGGTGACTGACGTTTGTCTGTTTCCCTAATTGTTTGCAGATACATCCACGGCCACAGGAGGAGACAGCTCCACGGACCAGGAGGAGCAGCGGAGCCAGACTGGGTCAGCGTCCGACAAGTGGTCAGAGGGACCCAGTGGCACGGAGGGCGAGGGGAGCCACACCGAGGAGTCCTCAGCACCATCCACCTCAGCTGAGGACCACAGCAGCTCGGAGGATGACTCCCTTGTGGAGGCGGGTGTCAGCAGCCACCAAAGTCAAGCTAGTCTGTCTGGCCCCGCCACCACCACCACCACCACCGCCCTCCCATTGGCTCCCATTCCTGAGGTCCGTGGAGGCTCCCGTGCTCAGGAGCATGTCTCCTTCCTGCCAGGCACCGCACCCCCTGCCCCTGTGTCCCCTGCTGCC
The DNA here is from genome assembly GCA_963921515.1 of Calotriton arnoldi. Lineage (NCBI taxonomy): Eukaryota > Metazoa > Chordata > Amphibia > Caudata > Salamandridae > Calotriton > Calotriton arnoldi. The sequence continues at coordinate 308,088 of CAWUFW010004877.1, forward strand.
CTGAGTGAGGAGTCTGTGTACCTCCTTCGGCAGCTCCATGTAGGGCAGACAGCAATGCTGACTGTCCTCCATGCACAAACCACTCTGTTGACACAGCTGGTGTCGTTCATGGAGGGCATCTCGACGGGTATGTCTGCCCTACAGAGGAGCAATAGGTCCATGGACTCCTCCCTGACGGTAGCAATGTCCCTCCTCCAACAGTCCCTCACCCCTCCCACCTCTGCCCCATCCACACTTCCTGCCACCCTACCTGTCCAAAGCACATGCACACCTGCACAATCACCCAAACACACAGACACGAGCAGCACAGACATACCCAAGAGAAAGGCAAGACGTGCACACAAGCATCCTCAGGGGACTGATACCACAGACACAGGGGATGCGGAACACACACACACACAGGCATCCACAGTCACTCCGCAGTCCTCCAAATCCTCTCCCTCCAAGACCCCTTCCCTTGCCTCACTTGCTACCCCACATACACAGCAGCTCTTCCTGTGTGACCGGGGGAAGAGGAAGTCCACCCACACAGAGGGGAGTGCCCCTCGCCCCCGGACACCCTCCCCCAGGCGCAGGCAGACACAGGACCCCATTAGGAAGTCCCCCCGGACCAGGAAGAGCAAGACCCCACCACCACCACCACGCAGCTCCACCACCCAGTCTCTCTCCTCCATCCCCCAGGCCACCACTCCACAGGTTCCCCCGCCACACCCAGCCCCAGGTTCCCCCACACACCGATACCGCATCCCCAGACTGCTTAGGCCCTCCCCCCTGCCACTTGCTCTTCCACACCCAACCCAGACGCTCTGCCTGTTAGTGCCACTGGTGTGGGGACTGGGTCCCCTCCCCTCTGTCCTGCCCACCTCATCTGCCCACCCTTCCACTCCCTTGGAGTTATGCACTGCAGTGGAGTCCACAACCACCCCGTCTGACTTGGGCACTGCAGTGGGGACCCAGTCCACTACATCAGACCAGCCCACTGCAGTGGTTGCAGCACCCACACCAACTGACTTGTGTAGCACGGTGGTGCTGGCCCCCCCGGAGTCAGACACCTCCACTGCAGTTGCCGGTGACACTCCTGCACCCACCACCCCTTCACTGCCTCACTCTGCCATCCCCTGATCCTGTCCCTGCGGTGCCTGGCCTGCCCCTTGTATGCCCCTCCAAGGGGGATGTCCCCTGTCCGTACCAGTGCAGGCAAGCAATGGGTGACCAGTTGTCACTTGTCACCCTGTTGGGACATGGATTTTGGACTGGCCATTGGCCTTAGTTTCTTTTGGACGTCAACTTTTAATTTGACATTAGCTGAATAAAGCATCTTTTTGTTTAATTGAGGTGTTTCTTTTGATGTACATGATGTAGATGAGTAGCATCCTGCATTTGCAGTTGTTATAGTGTTCAGATCAGGAAAATGAAGTGTTGCTGTGATGGACTCCATGTGGTCCATGGGATATGTGTCCTGTTCTACTCTGGATCTATGGCATCCTTTGCTGCAGTCTGAGGGTGTAACGTTCAGCATTTGACACAGGGATGTACATTTTGCATTTGTAAAGGAACATCTTTGTCTTACACTGATGCACATCTGGTGGGCTTACTAATGTTCAATGTTCCGATTTCCCTGACTGTGTGCCCATCTCCACTGGACATGCAGTTTTGCACATCAATGTTGAAGGACTCATCTGTGTATACAGTGCAACTGGCTTGACACGTGTTTTGGGTGTATGCAGATGACTGACGAAACACTCCCGTACCCAGGCTGATGTGAGCAGAGCCTTCTGTGTGTTGTAGTTGTCGACTCACTGACGGATTGTGTCCTGCTGACATGTTTGAGTCATGCACAGACAAGGTTTGGCACAGCGGACCTTCCACAGGAGTGGAGTGCCCTCATGGCAGTGTGTAATCCCGTGACATTGCGTGTGCCCGTGTGCCCGTGTTGTGTACGCATGTCTGTGCGTGTTCCCTTCCCTTTTCCTACACAGGCTGTGTCCCTAGGGATGTTCCTGTTTGTGTTGCTTGCAGAGTTGGTCTGTGTTCATCCAGCATCTTGGACCTGGTTTCTCTGTGATGTGGTTGCATGGCAAACTAATGTTCATGAGGTTGTCATCCCAGGTTGTCTTTGTTGTCAGGGCTGGGGATGTGGGTAAACGGTGATGGGACACATTCAGGATTCCCCCTGGCACTTGTTGTTTACACAAGTCATGTGAATTTCAGTTTGTGGTAGCTTTCAGTGAGTGATTGTGCCACAGTGTGTGTGTGACTGCTGCCACTCCTCAGGGTCAGAGCTGCAATGTTGGAAGTTGTGTACGTGTGTTCTTTGTGTGTCACCTTGGCTTGTTCGTAGGTGTGTGACTATGGCCAGGATCCCATTGATTGTGGTGGATTTCACATCATGCCCATGTACGGCGTACTGGGCTGTGTGTCAGACATTGACGAGTCTTATTGACTGGCCATGTGTGATGGGTATCTGCACCTTAGTTCCCCCCACCACCCCTGGGATTGTCATGGGTGCATGTGCACTGTCACCAGTCCATGTGAGCTTCACTGCTGCACATTGGTGGAGATCAGGGTGTGTGGTGTTGAGTGTGCAAATGTGAGTTGTTGCACGACTAGACCCCTACCTCCATATTGGCCTTGGCTGGCAGGCCGTGCTGATTGATTGGAGCTTGTGTAGGTGTGATGGTAGTTTGTTGCTCAGGACACATGGCTGTGGTTCACAGTGTGAACGACATCTACCTTTGTCATCACAGTGGGATTGTCATGCAGGCTAGTGTCAGCACAATGTGGGGTCCCTGGGGGTAGTGCTGTGTTGGGTCTGTCTCTTGCTGTGTTAGTTGCTGTTCCTACAAGCTTGTGTGACATGTGTAATTTGGCCTCCCTCTCAGCTGACGATGCCTGATTGCCCACATAGGGGTATCCGATCCATGAGTAACTTTTGTATGGCACTGTATACACATCTGTGTGATTGGAGTTCAGGCCTCCTCATGTGTTGTGTGGTTGCCTGGGGACACTGGCACACCCCCCCATCACCTGTTGTGTTTGAAATGCAGTGTGAGTCTGCCTGTTTGTGTTTGTGCATTTGCACCACTGCATTGGCATTTCTGTAGTGTGCCATTGTCTGTATGATGTTTGGTGGCTTTCCCCAGCTGTCCCTGGGACTCCTAGGTCATCAGTCAGCACAATGATCATGGTTTGTATGTCCCATTGATGCCATGGTATGGTATTTGTTCACCTGACATCGACAGTCTCCACAGGATTTCTACATTTGTGTGTCCATAGGTGCAGATATGTGGCTCAGCATTATGATGGTCACTTCTGTCATTGTGTTATTTGTGAATATTGACAATGTGGTTCCCCATGGGTGATGTTTGTATGCACATGGCCAAAACGATGTTTCTGTGACACTGCACTGTTTGCCCCGCCGAATCTATGTTGCTATGGGACACAAGCACTACTATGCCACTGATGTGTTCGTTGTTGTGTGACCAGAATTCATCCATACAGTTTGGCTTTTGCAGCTTTTACCATGACTACACTTACCTTATGATCACCGTGGTGATGGTGCTTTTGGCCCCATTGCCACACTGTTCAAAAGGTGCATCAGCTATGGACCCCACACTTACCTTTTGGTCACTGTGGTGATGGGGCTTTAGGCCCCATGGCCACACTGTTTAAGAGGTGCATCAGCTATGGACCCCGCACTTACCTTTTGGTCACTGTGGTGATGGGGCTATAGGCCCCATGGCCACTCTGTTCAAGAGGTGCATCAGCTATGGACCCCACACTTACCTTTTGGTCACTGTGGTGATGGGGCTTTAGGCCCCATGGCCACACTGTTCAAGAGGTGCATCAGCTATGGACCCCACACTTACCTTTTGGTCACTGTGATGATGGGGTGTTCGACCCCATGGCCACAGAGGTCATGGTCTGCTTGCATTGAGGAGGCCACACACATTTATGTGTGACACATGTGATAGTGGGTCACATTGTATGTTCAATGTCATGTTCAGTGTTGTGGGCATTTGACACAGACTACACACGATTGTCATGGTGTTGGGGGGGATGTAATTTTCTGTCATTCCTTATGTGGGAGTATGCTGGTTGTGTCATGCATTACCCGTCCTATGAGTAGGGGTGGTGGTAGTGGCAGGCATCCAGGCCCCCATGAGTAGGGGTGGTGGTAGTGGCAGGCATCTAGCCCCCCCTGAGTAGGGGTGGTGGTAGTGGTAGGCATCCAGCCCCCTATGGGTGGGTATGGTAGTAGTGATAGGCATCCAGGCCCCCATGAGTAGGGGTGGTGGTAGTGGTAGGCATCCAGCCTCCCCTGAGCAGGGGTGGTGGTAGTGGCAGGCATCCAGCCCCCCTGAGTAGGGGTGGTGGTAGTGGCAGGCATCCATGCCCCCATGAGTAGGGGTGGTGGTAGTGGCAGGCATCCAGCCCCCCCTGAGTAGGGGTGGTGGTAGTGGCAGGCATCCAGGCCCCCCTGAGTAGGGGTGGTGGTAGTGGTAGGCATCCATCCCCCTAAGGGTAGGGATGGTAGTAGTGACAGGCATCCATCCCCCTATGGGTAGGGATGGTAGTAGTGACAGGCATCCAGGCCCCCATGAGTAGGGGTGGTGGTAGTGGCAGGCATCTAGCTCCCCCTGAGTAGGGGTGGTGGTAGTGGCAGGCATCCAGGCCCCCATGAGTAGGGGTGGTGGTAGTGGCAGGCATCCAGCCCCCCTGAGTAGGGGTGGTGATAGTGGTAGGCATCCAGCCCCCCCTGAGTAGGGGTGGTGGTAGTGGTAGGCATCCATCCCCCTATGGGTGGGTATGGTAGTAGTGACAGGCATCCAGGCCCCCATGAGTAGGGGTGGTGGTAGTGGTAGGCATCAAGCCCCCCCTGAGTAGGGGTGGTGGTAGTGGCAGGCATCCAGCCCCCCCTGAGTAGGGGTGGTGGTAGTGGTAGGCATCCAGCCCCCCCTGAGTAGGGGTGGTGGTAGTGGTAGGCATCCATCCCCCCTCAGTATGGTTGGTGGTAGTGGCAGGCATCCAGCCCCCCCTGAGTAGGGGTGGTGGTAGTGGCAGGCATCCAGCCCCCCTGAGTAGGGGTGGTGGAAGTGGTAGGCATCCAGCCCCCTGAGTAGGGGTGGTGGTAGTGGCAGGCATCCAGGCCCCCTGAGTAGGGGTGGTGGTAGTGGTAGGCATCCATCCCCCTATGGGTGGGGATGGTAGTAGTGACAGGCATCCAGACCACCATGAGTAGGGGTGGTGGTAGTGGCAGGCATCCAGCCCCCCCTGTGTAGGGGTGGTGGTAGTGGTAGGCATCCAGCCCCCCCTGAGTAGGGGTGGTGGTAGTGGCAGGCATCCAGGCCCCCCTTAGTAGGGGTGGTGGTAGTGGTAGGCATCCATCCCCCTATGGGTGGGGATGGTAGTAGTGACAGGCATCCAGGCCCCCATGAGTAGGGGTGGTGGTAGTGGCAGGCATCCAGCCCCCCTGAGTAGGGGTCGTGGTAGTGGCAGGCATCCAGGCCCCCATGAGTAGGGGTGGTGGTAGTGGCAGGCATCCAGCCCCCCCTGAGTAGGGGTGGTGGTAGTGGTAGGCATCCAGCCCCCCCTGAGTAGGGGTGGTGGTAGTGGTAGGCATCCAGCCCCCCCTGAGTAGGGGTGGTGGTAGTGGTAGGCATCCATCCCCTATGGGTGGGTATGGTAGTAGTGACAGGCATCCAGGCCCCCATGAGTAGGGGTGGTGGTAGTGGTAGGCATCCAGCCCCCCCTGAGTAGGGGTGGTGGTAGTGGTAGGCATCCTGCCCCTCCTGAGTAGGGGTGGTGGTAGCGGCAGGCATACAGCCCCCCTGAGTAGGGGTGGTGGTAGTGGTAGGCATCCATCCCCCCTCAGTAGGGGTGGTGGTAGTGGCAGGCATCCAGGCTCCCCTGAGTAGGGGTGGTGGTAGTGGTAGGCATCCATCCCCCTATGGGTGGGGATGGTAGTAGTGATAGGCATCCAGGCCCCCATGAGTAGGGGTGGTGGTAGTGGTAGGCACCCAGCCCCCCCTGAGTAGGGGTGGTGGTAGTGGTAGGCATCCAGCCCCCCCTGAGTAGGGGTGGTGGTAGTGGCAGGCATCCAGCCCCCCCTGAGTAGGGGTGGTGGTAGTGGTAGGCATCCATCCCCCCCTCAGTAGGGGTGGTGGTAGTGGCAGGTATCCAGCCCCCCCTGAGTAGGGGTGGTGGTAGTGGCAGGCATCCGGCCCCCATGAGTAGGGGTGGTGGTAGTGGCAGGCATCCAGCCCCCCCTGAGTAGGGGTGATGGTAGTGGTAGGCATCCAGCCCCCCTGAGTAGGGGTGGTGGTAGTGGTAGGCATCCATCCCCCTATGGGTGGGGATGGTAGTAGTGACAGGCATCCAGGCCCCCATGAGTAGGGGGGGTGGTAGTGGCAGGCATCCAGCCCCCCCTGAGTAGGGGTGGTGGTAGTGGCAGGCATCCAGGCCCCCATGAGTAGGGGTGGTGGTAGTGGCAGGCATCCAGCCCCCCTGAGTAGGAGTGGTGGTAGTGGCAGGCATCCATCCCCCTATGGGTGTGTATGGCATTGGTGATGCCCATCCCATCCCTATGGTTGTGCTGTTGCTAGTGTACGTCATTTGTGCATCCCTATGTGTGTGTGACATATTTTGGGTACGTGTAGTTTGTTTGTATTGTTGGTGTTTGACTTACCGTCTGCGCCGTATGCGTCCGTCCCGGTCCCGGTAATAGTTGTAGAGTATAGGTAGGACCTGCGCGATGGGATTCATGGTTGGGTCGTCTCGTTCGGGTTTCTCGTGTCTTCGACTGGTACTCGTCGCTGGCTTGTTCGTCTCGTAGCCGTGGATTGTCTTGTGGCGCGAAACGGAGCTTATGTGCGGCTCTCCCGGACGCTGAAACGTGCCGGACGTAGCGACTGGTTCGGCGCGTACGGAGCGCGCATCGTACTAGTCCGGCCGGAAGGTGCTGTGTATTTGGTTCCGTGCGACTCGATTCGGCGTTTACGGATCCGGCTCGGGCGGGGAACAGGAGCTGGATTGGGTGAGTACGGCTCGCTCGGGAAATCGTACTTGTTCGTCCGGACGGGTGTACGAATCGGTCGGGAAACACGCATTCGGCTGGGTTTTTTTCCGGACGAATACTGTTAGGTGCCCTACCGGCCGAGATCGGAATCGACCCCTAAACATATATAATTTACTATTCCCACTCCAATACATAATAAGTCAGGGAAAGTGCTGGACACTAAACATATATAATTTAATATTCCCACTCCAATTAACAATAAGTCAGGGAAGGTGCTGGACACTAAACATATATCATTTTTTATTCCCACTCCAATTAAAAATGTCAGGGAAGGTGCTTGACACTAAACATATATAATTTACTATTCCCACTCCAATTAATAATAAGTCAGGGAAGGCGCTGGACACAAAACGTATATAATTTACTATTCCCACTCCAAACTACATTATGGGGGTCATTATGATAGCGGGCGGATCGCCACCGCCCGTATGGTGGTGACGATCCGCCCGCTATCTCACACCGCCCACCTAACATTTTCCCCCCACCATATTATGATGGCTGGGGGGTCCGCGGCGGACGGAAAGACCGTCCGCCGCTTTTCCGCCGGTCGACTCGTCGACCGGGCGGAAAACATACATAATATGGTGGCGGTGTCGGCAAGACACCGCCATCCATATTATGATGATGGCGGTAAGCAGCCCTTCCATGGCGGCATTGCTGCCATGGAAGGGCATGTGGTCTTCACTGTTGGGGGCCCGTAGCGGGCTCCCAGGATGTTGGGGGTGCACATGGGGTTACCTATGGTACCCCCCTGCATTGGCATGGACGAAGTGGCAGGCACCGCGCGGTGCCTGTCACCTTGTGCATGTGAATGCCCAACGTGCATTCACAGCACCGCCCGCTACAATGCTGGGAATAGGGGATGCCACCGCCACCGTGGCGGTGGCATCCTAATACCCACGGCAGGACCGCCGCTCCTATGACGGACGGTCCCATTCACCATTACGGTGGCGGGCGGACTTTGTCCGCACACCATCATAATGTCCCCCTAAGTTAGAAAAGGTGTTGGACACTAAGGGGCCGATTCCGATCTCGGCCGGTAGTGCTCCGAATCGGATTCGGATTCACCGGATCCGATTCGGAGCCCTGTTTCCCGACCGAATCGTACGCGGGTCCGGCCGAGTGAGTACGATGCAAGCACCCGCGAAATCGCCGACCGACTCGAACGCGGCTTCAACACGCTCCGACCGACTCGCATGGACACGACTCGCACCGCGCTATGGAGACGTTTCCCGGCCGGGTAAGTACGATGCGCGCCGCGAGCAGTCCGATCGACTCGCGCCGTCCGGCTCGAAAAAGCTGTCGGAGCCGGACTTTGGGGGTCCGCGTTGGACCCCCCTGTATGCGTAGGCGCGCGAGTCGCACACAGGGGGGACCCATGGGTCCCCCCTACCTGTGCATGTATGCCGCGATGCGCATGGACGCATACACGCTGTAGGGGGCGCCCTTGTCCGCCTCGCACCCATTCAGTCAATGGGAGCCCGCGTACGCGTTGTACGACAGGCTCCCATTGACTTCAATGGGAGTCCGACCGACTCGAGTCCGATGGCATGCGTGCGCATCGTACTCGTTCGGTCGGACTGCTAGGGTCCGATTCGGTCGGAATTCTCTCCGGGTCCGGCTCGGTCGGAGAGAATTCCGGCCCGAATCGGAATCGGCCCCTAAACATATATAATTTACTATTCCCACTCCAATTAATAATAAGTCAGGGAAGGTGCTGGACACTAAACATATATAATTTACTATTCGCACTCCAATTAACAATAAGTCAGCGAAGATGCTGGACACTAAACATATATAATTTACTATTCCCACTTCAATTAATAATAAGTCAGGGAAGGCGCTGGACACAAAACATATATAATTTACTATTCCCACTCCAAACTACATTAAATCAGGGAAGGTGCTGGACAAAAAAGATATATTATTTACTATTCCCACTCCAAACTACATTGAGTTAGAAAAGGTGCTGGACACTAAACATATATAATTTACTATTCCCACTCCAATTAATAATAAGTCAGGGAAGGCCCTGGACACTAAACATATATAATTTAATACTCCCACTCCAATTAACAATAAGTCAGGGAAGATGCTGGACACTAAACATATATAATTTAATATTCCCACTCCAATTAATAAAAAGTCAGGGAAGGCGCTGGACACAAAACATATATAATTTACTATTCCCACTCCAAACTACATTAGATCAGGGAAGGTGCTGGACACAAAACATATATAATTTTATATTCCCACTCCAATTAACAATAAGTCAGGGAAGGTGCTGGACACTAAACATATATAATTGTACATTCCCACTCCAATTAGCAATAAGTCAGGGAAGGTGCTGGACAATAAAAATATATTTATTTTACTATTCCCTCTTCAAATTACATTAAATCATGGAAGGTGCTGGACTTACAACATATATAATTTACTATTCCCACTGCAAACTACATAAAATAAGTGAAGGTGCAAGACACAAAACATATTTAATTTATTATTCCCACTACAAAATATATAAAGTCATGGTAGGTACTGCACTCTAAACATATATAATATACTATTCCTAATATCAACATATATAATTTACTATAACTAAAGTTAATTGTTATTTAAAAATTAATAATTATTTTTAACATATATGTAAACATATATGAAAAATACAAATATTAACATCAAACAAATTTACAAAAAATTTCAAATAAATGTTAATTGTTACCAAATACAAAATTATAAATAATTAAATACAAATTAATTACTCTCATTAATACACAATAAATACCATATTACACTCATAAATTTTTAAAAATAAATTTTAATTTGAAATTTCAATTTTTTTTTAATTTTGAGAACTTTGTAAAAAAATAAAACACCATTATCCCCTATTAACACAAAATCACTGTCATAAAAAAATTGTAGAATTAAATAAAATTTTAGTAAAACAATTTGAATCTTTCCAAAAATTTAAAAACACTCTCCACCCTTATCCCCTATAAACCCAACATCCCGCACCTAAAAATTATTTATAATTTCATTTATAAATTTTTTCTTTTTTAAATAATTAAAATTTCAATATTTAAAAACACTACCCACCCTTATCGCCTATAAACACACCATCCCGCTCCTAAAACAATATTACAAATAATTTATCTAAATTTTCAATTTTAATAAAATTTAAATTTCAAATGTTTAAAACACTCCCCACCCTTATCCCCTATTAACCCAACATCCCACCCCTAATAAAATATTATACATTCATTTAAAAAATGTAAATAATTTTCAAAATTTTAACCAATTTTTTTAAAACACTCCCCACCCTTATCCCCTATAAACCCAACATCCCGCTCCCGAAAATTATTGCACAATTTTTTTTACATTTATTTCACAATTATAATATCATTTATAAACATTTAACACAATAAAAAATAATATTAGTAAAACGATATATTTTACTGACGATATTTCAACAAACGATATTTTTTACAACGATATTTTATACAACGCACAAAAATGGTATTTTATACATAGATATTTTTGAGATCAATATGTTTTACTTACGATATTTTTAACTCGATATTATGTCAAAACGATATTTTATACTCGATATTATGACTACTTACCACCCGTTGACAGTGAGATACCAATGATAATAGGATCATTTCAGGACTGACACCAGTTCATGGTGTGCGATTCAAGTCCAGACTGTTTGTTGGGATGTGATCTTTTGTGTAAGTTAAACTGTACCATCTATTGCACGCCTAATGGAGTGGAACTGCAGACCAATGATGATGGCATTGCATTCAAATTGGCAAATGAGACTCCCTGCATAGACATGTTTCCTGTGCTAACAGTGGATGATATGCCATATGATCTGAGAGATACCGTCTCTCCTGTGGTGTGGGATTTCACAGGAGAAGAGGGGTTGAGCCAGTTCGTATATAGATCAAGCCAGATGCTGAATTTCCAAGAACGCCTCAGTACAACCTGACCACGGAAACGGTGGCAGGGATTACACCAGGGATTGAGTCCATGATTGCGCAGGGCATCATAAAAGAGATCATGGAAAGTCTGTGCAATTCACCTATAAGGGGGTTACAGAAACCGAGTGGATAGTATAGGTTTGTGCAGGACCTGCGAAGTGTCAACGCGATTGTGATTCCATGTTGTCCTGTGGTACCGAATTCATCTGTGATCTTACTTCAGATTCCTTGCAAGGCTGAATAGATTACAGTGATTGATTTGTGTCAAGCATTCTTTTCGATATCCTTGCATGAGGAAAGTCAATTTGCATTCGCTCTCCGGCTGGAGAATTGTGTGTTAATATTGTGTCATCTTCCACAAGGGTATACAGAGAGTCCAACGATCTTTAACCAGATCCTGAAAAAGAATCTTGAGAGCTTGGTACTGCCGAAAAGCTCAGTGCTGGTGCAGTACAGCAATGACCTCCTGATTGCGTCAGAGACCAAGGAGGCTTGTAGGGATGATACTGTTGCTCATTTGAATCACTTGGCAGAGAGTGGACACAAGGTATCCCCGAGCAAGCTTCAGTATTGTTTGCCTGAAGTACAGTATTTGGGTCATCGCATTGAGAAAGGCAAGAGAAAGGTGTCAGCGGACCGCATTGAGGCGATCATGAAAATTAATCCGCCTACCACACAAAAAGAGGTCAGGATGTTATTGGTGATGGTTAGCTACTGCTGACAATGGATTCCCAACTTCTCATTAAAGGCAAAGCCCTTCCAGAGATTGATGCCCCGGCTCTGGGAATGCCTAATTACAACAAAGCATTTTCATTATTTTGCTGCGAAAGGGAGGGTTGTGCACTGTCTGTACTCACGCAGGTACATGGGGTTGTCTGTAGACCAGTGGCGTACTTCTCAGCTACATTAGATCCTGTAGCTTCAGAGTTGCCCGGATGTCTCAAATCTGTTGCTGCAACTGGTGTCAGCATTGAAAGATGTGAAAGTATTGTGATGGGTCATCCTCTTACTGTTTACGTTCCACACTCAGTTGAGCTCCTGATGACGAGAACCAAAACACAGCACTTGACTAATAACAGGCTTACCCGGTATGCGCAGGTCTTATTGGCCTCCGAGAATGTTACCTTGAAAAGATGTTCTGTTATCCTGCTGCTTTGATGCCTGTTCCAAGTATTGAAGTGGAAGATTGTGAGGACCATGACTGTCAGGATGTGACTGAACTCAGTACCAAACCGAAGCCCTACATTCGATGAACCACTGCCCGAATCAGACCAAGTTCTTTTTGTTGATGGTTCATGTCTAAGGGACAATGAGGGTTACCTGAGTGCAGCTTTTGCTGTCTGTACCATCTCAGGAGTTGTGGAAGCTGCTTGTTTACAGGGAATAGACTCCGCACAAGTGGCTGAAATCATTGCCTTGACCCGTGCATGTTTTGTTTCTGATCAAATCCGAGTCACCATCTATACCGATAGCCAGTACGGTTTTGTGTGGTTCATGACTTCGGACAGCTATGGTCACAGAGAGGGTTCTTAACGTCATCAGGATCTCCTACCAGGAATGGGGAATATGTGAGACAACTGTTGGAAGCCTTACAGCGACCAAAGGAAGCAGCCGTGGTAAAGTGTGCCGCTCACGGGAAGGGGGAAGATTTTGTCACGGTGGGTAACAGGTACACGGACGAAGTCGCCTGCTTTTGTGCTGTTCATGCTTGTATCTTTAATGGGGATTACTCAGGCGAGAGCATAGAGAGAACCGAGCTCAGCATGATGTTAGTCATAGCGGACACTTGGGATGAGGTCAAGCGTCTGCAGGGAGAAGTGTCTGATCAAGACGAAGATGGTTGGATCAAAGCAGGTTGCAAAAAGAGAGAAGATGGCATTTGGGTTTCAACAGATGGTAGAGCAGTGTTGCCGGATTGTCTGTTGAGTCCAATGGCAAGACAGATACATGGAGCTGTGCATTTCAGGAGAGATGTGATAGTGCGAATGTTCAGAAAGACGTGGTATAACCCGAGATTCCGCGTGTTTGCAGAAGCAGTGTGTCACAGGTGTGGTATGTGTCAACAGATGAATGCAGGAAAGAAGACAGTGGTTGCCTTGAGTCACATTGGGAAGTCAGGAGGTCCCTTTAATAGGATCCAGCTTGATTTCATTGAGATGCCCAGGTGCAATGGGCTGAGGTACATTTTGGTTGTGGTGTGTGTCTTTTCACAGTGGGTGGAAGTATACCCGACTAGAAGGTGTGACAGTCTCACAGTAGCCAAGTTGTTACTTAGAGAGCTGATTCCGCAGTTCAGGTTTCCAACTTCATTGGAGTCAGATAGAGGAACAGACATCCACAGTGAGATCATAAAGCTGTTGTGTACTGCCTTACAAGTTGATCAGAGACTCCACTGTAGCTACAGGCCGGAGGCGTCAGGCATTATGGAGCAGATTAATGGAACTCTAAAGATGAGAATGGCAAAAGTGTGCTCCTCGACTTCACTGAGTTGGCCTGATGCATTACTGATGAGTTTGCGCAGCATTCCGGATAGAAGGACTGGATTATCCCTGCATGAAATTTTGATGGGGAGGGCGATAAGCTTGCCTGCAGTGCCATCTACAGCATTGATAAACATCATCGATGATCTGATTCTTGACTATTGCAAAGGACTGGCTGACATGGTCCATTCTGTGTCTCACCAGGTTGAAGCTGCGACTACACTGACCTCGAAGGACCTCTGACATGACCTGTGTCCTGGGGACTGGGTCTTGGTCCAGAAACATGTGAGAAAGAGCTGTCTCAATGGCCGTTGGCAAGGTCCGTATCAGGTGATTTTGGCAATGAACACTGCTGGGAAGTGAGGAGGCTTGCCGAACTGGATTCATGCCTCCCATACCTGCAGAGTTTGAGGACCCTTGGAAGAAACAGCTCCTCTCCCTGAAGAGAATTCAGCCGTGGCTGCAAGGCCACTGGAGAGGGCAAGCCAAGCTGTGGGGTCTCTGATGAGGCTGGTCACCCACCAGGTCGAGCTGAGGGTGGGTCATGCTACACAATGCCCAGGTATTGACTCTGAGGGAGAAGGTAACGTTGCGAGTGGTACAGAGCCAGACTCAGCTGAAGAGACTGGTGTGGAAGGAGATCGGGTGCTGAGAAAAAGGATTGAAATTGCAAGTGAATCGTGGCCTGTAAGACAGAGGAAGCAGAACCTGAGACTAGCACCTGAAAGAGATCTTGCTCCCGTATCTGAAACATCTGAATCAGAGCAAAGTGACACAAAACAAGCCCAGGGGAGCTTGAGGAGATTGAGGAGAGCGAGAGTACCGTGCCGGAGACACGCTGCCCCGGAGTGGACTTATCTGATTACAGATGCTGGGAACAGTGAGATCCGGGAGAGTGAGGACAGGACGAGTGAGGCGCGGAACCTCAGTGCTGATAATCGAGATTGAACTGTGAGTCCCTGGAGTAGAAGCCAATGGAGTTTTAACACTGACTGTGCCTTATCCTCCGAGACTGAGTGACTTGCGAAGCTTGATTCCGGAAGACCTTACATTTCTGACTTTTGGGTATCAGCTACCAGCTCAGGAGATTGTAGCGTTTCGGCATGAACTTTTGCAGCGTGTTATCAAGGAAATTGGCTCTGATCTTATAAGGGACGTAAATTGAACTGTGGACTGTAAATAAAAAGTTGTTCAGAAGAAGATAACCTAGGCCCAAGTGGAAGAAGAACAAAATTAGGGAATTTTCCGTAGAAGAAGAAAGAGGGCTAGGGAAGTCTTTTGAGTTGTGTAAATAATTGCTCCAAGAACTGTGAAAGCTGTTTCCAGGACTTCAAAGAGCTGTGTATGAACTTTGTTGTCCGGCAGTGAGAGGCAGAGAAAAAGCCTTTGCATTGATCTCTTGCTGTTGCAACCCGAACTCATTTGAAAATGGAGTCTGGAAACACGAACCTTAGAAATAAATGTGTGATAGGTACACTAATAGTAGGAGTAATCATAGTTATAGCGATAGTCATTACCATGTCCGTTATAGGTTCTCAAGAACCAGAAGTTGATGGGGTGGGAGTACATGGGACATCCACACCTACTACTTCTAGTACAAAAGAGAGTACATGAGGAGCTGACAGTGCTATGATCGATAAGGCTAGTCGCTTGTTGCACGTAGATTTGTCAAAAGGTGATTACACGTTGAATGCTTATGCAAAGTTATTGTATGAGTATGTGGACACGATGGAAGTAAGGGATTGTTATGTGTGCATGCAGTTACCGGCATCAGTTGAGGAGGGTATCACATACCACAATTTCCCTCTGACGTATGGTATCACTTGTAGCTTGCTGCTTAGCATGTTTTATGGTAAAGGTCATTACGAGTACTATTTCGCCAATTACGATCTGGTGCTTTCAGAAGTTCCAGCTTATAAGCATCTGAACAAGTATGACTATTATAGAAGTTTGTAGACCAAGTAGAAGATAGACATAGATCATTAGCAGTTACATTTAACAGTAGAAAGGGAGGTTTTGAATGGACAAAGGAGGAGTTAGCTCACAAGGCTAAGGGGAGTTATGGCCCAATAGCTTAGATTGGGAACAACGAGGAAAGCTTTGCATTAGGCAGGTACAGACATACTATCATAAGATCTTTGAGGGACAGAGTGTGTGTGATCACATCTTTACGATTGAAGCCACTGCAAAGAATTTTTTGCAAAAAGTGGTACAAGTGGTGCCGAATGTGTATTTTGTGTGTGGGAAGAATGCGCATGTCCGATTGCCACTGAATTGGAATGGTACCTGTTATGTGGCTGTAGTGTTCCCTAAGATATACCATGTGGAGGATTTGAAGCCTCTGGAGGAGAAGTCACCGCACACAGAGATACATGGTACGAGTGTGGGAGAGATTGTAGGAGACGTGTTTGGAGCATTGACACCAAGTTTGGGAGTGGTCTTGAATGGTGTCAAGATTAGAAAGTTGTCAACTATAGTGGATAAGTTGTCAGCCAATACAGCTCAGTGATTGTTACTTGTAGACAGAGAGATAGTTTCGATAAGAGCTATGGTAATGCAAAACCGTCTTGCTTTAGATGTGTTATTAACAAAAGAACGCAGAGTCTGTAAAATGCTGAGGGTTCAACAGTGCTGTACTTACATCCCAGACCATAGTAAGGATCTGAGGAAATACATAAGTAACATCACTGAGATGCATTGTGAGATCCATGATTTGGCAACTGAGGGAGTTTGGACTAAGGTTGGTAAAGGGTTTGGAAAGATTGGAAATTGGTTTGCGAATCTTGGAAAGGGAGTTCTTGGGTACATTCTGAAGCCAATACTTATAGTTGTGGTTTGCGTCATCCTTTTGATGGGAATGGTGAAAGCTTTCAAGTGGCATAGATCCAGGCAAGTTGAGAATTCTCTTAGAGAACAGGAGAGGAGACAGGAGAGACTGCAGGACAGTCATTATGAGAATCTCAAGAGTTTGGAGAAGTTTCGACAGGGAAGACTGGCTACGACTTCTGTTTAGGTCGGTTCTTCAACAGGGAGTAAAGTGACTGTGATGACACTAGTCATCAGAGGGGAGATCTGATAGAGCGCGAATTGCTCTGGCGTTGTAGGAGTGCATCATATTCATGGATAGTCTGCACCCGCATATAATATTTTATCATGTTAACATTTGTGCCATTAGGATGTGTACTGTAATAACGTGTAAAGTGAAGTGATAGATATATTTTCGTATAACGTGGAGAATCTGCATTTCAGTCATGTATGATTAGACTTAAATTTGATATGAAGCATTCTATATGTGACTAATGAACATTATAATTAGGGCTCCAGGTTTTATGGTATTTCTTTTTTAACATTTCCATCTGTATGTATCAATATTTATTTTTTGGCCATCTTATTGGTATTTATCCATATTTATTTTGTGTTGGGGTTGTTAGTAGAATTCATGTATTCAGAATTTGTTCTTTCTCACGTTTCTGTTGCAGGTGGAGGAACACATCTTTGTTAGTTAGAATAATGTCTTTGTTTTAGGAGTTAGGCTATAGATACATTGAATGGTGATGCTGATAATGTGGGATGGTGTTCTTTCTCACCGGAGAGAGCCTGGGAATCAAGGTTATCGAGCCAAGGCCTGGGAGCATCGCTGACGCATGGAAAGTTACCTACGAGGAGGTGTCTTGTGTGGATGGGGTGATGCGCATTGCCCTCTGGGAATTGCATTCCATTCTTGTATTGGGGTTCGGACAGAGTCCTGGGACTACTGCCTTTGACTTGAGAGAAGAGAGAGCATCCTAGAACGAGCTCTGCAGCTTTATGCTACTTGACCCATTCAACATGAATGGTCTTCCTAGGAAGCCTTCATGACCTGACACCTTTTTAGAACTTGCCTTGGGGATGCTAAGTAGGGATGTCACGCTGTGGTAGTGTAGGGATAGATTAATGCTTTTTACCTACGAACCTCCAATGAGGGGGAATCTGGATGTCGGGGCAATCATCTTTTGCGTCCTGATTCTTGAATTGGTTATTTTGTGCTTGCTACATCATCTTAACTTTACCTGTAGGTTTGGCTTTGTATTAGTTCCAATGTATTTTTACACCCTCGTCTTGAGGTGTTTGTATGTCTCAAACAGGATTGTCAGGGCAAGACTCGTTTCTTGTATTCTTTATGGAAAAATTCCAATCACACATTGGTTCATTTTGTAGGATATTTATAATTGTGTTCTATCCGTGATGGTGAATGAGAAAAAACACAGCCAACACGTGTTTCACCCCTTTACACGGCCATCCGGCCTGGGGCTTCTTCAGGGCGGTTTGTAAGAAAACAATATAATTCAGGTCGTCTAGATCATGTGGATTCCAAAGAATCTCTAAATTTCGGGCATAATGCCGCTTCAAATGGATGCAGTCAGTCGATGTGGAGATCTCATTTTGTTTGTATGTCCAACTGTTCTTGGCTTTGTAATAAACTAACTAAACGGATTTGGGAGTCTGTGATTCTTCGGAGTCGTGGTTCATTGTAACGGAAATGTGTAATTGGCTAACGATAATTTTCTCCCCTCCACACTTACAAGCAGACAAAAGAATCATCGGCCAGGGGTTCCAGAGTAAGTCTAGAACGTGGAACACGGCTTCTTCAAGAGCATCAGTTACTTTACACCAGGACACATTCTTTTTGGTTTTAGGCATGGGGAGATTAAATGATTTGCCCAGAATCACAGGAAGTTGAGCTGACGCTGAAACTCAAACCTGGTTCCCCAGTTGCAAAGTCTGCAGCTCTGGCTGTAACACCACATCCTGGCTCTTAAGTGTAACATATAATTAAGTGATCAACTGGATAAAAAAAACATAAAGATAGCAAATTATTGAAAAGTGCTTTGTTGCTATTTGAGAAAATATGTCCTCATTTTAATTGTTTAGAGGACTAACCATAATTTCTATGGGAATGAGACCCTCTCATGGAGGAGGATGCAGAGGCAACAAGTTGACCACGCTGTGCAGGCGGGAGGGGCAGTGGCAGCACAACCGATCATGGAGGGCAAGGAAAAGGGGGGCAGTGGCAATAAACCAACCATGCAGTACAGGGAAGAGAGGCTGTGGCAAAATAAAAGACCATTGAGGGCAGAAGGAAGAGGCAGTACAACCATACACACCAACAGACCCGATTCAGGTAGGAGACTCCCGATATTTTTAAGCCCAAAACGCCTTTATTTTGTCTCTTGCCTAAAATTTCCTCTTTTTCAATGTAAGTCAATGGGGAAAATCAATTCCCCAGGTCTTTTTCCAAAATCTCTATCTTACCAAGTTTAAATGTTGGCAAGCTTGGTACATTGGATCTCGGAGGGCAGGAGGAATGGGGTAGGGACATGGCCTTGGATAAGAGAGGGCAGGAGGAAGGGGGTAGGGACACGGACTCGGATAAGAGAGGGCAGGAGGGCGATGGGCAGGGGCACCAAACTGACCTTACAGGGCAGGCATCAGGGGTTGCAGCAGCACAATACATCACACAGAGCAAGCGGGATTGCAGTGCAGCAAATGGAACATGGAAAGCAATCGGAGGGAACAGGGCCAAGCACATGGATAACAGAGAGCAGAGGGGAAAGAGGTAATGGCAGCAAGCTGACCATAGTGAACAGACAGAAGGGACAGTTGCAGCATAACGGACCACGAAGGGAAGGAGGAAGAGGGCAGGGGAACAACAGCGGACAAAACAAGGCAGGAGGGAGGCGATAGTGGTCTGCACATGGAAAACGGAGGGCAGGTGGCAAGTGGGAAGGGCAGGAGCAGCAAGCTGACCATGGAGGGTAGGTGGGTTGATCACTGGAAGCACAACACACCATTGAGGCAACAGCGAGACTATAATGGCATACACAGAGACAACAGGGAAGGTGGGAGGGGCTGTGGCAGCACAGAAGACCATGCATGGCAAGCGAGAAGGTTAGTGGCAGCACAAAGGCCATGGTGGGCAAGAGGTAGGGGCCAGGGGCATGCACAAAAGACCATGGAGGATAGAAGGGAGGGGTAGGGGCTGGACACAGACAAAAGTGGGCAGGGGAAGGGACTTCACAACAGACCATGCAGGGCAGACAGGAGGAGCAGTTGCAGCACAACAGAGCATGAAGGGCAGAAGGGAGTGGTAGCAAAATGGACCATGGAGAACAGGTGGAAGGAGTTAGGGGCATGGAACTTGAACAGGCAGGGAGGGGGTGGCAGGGATAGACAGCAGCCATCTGACCATGCTAGACAGGTGCAAGGGGCAGTGGCAGCTAGGAGGTTGGCATGTCCATGAAATATGGTGGGCAGAAAGGAGAGAGCAGGGGCATTCACACAGACATCGAAGGGCAGAGGGAGGGAGAGTAGGGACAGCAAGGTAAGCACAGAGGCTAAGCAGGAGGACAATGATGCTGCATAGAAATGGGGAACCGAGGGCAGGAGGAGTGGGCAGGGACATTGAGCTAAATGGAAGGCTATGACAGCACATCGGACCATGCAGGGCAGGAGGGAGGGGCTGGTGCATGGACTCGAACAACAGAGGGTAGGGAAGAGGTGGATGGGGCAGCAAGCTAACTGTCTAGGGCAGGCAGGAAGGGCAGTGGCTTTAATGAGGGAGCAGGGTCATGGACAATGGATGGCAAGGAGGAGGGGGGCAGGAGCAGCAAGCTTGGGTGAGGATAGCACAATGATAGGCCAGGCCCTGCGTTCAACTCCACCCCCACTGTGCATTGCGATGGGTATCTTACTTCACATTTAAAAAACCTTAGAAATGCACTGAAAAAAACAAAGGTTACAGGGACATTATAGTTAAGAAATAGAATTTAAAAAACCTTAGAAATTCACTGAAAAAATCAAAGGTTACAGGGACATTATAGTTAGGCTCAGATTTCACTTATACAAAACCAGTGAAATTCAGCAGTTAGAGTGTCCCTGTAACCTTTGTTTTTTTCAGTGAATTTCTAAGGTTTTCTTGAATTCTATTTCCTAACTATAGCATCGCTGTAACCTTTGGTTTTTTCAGTGAACAAATATATATTGGGGGACCCGTCTCAAGTTGTGGCCGGAGCATCATGGGCAAACGCTTTTCAGCTTTTCGTCTCCAAGGTATTGGAAAGGCTCTTGGCCCCCGCACCCTAAGGACAGTGAATTACTGCTGCAAAGTCAGTCCGTGATTGCATGGAGAGGCCAACTCACTGTAGAGAAGTCTCCAGTGTTACAGGACTTAGGCAATGTGGTGAGGCGTACGGGGGCCAGGGAGAAGAATTCTGCACAACAGGGATACTGAGACATTCTAACTGCACCCATTCATGCTTTGTCACGATCACCAGCACTCACTTTGGGATTTAATAAGTCAATCACAGTCGCTTACCCGGCCAGCCAAGAAGATGCTTGCTGGGACACGTAGTCTAAGGAGGAAGGCTGCGGTGTGCATGTGACTAGTCGACTTTGCTGGACTTCCGCCAATGGAAGGAGATGGATCAGTTGAAAAGCGGCGGGTGTCGGCTTCCGGTAATTGGCATATGAATAAGGCACACAGGCCGAAACGCGTCATGCCCTCCGTGTTGCAATAAATGATTCTTCCTGGCTCCCTGCTGTGTCCCTCCGGTTCCTTGCTGGGTTGTGAGGTAATCTTTGTGTGGATATATATATATATATATATATTCACTGAAAAAACCATAGGTTTTAGGGACAGTTATAGTTAGTTGGACATTGCACTCGTACAAAACCCGTGAAATTCCCCGTTATAGTTAGTCCAGCTAACTATAACTCGCGCCCCGCAATGCACTGCTGATGATGTCACATATTACATCACTCATGACATGGTCAGTGACATCACTGATGACATCACTGATGACATCTCAAATGACATCACTGATGACATCATCCAGTGACTGTGTGTTTCTGTAAAGTTGAAATATTTTTAATATATATAGGAAAAGACGTATTGAAGAATGAGTGGGTGTGTAAGTGTCTGTATGGATGATTTAGTAGGTGCGTGACGGACTCTATAAGTGAGTGATTTAACGTATCTTACTGAATGCATGGGTTAGTGACTAAACTGGGTGAATGTCTGTATCCGTCTGTCTGTTGCTGTGTAAGTGGCTGCATGGGTTTGTGAATAGCTACATGAGTGTCTATATGAGTTATTGATTGGTTGTCTGAGTATCTGTATGGGTGCCTGAGTGTTTGTTTGGGTGGGGTGTGTGCGACTCTGTGCATAGATGTGTGAGTGGGTGATTCACTGGGTGGATGGTTTCAAGAGTGCATCTGTGATAGACTGTATGGGTGGGTAAGTGTGTGTAAGAGTGTGTTAGTGAGTGAATGTTTGTCCCAGTGGTACATGTGTGAGTAACTACATATGTGAAAGCCAGTATATATGTGTGTTGGAGTATATAAATAGCTATAAGCGAGAGTGAGTGATTGTGATAGTGGCTGTATGGATGAGTGTGTGCTTGTATCAGTGATTGTATAAGAGCGTAACAATGTGCTAGTATTTGTATGATTAAGTGAGCTGGTGTGTGTATAACTGTATAGGTGAGTAAATGGCAGTGTGTTTAATTATTTGCATGACTGACTAGGTGTGTGAGTACCTCTATGGATGAGTGGCGGTGTTTGAGTGTCTATATAGGAGTAAGAGTGCATATGATAGTCCTGTACTGAGTGACCATAAGTATGAGTGACTGTACGGGTGAGTGAGTGGATGTGTGTGTGTAGACCTAAGAATCAGTGAGTGGGTATGTAGTTATTGGTGTTGGAGTGTCTATAGTTTTGCGAATGGCAGTCTGTAATTTAGATTGGGTGTATCAAAGGTTATATTAGGGTGTGAGGAGCTGCATCAGATTATCACGTGGATGATGTCATCAGTGATGTCATTTGAGATGTCATCAGTGATGTCATCAGTGATGTCACTGACCATGTCATGAGTGATGTAATATGTGACGTCATCAGCAGTGCATTGCGGGGACGCGAGTTATAGTTAGCTGGACTAACTATAACGGGGGAATTTCACGGGTTTTGTACGAGTGCAATGTCCAACTAACTATAACTGTCCCTAAAACCTATGGTTTTTTCAGTGAATTTCAAAGGTTTTTTAAATGCTAATTTGTAACTATAACGTCCCTGAAACCTATGGTTTTTTCAGTGAATTTCAAAGGTTTTTTAAATGCTAATTTGTAACTATAACATGTCTGAAACCTACGGTTTTTTCAGTGAATTTCAAAGGTTTTGTAAATGACAATTTTTAAATGTATTAATTGTTATATAAATTTTTTTCATACTGATTTACTACATTTTTAGAAACAATTTTTTTTTACATATTTTATTTTTAAATTACATTGTAATTACATTATACATTACATTACAAAAAATACTTTCTCAGAATGAATTACTTTAGTTTAAATACTTTGCACATAGGCAATAGACTTTTAAGTACAGTAGTTACAGTTGTTGCAATGGGCAACACATTTTCAAACACAATGCAACATTCAGCTCAATGTGAATTTCTAGTTAAATGCAATTACTTACTTTATGGATTACTTTTTCTAACCACAGGACTGGATCCTAGATTCAGTCCTGGGACATCTCCTGTAAACAGTTGAGTAAAAGCGTTTTGGTTACAGTCGTGATTTTTAAGGAATATTATTGTACTTTAAAAGTTGACAGAAACTTTTTCTCATAGAATCACCAATGTTATCCTATGGAAGGAAATTCACTTAGAAGGTAAAAACTGTTATCGTTACTTTTTCTTACTCAGTGTTGGATCCTGGATCCAGCACTGGTGCATCTCCTGTAAACAGTTGAAAGAATGCGTTTAAGTCATACAGGCGATTTTTTAGGATTATTTGTAGTTTGTGAAAATCGACACTTTGAAACTTTTCTGCTGAAAACCAGACAATGGATTCCTATGGAAGAAAATATAAGTTACTGGTAAGTACGGTTAAAATTACTTTTCAGGGTCAGTGCTGGGCTAAAAGATGCAGCACTGGGTTCTCTCCTGATAACAGGTGAGTAAATTGGAATTCGTACTTTGGTTGATTTTAGAGGAATATTATAAAGTTCCAAAACTCCACACTTAGAAGAATTTCCAAGTGAAACCAGTCAATGTTAGCCTTTGAAGGAAATTCAAGTTACCGGTAAGTACGGTTAAAATTACTTTTCAGGACCAGTACTGGGCTGAAAGATGCAGCACTGAGGTCTCTCCTGATAACAGGTGAGTAAATCAGAATTCGGATTTCGGCTGATTTTAGAGGAATATTTGTATGTTTCAAAAATCAACACTTAGAAACTTTTTCAGCAAAAAGCAGGCAATGATATCCTATGGAAGGAAATTCAAGTTACTGGTAAGTACGGTTAAAATTACTTTTCAGGATCAGTACTGGGCTGAAAGATGCAGCACTGAGGTCTCTCCTGATAACAGGTGAGTAAATTGGAATTCGTACTTTGGTTGATTTTAGAGGAATATTATAAAGTTCCAAAACTCCACACTTAGAAGAATTTTCAAGTGAAACCAGTCAATGTTAGCCTATGGAAGGAAATTCAAGTTACTGGTAAGTACGGTTAAAATTACTTTTCAGGACCAGTACTGGGCTGAAAGATGCAGCACTGAGGTCTCTCCTTATAACAGGTGAGTAAATCGGAATTCGTATTTCGGCTGATTTTAGAGGAATATTTGTATGTTTCAAAAATCAACACTTAGAAACTTTTTCAGCAAAAGCAGGCAATGATATCCTATGGAAGGAAATTCAAGTTACCGGTAAGTACGGTTAAAATTACTTTTCAGGACCAGTACTGGGCTGAAAGATGCAGCACTGAGGTCTCTCCTGATAACAGGTGAGTAAATCAGAATTCGGATTTCGGCTGATTTTAGAGGAATATTTGTATGTTTCAAAAATCAACACTTAGACACTTTTTCAGCAAAAGCAGGCAATGATATCCTATGGAAGGAAATTCAAGTTACTGGTAAGTACGGTTAAAATTACTTTTCAGGATCAGTACTGGGCTGAAAGATGCAGCACTGAGGTCTCTCCTGATAACAGGTGAGTAAATTGGAATTCGTACTTTGGTTGATTTTAGAGGAATATTATAAAGTTCCAAAACTCCACACTTAGAAGAATTTCCAAGTGAAACCAGTCAATGTTAGCCTATGAAGGAAATTCAAGTTACCGGTAAGTACGGTTAAAATTACTTTTCAGGACCAGTACTGGGCTGAAAGATGCAGCACTGAGGTCTCTCCTGATAACAGGTGAGTAAATCAGAATTCGGATTTCGGCTGATTTTAGAGGAATATTTGTATGTTTCAAAAATCAACACTTAGAAACTTTTTCAGCAAAAAGCAGGCAATGATATTCTATGGAAGGAAATTCAAGTTACTGGTAAGTACGGTTAAAATTACTTTTGAGGATCAGTACTGGGCTGAAAGATGCAGCACTGAGGTCTCTCCTGATAACAGGTGAGTAAATCGGAATTCGTATTTCGGCTGATTTTAGAGGAATATTTTAAAGTTCCAAAACTCCACACTTAGAAGAATTTTCAAGTGAAACCAGTCAATGTTAGCCTATGGAAGGAAATTCAAGTTACTGGTAAGTACAGTTAAAATTACTTTTCAGGACCAGTACTGGGCTGAAAGATGCAGCACTGAGGTCTCTCCTTATAACAGGTGAGTAAATCGGAATTCGTATTTCGGATGATTTTAGAAGAATATTTGCACAATGGTGAAGGGAGGGCGGGGCCTGAGGTGACATCTGTGCAAACGCGCCCGTTGCGCGTTTTAAGTTGGGGATTAAGTCCCCTTGAATCCTGAGGGTCCCTAGGGCCAACTAGCCCACCAGGAACCTCCAATATGCGCCAGGGGCTGCGTTGCAGAGACGTGTAGAGAGGCCACACCCCTTTTACACCTCTCTGCAACGCAGCTCTGTGGCGCTTTCTGGATGTACCTGTTGGGCTAGTTGGCCCTCAGGGACCCTCAGGATTGAAGGGATTTAATTCCCCATCTTAAAACGCCCCACGGGGCCTGTTTGCACACATGTCACCTGAAGCTCTGCCCCTCCCTTCACCACTGTGCAAACGCGCCCGTGGCGCGCTTTTAAGTTGGGGGATTAAGTCCCCTTGAATCCTGAGGGTCCCCGGAGTCCAACTAGCCCACCATATACCTCCAAAAGCGCCACAGAGCTGCGTTGCAGAGAGGTGTAAAAGGGGCGTGGCCTCTGTACACCTCTCTGCAAGGCAGCCCCCTGGCGCATACTGGAGGTTCCTGGTGGGCTAGTTGGCCCCAGGACCCCCAGTATTCAAGGGGAATTGTCCCTCTGCAAACGCGCCAGGGGCGCGTTTGCAGAGTGGTGAAGGAAGGGGCGGGGCCTGCGGGCCCGATTGTTTTTTTTTAAATTTTATTTTTTTGTCCTCTGAAGGGGGCTGTGTGGCCCCCTTCCTTTTTCCTGTTTATGGGCCCTGGGGACCCCATCCCCCAGGGCCTTACCCTTTTTTAAATAAAAAAAACGGGAAGGGGGCCGCGTGGCCCCCTTCCCTGGGCCTGTATTGGCCCCGGGGACCCCATCCCCCGGGGCCTGGCCTCTATTTTTATTTTTATTCTTTGGAGGGGGCTGCGTGGCCCCCTCCTCTGGCCATTTAAGGCCCCGGGGACCCCATCTCCGGGGCCGGCCATACCCTTTTTATTTTATTTTTTTAAACTTTGGGGAGGGGGCCGCGTGGCCCCCTCCCGGGCCACTACTTGCCCCGGGGACCCCATCCCCCGGGGCTGGCTCCTCTCCATTGGGGACTGTGGGGGGTCCCCAATACCCCCACAGTCCCGCCGGCTCCCTGCGTCCCTTGGGAGCCGGCATTGCTTTCAACATGGGGAGCTGCTAAGATGCAGCTCCCCATGTGGAAAGCAATGTGCTTTGGATATTGGAAGAGAGAGCAGGTTTCCCTGCTCTCTTCCAATATCCAAAGCAGTTTGCTATGGCAGGACGAGAGCCGCGAGGCTCCCGTCCTGCCATAGCAAGCTACAGTGTCCCGGGGTAGGCACCCCGGGACACTGCAGGAGCCGGCCCTGGGGGTGGTGGTCCCCAGGGCCATCAAGGGTCTCCAGGAGGGGGCCGCGCGGCCCCCTCCCATTCAGGTCACAGCCCCGGGGAGGTGGTGGTCCCCGGGCTCTGGGGTCCGTAACGGACCCCCATATTTAAATGTTTAGTGCCCCGGGGAGGTGGCGGTCTCGGGCGTGTGGGGGGCTGGAGCCCCCCACACAGGTTTTTTAATTAAAAAAAAAAGCCCCGGGAGGTGGTGGTCCCCGGGCTTGGGGGCCCTTGAGGCCCCCCACACATAAAATTAACCCCCCACCATGCCCCCGGGACTTGGGCCACCCGGGGCCAATTAACATCGAAGCGCGGAGACCGCGCTCGATTTCTCGGCAGGATTCGCGCACCCTGAGCGCATCCTGCCGATTTTTGCCCAGGGGGTCCTTGTGGGACCCCCTGAGCAAACCTAGGGGTCAGGGTGTTTCTACCCTGCCCCCTTTGTGCGCTTTGCACACTTGTTTCTGTCCCTCGGTTCTACCGAGGGATAAAATGGCTGCCAACATTTCCTGAATCGGAATGTTGACAGCCAGCTGACAGCCAATTAACATGCAGCTCGTGATCGGGACGGTGCGCGCAGGGTGCGCTGAGGGTACGCGGACCCTACTCGGCCATAGATATCACTATCTTTTTTACTTTTCATTTTCTCAGCAACTACTGAACGGATTTACACCATTTAACAAAAAGGGTTCTTTCTGAACCAAGAACTACCTCTTTGCCAAATTTGGTGTAATTCCGATCAGCAGTTCGAGCTGTAGCCGTGTCTAAAGTTTCCTATGGAAAAATGCATGGGGAAAACGCGTTTGGGACCCCCTTTTTCTCGGCCCCCGCTTGACAAATCCCCCCGAGACTTTCAGGGTAGGAGCGGACCGGAGCGGGCCACAAAGTTTGAAAATTTTGCGAAGATACGTCAACCGGCACAAGAGTTATTTCAAATAGAATGTCGCGGATTTCCTATGGATAATAGGTTGTAACTATAACTATCTACTGGCGACCGCCAGTAGATAATATATATATATATATATATATATATATATATATATATATATATATATATATAGGATACTCAAAATCCATGCGTCGCCGTCCTCCTCAGCAACGAAAACAGGTACAGACCACAAAGTGGATTTACGATGCTGTGCTTTATTTGCCAAATTAGTGCATATTAAAAAATAATATAGCAAGTGCTCAGCCTGACGCGTTTCGACCGCGTTACTGCGGTCTTGATCACATGACGCGCTTGACCAATTGGACTCATTAAATAGTATAGTGACCAATAAGGTTTCCAATACCATCAACCCTAACCAGCAATAGACATAACAGAAATATTTAAAGGCATTACAATATCTTGTGTTATTTATAAAGATCTAAATATATAAATATATAAATATATACACAAATAAATAATAACATAGTCACTTTAGAGGTCATCATTAACTGGCAACAAATATTCTAAAAAGCAAAATTCTTTTGCCACCTTAATTCTCTATATATATATATTTATTTTTTTCTGCTGCCAGGTACAAAAGGTACAGCACTCGCGGGAGACTGTTTACCCCGATTTTATTTGGGTATCAAAGCACACAAAAGACACGTTTCGGCGACTGCCTTTGTCAATGTCAAACAGCAGCCCGAGACAGAGTTATTTAAATAAACAAACATCCAGTTCATTGGTGGTTCAAATCAAATCAAAACAAACAAAGGACTGTTTGGATGGAAACAGAGATCATTTCGGCCATCTTTAAACATGCAAAATTCAATCATTTGTACATGTCTATCTAGCTAAATTCATATGGTTAGCTGTACATATATACATATATACACAAGTTAATATCTTGCCCTCAATGGGCTATGGCTGCAAACATATAGCAAATCCATTCCGCACATTTTTGTTGTTATAGGCAATTTTGGATATCAAACATAATTCAGCCCTAAATGGGCATATCCATTGCCACACTTATACAAAACTGTATCATTATATATCGATTTGATATTCACTGACCACCCGCTAACCAGCGGTAAGAACCCTGAGAAAAAAAGGGGAAAAACATAAAAGTAAAGGGAAACCCCCCGAAAGAAAATCAGAGAAAATATCCAAAGAACTACAGGCAAAGCAAAAAACCTGTATACTTCATTACAGGACTATTTACAGATATATACAATCCAGTATCCACTTCTGCTACTATTTACAAATGTACAGCCAGTTCCTCCCCACTATTGAGTCCTTGAGGTATCTTAGTCTCGATATCTATGATATACCTTGACTCAAGTCTTCGGAGTTTCAGTTGTCTATCCCCTCCTATATATATGTATATATATCACAAAAAAGTCTCCTCCATTCCAAGCAGACACGGGGGACACAGTGGAGCACGGTGAGGCAGCTTTATTAACTGGATGGCATGACGCGTTTCGGTGAATACCTTTCTCAAATGCCGTAAGTTACTGGGTTGGCTACTTAAGTGTCCTTTAAATAGTCCAGCCTCTCTTTCAAGTGTAGAGGGCTCACCTGACCCACATTTGTTCCGGAACCACCCATGTAGTTCAAAGCGAAACTTCAACTCCCACAATGCAGCTTGATATTCAGCCAAGATGTATGAAACTTGCAGTTCGATTTTATTACTTGCAGTGAGTTGAGTGCTGTATGTGAACATGGTCAGGTTGGAACCGCAGCATAGATGTCCTCAAGACTGCCTCCTTTGCCCCTACTTCCAGCCGCACTTCCCCAATCATAGTGGGGACTGGAGACGACGGAACAGTGCCCACGTCTCTCCATGCAATGATGGACTGTACTTGCCAGCAGTTCCTCTGCCTTCTTGGGTCAGGTGGCGGTTCTCGGATTCCAATACCTCGGATCTGTTAAATTTGAGTTGCCAATGTTTTCCAAGAACGCTTGACGGAAGGGTCCCCCTGCGTGCCACTGGCTAACACGCTTCACATCACAAAAAAGTCTCCTCCATTCCAAGCTGACACGGGGGACACAGCGGAGCACAGTGAGGCAGCTTTATTAACTGGATGGCATGACGCGTTTCGGTGAATACCTTTCTCAAATGCCGTAAGTTACTAGGTTGGCTACTTAAGTGTCCTTTAAATAGTCCAGCCTCTCTTTCAAGTGTAGAGGGCTCACCTGACCCACATTTGTTCCGGAACCACCCATGTAGTTCAAAGCGAAACTTCAACTTCCACAATGCAGCTTGATATTCAGCCAAGATGTATGAAACTTGCAGTTCGATTTTATTACTTGCAGTGAGTTGAGTGTTGTATGTGAACATGGTCAGGTTGGAACCGCAGCATAGATGTCCTCAAGACTGCCTCCTTTGCCCCTACTTCCAGCCGCACTTCCCCAATCATAGCGGGGACTGGAGACGACGGAACAGTGCCCACGTCTCTCCATGCAATGATGGACTGTGCTTGCCAGCAGTTCCTCTGCCTTCTTGGGTTTGGTGGCGGTTCTCGGATATATATATATATTATGTTATGTTATGTTAATGCCAATTTCTAAAGCGCACGTCCACCAGACGGTCTCTTGGCGCTGGGTTGCTAATACGGCCTTGATCCATGGTTATTGATAAGTTGTTTGAATAACCATGTCTTCAGAAGCTGTCTGAAACTGGTGTAGTTAGAAGTGGACCTAAGATCCAACAGCGGAGTGTTCCAAACTCGAGGGGCAATGATCAAAAAACCTGCATCCTCCAGTCCACTGTTTTTTGCACGGAAGCACCACCAAATTATGTAGATGGCTAGATCTCAGATCTCTGGTAGGACGATACTTGCTAATCTGAGCTTTGACGAAGACAGGATAGTTCAGATACAAGTCCTTAAAGAACTTATAGCACGCCTTGAACATTGTTCTCTGTGTGACTGGCAGCCAGCGAAG
The DNA here is from genome assembly GCA_963921515.1 of Calotriton arnoldi. NCBI lineage: Eukaryota > Metazoa > Chordata > Amphibia > Caudata > Salamandridae > Calotriton > Calotriton arnoldi. The sequence continues at coordinate 338,555 of CAWUFW010004877.1, forward strand.
GTCCTTCGTCACTTTGGTGATGTGGCCATATTTGGGCAGATAATATATCAACCGAGCGGCCTGGTTTTGGATTAACTGGAGCCTACGCAGTAGGACTTTGGGAAGACCCAAGTAAAGAGAATTGGCGTAGTCAACTCTAAACATGACTAAGGCTATTATTACTTGGGTCAGAGCCTCCCTGGTAAGGAATTTGCTTATCTTTTTTATGTGCTGCAGTTGGCAGAAACCTGCCGATGTCACAGCTCCTACCTGCTGCTTAAACGATAACTCCTCATCAATGATGACCCCAAGGCTTTTTACCGCTTTTTTAGGAGAGGGACGGGAACCCATCTTGCTGGGCCAGGGTGATGGAATCCAATGGTCCACCTTACTTTTTGTGATAACTATCTCAGTTTTGTCGGAGTTCAACTTCAACTGATTACTGTTCATCCAATCCCAGATGAACAGCATAGTGTCCTGAAATTGTTGTCTAGACGTGGGGCTATCGTTGATCGTGAATAGTAATTGCATATCATCAGCATAGTTAAAGATGTTAATTTTCTTGTTCTTAAGGGAACTGACCAAGGGGCGGATGTAGATATTAAAAAGGTGAGGAGAAAGAGAGGAACCTTGTGGTACCGCACAGTTCAGTAGTACCTCAGATGACACAAAGGGGGGTAGCCTAACTGATTGGGATCTCTCACTCAAAAAAGAAATTATCCAGTTCAAAACTGAATCTCGAAGCCCTGCGGCCCTGACCCGGTCAGCCCAATTGGTATGGTCGACCGTGTCAAAAGCCGCAGACAGGTCCAGTAGCACCAAGGCTTGAGTATTACCATTGTCAGCTTCCTTCCGCATGTCATCAACAACTGACATGATCACAGCCTCTGTGGAGTGCGTCAACCTAAATCCCACCTGGCTTGAGTCTAAGAATCTGATTCTTCAATAAAAGAGCAGAGATGGTGAGCTACATGCTTCTCGAGTACTTTTGCCAAGTAAGGTTAGAGGGAGACCGGGCGAAAGTTTTTCATGTCTGTGGGATCTGCTCCCGCTTTCTTTAGTATAGGAACAATAATCGCTCTCTTAAAAGCTATGGGAACCAGCTCAGACTTGATTGACTGGTGAAGGAGTGACAGTATCATGTCAGCAAAACTGGTGCATATCACTTTTAGGACCTTTGGTGGGCAAATATCACTTGGTGACCCTGATTTGACTTTTGTCAGTAAAATGACCAGGTCCTCTTGCGATATTTGTGGGAAGCAAGAGATCGTGTGATTATTCCCAACCCCTGATCGTGGATTATTGTGTAAGGGACTGGAAGGAATGCTATTTTTAATAGCCTAAATTTTGTTAACAAAAAAGGAGTTTGTTATATTCCAAATAGGTACCATAATATAGGCCCCGGTAACTTCATTACCCTTCACCTATATTCTTCCCTACATTACACTTGTCACGGTTTACAAGGACTGACCTTTTACCTAGATACAACACTGCATTCAGAATGCGGGTTTTCCCTAGTTCGAAATCTCATAAATTATGCATGAGGATTCTTGGAAGCACAGCAGGACGTCCATCTTCTGTATAAAATCTATGTATAAAGTTTATGCCCGATGTCATCCTAAGGCCGACACAGTAATACAGCGAGGTAGGCCCCCTGGGGAGACCTATGGGTATATATACATCACATCTTGCTAAGATAGACAGAGGAGATCGAGACTTCCCGGCCGACACACTGACCAGAGACGCTGAGGTTCCTGCATGCAGACACTCCAGCTCGCAGTGGTCTAAAAAATCCCTTGTGGGGTGTCCAGCTCGAGACCAGGTCGGGGTCCCACAGTCTCTCACTTCACTTCTCTCTCTTCAGGTAATGGGGTTGACTAAATCCTAGAGGGATTCTTGGCTTAACACCTACACACAGGCTAGGTACACTTAGGTACATCTAGTTAGGGAGGCATCGTAGGAGTATGCATCTTTTTATCATGTGTTTTATATATTCATATGTATTCATGATTATAGTAAGATGGTACCATCCATTTACCTTTATAGTACTGCTAATCATTTATATCTTATACTGTATAATGGTTGTTACAGCTCCTTTATTTTACACCAGAATAACAACTGTTCAATAAATGCTTATTGAAAACTCCCAGCCTGTTTATTCTGTATATTTCTCTGAGACAGACTAAGTAAGCACGAGTGACTGAGCGAAAGGTAGTATATTGTTTCCACGGTCCTGAGGGATCAGGGTTGTCATGTTCGAGACCTGCGGCAGTCTTCCGGTTACTGCCGCAGGTCCACAGATCGCGTAGCGCACTCGCTGCTCCTTCTAGCTGCATACAGGATTACGCAGCCTTAATCCAGCCTTACCCGGCTCCTCTCGCATCTTCCGACACGCCGTACGTTCGACGGCTCCTAGCAGGAGGGACATCCTTCCGGTTCTGACAGCGGGTCCATATACCGAACCAGTATTAGATTTTAAGAAGCACTTTTTCCAGGCCAGCCGGGACGGAATTACAACCGGCGGAGAGATCGATCCCCACTCATCTAGCTTGCCTATAAGCCCTGAAGAAGTTGTGGGTTTTTCACCCTGACGAAACACGTGTTGGCTGGGCAATCGATCTGCATTAAACACAAAGAACACAAGACATATGAGTGTTCATCTTATACGCCTGTATCACAGTTTTTTCATGTTTTCTTAAAAATTGTCAAAAGTTTCAAATACGCAGAATCTGCTCTGCATACTACAACGTCGTGTGCACAGGCCATTTGTAAATTTGTTGACCATGTGTCTGTTCTGGGGGTTCAGGGTTATCCCCCCGCTTGTGGCACCGTCACCAATTGATAACCACATCATACTCACGTACACGCAATTAGGCGCCATCGCATACCGCATACGATTCAAACCCCCCCTTTTTGTATAGATCTTACGTAGCCTCAGCATCTCCTTGTATGGGATACTATTGATCACATGTTTAGGGTGAAAACTGGATGCGTGAAGCATGGAATTGCCTGCCGTACTTTTACGATGTAATTTAGGGGCACATGCATCATTGTAAATACCGGTCGCAAAGGGGCAGATCCGCAGAATCTGCCCCTTTGCGACCGGTATTTTTGCATTTGGGATGCATCAACCCAAATGCAATCTTGCAATTTAGGGAATCGCAAATTTAGCGATTACCTAAATTGCGAATGCATTTAGGGAATTGCACATTGCAATTCCCTAAATGCAATGCATGATGCACTTTAAAATTGCGATTTCGCAATTTGGGATCGCAAATTACCATCAATTTAAAGTTGATGGCAATTCGCGAAAACTTTGAAAAACGCACAAAAGTGCATTTTTCAAAGTGCCATGTTGCACACACACATGCCCTTGGGGCATGTGTGTGCGCAACATGTGATCACATGCAAATTTCAGGGGTGCATCAGGGTGGCCTTTTAACCCCCTTGCGCCCTTGAAATTGCATGCTCAATTTGCGTGTACCTATTTGGTACTCGCAAATTGCGCTTGTAATTCCCATTCATTCCTATGGGCCTCAAGGCCCATAGGAATGAATGGCAAGCTATTCCTTAATTGCGAATCGCAATTTGCAAATAAGGAATATGTAGGAATCGCTAATATTTTAGCGAAACCTACATGCATAGGCAATTGCGATTCCATAATTGCGATTCCTTAATAATCGCAATTATGGAAACGCAATTGCCTACAATGATGCAGGTGCCCCTTAGATTCCAACTTATTATCCTTAACATACACCTGTACGTCTAAAAATTCTATAGACTGTATATCAATATAGAAAGTAAATTCCAAATTCAATGTATTTGTATTGATGCATTCCACAAATTTATCGGCAGTTTCCTTTTTGCCTTTCCAAATTACAAATACATCATCAACAAATCGCATCCAGCTCATCACATGCTCATCCAGTCCTTGCTGAAGTTCACCATGAGTACCCGCTCCTCCCATCAGCCCACATGTAAACATGCATAGCTAGGGAAGAAGCAGGCACCCATAGCAACCCCCTCAACTGCTGGAACACCTTATTGCCAAACAGGAAGAAATTGTTATTTAAACACCAATCAATCATCTTCAATAACATTTTGCTATGGTTAAAAAAATTGAATCGGTCTTTTTTTAAGCTAATGATCAACTGCTCTTACTCCATCTCTATGTTTAATGCTAGTGTATAGGGAGGTTATGTCCAAAGCCATCAGTATTTATTCATCAGACCAGGGTATATCATACAATCTTTTCAAAAAGTCCCCAGTGTCCTTAATATATGATGGTAACTGGATAACATATTATTGGAGAAAGTAATTAATGTATTGTGTGATCTTTTCAACTAATCCATTCCTCACCGAGATGATCGGTCGACCGGGTACTAGAGATATGCCTTTATGAATTTATGGAATGAAGTAGATCACTGACATAACAGGAAAATTATTGTTTAAGAATTGATATTCCTCTTTAGAAATCAGATCCTCGCACTTCCACCTAGTTAGATCTTCTTTACGTTCACTTTTGAATTTTTTCACTTGTTGCATATTTGATCTTTTATAGCATATAGAATTAATCAGGTGTTTGTACGCCTCCTTGAGATATTCAGTTTTTGGCCAGAGTACAACATTCCTGCCTTTGTCCGATTTGTTGATCACTACTTGAGTATTATTTTGCAATTTGCATATCAAATTGTGATATTGTCTCTCTTGATATTTATATTTCCTAAATGTTTGCTTAGTTTTCCTATTTAGCACTTTGATTTCCTCCACTACACAGTCGTTAAAAATATTCACTGCATCTTGTGATATCATGGGCATAAGGGTGAAACAGATTTGAATGGACTCACATTGGTTTCTGATAAATTTATGCCCTCATCAGGCATTGCACATTGGGTTGATACTGTCGTGTCATTGCTGCTTTCCTCATTTTGTAACTCTTGTAGTATTCGTAATGCATGTCTATCCGACACTTGCAGCTTTTCCGAGCAGACTCTTTCAGATGCTGATAAATATAAAGACATCGATCCTTGTTTGACTATAATTGAAATTGCTCTCGGGACAAAACGTAAGATCCAGGGATAATAATTGGATCTTTGCTTGGTTTAACACAATGTCAGACAAATTGATAACTGTTTTGTCAGATTCTTTTACTTTCATCTCCATTTGTTGCCCTGTTGTTTTTTGTTCTTTGTGCTTGTTGGATTTCCTCCTTTCGCTTCGTCTTTAATTTCTTCTTTTCCTTGCGAATATTTTTGATTACGTGGACAAAGTGTTTGTGGGCGATCCCGCCATAAAAAATCATGTGTTTGAACGCCTCCTTGAGATATATATGTATGTATATATATTCACTGAAAAAAAACAAAGGTTTCAGGAACGTCATAGTTAGGCCCAGGTTTCTTGTACAAAACCATAGAAATTAAGCAGTTATAGTTACCTGAGCTAAATATAACTAAAGCCCCGCAATTTACTGCTTATGGCCTCCCATATTACATCACTCATGACATGGTCAGTGACATCAGTGACATCACTGATGACATCTCAAATGACATCACTGATGAAATTATCCACAGAACCATTCACACACCCATGTACACCCCATATATCTCATATACCCCCTCACACACTCACACAACCACTCACATATCCATTCAGAGACCCATACAAACACTCACACACCTACTCACTGATCCATAGAGCCACTCACACATCAACTCATCCTTGCAGTCACTAACGCAACCACTAACTCACATACACAGCTACACAGCTACTCCTGCACCTATTCACTGATCAATACACCCACTCATACATACAGACACTCACATACCCACTCATACACCCATACAGCCATTCACACACTGAAACAGTCACACATACAGCTACTCATACACCTTCTCACTCACCCATACAGTCACTCACACAGCCACTCACTCAACCATACAGTTACTCACACACCCACTCACTTACTCAAGTATATACTAACACATATACTCACTCACCTATACAGTCCCTGAGACAAGCACCTACTCTCCCATACAACCTCTCTTACACTCACTTACTCACCTGTACAGCGACTCACACACCCAATCACTCACCCATAAAGCCACTCACACAGCCACTCACTGACCCATACACCCACTTACACACCCATTAATGTACATATACAGCCACTCATGTACCCTCTTACTCACCCATACAGACACTTATGTACCTGCTCAGTCACCCATTCTGCCACTCATGGACCCTCTAATTCACCATATATAGCCACTCATTCACTCTCTCATTCTGCATTACAGCCACTTACACACCTACTCACACACTCTTATATACATCAGTTACACACCCACTCACTCACCCATGGAAGCACTCCCACAGTTACTTACCTTAGTATATATGTTTAACACTCAGTAACTTTTAGATAACACTCACAGTCACTGGATGATGTCATCAGTGATGTCATCTGAGATGTCATGAGTGATGTCATCAGTGACATCATTTGAGATGTCGTCAGTGATACCACTGACCATGACATGAGGGACTTAATATGTGAGGTCATACGCTGTCAATTGCGGGGGCGTAGTGCTGGATTTCTCTGGTTTATACAAGTGAAATGTGAGCCTAACTAAAATATCCCTGTAACCGTTGTTTTTTTCTGTGACTATATATATATATATATATATATATATATATATATATATATATATATATATATATATATATATATATATATATATATATAGTTACATTAGATTGTATGTTAATGTATCATAGATATCATAGGTCCCTGCCCCAGCCAGGCTTAAACCTTTCGAACCACCCTCCTTGCATCTCCTTGCAATTTTATGGCAAAAGCAAATTTATAAAGTTCTGAAGAGCACTAAAACCTACCAGTTCCTCTCAGATCCTAACCCTAAACTCATAACCTTCCCCTCTAGTTTAATGGAGCCATCCAGTGAATGATGTCACAATAGTCCACACAGAACAGCCAGACATTATTAAAGGGACATTGCAGAGCCCTATTGTTGATGATTGTTCATGTGTCAAGGGGTAACAGGACAAGCTTTGTTTTCTTTTCATTAAATGGTTCCCCTTTGATATATTTGCTCTTCTACTCCTCTTTCCTGCCTGTCCTCCTCATAAAAAGCAATCAAAAGCAGTGATGTTAAGGTTATGTAAAAAGCAAATAAATGAATATCAAATAATAATTTGTAATTCTGATGACAGTTGATGACTTTTAAATAAGTTGCAAAATGAATTTTAAAACCTACTCTCCTTTTTAAATTGTCTTTTAGGGACTTGTGTGCGATTCCTGTTGCCCAGAGCCTTCTATCTGCTCATTTGGTGCATCGAAGGGTACGTGTATACCACCATTGTAGGTTCCCTGCGTCAGCTTCAGATAAACGCCTACTTCGAGTTTTTCTTGGAAGGGCTCGTCTTACTTATTTTGACAATTTCAATCAACGTGGGATGCATTTGTTTCAAAATCTTCGTTGAACACTTTGTTAATAGAACGCCATTGCTTCCCTGCTAAGTGTTGCCTTTGGTGATTGGCAGCCTAATTTTAATTTTGGCAGGATCATTCGAATGGCTTGTGACAGGCCAGTCATCTTAGGGTTTGCTATATCCATCTCATGCACGTCATGGTCTGTCTCTGTCTGGGAGAATGTGGGTCCTCATCAACGAGGCATGCTGGGGTCACATCATGAGACTGGGATTATGACAATTGATATTTTACTCACATGCATTGAAATGATCTCTTATGGGATGTAAGGGAGGGCTGGAAATATGTTTGTATTGGCTATTGTGGCAACCCTTGTTAAGTTTTTCAGTATTCTGTTCCTATCATCTCATTCACCAGAATGAAACATGCTGCACCAAGAAACCCATGAGGGCCATATTTCATTAAAGATCATTTATGAAACATTGGAACTGCACCCTGAACTCAATTGTGAGTGCCAATGTTCATTTATTGACCTCCTCCATTCCAGGGACAACATGAGGATAAGAACTTTGGTTGACTTGGGTCTAGTCCTCTTTCAGCAGCTAACTGGCCAATCTAATGTCCTTTACTGCAGTGCATCAACGATATTTAGCTCTGTGGCTTTCCTGCGTGATTTTTCAGCCATTTTGGTCCCCATTGGGCTTGGTGTGGTGAAGGTTGTTTCCACCTTGGTTGCCAAGGGCTGTGCTGACAAATCTGGAGGAAGAGTCCTGCTTCTTGCCGGTTGTGCTATGATGTCCATACCGGTCACTGGACTTGAGTTAGCAAGTTTTAGAATTTCACTGGATGCTTGAAACATCTGCAACAGCATCACAAAGTCACACCTTCCACTGTATGTGGTGAGTGCTTCCGCCTCACTAGTTTCCAGTGACTCCCAGGGCATACCACTACTGACCTTCTGGAGGTCAGGAGAGAATCCATAAATCTCACTGTTGCAGGAACTGGATCACATGCGTGAGAAAATGAAAGCCTTCTTTTCGTTTAATTTTCATAACATTGAAAAGAATGAGTGAAATTATTGTTACTATATTCAAAGTGTTAATATTGATGGTGGTCAGTGGAAAACAACTTGGAGGCATGGGTGCTTGCCTCATGAGGTCTTGCCTACAGGTAACGTAAACTGTCTGGTTGCGAAAGACCAATTGTGCGCCTACTAAGAAGTTACAGTGGGCTTGCAGCTTGCCCATTGCTTGAGACTGATTGGTTTTATTTTCAATCCAAATTGCTTGCATTTAACTCAATGTTCCTCTTGTGTTTTTCCCTTCCACATAGCATTGCCTCCTTACCATGCTTTTGCTTGGCTGCCTTGTATTCTTCCATTACTCACTTTTAGGGAACTTCTTTTGACTTTTTGGTTAAGCACTGCCTGGAAGTTCCAGCTCTCTCTATGTTGTGTTTTTCCTCCTGCCATACTCCCTGTGCTGCATGTTGCTTTCTCTCTCATGTGTTCCTCCACGCCCAGTGTTGCTCTCCCCCACGTGTGCATCACCCCCACAAAACACCGCACACTCTGTGTTACCCTCTCTCTTGTGTGCTTTTTCCCATGCCAAACATCCCCAGCCCTGTTCTCTGTCTTGCTTGATCACTGGTGTGCTTCCCATGGCAAATCCCACCATCAATGTTACTCTCTCCATTGTGTGCTTCATCCGATGAAAACCTCCACACCTTACAAATAAAGGAGAGGGGTAAGTGGTGCTTATTGGGATACCTTCTTCCCTGCTCTATGTGGGTTTAAATGTTTCAGTACTTCCTATAGTGTACGACTATGGGCTTTCTTCAGGCACCGAATACCCCTCATCTATCACTATTTTTCCTGTTCACCGGCTGGAATAAAACACAAAGGTAAAATTACCTCTGTTAATGTTAGGAACAAAGAGCCTCTACAGTAACCTAAAGGAATATAAACAGGAAAATAGCATTGTATATTATAGCCTGCAATAGTATGTGACCCAGAGTGTTATCTGCAGCTCGTCTGTCATGCTCCTAGCAACAGAATTGAACACCTCACTAATCATGTGCTATATGTTCCTTACTATTGCAGTTTCAGGTCACATGTACCCCTGAATCTGATCAACACATTGATGTGGTCTCTTTTCTCTATCCACAGATCTTGAGCAACCGCGATCTAAGGTTGGTCAGGCTTTGTTCTTACCTCGGGTTGAATGATATATACGAGTCAGAAGACATGAAGCCATGCACGGGACATACATTCACATAATTTTGTCTTGCACCGGAACAATCTAGAAACCCACATTGGACACCAAACTAGTGAAAACAAGCACTAATACCACAAAATGCCAGAAATGCTCTCCCAGTATGAGACAAATACACCACTCTGAATACAAAGCACCATCATAAATATTTTAGTAAATGAAAGCCTGTGTGGTGGGTTCGGACGACTGTGGGACACTGTGTCAATGGTTGGAAACTGAAGCACGGTCAGAACACACAAGAGAAACTGGAAAAATCAGACAACAAAGTAACACATAGCTGCAGTTCATTTGGATGAATATGTCTACAGGTGATGTGAAAGATTTGCACACACATGTAAAACGGTTTCAGGGCCAGACTGGTGAACATCCGGTATCACACCCAAGAACCAATCAGGAGATTCATACATACTGAATTAAGCAAAGAGGTGCATGCATTTGATCATTACTATTTCCCTTGAAAATAAAAGTAAATGTCACGTTAACAGGTGGTGATTGTGTTATTACATCCAGTGGAATATTTTAATGTTGCGCATAATTTCTTCACACTATATGTAGAATCCTATGGAAGATGCCTATTTGCTTCTCAAAAGCCTCAAAGACATGCACGTCAATTCACCAAAATGCCAGGGCTAGCGGAAGTGTCATCACACGCCCTTTGACCTTCACTTTCACTCACATACACATGCTTACGTTTATACACACATTCACACTTACACACACTCTCACATAAACACACTGCCACCTGCAAGCACACACACAACATACATTTAAAAGCAATTTTCACATAACTCAGCTGACAGAGAGGGTCATATTTCATTCAGCTAATTGAATTCCAGTTTTCAACACTAATAGTGAAATATATTATATATATAGAGATACATATATATCGCTCTCTCTATAAATATCTATCTATCTATCTATTTATCTATCTATATATATATATACACGAAAATTCCCGTTTTGACGAGCTCCTCACTCAAACAGGAAAAAGGGACTCGCACTCCAGGGTGAATGTAATTCAATATTTTTACTGGCAACGCGTTTCGATCAAACGATCTTCTTCACAAGCCAACATTTCACCACTAGTGACCACCATTTTATAGTGTGTTTACAAAAAATATATACAACATAAAGAAAGGACCAACGTAAAGTGCAAACATAGAAAACATACTATCCTTAATATTCCTAGGTTTGCTGTAAAAGGACAGACTCCCCGCTGGCAGGCGGTTACACAGCCAGACAATGATTAAATATAATTCACAGATTAGTTGACACTATGTGCATAATTTGTATTAGTTACGAGGCAAATATTCCATAATTCATCATGATTGCAAACCAAAGGAAAGAAAATAGAGGGGTCGTTTTTTCATTTTTTTAAAAACCAAACAATGATGCATGACTGTGTCCTTACTTAAAACGCATGATAAATGTTAGATCACGGTCACGCGCAATGATCAATAACCCACCGCAAAGGAACAGTTTTATTCATTTTCCTTCACTGCCAATTGGCTGCATCCCTGTAATGGCCAAGTGGCCTTTATATCAGGACAACCATTTTGTGGCAACTCTCAAACCGGATTTCATTGCATTCTTCAATAGCAACACCAAATTAGTCCCAAACATTATATACATAGAAAACAAAAAAATTATAATTAAAAGAAAAGAGTCATCCCTGTTAAACCCACAGGGACTCTCATGTGTCCCACAAGCATGGTCTTTTACTAAATAGAAGCTCTGCTCTAAAAATAAGTGAAGGGGTTCCCTTTGGCAGGGGGGTTTGAAAAGGGGGAGGGAAAGTGCGAAAAAGGCAGGTGCCTGTGTTTTAGGGTTATGGTAGAGGTGAAAAGAAAGATTTAAAAAAGTAACAAAGAAAAGGTAAAAAGATTAAAAATGCAGGCTGGACGGACCTTCAAATAATGCTCTCATTAGTATATTTAGTTGTTCTGTGCACAGTTGTACTTTGGAAAGTTAAATTATAAGTCTATGTCACCCCAAAGTTAGGAGAAACAAAGCAAGCAAAGCTTCCTGTGAAGTTTTCCAACCTGCTAATACTGTGTCAAGGTGGAGAGCCCTCCCCGAGCCACAGTATACACAGAGAAATCATGTATCACCATAAAAGCAGAAGAGAGACAATAAAATTTCGTGATGTACTCATCCTATATGTACAAAAAGTTCCTCATCTTCGTTCAAACCAAATGGGTTCTTAGTGTCGAGTAGTATGATGTACTTTGATTCCAGTACTCTCAGTTGTTTTTCGCGGTCGCCCCCTCTGGGACTAGCTGCCACCCTGTCAACACCAAAGAAAGACATACTGTTAGTGTTCTTATCATGGTATCTCATCCAGTGTCTTGCAGTAGAATAACTCAGATCATTATTCCTGATCGCTCTAATGTGTTCCAAAATTCTCTTCTTCACAGGGAAAATGGTACTCCCTATGTATATTTTCTTACAGGGGCACACTATAGCATATACACAATGATCAGTATTGCAATTCATAAATTTGGTTATATTCCCAGTTTTCCCAGTTGGTAATGGGTAGGTTTTCCTGTTTTTACTCGTTTTGCAGGCTTTACACTTCCCACATTTGAAAAAGCCCCTCTGTTGTTGTATCCAGCTCTGTTGTTTGCTAGTACCCATATAGCTATTGACCAGCATGTCCTTAAGGGATCGTGCCTTCCTGTATGTGACCATGGGATATTCACTGACCTTTGTTCCTATTACTGGATCATTTTTAACAATGTGCCAGTGTTTCTTTAGGGTCTCTCTAACAGCATTTGACTCAACGTTGAACTCTGTAATCATTCTGATATCGTTAGTCACACCCTTATTGCTTGGTCTTTTAACTAGTAGGGCTGCTCTATCCTGTGAAGCTGCCCTCTCACTTGCTACGCTAAGAACTTTCTCGGGATAGCCTCTATTCCTGAATCTGTGTAGCATAATATTCCGCTCTTTTTCATAGCCTGTATTCGTGTTACAATTGCGCTTAGCTCTTATTAGTTCTCCATACGGGATACTCCATTTCAATTTGGGGGGTGGTGGCTCTTGGCATGCAGGAGACTATTCCCTGCAGTTGCCTTTCTATGCAGGGTGGTTGACATTACCCCTTCCCTGATTTTTACACACACATCCAGAAAATCCATCTCCCACTGGTCACATTTGTGTGTAAAGCGGAGATTTACTTCGTTCTCCCCTAACATCCTCAGGAATTTATCGAGATCTGATTTACTGCCACCCCATATCATGCATATGTCGTCGATATACCTGGTCCAAAACACAATGTGTCTAGTAAGATATACATTTACATCACTCCAAACCAGTTGTTCCTCCCACCACCCCATTAGCATACAGGCATAGCTTGGCGCAAAGCAGCTTCCCATAGCGGTACCAATCACTTGTTTATACCACCTGTCCTCAAAAAGGAAGAAATTATTATTGAGACAGAAAGTCAACATTTCAATTAGCATACATGTTTGTTCATAAAGGAAGACAGACCTATCTCTAAAAAAAATGCCTGCAGGCCCTGAGGCCATCCTTGTGTTTTATACATGTGTACAGGGATGCAGCCAATTGGCAGTGAAGGAAAATGAATAAAACTGTTCCTTTGCGGTGGGTTATTGATCATTGCGCGTGACCGTGATCTAACATTTATCATGCGTTTTAAGTAAGGACACAGTCATGCATCATTGTTTGGTTTTTAAAAAAAATGAAAAAACGACCCCTCTATTTTCTTTCCTTTGGTTTGCAATCATGATGAATTATGGAATATTTGCCTCGTAATTAATACAAATTATGCACATAGTGTCAACTAATCTGTGAATTATATTTAATCATTGTCTGGCTGTGTAACCGCCTGCCAGCGGGGAGTCTGTCCTTTTACAGCAAACCTAGGAATATTAAGGATAGTATGTTTTCTATGTTTGCACTTTACGTTGGTCCTTTCTTTATGTTGTATATATTTTTTGTAAACACACTATAAAATGGTGGTCACTAGTGGTGAAATGTTGGCTTGTGAAGAAGATCGTTTGATCGAAACGCGTTGCCAGTAAAAATATTGAATTACATTCACCCTGGAGTGCGAGTCCCTTTTTCCTGTTTGAGTGAGGAGCTCGTCAAAACGGGAATTTTCGTGTATCTTAGCCGGGATCCGACACCCGGAACTCGCACCGACCCCGAGTGGAGAGGAGCCGGTATTTGGTCAGAGACTTTCCTATATATATATATATATATATATATATATATATAGAGTCCAGACTCTCCCTTACTCAAGAAAGAGTGTGACACAGCTCCGGGGGAATAAACAGCAGATTTATTGATTTTCTCGCGCTGGTAGTAGTTGTCCCTGAAACGCTGGGCAGACGTGTTTCAGCCATCAATTGGCCTCATCAGTACCCGTCTCAGCTGCCTTCTTGCTGTTCCCAGGGGTCCGTTGTGGTGATGTTTAAGTCTGTGACCACTCCTAATCATGTGATCACTCGCCCCTCCCTTTGCCTCACAGGTGTAAGGCACCTTGCGCTCTCCTGCAATACCGTTGCATGCTGGGCGTTGAAGTTCTCCGTTAGAACCCTTACAGTGAAGAGGATTTCTAAAACACCAAGTGGTGCCTCCAAACATTCTTGGCCGGTGATCCCTCGCCGCTGCAGCCGGATATGCAGGTAAATCTGCATGTCCGGCAGGGATCGATTCCTGACTCTCTGAAAGCCGGCCAAGTCCTCCCCATTTTGAAAAAGCAGTCGCTGGACCCAGCCTCCCCTGACAACTTCAGACCTATTTCCAGCATCCCTCTCTTAGCTAAAGTGTTGGAGAATCATGTGATCACTCGCCCCTCCACTGTAAGGGTTCTAACGGAGAACTTCAACGCCCAGCATGCAACGGTATTGCAGGAGAGCGCGAGGTGCCTTACACCTGTGAGGCAAAGGGAGGGGGGGGGTGATCACATGATTAGGAGTGGTCACAGACTTAAACATCGCCACAACGGACCCCTGGGAACAGCAAGAAGGCAGCTGAGACGGGCACTGATGAGGCCAATTGATGGCTGAAACGCATCTGCCCAGCGTTTCAGGGACAACTACTACCAGCGCGAGAAAATCAATAAATCTGCTGCTAATTCCCCCGGAGCTGTGTTACACTCTTTCTTGAGTAAGGGAGAGTCTGGACTCCATGTTTTACCAGCTGGCAGGTGCTGGTTTTGTGACACGCCCTCTCGGTCTGGAGCTACGCGGTTTACCTGCAATCTTTTGGTGGCATTGTTAAACTCGTCGCCCCCCCAGTGTTGGATTCCCACTTGGAGGAGAAGATTGACACATGGGGAGAGAGGAGGCAAATGTTTTTTGCCTGATAAGGGGGACAAAGGACAGATTTACCTGCATATCTGGCTGCAGCAGCGAGGGATCACCGGCCAAGAATGTTTGGAGGCACCACTTGGTGTTTTAGAAATCCTCTTCACTGTAAGGGTTCTAACGGAGAACTTCAACGCCCAGCATGCAACTGTATTGCAGGAGAGCGCGAGGTGACTTACACTTGTGAGGCAAAGGGAGGGGCGAGTGATCACATGATTAGGAGTAGTCACAGACTTAAACATCGCCACAACGGACCCCTTGGAACAGCAAGAAGGCAGCTGAGACGGGCACTGATGAGGCCAATTGATGGCTGAACAGCGTCTGCCCAGGGTTTCAGGGACAACTACTACCAGCGCGAGAAAATCAATAAATCTGCCGTTTATTCCCCTGGAGCTGTGTCACACTCTTTCTTGAGTAAGGGAGAGTCTGGACTCCATGTTTCACCAGCTGGCAGGTGCTGGTTTTGTGACACACCCTCTCGGTCTGGAGCTACGCGGTTTACCTGCGATCTTTTGGTGGCATATATATATATATATATATATATATATATATATATATATATATATATATCACACACTTTCTCTCCAGTCTCGAAAAGAATGTCCAGGACACCCAGGGTAGCTTTTCAATGATTTATTCGGCAAGATCGCACCTCACCAACGCGTTTCGCCTTGCGGCTTTATCACGGTATGGTGTGAGCCTCCATACCACCCAAATTTACATACAACGTCAACAACATTGAGGAAGGACTGTATTACATACAAACTCTTTTCACCCTCCTTCATGGGCGCCATCTTTAAACATTTCGTATTTGACTCGTTCATAGTTCACATATTAATTCATATTAGTTCATATAAATCATCATATATAAATCATCAATTCATTTTATGAAAATACTTTCCTTCCATAATGTGCATTCGATATAACATCACTGTACAATATATACTCTTTATAAATACTTTCCCATAATAGTTCTATTATTATTGATTTTTATTTTCAGTCAGCGTATTAATTTTATCTAGCATTTGTCAATCATCTATAAGAGCTCTTGCCCATGTGGGCATGCGGCCAAACAGATTATAAATCTCTTAAGAGAGAGGAGGCGACAGGGAGCGTCAGGTAGCGCTTGGTCCAGAAAGCACTCTTTTTGTTCAATGATATAAATCCGTTCAGTAGTTTCTAGGAAATTTAAAGATTTCCCAGATACACAACTGTGGCACTGGTGGATCTGTGGAGGGAGCCTTCAGGCTCCCCGCGGTCCCCAACCAGCTGGCCATGCCCCAGGGGATGGGATCTATGGGGCTGCAAATGGCCTGGAAGGGGAGCCGCTTGGCCCCCCTCCCTCTTAAGAATTTCTTTTTTTTAAATGGCCGGGCCCCGGGGAATGGGGTCTCCGGGGCTAAAATTGGCCTCATGAGGGGGGCCGTGCAGCTCCCTTCCTTTAAAAAAAAAATATATATATATATATAAAAAGGGGCAGGCCTGGGCAGAAAATGGCCAAGGGAAGGGGAGCCACGCGGTCCCCCTTCCTTTCATTAATTAAAAAAAATGAAAGCTGCCTCCCTCATGTCCCCCCCAAAAAAAGAGTCAGGCACCGGGGATGGGCTCCCCGGGGTCCAAAATGGTTTAGGGAAGGGGGGCCACGCAGCAACCTTCCTAAAAAATAGGAAGAAAAAAAAATGCCGGCAAATCACCGAGGCCCTGCCCCCTTTCTTCACTACTCTGCAAAAGCGCCTCCTGGCCTGTTCCTGGTTGGGGGATGAAGTCCCCTTGGATGCTGAGGTTCCTTAGGGGCCAACAAGGCCTCCTGTTAGCTCCAGTAAGCCTCACACAGTGGGATTGCTGATAGGTGGTCGGAGGCCCTGCACCCTTTCTCCACCACTCTGCAAACGTGCCTCTTGGTACACTGCTGGGGTCCCCTTGCCTCCTGAGGGCCTCAGGACTAAAGTGGACTTCATCCCCCAAGCAGCAGGTGCTCCTGCTACCTCCTGTAAGTCCTACACAGCGGGATTCCTGAGAGCTGGTCGGAGGCCCAGCCCCCTTTCTCCACCACTCTGCAAACGCGATCACTAGTTAAAAAACCATAGAATTTCACTGAAAAAAACAAAGGTTACAGGGATGTTATAGTTAGCAAATAGAATTTAAAAGAAACTTAAAAATTCAAAGAAAAAACCAAAGGTTACATGGATATTACAGTTTGCAAATAGAATTGGAAAAAAACATAGAAATTCAATGAAAACACCAAAGGTTACAGGGATGTTATAGTTAGCAAATAGAATTAAGAAAACCTTAGAAATTCACTGAAAAAACCAAAGGTTACAGGGAGGTTATAGTTAGGAGATAGCATTTAAGAGAAATTCAGCAGTTATAGTTAGCTGAGTTAACTATAACTCATTGCCCCCTCAATGCACTGCTTATAACCTCACATATTACATCACTCATGACATCGTCAGTGACATCACTGATGACATCACTGATGGCATCTCAAATGACATCATCCAGTGACTGTGAGTGTTTCTAAAAAGTTTATGAGTGTTAAATATATATTTACACCAAGGTGTATTGGCGAATCAGTGGGTGTATGAGTGCCTTTATGGATGATTTAGTGGGAGCGTGACTGACTGTATAAGTGAGTGATTATATGTGTCTCAGTGAATGTATGGGTGAGTGACTAGGTTGTGTGAATGTCTGCATATGTCTGTCAGTTGGTGTGTAAGTGGCTGTATGGGTTGTTGAGTAGGTATATGATTGGCAAAAACAATGGGCCCGATTCACAAAAGTAATCTGAGACAAAATCCTAACCTAACTTTACTACTCCTAAATGCCCTTTGTGAATACTGAAAGTTGTAAAGTTAGGATTTTGTTTCAGATTACTTTTGTGAATCGGGCCCAATGTTTCTTCCAGGTATTTCTCAGACCTCAGTAAAAAATGTTGCCTTAAAATAGCAGCTGGTAATTCTAACAGCAGATCTGCTCTTTGTGACATATCTTACACAATGTTTGACATTTCATTTCTGTTGCCTTCAATTGGAGTTTGTGCATGTAACCGCTATCTTTTCAAAGAACGGGCTCTAACATGTTAGACAACTCGTAAAAATGAGAAGAAAGGAGTGTAAGTTTGATGTGTAGGGCACTGACCAAGAGGAGAATCCAGAGCAGCAATTCACTTGAGAGCAAAGGCAATGTCCATTTTTACCACCCACTCTTTTCTGTAGCCCTACAAACATAGTTAAAACTCCCAGCCATCGGTAGGTTTCTAGTTGGCAGAGGTATGCAACCTGTCTAAGCAGGAACCACAATTCTAGTAAGGGTAAGTCACAGCACATCTTAAATTATCCTGTGCTCACCCTCAGAGCATTCAGGCTTAACTTAAGAGGCAATGTGCAAAGTATTTGTGCAATACCTCAAACAGAAACACAGTGAAAACACCACAGAAAAGACTATGCACCAGGTTAAAGAAATAGAGAATAATTTTAGAAAATAATAACTGTAAAATAGCACTATGAAGCAAAAGCGCCTACTGAGATATCTGGTTGCACTGGACTGGGACAAAGTAAAGAGTTAAGGTTGCCTGCGACAGAGCTCAAGCCAGCTACAGCACCCATGCAGGGCCCACGGAGCAAAAGTATCTTAATTCTTGTTGCATCACGAGATGCATCGATTAAGGGCTGTCTTAGAATTAGGGTGAACCATCATTTCCTTGCACAGGAGCAGGACTATTGACTATTTGTGGAGAAACATCCTGAGATTAATATGTGTAAATACATTATGATGCACAATGGAACTAGCACGTACTTACAATATGACTTATGTGATGCTACTAACTGTTTTATTACAAATTAATAAAAAAATCACGAGATGCATCGATGATCCCTTCACAGTTGGGGTGTTGCACCAGATTGCGCCATGCAAAGGCGGCGATGCGTGGGACCATGAATGATATACCGGTTATGAAGTGCTGCGGTTCTGAATGCGGCGCGCCAGGTTTCTCCATGGTGAGGAGGTGATGCGTAGATCTTCTTCACACAGTGGCAGTGATGCTTTGGTTCTGAAGCAGTGTTTTCCAGAGGCAATGCAGCAGTTCCGAGTGTGATGCGATGGGCTGGTCCCTGCAACAGCAGTAATGTGTCGATCCTGATCTCACAGCGATGCATCGGTTCCAATCGGCACAACAGCGGTGATGCATAGGTTCTGGCAGTTGCAGCATTTTATGCCCACTTCCAAGGGTCCAGGACTAGTTTAACACCACTTGGCAGGGCAAGACATGCAGCAAACAAAGTCCAGGTGCTGTTGATGATGAGTTGGAAGTCTTTTGTGCCAGTGAGACTTCAGAAAACAGGAAGCAAGCCCTTGGAGTCCCTCTGGGTTCCAGTGATGCAGGTCCTGTCCTTCTCACCCAAGCAGGGGAACAGCAAGCAGGAGAGCAGCTCAGGCAGGCAAGAGTCCAGCAAAGCAGAGGTCCAACAGAGTGGCAGCCTTTCAGCAGCACAGCAGTCCTTCTTCCTGGCAGAGTCTTTACAGGTCCAGAAATATACTGAGTTGGTGGTGTTGGAGGTCCATTACTTACACCCAGTTTGGCGTTTGAAATTGGGGAGACTTCAAAGAAAGGTCTTTAAAATGCAATGAGGTCCTCCCTTCTTGCCCTGACTCCAGCCTCACTACAGGGGGGTATGCAGCCCTTTCTGTAGGGGCACAGCACACCTCTTTCAGGTGTAAGTGTCAGCCCCTCCCTCCCATCCCGCCCAGGATGTCCCATAAAGCTGTAGATGGCCCATCTGTCACACCTAAGCTCCCTTTGTGTGTGGCTGTCTAGAGGAAATGCACAAAGTCCAGCTGTCACTCACCAAGACGTGTATACAGAGACAGGCAGCAGACAACAAATGGCTAAGAGCAGGAAAATGCCTAACTTTCTAAAAGTGGCCTTCCCAGAATAGTAACAATAAATCTAACTTTACCATTAAAGAGGATTTATCATTTCCAGTCCATAGGCACTAAATATGACAGATCTAAGTTCTCTCAAATAGGAATAACAGCTTATTAAATGTAATAAGGCACCCCCAATGTTAGCCTATGGGAGAGATAGGCCTTGCAGTAGTAAAAAACAACTATGACAGTTTTTTGCTACCAGGACATGTAAAACTTAAAAGTACATTTCCTACCTTTTAAATACATTGCCCCCTGCCCTCTGGGTTGTTGAGGACCTACCTTAGGGGAGACCTATATGTATAAAAATGGAAGGTTTAGGCCTGGCAACAGGCTTATCCTAACAATAGAGCCAAAGGACAAATTTCTTTGGACCCCGCGAGCAAAGCTTAATGAATATATCAAATAATATAAAACATTCTCAAAAATGATTTAAACAAACATGCTTTTCGTATTCTATTAAGTGTATTTCAGTCCAAACAAAATGACAATATTTGACGATGAACTAATACATACACCACTCCTAAATTAACACATAAAGATTTTTTGGAAATAGCAATATGCTATCATAATCCATCGAACATTACATAGTTATGTTCTCTCAGTTATACAATGTCACTGGTGACAAAATCCAATAGTCCATAGCCCAATGCATTTCGGGATGCGCTCCCTTCTTCAGGGGCTGGAAAATCGTAACTAGAAAAAATAAACGAATGAAAACAGACATAAACATTCTCAAAAATGGCAAATTACTGAACATACGTGCATGATTCAGAAGCAGAATTAAAACCCCAATTTAGTTGCCCATTGGTTAGAGCTTCAACATCTGATAGCTCAATTGATGTTCCAAATTATAGAAAAGTTGAGGTACATCCAGTTACTTTCACAATGAGAAATTTACTGGATTAGACGATTGAATACACTAACACCAAGAGGTTTGAATGATCAAGTTGACATGTCATATTTTCTAATTCAAGTTTTATGGGTATTGACTACAAAATGCCAAACTGTGTACTGTATGTTAAAGATGATTATGAAGTGTAATCTATTTGGAGGCACTGCATTTTGCACACATGACTCACAGTTAATTTATTTTGGTGTGGTCTTTGGGACTTCTTTTATTTTTAATTTATTTTGATTTGTTAGAAAGAACCATACTGGTAATGATAGAGGTCAGCAGATAGGATTCAGAGTTGCGGGAGGTGTACTTTTAGTTTGAGGTGGAAGATTCGACAGATGTCACTAGACATTTTTAAAGTCACATTGGTGTAAATAGTCATCAATTTAGGTAGTTTGGAAGATAAATTTGTTATGAGTGAATTGTGATCTCGAGGGTTACTTAACATCTGCATTATGCATTTTTCCAGCGTGATTTCACGGACGGAAGTTTCCTGCGGCTCCACTGTGAGCACACATTTTGAAGAGAATTGCCAGTCTAGTCCAACAGGGTGGTCACTTTTTCCGTGTAGTACAGCAGTTGTAGTTTTGCTGAGGTGTATATTGAAGCAGTGTATTTGCAGAGCGCGGTTTTATTAGGATTGTTTCACACGCTTTTTTGACAGTGCATGTGGAGTTCGAGGTGAGCCAGTCGAGGGATTTCAGCTTATTATAGGGATGCATCATGTTTGGGTGTTCCTTTCAAATAGGCCAACTATGGAATTGTGCTCTTGGATGCCGCCCGCATGCGTAAGACATTGAGTCCCTCATCGATTTGGAGCATTCAGAAAGGGTTCATAAACATGCGCCGCGTTTCACAGCAGTTTCGCGACTTGCCATGAGCGTCTAACAACTTCTACAAGAGGTAGGTGAGGTGAACAGTTCAATGTACCTTAGTGGGCTAGGATTATCGAGGGCTTTTATCGCAGGCTGACCTTGATTTTCGGTCATATTTTCACAGATTTGTCATCAAGCAGCACGCAGAACCACCACGCTTGTTTTAGCATGAGACAGATACTCAGCCTGTTCAGTTTCAGTACTTCACCGTGAGCCGGTATGTTAAAGTTCGTAAATAATCACCGGTTCTATACACTTCTAAGTTTTTATGCGGACAAATACTCATCATGAGTACTTTTGATTGTTTACTAGATATTGAGCAGGGTGATTTTCCCGGAGTCAGTAAGTACATAGCAACATATATTTAGGCTTAAGTAACTTGTGTGATAGTCGATTTTGGGATAGACCTCACAATATGGTGGCTTATTACTACTGGGATTGGATTCATTATGAACTGTACATTCTCAGTGCTTTTTGCAAATCTAAGCATGTTCTGTTTCTGTTAGATTTTCGTTACCTATTGTACTCATAACAATGGTTGGGTGAGCACATATCATTACTTTATTTTGAACACAAGTGGATTTTCCATTAACTTGCTGTGTATTTCTTCAATTCACATGGAAGCTTAAAAAATATCATTGATTAACCTTCTATCTTCATCTTTGGTTCGTTCATCTTTCTCACACATTTTGGCAAACACACAAAGATAATTGTTTGTTGCGTAACAAAAGAATCAATTTTCCATTTTTGAAAAGTTTGTCTGTTTTCATAATTTTTTTTTTCTAGTTACGATTTTCCAGCCCCTGAAGAAGGGAGTGCATCCCGAAATGCATTGGGCTATGGGCTATTGGATTTTGTCACCAGTGACATTGTATAACTGAGAGATCATAAATATGTAATTTGCGATGGATTATGATAGCACATTGCTATTTCCCAAAAATCTTTATGTGTTAATTTAGGAGTAGTGTATGTATTAGTTCATCGTCAAATATTGTCATTTTGTTTTTAATGAAATACACTTAATAGAATACAAAAAGCATGTTCGTTCAAATCATTTTTGAGAATGTTTTACATTAATTAATATATTCATTAAGCTGTGCTCCAAAGAATTTCGTCCTTTGGCTCTATTGTTAGATTCAGTTTGTGTAGTTCAGACAACACACACACCTGCAGATGCATGCACTGTGTAGGGAGATAACAGTATTAACTAAGGAGTGCACGATATCCCATCATAATTGTTCAAGAGGTTTATCCTGCCAGGTCAAAATGGCTGTCTAAAACTGCACATACAGGCTCTGCAATGGCAGGCCTGTAACATGGTTAAGGAGCTATTTAAGCACTGGACAAGTACTGACTGATTTTTTTAAATATGTTTTCTTCTTCTGGTTGCGTTCAGATTGAGGTAGTTATTTTACTCCCTTCTGCCCTCTCTCCCGCTCCTGTGCTTCTTGCATTCGTTACTCCCACTCTGTTGCTTGTTGCTCCCGTCGATTGTTGCCCAGTCCCTACCCCTCCCACCTCCTTGGTTGTTTCCAGCACACATGAAGCCTTGCCATTATTGGGTGATGACTCTGTGTTCCAAGAAATTCCTGTAGACTGTGCCAAGCAAGGGGGACTGGCCACGGGGACGTCTGGAGCTTTCTGGTGCACAGCTCGGCAGGTAAACGAATGGGAAGACTATGGCCGAGGTTGATCCTATCACATATCTGCCTCACAAAGGCACATGCCTGCCATGATGTGACTGACTCCACCAGACTGGTATTGAATAGACTCAGCCTTGACTAGAGACAGATTCTGCCACAGCAATACTTCCCTTTCAAAGGCACAAGCTTGACTGGTGATGTGACCCACTCATCCACAGCACTGCCAGCCTCTCAAAAGCACCAACTTAACGTGTGACAGGCTCTGCCCATCCCTATCACCCTTTCAAAGGCAGCAGCTACACTTCAGACACTCTACGCTCATCTTAATATAACTTGAGAGGGCCCGGCCTGATATGCGCTTGACTTTTCTTCAAACCTCTGCGCAATTCATTGGCATCAGACTGACAAAATTCTGACTCTGCCCCAACACAACGTGTCCTTTCTGGGCAGCAGCTGGACATGTGACAGATTGTCCAGTCCTATATACCTTTCACGGACACTGTCTTGCCATTCGACTAACTCTGCTCCAGACCCAGATGACTTTCAGACAAACGGTTGACTTTACACTATTGCTGCCTAATTTTTACAGACTCCATCTGGGCATGATACTCTCTCTCCAGCCCTACTGGAATTTTATGTATGCTACCATGAGACCAACTGACTCTGCCCCTAACCTACATACCGGCCACAGGTACGACCTTGACATGTGACTGAGTGTGCAGTCCTACCAATGTGCCTTTCATTGTCACAAGAATGAGCTGTGACTGACTTTCCCAGCCTTAAAGGCTTTTCAGTATGACACGCTGGGCAAGCGATCGATTGTCCCCTAGTCCTGTACTCCTTTCACAGGCACCAAGAGGTCATCACTTACTTGGCTCCAGTGCTTCCAACTTTAACAGGCTCAGTCGAGTGACACCTCCCCACGTTTTTGCAACCCCAGAGGTCATGTGACCCGCACTGGCTCTGAGGAGTTGAGTCACCCTTGGGCCCTGAAGGTGGATTCTAGAAACTCTCTCTTACTCTATCCCTTGAGTCACAGGTTCTTTAAAACACCTTTCTGGGACACTGGCTAGCACCTCCCCTCACTTGCCAGGAAACAAACCACCCTGGCTATCATGGCCTAGGTAAGGCATGGCATACTGTCGGCCGTCAACATTTTGAACAGGTGTTGCACTGCGGCTGGACATGCATACAGCCTGATAGATGAGCATTCAAAACCTTTTCGAAGAGGTTGACACCTCTGTGCCTGTCTAGAACATAATTACTTAGACTGGGGTGAGGCTGTTCTAAATAACAATGACCTCCTAGGTTACTGCAACTTTCAATACATGCAATACATGGAAAAACCAAAGACTCAGTAAAAACAGGTATCAGAGTGGCAGCAGCAGGTTTGTCATGGTGCTGATGTGGAATGTCATCTAAGTAAGAATGGAGTCACAACTCTCATACGTACTCACTCATCTACACATACATTTCTCTAGTCAGTTAAGCACCTGTTCCAGACATCTGTCTGTAACCTACATGTCAATCATGCCTGAACCGACAGCTTGTACAGCTCAAATGGAAGAGTGCGCGAATTGCCTTCTGTGAGAGAGGGAAGCTTGCTTTGCTATTGCCATGCTTTCCCTAGACTGTGAAGAAGTAAAGCTTGCACTGCTGTTGCCTGATTTGTACCTGCCTGTGCCGATGCTACCCTAGCAGTACCTGTCCTCTGAAGAAGGAATGCTTGCACTTTTTCTGCCCAAGGTGCAGCTTTTCTAGGGGGTGCTTATAAACACAATTGATCATTTGAATGCCCTTGCAAAACATGGCAAGGCCAGTCTGAAGCTTTTTTTAGACCCAGGGCAAAGCTAGTTGTGTGGCCCTGCACCAAAGATCCTGGTGTCAATCACAGCTTTCCAACTTGACCAATCTGTGTGACACAGTAAAATTACTTTTACCCCGCTGCTTCCTTTTTCAGTGATCAGCGCATTTGAGAGCTACTTGAAATAATTTAGTTTAGGATGCGCACTGTACAAAAACCTCTTTGTATATGGATTAATAGACCGAAGGTTTGCTCCATCTATGACAACAGTAACAGCCTTGTATTGGTGGCATAAGACAAGTGACTTCCTTCTTGGGTCACTAATAAAATTGTCACTAGAGGAGAAGTGGGAAAGAATGCAATATCCATTTAGGATCTGAATTGCACAACATCTAGAAATCTAGGGAACTTGTTTTCAGTCTCAGCTTCCAAGCTTGACCTAATAGCATGTCCCAGGGCAATTAATTTTCTCCACTGTGCCTCCTTTTCCTTGATCCCCACATTTGAGAGCACCTTGAAATATTTTAGGGTGCACAATGCACAGCAACCTCTCTCCTGTATGGGTTACTAGACCATAATGTTGCTCCATCTATAAAAATAAAACATTTGTATAGGCGGAACAAGTCAACAGGCTTGCTTCTTAAGTCATTAATAAAATTGTCACAGCAGAGAGGGTGTGGTTCGCTATTTACAATAAAGGCCGCTCAGAGCAGTTATATAATCCAAGATGCTAAAATGAAACAAACTAAAATAGTCTTTTTATGTAAAAGTTTGCACCTCAGCTATAAAGTACCAGTCACCAACATTTGCAGAAGAGCGGGAGGTCCTGGCTGAGCCAAGAGCAGTTTCCTTAAGCATCCAAGATACAGGTTTTCCAAACAGGCTGTACCACAGATGGGGCTGCAGAGAATTATGGGAGCCAGCGGTCTCACAACCACTGCCCTATTGCGACTTGTAGTGAGCCAGGACATGCTTTGGCTTTGGGTGAATAGTTTGTGGTCCCAAAGTCTATGCACTCCTTCTGCCGACACTCAGTGACTGGTGAGTGTGGGTTTTCAGAGCAGGCATGGTCTGCTTCATAGTGCAGGCTGAGATTACCATGATTTGATCTGGGAAACATGTGGCATACTGACAACCCACCACAGTAGCCCATTGGAAGGACTGCCCCTTCATCCATCCCCCTTCTGAAGCTAGTGAATATGCACTATGATGCAAGAGTTGTTTATATTCCTGGGGAGGACGCTTGAACCCAAAGGAGCAGTATACTAGCAATTAAACATATAGATGGAAAAGAGAAGTAGGATCCATTTCCGAGCTCCTCTGTTTTTAATCATGTGGAAGAAAGACCCCACTAGAAACATTTTTAGCTCACCTACATACAACTGTATTATAGGTCTGACAGTTTAACAAAGGAAGTAAGTAAATGTCGACATAAGTGACGTAACCTCACTCAAACAAGGAAACATAGGAGTAGGAGGCTGCACAACCAGTGTTCGCAAATACTATTAATGCTTCCCAGTGCATGATATGGACTCCACTGATAAAACCTACCTTATTTGGTATGTGAGCATTCATCATCCTATATCAGCACATGAACATATGGTAATTCTAGAAACAGGTTTGGCTATTTCTTGCAGCAGTTTTTAGGTCTCGCCTTGGCAGCGCATGCGCTGCATGCGCTGTCTTAGCGAGACTTAAAGTAATCTGTATATTGGCTTCAACTCCGTGTAATTTCTCCTGCCCCTTGCGATTGGTTTAAGTCTGGCATTGCTGTTGTGTTCTTGATTTCTGTTGGCTGTTGATCCTATGGTTACTTCCGTGTAGTCCCGAAGCAGCGGCAGGGACATCTTAAGGATTTTGGGGGCCCTGGGCCAAACATATTTTGGGGGCCCCTGTTCAGAGCAGCTTTGAATTTATGATCCAATTTGAGCCCCTGTTTCCCACGCCGTTTCCGCTTCCTCAGCTGCGTTAGCGATCCAGTTTGCATCATAGGCATTAGCCTATACATTCCCGATGTAAACGGACGCGTGCAGCTGACAGCAGTAGGATTTAGTGTTTCCTGCCCTGCTACTAGGTTTTTAATACTTTTTAAATTGTATATGTGTGGCTGAATTACTCTGTGCTTTTTAACAGTTTCTCCTACCTACGCGCACTTGCACTTTACTTTATTCTGCTTGCCTACACCTCCTTAGCTGCTCCAATTCGCATCTCGCTTTTCCTCCAGTCCTGGTCCGCCGCGGCTGATACACCGATTGTGCGGAGGGCTGGGGCTACTATCAGGCTCCTCACTTCCGCCCACGCAGTTTCCGCTTCCTCAGCTGCGTTAGCGATCCAGTTTGCATCATAGGCATTAGCCTATATATTCCCGATGCAAACGGATGCACGCAGCGGGCGCGCCACTGGCGCGCCAAAAGCATGCCCGTCTGCGCTTGTCAGCGTCCCGGAGGCGTCCGGCGCCGGCCATGCTGCCCAACTCCCCTCCGATGAGTTTCTTCCACTATATTACAATAGGGAAAAACTGCTTAGCCTTAGGCGGCTACCATTATGTCAGTGTACAGCGGCTGATCCGAGCTTGGAGGTAGACTTTCGATACAAAAAGTGCAACTGGTCTCTCCTGCAGTCCAGGAAACTCGCACCCAAGATCCTCCCACGCAACAATAAGTGTAAAAACAATAAGAAAACAGAGGACTTAAAGGCCACCCTTTTAAATTGTCGCTCTATGCAAAAGCATGAACCACACATTTATGACCTACTGTTAGACGAACAGCCTGATCTTTTATTTCTCACTGAGAAGTGGCTGTCTGAAGCCTCAAACCCTACTATCACCTCGGCCATCCCTACGGGTTATAAAATCCTTAGGAGGGACCGACCGAGTGGGAAGGGGGCGGTGTCGCCATAATTTACAATCAAAAACTAGACTGCTCTCCCATCCCGATGGAAAACATCGAGGGCGCAGAGTCCTTAGGCTTCCGCTGTACCTTATCCCCCATCATAGCATAGCTGGTTTTCTGATTTACAGACCTCCCGGTGCAATTGGAAATGTTATTACTACGCTTAATACAGCCACCACCTCCATGGACTTAAAATACAACAACTGCCTTATTCTGGGAGATTTCAATATACATATGGACAATGGAAAAGACCCTCAAACAATTTCCTTGTTGGAGACGCTGCAGGCCTGCAACATGTTTCCATCTATTTCTTTGGCCACCCATGGGAAGGGCCATACCCTAGACCAAATCTTTCACAACTTTGAAATATCAGTAAGCCTACCTCTTCCCATTACCTGGTCTGACCACCTCCTATTAAAATTCGTCATTCCCAACTCTGCACAGCCCCTCGGACTAACTCAGGGCAGAGGGTCCCTAATTACAGAACGTTCCATAAAATATCCATCCCGATGTTAGCAGACGCCATCGGTCATTCCTCACCGGAGCTGTCTGGCTGCCCGATTCGGACGCCCTCTCAATAGATTCATGGCTCCGAGCCAACATTGGTGCAGCAGTACCGATTGTTTCCCGCTCCTCAAAGAGGTCGGCCCCACCGAGCTCCATGGTTTAACGATTCCCTCAGACCTAGCAAAAGAAATTGTAGAAAAATGGAACGAAAATGACGTAAATCCTATCTACCTGAGGACAGGAAGGTGTATAAAGACACCTTAAAAGCTTATTACATTCTCGTGAAGGCAGCCAACAAAAACTTCTTTCAAAGCAAGATAGAAAATGCCCAAAATAAGAGTAAGGAAATCTTTAGCATAGTTAAATCCTTTACCGCCCCGAAAGCCAGCACAAAGGAAGGGCCATGCACGGAAGAATGGTCTAAGCAAATAGCTCAATTCTTCCACAAAAAGATCTCCGTGATCCAACAAGCCTTCACTAACATCTCAGAGGAAGAACTGACCTTCTACCTTAGTTCTAATAGCAAATTTCACCTCTTGGATCCTCCATCTTTACTAACTTTCCCTGAGTTTCAGCTTGAAGAGTCACTGACCCTTCTCCAAAGCATTAAGTCTGGCTCTCCTACCGACCCATGTCCAGCGAATATCCTGAACCTATTAGCTCCCACCATAAACCTCACGGTAAACCAGCTCTTTAATGCTTCCCTCTCCTCAGGCAACATGCCGAAATTATGGAAGAATGCTAAGGTTCTTCCACTGATAAAAAAGGCTAACGCCAAACCGATGGAGCCTGCCAACTACAGGCCAATCTCCCTTCTTCCGGCCCTCTCCAAAGTATTAGAGAAGCATGTAAACAAGGCCCTCCAAAAACACATTGAAGATGGGAAGCTCCTTCATGAGTCCCAATCCGGTTTTAGGGCTAACTACAGTACGGAGTCCGCTCTGCTGGAAGTGACTGAATTTCTCATGGGTAAGCTGGACCAGGGAGGCAAGGCTGATCCAGCGGTATACCAACAACAGATACTCTACTACCATATACTCACCTGGGCCCATAAACACACACAACTGAGTAGACCGCTGGTTTAGTTAAAGTTTCATATTTCAAGATTAGTTATTTCTTATTCCTAACTAACCTTTTCACTGATCAAAAAGTTCTTTCCTCTGGTCGATGGACCATTAGTTGAACTAGTTGATGGTGATAATTAACATAATTCTTAACTATTCTTTTCTTTAAAATAAAAGATCACAGACTCGGGGAGTTTTAAAACCTTTATCTAAATTAAATGCATGTGAACCATTTCAAAATTACAGTGCAATCACCATCTTTCTTAGGAGAGAAAATTCAATTGATTAAACACCAAGCATATACTTCGGACTCATACAATGATCAATGCTCAGAAAGGGAGAGGACAGAGAGAAAAGAACATCTGCAAATAACATGAAATTATAATTACCAAGAATGGTGTGAAAGACGAAACCCCCTGGCCAAAGGGCTGGTAAGGGTCCCCCAGGATAGGTCAGGAGACAAAGACTTCAGGACAGGATAGTTGACCTCTCTAGAATACCGACGATTGCGCCGCACCCCTCTCTGACATTCTCTTCCTCCTCGAGATTCTTCTGCGATCTTCTGATCTAACCCAATTAAGTTAGGATAGAAAGTTCTGCTTCAGGTTCTGCATTCGGTTCTTCATCAGCATCTCACAGCATCTCTCCCAGCAACAGCATCTCCGACTCACAGCATCTCCAGTCCCCAACTTCTAACTGACTAACTAAAGCTACCTTAATTATACCTTCGTTTCTTCATGTTCCACCCACTAAAGTTTCAATATCGTAAAAATACGAAATATGATTGGTCAGGCAAGGGGGAAGCTCCATCACACCATGCTTACATGTCATCAAAATCAGTTCAACTATTGTTCGCAAACCCCTCCCCTTAATTTTTTTATTCATGTATTGAGTTCCCATACATATCCACATTTTATTTTGCAACATTATTATAACTTCATGAATCAGAGTCTTCTTCGCTGAATTTTTCACCATCCGTTCCCAGGGCACATCATCTGCGACCTTGGCTCCTGTTCAGCATTTAGGTCATCATTCCGAGTTAACTTTCAGTGGACATGCGCAGTCGCTTCCTCACTCAGCTTAATTCAGTTATGCGTGAGAGGCCCAAATGCGCACTAATAATAAAATCAAAAAGACAAATATTAATTTCACAAATAAATGGTCACACTGTATACCTCCCACCTCTACTCTATTCCCCTTTTCTCATTAATACTTTTCCCGCATCAGCATTAGTAAAATAGCTTGTTTTCGTTTCAGCTAAGTAGATGCCATGCATGCGAGTCTTGAAGACTCAATTTTAGTGTCTTCTGCTCATGCGCTAGAATTTCCCTCCAAGCGTTACCTCGTCATACTGCGTAGATGAAGTTGACGCATGCGCACAACAGTTTCCCTGTTAAAAGCGGTATTAGTCCGTCTTCATTGTTATCCGCATTAGTACACACATAAGCAAGCTTCACAAACCCGCGTGTTCATGTGGTGCGTATTAGTTATTCACAAACATAATTATTAATTTGTTAATAAATTATACGAGTGGATTGCCTCCGAGCAAGTCTCTTTCTCACGAGATCTTGCTCCATCAAGGCTGTTCTGATACAGCTCGATCTGTCGGCGGCCTTCGAAACGGTCCCACATGAGAGGCTCCTGGAGAGACTTGCTAACATCGGCGTGGGGGGACCGCCTTAACATGGATGTCATCCTTCTTGGTAAATAGATCTCAGGACATCTGGCTGCCCCCTTTCTCATCCCCGGTTCCGGCCATGAATGTAGGTGTCCCTCAGGGCTCCATTCTCAGTCCTACGCTTTTTAATATATATCTATCCCCCTTGCATTTCTGGTAGAGGAAGAGGGCGCCAAAATTGTTTCCTATGCTAATGACACTCAGCTGATTTTTACATGTGAAAAAGGAACCGACTTTGACGGAGCAATGATTAGGTCTTGCCTCACAAAGGTTTTTAACTTGCTTAAGATCAATCAGCTGAAGTGCAATACTGACAAAACTGAAGTTGTTTTCTTTGGTAATCCAGAAACGCCTAACTGGAGCTCTTGGTGGCCAAAAGATCTGCCGCCCCGCCTGCGGAAAAGGAGAAAGTCAAAAACTTAGGAATTGTCATAGACAAGACACTCTCCATGCGCATTCAAATCCAAAATCTAACTGGCGCTTGCTTTGGCATACTCCGGATGCAAAAATAATTCCTGCCACTGTTACTGCTTGGGAGTAGAAAGATCGTGGTGCAGGCTCTGGTGACATCAAAGCTTGACTATGTCAACAGCTTGTACCTCGGTCTTCCCAAATCCCTTATCCAGCGCCTACAAGTGGTACAAAACGCGGCGGCCAGAGCCATCCTGAGACCTAAACCCAGATCTAGTATGACCCCTATTCTTAAGTCTCTACACTGGCTCCGCATAAAAGAACAGATCGACTTCAAAGCGATGACCATCTTCTTTAAAGCTTTCCACGGCTTAGGAGCCGGCTACCTAAATAAGCGCATTAATCGCTACATAACATCTAGACCCCTGAGATCTTCCAATGCCAACCTGGCCATCGTGCCTAAAATATGCTGTGCCCGCACTGGAGGCAGATCCCTCGGCTTTCTAGGTGCAAAATTGTGGAATAGACTCCTGAGTCTCTGAGACTAACCACAGACCTACTCTCTTTCAGGAAGAACTTAAAAACCTGGCTTTTTAATAACTTATAGGTCTTTTACGCACGTTTTCCTCCCGCTGTCACGCGCCAGGACACTCTAGTCTGAGTAGCTGCGCGATTTATTAAATACACTATTTAATTTCATTTCATTAGGTCCCTGGCAGTGCAAAGGAACACTCGTCCAAATTCTAAGGGCCTTATTTATGAGGCCTTGTTTCACTTTTATGCCGCTGGTGCGTCACTTTTTGTGACGCACCGGCAGCGTAAAAAATGTGCCATGTTGCGCCCTATTTACAAAGTGACACATCTAGGCAGATGCGTCACTTTGTAAACCCTAGCACCACATTATACCTGCGCCAGGTATAATGTATGCAGGGTGGGTGTTCCCCCGCAAAACCCTCGTAGAAGTGGCGCATTGAAATCTATGAGAACTCAGTGCGCCACTTCTAGGGCGCCATTGCATCAATATCTTACACCAGCTTCACAGCAGGCGTAAGACTGATGCAGGCCCTTTCACATGGGGCTTGCCCCATGCGAAAGGACACATTGCTGGAGTTAAGTCTATTTTCAGACACATCCCAGCAATGCATCACTTTTGCGCCTACAGATACGTCAGAAATACTAACGTATCTGTAACTCCTTGCGACATGATGCGTCATACAGTAAATATGACGCATCCATCATGTCGCAAGGAGGGCGCACTAAGAAGTGACGCATCCCTGTTTTCACACAGCGATGCGTCACTTCTCATAAAAAGGCCCTAAATGTGTTTACATCTAATATTCAGGGATGGTTATGTGTGTTTTCAATATTGTAACACAGCAGCAGCTCACCAATATTACTGCAAA
This sequence comes from Calotriton arnoldi, assembly GCA_963921515.1. Classification (NCBI taxonomy): domain Eukaryota; kingdom Metazoa; phylum Chordata; class Amphibia; order Caudata; family Salamandridae; genus Calotriton; species Calotriton arnoldi. Next base: position 371,678 of record CAWUFW010004877.1, read on the forward strand.
TAATCTCTGTGATGCCCTCCCATTTCTTATATGTTAGGCCTTGTTTTGATCTAAAAGAAACTTTTTTATGTATATTGCATGAAACATAAAGACAACATTTTTCTGCAAAATGGCTGTACTGAACTCTCACACATCAGGTACATAAAAAATAAATTGAAGGAAAACAGTGTTTAAAACAATCTGTTTAAGAAATAGTCAAGGTCATTAGGGCAAAACTCTAGAGAACGGAGCTGACTCTGTCAGGGGGCCCCCTGAAAGGCTGGGGCCCTGGGCCAGAGCCCACTTTGCCCATGCATTAAAACGTCTCTGTACAATTGGCCGCAATCCCAGGGATGGTGGCCTGCATGGATAAGCAGACCACCATGTCCTTGATTGTGTTTAAATAAAGGCATCTTTTTTTTTAATGCAGCCCATTTTCCTTACAGAAATGGGAATGCAATTAAAACAAAAGGTTTTTCGTTTGTGATAAGTTTCACTGAGAGTTGGTGGTGGTCCTGTTGACCACTGCCAATTGTCCCTGAAGCTCACTTCAAGATTCACAAAAGGGATGGGGTTGAAAGGGGACCCCTTTGCAAATCAGTTAGCAACCTAAATTGGGGGTAGGTAACTCTTCAATGTTTTGCAACCTGATTACAGCTGTAAAACATTGACACATCAGGATCAAAATCCCTATTGGAAGAGATGTCCAAAACACATCTCTTCCAAGTAGCAATTCTGAAACCATTTCTAAACCCATTTAGCGATTTTACACGTGGACCTAAATTCTTAATTGATAGTGTCCAGATTCAATTGAGTTAATAGCAAGATTGGCACATCTTTTTTATTGTCAAAACTACACTCTACTTTAACTGCTTGAATGCGCAGGGCGAGGTGTTTGCATCCTCCACAATACTTCTGGAATGCAAACGTCGTGAACATCTTGTCCTTCACATTCAGGAACAAAACCCTTCTGGTGCATGCACTAGAGGGGTTTCCTTTTGAAAAATAATGTTGGGATCCAAAGGAAGAGTTTATGCTGACATCACACTGACTGAAAGTGAAGGCAGCCGGCGCCATTAGCGATGACTGGTTTTACCTTTATTGTTGTTGAAGGGACATAATTCAGCCCCCGAACCCTGATCGAAGCCAGAAAGTACAATGTCCCCTTTCCACCATTTTCTCCACATTGCATTTTATGGCCTCTCGTGTTGTGGGTGATAAGTACCAGCCACATAGGTAGAGTCTCATTTTTATCAAGAGAAGTGTGGGATTGCTGGGTAGTAGCAATTTGTGGGTCTCTGCCTTTTTCCGGAACATTCCCTCACAGACTCACAGAAAACCACTAGGCTGAAGGTCGAGTGGACTATAAATGTCAACGGAACCCTGAAATGCTACTATAGGACCATATTACACATGTTACTCGTTGTATATTTTTTATAATAGATGATTTATTTATTGATTTTAGTACTATTCAGAAAGATTTAGAGTCATCCTTTTATTGTTTGCATGAGGCTCAGTTATGTCTGTCAAAGTTTTGAAAAATTAGTGTTTTTGTTGGGGATGATGTGTTAATATTTAAAATATGTTTTATGCTACATTCTGTATCATAAATCAAATTTTAAATTGAAAGCGGTTTGTAGGAACATTAAAAACATGCATTCTAAAATATGCTTTTCTTTTGTAGTACATTGACACTGTAGAGTAAGCATTTCTGGGCATATATAGGGGTATGTGAAACATACATAATTTGCTGAAGCGTGACTACACAAAATTACCACAAATTAGAGTAATTCTGTGAAATGCACCTCACACCCAAAAAGTACCTAAATGGTCTATTTGGATAAAAATTCAACTCGAAAATGTAATTTCAAACTGATTTCCAGTCACTTGCATTCAAATATCTGATGATTCCTATTCGAATTTGTAGTTCTGTACTCAAAAATTACCCGAGCGTTCAGCTAGGTAAAAAAATCTACCTGAAATGTTTGCTGACCAACCATGTTAAAGTTACTGCTACTCTCATTAAAACATTGTTGCTCGCATTCAGATTTGTAGTTTTGCAGTCAACAATTACCCAAATGGTCCGATTGAGTAACAAATTTACCTGAAAAGCTGCTCATGTTAAATAAATTACCTGAAAAGTACGTTTTACGTTAAAATTTCTCCCTGAAAGAAATTACGCAAAGTGGCATAATGGTATAATCTTGGTAATTTCAAGAACATTTCTCTGCACAAATTTGCCAAAATGACACTAATTCTGCCAGCATAATTAAAATTTCCCCCATGCATAGGCACATTTAAAGAAATAAATTAAAATATAATGTGTTCCCTGCTTAAAATGTTTATTGTCACACACTGGATATTTAAAATAAATAACGAGTAACTGTGTAATATGGACCTTTATTTCTATTGTGGGGTTTCTTTGACATTCATAAACCTTATGCAAGAAACTGGGCTATTGGTTCATGGGCGTGGAAGCCACACTCAGGTAACAATCACAGTCCTTATGAAGGTGAACCACAAAAGGCACTAATATAACCTGTGCTTAACCCTCTGGTAGCTTGACACAAAAGCAGTCAGCACTGCGCAACACATAAACAGCAATAAAGTAAAAACACAGCACAAGAAAAATCTCAACCCAATTTAGGAAAACAGAGAACATTTTAATTAATAAAATGGCACCAAAACAAACTAAATCCATTCAGTAGAACCAGATTAATGAATTGTTAAAGTTTTTGTGAAATCTAGCACCTAACAGTGGGTAGCTGGTCGCGTGAGACCAGATCAAAGTCAAAAGTTAAGACCAACCACAGTGAAGCGCACGCTGGATACAAGAGGTAGATTGGGCCTGTTCCAGTTTACCTTCAGACTTAGAAACATTTTGGAAGAAAAGTCCAGGAGAAGGTAGAGTTTAGCAGGGCAAAGCAGCAGGCTGTGTCCGAGGAGGAGTCATTGTCGCCGGGGATCCGCTAGACGAAGTATTGGTGAAGCTGTCAAAAATGGCTGGGTAAAAGCTCCGAATGGGAAAAGCTGGACTTCCAGGATGAGGAAGTCCTCATCATCGATGGGGCCCTGGACGCCATAGAGCCAGGTGAAGTATTTTACCTTTGGACTGAGACAATTATTGTAAGTTGGAAACCTCTAGTGGGACAAAACTGCAGGTTATAGCTTCAGAGGGCTCCACAAGGCTCTATGCAATTGCTGACAGCTGTAGCTGAAAGGGATTTGCTTCTGCAGAGAAGAGCATAGCGGTAGCTACCATGAAGTCAGGCACCTTGGGTGGATCAGCTGGCAAGAGGGTACTGTAGATTCTCCAGAAAGTTTTTGGTGAAAAGTTTTCTAAGTCCCAGGTTTTAGGGTTAGGTAGGCATAGTACCACCAACACCACTTCCAAGGGTCCAGGACCTGGAGGGGCACCACTTGGGAGGGGGGGTCAGGATTCACTCTTGCAGAGTCTAGGTCCAAGGTTCAAGGCATCAGGAGCTTGTTATGCCACTCTAGTTCACACAGAAGGCTGTCAAACTAGGCTTTGGAGTACCTTCTGGTGGTCCTGGTTTCAAGAAGATGGTTCATTTCTACTTTAAGCACAAGGATTTTTATCTTCAGACCTAAACAAAGCTGCAGGCTTTACCTGGAGCTATCACAAAGTCAGTCCGACCGGCGATGCCCCTAGGGCGGATTGGCTGGCAGGTAGCGTCCTGGCCTTCTGAAAAGTCTCTCCTTCCCCTGTCAAGGCTCCAAGAAGTCTGGGATGACAAAAGGCTGGTATCAGGGTCCTTTGTGTGTGCTGAAGGCAAGCCCTTTGAACGTTCAAGTGGTGCAGGGAACAGCTCCGACTCAGTCATCCTGGCAGGATGGCCCATCCTGCCCACACTTAGTTCCCTTTGTGTCACTGTCTGAGAGGAATACACAAACCCCAACAGCAAAGCCATTCACAGCCATGTGACCTAGTACACTGTCAGAAGGTACAAATTGTTAGGACAAGAAAACGCCAATTTTCAAAACTGGCATTTTCAGAATTGTAACTTAAAATCTGATTTCACCAATAAAGAGGATTTTAAGATACAATTAATTTGAGTCCAAACAGCAGATTTCTCTCTGCTCCCAACCTAAAGTTACCACTTATTAAATGTAATAAGGTTACGCATTGATAGCCAATGGAAGAGATAGCCCTTACAGTACTGAAAAATGAATTTAGGAGTTTTTCACTACCAGGACATGTAAAACCTAAACCCACATGTCCTACTTTTAATACCCTTCACCCTGCCCTATGGGCATTTAGGGCCTACCCTAGGGGTGAGTTGTACGTATAAAAGAGGGAGGTTTAGGTCCAGAGAAAGGTTTATTTTGCCAGGTTGAAATGACAGTTTAAAACTGCAACGCAGGCTTGCAGTGGCAGGCCTGAGACATATTTTAAAGTGCTACTTTAGTGGGGTGCACAATGAGGCCCACTAGTAGCATTTAATTTACACACCCTGGGTACATGTAGTACCATATACTAGGGGCTTACAAGTAAATTAAATGTGCCAATCAAGGAGTAGGACAATTTTACCATGTTTTCGGGAGAGGGCACAAGCACTTTGGCATTGGTTGGCAATGGTAAAGTGCACAGAGTCCAAAAGGTTTGGGGGTGACACTGCAGAGAGGGCCAGGTCCAAGACCTTATGAAATATGTTTTTCAGAAAACTACAGAGCAATACATTTGTGGTTATATTTTCAGAATGTTTGGTACATTCTATCACCCCCCAGGCGACAATCTCCCCTTCATTGAATAATTAATGGAAATCATCTCCGGCAATGTGGATTCAGCCCAGCCCCACATTTACCTTGGGGACTTTAACCTTCACTGGTCTAACACCAATGACCAAGCAGTCTCATGCCTCAATTCCTTCTTGAATGACCACGAATTGATTCAACACTGTGACCAGCCTACTCACATTAAAGGGGAAACTTTAGACCTCATCATCTCCAAAGGTCATACCATCTCATTGGATTCCATCATACCATGTGATTGGTCAGACCATCACATCATCTCCTTCCATATTAACGCTGAGGTTTATCAGAGTAAGGCTCAAAAACCAAACCAAAGATTTGGAAAAGGGACCTCAGAGATATCAACACAGCTGACCTAGCAACCCGCTGTAATCGGGCCCTCTCTCCCCAATTGGACATACTTGAAGTCCATGCTCTCACAGACTTCTACAACTCTTCTATTTCCAACATCATGGATTCTATGGCCCCACTACAACAAAAAAATGCACCTGCAAAAATATCAATGGCAACCTAAACTCGGAACGTCTCAATCTAAGGGCCATAGAACGTACCTGGAGATCCACTCCATCTGCGGACCATCTAAAAAAACCTTAGAGCAGCCAGAAGTTTGTATAACAAACAAATCAAGACAGCGAAGGCGGAGTATTTCAGATCCCAACTTAACCAAGCGGCTAATCGACCCAACAAACTGTTTGAACTGGTTAAACAACAATCGGTGGTTGCCCCTAACCGATCGGCCTCTGAAGTCAGACCTCACTCATGTGATGATCTGGCTACCTTCTTTACTGAGAAAACTAGACTTATTAACATGGATCTGGAAACCAGGAGGGTTCTACTGCTACCTAATGAACCTGCACCCCCACGGGCCGAACCAGACAAGATAGCACCTTGTAGCGGTGGTATCAAGAACAACGCTTCCTGGGACACCTTTACCCCCTTCTCTGAAAATGATATCAAAAAGGTTCTTCGAACTATCAACCCATCTAATCACTTCAGTGACCCGTTACCACCTTCCATCTTCAAAGTGATCAAGGATGAAATCTCCCCATTCTGGACAAAGATCGTCAATGCATCTTTGGCACAAGGCACGATCCCAGAATGCCTAAAAGAGGCTCAGGTAACTCCGATATTAAAAAACCCACAGCTGACAGTACAGATCTTAACAACTTCCGACCTATCTCCAGCATCCCCACTCTAGCCAAACTCCTTGAAAAATGCGTCCAGTCACAACTATGTGCGTACATCGAAAATTTCCATCTCCTGGACCAACACCAATCTGGCTTTCGTAGTGGGCACAGAACTGAATCGGCTCTTACCCACGTGATGGATGACATCTTAATAATGCTCGATCGTAATGAATCCTGCCTCCTTATCCTACTTGACCTTTCCGCCGCATTTGACACGGTCAATCATGACAACCTCCTATTCATTCTTGAGCATAGGATGGGCCTTTCGGGTCAGGTGCTGCTTTGGTTCTCATCCTTCCTGCAGCACAGGACCCAAAGAGTGAAAGCGAACCACTCTCTCTCCCAGCCATCCCCAGTCAGCATGGGGGTTCCCCAAGGGTCCTCCTTATCTCCCATTCTCTTCAATTTGTTCCTGGAACCATTAGCTAATGTTCTAAAATCTTTGGACATTCGCTTCCATATGTATGCAGACGACACCCAACTCTATCTGAAAATCTCCTCCCCGGATGATATCGCTTCACTCAACTCCACCCTACTGACGACCCAAAATTGGTTAACTGAGGACCACCTACTGCTAAACACCGCCAAAACAGAATTCCTCCTCATCTCTCCCCCGAAACATACTCCTATAATCGACCTATGGATGAGCCAACTCACCGCCTTCAACTGCTCCCCCGCACTATCGACTCAGCTAAATCTCTAGGAATTACCCTGGACAAGCATCTGAATATGAAGACTCACATTAGCAACGTGTGCAAGGGAGCTACCACCTTCTAAGAACACTCAGGAATCTCAAACCTTTCCTACCTCAAGCAGATTTCAAACAAGTGGTCCAAGCGCTTATCTTGCCGAGACTTGACTATGGCAGTGCTACGCTATGTGGCCTCCCCAAATACACTTTGGCCCCCCTAAAGGCGTCATTGAACGCGGCGGCCAGATTGATCACGGACACTAAGAGAAAGGCACACATCTCCCCGGTTCTATAATCTCTAAACTGGCTACCTTACGAAGCTAGAATTCAACTGAAGATTGCCTGCCTATCACACAAAGCCCTACACTTCAAAACCCCCATCTACCTCGCACAAAAGCTAGAACTATCTGGAGGGGTAGACCGTCAAGGAGTGCAAATTCCCTCCTTTTAAAACCACAGATCTTCAGCAAAAAAGAACATGCCAACGAGCCTTCTCTGGCTCTGCTCCAAAAATTTGGAACTCTCTTCCACCGGAAATTCGGAGGATCTCCTCAAAGGATACTTTCAAACTGGAAGCTAAAAGATTCCTCATGAATAAGTTCTTACCTTAACATGAGAGTCATTTGTTAGCTCTAAGCGCATCGGACATACCATAGCATTTGTTATTATCCCTGTTTAAGTTTATGATTTTGTCTGGTCATTATTCCCGTACATGATTATTGTATTTACTCCCCTTAAGTCATTAGGCCCCATCGCCTAACCCACTCGTCGTTCTCCCAGGTGTATAATTGATCTGGTAGGTGTTCACCATTTGTTTCTATGCCATTAGACTCCCCATCTGACTCACTTTCTGTTTATCGTTTTGATATTGGTTATTATGTCTGTATATGATTATTGTACTTACTCCCTTACGTCACTTTGCTCCATCGTATAGCCCATTCCCCGTTCACTCAGGTTTATGAATGATCTATCATGTGTGCATTAACTGATTCAATACCCATTAGATCCACCATATTAGTCGCATGTTTCGATTTGTTACCTCTTTTCCCTCAAACTGTAAAGCGCTCTGATATCCTTCGGGATCAAGTTCGCGCTATATAAAACTTTATAAATAAATAAAATAAACTAGAGCTTGTAAGGAAAATATGTCGATTGATTACTGGTCACATTTAAACAAGATGTTTATGGCAAAAATGTGCACATGGTGATTTTTACAGACCTGTGTCCTGAGGCATTTTTGAAATATATATATATATATATATATTGACAAAGTCTTCTAGTAAGCCGAAACGCGTCTCTCGCTTATTTTTGGGATTAAGGATGACCTGATTAAATAAAACAGATGCCGTATCCTGACTGCCTCGAGTCTGTGCCTCCTTCCATGGATAACTCTGTGGGAGCTGGGTGTTTGTGTATATATATATATATATATATATATATATATATATATATATATATATATATGTGGAAAAAGTTTATTGGAAACACTCATATAATGAAAATTGCAGAAGCAGAACAAACATAATCAATGTTAAAATGTGCCTAGTCTTCTATTTTACCAGACATCCCCTCTCTCACCACTTTCATTTTACCTATATATAGCAGAGGTAAGCAACAGCACTTGTCAAGTATTCTTGGAAGCGCGATTAGTAGATGTGATGAGGATTTCTTTCTAATGCCTTTCAACCTGTTGGATCTCAAATGAAAATTAGATTGGATATTTCAGAGGTGTGTCCATTCAGCTCAAAGGAGGTGGACAATGAATGGGAGGGTGAACTGGTTTGAAATATACAGAGACATTTGGGGGCCGATTCCGATCTCGGTCGGAGGCGCACCCAATACCATTCGGTCGGGAAAAAGCCATGCGAAAGCCTGTTTCCCGACCGATCCGTACAGCACACCGAACGAGTAAGTACGATGCGCACAACAGCACAGAATCCGGCCGAGCCGTACTCACCCAAACCAGGTCCTGTTCCCCGACCGAGGCGAATCCGGAAACGCTGAATCGAGTCGCACGGAAGGAAAAATGCAGCTCCGTCCGGCCGAACAAGTACGATGCACTTCCCGTACGCGCCGAACCCGTCGCTACGCACGGCACGTCAAAGCATCCGGGAGAGGCGCACATAAGCTCCGATTCGCGCCACAACACGATCCACGGCTACGAGACGAACACGCCAGCGACGAGGACAACGCGAAGCGACGAGGACGACGCGAAGCGACGAGGACGACGCGAAGCAACGAGAAGGACGAACGACACGAACCAACCATGAATCCCTTCGTCCCGATCATACCAATATTCCACATTTACTACCGGAACAGGCACGGACGCGTACGGCACAGAAGGTAAGTCAGACACCAACCACAAAACACATAGAACACGTACACGACACATCACACACACACAGAGGGATGCAGAATATACTTACACCAGCAACAGCAGCACCATAGGGGCGGGATGCCCATCACCAATGCCACATATGCACACAGGGGCCTGAATGCGCACCACCACCCCTACCCAGGGGGGCAGGATGCCTACCACTACTACCACCCTTAGCCAGGGGGGCTGGATGCCTACCACCACCCTTAGCCAGGGGGCTGGATGCCTACCACTACTACCACCCTGAGCCAGGGGGCTGGATGCCTACCACTACTACCACCCTTAGCCAGGGGGCTTGATGCCTACTACCACCTTGAGCCAGGGGGGCTGGATGCCTACCACCACCCTTAGCCAGGGGGGCTGGATGCCTACCACTAATACCACCCTTAGCCAGGGGGCTGGATGCCTACCACTACTACCACCCTTAGCCAGGGGGATGGATGCCCACCACCACCCTTAGCCAGGGGGGCTTGATGCCTACTACCACCCTGAGCCAGGGGGGCTGGATGCCTACCACCACCCTTAGCCAGGGGGCTGGATGCCTACCACTACTACCACCCTTAGCCAGGGGGGCTGGATGCCTACCACTACTACCACCCTTAGCCAGGGGGGCTGGATGCCCACCACCACCCTTAGCCAGGGGGCTGGATGCCCACCACCACCCTTAGCCAGGGGGCTGGATGCCTACCACTACTACCACCCTTAGCCAGGGGGGCTGGATGCCTACCACTACTACCACCTTTAGCCAGGGGGGCTTGATGCCTACTACCACCCTGAGCCAGGGGGGCTGGATGCCTACCACTACTACCACCCTCACCCAGGGAGGGCTGGATGCCTACCACTACTACCACCCTTAGCCGGGGGGCTGGATGCCCACCACCACCCTTAGCCAGGGGGGCTGGATGCCCACCACCACCCTTAGCCAGGGGGGCTGGATGCCTACCACTACTACCACCCTTAGCCAGGGGGGCTGGATGCCTACCACTACTACCACCCTTAGCCAGGGGGCTTGATGCCTACTACCACCCTGAGCCAGGGGGGCTGGATGCCTACCACCACCCTTAGCCAGGGGGGCTGGATGCCTACCACTACTACCACCCTGAGCCAGGGGGGCTGGATGCCCACCACCACCCTTAGCCAGGGGGGCTGGATGCCTACCACTACTACCACCCTTAGCCAGGGGGGCTGGATGCCTACCACTACTACCACCCTCACCCAGGGGGCTGGATGCCTACCACTACTACCACCCTCACCCAGGGGGGCTGGATGCCTACCACAACTACCACCCTTAGCCAGGGGGGCTGGATGCCTACCACTACTACCACCCTCACCCAGGGGGGCTGGATGCCTACCACTACTACCACCCTTAGCCAGGGGGCTGGATGCCCACCACCACCCTTAGCCAGGGGGGCTGGATGCCCACCACCACCCTTAGCCAGGGGGGCTGGATGCCTACCACTACTACCACCCTTAGCCAGGGGGGCTGGATGCCCACCACCACCCTTAGCCAGGGGGGCTGGATGCCTACCACTACTACCACCCATAGCCAGGGGGCTGGATGCCTACCACTACTACCACCCTTAGCCAGGGGGGCTGGATGCCTACCACCACCCTTAGCCAGGGGGGCTGGATGCCTACCACTACTACCACCCCCACTCATAGGATGGACAATGCATGACACAACCAGCACACCACAACCTAGGGAATGCAAGAAAAAGACATCCCCCAACACCATGACAAGCGTGTGTAGACTGTGTCAAATGCCTACAACACCGAACATGACTTTGAACATACAATGTGACCCCCTAGCACATGTGCCACACATATATGTGTGTGGCACCCACAATGCAAGCAGGCCATGACCATTGTGGCAATGGGGTCCAAACCCCCATCATCACAGTGACCAAAATGTAAGTGTGGGGTCCATAGCTGAAGCACATTTTGAACATTGTGGCAATGGGGTCTAAACCCCATCATCACAGTGAGCAAAATGTAAGTGTGGGGTCCATAGCTGAAGCACATTTTGAACATTGTGGCAATGGGGTCTAAACCCCCATCATCACAGTGACCAAAATGTAAGTGTGGGGTCCATAGCTGAAGCACATTTTGAACATTGTGGCAATGGGGTCTAAACCCCCATCATCACAGTGACCAAAAGGTAAGTGTTGACAAAGAACGAGGTGCAACTGCCAAACTGCATGGATGATTCCTGGTCACAGAACAAAAAACACATCAGTGGCAAAGTAGTGTATGTGTCCCATTGCAACATAAATTGGGTGAGCCAAATACTGCAGTGCAAATAAGACATACCTTTGGCCATGTGCAGACAAACAACACCCATGGGGGCTGACACCGTCAACATTCATCAATGACACAATGACAGAAGTGACCATCAGAATGCAGACCCACATATTTGCACCAATGGGCACACAAATGCAGATACCCTGTGGAGACTGCAGATGTGAGGTGAACAGATACCATACCATGGCAGCAATGGGACACACAAACCATGATCATTGTGCTGACCAATGACCTAGGAGTCCCAGGGACAGCAGGGGAAACCCACCAAACTACATACAGCCAATGGCACACCCAAGATATGCCAATGCAGTGGTGCAGATGCACAAACACAAACAGGCAGACCCACACTGCACATCATACACAACAGGTGAGGGGGGGGAGGTGCCAGTGTCCCCAGGCAACCACACAAAACATGAGGAGACCTGAATACAATCATACAGATGTGCATACAGTGCCACACAAAGGTAACTCATGGATCCAAATCCCCTATGTGGGCAAGCAGGCATTGTCAGATGAGAGGGAGCACAAATCACACAAGGCACGTAGGAACAGCAACTGACACAGCAAGACACAGACACACCACAGCACCACCCCCAGGGCCCCCACAATGTGGTGACCCTGGGCTGCATTACAATCCCACTGTGATGACAAAGCTAAATGTGGTTCACACTGTGAACCACAGTCATGTGTCCTGAGCAACAAACTACCATCACACCTACACAAGCACAAATCAATCAGCATGGCCAGTAAGCCAAGGCCAACATGGAGGCAGGGGCCTAGCCGGGCAACAACTCTCATCTGCACACACTCAACACCACACCCCTCGACCTCCAACAATGTGCAGCAGTGAAGTACACATGCACTGGTGACATTGCACATGCACCCATGACTATTCCAGGGTGGTGGGAGGGAACCAAGGTGCAGAAACACATGACACATGGCCACTCAACAAGACTCCTGAATGTCTGACACACTGCACACTACGCTGTACATGGACATGACGGCAATACCACACCAACCAATGGGATCCCAGCCACAGTCACACACCAATGAAGAAGCCAAGGTCACCCACAAAGAACACACATAGACAACAACCAACATTGCAGCCTGGACCCTGAGGAGTGCCAGCAGTCACACACACAACGTGTCACAATCACTGAAAGATAACACAAACTGGAAATCACATGACAGGGGCAAACAACAAGTGCCAAGGGGAAACCTGACTGTGACCCATCTGCGTCTGCACACAAACTCAGCCCTGACAGCAAACACACCTATGGGTGACACCCTGATGACCAGTAATGTGCCATGCACCCACATCACAGAGAACCCAGGGAGAAGACTTTGGGGGAACATAGGTCAACTCAGCTAGCATCACAAACAGGTACAACACTAGGGATCACAGCATGCACAGCTAAACGGAAGTGAACACACAGACATGCACATACAACACACACCTTGGGCGCAGGCAATGTCACAGGAGTACACACTGCCATGAGGGGACTCCACTCCTGTGTGAGGAAAGCTGTGCCATATGTTGCCTCAGTAGGGCCCCATCATGTCAGCTGAGCACTTGGTCACACAATCAACAATTAGCACCAAATGAGGGCTCCCGTCACATCAGCCTGGTCATGGAAGTGCCAACGGAATCATCAGCACAGATCCAACACACTTGTATAGCAATGTTGCACTGACAACACAGATGAGTCCTTCCCCATTGATGCCCAAACCTGCATGTCCAGTGGAGATGGCCACACGGTCAGGGAAGTAGACGAATTGAACAATGGCAGGCACAACAGATGTGCAGGGGTGGAAGCCACAGATGTGAAATAGCTAATCTAAGTAGGGAATCCCATTGCCAAATACTGAACACATGACACCCTCAGATGCTGCTATGGATGACATGGATACACCACAGGATAGGACACATTCCCCCTGGACCACATGGGTTCCTGCACAGTAACACTTCATTATCATGAGACCAAATATCACCATCACTGCAGCAAGGGCATGGTTAGCATCATCAACAACATGTACATCAGAAGCATAAGCACTAGAGAACAGAAAGTTGCTTTATTCAGCATATGTGTGGAATGAAAACAAAGTCCAGAAAAAACACAAAGGCCAATGGCCAGTCCATTGTAAAAGTCCAAACAGGGTGACAGTGGCAGATGTCACCCTACGCATGCCTGCACAAAACCAGGGACAATCCACTAGGAGGGGCAACCGGGGGGCAGGCCAGGCACCGCAGGGACAGGATCAGGGCTCACCAGGAGGAAGCAGGGAAGGGGTGGTGGGTGCTGGAGAGCCACTGACAACTGCAGTGGAGGTGTCTGACATGGTGTGTGCCGGCACAACTGGGGGGCATGACTCAGATGTTGTGAGTGCCGGCACGACTGCAGTGGACCCTGCAGATGGAGTGGACAGGTCCGCCACTGCAGTGCCCAAGTCAGACAGGGTGGTAGTGGACTCCACTGCAGTGCCTACCACCAGGGGAGGAGAATGGGGAACACGCAAGGTGGGCTGGACAGAGGGGGAGGACACCCTCACCACATCAGTGGCACAGACAAGCGCAGCGGGGGTGTGGTGCCGGGAGAGCAAGTGCCAGGGGAGAAGGCCGGATCCTCTTGGGTATGGTATATCTGTGGGTGGGGGAACCTGGGGCAGGGTGTGGTGGGGGCACCTGTGGAGTGGGGGCCTGAGGGATGGAGGAAGGAGACCTGGTGCCTGAGCTGCAGGGCAGCGGCGGGGTCTTGCTCTTACGACTCCGGGGGGACTTGCGGGTGGGGGCCTCAGTCTGTCTGCGCCTGGGGGAGGGTGTCCGGGGGCGAGGGGCACTCTGCTCCGTGTGGGTGGGCTTCCTCTTCCCCCTGGATGCTGGAGCAGCTGGATCGGAGGGGAAGAGGCCGAGGTCACTGAGGAAGAGGCGCTGGGTCTTTGGGGTTGCAGGTGAGGCAAGGGAGGGTGTTTTGGAGGGAGAGGCAACTGAGGACTGCGCAGTGCTCGTGGATGCGTGTGTGTGTACCAGGGCCCCATCCCCTGTGAGTCTGGTTTCAGTCCCCTGACTGTGCGTGCGTGTGCGTTTTGTTTGTGGCATGTGTGTCTGTGTGCTGGATGTGTGTGTGCTGGTGTGTGCCTGTGCCGGTGTGTGTGTGCTTGGGACGGGTAAGGTGCTGGGGAGTGTGGATGGAGCAGAGGCAGGAGGGGTGAGGGACTGTCTGAGGAGGGACACTGCTGCCGTCAGGGAGGAGTCCAAGGACCTATTGCCCCTCTGTAGGTCAGACATGCCCGATGAGGTGCCCTCCATGAACGACACCAGCTGAGTCAACAGAGCGGTGTGCGCATGGAGGACACTCAGCATGGCTGTCTGCCCTACATGGAGCTGGCGAAGGAGGTACACATACTCCTCACTCAGGGCAGCAGGGGACCCAGGGGCAGGGGGTGCGGTGCCTGGCCCAAAGGAGACACGCTCCCGAACATGGGAGCCTCCACGGACCTGGGGAATGGGAGCCGATGGGAGGGCGGTGGTGGTGCTGGTGGTGGCGGGGACAGCAACACTAGCTGGGGTGTGGTGGCTGCTGACACCCGCCTCCATAAGGGAGTCATCCTCCGAGTTGCTCTGGTCCTCAGCTGAGGTGGATGGTGCTGAGGACTCCTCGGTGTGGCTCCCCTCGCCCTCCGTGCCACTGGGTCCCTCCGACCACTCCTCGGCTGCTGACCCAGTCTGGCTCTCCGGCTCCTCCTGGTCCGTGGAGCTGTCCCCTTCCGTGGCCGTGGATGTATCTGCAAACAATGGGGAAACAGACAGACATCAGTCACCTGCACCAAACGCACACACCACTGTGAGCACAGCACATTACAGAGCAAGCCCTGGCATCATTAGTTGTACATTGCTAAAAGTGCCCTAACTGAACAGGAGCAGCCAATTGTCAGTCTGATGCCAACCATGGCACTCACAACCCACATGGCCTTGCACCCATCTGTCTGGTGTCTGTTGGATTGCAACACCCCAGTGTGGACACATGCACCAACTATACAGTAGTTGGACAGTGCAGAGGACACGGTGTGGCATGTGGACATGCACACATCACAGCTCTTGCCACTGAGTCAGTACAGGTTTCCGGATGAAAGGGATGCCCAGAGTCAAATAGGAAATGCATGTGATGCATACCAGCGACAGACACCATGATGCACCCATGTCCTGATAGCCATCGCCACAATGGTGTGCATGTAGCACATGTCACTCCCCTGCAGGATCACCAATAAGTAGACACATGCCATGGCGGAGGCATGACTGCTAAGTCATACATCACTGTCTCAGTGATGTATGACTTGGCAGCCAGACAACAACACTCTGCACTGTGTCACAATAGTAGGTCATGGGGAATGCAAGTCCTGGAGCTGCACAAGTGCACATGTACATCCCCCCCACAACACATCATCTTAACCCTCATCTCTCCAGGTCATACCTATTGGACATATGGGAGACCTGTGACACTACCCTCTGAACCTGAGCACCTCACAATCTGCTGTGAATGGGGAACAGCTGCCTGAACTTCACATTTGCATACCCCAGTCTGCACGGGCAGCTGATCAAACACCTATGTGACACACAAGTATCGTCTCCTATGGTCACATCTCCAGGGGCATGCTGAGCCCCTACCAAGAAACACCCCAGCAGTCCTGGCAACTAATCCACAGCACACTGACACAGAGGCAGACACCTGAGGGGTCAAATCACTGCGCACAATGTGTCAGCTGATACACGGGAGTGGGAGTACAGAGTGCATTGCATGGCCTGGAGTAGGCATGACTGTCCTGCCCCACATGAATGAGGGATGAGCCCTGGACAGTGGATAGCTGGCTATGTATGTGTGACACACGTAATCTGCACACTCCTGGGGCCCAAACATTGTTCCCACCCGCTGCATGGGCGTGTGCCACATACCCCAGGCACATGTGGTGGCTCAGCTCAGCAAGTGGACCGCATATCAAAGCAACACGCAGATTACATGTCCGAACACAGGCGTTGTGTGAACAATGGACCCACCCATGATGCCCACACAGAGTTAGGGAAACAGATGCTGTCCCCCACCTTTAGTGAAGCAAACTGCAAGGACACAGTCCCAAGTGACACAATTCCCTGAATGTAAGGGCCACACCTGGGTATCAGATGAGCAGTGGGCAGTGCACAATAGAGGGACATGGCTCCTGGACAACATGACTGCTGCACTGTGGCAGTTGAACCAGGCCAGAGGAGGGCACAAAGCATGAAATATAGAGTTCACAGTGCAGTCTTTGACTCACCCCCTCCTTGCTGCTGTCTGGCCTTCAGCTGCCCATCCAGGTCTGGAAACACCACCGCCAGGATCTGGAGCATGTGGGGGGTCAGGGTCCGTGTTCCGCCCCTCCTGCGAGGAGGCGACAGCTTCAGCTGGACCCGTGCAATCCTCCGGGTCCAGCCCCGAAGGTCCTGCCACCTCTTCTGGCAGTTGCGGATCCAGCGCTTGTAGACCCCCACGGACCGGACAGCCCGGACGATGTCCTTCCAGATCTCCTGCTTCCGATGGGCATTAACCTGTGAGGATGACAAAGTGAAAAGGCCATTACTACACATGCAACATATCCGTGCATGACACAGTTGTATATACATGTCTCAATCACAGGGGCACATGATGTACACAGGCAGTGCAAAGCTGCCCATGGACAGTTTGCCAGACGTCACTACATGGTATCATTGCATGGGAAGTAAAACCTTGTTCAAATGCACTGTCACTGCACCATACCTGTCCAGTGCATGTCACTACACACTATGGGGGGTGACAACTACTCAGTGAGCCTGCTAGCCAGTGGCGTGCAGACTTTCAGCCTTGCTAGTCAGACAATATGCACATTCAGAAAGGCAGTGCACAGAACACTCACCTGCTCCCCTGGTGTCCCATACAGCTTGCTGTACTGTGGAAGTAGGCTGTCCAGCAGGGCCTGGTTCTCCTCAAGGCTGAAGGCTGGGGCTCTCTCCACAGTACGTGCCATTGCAGGGTCCAGAGGGGCAGAGACAGCAGCAGTGCAGTGGCAGATGTCGTCCTGGAGCATGTAGTGCAGGCAAGTGAGCTCTCAGGGGAACAGCCAGCAATATATATGTGCTGGAGAGGCAGATACTGTCCCTTGTGTCCAAAGTGATAGGTCCAAGTCGTTTGCATCTTCTGAATCTGGCCTATCCATGGAATAGCAGCACCAATACACGCCCACAGCATCCTTCAAATCTTCAACTTCATGACATACATGATTTTGCAACATTGTTGTGGGTGACCAACTGAATTTCCAGCAACCGACTCGTTCGAAATTCGAAACGCGTCCGTTGCCAGGCAAGGCCATTGTCAATGGGTGCGCACCGATCGGTCCATTGCGGTACAACGCGTACAGGGGTACAACGCGTACCCGCACACATTGAATGCAATGGGCCGGCCGGGGGCACCGATCGGTCCATTGCGGTACAACGCGTACAGGGGTACAACGCGTACCCGCACACATTGAATGCAATAGGCCGGCCGGGGGCACCGATCGGTCCATTGCTGTTCAACGCGTACAGGGGTACAACGCGTACCCGCACACATTGAATGCAATGGGCCGGCCGGGGGCACCGATCGGTCCATTGCAGTACAACGCGTACAGGGGTACAACGCGTACCCGCACACATTGAATGCAATGGGCCGGCCGGGGGCACCGATCGGTCCATTGCTGTTCAACGCATCACTGTACATGTGACTGGCATATGTCAGCATGCCTGTCTCAGATGGACATATGCCAGCCACAGATAGCTCCTAGGGAGTGAGGGGCACACCTACATCACGACAGCCTCTCCAAACTTTATCATAAGGCATGTAAGGCTGCATTTCCTATTGTGTGTATGTTGGTGTACATGTTGTCCTGTGGGTGTCACCTGTGGGCAGCCACCCCCAGGCTGTGCACGTGTTCATGGGGACAGGATCCTGGGTGTTACGTGTACATGACCACTGTGATGTGCAACTGTTCATATCTGTACATGTGCCATGGTCACATTTCACGGTGGTGTATGTGTATGTCATGTCACATACCCCGTGAGTCCCATGTGGGACGGTATGTTTGAGCCAGGGTGTCCCAGTGGCACAATAGTGATGGTCCTCCACAGTCTGTGTGCATGTAGTGTTTACAATGTCTCTGATTTCATGTGCACAATGGGAGACAGTCTCCACATCCACGTTGTGTGTGCATGGACTTTGATGTTGTGCGTGTGTGTGTCACAGACGTCCATGTCTGTCCTGCCGTGGCAAGTGGGACCACTACCTGTGGGGGTCATGGTTGTTTTGCTGTGGTGTATACATGATACTCCATGTAATGCCAGTGTCCATGTGGCAATACAGGGTCCCTGGGAATGTACCTGTCGTTGAGCTGTGGTGCCTGGGGCACATCTGTCCTCACATGTCACTGTGGGGGGTGATTGTGACACAGCAGCAGGAGATGGGAACTGTGACACGGCCTCATGATATCCAATGGGCCAACCTGGGACTAATTGATGCCACTTGTTGGACCGTGTTGA
This sequence comes from Calotriton arnoldi, assembly GCA_963921515.1. Taxonomy (NCBI): domain Eukaryota; kingdom Metazoa; phylum Chordata; class Amphibia; order Caudata; family Salamandridae; genus Calotriton; species Calotriton arnoldi. The sequence continues at coordinate 390,562 of CAWUFW010004877.1, forward strand.
CAGATGTTGGCCATGTATGTACCATACATGTCCTTACGGAACTGCACACTTCATGTAGTTGTGCCTCATAATGATGTATGTTGGGATATTGAGTGTGTTCAATGCCGCATATGTGGGCTGACTGACAATCTTGCTTACTTCTCCTCTGCACTGCAGGGCTCCTGCTGTCCATCGACCATTCCCAGACCTGGCAACGATGGTGGAACGGGACAGCATCCGACGGTACCGCTTCACCAGGCAGCTGATTGAGGATTTGGCAGTGCAGTTGGCCCCACATTTGCAGCCTGGCCGGCCGTATCCTACAGCGCTGACCCCCAAGGTGAAGGTGATGGCAGCCCTACACTTCTTTGCCACCGGTACCTTCCAACATACTGTGGCGACTGCTGGTGGGATGTCACAGACCATGTTGAGCCGTGTGCTCCGCGATGTTTTGGCGGCAATGTTGCTATTCCTGAACCGGTACATCTATTTCCCTAGACTGCGACGACTCACTGACGTGAAGAGTGACTTTTATGCCCTGGGGAGGATGCCGCATGTCATTGGCTCCATTGATGGGACACATGTGGCTTTGGTACCACCACAGGCCCAGGAGCAGGCCTACAGGAACCGCAAGCACTACCACTCGGTCAATGCACTGGTGGTGTGTCTTGCAGACATGACCATCACACACGTTTGTGCCCGTTTCCCTGGTTCAGCACACGATGCCTTTGTGATGAGGAGTAGTCGCATCCCCAGGATGATGGCACAGATGCAGAACCAGCGTGCCTGGCTTGTCGGTGTGTACTGACTTTGTGCCATTGTGTGTGATCTGATCTGTAGTATTCCGCCCACTTTTCCAAGTCAGCTAATGTGCACTTGTCTGTCCGTAGGTGACTCGGGATACCCCAACATGCCGTGGTTGCTGACACCCCTCAGGAACCCTGTGACACCAGCCCAGATGCGCTACAATGAGGCACATGGTCGGACCAGGAGAGTTATTGAGCAGACATTTGGTCTCCTGAAGAGCCGCTTCCGCTGCCTGGACAAGACCGGAGGGTCCCTCCCATATGCCCCTGCGAAAGTGTGCAAGATTATCATCGTCTGCTGCATGCTCCACAACCTGGCAGTGCGGAAGGAGTTGCCTCTCATCCAGGATGACAATGACCAACATCCGCCACCTGTGGAGGATCCTGGCCTGGACCACGATGCCAGTGACGATGATGATGATGATGATGATGAGGGTGATGTCCGCACACAGCTCATCACCAACTTCTTTAGCTGAATGTGAGTATCCTGAGGTGTCATGTCAATGATGTGAGTTGGCATGATATGTGTAGGTGGTGCTCTGGTGCTGTTGGAGTGTGTCCATGGGCTACTTGACTGGATGTGTGTTGCGATGTGTGCTTACAGGTGGGCTGTACTCCCCAACAGTGTTGACATGCTAACTTGGTTCTGGGTGGGTATCTTGTAACAAGTATTGTGCATGAGTTTTGCTGTTCTGTCCTGTACTCCATTGTTTTTGACTGAGTGTCATTTCTGTCCTTCACAGGGTACTTTCAGATTCGTTTGGTCAACTGTGTCCACCGACGACGTGATTGCACTTCCAGGCTGGTAGCTGTTGTGTCCCTACAGGTGATGTGCGCCACACCCATGGACTTCCTTCCGTCTACAGTTGTTGACTGTGTGCCCGCTGCCAGGTGGGATTACCTTGCATCTGTAGTGGTTACGACATGTTGCAACTGTGTAATAAACCTGTGCTTCACTTTGTGATGTGCGTTGTCTGTGGTCACACATTTGACTGCCATTTGCTTACTGCACCTGTGGGCTACTTGACTACAACTGGGAATGGGTGTGGTGTCTGTGCATTGCACCGTCTTCCCTGGCAACATCAGTGTAGGCAATGAGTCAGATGGCCTAGGTGTGTCTGTGTTGTGTAGCCCTGGTGGTGTGTCTCCCTCATATGTGTCACGTTGCCTTTACTCACATGCCTGTGTTGTACTTGCTGTTGCAGTTCGCATACACAGTGTAATTTTGCAGTTCATCATCCCCATAACAGCACCCACGTTGGAATCACAACAGAGGCAAGTATGGTGTATTAGTGTGTTTATTGTGATACATTTGTGTGAATAGTGCATAGGATGGGTAGTGCTGTACATAAATCTTGCAATCAGAAGTTCCTAGGTGAATTGAAAGTCCTGGTAGACAGAATCCCCAGTATCGGGGCCACAGTTGTCTGACACATTGGTCCAACTTGTACTCCCCATGCAATGTGTGGGAGTAATGTTGCCGTCAACAGGGTGAACAGTCTGTGCACAAAGGTGAACATCCAGAACAGGTTCAGGCTTCCTGGGAGTTGCGCTTGGCCATCGGCCTCTCACTTGCCCCTCTTCGGACGACCCCTCTTCTTGGGGGGGGCCCTCAAGTACAGGCTGCTGCGGTGCAGGGGACTCTCCGCCAGAGTCATCCTCCCTCCCTGTGGCAGTTGCAGTTTGGGCAGCACCAGATGTTGTTGGCACACAGGGAGGTGTGGACTCGTTGCTGTTCATCTGGCGGAGGCATTGTAAAATGTCCCTGTGCACCGCCGTCATCTCATGCAGTGCATCCCACTTGGACTCCACGCGGGACATGTGTGAGTCCACGCGGGACATGTGTGACTCCACGTGGGACATGTGAGAGTCCAAGCGGGCATGATGGGCAGCCTGCTGCTGTTTCATGTCTCTGAGGAGCCCCACTACCTGGCTGAGGTCTCCGGTGCTGGACTGGTACGCATCAGCTATGCGTACCAGTTGTGGGTCATCATGCACACCAGCAACCTCTGCAAGCAGCGACCTCTGTCTCCCACCCCTCCCACCACCTCTGCTGACATGTGCAGTGCGTGCAGTGGCACGCACAGATGACCCTGGTCCACCTTGGAGGTTGGTGGTGGTGGTGGTGTCCATGGCCCCAGGTTGGTCCAGGGTCCCTGTGCTGGTGTTGCTCCTTGTTCTGTCCATGTCGGCAGGGATGGTATTTGTGTTGACAGTCGTTGGAGGGGTGGGTGCAGGGGGTGCAGCTGGTGGTCCTGCTGGTGCTGCAGCTGGTGGTCCTGCTGGTGCTGCATGTAGACTTGCACCGGATGTGCCAGGTTGGTCTTCTTCGTCCGAGGAGGGCAGAGGCTGTACGACACCAGTGAGCTCCGCATCCTCTTGAGCCTGGAACTGGGACTCCTCAGCGTCTGCTGCTGTGTCCCCATCATCACCTGTTTTTGGGAGACACACACAATGTATGTTATGTTTCTGCAGGCATCAATGGTTGACACACATGACAGTTGTCACTGTGCCTCTGGGTGCGGGCCTGTACATTGCATTGTCCTAAGTCGTCACAGTCAGGGGTTGATATTGGTGTGGCACATTGTCCTGCATTATTTGGGCATTTCTATGTATTTGTTGGGGTGTGAACATGGTCTGCATTGGTTGTGTTTGGTTGACAGCCGGCCCTCCTTCCCACCCACCCAGCCAGTCAGTTATCCCACCATGGACTGTGCTTGCATTGCAGGGAGTGGAAGTTGTCTCTCAGGATGTCAGTCAATGGTGTCCTGCTGTTTGTTGGTGCACAGTTGCCAGCAGGGCCTTGTGCTCCCCACAGCAGTAGCCAGTGTCAGCCATCTTGTGAGTCCTTCTCCACTCCCTGTGATGTGAGCATGGTTCAGGGTGGTGTTGATGGGACAGTTGTGGGGGTGACCAATATCAGTGACTGCCACTCCCATCATGCTATTGCCTCCACCCCCCTTCCCAGCATGCCCATGCTTCCTTCCTTTTGACTCTGCTTCCCTGTGGGGTGGGCTGGCTGTGCTGACAGGATGGCTGGGTGTGTTGTCCTGGCAGTTGTTTGGCTAAAAGTCCCAAGAGTGTCCCTGTGCTTCACACAACATAACCCAGGGTGGTGGTTCTTTGTGGGATCTTGAGTTAGGATGGGAGGCATTGTATTCTACCAGGTGGGTTCTGTGGAGTTTGTGTTGAGGGGGTGTGAGGGGAGGTGCTTGTGACTATGGTCAGTGCTGCAAGTCCTCCTTCCCACCCAGCCAGCCAGATATCCCACCATGGAACGTGCTTGCATTGCAGGGAGTGGAAGTTGTCTCTCAGGATGTCAGTCAGTGGTGTCCTGCTGTTTTTTGGTGCACAGTTGCCAGCAGGGCCTTGTGCTCCCCACAGCAGTAGCCAGTGTCAGCCATCTTGTGAGTCCTTCTCCACTCCCTGTGATGTGAGCATGGTTCAGGGTGGTGTTGATGGGCCAGTTGTGAGGGTGACCAATATCTGTGACTGCCACTCCCTTCATGCTATTGCCTCCACCCCACTTGCCAGCATTCCCAAACTTACTTGCTTTTGTGGGGAGTTCAGTATGTGTGGGTGTGTGAGCAATGGCAAGATGGCTGACAGTGGTGTCCTGCTGTTGGTTGGTGTGCAGTTCCCAGCATGCCCTTGTGCTCCCCACGACACAGCAACAGTGTCAGACATCTTTGATGGGCCTTTCCACTCTCTGTGGGATGTGCATGCGTGAGTGTGAGCTTGCTGGGCCATGTGGTGGGGGATGTAGAGCTGTGACTATGACTCCCATCATGCTATTGCCTCCACCCCCTTCCCAGCATGCCCATGCTTCCTTCCTTTTGACTCTGCTTCCCTGTGGGGTGGGCTGCCTGTGCTGACAGGATGGCTGGGAGTGTTGTCCTGGCAGTTGTTTGGCTAAAAGTCCCAAGAGTGTCCCTGTGCTTCACACAACATAACCCAGGGTGGTGGTTCTTTGTGGGATCTTGAGTTAGGATGTGAGGCATTGCATTCTACCAGGTGGGTTCTGTGGAGTTTGTGTTGAGGGGGTGTGAGGGGAGGTGCTTGTGACTATGGTCAGTGCTGCAAATCCTCCTTCCCACCCAGCCAGCCAGATATCCCACCATGGAACGTGCTTGCATTGCAGGGAGTGGAAGTTGTCTCTCAGGATGTCAGTCAGTGGTGTCCTGCTGTTTGTTGGTGCACAGTTGCCAGCAGGGCCTTGTGCTCCCCACAGCAGTTGCCAGTGTCAGCCATCTTGTGAGTCCTTCTCCACTCCCTGTGATGTGCGCATGGTTCATGGTGGTGTTGATGGGCCAGTTGTGGGGGGCAATATGTGTGACTGCGACTCCCATGATGCTATTGGCTACACTGACTTGGCCAGCATACACAGAATTCCTTCCTTTGAGTGGTCTTCACTGTGTGTTGGTGTTGTTGTGGTGGCTACATGTCTGGATGTGTTTGTTAGTTCTATTTGTGCCACTGCCTAGCTGTAGTTGTAGTTGTGTTTGTACATGTGATGGCACAGTTGGATGTAACTTTTTTGATGGCATGTGTTGTGTTTATCTGACTGACATACACATTTTGGGATGATTCTGTTCTGGTTGCTGTGTAATTGCTATGAGTGGTTTGACTCTCCCCTTGACAGTGATGTGTGTGTGTTTTGTGGCAGAATATTGTGTACATTTGTTGTGTACTCACCAGGCTCTGGGATGTTCTCTAGTCCATATACGCTCACTGGCGGAAGGATGGCCCGCACCTTCTCCTCCCAGGGCCTGAGGTATATTGGCTTGGCAGGAGGGCCACTGCCGGTGTATTGGCTGATGATGTACTCTTTCTTGAGCAGGTCCCGTACCCTCCTGCGCACGTCATACCACCTGTTCTGGATGTCGCTCTTTGTGCGCAGACATGGTGATTGTGCGTTCACCCTGTTGATGATCCTCTCCCACATCTTGGTTTTCTGGGAGATGGGGGTCTGTTGGACCAGTGTGCCAAACAGCTGTGGCTCTACCCTGAGGATCTCGTCTACCATGACTTCCAATTCACAATCTAGGAACTTGTGATTCTTCTTGGGGGGCATGGTGATGGGTGGTGATGGTGAGTGATGTGTGTGTTGGTGTGCAGGTGAGGGTGTGTTAGTGTGTGTTTTGCTGGGTGTATGTGAGGTAGGTATTTGTTGGTGTGCTGATGGTGTGTGGCTTGTGTGAGGGATGAGCTGTGGGTGTGTGGTTGCTGTCTCTTGGGTGCTGGCAGTGGAATGGCATTTGCAAAGGATCATGGTTGTGATTTGTGTCCTTTATATGGGTGGAGTTGTGGGTGTGTCTTTGTTCTCTGTCCCCACCCCCCAGTATTTATTGGCTTTGTAATTGCTTGTTTGACCTTTTTTTGTGTGATTTTTCCTTTGTACTGTCTGTGCATGTTGGAAACGTTCTTGTGACCGAGTCGGACCCTGCATTTGTCTCGTACGGTGTTCTCCGTTTCGTTCACGCTGTGTTTGTGCAGTTTTCTATGCTGCGTACGCGTCGGTCGCGGTGTTTTGTGTTGCTTCGGCTCGGTTTTGTATGCGTGTCGGTCGTACGGCTTGTCCTCCGTCCGACTCGGTCGTGGTTTTCGCGCCTTGCATCGTACTTTGCGGTTTGGAGTTCGCGTGTACGTTTCGGTCGGATTTGTTCCGGGTGCGTGTCGGTCGGTTGGATTCGCGTGTTTTTCCGACCGGATTGCTGTTTTCCGTGCGGCTCGGTCGTTCGGCTTGGGTTCGGTACGTGTCGGTCGGATTTTGCACGCCTTGCAACGTACTTGGCGTGTCGGGCGCCACAGGTACGTGTCGGTCGGTATAATTTCCGGATCCGAGTCGGTCGGTGCTTTTTCCGGCCCGAATCGGAATCGACCCCTTGGTCTGGTAGAATGCTGATAAACCGAAGGAGGGTTCCACCTTTCAATAGAGTATAATTTAAAGACAATCTAGCCCCTCTGAACTTCTGATTCTGATGTGTTTCAGCATAAAGGTTAACATAGAAACCAGCATAGTGATGGCTCAAGCAATGCAGCTAATTCCTGATGGAATTTGTGGGGCAGACATTGCTGCTGCAATTTTATCTCTCTTCAGTTGTGCTACAATTCATATCATGCACTAGACTAGGATTTTAAATTTTAAAATAAATCTTTAAAATCCAGCCTTCGTGTTCTAGTGTTCCTCAGTGTCTTATTCCTTAATTAAAGCAGGTTTATGAGTTTCACTAATTATCCTCCCTTGGTACCCGAACCACATCTCGCTCAAATAGGGCTCAGAAGGTTTGTGGAATGGTTGCAGTACAACTGTTTTATTGATTTGGGTAGGAACATTGACTGAGTCCTTAGTGCCAGGGGATACAGAAAAACCAACCTCTCTGTTTCTAGAAAATCTAGGGGGATATTCTCAAGAACGTGTGATAATTATCGCAAAATTAGCTTAAGGCAACTTTGCACATCGCAGTCTATCGCGGGAAAATAACGCTGTGTTAACGTTGTATTCTCAACACGGCTGTACCATGCGATAGTCTCACGCTAACGCGTCAAATGACCGCAATAAAATGACCGTGACGGCAAAAAAACGCGAAACACGAACGTGAAAAAAGTTGCAATGTGGCCAACCGCGATAAAAAAATCAACGATAACCAGCGACAGGCCTGCAATTCCCACGCGTCATGTGGGAAAATGCACTATAAAAGCACCGAAAAACACAAACAAAATAATTCAAACTGCATAGCACCATGGAGCAAGTACAGAGGACGACCAGAACCCCACAAGCCCCCAGGAGGACCAGCCTGGGACCTCCGGGTCACGGAAGGGCAAGGAGAAGAAGACGAGGAAGACGAGGTTCAGTCCGCAAGAAAACAGGATCATCATCACGGAGGTGATAGAACACCACCAACAACTGTTCGTCACCTCCAACGTGTCATTGGCAAATAAAAATGCAATATGGCAGTCCATCTTGGACAAGGTGAATGCAGTCGGAGTGAGGAGGAGGACAATTGGAGAGGTCAAGAGGCGCTTGAATGATGCGAAGCGCAAAACCAAGAAGAAACTCACTGACAACAATCAGGCAGCAATGCAGACTGGAGGTGGCAGTCCAGCGGAACACCAGGAGATGGATGAGATGGAGGAAATGGTGGCCACAGTCATCAGTGGGGAGACGGTGGCAGAAGTTGGGGGTCCGGACACTGCTCGACATGACCTGACACAACAGCACCAGGGTGAGTACCGAACAGGGACTGGGGGGACGGGGGGAGATGGGCACAATGGCACACATGCACAATTAAGTAGAGCACACTGCACACCCACAATGACTCTGGATCATGTCCCTGATCCCCTTGGCACACTGCAGCACACATACAAACAGCAAGTAGGCCCCCGTCCACTATGGGCACTAAGGAGTCCCTCCCCACACAGCACCAATCTCACAACCAACCCATGCACACGTGTTAAAACCAGCAAAGCTGCGTGTCTGTGAGCCACACTGACAATGCAAGTGACACTGCATGACGAACAGCATGGCTGCAGTCCAATTATCATGACATGGTGCACGCCACGACACTGAGGTGGCTGAGTGTGGAACACATCCGTAAAGGAGCAGGTCACACTCTGACACATCCACGTGCACAAACAACCCCTGACGTCAACAACACATCTGCGGATAAACCATGCCCAAGAGTCCAAAATCCGAACTAGAGCCAAAATTAGCCAAGTCTGCAACATCTCAGCACTGTAGAAGCACAGAAGTCAAAGGCACACCGCCTCAAAGGGATAAGGGGTAGCAAAATCACAGCTGCAGGGGCGACTTTCCCACAATGCAGCACACACACATAGCAATAACAGCACATCATCATTGACGACAATGTGGTACAAAGTGCAACACTCTCACTACAGAACAGAGGACACAACTGGTTCCGCTTGTGCATAGAAACTGGCCAATCATATCTGGCAAAGCAGGAAACTGTGAGATGATAATATACGTGTACAACCTCACATCCGTGATGTAGTTCAAATGTCCACTGTCCCGCATCAAATAGTCAGCTCCTCCCAAACAGTTACAATGTACATTGTCATGCAGTCTGTATGTAAACTTGAACAATGCGTCAACATACATGTCAACACAATGTTAAAATGCATCTCCCCTTCACATTGCAGAGGGACAATCAACACCTCCTGCAGAGCAGACCAGACAACTCATCAGTGATGATGAAGAGGACCTCCACACCTTCGACACCGACGCCCTACAACAGCTCATGGATTGGCTACGGCAACCCACCTCCAGGAGCAGGGCAGCCCAGCTGCATCAAGGAGACCCCACCCCTGCACAGACCACACAGCAGGAAGCACCCACCACCACGGCTGGCTCCCAGCACCTCATCGAAGAACACATCGCATTCCAAGGCCATGTGTTAGACTGCCAGAAGGAGGTGGCTGAACAGGTGCGGGTGGGGTTCGACCTCATGGCAGCCAAACTAGATGACATACGTGGGTGTCTAAGTCCCATCAGGGACCACTTACACTCCCTAACGGACACCCACAGTTCCTCCATGATGTCCAACAATCCATGCCCGACATCGCTGGAGTCATGACTCTGAGAGGAGAACAACTGTCTAGTCAGAGTGGCCTCAGCGATGTCAGCCGAGAGTTGGCACAGATGCTGAGGATAATGGAGAACATGGAGCAGATGCATGCGGAAAGAATGGCTGCCACGGATGTACACCAGCGAAAAGTTGTTGGGATCTTCCATGCCCTGCAGATCCTCATCATCGCATTGCTGCCACTAAGGCAGTCGCTGATGAATGCTGCTGGTACTTCTACACACACATCTCCGGCCCCTGATGTGTCAGTGGCACACAGTGCTGCAGACCAAACATCAGCACCCACATGTCAGACAGATGACATAGGGGACGAAGATGCGGGTGATTCCACCTTTGCAGTGAGAAGGAGCCAGTAGCATTCTTCTCCGCCATATGCCCTGTTTCAGCTTGGTTCTGCCCTCTGCATCATGCCCTGTAACAACACCTCCCACTGTCCCCCGAAACACTCTGCGACACTCACCTTGGACCGCGACATAGACTGCCATATTTTGTTTGCTTACCAATGACACAGCAATCAGACTGCGGACTGTACTCTTCCTCTTCCAATGTACTTGTCAATCCCTAAATGACTCTGGCTGGCCCTCCACTGGGCTACAATGTAATGTGGGGTTTGCATGGCCATGTACTGCTCCAGCTCCGACACTCCACCGAATGTGAATAAATCATTCAAATTCACACAGATGTGTCATGTCCATAATCGATCAAGTATGAACGTATGGATGAATGTAAGGACATTGATTGCCCAAAAGGTACACCCTGGGAAATGAAAGCAATGCGCATGTTTGACCGTGACACACATAGGAAGTGAGATGACTGGGAATGTGTGCACTAGCTGTGGTCTCATTGCTCTGAAACAACAATCGCGCAATTTCTCAACTTTGCCCCATGCAATGTTAGAAATAGGGCTGGGTATGAAATGTCAAAGTCGTTGGCAGGCCTAAAGTAGTGTCCACCATCACATTTGACAACAGAACATCTCTTCGCATACCTACTCACACTCAACTGGGTGGACACAGCCTGTAGTGATGGATCACATTGATCCACATGGCAAGAATATGGACACCATACTCACATTGCTGAAGACACGTAAGAGCACAGGTCTATCAGCAACTATCCCAACCACTATGTCTGGCTCACAGAGGTGGAGCTGGCAATAGGGACTGACCCCTAAGTGAAATGCGTCAGTCAGTCCCTCCCTGTGTACGGACAATGCTCATTGAGGCACACGATTTGTCATTCTAATCAACACTCATCACAGTTGAACACTAGTGAAGTTGTGTAGACTTTATTAGCATGTGCGTGTCAGTACGGGCAAGACAAGGGCCACAACATGCAGACCAATGCATCAGACACTAACAGGCAGCATTCGGTCATGGTACAGTTCCACGTGACAGGCGTTGTGCATGCACCCGGGATGTTCTGCCATTGCATTGGTGGCTCTCATAGAACCGGCACTCTTCTGACCTGCGGCAGTTATGTGGATGATATGCCACAGCTCAGAGCAATGAGTCGTATGTGTGTGCAACGTTTGGACGTATGGGTTGTTGTGTACGTACGTGTCAAGGGCATTCCATGCAAAAGTACCTCGAGCAAGAACTTCTGTGTGTGGGGTGTGGATACGTTGGTCTTTCATTAGCGCTGTGCGTAGTGTGGGAGTCGTCATCATCTGCTATGGTATCTCTCTCAGGGGGTGCCTGCCGCATGCAAGACCAAGGTCGGAGGTGCAGATGTCCTTCCGCCTTATGTATTGAGACAAAGCAGCTTTCATCCCTAATGTTAGTCTGACTACTGCTTGCATTCTGGGAATGTGATGTGGCTTTCGCGCTACAATTGAGGCTAGGCCTTAGGCTTATGGTGCACCAATAGCGATACACACACAACAGTTGGCATGCATGAGCCAAGAGCCCGAGCGGCCTTGCGCTCCTTGTACAATCCCTTCGTGCGCGGCTGCCCTCCGGGTGCATGCAACATTGCAACATTGTCGATTGCGGGCCGTGTGGCGCAGACACTGCAACAGAGACACACGCATCAGTTGGTTTCCTGTCCAGCCCAGAAATGAACCACGCCCAGAGCCCAGGGATAATTATTCACACCCCTACGCTGGCCTGGCGTACGCCGACCCAGCCCACTCGGCTTACGTATAAAGGGGGGGACGACGACGCTACGTGTCCCAGTTCTTCCACACTGCCGGAGGTGACATGGCTGCGTCCGCCTGGCATATCACGAGACTCAATCATAAAGGGTCCATGACTTGCCTTGCACAGAGTTGGTGGCACCGGATACACTGCGGCCGGCACAGGCCTACCGCCACGGGACGGTGACTTTCGGTGCACTGAGGTAGGGGCACCTTAAGTGCTGAGCGGGTGTGCAGCCTGTGATGATGCGCCGTCCTGGCGGTCCGGACTGGTAAGGATTTGTGTGAGCCCTGCTGGACCGCAGTGTAGGCCTGAGCCAGCGGGCAGCGTGGGCCTACCGCCAAGTGGTGTTGCCTCGCGGTTCACAGAGTTAGTGGCACCTATAGAGCTGAGCGGGTGTGCAGCCTGCGATGATGCCGTGTGCACTGATATGATCTCTGCCATTGCGAAATCAAGACCCAGAATCACGTGTGGGACCTGGTGGCCCGCGGGGCAGGGCTGCATGATGTGGAGGCTGCCAAGGTCGCGGGCCCCGGACTTGGAGCTTGCACCGGCACGTGGTGGGCCCTCTTTTAGACACGCTGGTGGCGGAAGGTGAGCAGTGAGGCCTGGGTGCGCAGGGGCGGGCAAACACCGCGGGGCGGCGGGAGGGGCTGGGGTGCAGCAGCCTGTGTGCGCAGGGGCGGCCAAGCGATGATGGCGTGTGCAATGATATGAACTCTGCCATTCATGAATCTGGACTCTGTTTCAGATAAGGGACCTGGTGGACTGCAGTGTATACCGGCACGTGGTTGGAGACACACCGGTGGCAGCAGGTGAGCAGTGAGGCCTGGGTCCGCAGTGCCGGCACTCTCTCTCCCTCTCCCTCTCTTCCTTTCACTGTCTCTCTCTCTTCCTCTGTTACTCTCTCTCTCTCTCTCCTTCTCCCTCTCTTCCTTTCACCGTCTCTCTCTCTCTTCCTCTGTTTCTCTCTCTCTCTCCTTCTCCCTCTTTCCCCTTTCTCTCTCTTTCTCTCTCTCCCTCTCTTTCACTCTCTCTCTCTCTCTCCCTTTCTTTCTCTCTCTCTTTCTCTCTCTCTCTGTCCTTTGATGAGCGCATGACACACCTTCTTATCTTGAATTTTGTCTTGCAGGTAGTGTCTTACAGATTGTCCAGAGAAGACCCGCTATGACTCTTCCGAATAGTTGTTTTGAGTTAAATTTGAATAAAATGATTTGTTTGGAAATTCAAAGATGAACGAATGATTCTCCTTTTTCTGACCACACATGAATGTTAATTGTTGTACTTGTGCGACATCAGGCAAATTGTTTTGTTCATGATTTCGTAAAGTTGATGTAAAATATCTTTGTCCGGGGTAGGGCCCCGGGGGGTGGGGGGAGGCCTGTGGGGCGGTGGTGGTGGGTGTTGTGGCCGTCTTGGGTGTCCGGCTGCATGATCAGTAGCTCCATGGCATCTGTTGTTCTTCTGGTGTGGCTGTGGGCTGGGCTCCCATTTCTGGTGCAGGTTATCGTCCGACTTAATACCAGGAAAGAGCAGGTGTTAATTCCCTGCTGCTAACGCACCTTATCGCATGTTTTGTGATCTTATCGCCGATCTGGCTGGTCGTTGAGAATGTTGCGAAGTGGTGTTGTCGCGGGTTTTTGCACGGGAACGCCTACTCTGCATCTCATTAGCGTTAGTTGCCGGTGTCATCCGTGGTGATGTTTTTTGCGGCTGCTATCACAGGAAAACTGGCGATATCGGCTGTTAGCACCAGCTTGTGAATAGGGCGATAAATCTATCGCCACTTTGGCTGCGATAAAGTGCCGCTAACTTGGCGATAAGTCCTTGAGAATATGCCCCCTAGAGCGCTTATCATTTGGCGCCAGATCACACGTTACAAATTTTCTATATCTTTGAGTAGTTTTGGATGACAAATTTGAGGGACCAAGTATTACAGTAAGTGGAGATGTCTGTTTCAGTATTGGGCACCTCCTTCAGCTCATTTAGCTACTTCCTATGTTCTGTAGGTTTGTCAGGCACTTGCGTTATAAAAGGTTATTCACCACATTGATTTCTGTGATTTTGAATTAGTTTGAACTTTTGCAATTTAGCACACCCTAACCGTAATGCAATCAGTGAATTGGAAAAAGAAAAGTAGCAATAGCCAATGAAGATTGCTTGTGGGTCCGGAACATCAGTAACTAGAGCTCACATAATAGGGACAACTAATATGAGCTTTCCTTGTCATTTGCTGTAAATCACTAGCAGTGATTCTTTTAGTGTTTGATATGGAAGACCTGCTCAGATACAGAAGGGATCAAGAACATTTCTGAATGCCAAAGTAAGTAAGTAACGGTTTTCTAAAGCGCGCAATTACCGAAATGTCTTTAGCTAACAATACCTCCAGAACTAACTGAACATTAAAACGGCCTACTATAAAGAAGAGACAAAAAGCCATGTCTTTAGATGTTTCCTGAAAGGGAGAAGCTTTGATTCTGATCTATTGGTCAAAGGTACAGAATCACAAAGTTTACAGGCCAAAAACGAAAACGTCTACCTCCCCATCTATTCCTCTTTATTTTTGGGGAAGCCACCAGTTTGGACGAGGAAGATCGTGACTCACAACGTGGAAGATACCTCTTGAAGATCTTTTGAAAATAGAGAGGGCCAGTGCCATGCAGGGCTTTATGTACAATACAAAGAGCCTTAAATTTTACCCGTTCAGATACAGGGACATCTTAAGGATTTTGGGGGCCCTGGGCCAAACATATTTTGGGGGCCCCTGTTCAGAGCAGCTTTGAATTTATGATCCAATTTGAGCCCCTGTTTCCCACGCCGTTTCCGCTTCCTCAGCTGCGTTAGCGATCCAGTTTGCATCATAGGCATTAGCCTATACATTCCCGATGTAAACGGACGCGTGCAGCTGACAGCAGTAGGATTTAGTGTTTCCTGCCCTGCTACTAGGTTTTTAATACTTTTTAAATTGTATATGTGTGGCTGAATTACTCTGTGCTTTTTAACAGTTTCTCCTACCTACGCGCACTTGCACTTTACTTTATTCTGCTTGCCTACACCTCCTTAGCTGCTCCAATTCGCATCTCGCTTTTCCTCCAGTCCTGGTCCGCCGCGGCTGATACACCGATTGTGCGGAGGGCTGGGGCTACTATCAGGCTCCTCACTTCCGCCCACGCAGTTTCCGCTTCCTCAGCTGCGTTAGCGATCCAGTTTGCATCATAGGCATTAGCCTATATATTCCCGATGCAAACGGATGCACGCAGCGGGCGCGCCACTGGCGCGCCAAAAGCATGCCCGTCTGCGCTTGTCAGCGTCCCGGAGGCGTCCGGCGCCGGCCATGCTGCCCAGCTCCCCTCCGATGAGTTTCTTCCACTATATTACAATAGGGAAAAACTGCTTAGCCTTAGGCGGCTACCATTATGTCAGTGTACAGCGGCTGATCCGAGCTTGGAGGTAGACTTTCGATACAAAAAGTGCAACTGGTCTCTCCTGCAGTCCAGGAAACTCGCACCCAAGATCCTCCCACGCAACAATAAGTGTAAAAACAATAAGAAAACAGAGGACTTAAAGGCCACCCTTTTAAATTGTCGCTCTATGCAAAAGCATGAACCACACATTTATGACCTACTGTTAGACGAACAGCCTGATCTTTTATTTCTCACTGAGAAGTGGCTGTCTGAAGCCTCAAACCCTACTATCACCTCGGCCATCCCTACGGGTTATAAAATCCTTAGGAGGGACCGACCGAGTGGGAAGGGGGCGGTGTCGCCATAATTTACAATCAAAAACTAGACTGCTCTCCCATCCCGATGGAAAACATCGAGGGCGCAGAGTCCTTAGGCTTCCGCTGTACCTTATCCCCCATCATAGCATAGCTGGTTTTCTGATTTACAGACCTCCCGGTGCAATTGGAAATGTTATTACTACGCTTAATACAGCCACCACCTCCATGGACTTAAAATACAACAACTGCCTTATTCTGGGAGATTTCAATATACATATGGACAATGGAAAAGACCCTCAAACAATTTCCTTGTTGGAGACGCTGCAGGCCTGCAACATGTTTCCATCTATTTCTTTGGCCACCCATGGGAAGGGCCATACCCTAGACCAAATCTTTCACAACTTTGAAATATCAGTAAGCCTACCTCTTCCCATTACCTGGTCTGACCACCTCCTATTAAAATTCGTCATTCCCAACTCTGCACAGCCCCTCGGACTAACTCAGGGCAGAGGGTCCCTAATTACAGAACGTTCCATAAAATATCCATCCCGATGTTAGCAGACGCCATCGGTCATTCCTCACCGGAGCTGTCTGGCTGCCCGATTCGGACGCCCTCTCAATAGATTCATGGCTCCGAGCCAACATTGGTGCAGCAGTACCGATTGTTTCCCGCTCCTCAAAGAGGTCGGCCCCACCGAGCTCCATGGTTTAACGATTCCCTCAGACCTAGCAAAAGAAATTGTAGAAAAATGGAACGAAAATGACGTAAATCCTATCTACCTGAGGACAGGAAGGTGTATAAAGACACCTTAAAAGCTTATTACATTCTCGTGAAGGCAGCCAACAAAAACTTCTTTCAAAGCAAGATAGAAAATGCCCAAAATAAGAGTAAGGAAATCTTTAGCATAGTTAAATCCTTTACCGCCCCGAAAGCCAGCACAAAGGAAGGGCCATGCACGGAAGAATGGTCTAAGCAAATAGCTCAATTCTTCCACAAAAAGATCTCCGTGATCCAACAAGCCTTCACTAACATCTCAGAGGAAGAACTGACCTTCTACCTTAGTTCTAATAGCAAATTTCACCTCTTGGATCCTCCATCTTTACTAACTTTCCCTGAGTTTCAGCTTGAAGAGTCACTGACCCTTCTCCAAAGCATTAAGTCTGGCTCTCCTACCGACCCATGTCCAGCGAATATCCTGAACCTATTAGCTCCCACCATAAACCTCACGGTAAACCAGCTCTTTAATGCTTCCCTCTCCTCAGGCAACATGCCGAAATTATGGAAGAATGCTAAGGTTCTTCCACTGATAAAAAAGGCTAACGCCAAACCGATGGAGCCTGCCAACTACAGGCCAATCTCCCTTCTTCCGGCCCTCTCCAAAGTATTAGAGAAGCATGTAAACAAGGCCCTCCAAAAACACATTGAAGATGGGAAGCTCCTTCATGAGTCCCAATCCGGTTTTAGGGCTAACTACAGTACGGAGTCCGCTCTGCTGGAAGTGACTGAATTTCTCATGGGTAAGCTGGACCAGGGAGGCAAGGCTGATCCAGCGGTATACCAACAACAGATACTCTACTACCATATACTCACCTGGGCCCATAAACACACACAACTGAGTAGACCGCTGGTTTAGTTAAAGTTTCATATTTCAAGATTAGTTATTTCTTATTCCTAACTAACCTTTTCACTGATCAAAAGTTCTTTCCTCTGGTCGATGGACCATTAGTTGAACTAGTTGATGGTGATAATTAACATAATTCTTAACTATTCTTTTCTTTAAAATAAAAGATCACAGACTCGGGGAGTTTTAAAACCTTTATCTAAATTAAATGCATGTGAACCATTTCAAAATTACAGTGCAATCACCATCTTTCTTAGGAGAGAAAATTCAATTGATTAAACACCAAGCATATACTTCGGACTCATACAATGATCAATGCTCAGAAAGGGAGAGGACAGAGAGAAAAGAACATCTGCAAATAACATGAAATTATAATTACCAAGAATGGTGTGAAAGACGAAACCCCCTGGCCAAAGGGCTGGTAAGGGTCCCCCAGGATAGGTCAGGAGACAAAGACTTCAGGACAGGATAGTTGACCTCTCTAGAATACCGACGATTGCGCCGCACCCCTCTCTGACATTCTCTTCCTCCTCGAGATTCTTCTGCGATCTTCTGATCTAACCCAATTAAGTTAGGATAGAAAGTTCTGCTTCAGGTTCTGCATTCGGTTCTTCATCAGCATCTCACAGCATCTCTCCCAGCAACAGCATCTCCGACTCACAGCATCTCCAGTCCCCAACTTCTAACTGACTAACTAAAGCTACCTTAATTATACCTTCGTTTCTTCATGTTCCACCCACTAAAGTTTCAATATCGTAAAAATACGAAATATGATTGGTCAGGCAAGGGGGAAGCTCCATCACACCATGCTTACATGTCATCAAAATCAGTTCAACTATTGTTCGCAAACCCCTCCCCTTAATTTTTTTATTCATGTATTGAGTTCCCATACATATCCACATTTTATTTTGCAACATTATTATAACTTCATGAATCAGAGTCTTCTTCGCTGAATTTTTCACCATCCGTTCCCAGGGCACATCATCTGCGACCTTGGCTCCTGTTCAGCATTTAGGTCATCATTCCGAGTTAACTTTCAGTGGACATGCGCAGTCGCTTCCTCACTCAGCTTAATTCAGTTATGCGTGAGAGGCCCAAATGCGCACTAATAATAAAATCAAAAAGACAAATATTAATTTCACAAATAAATGGTCACACTGTATACCTCCCACCTCTACTCTATTCCCCTTTTCTCATTAATACTTTTCCCGCATCAGCATTAGTAAAATAGCTTGTTTTCGTTTCAGCTAAGTAGATGCCATGCATGCGAGTCTTGAAGACTCAATTTTAGTGTCTTCTGCTCATGCGCTAGAATTTCCCTCCAAGCGTTACCTCGTCATACTGCGTAGATGAAGTTGACGCATGCGCACAACAGTTTCCCTGTTAAAAGCGGTATTAGTCCGTCTTCATTGTTATCCGCATTAGTACACACATAAGCAAGCTTCACAAACCCGCGTGTTCATGTGGTGCGTATTAGTTATTCACAAACATAATTATTAATTTGTTAATAAATTATACGAGTGGATTGCCTCCGAGCAAGTCTCTTTCTCACGAGATCTTGCTCCATCAAGGCTGTTCTGATACAGCTCGATCTGTCGGCGGCCTTCGAAACGGTCCCACATGAGAGGCTCCTGGAGAGACTTGCTAACATCGGCGTGGGGGGACCGCCTTAACATGGATGTCATCCTTCTTGGTAAATAGATCTCAGGACATCTGGCTGCCCCCTTTCTCATCCCCGGTTCCGGCCATGAATGTAGGTGTCCCTCAGGGCTCCATTCTCAGTCCTACGCTTTTTAATATATATCTATCCCCCCTTGCATTTCTGGTAGAGGAAGAGGGCGCCAAAATTGTTTCCTATGCTAATGACACTCAGCTGATTTTTACATGTGAAAAAGGAACCGACTTTGACGGAGCAATGATTAGGTCTTGCCTCACAAAGGTTTTTAACTTGCTTAAGATCAATCAGCTGAAGTGCAATACTGACAAAACTGAAGTTGTTTTCTTTGGTAATCCAGAAACGCCTAACTGGAGCTCTTGGTGGCCAAAAGATCTGCCGCCCCGCCTGCGGAAAAGGAGAAAGTCAAAAACTTAGGAATTGTCATAGACAAGACACTCTCCATGCGCATTCAAATCCAAAATCTAACTGGCGCTTGCTTTGGCATACTCCGGATGCAAAAATAATTCCTGCCACTGTTACTGCTTGGGAGTAGAAAGATCGTGGTGCAGGCTCTGGTGACATCAAAGCTTGACTATGTCAACAGCTTGTACCTCGGTCTTCCCAAATCCCTTATCCAGCGCCTACAAGTGGTACAAAACGCGGCGGCCAGAGCCATCCTGAGACCTAAACCCAGATCTAGTATGACCCCTATTCTTAAGTCTCTACACTGGCTCCGCATAAAAGAACAGATCGACTTCAAAGCGATGACCATCTTCTTTAAAGCTTTCCACGGCTTAGGAGCCGGCTACCTAAATAAGCGCATTAATCGCTACATAACATCTAGACCCCTGAGATCTTCCAATGCCAACCTGGCCATCGTGCCTAAAATATGCTGTGCCCGCACTGGAGGCAGATCCCTCGGCTTTCTAGGTGCAAAATTGTGGAATAGACTCCCTGAGTCTCTGAGACTAACCACAGACCTACTCTCTTTCAGGAAGAACTTAAAAACCTGGCTTTTTAATAACTTATAGGTCTTTTACGCACGTTTTCCTCCCGCTGTCACGCGCCAGGACACTCTAGTCTGAGTAGCTGCGCGATTTATTAAATACACTATTTAATTTCATTTCATTAGGTCCCTGGCAGTGCAAAGGAACACTCGTCCAAATTCTAAGGGCCTTATTTATGAGGCCTTGTTTCACTTTTATGCCGCTGGTGCGTCACTTTTTGTGACGCACCGGCAGCGTAAAAAATGTGCCATGTTGCGCCCTATTTACAAAGTGACACATCTAGGCAGATGCGTCACTTTGTAAACCCTAGCACCACATTATACCTGCGCCAGGTATAATGTATGCAGGGTGGGTGTTCCCCCGCAAAAACCCTCGTAGAAGTGGCGCATTGAAATCTATGAGAACTCAGTGCGCCACTTCTAGGGCGCCATTGCATCAATATCTTACACCAGCTTCACAGCAGGCGTAAGACTGATGCAGGCCCTTTCACATGGGGCTTGCCCCATGCGAAAGGACACATTGCTGGAGTTAAGTCTATTTTCAGACACATCCCAGCAATGCATCACTTTTGCGCCTACAGATACGTCAGAAATACTAACGTATCTGTAACTCCTTGCGACATGATGCGTCATACAGTAAATATGACGCATCCATCATGTCGCAAGGAGGGCGCACTAAGAAGTGACGCATCCCTGTTTTCACACAGCGATGCGTCACTTCTCATAAAAAAGGCCCTAAATGTGTTTACATCTAATATTCAGGGATGGTTATGTGTGTTTTCAATATTGTAACACAGCAGCAGCTCACCAATATTACTGCAAATAATCTCTGTGATGCCCTCCCATTTCTTATATGTTAGGCCTTGTTTTGATCTAAAAGAAACTTTTTTATGTATATTGCATGAAACATAAAGACAACATTTTTCTGCAAAATGGCTGTACTGAACTCTCACACATCAGGTACATAAAAAATAAATTGAAGGAAAACAGTGTTTAAAACAATCTGTTTAAGAAATAGTCAAGGTCATTAGGGCAAAACTCTAGAGAACGGAGCTGACTCTGTCAGGGGGCCCCCTGAAAGGCTGGGGCCCTGGGCCAGAGCCCACTTTGCCCATGCATTAAAACGTCTCTGAGCAGCGGCGCCTAACTACAGTTTTCGTCCGCTTCGCTCGCACTTAATTGCGTGCAGTGTGCCATCTGTTTTTTATCACTGACGGACGTGTCAGACCCTGCCGACAAATGTAAGCGCCGGTCGTGGTTGTGGGCGTGGCCCCCCTCCTCTCCCTCCTCGCCTTGTTCCACTTCCAAAAGCTACTTGGCCGCGCGGCCGCTTGTCTTTGCAGCCTCCTGTTTCGTTGTAATTAAGTGAAAAGCAGCGTTGTTTTCTTTATCAGAGCTCGTTTACACACCTTCCACCTGCCATTCCACTTCTGATCGCCAGAGGGAGCTCTACAACGCAATTTTCACAACAGGAACGATTCTACAGTTTCAGTCTGCCAGCGAACTCATTCAGAGGCGTGAGCACGGTTGTTAAATACCATCTTGGAAGGAACTCTAAAGGGAGTGGCGATACATACCGCCAATTTTTTTATCGGCACTTGTTTACATACCTTCAAACTGCCATTCCTCCCCGAGTCATTTTTTGTGCTGAGTTTGCCAAATACTTTCAGCGCCTAGTTCGCACTCAGCCTTGGCAGAGGGCATATGCGCCCAGAGCTGTGCAGTGCGAGTTCACACCAGGGCTAACCCTGAATGGGTACAGTTCTGACATTCTTTGAGTGCATGCTGAACTGTTTCCAAAGTACGTCATACATTCAGAAAAATGTTAAAAATAAAATTATGGATTGAATGCTTGAATTAATCTGAGCTAATGGTATTTCCAGTGGCTGCTGGTGAACTTTTAAAGTGGTAGGGCGTAAGACTAAACCCCCTCATACTCATGGACCCTGGTGCCACTGCACTTGTTAAACCAATGATTTCTATATCAATCTATCATGAAATCACCTCCAGGCTTACTCCGTTACAAGAGATGTGTTGTTTAACATTTTTCGGTGCTCAGTTACCACGCTAAACCAGGCTTTAAAGGACTTCTGGCTATCAACGTTTATTCACCCAATTCACCTCCTTGTTATATAGCTCCTATCCAATCTCTACGGGTCTCGACACTCTCTCCTTTCCTCATATTGCACCCTTTCCCAGCTCACAGTCCCCTCCACTCCCTCTCCTCCTCACATATCCTTTCTCACTCCCTCTTCTAACCACTCGCTACATCACCACAGCCCCTATCCCTACTCCTCTTCCATCCCCACAGGCTCTATCCCTACTCCTCTCCATTTCCACAGGCTCTATCCCTACTCCTCTCCCATCCCCACAGGCTCTATCCCTACTCCTCTCCCATCCCCACAGGCTCTATCCCTACTCCTCTCCCATCCCCACAGGCTCTATCTCTCAGTCTTCAGTTGCAGAGATCCCTTGACACTCTCCCATTCCCAAAGGCCCCTAGATGCATGCCCAGTGTACGCCTATGTAGTATGCCTCAACATTTTGCTCCCGAGTTTACCTTTCTCCATTTCACCTTCACCCACTTCCCTTTCTCCATTTACGCAGTTCCCATTTGGCCCCCTGCTCTGGAAGGAAAACAGGTGCAGTTGTGGCAGTTGAAAGCTTGAGTTATCACGGGTGACTGACAAGAGCTTGGCATGGGCATCTCTTTAGCCCTCTTGCTACATCAGATACTGAAAGAAAGCTCAAGAAATAACCAAATGCAGCACTGCACCTACGGAGCCTCGTTTATTCAGCTTCGCAATTAATAAATGTGGTTCTGCCAAAGAAACTTTCATGCAGGATCTTCCTAGCCATACTTAGTACAGGTGATGATCGTGGCTTGGGTGGCAGATCAAGGCTTGGGAGCATACCCCCTGACTGGGTCTGGGTCAGAGTGAAACGGCACGTACACTGTGTCTTTGAGGTGTGTACATAGTGCTGCTATGTAAAGATGATTGCTCTTGCCTGGTTTCTTTCTCTAAGCTGCTGGTTCATTTTGGTGCCCTGCTGGTTCATTCCTGTACCCTGTTTATTTCTTCTTATGTCTGCTATGCCAGCACCTCTTCCCTGCAGCTTTCCACTTTACTTCTATTCCCCACTGTAATTTCCCTTTTACCTGCCTCAGCCTCTCCCCTGCATGACTTGCGGTTCCGCCTCTTCTCCATAACCTGTGTCATCCATCTTCTTTCTTTCTCCCCTGCCTTCCATCGGGCACTTTCTTCCTTCCACCGTACGGATTCCTCTCTTTAGTTTGGCTGCAGATCTGGTTATTTGCCTTATGTCTTGAAGCTATAGCCTTTGCAGATGTCCCTGCCGGCTAGAGCACAAATACAGACTAGGGCAGTGGAACATCACCAGAAGCACTTGTCAGGGACTCCCCAAGGTGACACCTATTCATCTGCCACGAAAAAGATAGCAGCAGCATTTTAAATTCACTGCGCAGACAGAATATTCTCCATTACAGTGTATAGTAACGTAGTCCTCAGTCGACGCTGCCACTGGGCCCTCCTCTTACCCACATAACCGTCCTCACCCTGTGGAGGAAGATAGAGAAACATACATTTTAAACGCAGGAGATGAAAGTGTGCATCCTTCACTCCAAGTGGCAACAAGCATTTGCAATGCAATAGGTCTCGCATTTGCGAGAGTTTAAGCTATTGGCGTTGTAAATAACAATGCCTTTTATTTATCTGTTTTGAAACACAACACATAAATAAAAGGCATTGTCATTTACAATGCCAATAGCTCAATCTTTCGCAAATGCGAGACCTATTGCATTGTAAATGCTTGTTTTACTTCTTGTATGTTTGTCTGTTTCTGAAAAATATACAACAGTCGTTTAATGCCTCTTACTCACTGTTTAGTGCGTTGGCTACCTGTGTTGTACCTGTCCTGCATGTGTGAGAGAATTGTGTGATGTTCTTTCTGCTGCTGCCACCTGTCCTTATCTTATTATGCGTGTTAGGGAAGGTTGCACTCTGACTGTCCATGTTGTACCTTTATTGTGTTGTGAAGCTCATATAAAACTTTCCGCTGTACATAAGAAAAAAGCGATCCACATTGCCAATGCTTGTATTAATGCATGATGTGAGTGAAATACTGAGCCCTCACAAAATATGTGGTCAGAGCTTGCTTTTAATTTTATGCATGAAACAAGCAGTTTTTGAAATGAAGTCGGTGACTTCATAAAATCGTAAAACATAGCTGACAAGTGGTCCAATGTCATGTATAACACCTCCAGCCGATGTGTGGCGTTTAAGCTAACAGCACTCTGCATGCTGGTGTTTTGATCCCATAATGAAATGGTTAAAAGGAAAACTTCAAGCTCCACAATGAAACATGCTGTTGGATGAGAAAACATTGATGATGGTATCCTGTGTGGTAGCGCCGAAGCGCTGAGTCATAAAATGCAAAATAAAATGTAGTTCCTGCCTTTCTGCTTTTTTCCTTGTAGGCAACCACAGGTTAAACAGCCTAGTGGGTGAGAGGGCAGAGATAGTGTTTCAGCTGTAAATGGCAGCATATCCTGCTAATAGGCTAACATTACCACTATATGCAATACCAGCTTACTGAAAGGACCTATTTACAAGAACAATGTGAGCATCTGCAATGGGTCTGAGACACAGAGAAACAAAAAATAACATTTCACCTCCTTTTCTCCAGACCCTTCCTGGGGCGGTTTGTATGATTTAGGTGGCATGCTCACAGCACTGCTGTGGTGCACCCTGCCTCAAACAAGTGCGGCACGGGCTGCAGGTGCTGCCACGCGAGGGCCACCAGTGGTGTGACATAGATCAGGCCACGGGTTCCTGAGTATGCCCAACCTATCCGACCGTCTGCTCACTTCAAGAAACACAAGCACGATGCAACCGCAACTCTGTTCATAAAAACACAAATCATAACTTGTTTTCCGATTGTGCTTGCTGCACCAATTTTGTGGTATCGTAGCGCAATGAACGCCACTAGGAGTACGTGTGCGTTTGTGTGTGGTAGGTGCTGTAACACCCTGATCTATCTCACTACTTTTGGAATCTGTGACTAATAAGTTACTTATAAATCTTTACAATAAGTGCAAAACACACTGAACAATCTCTGCAGCAGTCGTATTGCATGCCTAGGTTTAATAATGGAGTTAAAATCTGTGACGTAAAGCACATATTCCAGCAGTTGCTGCATTTTCCAGTTTTCTGTCTGAGATCAGAAGATGCAGCCAGCAAACTACACCCAGATCTCTGCAGTTGGCATATTAACTCACTAAACTATGTCACAAAAATGATACTGGTGACTTTCAGCGGATTACTCATATAATGCTGCAATAGGCATACTAAGCCTGGTGTGGTCACACTCGCGTTTTAACACCTTGGCTGCTAAGCCTTTTCTCCCTAGAAATCTAAGCCTTTTTTTTTAGCTATATGTGGTGACTTACACCTTCATAAATTTTTTCACATCAGGTATTCTTGTATTTGTGTTCTTTTTCCCAACATTATATGGATTCTAAGAGTACCCAGAGTTTATGAATTCCCCTGGAGGGGACCAAGAAAATGGGCGAGCTACATCTAATTTTTTTTTTTTAAACTGGATAAAAACTGCTGCGCAAGAAAGAGTTATCTCCCCGAAAAATGGCATCAGTAAAAGGTTTGCTGTGCTAAAATCATCATCTTCTCAGCTTTCAGGAACAAGCAGAGCTGTATAAAAAAATTACCACAGTCTTGGCATTTTTCTAAGAGGCAGTCCATTTTTCCTTATTTTTGTGCTTGCAGCCTACTTCCAGTTTGTGGTAGAAACAGTTTTGAAACCCATTGGTGAGCCCGGCAAACTATACATTGCTAAAAAGTAGGCAAAATTCTGAAATCAGCAAGGTGTCACTTTTGCAGATACCTCAAGGGTTTCCTAAAGAAACTAAGGGGCGAGAGCCGTGTGTCACGTTTGCATGACGCAAAGTGCACATGCGTGACGCAAGGCTCTAAGTCAGATTTATGAAGCCACGCAAAGCCACTTTATGTGCCTTTGTGTGGCCTCATAAATCTGGAGTAGCGTAACGCAGCGCAAGTGGCTGCTTTGCGCATCTCTGCCCTGGGTAGGCATTCTATGGGCATTGAAGTGGGTGTTCTCACGCAACTCCCATGGATTCTGATGCAGCCCCAGATTTACAAAACCTTGTAAACCTGGGGATGTGCCAAAACCTTACTCCTCCCCAGGGGAGGCACAACGAGGAGAAATATCACTATTTCTCCTTGTTTGTTCCTCTTTCTATGTGTGCTGCATTGTGCAGCACACATAGAAAGAGGGAAGAACCTCACAGGATTGTTTTTTGCAGGAAGGAGCCCTGCTAGGCCGCCAAAATGGTGGCAGCACAGGGGGAAAGGACAGGAATGTGCCATATTGGTTAAAATACGGCGCATTCCTGCCCTTTACCTATGACGCAGGGCAGTGCAGCAAGGCACTTTGTAAATATGCCCCTTACTGTTGAAATAAAAATAAAATTGAAAATGAGTTGATTTTGGGCCTTCGCTCAGCTTGCACCTCGGGAAAGAAACCAAACCTGTACATTTTTTAAACCTAGACACAAGGGGGTCCAGAGTGGCATGACTTGCGTTGCTCGTATCAGTTTGTTTTATCCAAAAGCCCTTGAAAACCTCAAACATTGGCCAAAAACACTTTTCCTCACATTTCTGTGAGGGGAGCATCTGGAATCTGGTGGGAGCCACAAAGCTCCTATCAGCCAGTGTTCCCCCAAGTCTCCCAATAAAAATGGTACCTCACTTGTTTCTGTAGGTCTAGTTCCTGCAATAGGAAAGGTCCCAAAACACAACACAGACACATCATTTCCACTGAAAACCAACATTGTTTTGCAATTTGTGTAGCTGTGGATTTTGGCCCTAGCTCAGCTGGCACCATGGAAACCTATGAAACCTGCACTTTTTAAGAAACTAGACACCCGGGGGAGTCCAGGGTGGTGTTATTTGCGTGGTTCGTATCAGGTTGTTTTGGCCAGAGCCCTTGCAAGCCTCAAACTTTGGTTAAAAACACACATTTTCCTCACATTTCTGTGAGGAAAGCTTCAGGAATCAGCAGGGAGCCACATATTTCCTACTAATCAGCATATCCCCAAGTCCCTTGATAAAAATGGGACACCACATGTGTGGGTGGCCCTAGTGGCTGCGAAAGGAAAGTACCCAAAATGTAACATGGACACAACAATTTGTTCCTCTGCAAAGTGACCCTTTTTTACAATTTGGGTAGCTGTAGCTTTTGAGCCATTTGCTCAGCCAGCAACTATGGTAAGCTCCCAAACCTGCACAGTGTGGACAGTTTGGAAACTAGACACCCGGGGGAGTCCTGGGTGGCATGACTTGCATTGCTTTTATAAGGTTGTTATACATAAAAACCCTTGCAAACCTTAAACTTTGGCTAAAACACACATTTTCCTCACATTTCTCTAAGGTAAACTTCTAAAATCTGTGGGGAGCTGTGACTTTTCTACCACCCAGCTTTCTCCAAAGTGTCCTGCTATAAATACTACCTCACTTGTGAGGGTAGACCTTGCTCCAGGAAAAATCCCAAAGCGCAACATGGACACATCTAATTTGTTAAATAAAAAACAACACTTTTTTTGCATCCTGAGCAGCTGGGGATTCTGGGCCCTAGCTCAGGCGGCACCTAGGGAAAGCTACCAAGAGCAGTCCAAGGTTGTGTGATTTATGTGGATCGCACCAAGATGGTTTACCAACAAACTGTTGCAAACCTCAACCTTGGGCTAAAAACACACATTTTCCTCACATTTCTGTATGAGAAACTTCTAGAATCTGCTGGGAGCTACAAATTTCCTACCATTCAGCATTTCCCTAAGTCGCCAGCTAAGAGCTAACAATGGTACATCACTTGTGTGGATAGGTCTAATTCTAGCGACAGGAAAGGCCCCAAAGTGCAACATGTACTCATCAATTTTTTTCCACTGAAAGCTGAGCCTTTATTGCAATTGTGGATTTTAATCACTAGCTCAGCCGGCACATAGGTAAACTCACCAAACATACACATTTTTTAAAACTAGACACCAGGGGGAGTGGAGTGTGGCATGACTTGCATGGCTCTCACCAGGTTGTTTTACCCACAACCTCTTGCAAACTACCAGCCAAACTCCAGTTCACACAAACTGCCAGCCAAATGCCAGTTCACACACACTGCCAGGCAAACACAAGTCCACATACACTGCCGGCCAAACACCACTCAGACATCACCACAAAACTCCACGTCACGCCACTTTCATTTGTAAAACACTCCGAATGAAAAGATTGCACACAAAAAAGCACACACAGAAATAAATAAAACATCCAACTAAAAGCAGCACATTATTTATCTTATCAAACTTTAAATAATTGACCTATTGATAGAAGATGAAAAAACCATCTATGAATACGTGCCCAACAGGTGTAACTAAACACATCAAACTTTTGGCAACCTGGTGTCTAAACAGAAAATATTTAGCGATATAGACCAAAGCCTGTTGCCATTTACTCTCATGGTCGCTCAATACTTGAGTTGCGTATAGTACTGTTTAAAATATGTAGACAAACATATGCCAGGATTATAAGGACACTCGGGGCCTGATTTGGATGTCGACCAGAAAGCCTCCGACAGCTGATCGGAGGCTTTCCAACCGACATCTAAGGTTTAAACTCTGACCGCCGTATTACAAAGACGGCAGTCGGAGTTAAATCGGCCGTTTAATCCGGCGGGCTCAAGGAGCCCATCAGCCAGTCTGAAGGGCATCATAATCCCTAACGGACGGCGTTTTCGCCATCTGGATTATGATGGCACTTTCCGACAGCAGTTCCTTGTCGGCCTTTCCGACATCGAACTGCTGTTGAGTAGTGTTTACCCCTCCCCCCCGGCCCTCCGGTTGTGGACCTGTCATCCTTGCACCGTGTGGCAGGCACTGTGACTTCCATTTTTCAATGGGAGCCTTTGGGCCGCCGCAAAAGCTGCCAATGAGAAATGGTTTGCGACCGCACTGACAAGTTCCCCCACAATGCTATCACTGACTCCCAAAGTGGAAGGACAGTCAGGCAGGTCAATTGAAGAATCCTCAACAGTGCATGCCCTGAATATATACGCATATCCAGTGGTACTTTCACACAACATATACAGCTTAATACCATAAGGTGCTCTCTTGCTGGTTATATACTGTCTGAAAACCAAACAGCCCTTGAACAGGGCCAGAGATTCGTCCACAGATACATCTTGAACTGGAACATAAATCTCTGAAAAATAATCAACTAGTCAAACAACGACCAGATCTTGAAATGACAGTGACAATCAGAGTGATCTTGCAGCAACATTGTAGCGTTATCTACCAAATGCAGCACCTGTTGCAGAAGCAGACACCAATCTTGACTCATGGTTGCTAGAAAAATAGCAGTTGCCACCAAACGAGCAGCAGACCAATATAAAGACAATGACGACTTCCTTAGCAATCCCATGAAACACCTGAACCCCTGAACTGCTTCATCTCATGGAGATTTGTAGGAGTGCACCAGGTCTTGAGTGGGTCTTAAGTGTGACACTGTTTTCCCTTAAACACTGTTCTGCATATAAGTTGGTCTGCTCAACAATATCATACAAAAACCCATCCTCAATAAAGATCTGGGAGAAATTGATAGGCAAAATATTCTCTATATTAACTCTAAAGGCAGGCTAAACATGCTGCACCATGTTAGTAGCAACCCAGGGTTAAGCACTTTAAAGTTCATTTATTGTGTCAGCCTGACATAGACAGGCCATACAATATACATAACATATACACAGTTTTTATATTTTAAAATAAGCAACTTCAAAGTACAAATACGTAAAAAAATACGGGGCATATTATCAAGGAAGTGCGATATTTATCGCTAACCGCGCTTAGCGCGTTTTTTTTTAACGCCGCCTATCGCTGGAAATTATCGCTGAGATAACACCCTATTAGTAAGGTTTATCTCCATAGCGATAATATTTCCAACGATAAGCGGTAAAATGCGAAAATATCGCTGGAAAACCAGCGATATTCTCGCATTAACTCTATGGTGGATTTAGCCTGACAATCCACCCCCTATGCTACAAACAGGTAAGTCACCCTCAGTAGCAGGTGTAAAAATCTAGCGATAAACGCGCTTAGCGCGAATTATATTATCGCTTCGCCTGCCTTGCTAATAGGGGGTAGTTGTTTTAGCGACTGTTTACAGTCGCTTTTAGTGGGGAACGCCTACCTTGCATGTCATTAGCGATAACTATCGCTGGTATGCAAGGCGATGTAAAAACCGGCCGCTATCGCCTAAAAGCTGTCGCTAACGCCTGTTAGCGACAGCTTGCTGATAGGGCGATATTATTATCGCCGCTTTAGCGGCAAAAACTGCCGCTAAAGCGGCGATAATGGGCTTGATAATATGCCCCTACATTCCTTAAAAGTTTGCAGAGAGTAAAATTTGAGCACCATACAAGATTCTAGAAAAGGCCCTACTACTCTGAAAAAGGGCACGTCCCTAAGTGCTTGGGAAAATCTTGAGGCATTAACTCTTGGACGACCAATTTATTGCAGGCATCCCAAAGTACATCTAGTACTGGGTTGCGGTCACTGTTCAGCGCCTGCCAGAATTCCCTTCCAGGGAATGTTTCAGAGAAGGCATAATGTATCTTTATTGCAACTAACCCAAATATGTTTTTAGCTAAAACAGCATAAAAATGGGTATAGAGATTCATGCAACTTTAAAGTGCTTCACGCAGTGGTCCTGCCATTTATAACAAAAAGGGCCAGTGTTTGGACTTTAAAACGTCCTTCGATCAATAAATCTTTCTTTAAAAACATATACTATTGCATCTAGCATCCCACTTTAAGATGCTAGAGTTTGAACCTTAGATGGATATTACGCAGGGTCCTATGAAAACATAAGACCGACAAGAGCATTGATTGCATGGTCTCAATTTCCTTGTCGACCTGGATTAGCACTAATTGTAGTTGCCTAAAACATCATGAAATGGGTATAAAAATTCATGCAACTTAAAATGCTTCACAGAGTGGTCTTACCTTTCAAAACTAAAAGTGTTTGTGCATGGACTTTAAACCGCCCTTTGATCAGTGAATCTTCAAAAAGTATATTATTACACCTGGTATCCCTCTAAGAATGCTTACTTGTGTTATAACCTTGGGCAAATATTAAAACATGGTCATAGTTGTACATATGACTAACGAGACTGACATTAATTATAAGGTCCCCGTTTCATGCAACTTTAAAGTACTTTGCACAGTGGTCTTACCTTTCAAAACTAAAAGTGCTAGTGCATGGACTTTAAACTGCCATTGATCAGTGAATCTTCAAAAGGTAAACTATTACACCCAGTATAACACTAGTATGTGCTTCTGTTTAAACCTTGAGCAAATATTAAAACATGGTCATATGTGTACATAAGACCAGTGACAGTAGTGTTGATTACAAGGTCCTTTACTGATCTGGCCTCATTTAGATAAAACATTTTAGGTGAACCTGGCACAACAGGCTAACTATCAGTGACCAGCCCAAAGTTCCTTCAGATAGTCCCACCTATGGAGAGGCAGCACTTAAGCAACCATATACATTTAAATTGAGGTATTTAGATATTTGATAAGGACAAGGATTCCCCTGTGGCCCTGCTAGTGCCGCTGCCAGGTTATTATCCAGGACCCGTATATGTATGTGGATTCTTGAGTAACCACTTGCTCAAGATCAGTACACGGACACAGAGACAGGGCATCCTTGCAGTTTCTTATGGCATGTGCTATAAAAAGTGGGTGGAGATATTCTGTTCTGGCGTTCATTGTAAGGGTGCAAAGCAGCATAAAGTGCGCAACGGACAACTCCCCCCCTACGGCATATCCACAATTAGGTGAACTACTCCCACCTTTATGCCACAACCTAGTGTACTGTTTACTGGCCAAGGCGCCTAGCCTAAAATTGACATACAATGACCTCTTAAAGGGGGCGTTGATTGTTTCCATATAAGGTTCAAAGAAAGAAAGCAGAAGTTGGCTGTCCGAAGCTGCTCCAACTTCCGTCCTTACTGGTTGATGAACATATATGCCAGATCCCTTCCTTCATGCATTGCCTGGTGCCTTTTGCTATTTTTTCTGGTTCGACCCAATAGTCAGGCCATTCTATAATCTTCAGGATATTGGCCACATGACTATACCAGTGCAATTTAGCTTGTTTGGCTTGAGTTCAAACCTCTTGTACGGTATTCAAGTGGGGTTCAAACTCAGGTTTGGTCCATTTTTTTACCCGATATAAGATAGGCCATAGTGCTGCCTGCACTTCAATAGATCTAGTAACCAGCTCATGCCGTAATGCATCCATTGGAGTCCCAGGGCAAAGCATAAGTAGGCGGCGCAGGAAACGATTCTCGGCTTTAACTAGCACTTTTACACTTCTGTAGCCCCAGACCTCTGCCCCGTACAGCCCTGCAGCTAGGACTTGTGCTCTATAGGCTTCAATTGGAGGGGCGTCCAGCCTACTCCCCTGACTTCAGGAAAAAGCAAGCACCCCACCTGCATATTGACTCAGCGACTCCTCGCCCTTTATAAATTGTGCAGACCCGGACAGCTTAGAGTCAAATCTCACTCCTAAATAGTCACAATGGTCAACACGGTCCAAAGGAGTTCCATAGGTTTTAAAGGAGTTCCTCAACTTAGCACTTCCTTTAACGATCATGTCCTTAGTTTTCGCAGGATTAGTCTGCAGATCCTTGTTTGTGCAATAGATCTCAAATGCTTGCAGAATATTGTGCTTGGGTAGTTCAGTGCGGTACAAAAGAATCGCATCTTCCACAAAAAGCAGGTTTGACATTTTTTTACCCCCGCTGGCTGGAACATCAAGATTTAAGTCCCCCAGATAATCAGTAACATCATTAGTGAAGATGTTATACAAACGCATCCTTGTCTGACCCCAATATTTATACCAAAGTTCTCAGTGACTTCTCCATTTTGACCATACCTGATTGATACTGTAAACCCCAAGTTACTCTGGCAAGCATTGCTAACTCAGGGTTGTCCATCAAAGCTAGTGACAGCTATCAAGGAACTATACAGCAACAACATCTCGTCAAAGGCTGCTTTTTAATCTATAGACGTCAGGTACAGCTTTGATCTTTTAACACTGGTATATTTCAGGCAGATATTAAATAACCACATGACCTGATCAAACATTCCTTGCCATTTCTGGAATCCAGTTTGTACACTATTAATCACCTTATTTTCACTTAGCCAGACGTCTAGGCGGATATGGAGTAGCTTGCCGCATGTTTTCCCTGCTACATTCAGCAGCGAAAATGGACGGTAATTAGAGGGGTCATTTCGGGGACCTTTCTTGTGCAGGGGAACAATTATTGCAGACTTCCAGGACACTGGAGCTTTCTCCTGGAGCCAGATTGGGTTATACATTGTAGACAGTACAGGTACGTACCCAGTACTTAATATCTGATCTATACATATCTGCCGAGATCCCGTCAGTACCTGGTGCCTTGTTGTGTTTCTGGCTGAGGATTGCTGATCTTACTTCTCTCTCTCAGAATTCCTTATTTGTTATTTCATCTCCTGGCATCACTGCAGATGGGGTACTTTGAGTCTCCTCCTCCGGACAGTTATAGATATGATGTTCTTCAATCTTCAATAGAGGGAATACTGGGCTCTCGATGCTAGGGTTACTCTGAATTGGGAACCTGTAAAGTTCAAAGATGGAAAAAACTGAAGTATGTTGAGAGGTATTTATTTTAATGCAGCACAGTACCCTGTACAACTTCAACTGCCTGGATGGAAATGAATCTCAAACACTACTTTCCAAAAGAGAATCATATTACATCAGGCATAACGATGACATAAGCAAAGGTGACAATAAAGCTGTAGATCTAACACACCTTTTCCCCATAGAAAATAAAAGTACAATAAAAACTATATACAAGGAACATAAAAACTATAATATAACCAATAACAGATAAAAAAACAATAAAAATAGTTACACAAAATCAGCAAATCTGGTAGGACAACGTTTGACACGCGTTCCCAATTTAACTCTGGATGCCACAGAATCTTCAGCAAAACATTCACAAAAGTTTTTCCCACCAGATACATTGGAACCTATAAAAGAATCATTTCGGGCCGGATCAACATCTTGCCAATCTGAGCAGACATGTTCTCCCAAGTTCACTCTCAAGAAGGATCCATCGTCACATTCTTCATTTGAATCTGGGTGGCATCTAGCCACCCGTCTCACATTCCAGACCTTCCCATCCTGAGTCACTACACTCTTGCCATAAACTTTGATGACCTTCATGGCCCTGCCAAAACTTTGCATACTCTTAGTAAACAGACCTGGTTTCTTAACCTTCACCCAATCACCCACCACAAACGAATGACACCTGGTTTTCCATTTTTCATCATACAACTTCTTGATCCTATTCTGCTTCATCTGAACTCTGTCTTTGATATCTTGAATATTAAGTTCACCATGAAATTTGGTTTGTTCCCTCCTGAACCACCAAGGACACAACTTGGATATAGGTGGTCTACCTCTCAACAATCTAAAAGGACTGACTTCAGTGGTGGTCTGAGGAGTATTACGATACCACCACAGCTTCTCTCTAAATTTGTCCTTCCACAAACCTCCAAAACCACGTGCCCAGATGATGTACTCCTTAAGGACTCTATTGAATCTGTCAACCTGTCCATTACCTTGTGGTTCGTACAAAGCAGTGGTAGCATGCTTAATATTGCTGAAAGAAAAAAAACTTTCCATTTCCTTAGATACAAGTTGAGTACCGTTATCTGATATTACTACCTCAGGATAACCTTCCTTAGAAAAAACTTCTTTGAAAAATTCAATAATAGCACTAGACGTGGCATGAGGTACCAATTTCACCTCAGGCCATTTCGAATGGTAATCAACCAAGACCAAATCAAAACGACAATAAGAAGGAAGTCCCTGAAAAGGTCCAGAAATATCAAAACCCACCTTTTGCCAAGGAGAGGTAGGCCAAGGTATAGGTTGAAGAGGAGCTGGAACCGGCTTCAACATTTTCTCACTATTGACGCAAACAGGACAGTCCCTCACAACCTTCTCAGTCATCCTATCCAAACCAGGCCACCAAAACATGGTGCGTATGAGTCT
This sequence comes from Calotriton arnoldi, assembly GCA_963921515.1. Lineage (NCBI taxonomy): Eukaryota > Metazoa > Chordata > Amphibia > Caudata > Salamandridae > Calotriton > Calotriton arnoldi. Next base: position 425,303 of record CAWUFW010004877.1, read on the forward strand.
TTTCATAGAGAACATCCCCGAGTGTCCTTCATGGGCTAACCTCAAACTATCCATCAGCATACCTCTGGGAGGAATACACTTTCCATTTTTGAAAACGAGTCCATTTTCTACCACCAATTCGTCAGCAATTCTAAAAAACTGAACAAGTTCTTCTTGCAGTTTCCTCTTTTCTGGCCATCCAACTTCTACATACTTTTTAACTTGACTCAAAAGCTGATCATCAACATCATCTTTCATCCATTTATCTTTCTGTAAAGCTTTAAACTCATCAGAAACATAATCAGATACAGCAAGTACAACATCTTCATCAATGACAGCCAAATTGTCTGTCATATCCGATATAGGAAGACGTGACAAACAGTCAGCCATAACATTGCTGCATCCGGGCATGTATTCCACTTCAAAACAATATTCTTGAAGTTTTGAAACAAGTCTGGCAATCCAAGCAGTAGCATTCCAACCCCCACCTGGAGAAAGAATCCCCACAAGAGGTTTGTGATCAGTTTTGAGAATAAAACGTGACCCCCGGATAAAATTACGAAAATGTTCAATGGCCCAAACACAGGCCAAAAGCTCCTTCTCAATTACTGCATATCTTCTTTCAGCATCTGACAAAGTGCATGAAGCAAAAGTAATATTCCATTGTTCTTTACCACAATTTTGAGATAACACACCACCTATGCCATACATACTTGCATCCACAGTAACAATACATTGTGCACCCATCCTAAAGGGTTTAAGAGTAGGTGCATGGGCAATCTCATTCTTAATTTCCTCAAAAGCAGATTTTTGCCTGTCTGTCCATAGATACTCCACATTTTTCCTCATGAGTTCCCTCAGAAGTTCCATTTTAGTAGCAAAATTCACAATAAACTTACTATAATACTCACAAAGTCCAGCAAAAGACAATAATTTATTTCTATTGTCAGGAGCTGGAGCTTTCAGAATGGCGTCAACAAGAGATTTCTTGGGAATGACACCGTCCTTGGATACCGTGTGACCCAGGTACTCAACAGATTTACAAAAGAAATGACATTTGTTACTTTTAAGTGTCAAACCACTTTTCCTCAAAACACTACACACTTCTCTAAGATGTTTTTCATGTTCCACTTCATCCTTTGAAAATATCAAGATATCATCTTGGAAATATTTGACACATTTTTCCATATTTGGAAAACGGACGCCGCAGAGGCTAATCCAAAAGGCATACGTTTAAATTGAAATAGCCCCTGCGGTGTGATGAACGCCGTTAAATGACGAGACTCTTCAGTTAGCTCAATCTGGTGGTAGGCTGACCTCAAGTCAAGAGTGGAAATTGTTTTTGCCCCATCAAGCATGCAAATCAGTTCATTAATGTTGGGCAGAGGATGACAGTTCACAATAATGTTGGCATTAACAGTTCTCAAGTCCACACAGAGTCTCAGAGAATTATTAGGTTTGCGTGCCAAAACTATCGGAGACACCCATTCTGAAGACTCTATCTCCTCAATAACACCCTCATTCACCATACACAATAACATGCTCTTTAGTTCATCCCTCACATTGATAGGAACATTGCGTAACTTTTGTATGACAGGTTTAGCATTAGACTTTAGTTTGATTTTGTGGGAATAACCCTCCAGTTTTCCCAACTTTTCTGTGAAAACATCTGGAAAATCAATCACAATACCTTTATCCATCTCTTTCTCTTCAATAACTAAAACTGGATCGTGACTCCTGGGATTAAGAATGATCCCAAGCTTCCATTGATCTTTCCAACCAAGAACATTCACTCCCTTTGGTGCCACATACAATTTAATCATTGCCTCTCTGCCTTTGAAATGAATATCAGTGTTGACATAACCCACTATGTCAATGACACTACCATTAAAGCTATCAGCAATAATGTCAGATGGAATTAAACATTCCACATTCCACACATGTCCAACTTTTTGAAGAAAGTAGTCTGTGGTAACAATTGTCCATGGCGATCCTGAATCGGCCATACGTTCTAAATCAACACTATTAACGCTCACAACACATTTGGGAGAACTTTTGACATACACCTCACCGTCTTCTCTTCTGAACACTCTGAGATGGAAACAACTAGTCCTCTAACTTGTTCAGCACCTTCCAAAGAATCACAAAGATGTCCCTTGTTGCCCTCAGCAATACCAGCTCCACTAACAAGGTAAGATACTTTATTTCTGTTGCCCAAATTACTATTTCTCCTCACATCGCGACAAACCCTGGCAAAATGTCCATTTCTTCCACACTTCACACATGTCTTCCCAATGGCAGGGCAACGAGGTGAAGAAGTAATGTGAGATGCACTCCCACAACGATAACATATAAATGTATCCTCCCTGCCAAACCTATTTTCATCCAATCTGTTGAATCTCCCTGTAACATTCATATTGTAATCATCAATTTTTTTTTAACAATTCCCCCACCCTTAGAAATTCCATCCCCACCAATCGCACCAACTACATCAGACTCATCCTTGTTGATTTTCTCAGACGCATGTAAAGATTTCATCCATCTCTCGGATTGCTCCAAAGCCTTGGCAGTAGAAATCACATCTTGTAAATTGGGATCTCCCATGACCCACAATTATTCTTGTACTTTCCTACTTTTCACATGCACTATGATCTGATCCCTTATCATTTCATCAGTAATCGTACCAAAATTACAATGCAAAGATAGGCCCCTCAAAGCAGTTAGGAAATCATCAAAGTTTTCCTCAGTTCCTTGCACTCTGGTGTAAAATTTAAAACGATTCAAAGCCACACTAACAGTTGATTTGAATCTCTTCTCCAATCTTAAAAGTGCTTCTTGAAATACATCCGATTCTTCACTTTCAAAAGGAATTTGTTGTAAAGTACGAAAAATTAGTTGACCTTCAGAACCCAAACAATGGAGAAGAATATTCTTTTTGCGTTCATTCGACATATCATCATCATCATCAATACCTTTTAAATATGTCAAAAATTCTTCCTTCAAACGCATCCACGGAATAGGCGGATCACCTTTGTTTTGTAGAAACTTGGTGGGAGGTTCAAACTGCATAGTCAAAAGAAGTATAGAAATTAGGATCCAGACAAAAAAAAAAAAAATTGATCCCTCTAACAACCTCCACAAATACAGTGTGCAAATCACTGTAAAGAAATACAGATCTGCAATGAAAAGGTGTGCAAATCACCGGACAATAAATTATTCAGAGGTGCCAAAATGACTCAATCTGCACATGAAAGTGTGCAAATCCCAGATAATATGTTATGATCAGTAAGGTGTGCAAATCACTGTGACAATAAATTATCCAGAGATGCCAAAATCACTCAATCTGCACATGAAAGTGTGCTAATCACTGAAAATATTTTATGATCAGTGTGGAAAAGCCCCAAATATTCAATTATCGACAAAGAAGGAGAACAGAGAGTCCAATGTTGCAGCACGCCTTTATTAGGTCCTCTCAGAGAAGTCAGGTCAGTTATGAATCAATCCAACCGCCACCCGCCATCCAATATCCCTTCCCGCAACATTCAAAAGATGCCCCCACACACGCGATCGCATTTGAAGTCGGCACGAGCGCAGCAGCGCTCGTGTCCACTTCAAATGATAACAAGTCACACATGTACCACACCTCCCCCCCTTTATTAAACAATAAATTAAGTAAAAACAAAGTCTTTAAATTTGATAGGTAATCTACAAACTCTTGAATTCCTAGTCGAACATCTTGGAGCAGTTGTACATTGTTCTCCCGCAGATGATTCCCTGCAAGAGTTGCCCACTAAGTTTTCATAACATCCAAAAATACATTAGAAGCAGTACTATCACTGAGTGGTACCTTACCCTTAAAAATTGAGACTCTATTAAAATTCCAGACATTCCCATCCTCCACCCGTACAGCATTCCTAAACACATCCACTACACGCACAGGATCCGACCAGCTAAGCAAACCCTTACGTATGAATCCACCTTTCTTTAACCGCACTAAATCTCCAACTTGAATAGAACAATTCCTAACAATTCTTGTTTTTAACAAATTCTCTCTCATTCTGTTTTTGTAAGCATACATCTTGCGACAATTTTTTTTTAAATCAATCTCAGCAACTTCACCCTGTGCCTTATTCTTGCCTTTTAGCCACCATGGAACCAATTTCGTGCTGGGTTTGCGACCTCTCAATAATTCAAATGGACTAATCAAAGTTACTGCATTAGGAGATGTTCTGTAGGATAGTAACATGGACTGTAAAGCCTTCTTCCAACACAACCCACCTTTGACTGCTAACTGGATAGCCTCCTTAACAACATGGTTGAATCTCTCAATTTGACCATTGGCTTCTGGATGAAAAACTGCAATTCTTTTATGAATAATGCCACATTTTGTCAAATAATTCTCCATTTGCTTGCTATCGAACTGGGGCCCATTGTCTGTGACCAATTCCTGAGGGATACCTTGCCTGCAGAAAACATCATCTAAAAATTGTATAATAGCCTCTGAAGTAACTTCCTTAACCATCTTAATCTCAGGCCATTTTGAGAAATAGTCCATTATCACAATACCAAACGCATGTTGATGGGGTAATACACTAAACGGACCAATGATGTCAATGCCTAATTTTCACCAAGGTAAAGCAGGCAAATCCACCGGTTGTGGGCTAGCTGTTAAAACTTTAGCTGACTTGTCACTATTAACACACAAATCACAGGATCTTACATGATGCTCAACATAAGAATCAATGCCCGGCCACCAAAAACTATCCTTTAAGCGTCTCCTGGTCATAGAAATACCAAAATGTGACTCATGGGCAATATTAACACACAATTTCCTGAGATCAAAAGGTGGAATAAATGTATCTCCCCTCAGAACTATGTCATTCTCTATTGCCAATTCATCATGAACCTTGAAGTAGCTAACAAGACTCCCTGTCAATTTCCTTTCTTCTGGCCATCCTTTTAGTATGAATTCCTTCACCCCTTTAAGTTCTTGATCCTTTTCCATTTCTTCATCCCATAACTGCTCTTGAATTGTAGAACTATCAGTAGGCAATAAATTCACATCACGCACAACATGTGCCACTTCACACTCATCAACATCAACACAATCCGATTCCAGACATGGAAGGGGTAATCTTGACATGCAGTCAGCATGGACATTAGCTTTCCCAGGCACATACTCTAGAGTGTATTGGAAATTTTGTAATCTGGAAGAAAGTCTGGCCAACCTGGATGACATTGTGCGCCCACCTCCGGGTGATAATATGTGAACCAAAGGCTTGTGGTCAGTTTTGATGCTGAATTTAGTTCCCCATAAAAATGGTCTAAAATGTTCTGCGCCCCATACACATGATAGTAGTTCCCTCTCAATTACTGAGTAATGACGCTCAGACTCTCGTAACGTCCTTGAAGCATACGCCACAATCCACTCTTTGCCCCATTCTTCCTGAATCAATACTGCACCCAAACCGCAATTACTCGCGTCTACCATTACAATACAATGCTTGCCAACAACAAAAGGTTTGAGACATGGAGCTTCTACAATCATTTTTTTGACAGTAGAAAAAGTGGAAGTCATAACATCAGTCCAAGTAAATTTCGCATTTTTCTTTAACAAATTTCTAAAAGGTTCAATCAAGGTTGCATAATCAGGAATTAATTTGGCGTAGAACTCCACCAATCCTAAAAAAGCAACCAACTGTTCCTTAGATTCAGGAATGGGAGCTTTACTGATGTTTTCCAAATGAGACAATTTAGGTTTGATACCATCTCCACTGATACGGTATCCTAAATATTCCACTTCATGTTTCCTGAATCTGCACTTGTCTGCACGAAGAGTCAGGCCTTTGGTTACTAATGCATTTAGAACTTTAACTAAATTATGGTCATGTTCTTCCTCATTTTTACCAAAAACTAAAGTGTCATCTTGAAAGGCTATAGCCCCAGCAAGACCCTCCAAGGTTTCCTTCATCAGTCTTTGGAAAACGGAAGCCGTGCTGGCTAGGCCAAAGGGCATCCTGCAAAATCTGTAAAGGCCTTCTGGTGTTATAAAAGCAGTTAAGTCCTTGGATTCTTCATGGAGGACAACTTGATGGTATGCACTAGCCAGGTCAAGACAGGAAAACACGCGTGCCCCAGCTAATGTGGATACCATTTCATGCAAATTGGGAAGAGGATAGGCATCAACCCAAATGGCATTGTTGAGACTGCGTAAGTCTATGCATAAACGAAGATCTCCACCCGATTTGACTGAGATAACAACTGGAGAAACCCAAGGAGATGACTCCACTGATTCAATTATCTTCTTCACACACATATCTTGGAGCATTTCTTTTAGTTTGTTCCTGTAGGACAAAGGAACATTCCTTACCTTATGACTTCAAATGATAACAAGTCACACATGTAACAATCAGCACAGAACAGGTGTGCAAATCACTGAGAGTGAATAAGTTGCTTCGTTGTAAATATATACCAAAAATGCTCAAATAATGTCAAGAGCGAGGGCAAGCTCCAGTGGTGAAATGAAGTATAGCAAGAATACCACTTTAATTGGCTAAAGTTGTAAAACGTGCTCTAGCTTCTAAGCAGTGGGAGAGCATGACACGGGCGTGCCAGATCACGTCTTAAACAGAGAGCGTCAGATCATTGAAGAGGTCCGAGTCGTCGTTCAGAACAGTAGGCCCATGCACGCGGAGCTCATGCGCTCAGTTTATTTTAAAGCAAACAGCAAATAATGGCTTGAAAGAAACTTCTGTCGGAAGAGGCAAATAACCGTGAAAATACATCAAAATGTCCTGCGCTAAGTTGAAATTGTTCCCCCAAGTCAAAATGCTTTGCGCGAAGAAAAAATAGTTCACAAATTAGTTTCCTTATTAACTTCGCCACAATAAGAGCATACAATCCTTAAGTGATAAAAAACGATCACTCGGGGAATAAATAATGAAGTACCATACCGAATGTCCAATATCCTTGAGTAGTGTAAGACAGTTTACGAAAACAGTGGATAATTTTTCCTCCGGATAACGTAGACTCTGGGTTCAACAGGAAACGCCACCACTCCTGTGCTGCAGTATGAACGGGTAGCCGGTAATGTTTCCAACTCGTCGCCACTTGTAAAGTTCAAAGATGGAAAAAACTGAAGTATGTTGAGAGGTATTTATTTTAATGCAGCACAGTACCCTGTACAACTTCAACTGCCTGGATGGAAATTAATCTCAAACACTACATTCCAAAGAGAATCATATTACATCAGGCATAACGATGACATAAGCAAAGGTGACAATAAAGCTGTAGATCTAAAAGAACGTATAGAGCATGAAGAAATAGTCAAACCAGGTGACAGGTGCGATAACATTTTCCAGCTGTCTTGCGGTCCCTTGTGATCTCCAACGCACTAACCCTCAAAAATGCCTGGTGGTCTTCTTTCCTATAAGTGCCTTCCAGGCCTTTACCTGGACTCGGGCTTTTCTTGAATTTGATGAGGCGCTTGTAGCTCTGCCTTAGCTCTTTTAACTGGCTTTCTCCATCAAGAGTGATGTGCCTGGCTTTTAAAGTCAGTCAAAGTGCATATTTTAACTTGCCGCACTCCTCGTCAAACCACTCCATGTGCAGAAATATTACGATCACAGGCAGCCCTGCTTCCGCCAACTAATTGTCGACCACTGTATCCCCGTGATAAATTAATTAAGGTCTCAAATCTGGAAATGATCTCTAGGCCATTTAGATAGCTAATCTCCTTGCACTACCTAAATGCCTTTTTAGGTCTCGCCTACGCAGCGCGCATGCGCTGCATAGGAGAGACCTTTAGCGATCGGCACAGCTTTGGGGGCAAAAACGTGCACGCGTTGCATTGCTTGCAATGGCAACGCGTGCACGTCTGGCGATTCCCTTGCGGGAGCGCGCGGCGCCATATGGTGGCGCCATATGGTCGCAATCATCGCGCCTTGCTGCACGCTCCCGCAAGGGAATCGCGCAGGCCCCCTCCCCCTGTTGCCGCGCGAGGCGCGCGCTTGTTTTTTTTTTTTACCACAGCCGGTGGCACAGAGTGGTTGTCCAGTTTACCACCGCAACCACTTTGACAAACGGAGTGCTAACCCGGGCAAACTGCACCAAATTTGGACATAACATTCCAGCATACCAGATTTCTGGTGGGCTTTTAGCCAAGGCAGTAAAGGGTAGGAAATTGAACGATGCACACCTTCCAATTCCAGTTGCGTCCATGAAATGCGGGTCACGTTTCAGAAGTTGGAGACCATTCTACTACAAAAAAAAGTAACGCGTTACTCAGTGAGCCAGCAGAGATCACAGCCGTGAAAGTACATGAATAAAACAAGCGCTTTATTTCAGAAGTTACATTTTGAGTCTCTCTGTGTTCATGAGAGCAACGGTAGACCTTCCACCCTCGGCTACAACCGATCTCCACTTCTGCAGAGCATGGTGGAGAGAAGGGAGTGTATGGGACGGTACTGTGTTACGCTCATTGCCAAAAGACTGCGGTGTTGGTAGCTGGTGGGAACGCTCCTTTTGGCCCTCTAAATGTGTACCTGTCCTGACTTATCTTGCAGTGTCTAAAGTCTGGAAATCAAACTTGACACTGACTTTAATTAAAATCATGCAACAAGGCATATCCTCTTTACCTAGTCTCCATCCTGGCTTCTCCCCTTCTTAAGCATCTGTATTGGCTGCAATTTAAACAATGATCTCTTTTAACGTCCTGTGTCTAGATCATCACTTGCTCTGGGGTCTGCCTGACCAGTTGCGTTCTTATGGAACTCTTCGTTGTTCTTTTTCCATGCATTTGAATGTCTTTTGCTTTCTCAAGACCAGGACTGGGGTAACTCTTTTAGGGTCCTGGCCCCTTCGCTTTGGAATTCCTTGCCCATGGATATTATTTTGCCTCTCAATAAAAACATGTAAAACCTCACTATCTTTGTAGTTCAGCAGTCTGCTTCGGTCCTCCTTCCCAGCGCTAAGAGATCCCATTGCTGAACTTTGTGTATATAAATCATTTCTAACCTCACATCATGTTTGTTGTTGAAGAAGCTATTGGTGCCCTTGATGCTCAAGAAAGATACTCAAATTCTCCAAGTGTTCTTTCAGATCCTCATAATTGAGGTCTTCAATGACAATAAGCATTAATCACAAGTCAGTATCCTATCTAAGGAAATTGCATCACAAAGAGAGCTCCTATCGTCCAGACATACAACGTAGTTGAGATTAAGGAATACTGATCCTACGACACTGAGCGGATATTATGTTTCTTCTCCTAGATTGTGGAAGCACACAGAGAAACACTTCTAAGGTCACATCCAGGAACCTATCAGGATCATCTTACTAGACCTATTATACGAAGGAAGCACAAAGTTGCACCCCTTCATAAAGATGTTACAACACTTGACCGATCACACCATAATGACCTGAAAAGCTTGTCTCACTAATGACACTTAAGCCTTTGCGGTTTGCAGCTGGGTATGACATTGCAGAACAAAGGTGTTTCCTTCCTCTTTGCAAAACTAGACCAGCTTGTCAAGTCTGAATTAAACATACCGATTCTTGATAAGTCAAAGCATCCTAAACAGTGGTTTACTATAGTGGTCTAAATTTCACGTGCACATGGCGTTTTATGCTAGTAAGTCTCAATTTGTTTTCTATAAATTAGAGCCAACTATGCAGTGCAAGGCCCGTGAATACCCATTCGCCCCTTTTGTGTGATTCAGAACTTGGGTAACCCTTTTTGTTATACGTCAAATTAAATCATTGCACCTGTTGTGCAGCCAATGATTCAAAAATAGTGTGGTTCAATTCTGTCTTGGAAGCAATTTTAGCTACTTAAGACTGAACTCTTTGCCAATAACTGTAGTCAAACTTTATGAAGTTAATCTGAGACTAGTTCCTATCTAGTGCAACCATGAGCATTTAAATAGGTCTGTATACCCGACTATATCAAAGCGGCGAACAAAAGGTCAGAAAAGAAGGACTATATGTACAGCCGTAGAAAGGAAGATGTTTTTAGGTCTCGCCTGAGCCAGCGCATGCGCTGCTCTGGCGAGACTTAGTAAGTGGGCTTCAAAAAGCCGACCACAGCTTTTTGTGTGGCCTAGAGCGTGCGGTTACGCACACAGTTACGAGCACAGGCGCCATCTGGCTTTCCTGTCTCGTCATGGCTCATTAAGTGCATCGCTCGCGGGCACCCTTACAGCCCGCGATTGCGATCACTTTCACGGCCGCGCGGCAGCGTCAATTTCATGGCCGTGCGGCCAGTGCTTGTTTTTAAACTTTCAGTGTGCCACTTTATCTCCCTTTTTCAGCTCTTTCCGATCCTCGGCGGCGTCTCTTTTAGTGGCCTCTTTCTGTGCTTTTTTCCCCTCCGTCTCTGTACCGTCCCTCGCCCTTTCCAGCTTTCTACTACCCACTCCCTATTCACCCCTCGTGCCCCCGTCTTCTTCTAACTCCTCTCTCCCAGTTGTCTAGTAGAAACTGTGATTTTGCACAGTGCCTCGAAGGGGAATGGTGTGAAGCTGCAAGCATTACATTGGAAAATGACGAATATTGTGAATAAGATCCCAAAACAAGACTGACTATCTGACATCCAAGCAGGAGGGTGTGCGCGATCAATAGGATGCAGTGACCTCCCTCCTCTTTTTGAGGGAGCCTTAAACTAGGCCTCAATTGTAACCCATTACAAACAAATCGCACATTTAGCGAGCCCACTCCTTCGGTCAACCATGCGCTTTTAGGTGACCCGACTGGACTTTCTAACCCATACTTCCATTATGAACGCACATCATTTTTTATCACATTTTTACGTTTACACACAGCTGTGGCAACAACCCACCAAGCAGTGAATTACAACTCTAAAAACAAGGTTTGTGTATTGCGTTCAAGATAATGTGCCAAACACAATCAAAACACAACAATATTGTCCTTGTCCTTGGTGAAAGGGAACTTGAGAATTCCCTCTCTCCAGAACACAGAGTAAAACCCAAGCACCCCCCATCCCCACCCCCAAAAGGCGAGGAAGGAAGACGCGCACTGAGGCGGGTCACTGCATTCATTCATTTATATTTGGCAGCGTTGTGTGTACTTCCTCACCTGCGGCTGCGGTGTGGCGCCCCCGGCTTCAACAAACCCCATCAGAATGGCAGCAAGCCTTCGGCCTCGTGCCCCTCACCCCCCTGTGGGCACAGGGTCTCTCCTCGCCTGGCTCCACGCGGCATTGCACCTGCGCCCTCCCCGTACAGAGACACCTGCAGAGGCCGCACTTCCGCCCTGGTCTGGCTCTCACCATCTCTGATTACCGCTGCTCCCCTCTGGTCACCACTCCCTCTGCCCTCTTGGGGGCTGTCCCGCTGACACGCTGTACATCGATGTGTGGCAGGCACCTCACTGTCCCTTCTAGAAAGCGGTCTCTCCTTTCACGCTGCCTGTCTCTCTCTTGACAATGTCTCATCTCTACCGCTGCCTGTTTGTCTCCTCTCATGGTCCCCGTCGTCTCATTCACCTTTCTTTAGTGTTCCTAGAGTACGCACCCCTCTCGTTTTCGCCCTCTCTCTGTAATATAAATTCGTGAAAGTATCTTTACACTCCCTGTATCTTATGTTCCCTCTTTCTCAGCCTCGACGTTTCAGTCGCTCTTTCTCAAACAGTTGCCTGTTTCTTTCCCTGTCCCTTTTGCTCTCTCAGCCTCTATACGCCTCTCTTTATCACTTTCTCGACTCTGTTTGCACGGGTCCCTACACTCACCTGTCCGCTCTTTAGACTCTCGGTCCCAGTTAAGCATCTGGTAGTTTGGCCATCACTTCTCTTTCTCTATACCTCTGCCTCATACTCTGAGCCCTCCTCTCTCGCTCCTTGTGATCCTCTGCCTCTCTCTGGCTGTTTCACTTTTTATTCCCTCCATTATAACATTATTCTCCCCCCTCCATCTACAACATACTCTCTCCCATGCTGTAATTATTCCTTTTGTTGCCACAATGGAAGTTTTTCAACAGAATATGGATTACCCTGTCCCATGTCCTGTTCGCTTTTCTCTTGGTTCTCAGTCTTCTGTCTCTCCTCGGCCACCGTTCCACCTTCTTGTTGCTGTATCATTTACTGGCTCCTTACTCTGTGAACATAAGGCACATGAAAACACACCCAGCAGCGGCAGGTCCGGGTGCTCACCCCTCGCTACCAGGAAGCGTCCTCCTCCCTGGAGACCGGCTGACTGATTTGCAAGTTAAAGCCACCACCAGCCCACACGGGCTGCGAGAGGCAGCGGTTAAAGGGAACGCCTGGTTCAATATTCCGAGCCCGGGGTGAAAGCAAGACGTAACAACAATGAACAACCACCTCGAACAGTGTTTAGCCATGCAACGCTTGATGTTGCACCAAGGATATTGTGCTGGATAACTAAACACTTATAAGGTCCCAAAGGCGAGACCTATTGGCTATGCCAATGCTTGTTTAATTTCCACAGGGATATGAGCGCTGCCGGGTCGCAGATCGGAGCCTCCATGCCCGCATCATGCAAGGGATTTTCTATTAGCTGTTACTTGTAAAACGTTTTTCCTGAGCTCAGTAATACAAGTAGTGACCAATTTTTTTCCCCTTGGGATTTTTAAACAGGCTATCAACGGGTCGTGATCGCTCTTGAATCGCTGCTCAATTGCAAAGTCATCGCCCAGCTGCCAGGATTCCAGAGTTATGCAAATATAGTGTATCAGGCCTGTGCACGCCCTAGTTTGAAAGGTGTGGCAAGCTGGGGTATCCGAGGGCATGGATCCGTTTAGAGGACGAAGATTGTGGTTAAGTACAAGAGATGTTATGAAGGCTCCTTTCCTTGCACGAAGAGTTAGCAGAGTAAGTGGGCACAATGGTTTGCACATAGTGAAGTTATGCAACAGGTCCAGATTAGCCAAAGTATCATCGGGTTTGGTGTTAAAGTCCCTGCATACCAGAATGACATGTTGCTTTGCTCGCGGATGGTTTGATGGTGAAGATGACAGTGTGTTTGACGGTCAATGTCAATATACTTTTCTAGCTCAGCCATTTGCCTATGGAAATCTAATTGCAGGCCTCGCAGAAAATAGATATTCATCAGGGTCAATACCCAGCATTCGCCTGAAGTTACCAATATTTGAAAATCCTCGTTGATGGGGCTGAACACTTGGCTATTCGTTCTAGTTTGGTAGAAATCCATATTGTGAGGCCATCTCTCAGTCTCCCCGTTGTTGCCTTGGTGGCACTCGTTGAGAACACAGTGAATCCATCCATATTAAACGCATACAGGGCCCAAGTCTCTTGAAACCAGCAAATAGTGTTTGACTTAATAAAATTGACCCAAACTGTGTTCCTCCTTAGTAACATTGCTGGTGGCATCCATGGCTGATAGCAATAACCCGGACTTGCAGGATTCCTCGTCCCTGTGCCTTGTTACATCTGCATACCCAGATTCAAATATTGTTGGGCAGGGCTCCGGGCTACCTTCATGGACTAATATTATCAAGTTAGCCAATATTTTGCTTTTGCCAAGGATCTGGTCTGCCACTTGCTTATTTGCCCACCAAAGATTATTGAGCCACCCTCTTTAGTAGGGTTGACGAATAAATCTTACTCTTAGTAGATCGCTTGATGACAAATTGTGTAACCCTTGCATGGAATGCAATACTCGCAGTAGTTGCATCCATTGAGGATATCATGATATCCCTGTGAATGGTAAGTTGGCATAAATATCAGGATTACTGGCTTACTAGACGTCAACACCTTTGCCTAGGCATTTATCAGGGCCTCTTGATGGGTGCCAGGGTGTGGATCCCCTGGTCCCATCCACCTGGCCCTGGATTTTGTGGAGCGCATGTCAACACTCTTCAGTTAGTACCGCTGAAGATTTTTCACATGCCTGTCAGATGACCTGTTCTCTTCAGTTTCTACTGTATGACCGGAAAAACGTATAGACTTTGTTCTTGGTGCTACTCCTTCACTTACTAAACAGATCATGGGGCCATCCTGTGGATTTGAACCACAGGTAGTCTCAGTTGCATTTGTGACAGTAACTGTTGCTGCCCGGTGCTGGTCTCTAGCCAAGGTATTAGATCCATTACACCCTATTTTTGCATGAATGCTGGGGGCGTACCTACAAGAAGGCGCGCTATCGCAGGAGTCAATGCTTCATCCTGCCTGTGGGTCGCTAGTTTTGAGGACAGCTTCTTTTGCTGGACCTTGGGGTGTTTCCTTTGCACTGTTGCCACAATCCCTGCTCCACTGATCAATCATTGATGGTTGTATTGGAGCTTCTGCCAGCCCCCCAGTGCCAGTAGCTGGCGCTATTCCCAAGTCAGTCCAATCATTTCCTTGGTGAAAGACTATTGGTCCCGGGCATTCAATATATGGTGCTGCAGATATGTCATGAGGAAGAGGTACAAATTGTCCATTTGACTGTAGATGTATGGCCCCATTACTCTTTGATGTAAGTTTCGAGATCTGGAGCATTTTCTGGGCTAGTTAACACATTCATGTGGTCGATTGCAACCACTTGCCCCCTGACTGGAGATTTGAAGTCTATCCTGGGGCCCATAGGGAATCTTTGGATGTGAGTTTGCTCCCTACAAGATGCTTCACATTTCAGAGTTTTTGGTTAGTTTGGCTCAATCCCCTTACTTGTATGTGGATTAATTGGGGTGCCATCTGCCACCTCTGGTTCAAATTGCTTATTACGATTGATGTGTTTTACCATTCTCTCTGTTGCCTCTCTCTCCCCACATGAGAGATGTTATTCCCTTGATGGACGGATACTTGTTCTACCTGTCATTCTGCAATTTTTCTTTGGTAATTTGTTTTACATTTTGTACAACCGTTGTTTGTGTGACTGCTTTAATGGATGGTTCTTCCTCGGCAATTCTGTGGAACATCCAAAACTCCCAGAAGAAGCAATAAGACTGAGGCAATTGGTAGTACCTTTCTTACCCATATCCCTTGTGCTTGGTAAGGTATTCCGCGCCTTACAAGAGGCCTGATCCTGTGCCTCGGTAGGGCCCTGCTCCTGTACCGCCCCTTGCGTGGGGTGGCCACGAGCTTTGGTACCTGATTGGTCTACAACTTGCTGGGGATGTACCTCTGTCTACTCGATGTTCATTTACAGTCCTGTAAAGTTAAACCAATAACTTCTGGTAGTTCTGTAAGCTTGGCGACAATCTTCGAACAGGTTCTTATTTCATTTGAAAATGCACGGTACTTGAGGGATTCTAGCACTGCAGACTCCATTACTTGCATACGGGAGTCAATCGTTCTTATACTAGAAGGCATCTCACCAACAAATTTTGTTTGTTCGCCCATCTTCAGAATGTGTGCTGTTAAGTTATTTGCCATAAGATCCATAGTTCTGTACATAGCATGCATAATGATGAGAATTGGTTGCTCTGAACAAGGCTCTGGAGGAGTGAAGCTAGCTGCATCAACGTCCCTAGGATGAGGCGACTGGCAGTCCAGGGACGCTAGTTCCACAAAGCTGTGGGAGTGGGAACTATTGCAGCCTGACACTCCATGGTATGTATTCACAAGGCCCAAAACTTCCTCATCCAGCTCGAACGTGCTGCCAGACTCCCCACTGCTGACAGACATAACTGACTTGCAGAGACTGGTGCAATTGTCCCATTATTAATCGGCCCGGTCCTTACAGGGTGGCTATTGCAGTGTGTAATTGCTGACGTCTGACTGTTACTCTCCCCTATGTCATTTTTCTTATAGATGTCGGCTACAATTATGAATTGGCGTGTATCCTACGCACACTGCCTTGCAGATGAGATATGGCCTACCCCATCTTCTGAGGCCTTTGCACAATCATTGCCTCTGCTGGAGTTTTCCGACATAAGTTCCAGTTGCTTGGAGGGAAGCGGGTGCCTGCTTGTGCTGGCTCTTATGACCTGGCCGACATTTCTTTTAGAATCAAGAGGGGGCGGCTCTGTACTTGCCTTTAACAGCGGCTTCAATGGTGATTGTTTAGGGCACGGAGCAGCCGTGAAGTAGTTGGTGATTTGTTTAGGGGAGAGCATTGGACACTGCTAGCTGCTCTGGGTACCATCAGTAAGGAGCTTGTTCTGCCCCTGAGCAAATCAGGACCAGATGATGATAGTACACGGGGAAGCGGCTGGGCAGCCAACTCCCCCAGGCCCAGAACTGAGGGGGACCTCTACATGTGGGTTTATGTGTTTCACATGAACCCTGCATGACAGATAAAAGCTCAGCATCTTCTTCTATCATTGCTTCCATGACTTAATAGATGGAGTCATTGGTAGGATCGGATATAACATTTGAGACATCAGTGTACAGTTTTGGGGTGGCAGCTGCCACAGCCTCATTTATGTTCATAATATCGCCCATATTATCCAGAGTTTTGTAAGGTCCCCTCCTAAACTTACTTAAAATAGGTGATTGTTGCTTCAGAATTTGCGATGGTTTGTTTTGTCTCCTGCTCCTTGTGACCATTGACATTTTCATAACCTGGTCATGATCTGCTCCGCCCTCTCAAAATTAAAAATGAGATGTTGAATTAGATGTTAATGAATTGAATATTGATCCTGATGCCTCGATGCCTTGATGTCTTAATGACGTCTGGCTGGGGCACTTGTAAATCGTATCAGAGCCGCCTTCACTGGATAAAACCCACGGTCGCCAGGGACACGAGCACTCCCAGGCAATAAAAGTAGGTTGCAAAAGTTATACCAGCTGTTTGAGGAAGTTTTCAAGATATACAGGGGGAAGGACCAGGAGGTCGTATCACTATGCTGCTTGGAGAAGGGCGCAGTGAGGGCTGGGGGCTGAGGGAAGGCAGAGACTGGCTGATGCAATGCAATATGATAAGGGGGTGAGCTTGCCCAGTGCTGCAAACTGCAGCCAAACCTAGTCAGGCCGCTTCTGCGAACCCAGTGCTCAAACCAGTAGCGCAGGACCTAAGCTCGCTTTGGCCGCTTCTGCCCTTAGTCCTCTCTTGTCTTGCTGCCTTGCTGCAGCAGCTATTGCTACTACTACTGCAGTAGCCTCCTCCTCTTAGTGCCTCCTTATCACCTCCTTACTGCCTCTCCAGGAGTTTTCAGCCACTACGACCTCCTCCGCTCTCTTCCACTCCTGTCTGCTGACAGCTATTGCAGGGACTTCCTATTTGCAGACTTTTTGGCCAGTTGCAGCTGCCGAGTCTTGTGTGCTGCTGCTGTGTCATACTGTATCTCTGCTGTGATGCTGTTAGTATTTAGTTAATGCTGTCCACCCCTGTTGGCCCCTGTTGGCTGCTGTTTGCTTAAAGGAGCATGATGGTGCTCATTGCCACTCAAATGCTCAATAACACAGGGTTACATGCAGCATGGGAGTGCTGATAGCGTGCTGTAATAAACTGCACTATAAGCTATGGTAGGTTCCTTGTAGGCTCCTTACACCAGCTGCCTGCCTGTCAGCCCACCTGCCCTGGGGATTGCATGTGCAGTCAGTACTGGGATAACAGGAGCAAGACACAAGATGCTCCAGGGGCTGCTTTCACCCTGCCCGCCCACTGCTCACTCCGCTCACTCACTCTCCTCCGACGCTAGCACTAATACAGGTATGGTGCGGGGGCCGGGCACAGGCCGAAGCTAATGCCATTGTAGGGTTGCCCTGGGTGGAGTCTAGGGAGGGGGGGTCTAGCGGGGGGTCTACATTACTCCTAGAGTCCCTCTCCCTCGCTGTGTCCATGTCCGTGTTTGCTGCTGCTGCTCCGCCCTCGTGACTGCGTGCGTCAGCACTTTCAATGGGAAGCTGTCCAGCCCCTGGCTACAATCGTGATTGCTCATGCTGCACTACAAGGACATTGATGTCCTCTTCTAAATGAGGCACGTCATTAGCACAAATAGTGGATTCATCATCAGATAATTCTTCTCAGACAGAAAATTCACCTCTTGAATCTTGCACTTGGTCCTCTGCCTCAGATGCAGAGTCAGTTTCAGAGCCATGTTTGGAGGCAGATTCAAAAAGCAAACCAACAACCTGCTGGCCGGTCAGCTTGTGAGCAGCCATTATGCTTACTAATTTAACTGTCACAAAAAAACACAGACAACTACAAACAGCAGTGTATCAAATTAGAGCTCAACAAACTGTGGATGTATCAACCAGTAGATACTATTGAAGTATAACGATCTTGGAAACTATCAATACAAACCACACACTGAACTTTCTCTTACAAACATTTACCTTGATACTTCTTAATTGACATGGACAGCTAGACTGAGGATCAACTGCACCTAGACTGCACAGACACAGCAAGCACCAAAGATATCCCACTGGAAAGGAAAAAGAAAATACCACATGAAAAAAGACAACAGATAAAAGATCTTGTGCAAATACAAATGTGAATGTGAAAGACAATAAAACATAAGCTAAATATGCTAAAATTATTACAACCTTAAACAAAAACCCATTCAAGCAGGGCAATAATACACATTTGAAGTAAACATTACAAAAAGGTTTCCTCACCAAACATATTCAACTATATGCATATCTACCAATGCCAAAACCACAAGCAGGATACACCAAAAAGAAAATCAAAAGCTTTGCACTACAAGAAAAGGAAAAAAATGAAGTTCACAAAGGAAATTAATAAGAAATCAAATGGTTAACATTATAAAACACAATCAAGTCTGCTCCGATGGACAGGTGGGAATAAAAAAAGGCTGATCGTCCCTCAAAGGGGGCACAAAGCGATGGTAAAATATTGGTGCCCTAGATGGGTGTGACCTAAACCCCAGGGACAGCTGCCCCCACATACGTAAGTTTTTTCCCAGGCGTCTAGGCTTCTAGTGGGTTTCCATCCCCCTCCCAGGCATATCGGTCTAGTAAAAGACACTCTTCAGTGGATCCCGTGCCCATGGGCCCGCTCCCCTCAAAAAACATATGGCCACAACTTTCCTTGTGTCTGGTGGGTTTCTACACCTGGGTGTGCGCAGAATGGCCTAAAAGTCAGCCAATCTCCCCCGGGTGGGTGGAAACAAAAGAAATAATTGTCCCTTGAGGGGAGCGACCCTTGCCCAGCCAAGGGGCTACTCCCCAGAAATAAAGCATAATCTGGAAGGATTCAACCCCCCTCCCCAAAAGGCAGATCAGTTACTCTCCACAAAAACATACACCAAACAACAATCCCTTGTGGGTTTCCATTCCTAAGCGGTGCATATTAGCTTACAAAATGCCAATCTGCCCCCAGAGGGGTGGAAACAAAAGATAATTATGCCCTTGAGGGGAGCCACACTTACTCACCCCCTCAAATTAAACATATGTAGACATCCCTGGTGTCTAGTGAGTTTCCACCCCTGGGGTGCTGATCGGCTAAAAAATGGGCGATCTCACCTCAGGGAGACTGTAAACTAACTAAAAGTGCCTCCAGTAGGGAAGCGACCCTTGTCCACAGGGCTTCTTCCCACTAAAACCTACCCCAAGCAATAATCATGTTGTCTAGTCGGTCGCTCCCCTTAGGGGGGCAATTATCTTTTGTTTCCGCCACTCTGGGGGTAGATGGGCATAAAAAATGGCCGTTCTGCTCCACAGAAATAAAATATAATCCAGACATCCCTGATGTCTAGTATGTTTCCAGCCCTCAGGGGGGTAATTGGTATGTAAAAAATGGCAGAACTGCCCCTGGGGGAGCGGAAAATAGAGTGAACAAAGATGCCCCCAAAATTGAGGCGTAACCCTTCCCTAAGGGGCCGCAGCCAACTCCAAAAGCAATCCCTGGTGGCTTTGTTAGAGCTTTCTTGAAGCACAATCACCGTCCCACCCACAATCCTACAGCAGGAATACCCTCAAGAGAGACATTGGGGAAAGGAAAAATGCTTTCCATTACCCCGCTGTCTCTCTTGAGTCCTGATCCTATCATAATCATGCCAGGGGAGGGGTTGGAGGTGGCAGCAGAAGCATGTACACTGACGCCCCCGGAGGGGCCATGTGGTGGGGGGCCAGCGCTTCTCCCTCAGGTGAGTGCTAGGACGTGCTGGACACATCCTTAGCGCCCCAGAGGTGGCACTAAATACGTGTCCAGCCCATTCTTAGCACCCATGCAGGTATAAACCCTCCAGAACTCTCCAATCTGCCAACAAACATCTTCTTATCCCATTTAAGATCCGCACTGCCAGAAATGGCGGGAGATCCTTTTCATATCTTGCCCCCACTCTATGGAACTCACTCCCTCTACATCTACGTATGAAGACCGACCACAGAAAATTCCGTAAGGCTCTCAAAACCTGGCTGTTCTGAGTTATCTTCTTTCAGTCTGCTCTTCTTTCCTTCTCCTCCACTGTTTCCTGGGATAGGCTAGCGCTTTGAGACCTTCGGGTGAAATGTGCGCTCAACCAAATCTCATAACATAACATAACATGCGGTTAACCCACAGAGACAGTTTATTAGGTCTGGCCTATCAGACAGCTTGAATTTGTCTCACCAGGTTATTTTTTTAATAAAAAAAATATTATATAGTATACACACATATAGGGGCTTTTGATCAGACCTCTTCATTCATTTGTCATTCACTCTTTGCTTCTGCCCGCCATGGCATACAGCATTGGGAATGGGTCAGCCCACTTCAGCCTTAGACTCCCTTCTGTATCAGTGATATCATTTTGGTTGTGCACAATAACCTAACGTTATTTTTTCAGACTCCTAGACAGCACATGTGCTGTTGCTTGCAAGATCCTTTAGTAACTAAAACTTAAAAAGAGGTTTGAGCCTGCTCACTACTGGCCATTGGTTGGCTTTATCGTCACTCTCATTTATTTATTCTCCGTTGGTCAGTACCAGCTGGTTTCATTGTGCTGGTCTCGTGACAGACAGCTTTGGGAGGATTTTGGTTTCAACTTCTTTAGATATGACACACACACACACCAAAGCACTACATGGTATCAACTGGTTGTGGCATTTGAGTACACTTGTTCTAAAACCAAATCACCTTTACCCTCATAACCCTCATCTTATCTCTCCAATTTGTGACAGCTCAATTCCCAGAATAGTTTTTAAAGAAGGTGATATTTGTTGTGGCCTTACTTCCTTGTCACAGGGATTTGTGGAAAATCATTCTTTTATTTATTTATTTAACATTTGCCCCCTGGCCTTTTATGAATACAAATTTGCCCAATTAGTACTGAGGATGTGAGGAGCAAGGGATGTGAATGAGCTGATTACCTGCCGAGTCATGTCATAGTATGGTAATGATCAAGTGCTCGAAATGTCTGATGGACATGTGCATACTGGCTATAAGTGGAATTTGTACATAAATTGCAGGGACAAGCAGGGGGAAACAGAAAAATCGTGATGATCATGAGGAATTTTTGGCTAAACATCCACCCCACACACCTCAACACTGGATAAAGTCTACAAAGCACAAAATGCTGTCTTGCTTCTTCTTGCAACTGGGCTTGAATTGCAGTGCAGTGACGCTTACCACTGAACAACACTGAGAAAACTTTCCAAAAACAACACAGATGGAGGAGTTCGAGAAGCTGAATGGAACCAGACGACACCTGCACCACCACTGGACACCCCTAAAAATACAAATTATGAAGACATGTATAAACTGCTGTGTCACATCTGGCTCTGTGACATAGTTTGATTTCAGACCTTATTTATGTCCTGACTAATGCAAGAAGCCATATTGAAATGGCAACTTTTATAGAAATGGACGACGTCCAGTTAAACGGTGCCCAATTGACACTTTTAGCAAAACCCATAACTTAAAATAAAACTTTAATATGAATGTATCAATTGCAATAAATTAAGCAAGCATTGCATTAAAAGTACCATTTGTTCAATTATTCGTTTATTATTAAAAGGGTATATTTTGGCCTAATTACAAATGGATGAACATTTTCTTGGAGATACGCTGAAAGTAAAAACGGGATATTAAAACAGCACGGCTTGCTATGTCGGCTAATGGCAATTGTTGTCTCAGCACCTTTATTTTCCTTAATATGTGTTCACCATGCAACATAGATATCAGTAGCATTAACCCTAGTCTGGCAATACTTGATTGCCCCGCTATAAACAATCAACGTTAGAGCTTTTTTTAAATTTACTTTCAACCATGATCTACTGCAGCAGTGGTGCTCTCCTTCATGGCTAAAAACATTAACAAAGCCAATGGATCTTGAGCAAGCAAGACCTATTGACTTTGCCAATGCTTGGTAGGATGTGCTGCATCAGATTTTGAGTCAATTATTTGGGAGTTACCAGTACTTTATTTTTCCCAACAACAATTAATTTTCTACCATCATCTAACTTTATTGGTACGATATAGGTTTATTCTTTTCCTGCCTACAATGTGTGTTCCTCATCCTAACGGTTGCATGAATTCTACTGTTCTATGTATGTGTGAATTTGTCAGTTGATGTATGTGTACATATAAAACCTTGCATTCAGTGTAATAAGAACATGGTCATCCTTGCTTACATTTTTTAATAGGTCACTCCTGCCTTAAGGTGTACGACCCATTATCTGAGTATGCACTTTCCAATCCTCATTGATAGTTGTGTTTACTGGTAATGACCCTGATGGAGCAAGGTTTCATAAATGAAACTTGCTTGTATTCAATCCTCCTCACAGTATTAATTTATTAAACTTGTATTGTTAATACTAACCTTTGCATTCACAAACACAAAGGGGAAGGATGCTTGCCTATGTGTTTTACTAATGAATAACGCTTGTCTGTAATCCAAAATGGCCACTATGTGCGGGAAAAATCAGTGCGCATGTCGCAACCATATCACATGGTGTGACGTCTTTCTTTGCTTGGTGGGAAACTTCTGCTTCTGCGCAGTGTGCATTAAAATGGCTGCTTGATGTTTTCACATGCTTTAGCTTGCTCTCATGTCATTAGTAAATTGTCGTTTCCTAACGCTACTAATGCGGGATAGTATATATATTTAATTGGGTATAGAATAGAAAAAGTGGGCATACAGTGAAACATTTTATTTTGTGATTTTAATATTTTCTTCTTGCACTTTTATTAGTTCGTAAACTTGGGCCTGGGTTGGTGACCTGAAACTCGAGAGACAAATGGTTCTGCGCATGTGTCCTGTGTGCCTGCCAAATGAAGTCAACCTGGACGTCGTCCAAGGCCGTAACCCGATGGCCGAAGATGTTGAACTATTACATTTCCTGTCTCACTTTGATACAATGTCTATTAAAATTGGTTTACATTTGTCATGAGACGGGTGGGAAATAAAGCGAATGTATTAATTTGAAGGGGTGGGAACGTAAAGACAATAGGCTTTACAATTTAGGCCAAATTGGTATGGTGCGAGAATCCACCCCCTGTTCCTGTCCAATCAGAAATAGTGGTCCCATATTTTAGCAACATTAAGGGGAGGTACATGGGCGTAGAAGGGTATAATAGATATAGAATTAGCTAATTAGTTTAGTCGGAAGTCTTGAAGTCGGAGGAAGGAGATGCTGCAAGAAGAATAGGCGTCCATATTGACAGGCAGAAGAGCTCCAGTCCGTCCAGCTGATTGATTGCAGACTGAATCCCTGTCCAGAGAGGTCCTGAGGAGGGGGCGGCAGAGTCCATTAGAAGGGAGAATCGAGGAGAAGCCGAGTACCAGAGAGGGGAACGGCGCAGGCGTCGTTGTAGAGAGGTCACCGGTCCTGTCCTGATCCTTGAGGAAGTCTTTGCTCTTCATCCTTCCTGGGTCCTATTCTTTCAACTCCTTGGCTAAGGGGTTTGGTTCTCGCACTTAGGTAAATATAAATGCAACCTTTAGTTGCGCTGCTGTCTCTATCCTCTCCTTTCCTTAAACACCGTCATTGATTAGCAATAATCATTTCTATGCTTAATCTTGGGTATTACGATCAAGTACCATGTGGCTCTGTATTTTACTCTGCTAAAACTTTAGATAAACATTTTAAAACTTCCTGACTCAGTGGTTATTTTCAGGATTTATGTAATATAATGAATGTCACTCATTTTAAACTTCCCAATTAGCAAAGGGGGTCCATTGGTAAGTTATTACTCTTCGATCAGAAGGTAATTGGTAGCAGGGATTTGATAAAGAGTACACTGACACTCCAGCGTAAGTATTAGCGTAGTATGAATGTATGGGCCCAAGTGAGTATTTTGTGTATGTATGCTGTTTGCTAATATCGCGCTGGATCAACCCAAAAGTGGTTTTCATACTCCAGGAGGTATGCTGGGAGGGGTCCATGTTTTGTCAGGTGTTTGTTACAGTTTATTCACCATAACAACAATGCTTCCCTCAATATGGCTTTTTTGAATGATGCGCATCCAATGTTTGCCAAGTTTTATGTAAGTTTGGATCTAGCTGACTGTTTTATGAAGGCTGTCATCCTAAAATAAGACTTCCTTTGTTTTTGCTAGTGGAGTGTGCTGGAATCCTATGTGTATTAGCACAATTTATGTATTACTATCCTCAAACCCAAACTTGGTACCTACATGCTTCACTCCACCTCTTGTGGTTAGTTGGAACTGGATTATTTAGAGGAGTTAATGTGGAGTTGACAGTGCCATTCTTTAAATGCAATAAAAAACACCTTGATCAATTTATTTGGCGAGTGCTATCATTAGTTTTTACCTTATCTTTACTGAGTTTATTATATGCATAGCAGCATACCCATGTTATGGATTTCACAAACCATAATTTTTAAATCAAACATGCCTGTGTTATGGATTTCACAGTCCATAATTTTTAAAACAATCAACACTAACCATCTCTCACATTTTCAGACAAAACTTCGCTTTGATTGTGTACTCTGGTCTTAAGTCTTCAAATATTTGCAGGATGCTCATTTTTATTGTGTCCATTACTGTTGGGCTGGTGTTCTTAGGTGTCTATGTTCAGAATTGCCATAGAGATATTAATGGTGGATCAGATGTCTGTAGGAACCCCTAGTTAAATCCTCAATTCTCAATCTTGTAATTCTAAACTAAACTGCCATGGTGGGCCTTACACCACTTGCAGGCATTGCACAACTGTACTATTTATGGGGTTCAGCCAGCGTTAAATTAAAAGAATGAAACAAGAAAAGATATTATCTTAGTGACAGGAGCAGTAACAGTAATTGTTTATGGAACTCAAACCCTTCATGAATCCACTGTTGCCTACTCTTGTTTCTAATGTATTCAATATGTCTTACTTTTGTGTGCTGAAATGCTTTCTCTCTTTTAGACTGACTGTGGTTTGGCTAGGTTCTGCATATGAACAGCATACACTTGGATGTGCTCTGCCAAGCACATGGTATTCTGTAAAACTGGTTAGGAACAAATATTTTGCTTTTTATGATTTGGAGTTCCCCTTTAGCGAGTTGGCCTGTAGGAAAATTGCCATATAGCTAAGCTTAAAAAATGTACACTGAAAAACGATTGGCTTGAGTGTTAATTTACTTTGGTTAGCTTTCTACCATCCTTGTAAAGCTTGAAGATTCCTTTAAGCAATTTTTAAAGTTGTGATTGTTAGGCGAAATATATTGATAAATGGTTCAACTGCCCAACATGTTACAAGCACACTTCACAGTGGAAAAGTGTGCTGTTGGCCAGGGGATCCTGTCTAAATGATATTCAACCTGGTTCAACAGACTATTGGGAGAAATGACCATATATTTAAAAAACGGACTTATTTACTATGTTAGAATTGCATTTTAGAACGCGTTTAAATGTTATTGAAATGCTTGCTTTAGAAAATAACTCACATAAAAACGTAAATGCACTTTGTTAAATAAAAATACCAAAGAGATATCTCATTATGTTAATATAGAACTCGACAATGTCATTAGAAATGTTTCATTAATAAATGCGTGTTTTTCAAAAAATTTCATCAAATAGCTATACTTTAGCCTGCAGTGACTAGGCCCAAAAGCTTTCCTCTCGATCTTTGCTCATAGTAAAACATTCTGTGTGGCTTCCTCCCATCGATGTCATCTTTAGAAATGTGCTGACTATAATATCATGTTCAATTAATTCCTCACCCCATATTAGATCATTTCACTAGAATACAATAAACATATTAAATCTGTATAGAATGAATGGTGACTTAAGACTTTATAAATGTTGCATCTGAATAACTTCATATTTGCTTCCAAATTACTGACTAGCCTTTGTCTATGCAACATGTGTACAGTGCATCTTTAGGTTAGGTATGAGGGTTCTCATGGGAACCTTCCCTCATGTACCAAATATGTGAGAAAACTGTACCAAACCCAATGACAAGAGTGCAGACTGTGGGAATCGGAAGAAGATGCATTGTATGACTGAGGACTCCACCTTGTGAACTGCTCTGATTGGATAGCAAGTGGGGACGCCATCAAAGTTGTTACTTGTATGGGAAAACTATAATAAGGAGTGTTCCTATCTATTTGGACAGACACACCTCTTTGTTCCTTTGCCCATACAGTGATCATGCTGCTCCATTTTTCCTTTGTCTTGAGACTCTGTTTTATGGAGCTTTGATTCCTTTTAGATATTCTTGAGGTGATTTGCTTTTATTCATTTTGAGATCAATGCTGCAGCACAGATCGCTTTCCTAAATACAGCTGGTATTGCAACTGTAGGGAACTCGGCTGAGTTTCCAGAACTACTCTTAATGAGAAGTTCATTCCTCTTATTTGCTCCTTTGCAAATGAAACTTTTCATGGGTTCCTTCTTAGAATAGGTCCCTTAGTTAGTTTATCGGGTTTCTTTACGGAACACCTTTAAATGCTGGCTTCTAACCCTTATTTTTAATTCTGTAATCTAATAAACTGAATTAAAATAATTAGAAACTCTAACCTTCTGATAAAATAAAGGTTTTAAACTTTCCCAACCTCTCATCATTGATTCATCCCAAATTATAAATGTTTATGATGTTTTAATGATTTTCTTTAGAGAGCTCCAATTCGGAAATGGTGGAAAAGGTCCATTGACCTCTCTGGAGCCCCTGGAATTCTTCATGGTGAAATTTGTAGGTGGGTGTATGTGAAGGATCTGAACCATCTTGGAGAGTCCAATCTTGGGCTCCAGCACTATCAATTTCCATTTAGTTGAGGGAAGGGGGGACTGCCTTTCGTGAGCACAACAATATTACTATGTGAAGATTTCTGAGACCAGGTGATGAGCTCCAGCCCATGTCTCATGACAGAGGGTGGAGAAACCTTTCAATTGGCATTGACTGCTCAGCAGTCTGTGTACTTGACCTACCCCAGAACTGCCAGAGAGGACCTAAGATTGTGGACAGTCCAAAAATGTCTACCAAAAATATATTTGTGTGTTCCCATACAATTCTTTGTTCTCAGTACATTTTTGAAATGTTGCAAACTATATAGAGGCTATTGAAATTTCGGAAAATATTTGAAGATATTCAAAATTTCGTTTTTTAACCTTTTGACTTCTGTGGACCCCCACTTAATCAGTACTGGAACCCGGGGACCCCCAGTAAATCATTATTGGTATTTGGGGACCCAGCGTAGTCATTACTGGAAGCAGGGGCTCCTTGCCTAAACATTTCTGATGAATTAAACTGCAAAACAATATACAAAAAATACAGAAACAACCATTTACCAAATAAGTACACAACTATTGAAATAAGTTATTTAACTCACAAGCATATATATTTTTTTAATCTAAATTTTAATGGGAAGGTTGGAGCTTTTCTAAATTTATTTGAGGCCACTGATTGTCCATACTATAATCTGTTTGATGCATTTGCTATGTTCTCACAAACATAATTTTTAGTTTTGATTCTTTTTCATTTATTCACTTCATTAATCTGTTAATATTATTTATTTTAAAAGCAGTTGAGTACCCTTTGAGAAAACGTAGTGGACCCCTAGGGGTCCCTTGACCATGGGTTAAGAACCACTGCACAGAGAAAGTGTGGAGAAACTTCAGAAAAGAAAGAGAAATCATTGGTGCTAGGGAGGTGGAGCAAAGGTCGTAACAATTTACTTTAACTAGCAACACTTGTATATCGACTAAGGTGACCATTCATTTTAAAAATAGCTTAGCTGAGTTACAGGCTGGGCTGAGGAGTGGGCAGCTGCATAATCATTCTATATGGGTAACCGCCCAGTCCAATTCACTCAAAGACCCCAAAGAGGTTTGCATTTATTATTATTATTTTATTTTCAAAATAGTTCAACACTCCCTAGCACATCATGGTGCTAAAAAAGAAGTCTTGGTTGACTGTCCCAAGGCAGAGGTGGGCAGGAAGACCAAAAGGCTAACAGGACAAGAGGGTCTAAGTGTTCTCCTGAAGGGTAAGTGGTCCATATGTTGATGGAGTGTGAAAGGCACAAAGTTCCACCTTTGGGTTCAAGCTAGTAAAGCGAGCACCCACACCCACAAGACAAGAATTCAACTCCATGCCACTGAATGCTGCACACACATGTGTCTTGTGACAGTAGAATCATGCAAGTTTGATCTGGGAAAAGTTTGTAAGGGGACATATACCCAGCCAGACATTAGGACTCAGAAAGGATGCTGTGTGGTGTGGGGATGTGTAAGAGAGAAGGAAACTATGACATCAGTAGCTACAAATAGTAATCGAAGAAAGAAGGGCATGAGGTAGAAAGAGACCCTTCATATTCCAATTAATGAGCCCTCTAAACGTTTATCAGTCTTGGAAATAGAGTCAACACTGTTTAATGTACTTTTCTAATTACTTCTGCCAATGATCTAGGAAACATGAACCTGTTTTAAAAAAACAAAACTTTTTCTGCAGGGTTTCACATATTTGTCTGTGTATTGAAACATCCTCTACATGACTGCTTCCTGTGTGTGAGAGGGGCTGGGCCTCACAGAGTTGTATCCGCAGAATTCAAGTGATGGAGTCCTTATGAACTTTGTGCGACTTGAAGGAGCGGGTAATTTACTGTTGTGGCCCAAAAATATAGGTCTGTCTAGAAAAAAATGCCACTGGTCCCAGGCCTCCAAGGAAGAGGGCTCACCTGAGGCTTGTATGTTTGTTGTAGGGTGTGCATATGTGAATATGTCTCCCTACAAATTTTACAATATTTACTCGCTCAGTCTCTCCAAAGAATGCTCCTTGCCTATAATTCAATACCATAACATATTTATTAAACAACCAGTTGGTCCCCACAAAGTAGGAAACAGCAACCACAGCATTCTTAACCTCTGTGGAGGGCCTGACCTTCTCTCCTTTGAGGGAATCATCATGGCATTGCAAACCATGGGGAATAATCAATATTTTTACTTGAAAGAGATGGCCATATCCAGAAATAGTCCTAAAAGACCCCAATAGACAGTAAGCACAGGTGTCAAATCCACCTATGCAAGCCCTTCTCACCTGTTATTGGCTGAGTGAAAATCAAACCTGGCTTTCAATAGCACAACCTTAGCCTAAAATACTGTCATGGAAGAAAACACATTGTATCTAGGTCTTTGGTACACACATGTCAACGTTTGGGGGAAAACAAAAGGATCTGTGCATGGGAAAACACTGAAAATGTGAAATCGAAGCAGCAGACTAACGTAAGTCAGGGCAAGCAACTTAACTCCCACCAGATGAATTTCTCCTTTTTTAGTTGAATGTAAAATGCTCTGTAGCCCTTAAAATAACACCCACAGACTCATTCATGCTCAGCAACAACACTTTCCTTCACATGTCAACAAAAGACTATCTCCCACTCTCACCTTTTGCTATCCCTGTCTATTTATGTCACTAACCTAATTCTCTTTGTAAACTGCAGTTAATTTTTTGAGGCTCGTTTGTAAACCACCAGCCTCTGCTCTCTCACATATAAGAAACAAAGGCAGTCTACCTAGTCACACTCAGCCAATCTACACTTCAGTAGGGGCATAACATGTTAAAGATAAATAGCATCTTGTGTCAAACGTGTGCACTGAAAATGACAAAAGAAAAGTAGGTGCTTCACGAGTTTTATTTAAAGCTGCTTTACTGTGAATCTCTCTTCTCTGAATGCACCTTTTGAATATGTGTACCCCTATGATTTATATGGAAAGAAAACTCATATACTCTATAAGTTGAAAACAGACATTTAAAAAAAAAAGCATGAGTACCTCATACTTACATGAATTAATTAAACATTAATTGAAATGTTTAATAATACATTTATGTGAGAGAATAATACTTTGTGGTATGCAATGTAGATCCATATTTTAGCATTGTGAAATTAAGTGTATTTCATGTAGGCCTCAGAATTAGCTTCTTTTATTTCCTTTTTCAACATGAACTTATGAACTGAATAGTCTGAAGCCTATGGGAACTTTTCTTAAAGTTGCCACTTGTGCTCTAACTTTCAATTGCTTCTTTGGCATTTGCTGCACAGCTTGACCATATTTGCAACAAAACTGACACATACTAGAACGGATGCTTGGGAAAGAACTTACAAAAGCTTTGAGAGCATGATCTCGCTTACCCTCTGAATATCTAATTGTTCATATGACTATACTTACAATGGTTAAGGAAGCTATGTAACATGCACCATCTACATTTTTGCGGATTGTATGCTTTTTACCTACTACATCATCCTGATCGTATCAAAGAAGACCAATGGGACAGAGTGGTCCGATATTCCTTATGAAGATAAGGGGTGTTACCACGGAACCCATGGGGTATAATTGCTCAAACATTGGAACTAAACTTGGTTCGCTTGCTTACCCATTTTGCAGCATTGAGACTGATGGCTTGAACAACTAAAAACAACCTGAACTGTGACATAATACTGCGATCTGCTGCCTGGCTGGTATGCTAGGGTAGTGGAACCTTTACGGCTGAAGGGGTTTGCGTCATGCTGCTGCGACTTTGACTTTACATTGACGGACTGAGACAGATTACCTGTCTTTAACTAACTGGAACTGGTCACTTGGAGCTACCTGATCTTTCCCAAGGGTTTGTATGAGGCTCAACTGAATTCCTATTGATCCATATGCCATAGTTATCCCCAATCTCCCTCGGCTGAGGAAGATGTATCTCTTCACCACTGGATCTCGCATGAGTTTGATATTGCTTTATTAAAACTAAGATAGCCTGATTTAGGATTGTATGGTATCTATTTAAATGTTTCTTTACCCTTGAATAGAAACTAAAGCTCTAAGATTTAAACTAAACTCTGCTGATTCTGTCTCATTATTTCTTGTGGGTACATCTTTGATTGATATTTTAAGGCCTGTCTATTGACTTACTTAAACTTCCTGTGTACTCCCGCTCTTGACTTTAAAGCTATACTCACTATCTTCCACTTTGCAGGTAAAATTATCATAGAAGCGCTTGATGAGAAGAACTATATGCTGCAGTATGCCAGAGACTGTCGTGGACGTGGTCGATACCGTCAAAGGCTTTCTCATAATCAGTGAAGTTGATGTATAGTTGTCTCTGCCTCTCCATGCACTGCTGTATGTTGTTGCAGAACCAAGACTTTTCTTTTCTTAACTTATTTTTTAGGGCATCAGAATTGCTCTGCGTAATGATATTCACAAGGATTGACAGAAGGCTGATTTCACACCAATTATTACTGTTGCTTAATGTTCTCTTTGGAATCTTGACAATGATGCCTTGGTTCCAGTCATCTGGTGCTTGCTTTCCCTCCTAAATTCTTATAAACAGTGCATGGAGGAACTTGGCTGTTATTTCAGCGTCTGCCTTGAACATTTATGCAGGTTGTCTTGGCCAGGAGCTCTAATGTTCTTGAGAGAGTGTTCACATCCAAGTCTGTCTCTGCTTCTTGGACTCCCTCTTCGCTTGTTGGTACTGGTCTGTTCAAGACTTCTTTGAAGTGCTTGGCCCAGTGTGATTCCTTTTATTTCTCTGTTGAGAGTGGTCTGCCTTGCTTGTCCATAATAGGGGTGTTGTATGTTGCACAAAATATACCACTGACTATCTTAGTGATCTTGAAGACCTTCCCTCATTCTCCTCTAATGGCTGCCTTCTCTGCTTGACTGACAAGGTTGTCCATGTACGCCTGATTGTCTGCTCTTGTCATTCCTTTGACTCCTCTGTTTTCTGCTATGCACTTGATGGAGCTGGGTTCCATGTTCTAGATCCGCTCTGGAACCTCGAGTCGATGGTTCTTTTTCTCAGCATGAAAGCGTGCGGGGGAGATCAATCATTTTCAGTTCCAATTTACTATGACTCTTAAGAATCACAGACTACCAATCAAGATTAGTTGGTTTATTACATGGCCAAGAATAACTGGACGTACAGGCACCTCAAAGTGTGGGTGTAGAAATACATTGTAACTAATACAAAGCCAAATCTACGGATGAAGTTAAGGCGGTGTAACATGCACAAAATGATTAGTTCGAGAATCAGGATACAAAAGATTATGGAGCAGACGTCCAGATTCCCCTTCATCGGAAGTTCGAGGATATAAAGCATTAATCTGTCCCTACACTAGCATTAACGTGACATCCCTACATAGCATTTACCAAGGCAAGATCAGTTAAAGTATCAGCGTGTGAAGCCTTCCTAAGAAGTCTCCCCGCATTTGTTGGGTCAAGCAGCATAAAGCTACTAGGCAGAGCTCGTTCTAAGATGCTCTCTCTCTCAAGGCAAGGCAGAGGTCCCCGAAACTTTCCCTAGTTATAATACATCAATACCACAGGTAGTATCCCAGGGTCCTTTGTGGATCACGCCATCCAGTCAGGCCACCTCCTCATAGGTAACTTTCCATTAGGCACTGATACTCCCAAGCGTGGCGAGATGACCTTGATTCCCAGGCTCCCACCGATGAAAAAGGTCAACAGTTCTCCACTATCAGTATCAATGCTCAATGTATCCTCTTCTTCCTAAGCCTAACTCCTAAAACAAAGACATTATTCTAACTAATAAGGATGATTCTTCCACCTGCAACAGAACCGTGAGAAAGAACAAATCCAACATGCACATGGAACTCAACTACTAAAACTAATGCGAGAGCTTCCTGGGAAAATGCATTTAAGGCCTACAGAAATCGCTCAACATAAGAAAATGGCACACAGCTTTATGAAATTACATATAAAATAAACACTCTTTATTGATCACTTCTAAATTGACACGTTACATAAGCACATCGATATGTGAATAATTGTCAGCAGCATGTACAAATTCTACACGTTAATGTCTTCAGCTAGTCACATATGGTTTCAACTTTAATCTCTTCACGTTTACATTGAAATATCCCTAATACACCACAATTCACGTTATTACAGTTCACGTTCTACTGTCTCATGTTAATACAACAAGAGATTATATGCGGTTGTGAACTACTCGTGATTATGAAGCACCCATACAAAATGAGAAGTAAATTTTGCGCTACATCACACTTTTGCTTGTACATTTCCTGCAGCCTCTCAGATTTAGCCTCCATGAGTTTCTTTTTTGTTGCCCTCCTGTCATAAATAGCTTGGCATGTGTCTTGTCTTATCCCTTCTTACCTCTTCCTTGCCTTCCTGGCTACCTGCCGGTGCTGAAATACCTTATACACAGAAATGACAGGCATTTACATAGGTTACTAAGTGGCAGATCCTGCCCACTAGGGAAAAATGTGAAAAATGACCTTCTTGGGCTGTAATCATTTGCTTTCGCCCTAAGACAAAAACTGAACTAGCCACATGTATGCCCTTCTATCAGCTCACACATACCAATAAATGAAAAGAGCACACCCCTTAATGTTAGATTCATTTGCTCTAGTGTCCTAGATGACAAAAATAGATTCATGGCGCTAATTAACCCTGGGCAAAGCACTACGCTATGCTCGCGTAGTTTGCGAAGTTTGCGCTACTTCGCACAACGCGAATTGCACGTAGCACAGTGCAAACACGCGTAGCGTAGTGCAGCGGTCATTTTTTGCTTGCTCGCGGTCCTCAACGTCAAGTTGGCGACCGCTAGCAAGCAAAATGACATCCCGGCGAGATTCTCAACGCAGGGAGGTCAGGTTTCTCATTGCGAGTGGTCGCGTATGCTCGCGACCGCTCGCGATGAGAAACTACCAGTCCGCGTTGAGAAAGCTGCCGCTCGAGTAAAAATCTACTCGAGCGGCAGTAAAAGACAGCTCGCACTGTGCAAGATGCCGTTTTCAATGATTGCACAGTGCGGACAAGCATCCGGCACTGTGCAATCATTGCGAACAGTGCACTACGCAGTCCGCGTAGTGCTACGCGTAGTTCGCGTAGTGCGAACTGCACTTTGCGTAGCTTCGCGTAGCGCTACTTCGCGAACTACGCCCAGGCTTAGCGCTAATAAGAGTTAAAAAAATATTAATATTTATATCTCTAATAACAATCGTCTCCTTGCTCGCTAAACAAAAGCTGGTCATATAGATCTGAGTGGAGGAACATGAAGGAGTCATGTATGCTGCCAGGCCAGTAAGCCAAAATTTCATTGATGATTACTTGTCATTGTTCACCATTGACATGTTCAGCGATTGTTGGCTCTTTTTATTCCTATTGATATATATCCTTGGATTCTGCGGTTGACATATCAATTTGCATGTGTCCTTCTCATAGCCCATGACTTGAGAGAAGTTGGTAATCCTGTAAAATTACACCTTTGTGTCCTGAAGTTTGCCTGTCTAATGGAGAAAGCCATTTTGTGTACATTCTGAAAAAGCATTGCATTCTCAAATTGCATGAATGTTTTCAGTAGAGCACTTTGTCATATGGCAACTCCAACCTGGATTGTCAATTGGTAGCTTTGAGATGGTAGCAAGTGTAATCCACGCAAAGCCTGAACATGTGAGGGTGGTGCTTAATTTGTGTCTTTCTTTGCCGGTGCTTAGTACCTGCATTTAATTTTTAACACCAGCACTTGTTTATGACAACCCATCCCATGTTGGCCATGTCTGCCTATGTTTGAGCAGAGAATATTAGTTTAACAAGTAAAAGAAAATAAATCTATGGTGTCCAGGCCATTCTTACAGCTTTAGGTGACCTGGAATTTCCAAACTGTCACATTTGTAAGCATATAAAAGTGCTTAATTTGTACTGATGTTTGCGGCTACTGCACTGGACTTATTTCATAACACAGCACATATTTATGATGGCCCACACATGGAAACAGGAAACTAAGATATAACATACAGAATCGTTTTTAAGCAGAATGAATTCTGCATGGTTTGCCTTTTCCTGTGCCTTTTCCTCATTGTAATGTTTAAAGCCGGGATAGGAAGTGTTTAGTAGGGGTTTGCGAAATTTGCATAATTTGTTTTTGTGTAATTCCATGAATTTTCAGCAAAATTATGTAAAATGCAAATTGGTGATTTTGCACTTCATTTTGGCACTAAATTCTTCCTTGCTAAAAATGTAGTGCAAAAAAATATGCCCCGCAAACCACATCAACTCACATTCTGTTTTCTTTGTAACAACCATAATGCAAAATTCCTGAAATTACACATATTACACCACCCTAATTAAGATTTGGTCCAGGCCTAGTGTTTACCGCAGGCAGTAAATACCTCACACTAGAGTATTGATATTTACGTTGTGTGGTAAAATACCCGCTCTATTTCAGCCAACTTGTAATGATGTCCAGAGAGGGGCCTATTCAGAAATACATTTTGGAGTGCATAAGGTAGGATTCTAGTAGTAGTCTTTTATTTACTCTTATAAACCTCTGTGAATTTGCCCCAAAATATCTAAAATGTCAATACAATGGGAAAATTCAGGAAATTAGTACAAATAGAAAGGACAGGTCCCTTTTTGCATTATTACTAATAGGAACAAGGATGTTTTGGGCTAATTCAAATAGGCATGAATGATTACAAAAGAGAGTACAAGCTTATTTCAAAACATTCCCCTGAGACTTTAATTGACCGCTCAGCCCTCCACAGGGCTTGGTCGCCCCACTCACTGCTGCCGCTCCTGCCTGCCTTGCCGCCTCCTGCCTGGAGATTCCTTCGCTCGCTGCCCGCTGCTCCTGGGACTTTCCCGCTGCCCGCTGCTCCTGGGACTTTCCCGCTGCTCCTGGGACTTTCCCGCTGCCCGCTGCTCCTGGGACTTCCCGCCACTGCCTCCCTGCGGCCCCGCCCCCGTGATTCCATTCGCCGCCCCGCTCCCGCCACCCAGCTGCTCCTCCCTCCAGGCTCCTTACTTATGACGCCCCTGAGCGACCGCGCAGCGGCCGCGCGCAGCGGGAGCACCGACGGAGCGCCGAAGGTAAGCCCGTCTGCGCCCGTCCGCGCCTGGCCCGCGCCCAGCGCCAGGACCCCTGGATCCCACCGATGCAACACTACTCGACGGACCTACGACGCCGCCACCCTCACCGCACTCAATGCCGGCCGGAACCCTGCCTGCTACCGAGCCTCACCGAGACGCACCCACGGACCCTTCACCTGCCAAGCCTGCCGATTCACCTGCCCCCGGACGTGCACCACCTCCGCCAAGTCGAGCACCAGCAGCAACCACCTGAAATGCATCCTGTTGAACACCCGCTCCGTCCACAGGCACGCCGTGGAACTCTGGGACCTGCTCGACGCAACAGCACCGGACGTCGCCTTCCTCACCGAAACCTGGATGAACGCCTCCTCAGCGCCCGACATCGCCATAGCCATCCCGGACGGATACAAGATCACCCGGAAGGACCGCGTCAACCAGACGGGAGGAGGCATCGCCATCGTACACAAGAACACCATCCGCATCTCGACTAACTCCGATGAGACCTTCACCGCCGCCGAACACCTACACTTCCAGATACACACTGACCCCAAGACCACCCTCCGAGGCACCCTCATCTACAGACCCCGGGACCACGCACACTATTCAGCGAAGACATCGCAGACTTCATCAGCCCGCACGCCATGCCCTCCGCCGACTACATCCTCCTAGGGGACCTCAACTTCCACCTGGAGAACAACAACGACAGAAACACCACCGCCCTGCTGGACAACCTCGCCAACCTCGGACTCAAGCAACTGGTGAACACGCCCACCCACTACGCCGGCCACACGCTTGACCCCGTCTTCTCTTCCAGCAAGCACATCTCCTTCAGCCACGCCACCGGACTCCACTGGACCGACCACAGCTGCGTCCACTTCAGCTTCAGAAAGACTGCGACCCACCACCACCCGCAACAGGCTCCCCGCCGGAGCTGGAGCAAGATCACCGCCGAGCAGCTCACCGCCTCCCTCAGCCAGAACACACCCACCAACACAACGGACCCAAACGAAGCAGCCAGCAACCTCGCCAAGTGGCTGACCGCCTGCGCCGACGACCTCGCACCACTAAAAACCCTCCCAGCAGACCCGGAAGCAAGAAAACCCCTTGGTTCACCAACGAACTCAAGGAATCCAAGAAGAACTGCCGCACTCTCGAGAAAGCCTGGCGACTCGACCAGACCACAGACAACAGGACCGCCCTCAAGCACGCCACCCGCAAACACCACCAGCTGATCCGTGCCACCAAGAAGTCGGCACTCAAAGAACGACTGGACAACAACGCCCACGACAGCAAGGAACTTTTCAGCATCGTCAAAGAGTTCTCCAACCCCAGCGCCGGAAACAACGACATCACCCCCTCGCAAGACCTCTGCAACTCACTCGCCGCGTTCTTCCACCGCAAGATCACTGACATACATAACAGCTTCGACGCACAGACCACGCACCCTACCGCCGAACCAACGCCCGCCACCACCACCCTCTGCAACTGGACCCCGATCAGCACCGAAGACACCACCCGCACGATGAACTCCATCCACTCCGGATCACCAACCGACCCCTGCCCACACCACGTCTTCAACAAAGCCGACGCCACCATCGCACCCCATCTCCGGGACATCATCAACTCCTCCTTCCACACCGCCACCTTCCCGGAGAGCTGGAAGCACGCCGAGCTTACCGCCCTCCTGAAGAAACCAACGGCGGACCCCACCGACCTCAAGAACTACCGTCCCATCTCGCTCCTTCCGTTTCCGGCCAAAGTCATCGAGAAGACCGTCAACAGACAGCTTGCCGCCTTCCTCGAGACGAATGGATCCCTCGACCCCTCGCAGTCCGGGTTTCGGGCCAACCACAGCACCGAGACCGCCCTTATCGCAGCCACCGACGACATCAGAACCCTAACCGACAACGGGGAAACAGCAGCCCTCATCCTCTTGGACCTCTCCGCGGCGTTCGACACCGTCTGCCACCGCACCCTAGTGAAGCGCCTCAGCAACATCGGAATCCGAGAGAAAGCACTGGAATGGATCATCTCGTTCCTCGCCGGAAGAACCCAGAGAGTCCGCCTCCCCCGTTCAGATCCGAGGCCACCGAAGTCATCTGCGGCGTTCCACAAGGATCTTCACTCAGTCCAACCCTCTTCAACGTCTACATGAGCCCCCTCGCAGCCATCGCACGCCAACACAACCTCAACATCATCTCCTACGCCGACGACACCCAGCTGATCCTCTCCCTCACCAACGACCCCACCACCGCCAGAGCCAACCTACACGACGGGATGAGAGACGTCGCCGACTGGATGAGGAACAGCCACCTTAAACTGAACTCAGACAAGACGGAAGTCCTCATCCTGGGCTCATCACCCTCCGCCTGGGACGACTCTTGGTGGCCCCCGGCCCTGGGCACCGCGCCCAAGCCAACGGACCACGCACGCAACCTGGGCTTCATCCTGGACTCCTCCCTGTCGATGACCAGACAAGTCAACGCCGTCTCATCTTCGTGCTTCAACACCCTGCGCATGCTCCGCAAGATCTTCAGATGGATCCCCACTGAAACCAGGAAGACCGTCACCCAGGCACTCGTCACCAGCCGACTGGACTATGGGAACACCCTCTACGCCGGAACCACAGCCAAACTTCAAAAAGACTCCAGCGCATCCAGAACGCCTCCGCACGACTCATCCTGGACATCCCCCGACACAGCCACATCACCGGACACCTGAAAGACCTGCACTGGCTCCCCGTCAGCAAGAGAATCACGTTCAGACTCCTCACCCACGCACACAAGGCCCTCCACGACCTGGGCCCCAAGTACCTCAACGACCGCATGACCTTCTACACGCCCACCCGCCAGCTACGATCAACCAGCCACGCCCTCGCCACCGTACCACGCATCCGCAGAGCCACCGCCGGAGGAAGATCCTTCTCCTACCTGGCAGCCAAGACCTGGAACTCCCTCCCCACTCACCTTCGGCGAACCCAGGACCATCTCTCCTTCAGGAAGCAGCTCAAGACCTGGCTGTTCGAGCAGTAACTTACCCCCTCCCCCAGCGCCTTGAGACCCTCCCGGGTGAGTAGCGCGCTCTATAAATGCCGTGATTGATTGATTGATTGATTGATAATTTGGATCATTGTCGAAGTAGGATCTTCATTGCTGGGCTCACGTAGTTGAAACGCCAATCCATTGATAACAATGAGATGCTTGAACCAGACTCTGAGGTTTCAGGATGGACTTAGCTGAGAGCCCAAGGTAAGTAGGAGGGTGGATGTCATAATTGCCAGGATTAGGCCAACCCACTGAGTGGGGAGCAGATTTGGAACAATTCTATGAAATAAATGTAGATCAAGGAAGGCATGCCTTACTTCTGTGTTGCGTTGAATTGAGGATCGAATTACAGATATCGAATTACAAATGCTTGTGTATGATGAATCAACCTTGTGAATCTGTTTCTTTGGTGGAATAGTATGGCTCTGTAGTAGCTTAACAGTTGAAAACAGAATGTAAACTGAACCCACCAGTCTCAGTCTTGGCTGTGTTTAGACCTACTAAATTTGTCTTCATCTCGATCTGGATGGCAGTCAGGCATACTGCAATCTCCTGACAACCACCAGCATCTGCCTTTACTTTTAGGTGGATCTGAGTGACATTGGCATACACATACATGCCAAGTTGGTGATCTTCTATAAAGTTAGCTAGAGGGGCCATCAAGAAGAAGACAGAGCTATAGGATCCTCACAAAGCACAGTGGTGCATTTCATTGTTAGACACAGAAGGAGGAATGACCTTCGTTAGAAAGTGGACTATTATTTAGGGTGGGTGACTGCCGACCTCAAGGAATAATAACACTCCTTGTCATTGAGAACCCTTAAAGTCACTAAAATAACCTAAGCTAAACTCCATTGTAGCTATGGCACAGAGCAAACAGGCTTAACT
The DNA here is from genome assembly GCA_963921515.1 of Calotriton arnoldi. Classification (NCBI taxonomy): domain Eukaryota; kingdom Metazoa; phylum Chordata; class Amphibia; order Caudata; family Salamandridae; genus Calotriton; species Calotriton arnoldi. Next base: position 465,293 of record CAWUFW010004877.1, read on the forward strand.
TAGAGCAATGTGTAAAGTATTAATTTAGTACTAAAACAGTAATTAAGTCAAAACACTGAGTAATAAAAACTAAATTATAAACATAGAGAACAATTTAATAAATGATATGACACCAAAATACCCACATTCCAATAAAGGGAACTGAAGATGTGACTTTTTAAAGTAGAAATAATGCCATAAAGCACTAAGTGGCAAAGGTATTCTATGGCAGTGATGAACCAGAACCTAGGCGTCGATTTGTGGCTGAACGATTTGAAGCTCGGTTCGTGTAACACCAAAGTGGATAAGTCTCGGTGAAAGTCTGTGGGTCAAAAAGTTCTCAAACGTTTTTAAAATTCAAACTGAGTCACTTTTTGATAAGAAAAATCCTGCCCATGCAGGACAAAAGTTGGTCCTTCTGACACTCTGGAGCTTTGGAGATTTCTCACTGGAAAGTTTTTAAGTCCTACAGACAAAAATGGGACTGAATCGTTTTTCCAGAGGTCTTGGGACATTTGAGTGGTATGAAGCTGAAATTCAATCTGATGCTGTGGACCTGCTTGTCAGGTACTTGTTCTGGGGAGTGCCTCAGGAGCTCTAAAGGAAAAGTTTTCAAAAGTTTCCAAAGTTTTGTTTGGTGCCCAAACAACAACAGGAGTCTATTTCTTCAGTTACATATGTTTTTATTGCATTAAGAATAAACATTACAAAAATTAATACATAACTATAATTGCGATCAAGTGAAAGACTAGAGGTCCAATAACATGAAAAACTGTTAATAAAATACAATAAAATAGGCCTGGGCACCAAAATAAAAGTGGCCACATTAGCAAAGCATATACTTAAAAATGTGGTAATATATGGGGAATAAACAGTAAACATCAGCCCACCTGGCCACAAAATCGGTCCAAAAGTGCTAAAAAACAGGCCAACACACTCATCATTCAGACCAGCCCATCGGGCACTGCCTGATTGCCTTCTGGGCCAGTCCAACCCTGTCTGTAATGGGCGAATATAAGGACAGCCTACAAAAACATAAAAGAAAAGCAATTTAGAATGTGTGTCACTCAGAAATACATGTCTAATAGAATATTATAACCATAGGAAATTGGTTCCACCCCTTTAGCCAAAAAGATTTTCCAGTTTGACTACCAGGCTTTTTACTGAGTGAGTCTCACTACCTGAGTCTCAATCTGAATTCATGGTAAATGACCTGAGCATGCTATAACCACCAGGTGCTACCTTTTGAGATAAGGATGCTGCTGCACAGCTAGGGTAAGTGGCACTGGGCTGGTTACATGTGAACATGTGTGAACATGTGTGAGCTGTGCTTTCAAGACTACCATAATGCACAACTCAGTATTTCACACAAGTAGCCTGTCACAGAAGGGACTCTGCATGAATAGGTACCGACCTGGGGTATGCCTTCTAATATAAGTTGGCGTTGATAGTGCAGGCGTGTAGTGCTTACTGAGATTGTAGGTGTTTTACCGTATTACACAGTATAGGTGAAATGTGCCTAAAGTACAGTTGTGTTCTACTGAAGCCCACAAAGTCCAGCAAGATATCAAACTGAGGTAAACCATGTACACAGAGTTTTATTTCACAGTTCTCGTTAACCCACATCAACATCTTATGGGACTTCAGAATTTGTCATATTTCTCTGGCTCAGCTCATATTTAGATTCCAGGCCTGTGAGCCCCATACTGGGCCAAGTTAATTACTCTGCTCTACCACAGAGGGATGAAAGGTCTCCCCACACAAAAGGGCAATCAACAGTGACTGACTCAGTTCCTGGGAAAGGAAGGGGTGGGGAGGAAATCTGCTTCTGATAATTAGCTTGAAACTGGGACAGCACAGGCACACTGAAAGGACCTGGCGTGGGAAAGGATCTACTGGGTGACTTTGGATGGTTCACCTAGGAAATTTGTGGATTAGCCCTTGACTCTGCTGCTGACTCACAGTCATCCTTCAAGATGGCCAGGAGGCTATGGGACCTGGGGAGTGTGGCATGGGGGGTGTTCTGCTTGCTGTCTGTGGAGGAACTGTGGAAGACACCCACCAAGCACAAGAGAGCCTCAGAATCTCAGGCAGAGGAACGGTCTAGTGCATAAAGCAGTAAACATCCAGAATCCTATCTAAACCGCGATTTAGAGGTCAGAATGACTGCAGAACATTCGAAATGGGCCCAAGATGAAGGACATTGGCCCAACGGACCCTAAAATATGCATTCTTAAATCCTAGATGTTTTACAAAAAAACCTGTAAATGAGGATTGGCACGCCACTATCTTTTAGGGAATTTCTACCAGGGAAGGCCAAGTCCCTTGGCAAGAACCAGTTCGCTAGGCGCATTACCGACATTGTGCCTATGTTGCAAGAGCAGGCGCATCAAGCACTGCAGTGTTGCTCTAGCCATGGGAGGGAGCTGAAGACCAAGCTGCTCTACCAGTAGGAGCAGCACAAGAATTTGCTGTCGCCATGTCGGGAGCAGAAACCAATATGTCGCTCCCATACACTGCAGTGCAATGCAGGCGTGGAGCCAACAGGGGCCTTGTGGCTCTCCCACAAACCCCAACAAATGAAAGATGCTGTGGGTGCCCCGAGAAGTCACCCAAGCATAAAAACAAAAAGAATCTAAAAAGAGATTGGCACAATGCTACTCATAAAAAAATGTATAAACCTGGGCATGGAGCGCCCCATAATGCCTCTGATGGGCTAATTAGTATACTTTATTTTGCTTGCGGTGGCCCCAAAAGGAATGCGCTGGGGCACTGCCATCATTGTTGGAACATGTTTTGGGTGCTGCAGGAGGTGCAGCAGGAATGTATTTGTGGAAACTAACACTAAGGGGCCGATTCCGATGTCGGACGGACTCAGGTCCGTCCGACATCGGTCAGGAGCTGTAACCGACCGACCTGCTGTCGTCGGTTACGGCCCTGCAAGTACGATGCGACCGAACCCTGTTCGGTCGCACTCGTATACTTCACAATGGGAGCATGCATTCCGAGCGGAATGCATGTTTGCATTGTGAAAAGCTGGGGTGCAGTTCATCCCTGCACCCTGTGGCCGGCACCCCAAGGTGCCTGCCACCGGGTGCAGGGATCAACAGAGGGGCATCATAGGTGCCCCCAGGCCGCCATTCGGCGGCCTTGCACCTATGGGGGCCCTACTGGGGGCCCCCAAAGACAGTTACCGACTGCCTTTTCGTGCCGGAAAGACCGGTACGAAAAGGCAGTGAAAAACTGCCATCGTACTCCCTCGGTCGTGAAGAGGCGGCCGGGGGAGTACTGAAGGATTTCCGGACGGCGGACGGGCTCTCCGAGCCCGTCGGAAGCCATCCGGAAATCCGAGTCGGATTCCTTTCCGACCGAGCCCATCGGAATGGCTCGGTCAGAAAGGAATCCGGCCGGCACGTTCCGATTCGGTCGGAAGGGCTCCGGCCATCGTTTGGTGCCCTTCCGGCCGAAATCGGAATCAGCCCCTAAGTCTTCTGGGGCCCTAAAACTACGACCCCATGTGAAGTTTTTGATGTTTTCTAGTTCTCTAAGAGCTGGAGCTTGTGTTCTTTGTTAATGGAGTGTGGGGACCCATAGCAGTTAGTTTAATGGCACCATTTTTTGGCTTGTACATCCTGAAAAAAAACTCAGTCGCACAGGTTTTGATTCAAATGGTTTATGGACAATATGGTGATTGACCTCTTGAAGCTTTCCATTATAAATTAATAACACACTATAAAGGTTTAAAAAATGTTGCCATATGTACCCTTTGTAAATGAAATAAAAATGGCTTCTTTTAATCTGATATGTTGTTTTAAAGAAGATTTTATCAGATTATACTTGCCCTGTAATTGAGGACGAGGGAGCCAAACACCATTATAAACGAGGGGATCAAATAAAAAATATCTGTCAGTCCAGCTTTTCCCCAAAAATAAGTATGTTATTAATTTTTTATATCTTTCTTGTACCAAATAGGTGAAGCATTTCGTGTATCATTATAACTCGTCTTTCCATTAGAAACAAAGGGGTCGATTTCGATTCGGGCTGGAAAAAGCACCGACCGACTCGGATCCGGAAATAATACCGACCGACACGTACCTGTGGCGCCCGACACGCCAAGTACGATGCAAGGCGTGAAAAATCCGACCGACACGTACCGAACCCAAGTCGACCGACCGAGCCGCACGGAAAACAGCAATCCGGCCGGAAAAACACACAAATCCAACCGACCGACACGCACCCGGAACAAATCCGACCGAAACGTACACGCGAACTCCAAACCGCAAAGTACGATGCAAGGCGCGAAAACCACGAGCGAGTCGGACGGAGGCCAAGCCGCACGACCGACACGCATACAAAACCGAGCCGAAGCAACACAAAACACCGCGACCGACGCGTACGCAGCATAGAAAACTGCACAAACACAGCGTGAACGAAACGGAGAAGACCGTACGAGACAAATGCAGGGTCCGACTCGGTCACAAGAACGTTTCCAACATACACAGACAGTACAAAGGAAAATTCACCCAAAAAAAGGCCAAACAAGCAATTACCAAGCCAATAAATACTGGGGGGGTGGGGACAGAGAACAAAGACACACCCACAACTCCACCCATATAAAGGACACAAATCACAACCATGAGCCTTTGCAAATGCCATTCCACTGCCAGCACCCAAGAGAAAGCAACCACACACCCACAGCTCATCCCTCACACAAGCCACACACCATCAGCACACCAACAAATACCTACCTCACATACACCCAGCAAAACACACACTCACACACCCTCACCTGCACACCAACACACACATCACTCACCATCACCACCCATCACCATGCCCTCCAAGAAGAATCCCAAGTTCCTAGATTGTGAATTGGAAGTCATGGTAGACGAGATCCTCAGGGTAGAGCCACAGCTGTTTGGCACACTGGTCCAACAGACCCCCATCTCCCAGAAAACCAAGATGTGGGAGAGGATCATCAACAGGGTGAACGCACAATCACCATGTCGGCGCACAAAGAGCGACATCCAGAACAGGTGGTATGACGTGCGCAGGAGGGTACGGGACCTGCTCAAGAAAGACTACATCAACAGCCAATACACCGGCAGTGGCCCTCCTGCCAAGCCAATATACCTCAGGCCCTGGGAGGGGAAGGTGCGGGCCATCCTTCCGCCAGTGAGCGTATATGGACTAGAGGACATCCCAGAGCCTGGTGAGTACACAACAAATGTACACAATATACTGCCACAAAACACACACATCACTGTCAAGGGGAGAGTCAAACCATGCACTCATAGCAATTACACAGCAACCAGAACAGAATCATCCCAAAATGTGTATGTCAGTCAGATAAACACAACACATGCCATCAAAAAAGTCACATCCAACTGTGCCAACACATGTACAAACACAACTACAACTACAGCTAGGCAGTGGCACAAATAGAACTAACAAACACATCCAGACATGTAGCCACCACAACAACACCAACACACAGTGAAGACCACTCAAAGGAAGGAATTCTGTGTATGCTGGCCAAGTCAGTGTAGCCAATAGCATCATGGGAGTCGCAGTCACACATATTGCCCCCCACAACTGTCCCATCAACACCACCATGAACCATGCGCACATCACAGGGAGTGGAGAAGGACTCACAAGATGGCTGACACTGGCAACTGCTGTGGTGAGCACAAGGCCCTGCTGGCAACTGTGCACCAACAAACAGCAGGACACCACTGACTGACATCCTGAGAGACAACTTCCACTCCCTGCAATGCAAGCACGTTCCATGGTGGGATATCTGGCTAGCTGGGTGGGAAAGAGGACTTGCAGCACTGACCATAGTTACAAGCACCTCCTCTCACACACACCCCAACACAAACTCCACAGAACCCACCTGGTAGAATGCAATGCCCCCCATCCTAACACAAGATCCCACAAAGAACCACCACCCTGGGTTATGTTGTGTGAAGCACAGGGCCACTCTTGGGACTTTTAGCCAAACAACTGCCAGGACAACACTCCCAGCCATCCTGTCAGCACAGCCAGCCCACCCCACAGGGAAGCAGAGTCAAAAGGAAGGAAGCATGGGCATGCTGGGAAGGGGGGTGGAGGCAATAGCATGATGGGAGTCGTAGTCACAGCTCTACATCCCCCACCACATGGCCCAGCAAGCTCACACTCACGCATGCACATCCCACAGAGAGTCGAAAGGCCCATCAAAGATGTCTGACACTGTTGCTGTGTCGTGGGGAGCACAAGGGCATGCTGGGTACTGCACACCAACCAACAGCAGGACACCACTGTCAGCCATCTTGCCATTGCTCTCACACCCACACACACTGAACTCCCCACAAAAGCAAGTAAGTATGGGAATGCTGGGAAGTGGGGTGGAGGCAATAGCATGATGGGAGTCGTAGTCACAGACATAGCTCACCCCCACAACTGTCCCATCAACACCACCCTGAACCATGCTCACATCACAGGGAGTGGAGAAGGACTCACAAGATGGCTGACACTGGCTACTGCTGTGGGGAGCACAAGGCCCTGCTGCCAACTGTGCACCAACAAACAGCAGGACACCACTGACTGACATCCTGAGAGACAACTTCCACTCCCTGCAATGCAAGCACGTTCCATGGTGGGATATCTGGCTAGCTGGGTGGGAAGGAGGACTTGCAGCACTGACCATAGTCACAAGCACCTCCCCTCACACACACCCCAACACAAACTCCACAGAACCCACCTGGTAGAATGCAATGCCCCCCATCCTAACACAAGATCCCACAAAGAACCACCACCCTGGGTTATGTTGTGTGAAGCACAGGGCCACTCTTGGGACTTCTAGCCAAACAACTGCCAGGACAACACTCCCAGCCATCCTGTCAGCACAGCCAGCCCACCCCACAGGGAAGCAGAGTCAAAAGGAAGGAAGCATGGGCATGCTGGGAAGGGGGAGGAGGCAATAGCATGATGGGAGTCGTAGTCACAGCTCTACATCCCCCACCACATGGCCCAGCAAGCTCACACTCACGCATGCACATCCCACAGAGAGTGGAAAGGGCCATCAAAGATGTCTGACACTGTTGCTGTGTCGTGGGGAGCACAAGGGCATGCTGGGTACTGCACACCAACCAACAGCAGGACACCACTGTCAGCCATCTTGCCATTGCTCTCACACCCACACACACTGAACTCCCCACAAAAGCAAGTAAGTATGGGAATGCTGGGAAGTGGGTGGAGGCAATAGCATGATGGGAGTCGTAGTCACAGACATAGCTCACCCACACAACTGTCCCATCAACACCACCCTGAACCATGCTCACATCACAGGGAGTGGAGAAGGACTCACAAGATGGCTGACACTGGCTACTGCTGTGGGGAGCACAAGGCCCTGCTGCCAACTGTGCACCAACAAACAGCAGGACACCACTGACTGACATCCTGAGAGACAACTTCCACTCCCTGCAATGCAAGCACGTTCCATGGTGGGATATCTGGCTAGCTGGGTGGGAAGGAGGACTTGCAGCACTGACCATAGTCACAAGCACCTCCCCTCACACACACCCCAACACAAACTCCACAGAACCCACCTGGTAGAATGCAATGCCCCCCATCCTAACACAAGATCCCACAAAGAACCACCACCCTGGGTTATGTTGTGTGAAGCACAGGGCCACTCTTGGGACTTCTAGCCAAACAACTGCCAGGACAACACTCCCAGCCATCCTGTCAGCACAGCCAGCCCACCCCACAGGGAAGCAGAGTCAAAAGGAAGGAAGCATGGGCATGCTGGGAAGGGGGAGGAGGCAATAGCATGATGGGAGTCGTAGTCACAGCTCTACATCCCCCACCACATGGCCCAGCAAGCTCACACTCACGCATGCACATCCCACAGAGAGTGGAAAGGGCCATCAAAGATGTCTGACACTGTTGCTGTGTCGTGGGGAGCACAAGGGCATGCTGGGTACTGCACACCAACCAACAGCAGGACACCACTGTCAGCCATCTTGCCATTGCTCTCACACCCACACACACTGAACTCCCCACAAAAGCAAGTAAGTATGGGAATGCTGGGAAGTGGGGTGGAGGCAATAGCATGATGGGAGTCGTAGTCACAGACATAGCTCACCCCCACAACTGTCCCATCAACACCACCCTGAACCATGCTCACATCACAGGGAGTGGAGAAGGACTCACAAGATGGCTGACACTGGCTACTGCTGTGGGGAGCACAAGGCCCTGCTGCCAACTGTGCACCAACAAACAGCAGGACACCACTGACTGACATCCTGAGAGACAACTTCCACTCCCTGCTACGCAAGCACGTTCCATGGTGGGATAACTGACTGGCTGGGTGGGTGGGAAGGAGGGCCGGCTGTCAACCAAACACAACCAATGCAGACCATGTTCACACCCCAAAAAATACATAGAAATGCCCAAATAATGCAGGACAATGTGCCACACCAATATCAACCCCTGACTGTGACGACTTAGGACAATGCAATGTACAGGCCCGCACCCAGAGGCACAGTCACAACTGTCATGTGTGTCAACCATTGATGCCTGCAGAAACATAACATACATTGTTTGTGTCTCCCAAAAACAGGTGATGATGGGGACACAGCAGCAGACGCTGAGGAGTCCCAGTCCCAGGCTCAAGAGGATGCGGAGCTCACTGGCGTCGTACAGCCTCTGTCCTCCTCGGACGATGAAGACCAACCTGGCACATTCGGTGCAAGTCAACATGCAGCACCAGCAGGACCACCAGCTGCAGCACCAGCAGGACCACCAGCTGCACCCCTGCACCCACCCCTCCAACGACTGTCACCACAAATACCATCCCTGCCGACATGGACAGAACAAGGAGCAACACCAGCACAGGGACCCTGGACCAACCTGGGGCCATGGACACCACCACCACCACCAACCCCCAAGGTGGACCAGGGTTATCTGTGCGTGCCACTGCACACACTGCACATGTCAGCAGGGGTGGTGGGAGGGGTGGGAGACAGAGGTCGCTGCTTGCAGACGTTGCTGGTGTGCATGATGACCCACAACTGGTACGCATAGCTGATGCGTACCAGTCCAGCACCGGAGACCTCAGCCAGGTAGTGGGGCTCCTCAGAGACATGAAACAGCAGCAGGCTGCCCATCATGCCCGCTTGGACTCCCACATGTCCCACGTGGAGTCACACATGTCCCACGTGGACTCACACATGTCCCGCGTGGAGTCCAAGTGGGATGCACTGCATGAGATGACGGCGGTGCACAGGGACATTTTACAATGCCTCCGCCAGATGAACAGCAACCAGTCCACACCTCCCTGTGTGCCAACAACATCTGGTGCCGAACAAACTGCAACTGCCACAGGGAGGGATGATGACTCTGGCGCAGAGTCCCCTGCACCGCAGCAGCCTGTACTTGAGGGCCCCCCCCCCCAAGAAGAGGGGTCGTCCGAGGAGGGGAAAGTGAGAGGCCGATGGCCAAGCGCAACTCCCAGGAAGCCTGAACCTGTTCTGGATGTTCGCCTTTGTGCACAGACTGTTCACCCTGTTGACGGCAACACTACTCCCACACATTGCATGGGGAGTACAAGTTGGACCAATGTGTCAGACAACTGTGGCCCCGATACTGGGGATCCTGTCTACCAGGACTTTCAATTCACCTAGGAACTTCGGATTGCAAGATTTATGTACAGCACTACCCATCCTATGCACTATTAACACAAATGTATCACAATAAACACACTAATACACCATACTTGCCTCTGTCGTGATTCCAACGTGGGTGCTGTTATGGGGATGATGAACTGCAAAATGACACTGTGTATGCGAACTGCAACAGCAAGGACAACACAGGCATGTGAGTAAAGGCAACGTGACACATATGAGGGAGACACACCACCAGGGCTACACAACACATACACACCTAGGCCATCTGACTCATTGCCTACACTGATGTTGCCAGGGAAGACGGTGCAATGCACAGACACCACACACATTCCCAGTTGTAGTCAAGTAGCCCACAGGTGCAGTAAGCAAATGGCACTCAAATGTGTGACCACAGACAACGCACATCACAAAGTGAAGCACAGGTTTATTACACAGTTGCAACATGTCGTAACCACTACAGATGCAAGGTAATCCCACTTGGCAGCGGGCACACAGTCAACAACTGTAGACGGAAGGAAGTCCATGGGTGTGGCGCACATCACCTGTAGGGACACAACAGCTACCAGCCTGGAAGTGCAATCACGTCGTCGGTGGACACAGTTGACCAAACGAATCTGGAAGTACCCTGTGAAGGACAGAAATGACACACAGTCAAAAGCAATGGAGTACAGGACAGAACAGCAAAACTCATGCACAATACATGTTACAAGATACCCACCCAGAACCAAGTTAGCATGTCAACACTGTTGGGGAGTACAGCCCACCTGTTAGCACACATCGCAACACACATCCAGTCAAGTAGCCCATGGACACACTCCAACAGCACCAGAGCACCACCCACACATCATGCCAACTCACATCATTGACATGACACCTCAGGATACTCACATTCAGCTAAAGAAGTTGGTGATGAGCTGTGTGCGGACATCACCATCATCATCATCATCATCATCGTCACTGGCATCGTGGTCCAGGCCAGGATCCTCCACAGGTGGCGGATGTTGGTCATTGTCATCCTGGATGAGAGGCAACTCCTTCCGCACTGCCAGGTTGTGGAGCATGCAGCAGACAATGATAATCTTGCACACTTTCGCAGGGGCATATGGGAGGGACCCTCCGGTCTTGTCCAGGCAGCGGAAGTGGCTCTTCAGGAGACCAAATGTCCGCTCAATCCCTCTCCTGGTCCGACCATGTGCCTCATTGTAGCGCATCTGGGCTGGTGTCACAGGGTTCCTGAGGGGTGTCAGCAACCACGGCATGTTGGGGTATCCCGAGTCACCTACGGACAGACAAGTGCACATTAGCTGACTTGGAAAAGTGGGCGGAATACTACAGATCAGATCACACACAATGGCACAAAGTCAGTACACACCGACAAGCCAGGCACGCTGGTTCTGCATCTGTGCCATCATCCTGGGGATGCGACTACTCCTCATCACAAAGGCATCGTGTGCTGAACCAGGGAAACGGGCACACACGTGTGTGATGGTCATGTCTGCAAAACACACCACCAGTGCATTGACCGAGTGGTAGTGCTTGCGGTTCCTGTAGGCCTGCTCCTGGGCCTGTGGTGGTACCAAAGCCACATGTGTCCCATCAATGGAGCCAATGACATGCGGCATCCTCCCCAGGGCATAAAAGTCACTCTTCACGTCAGTGAGTCGTCGCAGCCTAGGGAAATAGATGTACCGGTTCAGGAATAGCAACATTGCCGCCAAAACATCGCGGAGCACACGGCTCAACATGGTCTGTGACATCCCACCAGCAGTCGCCACAGTATGTTGGAAGGTACCGGTGGCAAAGAAGTGTAGGGCTGCCATCACCTTCACCTTGGGGGTCAGCGCTGTAGGATACGGCCGGCCAGGCTGCAAATGTGGGGACAACTGCACTGCCAAATCCTCAATCAGCTACCTGGTGAAGCGGTACCGTCGGATGCTGTCCCGTTCCACCATCGTTGCCAGGTCTGGGAATGGTCAATGGACAGCAGGAGCCCTGCAGTGCAGAGGAGAAGTAAGCAAGATTGTCAGTCACCCCACATATGCGGCATTGAACACACTCAATATCCCAACATACATCATTATGAGGCACAACTACATGAAGTGTGCAGTTCCGGAAGGACATGTATGGTACATACATGGCCAACATCTGTCAACACGGTCCAACAGGTGGCATCAATTAGTCCCAGGTTGGCCCATTGGATATCATGAGGCCGTGTCACAGTTCCCATCTCCTGCTGCCGTGTCACAATCACCCCCCACAGTGACATGTGAGGACAGATGTGCCCCAGGCACCACAGCTCAACGACAGGTACATTCCCAGGGACCCTGTATTGCCACATGGACACTGGCATTACATGGAGTATCATGTATACACCACAGCAAAACAACCATGACCCCCACAGGTAGTGGCCCCACTTGCCACGGCAGGACAGACATGGACGTCTGTGACACACACACGCACAACATCAAAGTCCATGCACACACAACCTGGATGTGGAGACTGTCTCCCATTGTGCACATGAAATCAGAGACATTGTAAACACTACATGCACAAAGACTGTGGAGGACCATCACTATTGTGCCACTGGGACACCCTGGCTCAAACATACCGTCCCACATGGGACTCACGGGGTATGTGACATGACATACACATACACCACCGTGAAATGTGACCATGGCACATGCACAGATTTGAACAGTTGCACATCACAGTGGTCATGTACACGTAACACCCAGGATCCTGTCCCCATGAACACGTGCACAGCCTGGGGGTGGCTGCTCACAGGTGACACCCACAGGACAACATGTACACCAACATACACACAATAGGAAATGCAGCCTTACATGCCTTATGATAAAGTTTGGACAGGCTGTCGTGATGTAGGTGTGCCCCTCACTCCCTGGGAGCTATCTGTGGCTGGCATATGTCCATCTGAGACAGGCATGCTGACATATGCCAGTCACATGTACAGTGATGCGTTGTACTGCAATGGACCGATCAGTGCCCCCGGCCGGCCCATTGCATTCAATGTGTGCGGGTACGCATTGTACCCCTGTACGCGTTGTACTGCAATGGACCGATCGGTGCCCCCGGCCGGCCCATTGCATTCAATGTGTCGGGTACGCGTTGTACCCCTGTACGCGTTGTACCCCTGTACGCGTTGTACTTCAATGGACCGATCGGTGCCTCCGGCCGGCCCATTGCATTCAATGTGTGCGGGTACGCGTTGTACCCCTGTACGCGTTGAACTGCAATGGACCGATCGGTGCCCCCGGCCGGCCCATTGCATTCAATGTGTGCGGGTACGCATTGTACCCCTGTACGCGTTGTACCCCTGTACGCGTTGAACTGCAATGGACCGATCGGTGCCCCCGGCCGGCCCATTGCATTTAATGTGTGCGGGTACGCGTTGTACCCCTGTACGCGTTGAACTGCAATGGACCGATCGGTGCCCCCGGCCGGCCCATTGCATTCAATGTGTGCGGGTACGCGTTGTACCCCTATACGCATTGTACTGCAATGGACCGATCAGTGCCCCCGGCCGGCCCATTGCATTCAATGTGTGCGGGTACGCGTTGTACCCCTGTACGCGTTGTACCGCAATGGACCGATCGGTGCGCACCCATTGACAATGGGCTTGCCTGGCAACGGACGCGTTTTCGAATTTCGAACAAGTCGGTTGCTGGAAAATCAGTTGGTCACCCACAACAATGTTGCAAAATCATGTATGTCATGAAGTTGAAGATTTGAAGGATGCTGTGGGCGTGTTTTGGTGCTGCTATTCCATGGATTGGCCAGATTCAGAAGATGCAAACGACTTGGACCTATCACTTTGGACACAAGGGACAGTATCTGCCTCTCCAGCACATATATATTGCTGGCTGTTCCCCTGAGAGCTCACTTGCCTGCACTACATGCTCCAGGACGACATCTGCCACTGCACTGCTGCTGTCTCTGCCCCTCTGGACCCTGCAATGGCACGTACTGTGGAGAGAGCCCCAGCCTTCAGCCTTGAAGAGAACCAGGCCCTGCTGGACAGCCTACTTCCACAGTACAGCAAGCTGTATGGGACACCAGGGGAGCAGGTGAGTGTTCTGTGCACTGCCTTTCTGAATGTGCATTTTGTCTGACTAGCAAGGCTGAAAGTCTGCACGCCACTGGCTAGCAGGCTCACTGAGTAGTTGTCACCCCCATAGTGTGTAGTGACATGCACTGGACAGGTATGGTGCAGTGGCAGTGCATTTGAACAAGGTTTTACTTCCCATGCAATGATACCATGTAGTGACGTCTGGCAAACTGTCCATGGGCAGCTTTGCACTGCCTGTGTACATCATGTGCCCCTGTGATTGAGACATGTATATACAACTGTGTCATGCACGGATATGTTGCATGTGTAGTAATGGCCTTTTCACTTTGTCATCCTGACAGGTTAATGCCCATCGGAAGCAGGAGATCTGGAAGGACATCGTCCGGGCCGTCCGGTCCGTGGGGGTCTACAAGCGCCGGATCCGCAACTGCCAGAAGAGGTGGCAGGACCTTCGGGGCTGGACCCGGAGGATTGCACGGGTCCAGCTGAAGCTGTCGCCTCCTCGCAGGAGGGGCGGAACACGGACCCTGACCCCCACATGCTCCAGATCCTGGCGGTGGTGTTTCCAGACCTGGATGGGCAGCTGAAGGCCAGACAGCAGCAAGGAGGGGGTGAGTCAAAGACTGCACTGTGAACTCTGTATTACATGCTTTGTGCCCTCCTCTGGCCTGGTTCAACTGCCACAGTGCAGCAGTCATGTTGTCCAGGAGCCATGTCCCTCTATTGTGCACTGCCCACTGCTCATCTGATACCCAGGTGTGGCCCTTACATTCAGGGAATTGTGTCACTTGGGACTGTGTCCTTGCAGTTTGCTTCACTAAAGGTGGGGGACAGCATCTGTTTCCCTAACTCTGTTGTGGGCATCATGGGTGGGTCCATTGTTCACACAACGCCTGTGTTCGGACATGTGATCTGCGTGTTGCTTTGATATGCGGTCTACTTGCTGAGCTGAGCCACCACATGTGCCTGGGGTATGTGGCACACGCCCATGCAGCGGGTGGGAACAATGTTTGGGCCCCAGGAGTGTGCAGATTACGTGTGTCACACATACATAGCCAGCTATCCACTGTCCAGGGCACATCCCTCATTCATGTGGAGCAGGTCAGTCATGCCTACTCCAGGCCATGCAATGCGCTCTGTACTCCCACTCCCGTGTATCAGCTGACACATTGTGCACAGTGATTTGACCCCTCAGGTGTCTGCCTCTGTGTCAGTGTGCTGTGGATTAGTTGCCAGGACTGCTGGGGTGTTTCTTGGTAGGGGCTCAGCATGCCCCTGGAGATGTGACCATAGGAGACGATACTTGTGTGTCACATAGGTGTTTGATCAGCTGCCCGTGCAGACTGGGGTATGCGAATGTGAAGTTCAGGCAGCTGTTCCCCATTCACAGCAAATTGTGAGGGGCTCAGGTTCAGAGGGTAGTGTCACAGGTCTCCCATATGTCCAATAGGTATGACCTGGACAGATGAGGGTTAAGATGATGTGTTGTGTGGGGGATGTACATGTGCACTTGTGCAGCTCCAGGACTTGCATTCCCCATGACCTACTATTGTGACACAGTGCATAGTGTTGTTGTCTGGCTGCCAAGTCATACATCACTGAGACAGTGATGTATGACTTAGCAGTCATGCCTCTGCCATGGCATGTGTCAACTTATTGGTGGTCCTGCAGGGGAGTGACATGTGCTACATGCACACCATTGTGGCGATGGCTATCAGGACATGGGAGCATCATGGTGTCTGTCGCTGGTATGCATCACATGCATTTCCTATTTAACTCTGGGCATCCCTTTCATCCAGAAACCTGTACTGACTCAGTGGCAAGAGCTGTGATGTGTGCATGTCCACATGCCACACCGTGTCCTCTGCACTGTCCAACTACTGTGTACTTGGTGCATGTGTCCACACTGGGGTGTTGCAATCCAACAGACACCAGACAGATGGGTGCAAGGCCATGTGGGATGTGAGTGCCATGCTTGGCATCAGACTGACAATTGGCTTCTCCTGTTCAGTTAGGGCACTTTTAGCAATGTACAACTAATGATGCCAGGGCTTGCTCTGTAATGTGCTGTGCTCACAGTGGTGTGTGCGTTTGGTGCAGGTGACTTATGTCTGTCTGTTTCCCCATTGTTTGCAGATACATCCACGGCCACGGAAGGGGACAGCTCCACGGACCAGGAGGAGCCAGAGAGCCAGACTGGGTCAGCAGCCGAGGAGTGGTCGGAGGGACCCAGTGGCACGGAGGGCGAGGGAGCCACACCGAGGAGTCCTCAGCACCATCCACCTCAGCTGAGGACCAGAGCAACTCGGAGGATGACTCCCTTGTGGAGGCGGGTGTCAGCAGCCACCACACCCCAGCTAGTGTTGCTGTCCCCGCCACCACCAGCACCACCACCGCCCTCCCATCGGCTCCCATGCCCCAGGTCCGTGGAGGCTCCCATGTTCGGGAGCGTGTCTCCTTTGGGCCAGGCACCGCACCCCCTGCCCCTGTGTCCCCTGCTGCCCTGAGTGAGGAGTCTGTGTACCTCCTTTGCCAGCTCCATGTAGGGTAGACAGCCATGCTGAGTGTCCTCCATGCGCACACCGCACTGTTGACTCAGCTGGTGTCGTTCATGGAGGGCATCTCATCGGGCATGTCTGACCTACAGAGGGGCAATAGGTCCATGGACTCCTCCCTGACGGCAGCAGTGTCCCTCCTCAGACAGTCCCTCACCCCTCCTGCCTCTGCTCCATCCACACTCCCCAGCACCTTACCCGTCCCAAGCACACACACACCGGCACAGGCACACACCAGCACACACACGTCCAGCACACAGACACACACGCCACAAACAAAACGCACACGCACGCACAGTCAGGGGACTGAAACCAGACTCACAGGGGATGGGGCCCTGGTACACACACACGCATCCACGGGCACTGCGCAGTCCTCAGTTGCCTCTCCCTCCAAAGCACCCTCCCTTGCCTCACCTGCAACCCCAAAGACCCAGCGCCTCTTCCTCAGTGACCTCGGCCTCTTCCCCTCCGATCCAGCTGCTCCAGCATCCAGGGTGAAGAGGAAGCCCCCCACACGGAGCAGAGTGCCCCTCGCCCCCGGACACCCTCCCCCAGGCGCAGACAGACTGAGGCCCCCACCCGCAAGTCCCCCGGAGTGGTAAGAGCAAGACCCCGCCGCCGCCCTGCAGCTCAAGCACCAGGTCTCCTTCCTCCATCCCTCAGGTCCCCACTCCACAGGTGCCCCCACCACACCCTGCCCCAGGTTCCCCCACCCACAGATATACCATCCCCAAGAGGCTCCGGCCTTCTCCCCTGCCACTTGCTCTCCCGGCACCACACCCCCGCTGCGCTTGTCTGTGCCACTGATGTGGTGAGGGTGTCCTCCCCCTCTGTCCAGCCCACCTTGCCTGTTCCCCATTCTCCTCCCCTGGTGGTAGGCACTGCAGTGGAGTCCACTACCACCCTGTCTGACTTGGGCACTGCAGTGGCGGACCTGTCCACTCCATCTGCAGGGTCCACTGCAGTCGTGCCGGCACCCACAACATCTGAGCCATGCCCCCAGTTGTGCCGGCACACACCTTGTCAGACACCTCCACTGCAGTTGTCAGTGGCTCTCCAGCACCCACCACCCCTTCCCTGCTTCCTCCTGGTGAGCCCTGATCCTGTCCCTGCGGTGCCTGGCCTACCCCCCGGTTGCCCCTCCTAGTGGATTGTCCCTGGTTTTGTGCAGGCATGTGTAGGGTGGCATCTGCCACTGTCACCCACTTGTGACTTTGTTGATGGACTGGCCATTGGCCTTTGTTTATGTTCTACCGGACTTCTACTTTTAATGCCACATATGCTGAATAAAGCAACTTTCTGTTCTCTAGTGCTTTTGCTTCTGATGTACATGATGTTGATGATGCTAACCATGCCCTTGCTGCAGTGATGGTGATATTTGGTCTCATGATAATGAAGTGTTACTGTGCAGGAACCCATGTGGTCCAGGGGAATGGGTCCTATCCTGTGGTGTATCCATGTCATCCATAGCAGCATCTGAGGGTGTCATGTGTTCAGTATTTGGCAATGGGATTTCCTACTTAGATTGGCAATTTCACATCTGTGGCTTCCACCCCTGCACATCTGTTGTGCCTGCCATTGTTCAATTCGTCTACTTCCCTGACCGTGTGGCCATCTCCAGTGGACATGCAGGTTTGGGCATCAATGGGGAAGGACTCATCTGTGTTGTCAGTGCAACATTGCTATACAAGTGTGTTGGATCTGTGCTGATGATTCCGTTGGCACTTCCATGACCAGGCTGATGTGACGGGAGCCCTCATTTGGTGCTAATTGTTGATTGTGTGACCAAGTGCTCAGCTGACATGATGGGGCCCTACTGAGGCAACATATGGCACAGATTTCCTCACACAGGAGTGGAGTCCCCTCATGGCAGTGTGTACTCCTGTGACATTGCCTGCGCCCAAGGTGTGTGTTGTATGTGCATGTCTGTGTGTTCACTTCCGTTTAGCTGTGCATGCTGTGATCCCTAGTGTTGTACCTGTTTGTGATGCTAGCTGAGTTGAGCTATGTTCCCCCAAAGTCTTCTCCCTGGGTTCTCTGTGATGTGGGTGCATGGCACATTACTGGTCATCAGGGTGTCACCCATAGGTGTGTTTGCTGTCAGGGCTGAGTTTGTGTGCAGACGCAGATGGGTCACAGTCAGGTTTCCCCTTGGCACTTGTTGTTTGCCCCTGTCATGTGATTTCCAGTTTGTGTTATCTTTCAGTGATTGTGACACGTTGTGTGTGTGACTGCTGGCACTCCTCAGGGTCCGGGCTGCAATGTTGGTTGTTGTCTATGTGTGTTCTTTGTGGGTGACCTTGGCTTCTTCATTGGTGTGTGACTGTGGCTGGGATCCCATTGGTTGGTGTGGTATTGCCGTCATGTCCATGTACAGCGTAGTGTGCAGTGTGTCAGACATTCAGGAGTCTTGTTGAGTGTCCATGTGTGATGTGTTTCTGCACCTTGGTTCCCACCCACCACCCTGGAATAGTCATGGGTGCATGTGCAATGTCACCAGTGCATGTGTGCTTCACTGCTGCACATTGTTGGAGGTCGAGGGTGTGGTGTTGAGTGTGTGCAGATGAGAGTTGTTGCCCGGCTAGGCCCCTGCCTCCATGTTGGCCTTGGCTTACTGGCCATGCTGTTTGATTTGTGCTTGTGTAGGTGTGATGGTAGTTAGTTGCTCAGGACACATGACTGTGGTTCACAGTGTGAACCACATTTAGCTTTGTCATCACAGTGGGATTGTAATGCAGCCCAGGGTCACCACATTGTGGGGGCCCTGGGGGTGGTGCTGTGGTGTGTCTGTGTCTTGCTGTGTCAGTTGCTGTCCCTACGTGCCTGTGTGACATGTGTGATTTGTGCTCCCTCTCATCTGACAATGCCTGCTTGCCCACATAGGGGATTTGGATCCATGAGTTACCTTTGTGTGGCACTGTATGCACATCTGTATGATTGGTATTCAGGTCTCCTCATGTGTTGTGTGGTTGCCTGGGGACACTGGCACCCCCCTCACCTGTTGTGTATGATGTGCAGTGTGGGTCTGCCTGTTTGTGTTTGTGCATCTGCACCACTGCATTGGCATATCTTGGGTGTGCCATTGGCTGTATGTAGTTTGGTGGGTTTCCCCTGCTGTCCCTGGGACTCCTAGGTCATCGGTCAGCACAATGATCATGGTTTGTGTGTCCCATTGCTGCCATGGTATGGTATCTGTTCACCTCACATCTGCAGTCTCCACAGGGTATCTGCATGTGTGTGCCCATTGGTGCAAATATGTGGGTCTGCATTCTGATGGTCACTTCTGTCATTGTGTCATTGATGATTGTTGACGGTGTCAGCCCCCATGGGTGTTGTTTGTCTGCACATGGCCAAAGGTATGTCTTATTTGCACTGCAGGATTTGGCTCCCCCAATTTATGTTGCAATGGGACACATACACTACTTTGCCACTGATGTGTTTGTTGTTCTGTGACCAGGAATCATCCATGCAGTTTGGCAGTTGCACCTCTTTCTTTGTCAACACTTACCTTTTGGTCACTGTGATGATGGGGGTTTGGACCCCATTGCCACAATGGTCATGGCCTGCTTGCATTGTGGGTGCCACACACATATATGTGTGGCACATGTGCTAGGGGGTCACATTGTATGTTCAAAGTCATGTTCGGTGTTGTAGGCATTTCACACAGTCTACACACGCTTGTCATGGTGTTGGGGGATGTCTTCTTCTTGCATTCCCTAGGTTGTGGTGTGCTGGTTGTGTCATGCATTGTCCATCCTATGAGTGGGGGTGGTAGTAGTGGTAGGCATCCAGCCCCCTGGCTAAGGGTGGTGGTAGGCATCCAGCCCCCTGGGTGAGGGTGGTAGTAGTGGTAGGCATCCAGCCCCCCTGGCTAAGGGTGGTAGTAGTGGTAGGCATCCTGCCCCCCTGGGTAAGGGTGGTAGTAGTGGTAGGCATCCTGCCCCCCCTGGGTAAGGGTGGTAGTAGTGGTAGGCATCCTGCCCACCCTGGGTAAGGGTGGTAGTAGTGGTAGGCATCCAGCCCCCCCTGGGTAGGGGTGGTGGTGCGCATTCAGGCCCCTGTGTGCATATGTGGCATTGGTGATGGGCATCCCGCCCCTATGGTGCTGCTGTTGCTGGTGTAAGTATATTCTGCATCCCTCTGTGTGTGTGTGATGTGTCGTGTACGTGTTGTATGTGTTTTGTGGTTGGTGTCTGGCTTACCTTCTGCGCCGTACGCGTCCGTGCCTGTTCCGGTAGTAAATGTAGAATATTGGTATGATCGGGACGAAGGGATTCATGGTTGGTTCGTGTCGTTCGTCCTTCTCGTTGCTTCGCGTCGTCCTCTTCGCTTCGCCTCGTCCTCGTCGCTTCGCGTCGTCCTCGTCGCTGGCGTGTTCGTCTCGGAGCCGTGGATCGTGTTGTGGCGCGAATCGGAGCTTATGTGCGCCTCTCCCGGATGCTTTGACGTGCCGTGCGTAGCGACGGGTTCGGCGCGTACAAAAAGCGCATCGTACTCGTTCGGCCGGACGGAGCTGCATTTTCCCTTCCATGCGACTCGATTCAGCGTTTCCGGATTCGCCTCGGTCGGGGAACAGGACCTGGTTTGGGTGAGTACGGCTCGGCCGGATTCTTTGCTGTTGTGCGCATCGTACTTACTCGTTCGGTGTGCTGTACGGATCGGTCGGGAAACAGGCTTTCGCATGGCTTTTTTCCCGACCGAATGGTGTTGGGTGCGCCTCCGACCGAGATCGGAATCGGCCCCAAAATGTTGATATAATAGAAACATATTTTGAAAATAGGAAACACTATAGAAATTGGTTTCTGTGAAAAGGAAAAATGAACGATATCGTCAACTCCATCCAGATTGGAAATTCATACAAAAGGGGATTCTGTAACCCAAAAAAAAGTTGTTTAAGGGAAAAACCATCATGATAAAAAGAAAAAATCGAATTAGGAAAGTTAACCTCTCCTCTTTCATTCAGTAATTTTAAGTTATACAGAGGAATTCTAGTCTTTTTATTTTACAATAAAATATCGGTCTTCTAAAATAAAGACTTTGGTAAACAAGTAACATCACAAGAGAATATAAAATTATTAGTGAGATTATCATAGAACCCAGACTAGCTCACCATGATAGATATCATGGAGACCAGTAGTTAAACTAAGGACTCATTTTTTCCCACAAGATTTTGTAAATTATACTTTAAAGTAAGATTAACCAACCTAGAGAACCAGGCTTCTCAAGATGTATTTTTTCCTAACACCAAATTAAATCACGCTTTTTAAACATGTCTGTGAAACAAAATTATTTTAGAGGGAGAACCTCTTATTTGTTTGAATTATGCCTATATCCAGAAAAATAACAAACATTTCAAATTTCTCATAAAAGCTATTAAAGAATTCCCAAGATTGTTCATAGAAAGCAGAACATCATCTGCATAAGCAGAGTATTTAACTTCCACAAAGCCAGAGCGAAAACCAACAATATTTTGAGTAATATTTTTAACAAAAACAGACACAGATGGAGCTTGTATAAGAAATAAACCATATTGAAAAATATAGGGCCAGATAGATGTACGAAGCATTTTTGCTGGCGCAAACAGCCCAATTCACATAATTGGGCAGTTTGCAATGGTAAAAATGCTTTTTTGTATGTACAAACATCAAATTGCAATTCGGTAACAAGTTCCCGAATTGCAATTTGGGATTACGATACAATTCTGATTCGGTATTTGAAAGGGGGGGTGTTTAGGGCATCCCTTCCAAATGCTGAATTGGAATGGCACATTTTAATGTTTTGTGACCGGATAATACTTTACTGCCTACAGAAGTCTAGTGGTAATGCATTTTCAAATGGTGAGGGGTCCATAAAGTGAGGATGTCCCTTTGAGAATGTTCTATGAACCACTGTCTACTCTTAAAAATGTAAGTTAAACAAATTGTTTTAAAGCATCCCATTTTCCTTTAAGGAAAAATGTCTTTATTTCATTTGAGAAAGTTCTAGCATTGTCTGATGGCAATCCTTCCGCTAACAAACTCCACCTGTTCTGTTCAAATGAGATTAGAAATAGAACTCAGGTGACACTCATTACTAATTAATGATATTGGGCAGCAGTTTTTACAATAGGAAGTGTCTTTTCCAGGTTAGGAACGAGGCATATCATAGCTTGCAAAAGAGTGCCTTGAGGATTATTATTGGCACAAAAATGTTCACAAATTAGCAATAATTTAGGGGGCAATAAGTCAGAGAAATAGGAATAAAAATTTAAGGAGACTTTCTCTTTTTGCACAAATACTTATCAATTGCATTTACAGAAGGATAGGAATCAGAATGATGCAAGTTGGAGTAAACATTAAGAAAAGTAGCCACAGTGTCCCATTCCTATTAGCTGTCCCAATACTACCAATGGTTTCAACAATAATTGAATCAATAATAGATCTGTTTTTTTAGATATTGAGCCAATAATTAGTGGTGGTGGGAGGGAAACATGGCGCCAGGCTGAGGTATTGCCATGAGTGCTCCTTCTAGGAACATAACATGTATATTTGTAAAGCACACATTCACCCAAGGGTATCTTGGCACTGAATAACAGATGTTTATTGTTACCCAACTCAATGCTACTCATTTTATTTACTTCAGAATAATGAAAGGCTGAGGGAACCCACCGGGATTTGAACTTGAGACCACAAAGTCGAACACAGAATTCTACAGTGGACACACTAGTCCACTAAGCTACCAGACCTGGAAGCATTTTTCTGAAAGCAAGATATTGCAATTAGGTAGTGGTGGTACAGTGTTGGAGAAAGGATGACTGGTTTTTGAGACCTGTAAGTAGAAGATTAATAGATCTATTTGTGGTGATAGGTTCCTTGCTGAGGTTTCCAATGACTGGCTCTACAGTGTGCAGCTGGCTGACTGTGGTCTGGGGCCGGGCAGCTGTCACTCTCACGAGAGAACATAGAGCTACGCAGAGGTCTCCTTTCCGGGGCAAAGGAGGCAGGTATGCCGGAACTAGTCTGTAGTGTTTGCAGACATAGCAGTGTAATCCCCTAACGAAAAGGCAGTGGAACAATGCAGATCTCTTCCTTGGAGGCTGTATGGCAATAGGAGTCCAGGATAGCATCTGGTCTCTAGAAGAGTTTGAGTGGATGTCAGTGAAGGTTCATAACAACAAAACTGGAGCAGTTTCAGCTATGAGGGCTTTGAATGCGTCCACAGGTACTTCAGCCTTTGTTTATGCAGGAGGGGAGTTAAATTTGTTTCTGACCAGTGTTGTTCATCTGCCAGCCCCTCAGTGCCAAAAAAGGGGAAATCCCCCAAGTACATATATAATCGAAGAGTGCAAAATCACTATCAGTTGAGGTCGACTGTAGCTGAAGGTTTGAAATCAGAGAGGAAAATAAAAGAGGTTGAACTATCGCCCACAAAAAAAGTTAACAAAGAATATTGGCACTAAGAAGGGGGAGCGAAAAAGTGCTGACCACTGTATTTCTAACAAAGGAGCTTTCGGAAAAATAAAAAATGTTGGACACCATTGCTAAGGTCATATTGTTGGGTCATAAAATATGTTCCTGAGGAGCAGCAGGATCATAAAGCTCTGGATGACTCAGGAGTTCAGTCTAAACTGAAAACTCGTGTTCCAAGATAAAAGGGCCAGAAAGAATTCTAGTGGGTTTTGCAGATGGACTTAAAGTTAGATTCACCTTCTCTAAGAAATGTCAGTCAGACATCCGAGCAAAATGCAGTGCCGTGGAAAAAAAGTTGGAAGAGCTGGCCTCTTGAACAGCACATTTTGAGGTTGTGGTGGCGAACACCACAGTAGAGATTGAGAAGAACTCACATAAGGTGGTTAAGTTGAAAGTCAGATATAAAGCCATGCAGGAGACCTTAGAAAGGCTAGAAAATCAGGCCCGGAGGAAAAATATTAAAATTGGGAATGTTTACGAGGGCTCAGAAAGTTAAGATATTAAAGCGTTTATCATCTCTCTGATTCAAGAAAGGTTGTTCAACGGGTACACAACTAAGCTAAAGGATGACCTCGTAGTGGAAATCCCCAGAGTTCATAGAGATCTTTACAGGCTAAACCTAAACTGGAAATGCCCAAGGAAGATTCCCGTAAATTTTCAGAAGTTCCTGGTAAGGTGCGCAGTCAAAATATCGAATTTTAAATATCGACCTACACTAATATCGAGTTTTTAATATCGTAGGGACAGAATATCGAAGTCAAGAATATCGTTGACCAGAATATCGACCTTAAGGTAAGTAATATCGATTTTTTAATATCGAAGTAAGTAATATCGAAGTAATTAATATCGTTAGCAAAAATATAGTCGTAAATAATATCGATTTTTTTTTAGTGTTATGTATTTTATATGTATGTTTAACACTATTTTTAAAGTATTTTAATTATTTTTAAATATATGTATTAAATGTTTAGAAAATAGTAATTTTTTTTAAAGGAAATTTTGTGTTTTAGTATCAGAGTGGGTTGTGGGTTTATAGGGGAATAGGGTGGGAAGTAATTTAATTATAATTAATTAATTAATATGTTTTTATTTATTGTTATTGATTGTTAATTTATTGTTAATTCCTTATTAATTGGTAATTAATTTATATTAATTGGTTAATGTATAATTATGTTAATTATAATTAATGTATTATTAATTTTTATTTTTGTTATTGTTAATTAATTTATTGTAAATTAATTATTAATTGGTAATTAATTTTAATTCATTGATTAATTGGTAATTAAATTAATTATGTTATTTTTAATGTGTAGCGGGTTGTGGGTTTATAGGGGAATAGGGTGGAAGTAATTTAAATATAATTAATTCGTTAATATGTGTATATTTATTGTTATTGATTATTAATTTATTGTTAATTAATTATTAATTGGTAATAACTTTTTATTAATTGGTTAATTAAAAATTATATTAATGATAATTAATTTATTATTAAATTTTATTTGTTATTGTTAATTAAGTTATTGTTAATTAATTATTAATTGGTAATTAATTTTTATTAATTGATTAATTGCTAATTAAATTAATTGTGTTATTTTTTATGTGTAGCGTGTTGTGTGTTTATGGGGGAATAGGGTGGGAAGTAATTTAATGTTATTTAAGTAAATATTAATTTAATTTAATAGGTATTTATTTATAATTATTTTGTTAAATAATTATTAATATGTTATTTATTTTAAAAAAATAATAATTTATAAGTATGTTAATTTAACCCCTACGCGATCCTACATTTTCCCTACTGTTGCACTCACTGGAGTGGGAATAGTAATTTTTACCCCTCCGCTATCCAACACTTTCCCTACTGTTGCACTCACTGGAGTGGGAATAGTAATTTTTACCCCTACGCTATCCAACACTTTCCCTACTGTTGCACTCACTGGAGTGGGAATAGTAATTTTACCCCTACGCTATCCAACACGTTCCCTACTGTTGCACTCACTGGAGTAGGATTAGTAATTTTAACCCCTACGCTATCCAACACTTTCCCTACTGTTGCACTCACTGGAGTGGGAATAGTAATTTTTACCCCTACGCTATCCAACACTTTCCCTACTGTTGCACTCACTGGAGTGGGAATAGTAATTTTAACTCCTACGCTATCCAACACTTTCCCTACTGTTGCACTCACTGGAGTGGGATTAGTAATTTTTACCCCTCCGCTATCCAACACTTTTCGTACTGTTGTAGTTACTGCAGTTGGAATAGTAATTTTATTTCCTCCGCTATCTAATATTTTGTATTTTTTTAGCTAATGTACTGTATAATTATTTTTTAAAAGATTTTAAAGAATTTTAATTTTTTAATTTGTTACATATATTTATTTAATTTGTATTTATATTATTGTTTTATGTGTATAGATGTATTTATAATTTATAAAAAATAAATTAAACAATGTATAAGTTATTAAAATAAATATTAAAACATATTAATAAGTAAGTGTATATATATTATATATTATATGTATATGTTTAATGTATTTTTAAATTATATATATTACTTATAATTTTTAGGCATTTTAAAATATTTTTAACTATGTTTCTTTTAATTATATGTATTATTTACTTTATTTTACAATATTTTTTAACATAAATTAAAAACGATATTTTTAGCAACGATATTTTTGACATCGATATTTTTTCTCTCGATATTTTTGTACTTACCTTAATGTAGATAGGATGTCGATATTCTTGTCTTCGATATTTTTGCTGCGATATTTTTGTAGGTCGATATTGTGACCTTCGATATTTAGTCAGTGATTCCCTGGTAAAGGACTTAATCCTAAATACTACCTTGAAGCCAAAATCGATAGACCCTAAAGTTGTGACATGTGCAATAAGATCTGACATGTATCACACAACGGAAGAGTGGCAATGGCTTCTCAGGAAGAGAATGATTGAGGTTCTGGGGTTGGAGACCGAAGTGCAAAAGAGGTTTCCAGGATTTTTGAAGGTGAATTGCAACAATAAGATAGTTGTGTTGAGGATGGAGGAGGAGGAAGATGACCTGATCCAGAGTATGAAGGCAGACAAATAAGCGCTGAGACTTTGGCCTTGGGTCATGAAGCAGAAGGGAGCCGAATGAGATTGCAATATAGGATAATATTATAAAGCGTGAATTTAGTTGAACTTACATCAGGGAGTTCTCACTGACCCATTCGCACTACACACCACGCACTCACATTTAACTTACTGTTTCTTAAAATGTATTTGTCTTGCTTTTTTTTTAACATTTCTTTTTGGTTACAAATCTAACAATAAAATCTCTTAAAACAGCTTTAAAAGCATCCCAAGTGTTATGTATGGAGGTAACAGAAACTTTACTGATTTCAAAAACATTTATTAGCAAAATGTTGAAATCCTTTATTAATATTACCATCTTTTTTGTTGCTTGTTCATTGTAGCACAGCTGACAGACAGGTCTTTGTTGCATTGGTTGGAACTCAATGAAGATTGCACAGACATTTTAACAACATTACTGTCAGGTTTGGTCACTTCAGAGAAAGAAGGGTCCGCAGTATGAGATACATTTTTAAAGTTTTAAGACCGGAAGGAGGAGGAGTTTTATTTGAAATTAAAGAAAGCTTTCTACTATTTCCCATAAGCTCATGTAATTCACTGAAATGGCAGCCTTGATATTAGTATATCCTTAGACAGTGATGTATGGCATTAGCATGCATGCATTTACAATGCATGCCTTTACCACACATCAATTATAATGCAATGCCTTTACCACACATTGTCTTTGCCACATATATAGCTTTACCATGCATGCCTCTACAATGCAAGGTAAGTATATAGAAGGCAATTGAAACCCCTAGATATGTGTGTATATGCATGTGTGTGTGGGTGTGAATATATACATGTGTAGAAATATATTACTTTTTTTAAATTGGGGGAACCCAATACCCCTAACCACCCCTAAACCCTAAAAACACCCTTACCACCCAATTTCCTTTTTCACCCCAAACACTAAAAACCCCTTACCACCCACTTACCTAACCCACCCCAAACCCAACACCCTACCACCCTATACCCTTACAAACCCCTAAATCCTAAAAACACCCATATGACTCCACACCCCTACCCACCCCAAAACCATAAAACACCTTTACCACCCAATTCCCTTATCCACCGATAAACCCTTAAACATTACCACCCTATACCCTCCACCTAAATCCTAAAAACACCCATACCACCCAATGTCTTTACCAACCCTAAACCTTAAAAACACCCTTACCACACAATTCCCGTAGCCACCCCAAAACTCTAAAAACACCCTTACCACCCTTAAACCTTTAAAACACCCTTACCACCCTATACCCTTAACTGCCCCTAAACCCTAAAAACACCCTTCTTACCCAACTCCTTCAGCCACTCCTAAACCCTAAAATCACCCTTACTACCCTATACACTTTCCCACCCAATAACCCTAAAACACACATACTTTAATCACATACTTTAATACACACACACTTACCTTATATATACTTACCATGTTGTTGTAAAGGCATGCGTGGTAAAGGCATATGCATGGTAAAAAAACATGTGTGGTAAAGGCATTGCATTTGTAATTGCTGCGTGGTAAAGTCATTACGTTGTAATGCCTGCGTCATAAAGGCTTTTTCCCCATAAATGGAAGCCCAGCCCCAAATAAATACAGAAGAATGTGTAAAGGTGTCCTAGAAGTTATCTGAACAGTATTATATAATGTGTTCATTAAAATGTGAAGAGGAACAAAACAAACTGCAAGAAAATTCATATAAAACCTTCCATGTGTAATAAGTTACTTTCCAAAAATGTGCTGCATCCAGAAAAGATTGTATTCTCTTTTAAAATAATTAGTTTAATGTATTCCATGCAATATATAAATCTGCAAACCTTTAAAATAAAGGTTCACTTTTCATATCAAAATGCACCACCTTTTCCTCAGAATGCTGGTTATCTTGGTACTGTGTTTACTCAAAGGCCAGAATGTCATCCTGCTTAAACAAAACTAAAGCTCCAAATTCTCTGACACATTCAATGAATTTTGTATATAAAGCAGCATTAGAACAAATAGAAAGTGATGACACATGAATTAATCACGTCAGCACATAGGGGCTGATTACGAGTTTGGCGGTCTGACCACCCAAGATCTGTGTCACCTGTGAAACCGCTGCGCCGGCGATCTACCACCCACCAGTTGTGCTGTCTGAAACTCAGCAGGTCCACGGTCCACCCGCCAAGCATTTTATGACTACACAGTCGTAATCACGGTCTCACAGCGGTGGTCAACAAATGCTGGTTACCCAACTGTGGTTGTCCGCCGCGGTATATGCCCAGAAAACAACACACTAGTGACCATTGGATGGATTTAAAAACTACACACCTGATGTGCTTTGGCAAGTAAACACGCCTGCAAATCACTCAATAAAACAGCATCTTTTGCTTCACAACTGCAGCACAACAAGACAGGCACCACCGTTTTCTGCATTTTAAGATAAGGCACCCCCTTTATTCAGCTTCCCATTTAGCACTCTCCACCACCAATAATTTTTGTTTTGCACCTTTTTTCCTCTATCACTTGTATGTTTTTCATTCATATATTCACTCACATTTTATTTTTTCACCATGCCTGGGAAAAAAAACAAGCTTCGCTGAGCAAGAGTTGACACTTACGGTGGATGAAATTATTAGAGTAGAGCCACACATTTTTGAGCCCAAGTTCAGCAGACTCCTCTCAATAGGAAAATAGAAATGTGGCACAGGATAATCAACAGAGTGAATGTTGTTGGTACCACCCTGTGCAAACAGGGTGACATTAGGAAGAGAGGGATTGACCTCAGGCTGAGGGTACGTACCAAGTACAACAGCCACCATTTGGAGGCTCAGAGGACTGCGGGTGGCCCTCCTGGCGCATCATTACAACTCTTACCCTGGACGGAGAAGGTCTTGGCCATCCTGCATACCGAGGGCTTGACAGGAATAGAGGGCCGAGTGGACTCTGGTAAGTTACACTTCAATAACTGTCACAATATCACAGTGTCCTGTTTGCTCTCAACTCTGCTTTTGCTATTGTGTTCTCTATCTACTTTCCTAACATGCAATACTCAAAGTATCTGAGATATTGATTTGTCTGTGGCAATGTGTATTGCTGCATATAAGAGCACATGTATCCAACTCCATGACATGCCACATGTTGCAATGCTGTCTGTAAGTGCATTACCATCAAAATATCAATCCAGGATTCATGATAAGTGTTAAAATGTAAATGTATGATCCATACCAAATGCATGTTGACAACAGCTCTGGTACACTAACCGTTTGTCAAGTGTTGGTAAAGTGAGATTGAAGTGACTACAAGTACCATGAGGCCTTGTGACTGGAACTCTAACCAAGATGCGACACTCCTGTTGCTCCTTCTCACTTGTCTGCCATGTTACAACTGATCTACACTAGTCATGCAGTTTACCATTTGTCAAGTGTTGCTAAAGTGACATTGAAGTGACTACAACTACCATGATGCCTAGTGACTGGAACTCTAACCATGATGCTGCACTCCTTTTGCCCCTTCTCACCTGTCTACCATTTTACAACTGATGTTCACTTATCATGCAGCTTACCATTTGCCAAGTGTTGGTAAGTAGAGATAGAAAAGCTACCACTACTACAATGAGGCCCTGTCACTCCAACTCTAAACAAGATGCTGTACTCCTTTTGCCCCTTCTCACTTGTCTGCCATGTCACTAATGATCTTCACTAGTCATGCAGCTCACCATTTGTCAAGTGTTGGTAAAGTGACATAGAACTGACTACAACTACCATGTGGCCTCATAATTGTAAATATGACCAAGATGATACACTCCTTTTGCCCCTTCTCACTTGTCGACCATGTTACAACTGATGTTCACTTATCATGTGGCTTACCATTTGTCAAGTGTTGATAATTAGAGATAGAAAAGCTACCACTACTCCCATGAGGCCCTGTCACTCCAACCCTAACCAAGATGCTACACTCCTTCTGCCCCATCTCACTTGTCTGCCATGTTACAACTGATCTTCACTCATCATGGACTGTGCAAAGTATAGACAATGCTCCACTCAGATAGGTGTCTGAATACTTTGCTTGATGGTGTCTTGGACCCATCCACTCAAACTATTGATAGCATGAGTGACACCATAACAACGGTGTACCCCTTATATATGTCAGCAATGAAGGAAACTCAGCTGATTAGTAGTGCCAGGTGACCCCTGGACTCTGCATGTCTCACATGATGAATAATACAACCAAGCTGGGTGTTTTCCTGTATTAGACACAACTAGGCCTTGGAATGGTCAAATACACATGTTATGACTACATTGTGTTTGTAGCAGAGTTTTGGAGGTGTTATGTCTATCCCTAAAACCAAAATGCCACATATCTGCACATCTAATAAGTTGATGAAATCTACTACATCTATTGAATGTCAACAAATGTCTAGTAACCAACTTCAACTCCATGAAAATAGATGACAATACTAATCTCTATCTTTTTTTGTTCCGTTCTAGGTCGCATTTACCTTGACACAAACAACGTGGATTTAGATACCTCACTTCCACAGCTAACAATGTTCTTTATCTCTCAACAGGTCAATCCACCACTGCACCTGCACAGAGGCTGGACATCAAACAGAGTTCTTCTCCACCCCAGGATGAAGCCCTCAGTGGTGACAATGCTCCTGAAGAGGTGGACGTGGATGACGGTCCTGACCCATCTGGCCAGCTTGGGCAGACGCCAATAGTGGGGCTCACTGTGCCCACTACAACACCTCCCACCACTGCTGCAATATCACAGCCAATCACTGCACCCCCAACCTGTGCACCTAACACAGTCAGTCTCATCCTGTGCCCCTCAGTCCTGGATTCTCAAACAGCTAACACCACCCCAGTCACGGAGGCACCAGGACCGGTGGGTGGGTGCAGTCTGTGCCAAGGGCACAGGGCCATGGGGTAGGTGTAGTGGCAGAGAAACTGTGGGCCTGCAGAGTGAGCCCATTGAGGCCAAGGACACCCAGGCTGCAATTCCCCAAGTCCTGGGAGTCTACCAGGACTTCCAAAGTGTCATGGGCCAGGTATTGACTGAAATCCCAGAAATTGAAGGAGCTGCAGAGGGACACATATCGGGAGGTTGCTGCCATCCACACTGAGGTGATTGGCATCTACACCGAGGTGGCCGGCATCCACACTGACATGGCCGGCGTCCACACCGAGGTGGTCTCCCTCATTGGGCTGCTGAGGGACATAAACACTACACTCTGAAGGACTTTTCCACTGCAAGTACCCCTTCCTATGGTTCAACTACATCCACACCATCAACATCTGCCACAGCCACAGGAAGGGAGGCCCTGTCAGAGGAGCCCACGCCTTCATGCACTCCTGTCTCAGCAGCTCCAGATCCCACCTCTGTCAGAGGGCGTGAATCTCCATGCCAAAACCCAGGAGCACAGGATGGCAAGACACCCACCACCGCCAGTAAGATACCTCACCCCATATGTCCTCCTGTGTGTGCTACACATTCACTTTGTTGGACTATTCCTGCCCACTTTTCCATATCTGATGGGAGGAGTATGTTGTATTTTGGACTCCTGACCATTTGGACTCTACCCCAATGGTTCCATCCTGTTGTTTTTCAATAATCGAGTCCTTCAGGATCGGCTCGCTGCTCAAAGTGATCCACCTCTTAATAGCCTTAAATCCGATTGCTATAACAGCACAGATTATTAAGGTGATCAAGTGAGGGAAGGAAGGGAAGAGAACGGCAAGGAAGGAGATCTGTAAAAGATAACATATGAAGTTGTTATATATATATATATTGAATGATTAATGATCATCAAAATTCTTCTATACTAGTGTTGGAAGCCGGAGTCCCAGTCCCGCACCACTGTCACCAAATGCGAGACCCGGGACTCCTCACTCAACGATAAGCCAAGTAAGGACACCGTTTGAGATAGCCCTGCTCACCCCCTTAGTAGCTTGGCACGAGCAGCCAGGCCTATCTCCAAGGCACGAGTGTACAGTATGTGCAACCACACTCACAGCAACCCACTGGTGACACCACAAATGGACTCCACACAAGTTTAATAAAACAAGTATAAACTTTATATAAAAAGATATACGATCAGACCACACGATACAAAAGCCAAAATATAATAAAGGGTAATATTCATTCCGGCTGGCTGGTAGGTTCAAATCCCAACCACCGCTTTCAAAATGCTATGCTGGTCACAATGCTAGAATCACACACGTTGCAATGGACAAACAATTGTGCGCTGCGTAACGATACAATCCTGTGCTGGGCAAAGGAGAAATAATACAATGCGTAACGATACACCCCAGTACCTTGCAATGGGAGAAATAATGCAATGCGTACCGCTACAATCATGTACTGCGCAATGAAGGAATAATGCAATGCGTCACACCCCAATCACGTACATTGCAATGAAGAAATAATGTAATGTGCACCACTACAATCATGTACTTTGCAAATAAGGAATAATGCAATGCGTAGCTACAATCATGTACTTTGCAATGAAGAAATAATGCAATGCGGGCCGCTACAATCCTGTACTTTGCAATGGAGAAATAATGCAATGCGTGGTGCTACAATCATGTACTTTGTTATGCAGGAATAATGTCAGGCGTCATAAGACAGTCCGGCAGTTCGTTAGCAGCAATATTGGCAATATGTATTACGACAGTCAGCCTCTTCGATAACAGTTGCCCCCCACACGTATCAACGATGACATAAAGTACAGCTTCTCACTCTGGCCCCAGTACTGCCACTCCTTTGGTCAGTACGGGCCCCAATCTGAGCCGAAGCAAAGGCTCACGTTGCCAGAAGGACTGAGAGGCCGAGAGAGTGTCCCTCCGAGCCCGCACCCCGCCCAGGCAGTGATCCAAGTTACCTGGGGGCGCGACCCCACTCTCCTCTCCTCCTTCAGCGAACTGGGCCTTCCGTGCGGAACTTTCTCAATGGGTTTCAGCGGCTCGGCCTGGCAGCTCAGCTCCTCCGGGGCTGCCGGTCCGGGCCGCGACTGTTAGGAAGGTCTCAGGCGGTGGCAGGGCACACGTACCCCACGCCTCTGAGATTACGTTACTCCGGGTGCATGTTCACCACAGCACCCTCCGGGTCTCCTCTGGCACGAAGCCACACACACAACGCTGATGGGACTTCACGTCGACTCCGAGTGCACGTTCACCAGGCACTCCTTCCTGCGGTCTCAGTTGGCACCAAGACACGCACATTGCGCTGCAGAAACTCACTTTCTTCCGGTGCACACGATGATCAGCCGATCACCTCCACAGTCCCAGGTTGCACCAAAAGCACACACACAGCTTCACTGAGACTTACTCCAACTCCGGTGCCCCGATATCCAGGCGCTCTTCACCAACGCCTTCGGCCGCACCGCGACACGCTCACAGTGTCCGAGCTTCACTTCTCCTCCGGTGCACTCGATGACCAGGCGCTCTTCACCAGCGCCTCCGGTGCAGCCCTAAACGCACCCTGTGCGTCTGAGACTCACTCCACTTCCGATGCACACGTTGACCAGGCTGCACCTCACCAACGCCTCCTGTGCACCACGACATGCACCCTGCGCGTCCGAGACTCCCTTCTCCTCCGATGCACCCGCTGACCAGGCGCTCTTCACCAGCGCCTGCGGTGCACCACGACTCGCACCCTGCGCGTCCGAGTCTCACGTCACCTCCGATGCACACGCTGACCAGGCGCTCTTCACCATCGCCTGCGGTGCACCACAACACGCACCCAGCGCGTCCGAGACTCACTTCACCTTCGATGCACACGTTGACCAGGCGCTCTTCACCAATGCCTCCTGTGCACCACGACATGCACCCAGCGCGTCCGAGTCTCACTTCTCCTCCGTGTGTCCAAGATCACAGGGCACACCTTCCGAGGGTCTCAAGCTGCCACAACACATGCCCACCGCGTCGCTTGAAACTTCTCCGGAAACTTTTATGTTCTTGTGTTTCCAAACAGGGAGCCAGCTCACCTCGGGCCCTTGGGGTAACAAGACACAGCACAAAGAACAGTCTTCTTCAAGCAGGGGGACCCAGCGCACAAAGCACAGTCCCAACAGCCTCTTCCTTGGTAAAAACAGCAAACTGCAGACCAGCCCCAGATCACGAAGCAAGGGTCGGTCCTTGCCAGCAGTCTCTTCAGTTGTTCCTTCCTTAGCAGAGGTTCCTCTTGACCACGAAATGGGTCCAAGCCTTTTCAGTCTCAATCCATTTCTAGTCCAACGTTCAGGGGTCTCAGCTCTCATAGTTATACCCCTAAATGTCTTTGAAGTTCGTTGTGCTCAGGGGTCCCTGACCCCTGCCTAAATCAGTTCTGGGTGTCTCCCTCCCAGGGTCACCTTTCTCCCTTTGATACTGGGGGTCTGGATCCTTAATCACTCAGCCGGTGATGGGTCACTTGTTTTATAGCTGCAACCCAGGACTCTTCACCTCCCGGGGCTTCTCCTCCGCCTACTCTCCAGATGCAGGTCAGCCTGGTGCCATCTCAACCCCTCCCTGGGTCAAGACCTCCCCCAGCTCCTCTCCCCTCTCAGATCCAGACAGTCAATCCAAATTCAGCAGAGACACACAGAAATGCTTAAAGCGCAAAACTCAGCCACGTTCTAAAAGAGTGGTTTCTGAACACACAGTGACAAAACCACTTTCATAGAAAGATGTGTTATGACACTGTGAGTTCATACATACTAAACTTCACCTCTCCATTTTAAACTTATGGGAAACTAGGCTAACAAACACAATACCCAGCCTCCCCATTCTGTCCTATGGGCAGGATGGCCTTTCACCAGTGAAAAACGAAATGGAGTGTTTTTCACTGTCAGGACATAACACACACCTCAGTATATGTCCTGCCTTTTACTTACACTGCACCCTGCCCAGGGGTTACCCGGGACCTACCATAGGGGTGCCCACTGTGTACGCAAAAGGAAAAGTAAGGCCTGACAAGTGGTTGCACTTGTCAGGACAACATGCTAACTTAACAAACTGTGCGCAGGCCCTACACTGCAGGCCTGAGTTCCCTTCTCCGCGCACCTTTGCATTACTAGCCCTGGCACACACAGTGCACATCACTGGGGACTTTACTAGTAAGGCAAACATACCAATCATGGCTAACCAATTACCATTATACTTTACACAGGGAACACTTGTACTTTGACACTGATCAGCAGTGGCAAAGTACCCAAAGCATCTAAATTGGCAACTCTATGTCAGGAAAACGGTCTAGGGGGAAAGCAAAATGTTTAGGGAACTTTAGCCAAAAAAGCGAAGTCCTGCAACTAGTATATGTAATTTTTTACCTGCAAAAGAAAATAACCCTGCATAGCTTTGTGTCCAAGGACAAGAGTCCAAGTACTCCACTATCCTCTTTCCTCAGAGTAATACTGTAATATAAAGATACAATTTATCTACCTAAACTTGTACTGGTAGATTTCCCTCACCATTCCCATAATCATGAATACCTACCAAATAGAACAAGAAGACAAGCCTCATATGGATTGAACCAACCAGGACTCAAACGATACCCTGTTAGGATATCGAAAGGAGAATACAAAAGAACTAATAAATGTTCCAATGGGTAACAGATTTGTGTCATAGCAATCACGGAATAAGTGATTATTCATTTTCATAACCGCAACTTTCTTTTGTATAGTTCATAAGTTCCTTTGGACTTTTTTTTATCTCAGTAACAAAATCGATACTCTGAAAGTCTATCAAAATATTGCAGGGAAGCCATGATCCTTTCACACTGTTGTTTAGTGTTTTCTTTGGTACAATTCACAGCTTTTTCTCTCCCCCAAATACCAAAGAGTTCAGATACAAACAAGTTATGTGGGCAAGGTGAAGAATACTCACGGAACGTGCATTGTCTTAAAAATAACACCGGCAAATACTTCACCATAAAAAATGTTTTTGGGGAACACGTTCTCAACACAGCAGCTCTGCTTCAGAGATTCGGCAAGAATAATCTGCAGCGTGCTGAGCCCAGAAGCCACTTTTATACTTCCGGTTCAGCAGGAATCATGGGAATTATAGTTCAGTCTCTCAGACCATCTCCTCCCACCAAGCCATCAACTGAGAATACAACTCCTGCATGGCTGAATGACTCTGGAAGGAACACAACATGGGCAACGAGGAACATTCTCCACTGGCACACAAACGTTTTGTTACTCGCCTCTGATGTCTTTGCGATGAATGTGTTACACATCCACCATGACAGAAGACTTCACTTTTTGTTTGCACTGTTGAATTTTAAGTTAATTTCCTTATCTTATCCTTGTTCACTTCATTAAAAACACACATCACCAAAGCATTGTCTCCTGTTTTAATTCCCACATGTAACAATGTGAAAGTACTAACAGGTGAACTTTGCAATGTCAAAACTAGGGACTTCTGGAAGCATGGAAATGTTGTATGTAAGCAATGTTCCACTCAGGATCACTACCATGTCACAACAACATATACATACACATGTCTGAGCTGAGAAAAGTTTTATTCCATTGATCAAATCATAGGCTATGATGTCAGACACATAGCAAATAAGACATCACTCAGTTGTTCTGGGTCAGTGATCACATAATCACTTGCAGACTTTCACAGCATGGAAGGAGGTAATACATCTGACAATATCCCACACAAAAGCAACAATAAATTAGGTCTACATCATCAGCTGGCGCCATATTGCCTACCTCTCAAAAGGAATCCTACATCAAGTCAAGAAATAAACAGACACATGTCAGTACAACAGTTTCTGACCAAAGGGTCATTTCCAGTGTTGCTTGCATCTGTTGGAATGTCACAAACAAATGTCAGTGATGTGCTACAAGCACGTTGCCCTACAATGAGGAGACACATCAACAGCTACATTCAGTTCATAGACAATGAGGAATTAGCCAATGTGAAGGCAGGATAGCATGAATTGGGCACAACACCACATTGTGTAGGAGTACATGTTGGCACACATATTGTATTAGGACCAACACACCACGTGGAGCAAGTCCACTGAACGCTACGTAACTTCCATTCTGTCGTAGTGCAAGTTGTCTTGGTACCAGCTTTGTACACCCAAACTCTGCAACAGATATTCCCAGGACCAATCCATTTCCACTTTGTACGTCTGAACAGCATCATATACCTGCTAATGTCCCAACTCTGAAATGTCCAAATGAAGATGACGTGGTGAAGGTACCTAAAACAGACGAACACAGAGAGTTTAGCTAAGAAAACTTACACATGGCACACATCACATTGTCAACATCTAGAGAACACAGTCCTATACAACATTTACAGCTGTATAAAGCTACACTTACAATACAAACACCTTTTCCCAGATATTTCCAGACCCATATATTCCTAGTATGTAGCATTAACATCCTCCTCACAACATCACTACAAGAGTTGCAAGAATAGTCAAAGTCATCACATCTCACACCATACTTAAAACTCAGGAGAAGTAGTTCTGGATGAGATCCTGATGCAAGTCAGCTCCTTCCTCTTCACCACTATCATCATCTTCCTTTGAAATTTCAGGGTTCCCAACTGGTGGGTCTCCATGGCCTGCATCCTCTGCTATGTAAGGGATGTCCAGTCGCAGGGCAATGTTATGGAGTATGCAGCAAGCCACGGTGATCTTACACACCTTCCCAGGTGAGTAGAGGAGGGCTCCCGCAGTCCGGTCCAGACATCTGAATCTGGCTTTCAGGAGCCCAAAAGCTGACTCCACTGGCCACCGTGTTCTTCCATGGGCCTCATTGAAGTGGACTCCCCTTGGTGTTGTAGGATTCCTCAGCGGTGCCAACAACCATGGCCGTTTGGATATGCTGAGTCTCCTAGATGGAAGATAGACAGAAGGGCAACATTTAGTTGCACACTTTCAGATCATACTACCTGACATTTCCCACACGAAGTTAGGACAGATCACACTTACCTATAAGCCAGGCCCTCTATGGTAGTAGCTGTGACATCAGCTGGGGTATGGTGCTGTTCCGCAGTACAAAGGCATCATGTGTAGATCATGGGAACTGGGCACAGATGTTCGAGATGTTCAAATCCAGTAAGCAGAAAACTTGCATGTTGATAGATTGGAAGTGCTTCCTGTTCTGGTAGACTTGTTCCCTATCATGTGGTGATACTAAGCCAATATCGGTGCCATCAGAAGATTCAATTACTTGCTGGATGTGACCAAATCCATAGAAACCCCCCTCCACAGTGGCAAAATCCTCACGTCTGGGGAACAAGATGTAGCTGCCCATGTTTGGCTCTGTGAGGACCCAACTGAACATAGATTGTGACATTCCACCAGAAATAGCACCAGTGAATTGAAATGAGACTGTGGCCAAAAAATGCAAAACTGACATGAGTTTAACTAGTAGTGGTATTGATGTAGGATCTTTGAGGTGAGGTAGGAGGTCAGGCTCCAACTGATGACATAGATCCAGGATTGTTTGCCTATTCAAACGGACTTCTGGATGATATGTCGTTCTTCCATGCTGTGTAGGTCTGGAAATAGGTAGTACACTGGAGGCTGGTGTCACCTTTCTCTCCCAGGGTACCTATGTAAGAAGTAACACAAAAATTTATTTTGGTCACAGTGTTCAGAGTAACATGTGAAGAGTAAGGCAAAAGTCATATGTCTGAACATCAATGCTTCATGAAGAAGTACACATTTTACATCATCATTATAAAAACGTGAACATCCACCTGTCATACCCAAGGTAGCCTTCAAAGGTCTGTAACAGAGCTGTGCACATCATCAATTCAGAGAATTAAAATTGCCACTATAATGAGGGTAGCATAACATGTATTACCGCCAACCGCGGTGTACAGTGCACAGCGCACATTTTGCCTATGTACAGTTTTCCCAACCACCAACATGGCGGATGCCTGACCTCGCTAATAGGATATGTCGAACGTACGCTGCCGGCGGTAGTCGATCGCGCAGTCGCCTGCACAGTGGTGACAGCCATAGGCTAACATTGGGGATAGTGACGGTCACGGCCCAATGGCTGTGTGTGCAGGCGCTGATGACTGGGAACGTGGCGTACATGTACGCGGCGGTTGGAAAAAATCTCACTTGCCTCCTGACACTGCTGCTATTAATACCTCCTCCATTTTAGCTGCTGTCTGCCACCTCTGGGA
Organism: Calotriton arnoldi; assembly: GCA_963921515.1. Classification (NCBI taxonomy): domain Eukaryota; kingdom Metazoa; phylum Chordata; class Amphibia; order Caudata; family Salamandridae; genus Calotriton; species Calotriton arnoldi. The sequence continues at coordinate 505,280 of CAWUFW010004877.1, forward strand.
GCAATCATGGCATGAACTACAGGGGATAGGGCATGTCCCTTACCTCCAGAGGATCTGGATACCTTGGCAGATGATGTCCTTCCACTGTATTCTCAGCTCTATGGCTCATCAGAGGAACAGGTACGTGTCTCAAATACATATTTTACCTCATTTCACGGCTTCCTTTCTATTTTCATAGGCTACAATGTGCCTCTGAGTGTCAGAGTGTAAGCATTATGTTGCTTGGATACAATGTGTGGCGCCTACATAGGGCACACATGTAATGTATTATGGGGCCCTGGGCTTTGTGGAGAGAAGCCCACCATCGGAATGTGTGATGAGGGTGATTTCTACTTGTGTTACAGGCATATCTCTATGCAGGGCTCAAGTTCATAGAAGCTACAATGAGTTTTCAAATCACATCATGGTATATGTGCATTGTTATGTTTAGGCTTCACACCATGAGTCATGTCTGTATACTGTTATAAGCATTTGAGGATGATATTAGCCAAGTGTACCATCCCACAGATCACTCAGCCCACATCAGACTCTGTAAAGCAGTTGTTTGGGAGGTAGCTATACCTCACAGACCCCTGCAGAGTGCCATACAACCATATGTTCACATGTGGAATAGCCAGAGGTTTCACATTTCAGTACTGAACTGGTGGAAATGTGAGGTTCATGTGGGATAAGTAGCCTCAGCCTGCAAAGAGCAAGGCCTGACATTGACATGTGAGCAGTCGGGGCCATGACCCAGCTTGGCCAGAGTTACTGTAGCAGGAGAACTGATGCACAGAGTAATGTCCCTGTAAATCTGCTGATCTATGGATGTTTCCAGAAAGAGCTATCTGTTCCACTAGTAGCCCTGATCGCTGTTATATGGGTAAAATGAGGCCTGGTGTCTGAGGTGACCCCCTGACCTGATACTTCTTTCCATTGACCAACAGTGTCAATGTGTGTCTGTCACAAATGACTGTCCCCTTAGTTATACAGGTCTGTTGACACTTTTCTCATAGTGTTGCTTCCACTGTACAGGCCTATTGCACATCTGAGACATGAATAGTGTAGATAGTTGGTTACTTTTGAAGAGATCTAGAAATGTGAATCTTCTGCTTGGCTAAAATATTCCCTATCACACAACACATACAATGCTATGTTGATTGTCAACCTGTTACAGTCGCTTATATGGAAAAAGAGGTGTCATGTGATGGCTGTACAAACAACACAGACTTATGTTGACTTACTAGGATATTCAAATAAGTAGTCCACATGGCCACACAGCCCCCAGAGAGGTAGCTCTCAGTGTCACACATACCAGCCCTTACCTTGTGACCTTACTCTTAGGATGTTGTGTATACCATGGTACTCGCCTCTATGGACCATATGCATCAATGCAATGAGCCTGGCAGGAAAGGTGTCTGGACAGTCATGCACAGGTAGTTTACCCTTCAGAAGGTCAAAATGGTGTGCTGTGTGTCATGGTACCTCACATCACATTCCATGTTGGATGACCCTGGCCTACATGATGCTAGTGTGCTGGCTCAGTCAGTGTAGGTCATGACCAGGATTGAGGTTAGTCAGATGACCACAAAAGTGTGTATCCATGCTATAGTTGTGCGTAGCATGTGACATGCTAGGTGTCAACATAATGTGTATCAAGCTGACAGTTATCCTCAAACTTCTAGTTGCAATCTGTTTCTACATCTATTGTATCCATACAGGCCAAAGCCCATCAGAAGAAGGCCATTTGGAGAGCCATCACCTGAAAGTTGCAGACCTCTGGGGGTCTACAACATGCATAGTGCCCACTGCAGGAAGAGGTGGGAGGACCTGTGGCACTGGACCCTGAAGATCGTGGAGGTCCAACTGGGAAAGTCCTCCCAACGTGGAAGGGGCACGCACCGGACCCTGACCCCCTTGATGGCCCACATACTGGTGGTGGCCTGCCCAGACCTTGATAGGCAGTTGAGGGCCCAACAGCAGCGACAAGGGGGTGAGTCCTGGCCAGAGTCATACATGTCATATTGCCAACTTTGAGAGTTACAGACAGGCATTTCACCAACCATATTGGTGGTGGCCCATGTGTCATACACAAGATGAGTCATTGGTGGTGCAAGTGTGATAGGAGGTGCATGCTTCTGTGCTGTGGCTAATTTCTTTCTGACCTGGATGATAGCAGAGTCTTCTCCACAGCCGAATCTCTCCTTTTGAACAGATACCTGTATGAATGAAGAGAGTAATCATCTTTGTTCTCAGTATCTAGGTGACATTTCTACCACACAGGCAACTGGTCTTGCTTGTGTGAGGAGGGATGTACCCTCACTACTGTCTCTCAAGTGATGGTGGCCCTATTGGTGCATGTGACATGACATAGAGTTCACAGTACAGGCAGTGACTGTATAACAGTTCCCATTGGTAAGTACTTGTCATACAGCAAAATGAGAGTGCAAATATCACTGGTGCTATCACCATTAGTGCCTACAGGTTGGCCAGTGTGCATTTGTCAGTTGATGGTTCATCTGCAATAGTGTTTCAAAACACTCATCCACTGACTGGTGAAATGCTTGAGGGAGTGAGATGTAGAACTGTGGGGATCCTATGAGAGTGTCTACACTGATCCTTCCCAGGCAATCTGAGTATGCAATATCAAAGAGTGGTGTGATGTGCCTGCTCAGTGGGACTCTAGCAATCCCCACATCTTCATGTCATAGATGTTCAGGGACACCCAAAACCTCCAAAGGTGTATTGACTTATGGATATACATTCTATGACTGACGTCATCATCTGTACCAAGCAGGATTGGGGATGTTCATATGGAGTGTTGTGCTATGTGAATTCAGAGTATCTATCTCCCAAATGGTAGGACCTCAATATATTCCGGGAACTTTATCAGCTAAATGTGATACATAGCTAAACTACATGTGTCCACATTTCAATTGACTTTTTAGTTAGTGGTCATATGATGTAATTTGGAGTGCAAAGTGTCATCAGTGTCCAATGAGCATTTACATGTGACATGATGTCTGCCACAACAGTAATTGAAGGTACATTGGTGTTCAACATGACTTTAATAACATCATGATGTGTTATGAGTAATAGTTAGATTTGTATGACTGTGGGCCTTGTGTGAGCATTGTGTAAATCTCACACTTGGATCCATCGTATTTGGTTTTTATATTTTTACAACGGTAGACAACAAGCGCCAAAGTATGCAAGGTGATCAACTAACCTAGTATGGAAGTAAAGATGGAGTATAGACAATTCCATACATGCATTTAGGCCTGTCTGGGGTTATGACATGAGTGGATCCAACTGTTTGCAGGTTATGTAGCATGCATGCATGTGCTTATGCTAACTTGGAAGCCTCTGGAGTGAACCATGAAGCTGGTGTTGTGATATGTGGATTTCTTCAATGTTTTCTGTGGATTTGTGATGGTCAGCTATGGAAATGCAGTTGCAATAAAGCCATGTTACATGTCATTTCAGAGACATCCAGGGAAAGTGGAGGAGAAGGGGCCAATGTCGTTGGGGACACAGCTGGTCATGGCGGGTCCGGACGTGAGACGCCAGACACGGAGGGACACAGTGACCAGGAGGTTGCAGGAAGTGCCCCAGAGGACATCAGCCAAAGCTTATCATCATCTGAGTCATCCTCCGGTGGACACTCCAAGTGGTGGCGGACACAACAGGATCAGTTCGACCTTCATCCTTGTCCACCACTCCCAGTTTCATCGCCACCCTCCCTGTTATCCCCCCACAAGTTAGCCGTTCCCGCTCCCCTAAGAAGGGAGCAGTCTCCTTCACTCCAGGCACCTCAGCCCCTGCCCCTGCCCCTGTTAGCCCTGCTGCCCTGAGTGAGGAGGCTAATGACCTCCTGAGGAGCATCTCTGTGGGTCAGACTGCAGTGCTGAATACTATCCATGGGCAAAGCACCCAGCTGACCCAGATGGTTGCCTACCTGGAAGGCATTCACATTGCCATGTCTGGCCTACAGAGATCTTTTCAGGCTTTGGCGTCCTCCATCACAGCAGCTCTATACCCAACCCAACCTTCCACCCACCTGCTCTTTCCCCATCCACATTCACACTTCCCAATCCTTTCCCAAGCACACACACACCTAAGCATGCACACACTACAACAGACACAAGCATCACACAGAAATGCAAGACATCCAAGAAACTCAAAAATGCATGCAAACAGCAGACACTCGCTCACCTCACCCCCCCCATCACCCCAGCAAACCCCCAGGCACCACAGCAACACATACAGAGCCCTCCACAGACATACCCATACCTGCAGATACCACACCAACACACACTGACCCATCCACAGACACACCCATACCCACAGACACCACACCAACACACACTGACCCCTCCACAGATACACCCATACCTGCAGACACCACATCCACACACACTGATCCCTCCACAAACACACCCATACCTGCAGACATCACAGCAACACACACTGACCTCTCCACAGACCCAACCATACCCACAGACATCACAGCAACACCCACTGACCCCTCCACAGACACAACCATACCCACCGACATCACAGCAACATACACTGACCCCTACACGGACACAACCATACCCACAGACATCACAGCAACAGCCACAGTCCCCTCCATACCACCCAGCACATCCACATCACTCCTACCAAAAAACACAAACTCTCACAGTCACCCACACAACAGACACCTACAACACACACAGTGCAGACAGCAGACATAGCTAACACTTCCACTCCCTCTTCCTCTTAATTGAACTCCATCCTGAACACCCTACCCGTTGTCACTGTGAATCTCCCTTGTTTGCCCTTGCCCTTACTTCTCTGCAACCTGCCCTCCAAAGTCCCAAACCCCTCCCCACACCCAAACCCCATCCCTTCCACTTCCCACTCCACCCCTGAAAAACAGCCTCCAAACCCACCTGAACCAAGCCCCCAAAAAAACCTCCTAAAACTAAACCCACCCCAAACCCCCTCCCAGGGACAAACCCACCCCTCCCTAAACCTCTGCCCCCCTGCCTTCCCAAGTACCATCTTCTAAGTGCCTGCTATGCCCAATGGATGCCCCTTTGTGAGGAGGTTCCCTGGCAGTGTCAGTAGGGGCAAGTATGGTGTCAGCCGTGTGCTGGCTGTGGCATGAATTACAAAATGGACTGGCCATTGGCCTTTATTTTTCATCCATGGAAGAAAAAGTTTCCTAGTTTTGGAGACATTGGTCCTCACATTACTTTTCTAACTAGTTGATGTTACTGTATAGTTAGTTATGTGTGGGTACAGTTGTGTTTGTTTCATCCCTAATTGCTGATTTGGTTGAAGTGGTTAGTATGATGTGCCCATGGAGCCAGTGCTGGAGTTACACAGGACAAGGGGAAATATTGGATGGATGTCTATGTGGGATAACATCCAATTAGGGCAGATATTGCATTGGGTGATATGTTATGTGGTAAGTATTTCAGCTTGGCCTGGCCTCTGTCAACATCATTTAGGTTGCACTTCTCCCTATGATGTAGGTTGGATATGTGTTTGATGTGTTGAAGTTAGGTATTTTTGTATCCACACAAGAAGGGTGTCAACTTGTCATACCTTTGTGGAGCTCTGCATAGACATTTTGCTGTGTGTACCTTACTTCATCTAGATGTGTGCCACATGATGTTGGTGCTGTGTTTCCTTTTATAACTTGCACTTCCCCATTGCCTACACATGCCTGACACTTGATTCTGCTATTGGTTGTCCCAGGTCCAGTGCACATTGAGTTTATCAGGCATGTGCAAAATGTACTGTGCCCTAGGCCCCCAGCCTTTCAGGGTTCCCCCTGATAGAGGCATAGCTATCCTACAGAGAGTGTTTCCATTGTGCCCTTAAAATGCTTCTCACACTGATTCTATGTAATCCCATTGACTGACATTGCCTTTTCATGTGGGTGATGAGTGAGAGAGTCAAACAGAGTTGCAGCAGAGAAGGTGTGTTTGACTTTACTGGCACATCCATACAGAAGTTTCTTTGACATCAAAACAGGACTTGGGATGTGTACAATGTGAGCATGTCACATTCACTATGCATCTTGGTTAGAATGACAAGGCCTCATGGTAGTTGTAGTGACTTCAATCTCACTTAAGCATGACTTGTGAACTTCAGTAGTGACATGGCAGACAAGTGAGAAGGGGCAAAAGGAGTGTAGCAACTTGGTTAGAGTTCCAGTCACAAGGCCGTGGCATGTAGTGACTTCAATCTCACTTTAGCAACACTTGAGAAATGGTAAGCTGCATGACTGGTGTAGATCAGTAGTAACATGGGAGACAAGTGAGAAAGTACAAAAGATGTGTGACAGACATTTATAGGTGTGATATTGTTGAGGAGGTGCTGTTGCGGAACACAAAATAATGCACACATCACTATCACTTAATATAATTTGCAAGCACATGTCCATGTGTTTAGAGTGTGCCTGTGCAGTACCAATGAATAAATGATGTGCATTTATAGAGCGCGCAGCACCTCTACAAGAGTGTCCCGGCGCTTTTGACCTATGAGGGCTTCCTACAGTGTATTTTCGATCAATGTTGTGAAGCAACCCCAGACAGGGTCCCTGTATACGTACCAATTACTTAGGGACCCCAACTCCCTTGCCTGGTCGCGGCAGGGTATTCTTTTGCAGAAGAGTCTATGACAACAGGTAGTTGTATGACTTAGTGCCGATTTCATCAGCGACGGACTGTGTTTTGAACGTGATCGAGCAGGTAAAGCAGCAACATGATGTGTCTGATGGGCTCCATGATGATAAAAGACAAGAAGAGATGAGTAGAGGTGAGTTTTGGCCAGATATCCCTTCTTTACTGCCGTCTCAGATGTGGTGGTTGGGCTGCCACGTTCACGCCGGCTGTAAAGCAACTTGCATTTTGGCAGACTAGAGGTTTCACTAGAGGTCCGAGCCTCCCACAACCTCATAGGCACATTCCGCGGCCGCCGCGGTTGAAGTTGGGTGGCAGTGTCAGCGGCTCAGCAGCAGGTCTTCGCAAAGCCAATCCACCCAACTCGCAATACGGCGGTCGGACCAACAACCTAGTCGCGATTGGACCAACATTGCCGGTACAGCGGTCCACGGACCACCAAACTCGTAATAAGGCCCTTAATCTCCTCAGCCCATCTTCAAGAAAATGGGGGGCGTGGCCTACTTCTAAAAATAATCAAATCTTATCTTTTCATGAAGGCGAGGCTAAATATGCAGCGGGTGTTCACCCAAAAAGATAAGTACTGCACTCAGGCTTCCTGACTTCACATTTGTTTTTGGCACTTATAAACTGCTGTGATGACCCCAAATGTCAATGGTCTGTTCCTCTGTGCAGAAGCCGCTTTAGGCTATCACTGCTATCCTTGGCTTCCAAGCCATGCCCCTCTCCAGGAGTAAACGTCTAAGGCCCTAACATCATCAGGGGAATGCACATAGAGATTTTTAGGGCATCAGGCAGAGACGAAATGTAAGTCCAGTCCAGGTCCAGTTGCCACTGCTCAGCTGAGCACTTCAGGGAAAAGGCCTCTTGCAGCTTTTTGTGTCCCTGTAGCTACAGTCGGGGGCAGCCACTGACCCTTGTAATCCAGTTCTTTGTACTTGGTACGAGAGTGAGCAGCTCTGGTCCTTCAGGGCTCCAACCAAATCACAGACAGCAGGTCCAGTCCTCTTCTGATCTTTTGCAGGTCCAGCAAGTGTTCTGGGAAATCCACATTTATTTCTAGCACAGGCTAATGGGTGGGAGTGATTCCTGGGCACTACCAAACTAAAGGGGTGAAAGTTCCCAGCGGCATCCTTGCCCACATTTTCAGCAGTACCTCTGTTGCCCTAGTGCAAGCAATCACAAAGTGTTCCTTGCTCTCAAAGTTTAAGATGGAGAAACCCTTTCTCCCTTGTGCAGAGCCTGTGTGCCCACCCCGAGGTTTCACCAGGAAAATGAACAGTCTCCTCCCTAGTGTCCACTCTAATCCTGCTCTGGGGGTAGCTTCACTCTCACTGTCTTTGGTGCCACCCTGGCTAGTGGGACAAAGGCTGCTTCCTCCAGGTCTGCCATACATTCACTTGTGAAAAGGCAGATCCCCTTTTAAGTTAATGAAGTTCCTGGGTCTACCCTAACTGGTTTTCCTGTAAGTGGTAGAAAAACAACTTGTAATTGGTTCTGCTCTGAGAGTAGTTTCATGCCTCTTTCACACAACATTGAGGGTAAGTATAGACTGGGTAGTTGCTGGAGAGCTTATGCAAATGTGCCATTAGCAGCTGCATGTAGGTGAAAGGTAACTTTCTAAATGTGGCATTTCCAATGTATTTAATAACAATCCAACTTCACCATTAGATTGGAGTTTTATTAAATATAAAAATACGTTTGTGAATGGAATCTGTAGGAGGTATGGGTCAAAAGTTATGGATTAATGTGTATTTATACTTTGACCTTTTCCAAGTGCTAATTACAGCCTAAGCAGTAACATTGTTGTTTTGGGCCTAGTCACTGTGGGAACTTGTCATTCCTAATGTCACACTTGTTTCAATCTTAAATATTATGCACAGTACCTCGTGGACAGCAAGGCGTGCTTAAGGGTGACTTATTTATTATTTAAAATCTGAGTTTCCTACCTGTCAAACTGATCATTTTGACAGGTCTGTGCAGCAGGGTTCAGGCTGCTGCTGTCCATCTACACAGGGTAGGCCAATAGATATGTTTTAACTGCCACTGTGGTAGATGGCACAATAGGTGCTGCTGTCCACAGGTGGCATTTAACTTTACATGCCAGGGCTTAGTTATACATCATAGTCTACGGTCTTATAGGAAAGTTAATTGTGCCAATAAGATAGATAGATAACATTTTATTGTATCAAGTTACTTAAAACATCACAATATAAAAACAGCACTCTGGATAAAATAGATAAAACAGAGCAAAAGACATAGGGGCCGATTCCGATCTCGGCCGGTAGGGCTCCGAATCGGATTCGGATCCGATTCGGAGCCCTATTTCCCGACCGATTCGTACGCGCGTCCGGGCGAGCGAGTACGATGCGAAATCGCCGACCGACTCGTCCGGGTGTCCCGACCGCTCCGACCGACTCGTTCCCGGGTCTAACCGCACCGACCGACTCGCTCGGACACGACTCGCACCGCACAATGGAGACGTTCCCCGGCCGGGTAAGTACGATGCGCGCCGCGAGCAGTCCGACCGAGCCGCGCACTCCGGCTCAAAAGAGCAGTCGGAGCCGTACTTTGGGGGTCCATATCGGACCCCCCTGTACGCGTAGCCGCGCGAGTCGCACACAGCCCCCCTGTGTGGGTCCCCCCTACCTGTGCGTGTATGGCGCGAGTCGCTTCGCCGCGTACACGCTGTAGGGGGCGCCCTTGTCCGCCTCGCACCCATTGAGTCAATGGGAGCCCGCGTACGCGTTGTACGACCGGCTCCCATTGACTTCAATGGGAGTCCGACCGACTCGAGTCCGATGGCATACGTGCGCATCGTACTCGTTCGGTCGGGCTGCACGGGTCCGATTCGGTCGGAAATCTCTCCGGGTCCGGCTCGGTCGGAGAGATTTCCGTCCCGAATCGGAATCGGCCCCATAGTATAGCTTAATCAATCGATACATATAGCAGCACTCGACTTCATTGCGAACCTGATCCACTAAAGTGCAAGGTGCGATGTTGTCCACATAGGATTAAAAGGTCCCATCAAATGAGGAGAAAATAACAACCTACTCCTTACACAGAAGGTTTGTGCACTTCCAAAAGTTCTGTAGAGAGCAAATGGCCAATAAATAGATTATTATTGATAAAGTGCAACGTGCAGAACCATCAGAAAGCATCTCTGCAGCGTATCCGGTGACAACAACACAATTTTCATCACCGATTAGATGGAGTGCCACAGCAGCCTACTGAGAGAAAATCTTTTAGCTGGGGTCTGCTAATCGAATTTGGTACAGGGCGAACTGCAGCCGACCCAGTTGATTAAACTTTATTCAATGACAGGTGCAGTGACATCTAGCACATAACGCTGCTGCCGATCTAAAACTACAGGAAAAATCTATAATTTAGACAAGATCAAATGCAGGTGCAACTTCATACTGCAATCCATTTTGACTATAATCTGCACATCTGTTTGAAGATAAAAAGTCAAGGAACCAAGCGTGGTCCAAATAAAACGGATAAAAGGGATAGGCACTCTCCGATGGGTTAGATAGTTAAAAACTCTCCGGCGGTAGGTACAGTAGCTTAGTGCTCCTCTGAGGAATTTCACACATTTAGCTGATAGCTGCAGGTTCACACCACTCAGACATGTGGTGATAGCCATGTTGCATTGTCTTATGCTTAGTTTACGAAACAGGGGTTTCAGCCAGTAGCATCTTAAATTTTTCAAAATTGGGCACATGCATATTACATGGGAGAGACTTTCCTTCTTATAGTTACATAAGCAGCAGTGCTGTTCCATAGACCTGGTTAACCACCCAAATTTATAGCCTTTTAGAGGAATCAGACCGCATCTCAGCCTCAGCAGATCTTTTTTAATGGACAATTTCATGAGGCTAAGTACACTGTTTCCCCGACTCTCGGTACAGGGACTCACATAGACTGGCATGGACTTTTCGAGACATTTCTTGTTTGTCGTCAATTCCCGATTGTATCGTCGCCATTTTTACCAACAATTTTGAGGTAAGCTTCGGGGTTAAGTTGTGATCAAAGATATTCAACACCTCAAGGGCTTCCATTCCCTACCTCAAGTAAGGATCCCACATGAGTTTTTTGTCTTGCATACCTCACATTATCCTTTCTTTCAGAGACCCTGGAGATGCAGCCCTGAGCTTCATGTAATATCCCAAAAACCGAGCCTTCAACATTATAGATTGCCTATGGAGACCAAATTCCAGCTGTATCTGTGAAGATGGTGCCGAGTCCGGGAGGTTGAATAAATGTCTGTAACTTCTTGTTTGCTCTTTTTCCAGCCAAACCGAGATGTGATCTTTAAAAATCAATGAGCCATGCGTGAGAGTTGGCATAAATTTGACGTTGATTATTTTGCAGATGCCTGTTAGATCGGGCTGCTCATCTTGGAAGCCAATTTTTTAAAACTCATTATCATTGACAAGGCATAGGGGCACATGCATCAAAGGTTTTTGCGATCGCAAACGGTGCGAATCGCAAAAATCGGCCGTTTGCGATCGCAAATTGGCCTTTGGAGATGCATGAAAGTGTTTCCTATGCGCAATTTAAGAATTCGCAATTAATTGCGAATTCCTAATTGCGATTGCATTTAAGGAATCGCAATTTGCGATTCCTTAAATGCAATGCTAGAAGCACTTTCAAATAGCGATTTCGCTATTTGGGACCGCAAATTACAGACAAATCAAACTTGTCTGTAATTTGCAATACCTTCGAAAAATGCTCTAAAATGCATTTTTAAAGTTTTAGGTTACACACACACATGCCCTTGGGGCATGTGTGTCGCAACTATGGGTGCACATCACAATTTCAGGGTGCAACAGGGTGTCATTTTGACACCCTGGCACCCTTGAAATTGCATTCTCAATTTGCGATTCTCTAATTGCGAATCGCTAATTGAGAATGTCTTCCCATTCATTCCTATGGGCCTCTAGGCCCATAGGAATTAATGGGAGGTATTCCTTAATTGCGACTCGCAATTAGCGAGTCGCAATTAAGGAATGTTTAGGAATCGCTATTTTTATAGCGATTCCTACATGCATAGGCTTTTGCGATTCCTTAATTGCGATTCCTTAATAATCGCAATTAAGGAATCGCAAAAGCCTACCTTGATGCATGTGCCCCATAGTCCTTTAAGTAGCAAAGATGTTTAACATGGGAGCCATGGTTGTTATAATGAATGTCCAGATATTTAAGGCTTGTCACTTGTTCCCGAGCCACATTGTTCATCAAAAAATTGAATTTGGCAGCATGTCTGTTTCAGACTCCACAAGCTATGACTTTTGTTTTAGCATAATTGACTTTGAGCGAGGGCCGCCAGTGATCACTGCAGCCCTACTGTGATGAATTGGAGGCGGTGCATAGTCTTCTTGACTATTGGTGGAAGTTGAGGCAGTGCTTAATGTATGTGGGTCCTTGGTTGCGTAGAGACTTGTGTGTGTGGGTCAGCAGCTTGAATTGTCTTCTCTTCTGTACGGGGAGCCAGTGGAGTTGCCTGAGGTGGGGTGTGATGTGGGTTTGTCTGGGAAGGCCAAGGGTGAGTCTGGCTGTGGCATTCTGTATGGTCTGAAGTCTCTGTAAGAGGTGTGTGGCATTTCCTACATAGAGGGCATTGCCGTAGTCCAGTCAGTTGGTGATGAGGGCCTGTGTCACGGTGTGTCTCGTGTGCAGGGGTAGCCATTTGAGGATCTTATGTAGCATGTGCAGAATGAGGAGGCAGGTGGAGGAGATGGTGTTGATCTGTGATTTCATGGTGGTGAGCTTCTCATTGATGATTCAGAGGTTTCTGGTGTGGTCGGAGGGATTGGGTGTGGGTCCTAGGTCTCATGGCCACCAGGAGTCGTTCCATGTGTTGCTGCTGTTGCCAAAGATCAGTACCTACATCTTGTCTGTATTCAGGTGCAGGCAGTTGTTCTTCATCCAGTCGGCGACATTTGTCATGCAAATGTGGAAGTTGGTTCTGGTGGTGGTGGGGTCATCGGTGAGTGAGAGAATGAGTTGGGTGTCGTCTGGGTAGGAAATTATGCTGAGACCGTGGGATCTAACGATGTTGGCCAGTGGGGTCATATATGTGTTGAAGAGTGTGGCGCTGAGGGATGTGCCCTGGGGGACACTGCAGGTGATCTCCTTGGGTTCTGATTCAGTAGCGGCCGCCACAAACAAAGGGTGGTAGGGCGGGTGGAGGAAATGCGGGAGGGGGGACGCGGGGGGTCATGCAGGGGTGGTCACGTGCGGGGTGCAAGTAATAATATATTTCTTTTAAAGAACTTACCTGAAGCCGCGCCTCCTGTCCTCTTCCTAGTCCCGGCAGCACCTGGCACAGACTCCCATCCAATCACCATGCAGCCATGGCGGACTGGAAAGACGCTCCACTCAGACCAGGGAGTCTGTGGGGTTTCTCCAGCCCGGCTGTTCAATGCAGCCGGGCTGGAGAAACCTAATTGCGCATGTGTGTTTTTTCCAGCCTGAGGCGGCTGGACAAACACATATGTGCACTTAGGGAGAGCACATAGCACTCCTCCTCCCCCCTCCCATGCCTCGCCCGCCCCTCCCTACAGCACTGGCTCAAAGCCGGCAAATGAAAAATAAAACAATGCTAGAACATTGTTTTATTTTTCATTTGCTGGCTCTGAGCCAGGCAGTGGGACGACGCACCTCTGCCATTGAGGAGGAGCTGCCTCTGTTAAGATTTGAAAGGTGGGAGGTGGATCTTCTGGGTTCTAAAGTTGAGGAAGGAGGTGATCTATCTTGGAAGTTCTTCAGTAAATGCTGCAGACTCATGGGAGTGCATGAGTAATGCACACAGAGGTCTAATGCCAACGGTACAGACTGTACAAAAATTGGGCAGAAACCACATGAAAAGATTGTGATTTCCTACACCCTTCTCTTGCATTTTTTGATGCACATTTGTGCAATACATGGTAGTAATTTGCAGTTCCATAGACACCGGTTCCAGCTTTGTGAATGCAAAGTACTTTCATCCTGAATGTGTAAGTTATGAGTGAAGCTGGCATATACTCATTTTTACAATTATGCATGCCCACTCTACATACTGTGCACGACACAAGTGAAAAGGATTATGAAATTCAAGAAACTCCAGAAGTTAAAAAAAAATCCTTTTGAAAATATTTTCCTTTGAATGTCTCGTCTTCCTGAGCACATCCTATAAAAAGAGTATTTAATCAACTTATCAAACTTAAATGTTGTGAAAAGTGTTGGAAACATTGACACAACTAAGTTTAGGACAAATGGCTGTTCAACACTTTATCAGTGAGTTACTCCAACCATTTTAAGGAAACTCTCAGGGATACCCCACTATCGTGAAGTAAACACAAAAGTACATGTTTGTGGCATACACATGATTGCATACATTAGCAGCACATATGTCCTTAACTTATTTATGGAACAAATTCTTTGTGAGTCAGTTCACTTGCAAATAATGCTTGTATAAAATATGCATTTTTTTGGTGTGTAAGCGTGACTTTTTTGATGGAATGGCACCATTGCACTGGTAGACCATCAACAGCTAAATCAAATCTAGGACATAATTTTTATGGTCTGGCTGGATAATACAGCAGGAGCCAGACAATGATGCAATACCCATAACCAGGAGTAGGGCCACATGTTAGGAGTCCGGAGTACGTGTTTCGAATTGGCAGAATGTGTGTGCTTGCCCTGAAAAAAGTGCTTGTTGCACTCCAATTCAATCTTTTCCAACATTCGTGACAAGAATTTTCAATTCTATTAAGGATACGGAGGAGAGGATTATGCTTCTCTTTCTTTACTTCTTCAAAAACAGCGGCAAATGAAATTTAAATGTTTCAAAACACTACATTTTCCATGACTCCATTACAGTCACCTGATCAACCATAGAGATCCAGCCCTATATAATCCTCTTGCATCATCCCAGCTTCCTCTTTCTTTGCAACAGTCCAAGGAACAGATAAACAGTCCGATACCCAGCAACACCAGGACACAATCAAATTTCAAGACCCTGTAACGACAGGACTTCAACCAACATTGAACTTCACCACCTGCCCCAACTGGAGCATTGATCACAACTTGGTCCTACGGGACCCGATGTTCTTCTACAGAAACTCAGGAACGCCTCCACAGGAAACGGATTCCAGAACAATCTGGGAACTTCCACAGCTTTCGAACGCTGAAGACTCCATAATCATTTGTCTCCTGCTCCTAGCAAGGAAGTAAAACATCAAAGCCGTAAACACTGGCCTCCTCAAAGACATAACATAACCAGTACAGTGTCATCATGGAAGGAGAAACAATGGAAAAATATATCATCCATCACAATATGCAAAAACAATCAACTTTATGCAGATACATTTAAAACAATGGGTGGGATAATCCTCACCTCCGTGTCCTTAATAGAATAGAAAATTATTGTCACACATGTTGGAAAATTTTGAATTCTATGTCAGGACCAGAGGGTCCAATTATGCTTGTTTATACCTGAGCCACACCACAGAAGCAACATCAATGATTGGTTTACAGTAAAATGATTTAAATGTAGATTTCGCTAACCAATCAGCTGCCTTAAGAATATTGATTAGACTAGAACCCAAAGCAAATGACTTGGAAGCCATTGCCCCTCGAGCAGAGTGAGCGCCAACCTGGAGGTATCAATACCTGCCTCATTCATAAGCCATTGCACCCATTGTGCAAGAGTTGCTGAGGCCACTGGGTGGAAAGGCTTCTGCAAAGCAATCAACAATTGTCCCCTCGTATCAGTATGAAATTCAGCAGTACTTACCTTATAAGCTTTCAAACATTTGCACAATGCAAAGTTGTTGATTATCCAGAAAAGCTGGATAGGAAATTGAAGAGGAATTATATTTGGTGTGATGAGAAATCGAGAAAGTAACCACTGCAGGAGAAAAAATCTTTCCTCCGAGATCTAAAGCCCGCACGTCAGACACTCGTTTACAAGATATGAGACATAGGGGCAGATGTATCAAGGATTGCATTTGCGATTCCTTAATAGCGAATTTTAGCGACTTGCTATTAAGGAATCGCAAAATGCTATGTATGTAGGAATCGCAATAATAATTGCGATTCCTTAATATTCCTTAATTGCGAATTGCAAATTGCGATTCGCAATTAAGGAACTACTTGCCATTCATTCCTATGGGCGTAGAGGCCCATAGGAATGAATGGGAAGACATTCTCAATTTGCGAATCGCAATTAGAGAATCGCAAATTGAGAATGCAATTTCAAGGGTGCCAGGGTGTCCTTTTGACACCCTGTTGCACCCCTGAAATATGTATGTGTGCCCTAAGGGCATGTATGTGCGCCACATGGCACTTTGAAAAATGCTAAAAAGTGCATTTTTCAAAGAAATCGCATATTACCACCAACTTGAAGTTGGTGGTAATTTGCGATTCCTTAAGGCCAAATTGCACTTTTTTGGTGCTTCTTACATTGGATTTAAGGAATCGCAATTTGCGATTCCTTAAATGCAATTGCAAAATAGGGAATCGCAAATTTTGCGATTCCTTATTTTGCGAGGCAGTTTTGCCTTAATACATACCACTAAGCAAAATTACATTCGCAAACGCCGAAATTCTGCTAATTTCGGCATTTGCGAACGCAATTTTGCTTGATACATCTGGCCCATAATAGCATAGTCAATTTGGCTGATAATTGCATTCTCAATAGATATTTATTGTTCAGCCAAGAAAAATCACAATACTACATTACCATCCCACAAAATAGAATATTTAGGAAGAGGGGGCCTAACCATATGGATGACTCTCGATAACTTACAAACTATTGGGTGTTCCCCCACTGGCTTACCATCAACCGGCACATGACCTGCCAAAATGGCGAACCTAAAATTGTTATCCGACCTGTACGCCAAACACGCGGAAGCCAGAGAGGACAAAAACTTTATGACCAAAGTGCAATTTACTCCAACGGGATCTGCACCCCGTTCACTGCACTAGCCACTCCAGCATTTGCATGCTGAAGAGTAGCGCTTGTGAGTGCCCGAGGATCAAGCCTGACTGATGAAGTCATTAGCCTCCTGCAAAAGTCCCTGAAACTATACAAGCTACTAGAGAGAGGTGCTGTGACAAGATCAACGGATGAGAAGAACCCTGTGGATCCAGAAGGAGATTCCAGCGGATTGGAATCAGAATCAGACAGGCACAGGCCAATTACAGAAGGACCGGAAACCATATTAGCGCTCTCCAAAATGAAGTCACCAACTACAGCTCCGCTCATTGGCAGCGCAATTGCGTCAAAACCCTGGGAATCATCAGAAATGGGGGAAAATCATAGCACAGGCCGGGCATCCAGTCTTGAAGAAAAGCATCCGTGGCTT
The DNA here is from genome assembly GCA_963921515.1 of Calotriton arnoldi. Classification (NCBI taxonomy): domain Eukaryota; kingdom Metazoa; phylum Chordata; class Amphibia; order Caudata; family Salamandridae; genus Calotriton; species Calotriton arnoldi. Next base: position 522,294 of record CAWUFW010004877.1, read on the forward strand.
GGGCTTCCAGATCTGGACACCAGCTGAAAAAAGTCGGAAGATGACGGTTGAGTCGAGACGCAAAGATGTCCACTAAACAAGGACCCCACAGGCGATTCAGTGCATGGAATACTCGTGGATGGAGCCTCCAGTTGCTGAAATCCCTACGGTGACGGTGTTTGCAGAAATCGCAGGAGGAAACATCATCCCGGACTCCTGGAGGGGGTCAATCATATCCCCAATGTATAAGAAAGGGGACAAGAACTCAGCAAACAGCTACAGGCTGGTGGCTCTAATTGATATCGAAGCGAAATACTACGGTGGATTAATTCTGGAAGATCTCATCGCTTGGACAGAGGATAAATCAATCATCCACATCAATCAAACAGGCTTTTGCAAGGGCATGGGAACAACCACAAACCTACTTGCCCTGTCCCTACTGATAGATAGAATGAAATTAGCAAAACAACCTCTATTCATATGTTTTATCGACTATTCGTCAGCATTTGACAAAATTGATAGGAGCATACTCTGGCATAAGCTAATGGGAAAAAAAATACCATCTGCTCTCCTAAACCAGCTAATACTCCTCCACACAAAAACGTGGGTTCAAGTCAAACTAGGAGATGGCAGGCTCGTGTCCCGGAAAATTCCAACAACCATGGGGCTCAAACAGGGGTGCGTACTGGCGCCGACACTTTTCAACTTATACATGTCTGATTTATCGTCGGAACTAGACACATGTAATTCGCATGCGCCAAATATAGGAGGGCTGCCACTTTCCAATCTCCTGTACGCAGACGACCTAGTGCTGCTGAGTCGAACCCCCATTGGCCTTCAACATTTACTAGATACAACTAGCAGTTATTCAGCAAACAATGGTCTATCCATCAACTATGACAAAACAAAGGTAATGAGGATTCATCCAAGAAAGGATACCTCCAAGTTCCGCTGGCATCTGGCCAACTCGACAATCGCAGTGGTAGACCAATACAAATACTTAGGAGTGATTTTAGACAATAGAGGCACATTTAACGTACAAAAAGATGTCATCAAAAGAAGAGCCAACTCTATCGCCGCAGCAATAAAATCCATTAAGCACACAATTACCGGTCCAAATCTTACTCCACTATTACAAGTCTGGCGAGCAAAGCTCATTCCGGCAATCACTTATGGGAGCGAGTGCATGAGGGGAAGAGACGCAGCCACATTAGACAGCACTGTCTCAAGAGCGGCCAGAATGATTTTCAGTCTACCTAAGTACGTTTCACCGGCACAAATAAGGTTGGAATTCGGCCTGCAAAGCCAAGAATTAGCTCGTAAAGGAGCCTACACCAAGAGTTGGTACAGAATCAAAAGAGCTGAAGCAGGAACACTGAATTCTTACCTATGGACCGAAATACAACAAAAGAGGGACTGTGCAGCCATGAGCTATCTGACCGCATCAAAAGACCGTCTAGGACTGGAGGAACTTTGGGCAGCATCAGGGTCTTACCATTGTTTTAAACAAATTGTAAATAAGACAGTGAAAAAACTATCACTATTAGAAGACAAGGCGGACCTCACAGAAAGAACCCATGGATGGTTTGTTGTGCAAAGCTACGTCAAGCCCTCCGCGCAATCTTACCTAGGCGTAGGCTTCAACCGGAGGAAGAAAGAAAAATATCTTCATCTCCGAATGGGCATTTTACCATCAGTGCAGCACCTTCCCCCTTGGAAACGATCGCCGGGCCAGACAACATGCCGTTTATGTAAGGAAGCAAACAAAAGCATAATACACCTTTTGTGCATCTGCAGAGAATTACAAGCAGAACGACGCCAATTACTGAAGCCACACTTCAAAAGCGAGGGGATAAGAACATGTAGGCAAGCAGTAATGGTATGCCTCGGAGGAGGGAACGTCCAGCTGGCGTGTCGCTTCGTACAATTCATGGAAGCGGCTGGGTTGAAACTCGGCCGATAAACCATTAGTATCATCCATCATTGCATCACTTTTCAGTTTTTGCTTTCACAGCAAATAAGACACATTGAGATTGCCCCTCTTACGGACAAAAGATGCCTCAGTATGACTTTCAACTGCAACATACTTCAACCGCAGTCAGAAAGCAACTGGTCTATTGTATAATTACTCCTCTAATCAAACTGAGCATGTGTTTTATTAAATTTTAATCTTTTAGAATTTTATTTCCCTCTTAAAAATGCTCAGGATCTGAAAACCCGTCAAGATATAGAACGATTAAATCTCTTATCAATGTACTGTAATGGACACAATCGCGGACATTTGCACAAAAGATGTAAATACAATGCACTGATGTTTTATGAAATGATATTTTGAGAAGTTTTAAATCATGAACTCTGTTGCTGTAATTTTTGCCATTTTCTTTTAAAGAGAAATTGTAAAGGTTTTAATTGACCGGACAATAAACTATTACTTACTTACCTAAGGTGACGGGACTGTCAATCTGCAACGGCATTGCTCTGTATTGGAAGATACTCCGCTACTACCAAGATCCGATGTCAGAGGCAAAAATGCCAAAAATCCATGGCGATCACTGCCAGAATGCGGGATCTCGTTCCGCCTAACTTGTTTATATAACGAACCGTAAAGATATTGTCCATACGGAGAAGTATGCAACAATCCGACCCCTCCAGGGAAAGGCCGAGAATTGCAAATGACCCTGCCATGAGTTCCAAGCAGTTATGCGGAGGATCAGTTCCTCCTGAGATCAGCGACCTCCGGGTGCAACAGGACGGCAACAAGCTCTCCAACCCCAGTGGCTGGCATCGATCACAATCTATCGTTCTGCCATTCCAGGCCTCCATGTGATCCAACCACCATGACATCTCCAACCTCGCTTCTTCTGAAAGAAGAATCTGCTCTGCATAGCTGAGGCCTTTCCGGAGATGTCGAATCTTGCATCTATGAAGTGCACGATAATGGAGGGACCCGGGAAAAATGGCCTCAATCGATGAGGCTATGATGCATACAATACGAGATATTGACCTCAAGGATACAGTCTGCTTGCTCAGAGTCTATCTCAATTCTTTCTTGATGCTCCGTACCTTTTGGGGACAGAGAATCAGTTGGCAAACGAGAGAGTCCACCTGAAATTCCAGAAACTCCATGCACTGGGAAGCAGTCAGTACCGATTTCTGAGCGTTCACTATGAAGCCCAGATCTTGGAGAAGAAGAATTGTCCAATCCAAGTGTGTAAGAGCCAGCTGCAAACATTGTGCCATGATAATGATGTCATGTAAATAGATAATTAGATGCACACCTCACGCTCTTAGGAATTCCACTACCGACCTCAGGAGCTTTGTGAAGCACCAAGGGGTGGAGGAGAGGCCAAAGGGAAGGAACTTGTGGGGCTTATTTACAAGCTTCTTGCATTGCTGGTGCATCACTTTTAACATGCTGGCGGCGCAAGGGGCTTGTAAATCAGCCCCAGTACTCTTAACACTGACACTGCCAAAGGAACTGAAGAAAACATCTGTGGGACGGAAAAATAGGAATGGAGAGGTAAGCATCTTTTAAATTAGTCAAACCATTTAATCCCTTCTTGAAGAGTATCCCTTAGGACATGGATTCCCTCCAGCATGAAGTGGTGGTAGACAATCCAACCATTGAAATCTTTGCGATTTAAGACCAGACGAGAACCACCATCCTTTTTCTCCACCAAGAAGATGCAGCCCGTTGGGATGAGGGTCCGACACTTCGATGGCGCCCTTGTGTAGGAGAGTTTGAACCTCTGAGGAGATAAAATCTTGCTCTCATTGGGAAAAAGACATCATAGGAGGGGAAATAACCTGTCTCGGGGAGCTGTAGAACTCCAGCTTGTAGCCCTGAATGGTCTCTAGAACCCACGCATATTGTGTAAGAGCCTGCCAATTATGTAGAAATGACTGGATCCTGACGCCCAGTAACACATCCGAAAATTGAATCTGCCTCAATTATGGCCCCAGACACTTGGGCAGAGCCCTGCGATCATCCATATCGTCCCGTCCGGAAACGATTCTTGTTAGCGAGAGGGCGAGAGGGGTAAAAGGTGGAATTAGAGGAGGAATCTTGGTAGCCCCCTCAGTTTTGCTGGTAGAAACCTCTCCGTGGGCCTTGGTGGTAGCCACGGCTGAACGCTTGCCCTCTGAAGTGCCCGGCCCTGCCAAAAAGGGGACGTAAAACTAGGCAAAGAGACCCTTGTGCTCTATCCAGGTTACTGAAGGTCGCCGCAAACTTGGACAGTTCCTTGAGAAAAGGCTGCTCAAACAGCAGACCCTGTACTACTGGACCAGACTCAGAAGAGGCAAGATTAGTGAGCTTCGGATAGAGCTTAAGGAGGATGTATTGATGCCGTTCACTGGAAATGACACAGTTTACGTTACCTAATTGGCATATAGCCCCGACCAGTTCATCTGGATCAATAGCCATCACAGACTCCTTAGCCAGGTAACCTAGATCCAGAATCTTGGTTAGGGGCCCGGATATGTCTAGAAGCTTGTCCTGGCAAGAGCGCCAAGCCCTATCACTACACTCCTTTGGGTCTTTAGACTATTCTTGAGGTAAGTAACGAGGGAGTGTCAGTGACCTTGCCCGGAAGATCAGGTCTGGGACATTTGGAGTGTAACCGAGCCCTTAAATCCTTGTCAAAGGCATGACGGATATGTGACTGGATATAATCCGCCACCTCCTGCGGAGGCATTCTTATAGTGGACTTTGAGTGGACAATTTCAGCTGGCTCAAAGATAAATAACTTAGCTTGCGGGAGGGGTCAACGTGATGCGACTTGCATTTTCGCTTGCTAGGACCAGGTTCATCCTCATGATCAGAACTCCAGGAGGAAGAACTAGAATCCTCATATTGCTTTGGATCATGGGCTGAGAGTGTGGTGGAAGTGCTATAATCATGATCCTGTGCCAATGAGCTGGCCAATCTTTCAAAATTAGCAGTGTGGGGGTCTCTAGGGGGTTTCACACTAGCCTTAGCTTGGGAGGACAACTGATCACCTTGCATGCATAATGGGAGAGTAGGAAGCCAACACTGCTGCTCCGCGTATCCACACAGGTGTCGCTTTAGGGGTTTAATGGCTCTCACTAGGGCCTTGTTCACTGAATGTTGCACCCCAGCGTCAAGTGCGTCCACAAGGTCTTGCTCCAAGGACCCAGCCGGGTCATCATAATAATATTCCTCCTCAAAGTACTCAGCCATGTTCCAAATGCCTGCACCGCAGAGCAATAGATGCCTCAGGAGGGAAAAGACCAAAGACCAAAGGGCCAAAGGAGAGAAAAGCAAATCTCCAATAAGGAGCAATCAGGGGGAGTACTGTAAGCAAAACCCCAATAGCAGGCCAGCAAGCCACGAGGCATTTGCCAAAATTATAAGGTGGAGGGAGGGCCTGCAGTGTCTCTAGGCAGAGCCTATGAAAATTATTCCAACACTGTGGTAATTCGTGGCCACAGGGAGTAACTAGGGAGAAAAAACAATGCTGGGCCAAGACCGGAGACTTGGACGTGTCTACCTGCGTTCAATTGAAGCCTCTGATGTCGGTAAGCAAGGTTCGGACTGCACGCTTGCGCATTGGCTGCCCAGACGCTGAAATAGAAAGAGGACCGCACAACAGCAGTCGCGTGATCTTACTCTCCTTGTCCCACCCCACAAGTACAAGTGAGGGCAAATGAAACGCCCTACTGGGAGGAATAACGCTCCCTAACACAGACACCACCGCTAAGCAATACCTGTGCGGTCAAATAAATGCGTGAACCAGATTGCAACACGTGGCCACCTTAAGATGGAGCAAAGGCTAGCAATAAGGTATAATAACGCGGCAGCGGGTAAGCCCGCTATGTGCAACAAGGCAAATTTACAATATCAATACATCTAGAATATCAATAAGAAAATGATGAGGAATGCACTTAACTGGCTGCGAAGCAGCAAAGAAAGAGTAAGCTGGGATGATTCAAAAGGGTTAACTAGGGTTGGGTCTCTATGGTTGATCAGGTGATTGTAATGGAGTCATGGGAAATGTAGTGTTTTGAAACGTTTAAATTTCATTGGCTGCTGTTTTTGAAGAAGTAAAGAAAGAGAAGCATAATTTGAGCCTCCGGTCCTGACATAGAATTGCCGCATCAGAGTGTTCCCTCACTTAAAATGGCCACTGTGTCACAACAGCCAATTCCTTGGCTGAAAATATTTTGGGAAGCATCAGGGATTTATTAATATTATGATAAGTATGGTGATGAATGATTGTAGCGCTGAGGACACATCAGCCAATACTGGAGCACTGCTGAATTTAGTTCTGAAGTGCTCATTGGTTGTGCAGTCCGCAGTGCAGAAACACTGCAGATGTACTCAGCTGGTTGGTTGGTACTACACAGTCAATTCTAGAACACTACACACAATTCTGAGCACTTGTTGGCTGTGGATTTTGTGTGTGCCTCTGCAGTGTGCAAACCTCAGAAGATGATAGGTGAAAAGAGCAGCAGTATCTTAAACATGTATGCCCTCCAGATCACTGTGGCTTGTTAGTTGGGTGGCATGGCTCAAAAGGAGGGGTGAATGTTTTAGAAGGCTGTTTGGGACTTCATAGTAGTCAGAAAGGTGTGGTATCAGTCACAAGGAGGAGTGATGGGGAAGACAAAAGGTTTTTTTTTATAGCAAAATGAAAATAATTTATGTGTACATACATATACACATGATGCTTGGTAATGTTATGTTTGCTTGATGAAACCCCTCTATATAAATGCCCACATATACATTAAAGCCACAATATTTAATGAAACCCTCTATATAAATGCCCATATATAAATTAAAGCCACAATATTTAATGGTCTGCTATGCACATTTTTCATGTGTTACATTTTTCATTGTCTCAAATAACTGTAATTAACATATATATATATATCAAATAAGTAATTCTATTTTCAGGTGGTTGTTGGTGTGCAATTTTATTGTCATTTTAGCTGTGAATTTCATTCTATCGTTAAGATCTGTTTTTGTTTAGTACCTATAATTTTATGTCTTTTGTTAAATCTTTTGTTGTTTAATATTTATTTTAGTTCTTCATTTCCTTCATCTTGTTTTCTTTAAGAGAGAGATGTGTTGTATTAATTTTCATGCATTTCATTGGCACATGCTGGTGTTATGTTTTGCACTGCTTTCAGCATTCCATGAGAATGTTTGTCATGAAATGCAGAATGCAATGTATTTAATCTGGAGCTGTCCTGCGTGTAGGACACATTGCTGTGCTGTTGGAAATAAACTTGTTTAACTTCAATACAGCATCATCTGTTGTGGATCTTACTTTGCAACAGTTACCTTATTACATTTAATAAGTGATAACTTTCAAATGGGAACAGGTGGGAATGTCGAGTTTGGTCTCTAAAGAACTGTATTTAAAATCTTCTATAATGGCACGTCGCAATTCCGAAAATGCCACTGTACCTTGTCTGAAACAGATTTACAATCACAAAAATGTAATGCATGATAAAGAAAATTAATTAACATGACCGCATTCCTTTTTTCTTTATTTGTTATTTCTTACTATGTCTTCAACATTTTCCATTGAATATTTTACGTCATCTCATAAACACGAATACCATATACATCAGTCAATGTCTGATACACTTATTAGTCCCATATTGCATCTCAATACTTTATCAATAACATAATTTATGAATATTCAAAGAGCTAACAATTAGAAACTTAACAAATAAAAAGTCAAAGCTTGACAACTAAAACTTCTCCAGTTCTCATCACTTACACACCAGGAGCGTCTTATTTGTCAGTTGTCCAAACTCCTGGAGGTTAAACATTCACAGAGGTTGTAATGACTCATTAGTTTTTTACCAGAAAAGCACCCAGTTTTTAAGGGTTGCCTCTACAACCAGGCAGAAATAATACAACTCCCTAATGCTTAGTGTCAACACATTTCGAACCCCGTAGTTCTGGGGTCTCCTCAAGAACTGGAAATACGTTTTTTATTTGTCTAGTCCATTTAGGTCCGGTTTTCCATTAACCTATATATTGTCATTAGTAGACTCGTTGCTAAAGTGTATGCACTATTTCCCTGATTTTGACTTGAAAGGACAGTTTCATAAGTATTGTTTAATCAATAAGCTGTATTTGCAGCATGCATGTGCTTTTTTTACAGTGTTGGCGATATCAACCTCTTTGTCAAGGCCTTGTTTGCTTAGACCTTTTAAGCGGGCCGGGAGCTGCACTATGTCTCTTTAAGCAACGGTCGTGTGCGTTAGCTTGCATCTGAAACTGATTCTGTGCCATGACTCTGTAGCCATTTGTTGTAATGAAACTATTATACAATTCATTTGTTGAGCGGAATTCGCATCTGGCAACTTTTGTTTTGATTCCTGTGCATTCATGGACAAAATCTTTCAAGCGGCAGTTGCGTCCTACTGCGTCTTTTAGAAGATTGCCATTGTTTTGTCCCAACCATTTGGTGCCTGTAGGCTGTTCCTGGGTCACATGACTAGGTGTAGCTGGCAACTGGTCTTTGTGTATTACTTCCAGATAATGAGAAAAGGGGGGAATAGCAGGATGAGCCATCTCTGACACTATGAGGTTTAGAAACTGTCACCTGCCACACTTGCACATCACAAAGACTCTGCCTAGACACACTCACAAAGAGTTTTACACTAGTCCTTTGTGTCCCCAGCCAAACTGGGACCGGGGCATGGAGGAAGGAAATTCCAGACCCCTTTGGGGGTGGAAAACACCTAAAGCTTATCCCACTTCAAAGCTGGCACTAACAATAAATAGTGGACCCTCAGACCCAACTCTTCATTATACATCTAGACCTGTGAAAGACTCCGAAGAAGGACTGCTGTGCTGCTCTGCTGTAAGAAGGTCTGCTGCTCTGCTGCACTGCTGCCGTGTTACTTGAGTTAGAAGGGCTGGACTGTGATGTGGTCAGAATACACCTAGCAGAAACACTGCCATTTAAATGCTTGTGTTTCTTAGGTTGCCTTCTCTTTTACAGACAATTACTTTTGGCATACATTTGCATGAGTGTCAATGCAGGATAACATTCTCTGAATCTGCATTGCATACATTTCCACTTTGTGGGTACATTATCACGACACCTTGAACATTTAGTACGAGGGATAACGTTTACTGCGCAAATTTCATATTTGTTATTTGTCCTGTTGGCGACTATGCTATCAACCTGGAATAAACAATTGTGGCCTGACAGGGGTTGCAGCATGGCCACATGGTTTTTTTTATTATAAAGGGAAACAGCCGTTACACCGCAAGTGTTACAACGCATGCCATTACCCCGCATGCTGTTGCAATGCAAATCGTGTGTAGCAGGGGATAGAAGGTGTTGTATTTAACTCCAACACCTTCCCTACTATTGCACACACTGGAGTTGGAATAGTAAATTAAACTATTCCAACTTCCAGCGCACCCCCGACAGCAAGTCGGGGTAAAGATTTGCGTTACAACGGCATGCGGGGTAATGGCATGCGTTGTAACATCATACAACCTATTATAAATACACAACCACTTCTGTGTTTAGTCAAAAGAGCACTCAGTTGACACAGCGAGGTCACTTCATATTGAAATTCCAGCTCAGCTGATTCCTGCATACCAACACAAGGGATGTCCAGCTCTACATGAAGATTGGCAGCCTGAAGACACTTACTCACAGGTAACGGGGAATTAGTCCAACTGGCAGGGATTTGCCAGATTACCCACCCTAGGCAAAACTAGGTTAGGGAGCACAAGGTAGGAGCACAATACTTATATGCCTGCATATATTCACTGTCTTGGCACAGTGGTGGAAATGTTCTTTCTTTTCACTGTTCACTATTCTACTAATTATCGCAGCGCACGTCTTTTATGCAAGAATCACAACACTTCAATAAATATTGAAAAGCTTTGCTGAGTATTTCTTGTGTACATCTTTGGGTATGTATGAGAGTCCACACAAAAAGGTTCTAGATCTGTTGCCACGATTTCCTTGGGGGATCAGGGTTGTCATGTTCTAAGTGTGCACACACATTTGTTGCCCTGTAGGGTTAGGGGTACAGATGGTGCACTGTGGCTAGCTGGACATAGGCCAACATATCCTAAGGGTGTGCATGGAATCAGTCTGGCACAATCCTGACTTTTATGTTGTCCAGCAAATGTACAGTTTTCCTGAGGGAGGTACAAGCCATATGATAGGACCTGCATCTTGAACCCAGGACCACCAGAGTGACTTCAAGGGCTAGTTGGCTGGCCTTCTGATCAAAGACTCTGGGACAGAAAATGCTCCAACCACCTTGAGCCCTGCACCTGGACTCTGCCTTATTTGAGTCCTGCCCCCCAAGTGGTGCCATCCCAGTGCTGGGCCCTTGGAAGTGGGCCCAGCTGTGGTCCTAGCAGAAACGACACAACACAAGGCATTGCCTCGCAGCTCTGCATTGGAACTGCCACTGCGCAACACATCCCTGATGCAGGACCTCGCAGTTTATCGGAATCGCCACTGCGTGACACATTCTCGATGCAGGACAGTGCATCATAGCCCTGCAAATCTCCAGAACTGCTGCTGAGCAACATGTCCTCGACACAGAACCTTGCATTGCAGCCCCGCAGCTCTTCAGAACCGCTGCACAATGCATTCTCAAAGCAGGACCTCTAATCACAGCCTCTGAGCTCCCTGGAACTGCTGCTGCTTGATGCATCCTAGACATGGGACCTTGCAACGCTCTGCAACCAGAGTTTAAGGTACTTTGTTCAGCGGGCCTACCTTGGTCACTGTAACCGGCCTGTGATCCATCACAGTCAGTCTGAACTGGTGATTTTGTCCAGGTGTGGCACAACCAGATAACCACGGTTGGTGTTTTGTGCTTTCATGCACTATTTTCCCCTAAACCTTTAAAACTGCATATCTCCAATTCAACTAATTGGATTTTTGTTGTTTTGGTGTCAAATAATGTATTTAATTTTACTCTATATTTTTATCTTAGTGTGGGATTTTTCTTGTGTCATGTTTTCACAGTAATACTGTTTGAAGTGCTGCATAAATACTTTAGACCTTGCCTCTAGGTTAAGGCTGACTGTGTTGTGCCAAGCTACTAGAGGGTTAAGCACAGGTTAATTTAGGGTTTGCTTGTGTTTCACCCTGAAGAGAATTGTGAACACTGCTTGGGTAGGGTTTCAGCCCCCCTCTCAACCAGTACCCAAATTTCTAACAATCTGGCTTATAACAGGAGGCGTCATTCAAAGTGCAATGATATGTACCTGTATAATGACTGCTCTTTTCCATACCGTGAAGTATAGTTTGTCATGTTTAAGTATACTGTTGTGGTATATTCCTGAGTTGTGAGTATAGTCGTCATGTGAGGAAGTCCCAGCTCTTGAATAATCGTCTTAAGTGGTAGTGGTTGTCTGTTCATCTTATGTTTGTGGGTAGGCAGTTCCTTAATGTGGCTGCTTGAACAGAGAAAGATGTTCCACCCATGTTTTTATCTTGTATGTTGGAATTATGAGTTGGTGGGCCATTCTTGAGCACAGGTTCCTTTGTTGTATGTATTTGTTGATTTTATTCCTGATGAAGAGTGGTCCTATGCCATGTACTGCTTTGTGTGTGATACAAAGCAGCTTGAAGGAGGATCTTCTGGCACTTGGTAACCAGTGTAGTCCCCTAAAGGCAGAGGAGATGTGCTCTTGTGGCTTTAATGTAGGAGGAGTCTGGTGGCAGCATACTGAAGTTTTTATAGTCTTTTCATAGTTGACAAAGTTGAGCTGTGATACAGACCATTGGCGTAATCCAGTTTTGATAGGACAAGAGAGATGGTAGCTTGAACCTTGTGTGGGAATCCTAGGTGCAGGAAGATGCATTGCAGTGTTTTAATTGTGAGAAAGCTTGATTTGGCTACCTTATCCACTCCACTTGTGGATTCATTGACAATTTGTCGTCCATGGTAATTCCAAGGTTTTCTGCCACCTTAGATATTTTTGAAGGTGGTCCTAGATTGTCAGGCCAGGCGCAGAGAGGGTCATAGGTTTTCCAGTCACCACAGGTGAGTATGTCGGTTTTGGAGGCATTCAATTTGAGGTGGCTCCATGTCATCCAGTGGTCAATGGCCTGGAGGCAATCGAAGAGTTTTGATGTTTTAATGTCCTTTGGTCTTTCCAATTTCAGAAGCATCTGTGCGTCGTCTGCGTAGTTATAGCAGGGGATGTCAAACCTATTTATCAGATCTGGTAGTGATTTCATATAGATGTTGAAAAGCATGGGTGAGATGATTGAGCCTTGTGGAACTCCTGCTTTAGTGTTGTCTGGTTTAGAAGACAATCGGATGGTTAATATAATATTTGTTCTGTTGTGTAGGTAGGATGAGATCCAAATGAAAGCTGTGCCCTCTATTCTGGCTTTCTCAAGTCTTTGGATGAATGTATAATGATCCACAGTGTCAAAGGCCGCAAAAAGGTCCAAGAGAATAGGGTCAGCAACACTATTCTGGTCCATTATGTTTTGAAGGTCATCTCATATAGAGATTAGGGCTGATCCAGTGCCTCATTCTGGATGAAACCAGTTTGGAAGTCGTATAGTGTGGAATTGTCTTCAATGAATTGTAATAGATGGGGAAAAGCTGCCCTTTCTATACGTTTACCCACGAATGGTCTGTTTGCTATAGGTCTGTAGTTGTCGGGTCTTGATTATCCAGGTTAGGTTGTTTTTTTAAAGGGGGGTGTGTGAATGTCTTTTTTGGGTCTTCTGGGAAAACTCCTGTTGTTAAGAAGTTGTTGATGAGTGTTCTTACTGGGATGGCTGCTGAAGTTGATCATAAGATATTTTTGAAGATTTGAGGCAGACAAGGCTTGCTTGCTTTGTCAATATCCAGAAATTTAGTTGGAGATGGTTCTTTGAAGGAGCGCAGTTGTTGCTGTGATTGCCTTTGGTTGGAGGATATTGTCAATAATGATTTGGGGCTGTTTATTTGTGTTGTTTAAGTAGTTATCCTACATATTTGCTTTAGATGTGTTATGGTTAGCCAGTTTATCACCAACATCTGGAGAATTCGATTTGTAACTTCTATGGATTTTTGTTTCCGGAATTTGGTGAGTATTTTATAGAATTCTTTATTGGCACACTTTGCATTGTGTATTCGGTTTGAATAGTATTTGCTTTTTTATTGTTTACATGTATATTCTGTTGTGTCAGTGTAGGCATATCTTGATTTCAGGGTTGTTTGTTTTGAGCCAGTTTTGTTGAAGCGGAGACATTTTTTTTGTTGATCTTTTGTAGTTCTGTATTCATGTAGGGGCTGTGTTTTCTTTTGTTATGCTTAGATGTCTTCAGAGGAATCAAGAGATCAAAAGCTCTCTGGAGCCATCCATAAAGTGTTGTACAGCATTGATTGTGACCTGATCTGAGTTGGAGGTAAGCTAGATTTTCTAGTTCATCAAAATTCAGCTTGTTCCATGGACGGTATGTGGTTGAGGGTAGGGTGGTTTTAGTTGTGTTGGGTTGTGGTGTCTTGTGTTGGAATGCAATGAGGAACTGGTCTGACCACGTGACCGGTTTGATTCCTTGGAATGAGACTAGGCTTGGGTTGGCAAAAATGGTAACTAATGTGTGTTCAGTGATGTGGGTGGGGTTAGGAACAAGTTGTTGTATGTGTGTGTCTAGGACAATGAGCATGGTTCTGGGGTGTGGTCTATTAGCTTTGTTAAACCTTATTTCGATGTCACCAATGATACATACGTTTGAGTATATTGTAAGAAGGTAAGCGATTGTGTCTACGAATGTGTCTGGGAATGTAGAATTACTATGTGGTGGTCTGTGGAGAAGGAGAATGTAGCATGAACATGTTGTTGTAGGTTTGCATCTGATAAGGAGAGTCTAACAACCTTGTAAAGAAACATTCGCAGCTTTGGTGAGATTTGTTGTTTCTTTAAATATGATGGCTAAGCCACCTCCTCTTTTGCCTATACGATTTTTTATAACAGTTTTATATCCTGGTGGAATAGCTTCATACAATACTAGTGCCCTATCTTCCTCCAGCCATGACTCTGTAATGAAAAGTAAGTCTGCCTGTCTGTCTATAATTACGTTGAATATGTGGTATTTGGTTTTTGAAACAGAACGAGCATTTACCTGTAGGCATTGTAAAGATTCTTTTTTGGAGGTGGAGAGAGTTTATGCTGTAGGAGGGTGAGTATTGCCCATTGAAGTTGTGAGTGGTGTACTATTGTTGGTGGTGATCCAGCGCGATATTAGCAAACCACATTCATACACAAAATACTCACTTGGGCCCATACATTCATACTACGCTAATACTTACGCTGGGGTGTCAGTTGTACTCTTTATCAAAATCCCTGCTACCAATTACCTTCTGATTGAAGAGTAATGACTTACCAATGAATCCTTTGCTAATTGGGAAGTTTAAAATGAGTGACATTCATTATAATACATAATCCTGAAATAACCACTGAGTCAGGAAGTTTTAAAATATTTATCTAAAGATTTAGCAGAGTAAAATACAAAGCCGCATGGTACTTAATCGCAATACCCAAGATGAAGCATAGAATAACTATTGCTAATCAATGACGGTCCCTAAGAAAAGGAGAGGATAGAGACAGCAGCGCAACTAAAGGTTGCATTATATTTACCTAAGTGCGAGAATCAAACCCCTTGGCCAAGGAGTTGGAAAGAATAGGACCCAGGAAGGATGAAGAGCAAAGACCTCCTCCAGGATCAGGACAGGACCGGTGACCTCTCTACAACGACGCCTGCGTCGTTCCCCTCTCTGATACTCGGCTTCTCCTCGATTCTCCCTACTAATGGACTCCGCTGCCCCCTCCTCAGGACCTCTTCTAGACAGGGACTCGGTCTGCAATCGATCAGTTTGGCGATCTGGAGCTCTTCTGCCTGACAGCATGTACGCTTGTTCTTCGTGAACGCCTGCTCCTTCCTCAGACTTCAAGACTTCTGACTAAACTAATTAGCTAATTCTATATCTATTATACCTTTCTACGCCCATGTACCTCCCCTTAATGTTGCCAACATATGGGACCACTATTTCTGATTGGACAGGGACAGGGGGTGGATTCTCACACCATATTGATTTGCCTTGTATTTCTGAAGCCTATTGTTTTAAACTACCGCCCCTTCAATTTAATACATTTGCTTTATTTCCCACCCGTCTCACGACAAAATTGACAATTTATTCATATAAAATGTTGCTTTCGACGAGAACATCTTGGTATGTAGTGGTGTCGGCCAGCAGGTCACGGCCTTGGGTGATGTCCAAATTGACTTCATCTCTTTCTTTCTCGTCTGCCTCTCAGGGCGCATGTGCGGAATCTTTGTCACACGAGCTTTCAGTTCACCAAAACCCAGGCCCAATTTTACAAACTAATAAAAATCAGAGAAGAAAACATTAAAATTCACAAATAAAATGTTTCACTGTATGCCCACTCTTTCTACTCTATTACCATTTAATTATAAATTCTATCCCGCATTAGTAGTGTTAGAGAAACGACAATTTAATAATGACATGAGAGCAAGCTGAAGCATGTGAAAACATCAAGCAGCCATTTTAATGCACACTGCGCAGAAGCAGAAATTTCCCACCAAGCAAAGAAAGACGTCACAACACGTGATGTGGTTGGGACATGCGCAGTAGGGTTGCCGCGCTTTAGTGGCCATTTTGGATTACAGACAAGCGTTATTCATTAGTAAAACACATAGGCAAGCATCCTTTCTATTCGTGTAGTGTATGCAAGGATTAGTAAAGACAATACAAGTTTAATAAATTAATACTATGAGGAGGATTGTATTCAAGCAAGTTTCGTTTATGAAACCTTGCTCCATCAATCCCCTCTCTGATGGCGTTTCTGAGCCATCAAAATACTACCCATAAATCAGATGCCAACTTCTAGCAAATTACTTCATTTTCATTTTTACACTTTCTATTTTTACCATCCCCTTTCAATTTCTTGTATAATTCACATCTCCATTCTTCAAGTTCTATTTCATCAATCTTTCTCTTTGTCCCTCTTCCTGTCACATTATATGTTCCATTCTTTCTACAGCATTTGCACCATATTATTATTGACAGTACTATTATTGCTATCCCTGCTAAGGGTACTAGTATTTGACCTATAAGTCCTTTTCCTACATTAGCAAACCAGGTTCCAATTGACGAGATACTATTTGTCAATCTTTCCCATACACTATCAACTTCCAGTGGTTTAAGTTCCTTCTCAAGTTTCGTTATATTCTGTATATACGTTCCAATTTCTGCACTCTTATCAGGAATATAAGTGCAACAGTGTTTCGTCTTCAATAATTTACAGACTCCTCCCTCTTTTGCCAATATAATGTCAAGAGCAAGTCGATTTTGCATAACCATAGATCTAATCGCAACCATCTCCGCATTAATCATTAGAAAACCTCCAGCAGTATCCGTTGATAAACGATCAACCACTGCAGACAATTTACATATTTTCCTTGAGTTCAGAATTATTCCCACTGAAGGTATCAATGCACCAAATATATCACCTACAATTTCTGAAAAACTAGCTCTTTTACTACGTATTAATTCACTATCGTTTTCATTGCTCCCAGTGTTTCTTTTTACGTGGTATATCTTTGGAAATACTATTCCAAAATAACAACTTCCATAGCATCGTGCAGGAAGCCTAAAGTAAGCCTTATTCCCACACATATAATAGATTCCAGGAAAAACTGAATCTGTTCCTCCTTTGATTCCCCAACCTCCAAGAATTAAGAAATTGTGTTCACATTCACTGGTACCGATGAAAACATTGTTATAATCAGTCTTTAACCTATGAAGACAAATTTTTCCTGTCTTTACAAAATCCAGAGCCATAGCAGCTTGAGCCTTGCCAGGTGTGTAACTCCCTTCTTTTTCTGCCCATGGTGGTAAATGAGCCTTATGCTCAGAAGCTTTCTTTTGAAAATCTTGTCTTCTATCTTCTACTAAATTCAAAAATATCTTTTCTTCTTCAAGTAAAGAACATGTTAGATTGTGTCTATGTGCATGTGTTATGTCTATTGATTTCATTGTTAAGAAAAATTCTCCCATAAACTGTGCGTCTTGACTATTAAGCACTGGGTTCATACTCTTTCGAATCGGAACCTCGGAAAATATCTCATCTATGTTTGAATAATAATACTGTAGTTTCCCTGTTCTATAAAATAAACTTGCTAATACACTACATGATATGCCATATGTCAGTGGTAAATGATGGTATGCTAATCCTTCTGCTACTGATTCAGGTAGCTTCATACAGACATAACAATTACTAACTTCCATGGTATCTACATATTGAAACAATAACTTAGTGAAGACGTTTAAACTAGTGTCGTTATCATCTATTTCATGATGAAATTCTGGTTCATTTTCTACCATTAGTTCTACTCTGTTACTCTTTATGTTAGCTGTCCTTTCCTTAGTTTCGTTAGTAATCTTCTTATCTATTATCATCAGGTAAGGAATTGCTACGATCAGGACTAACCAAACTATAAGCACCATTACTAGACTACATATGCATACTGCACAGCATCTTCTACAACAATTCTGTTTTGGTCTCCCAGCAACTCTATCGTCAGGCATTTTCGACAAGGAAGATTGCTCTTCTTATCTGTTTCCTCTTTTCTTTAAGTTACTCCTTTGCTTAATCAAGGCGGTCTTGTTTCTTTTTCGTACGTCAGTTCTGCACTTGTTCCTTCGTCACCACTGTCACTTGATTCTGAGCTTTCAAAATCTTTAAGAATGATGTAAGTCCAGTCAGGACCCTTGAATTTGTTATTCACAAGTTTCAGTCTCTTGCTTCTTCTTTTCTCAGTTCTGCTTTCTTGTTCTGTTTGGCTTGTTACTTCATTTACTTGATCTGGAACTTCACTTCTGGGTTTTATGTGGTATTTTACTCTTTTAATGACACTAGGCCAACGATCACCTTTTCTTGTTTTCTTTGTTTGCACTGTTTCTTTGTTTTCGTCTTCAGGAATTCTTTTGTTTTCAGCGTTTAGCTCTGTTTTGTCTTCTGCAATTACTATTTCTCTTATTTGGCCTTTTTCAGGTCTGATTGGTCTCTCTTCAGCCGCCTCACTGTGAGTTTCCAATGAGTGACCTTGTTCTTGATTTATTTCTTCATGTTCATGTTTCTCGAAATCTTCTTTTTCTGTACTTTTCTTTGAATCTAACTTGTTCTGATCAGGGCTTATTGCACTTTGTACTTCTGCAGCCTGACCGGATTCTTCTAAACCTGTCTGTCCCTGCTCAAAGTTTATTAGATCTTCGTTGATTTGAGCCCAGTTTCCTTTCCCTATCTGATCTTGCTCAGGTTCTCTTATTGTCTCTTCTTCTTGTGCCTGAGCTGCTTCTTCTTCACCTATCTGATCTTCTTCAATTTCTTCAATTTTGTTTGACTTCTTGTTCTGTGGTAAACTTCAGGAACTTCTACCACCGGTATCCAATCCTGACTTGTGCTCGGTTGTTCTTCTTCAGCTTCTCTTGAACCTGAGATTCTTCAGCTGGGCAACCTTCAGCTTCTTCAGTGATTGGTGTTGTTTGAGGATTCTCTTCCTCAGGATCTGGTACTCTCTTGGTGTGGCTTACATGAATCCAATTAGGAAATCCTGCACACTTCACTGCTGTATTTGTAGTCAGTATAACTTGACACGGTCTGCCCCATCTAGGTGATAGACACGTTTCTCTGGTGTGATTCTTCACTACCACCCAGTCACCAGGATTCAGATCATGTTCTTGTTCAGGCTGCCTGGAAACTGCGTCTTCTCCAACCTGGCGAGAGACAGAACGCACTAGGTCAGCCAATCCTTTGCAATAGTCCAGAACCATATCATCAGATATATTCAGCAGTTTGTTTGTGGGAACATGTGTTTGTCTCATTGCTCATCCCATCATTATCTCGTGGGGGCTCAATCCTGTATTTCTGTCAGGTATGCTTCTGAGTCCCATTAAAACAAGTGGCAATGCATCTGGCCACTCTAATGATGTTGATGCACACATTTTTCCCAATCTTGATTTTATAGTGCCATTCAGTTGTTCAACCACTCCAGAAGCTTCTGGACGATATGCACAGTGCAGTTTCTGTTTAATTTGGAATGCTTCACAGATTATTTGGATCACTTCCCTATTAAAATGTTTTCCTCTATCTGATTCCAAAGTTACTGGGAAACCAAACCTAGGAATGAGCTCTCGTAGCAACAGTTTTGCGACTGTAATGCTATCATTTCTCCTGGTAGGGTAAGCCTCCACCCACTTTGAAAACAGACACACTATGACTAGTACATATTTCAGCCCTCTGCATGGTGGTAACTGTATGAAATCGAACTGGAGTCTTATAAAAGGACCTTCTGCCTTTCCAATTTTTCCAAACCCAATTATTGTCTTCCTCCCTGGATTGTGCATCTGGCAAGTTAAACATCTCTGGCAAAGACTCTCTGCAACAGTCCTGAATTTGGGATTGTACCAATTTTGTCTGAACAGCCTGATCATTGCATCTCGCCCTATGTGTGTGTCTCCATGATACATTCTGGCCATCTGGGAGAGCAGACAATCTGGCATGACTGGTCTGCCATCAGCACTGATCCATACTTTGTCATCTTTTTTTTGTGAACAACCCACTTTGATCCACAAATCCTTTTCACTTTCATCAACATCATCTTGTAATCTTTTTACATCATTCCAAGTTTCAGGTGGCATATACAGCATAAGTTGGCAGCTGATTCCCATTCTTTCCACCCTCTTATTGACTGACAGTCTGTTTTTGGCACAATGTTGAGCCACCAGATCTGCATATCTGTTGCCGACTACCACCCAGTCATCTCCTGACTGATGTGCGGCACATTTCACCACAGCCAATTCTTTTGGTGATTGTATTGCTTCCAGCAATTCCCTCACAAACTGTCCATTTTTAATGGGGGATTCTGAACAAAGTCATGAAATCCCTCTGCATCCATAGTTGGCCAAAATCATGCACAACCCCGTAACCATATTGGCTATCTGTAAATATAGTTACTCTTTGATTCCTCCCAATTTTGCATGCCTTTATCAATGCAATCAATTCAGCTACTTGTGCAGACTTGACTCCTGGTAAATAGGATGCTTCGACTATTCCAGTTAATTCACATACCGCATAGGCAGCAGTTAGTTTACCGTCTTCATGTCTTTGGCATGAACCATCGACAAATAGCTCCCTATCTGGCTTTTTAAGAGGCTGCTCCTCAATATCTGGGCGTGGTTTTGTACATAATTCTGTAATTTGTAAACAATCATGTTCATCTTCTTCGTCAGCTTTAATTTTCTCATGATATGGTTCTGGTAGTAAGGTAGCTGGATTTATTATAGTCCACCTTACCATGGTCACATTCTCAGCACCCATTATTATTCTCTCATATTTAGTCAGCCGACTAGGAGTAAGATGTTGAGTTTGGGTTCTTGTCAATAGAATCACAACAGCATGTGGAACAAACACCTTTACAGGATGTCCCATCACAATTGACTCACTTTGTTCAATACTCAAACAAGTAGCTGCCACTGCTTTTAGGCATCCTGGCAATGCGGCTGCTACTGGGTTCAATGTAGCAGAAAAATATGCTATAGGACGTCTGTCTAAACCGTGTCTCTGTGTTAGGACGGAAAGTGCACAATTTTCTCTCTCATGACAGAATAATGCAAATTCTCTTTTATAATCAGGCATGCCTAAGGCAGGTGCTGAACAAAGGGCATTCCTCCATTTTACAAAAGCTCCTACACTTTCATCATCCCACTCAACTGGATCTTTTGCTTTCTTTTTCGTCATGTTAATTAAGGATTTAGCTAGTAAGGAAAATCCTGGTATCCATTGCCTACAGTAACCTACTATTCCTAGGAACATTCTTACTTGTCTTTGGGTTAAAGGCATTTGCATTTTCTTTATTAATCTCACTCTTTCAGATGTTACCCTTCTTTTTCCTCTCTCAATCTGGTGTCCTAGATATTTAACAGCTGTTGTGCAGAATTGCAACTTTTCAGGTGAGACTTTATGCCCTTCCTCGGCCAAAAGATTTAATAGTGCTATGGAATCAACGACACAGTCCTCTCTGCTGTTTGATGCTACCAGTAAGTCGTCGATATACTGCACTAGGACTGAGCTTCCTGGCATCACTAGTTTTTCAAGGCACTTTTTCAATATCTGATTAAAAATGGAAGGACTTTCCGTGTACCCCTGAGGAACACGATTCCATACATAAACTTTGTTCTCAAATTTAAATGAAAAAAGATACTGGCTGTCTGGGTGCAATGGTATTGAAAAGAACGCTTGACACAAATCAATCACTGTGAACCATCCTGCACTCCAAGGGATCTGGTATAGAATCACTGCAGGATTTGGTACTATAGGACAACATGGTTCCACAATCTTATTGATTTTTCGCAAATCCTGAACAATCCTATATTTTCCACTAGGTTTCTTTAAACCCATTATTGGTGAATTACATGAGCTACTCATTACTTCTTTTAGTATGTTTTGTTTTACCATCCGGTTTATTTCTTCAATGACTCCTGCTTTTACTTCTGCACTCATTTTGTACTGTCTGGTATTTGGGAAAATCGCACCTTCTTTTACAGTAATTTTAACTGGGTCTATTTTAGCCATAAGTCCTACTTCCTTTCCTGTGAAATCCCATACTATGGGGTTTACTGTACCTTTTAATTCTTCTGGCAACTCATCTTTTGTTATTAACGAAAACATTTCATCTACTTCTGTACCTTGTTTTACAATCATTATCTTATATACATGGTCTTCATCTGGCGTCTGGACTGCCACACCATCCGGTGTGCAAAAAATTGTGCAGTTCATTTTGCACAGCAAATCCCTGCCTAATAAGTTTACTGGGCTGGAATCGCATACTACAAATTGATGCATTTCTCTGAAGTTTCCGATTTTAACTTCCATTGGTTCGGTAAGAGGTGTTCTAATCCTTTGATTAGCTACCCCCACTACTTGGATATTTTCACCAGAGAGAGGAAGGTCTGGAATGTCTGCTGTTCTTACAGTAGACCGGGTAGCACCAGTGTCCAAAAGAAAAGTAATATCATTACCTTTCACATCTCCTTCCACGTATGGACCTGACTGATCTACCGATAAGGATGCGCCAAGTACGCACTCCTTCTCCCCTCTCCTAGGCACCGTCATGAACTGTATTGACAGAAATCGTCCTGTAAAAGAAACTGTGATGTTATATAATCATTCTTACCACTTCCTCCTTGATATCCGATGTCTGTACCGTGCTTTGCTCTGCTTACATTACCCTGAATAGGTGCAGGTAGCAACTGACTCTGAGGATTCACACCTTGCTGTGAGTCATTCTGCGTCTGTGGATTTAAATTTTGATTTGGGACATTATTATTCCGGATCTTTTTACATTCATCCTTCCAATGCCCCAATTTTCCGCATCCATGACAAGGAAATTTCTTTTTAGCTTCTTCTCTACTCATTCGTCCTCTCGCTTTTCCACCATTCCCAGTATCACCACTCGTTCCAGAATCCTTTCCCTGGTTTTCACTCGGATTTTCCAAATTGATTCCCTGTTTTTCGGCCATTTTTACCTGAGCCCACATTACTTTTTCCTGCAATTTTTTATGCCTATCCTCAATATCGTCTCCACAATATTTTGCATATTTCAAGATTTCATCAATCGGCTTCCCTTGCCAACACAGCATATGCTGTTTAATCATCTGACAAATTTCTGGCTTCAAACCGAAAACAAATCGATACACAAACTGACTCATGTTCTTGTCTCCAATGTCCTCAAATCCACTATACTGTTTAAATACCTGCAGTAAACGCTCATAGTAGGAATGTACCGATTCATTAGCCTCTTGGGTAGTTCGGTCTATTTTCACCCAATCTGTTTCTTTCGGTGGTATTTTCCCTTTCAGGTAAGTTATCACCTGCTGATACTTTTTCTTCACATCATTTGACGGGGCACCTGTCTTTGGGTCTCTAGGATACTCGTCACTCGGCCAATCAACTGTAATTTTACAATCTGTCCACAAATCGGCAGGTACCACTATGTCAAACAACCCATCCAAATCCTTCAACAATACCTTTGACACTTTCACAAACCTTTCAACCTGCTTGTACCATTCTATTGGTTTTTCTCTCAATTTTGGAAAATCATTAGTAAATGATAAAATATCCTGTCTGCTCCATGGGACATGTACATATCCTCCTCCCGCAATTTCTCGCATTGGGTTCATTTGGTCTGCTTTCCCTGTCTCTTTCATCACATATTCCGATGCTGATCTACTTGATCGTGCTTCTTCCTTTTTCTTGGCCCACCTAGTTCTCCATTTATCTAGGTCTCCACATTTTTGTAAAACTATCATTAATTCCCTTACTTGTAATTTTCTTCCAGAGGCATTCATGTTTTCTAAATCTTTGTCTGAAAATTCTGCTCTAAAGGGTTTCTGCAACACTTTTGATCTCCCTATTTCAATTCCCATTTGTAGCGCCAAATTGGATAATTTTTCATGGAATAATCTTACATTTCTTGTGATACTTCTGCACATAAATAATAATTCTTCATCATCATAGGTATTCAAGCGATCTAGTCCTACTTTTCCTGCTATTATTTCTTCTAATTCGACTTTCAATTTATGAATGTCTATTACTTTTGGAGGTGTGCACTGTTTATCTGATTCTTGTGCCCACCTTTCTAAGTCTTCAGGGGTGACTATGGTGGCACCTTTCGCTCCTGATGAAGTTACTAAACTTATATCTTTTGAACACCCAGGTGTAGTCCTCTTGGGAGTAATATTGACAGAATCTCGAATGGGTAAATCCATTAATGATATTGTGGATTCGCTATCACTAAAGTGATCTTCAACCATTACTACTGCTTCAGGTTTTGTAGCGTTTACAGGAGTAGGTGCAAGTATCGGTGGAGGACAGTTTCCCTGAGTACCATATAATGGAACTACTGGACCAATTGTTACAGGTATGGTCAATGAATCAGGATGTACTTTTATCTGTGTTATTTTCTGTATTAATTCTGCTCTGGTCTTTTCTAGGGCTTCCCTTTCTTTGTCATGAAGTATTCTACTAGGGGTGAATTCATGCATTACCTGTGGTACTAATGGAGTTTTTAACGGTGGTGCACTTGGGGTGCATCCACTTGTCCCTTCCTGATATGGTGGGGGTTCCTTAACATTTCTTCCATAAATTCGTCTTCAGAATCATCACTTCTCATTAAATGTTTTGTCTTTTCTGTACATTTGCTCCCTAATTTTTCTTCTGCTGTTAACAATGGATATAGTCCTTCTGTAATCATTGCCCTTCTCCATTGTTTCATCTGACCATCCCTTGACTCATTGTGATATCTAGGGAAAAATCCCCGGTAACCTCTATTACTTCTGGATCGGTCACGCTCGAATGCTTCAGTTTCCCATTCTTCTAAAGCTTCGTATTGAGTTAATCTAGGTCTGGGTTCTAAGTCATTCATCCTCAATCTCAAATTTTGAAGAATTCTCCCATTGAAAGTGCCATTTTCGGGAAATGCTAATATTCCATCATTTTTGGTATATTCTATCCAATTTTCTAACCACACACAAGTATGATAACCTCTTTCCATCATCATAAATGAAGCGGGCGTTTTAGCTGGTGGAATGATAATTCCTTCCCTAGTTTTGATTGGTTTGTCCTTTTTAAAATAATTCTTAATCTTTTGTAAAAATTAAATTTTTCTCTTTTCTCCGTACATCTTAGGTAAGTATCGATGTATAAAATTATATTCTGCAAAACCTAAATATCTCCTATCCAGACGAGTTCCTGTTAAAGTCGGATCGCGTTTTAACATGCAATCTCTACCCACTAAGATTTTTGCTTCTAGAATATCAACCAATCAAGTGTCTGCTATCTTTTATTCCCGAACCAATCCTTGCGCGGCCTTTTGGTGACGTTTGTCTGTCAACCCCTCCTTTACAATCTGCTCTTCACTGTCCCTCGCTGTTTCAACCAATCCCAGCGCGGCACCTGTGACGTCAGTACTACTCCTGACTATCAACCCCTCCTTTACAAGAGTCGTTCCACACCCGCTGATTCAACCAATCCCAGCGCGGCGTTTGTGACGTCAGCTCCCTCTCCGGCAGCTGACCCTCCCTTTACAAATTCGTACGCAAACTTATTTTCTCTACAATTCTTAATTGAATTTCAGTAACAACATAAAACATTCGCTATCGTGCCAGTTTCTCTAATTTAGAAAAGATAGTTTTCTCTCACACCTTTCCGTTTACTAAACATACACTACGAGCAAAACCCTTCCGTTTACTCTTCAAACAAGCTCCAGAAGTACCTGTTACTTCTTCAATGTTACCCTTTCTAGGTGATATAACATCAAATTTTCACCAGCGTACTCTTTTGCTATTACTCACACGCATAGATGCCCTAACCAGTACTGATAGTCCTGCTTAACTTTTCAGTACTTTTTCTGCCTGACAGATAACCTCACTGCAGTATGGCTTCCACTTACCATCCGCTATTCTTTCCCCGGGGATTTCTGGACAACATAAAACAAAACTTTGAATACACGGATGTTAGTTCATAAAAATAAAATTCTCATTACCCAATTAACAAAGAGTAACCATCCTCTGATTACCAGAAAACTGATCCAGCGCGATATTAGCAAACCACATTCATACACAAAATACTCACTTGGGCCCATACATTCATACTACGCTAATACTTACGCTGGGGTGTCAGTTGTACTCTTTATCAAAATCCCTGCTACCAATTACCTTCTGATTGAAGAGTAATGACTTACCAATGAATCCTTTGCTAATTGGGAAGTTTAAAATGAGTGACATTCATTATAATGCATAATCCTGAAATAACCAC
The DNA here is from genome assembly GCA_963921515.1 of Calotriton arnoldi. Classification (NCBI taxonomy): domain Eukaryota; kingdom Metazoa; phylum Chordata; class Amphibia; order Caudata; family Salamandridae; genus Calotriton; species Calotriton arnoldi. The sequence goes on from CAWUFW010004877.1 coordinate 548,149, forward strand.
TGAGTCAGGAAGTTTTAAAATGTTTATCTAAAGATTTAGCAGAGTAAAATACAAAGCCGCATGGTACTTAATCGCAATACCCAAGATGAAGCATAGAATAACTATTGCTAATCAATGACGGTCCCTAAGAAAAGGAGAGGATAGAGACAGCAGCGCAACTAAAGGTTGCATTATATTTACCTAAGTGCGAGAATCAAACCCCTTGGCCAAGGAGTTGGAAAGAATAGGACCCAGGAAGGATGAAGAGCAAAGACCTCCTCCAGGATCAGGACAGGACCGGTGACCTCTCAACAATGACGCCTGCGTCGTTCCCCTCTCTGATACTCGGCTTCTCCTCGATTCTCCCTTCTAATGGACTCCGCTGCCCCCTCCTCAGGACCTCTTCTAGACAGGGACTCGGTCTGCAATCGATCAGTTTGGCGATCTGGAGCTCTTCTGCCTGACAGCATGTACGCTTGTTCTTCGTGAACGCCTGCTCCTTCCTCAGACTTCAAGACTTCTGACTAAACTAATTAGCTAATTCTATATCTATTATACCTTTCTATGCCCATGTACCTCCCCTTAATGTTGCCAAAATATGGGACCACTATTTCTGATTGGACAGGGGGTGGATTCTCACACCATATTGATTTGCCTTGTATTTCTGAAGCCTATTGTTTTAAACTACCGCCCGTTCAATTTAATACATTTGCTTTATTTCCCACCCGTCTCACGACAAAATTGACAATTTATTCATATAAAATGTTGCTTTCTGACGAGAACATCTTGGTATGTAGTGGTGTCGGCCAGCAGGTCACGGCCTTGGGTGATGTCCAAATTGACTTCATCTCTTTCTTTCTCGTCTGCCTCTCAGGGCGCATGTGCGGAATCTTTGTCACACGAGCTTTCAGTTCACCAAAACCCAGGCCCAATTTTACAAACTAATAAAAATCAGAGAAGAAAACATTAAAATTCACAAATAAAATGTTTCACTGTATGCCCACTCTTTCTACTCTATTCCCATTTAATTATAAATTCTATCCCGCATTAGTAGTGTTAGAGAAACGACAATTTAATAATGACATGAGAGCAAGCTGAAGCATGTGAAAACATCAAGCAGCCATTTTAATGCACACTGCGCAGAAGCAGAAATTTCCCACCAAGCAAAGAAAGACGTCACAACACGTGATGTGGTTGGGACATGCTCAGTAGGGTTCCCGCGCTTTAGCGGCCATTTTGGATTACAGACAAGCGTTATTCATTAGTAAAACACATAGGCAAGCATCCTTTCTATTCGTGTAGTGTATGCAAGGATTAGTAAAGACAATACAAGTTTAATAAATTAATACTATGAGGAGGATTGTATACAAGCAAGTTTCGTTTATGAAACCTTGCTCCATCAGTGGTGTTAACTATTGTAGGAGAGAGGAAGTGCTGTTTATGGTTATGACTATCTTGTTCCAAAAGGCTCAGAAGACATCTTTTTGGGTCTGGCTATGTGGGTGGCGGTGTGTGTATTTGAAATGGAGGGACCCACATGAATCCCCCACGTCAGAACACTGCACTGGCTCCCTGTCAGCAAGCACTGCTATTTCAAACTCACACCCACACCTACAAAGCCCTCCACAACAAGGGCCCAGCCTAACTCAACCAGAGAGCTAATATCCACCAGCCCGCATGACAGCTCTACTTCTTCTCCCTCCACCTCGCCCACTTCCCCCGTATCCTCAGATGCAGAAGCAGAGGCCGTTCTTTCTCCCAGCTCGCACCCAAACTCTGGAGCGACCTCCACCTACCCCTGCGATCTGCAGCAACTCTACTGGATTTCAGAAAGAGACTGAAGACCTGGCTTTTCGACAAGTAGCCCGGAGCAACGATGAACCCCCCACCCCACGCGCCTGGAGACCCTCACGGGTGATAAGTCACGCTAGATAAATCCCATTTGAAAGTTGGGCTGTGGAGTAGTGTCTGAATGGTGGGTTTGTTTTGGGATAGATAAGGGGATGCTAGGTTATGAAGTGTGTTATGGAGTTGCTTTCTTTTGTGTATGTTGAAGGTGGACGGTGTGTAGGAGGGGGTGATGGTAGAGCATGAGTGTCGTAACATCGCATATTCGTGTCATGGGATACATCGGTTACATCGCAGTGTTTACACCGCGATACCTTTACCACGCAGGTTTTACAACGCAAGTCATTAGAATGACTTGCACTGGAGGGCGCTCTAGACTAAGGAATAGTGTGAATTACTATTCCAACACCTTCCCTACTGTACGTAGACTGGAGTTGGAATAGTAATTCACACTATTCCTAAATCCAGCGCCCTCCAACGCAAGTCGTTGTAACGACTTGCGTTGTAGTACCTGCGTTGTAACCGCGATGTAACATCGCATATTCAAGTGTCATGTGGTTTGGCTCTGATTTGAACAATGGATGAGAGGCGTATGGGTGGGTATTGTCTGTTTGTGGATTGAGTGATAGGTGTACTTGCTGCATGGAGAGGGCGAGTTGGAGGAGGTTTTAAATGTGGGTTATTTATGCTGGTATTTGGTGGAGAGTGGATGTATGTGAGAATGGTATGCGGTTTTGGATGAGTGAGAGTGTGGGCTGGTACATTTTGTATGTGTGTTTGGGTTTGTTTTTGAGGGACAGTATTATCTGGCATTGTGATTAAGGGGCCTATTACCAACAGCGTGCGTTAATTAACGCAAACCACAGTTAGCGTCGTTTTTTTTATCGCTGGATTCGTTTGCGGAGATAACGCGTTATTAGCAACGTTTTATCTCCAATGCGAAACAAATCCAGCGATAGCGGCGATTCCCAGCATTAGCACGAGAATTCCTTGCGATAAATTCCTATCGCTAAGGAAAAACTCGCTAATAGGCAGGTGGGGACTTAACCGTAGAATCCACCTCCCATAGACTATAATGGCTAAGTCAGGTTTCTAGCAGGTGTTAAAATCCAGCGCTAATCGGGGTTAACGCACATTTTTTATCGCTTCGCGGGCCTTGCTAATAGTGTGAAGTTGTGTTTGCGACTGTCTGCGTGTATTTTTAGTGAGGAACGCCCACTTTGCATGTCATTAGCGATAAATATCGCTGACATGCAAAGCGGTAAAAACGGGCGCTAATGCTCGAAAACTGTCGCTAACTGCTGTTAGAGACAGTTTGCTGATAGGGCGATAAAAATATCGCCGCTTTAGCGGCAAAAAGTGCCGCTAAAGCGGCGATAGTGCCCTTGCTAATATGCCCCTTAGTTTTCGATTTAAGAGTACAATTCGGCGTAGATATCTATCTCCTTTTACTAGCCAGAAACGGGAGCTACAAACAGTTCCAAATACAATTTAAAACAAAAAAACAGATTATGCAGGTTCTTAAACACTCAGGTTAGACTTAGGGGTGCACTTCTTACCTATTTGGATAATATTGGGGGGAAGGGTTTCTTCCTTCTATTAGCCTTAGTACAGTTTTAGGGAAAACAAGGAAAGACATTTGAGCAGTCACTCTTAGGAGAAAACAGCAGTTTTAAAGTTAAAATTGCACAACGCAAAGTGTGTGCTCTTACCACTTTTCTTTTGGCTTTGCTCGCTTGGCTGTTTTAGGCTTCACAGAAACTGGGGCTACAAAATGGAGGTGGGTACGTTGGGGGTTCCTCCGCAAAATTCAGACAGAGGAATGGGCATGAAAGGCTGTTCCCCACCTTGCCACCCTACTCGCATGGTCTGTGAGGAGAGGTGGGTGGCGCTCCCTCAGTTCCACTCTATGTTTGGAGGGTGCTGCCACCCTTTGGCAAAGGGGGAAATGTGCCCATTGCACAGAGGCACCTAAAATCGTTTAGGGAGGGAGGTTGGCGGATAGGACACAGCCCCTCTGGTAGATGTCCTCAAGGTAAATGAGCGAAGTCTGATCCCTTACACAATGTAGGGGCGGGTGTGCTGGCTGTGGGATCCGGCTGTGGCAACGTGACTGAAAAGAATGACAAGGGGGCTGGAGGCATTGCTCGCCTTTGGGCAGAGGAGGGCAGGCAACCTAATCTAATAACAGGGAAAGCTGAGCCAGGTTCAGGCTGGTAGTCGGCTAGTGCTTTAATAGCCTGCACCTAAGCAGCCGAGCCTTTATAGTATTTTGCATGCAACAAAGATTGTGTTACAAAGTGGTAAGGTGTCTTCAATTCAAAAAAAGTATTTATTTAACACGCTGAAGAATGCCACCCCAGAGCATCAGATTACATCTCTGCATTGACAAGTGCTTATTAAAAGTGAGTTTTATACATTTGCCGAGGATCACACAGTTTGGTCAAGGAGGTAAGCCGGGTTTGAGGCTAGGTTTTCGGTTTCAGACTACAGTTTGGCATAGATATCTATCTCTGGCTGGCATTAAATGGTTTATGGATTATACGAATTGTTGGATTATGACATTAAAGGCGATGACGGGCCGAATGTACATTTATTTCAGAAGTTGTACACAGTGCGGACCTTGGCGCAGAGATGCGAGCACTTGACAACGACAACAGGCTAAGTTACATCTACTCCTCCAAGGAAGGAAGCCAGAGGCAGACTGTAAACGGGGCTCTTCCCATGTGGGTGGCAGATGTGCCAGTTGGATGCCCTGTATTTTCTAACATGCGCAAGGGTTTCTCTGTATTATATCGGATTCTTTCTTGCCATTCATAAGCGCTTAGTGAAAGTGTGAGCTTTTACACGTGCCTGCACTGATGGCAAGGCTATCAGAGAACTAAGCCAAGTCAGTCAGGTGTGGTCTTATTGTGGATAAAGCAACACTATAATCAGTTACAGCACCTAACGTGTGAAGGGGTACAGGGGGAGGGTCACATGTTTTCATGGTATGGTATAAGAATTCATATAGCGCTAGGTGCCCCTGACAAGGCAGTGAAGCGCTTTGCAGACCTGCAGAATGTATTCTGCATTGTCTGATGTCTTTCCTCATTTACCCGCTCAAGTGGGGGAAGTGTTTTATTATTGTTGCTATGAGTGATACTAGGGTTTGTTGTTTCTCTAACATGCAAGTTTAAAGGTCTGTCTGTATGATTACAGGTTTGGAGGCGTTTCTGTGTGAGTGCAGGTTTGGAGGTGTGTCTGGGTGAGTGCAGGTTTGGAGGTGTGTGTGGGTGAGTGCAGGTTTAGTCAAGTCAAGTCAGAGGAACTTGTTAAGCGCACATATCACCGAGTGGTCTCATGGCGCTAGCGAAAGACTCCGTGGAGACTTACAGTCGGATTAGCTAGTTATGGATGGTCGAACAACCAGGTTTTTAGTTTTTTGCGAAAAAGCTTATGGTCTATGATAGAGAGGAGATGAGATGGCAGTTTGTTCCAGAATGCAGGTGCGAGAAAGGAGAAAGATCGACCGCCGCCTCTGGCAGTGCGGATTCTGCGAGGGGTAAGAAGACATTTGGAGCTGGACCTAAGCGTCCTGCTTGGTTGGTACCAGCCAAGTTTCTTAGCCAGATAACTTGGCCCAGTTCCATACATACTCCTATGAACAAGACAAAGGATTTTAAAGCGGCAGCGCTTTTTAATCGGGAGCCAATGGAGCGTCTTCAGACTGGGCACTGATGGTGCTCTAGCTGGAAGGTTTAACACCAGTCTAGCCACTGTATTTTGCAAAACTTGCAGCTTGGAGTAGAGCTCCTCGTTTATGGAGGCTAACAGGGCATTACCATAGTTAATACGGCTCATGATGAGTCCCTGTACCAGCGGTTTTCTGGATTCGATAGGAATCCAGTGAAACATTTTGCGTAGTTTACGCAAAATGCCATAACAGATGCTGATTATGTGACTTATATGGCCTTTCATAGACAGCTTATTGTCAATGATCACTCCGATATTTCGTACCACGGATTTGGGTGATGGACACGGGCCCAACTTCTGTGGCCACCAGTCACTGGACCAGTGTTCCTCCGCCTTACCAAAGAGGATGACCTCTGTTTTACTACCGTTTAGTTGTAGGTGATTGGTACACATCCAATTGTCAATGTGGGTCATGCAGTTTTTAAAACAAACCTTAGTGTCAGAGGGGTCAGGGCCAAGGGTAATCAGTAGCTGCGTGTCATCAGCATATGGCACCACTTCAAAACCGTAGGACCTGATTACCCTGGCCAAAGGTGTCACATACAGGTTAAAAAGCTTAGTTCTCAGGGTGGAACCCTGAGGAACTCCTATGCTTACAGACTGCAAGAGGCCAGGGTGCCAACTCGTACTGTTGTCGTCCGGTCCATTAGATATTTTCTGAACCAGTCCAAGGCCTTGCCCCTGACACCCACCTCCCAGAGCCGCTGTTCTAAAATGCTGTGGGAGATGGTGTCAAAGGCGGCCGACAGGTCTAACAGAACGAGCATGGCTGAGTGCCCGTTGTCTAAGGCAAGTCTGATGTTGTCTACAACCTCCACCAAGGAGGTTTCGGTACTGTGTGATGCCCTGAACCCTGACTGTGATGGATCAAGGAGTCCATGACTCTCCAAGTGGATGGTAAGTTGTTTATTGATCAAGGATTCGAGTATCTTTCCAAAATACGGAAGCAATGAAATGGGCCGATAGTTACTAGGTTCTTTTGAATCGGCAGAGGTTTTTTTTAGGATGGGCTTAACCTGTGCTGCTTTCCATCCAGCCGGGAGCTTTGCTTGGGCTAGTGACATATTGAATAAGTCTGTTAGTTTATCCATAAGCACAGGGGCAATACTTGGAAAGAAGCGAGGAGAGAATGGATCAACTGGAGATCCTGATTTGACCTTTGCCAGAGCAGTTGAGACTTTAGCTAAGGTAAACATAGTGAATTCTAGTAAAAGGGGGGTAGTGGGATCCGGATTGGTGGCTGAATTATTATCAAGATGTTTTGTATCGTGGACTGGAAAGGATCTATGGATGGATTTGATCTTTTCGTCGAAGAATGTTGATAATGTGTCTACCCATTCTTGCGATGGTATATTAATGTTCTGAACAGAAGCGGGAGTAGTAAACTAGTTTAATATTTTATAAAGCTCCTTATTGGAGTTGGCGGCTTTATTGATCCTGTCAATGAAATATAGCATTTTGGTGTATCTGATGCTGTCTAAATAGCCACGATGAATCTGCTTATATTTTTGACGATTTTCTATGGTCTTAGTTTTTCTCCATCTACGCTCAGCATTCCTACTGGACATTTTTGCAGCTTTCAAGGCTTCTGTGAACCAGGGTGAGTCTGTGGGCCTAACCTTCACCTTTGACAAAGGTGCTATGGTGTTCAAGGCCAATGAGATTGCATCCTCAACGGCCATTACCGCATGATCAATGTTTTCAATGTGTGCTAGTGGTGGGGGGTTAAAATGAGCTGGAAAAGTAGCTAGCGTAACTTTACGCCATGGCCTTCTCCATGTTAGTTCACTGTTGGGAAAAGATTTTTTGGTGTCTATTGATAGAGAGAATTTTAACAAATTATGATCCGACCAGAGCAGAGGGAAGGGGGATTCCACTCCTACATTAATTGAGTTGGTGAACAAAAGATCGAGAGTATGGCCAGCTAGATGCGTGGGTCCCACCACCATCTGGACTAGTCCCAGTATGTTCAGATTTGTCACCAGTTGACTAGTGTCAGGGTCAGATAACAACTCCGCGTGATCGTTAAAATCACCAATTAGGAGAAAGTTATCTGAGGCTAATACATGCGGTGCAATAGTCTCCAGTAGGTGGTTTACAAAATTAGTTTTCTGGCGCCGAGGCCAATACACTAGGGCACCTCTCCAGGTTCCTTTTGATTGAGTGTCAATTAAAAAAATTAAAATTTCGGGCATTTCTGTGGTTGAGGTTTCTAATGTAGTGATGCCTAATCCCTCCCTCGTTGCTATCGCAATCCTACCTCCTTTTTTTGTTTCTCTATCAAGAGACTCCGGGCTGATGGTCAGTTTCTTGGCCCCAGCTATTTGTTTTTAACATAATTGGGTGAGTGCAGGAATAGCGGTGTACCTGGGTGAGTGCAGTTTTGGAGGTGTGTTTGTGTGAGTGCAGGTTTAGAGGTGTGCCTGTGTGAGTGCAGGTTTGGAGGTGTGTCTGAGTGAGTGCAGGATTAGAGGTGTGCCTGAGTGAGTGCAGGTTTGGTGGTGTGTCTGTGTGAGTGCAGATTTGGAGGTGTGCCTGGGCGAGTGCAGGTTTAGAGGTGGGTCTGCATGAGTGCAGGATTAGCGATGTGCCTGGGTGAGTGCAGGTTTGGAGGTGTGTTTGTGTGAGTGTGCCGGGGGAGTGCAGGTTTGGAGGTATGTCTGCATGAGTGCAGGTTTAGAGGTGTGCCTGGGTGAGTGCAGGTTTAGAGATGTGCCTGTATGATTACAGGATTGGAGGAGTTTCTGTGTGAGTGCAGATTTAGAGGCGTGTCTGTGTGAGTGCAGGTTCAGAGGGGTGGCTGGGTGAGTGCTGGATTAGAGGTGCGCCTGGGTGAGTGCAGTTTTGGAGGTGTGCCTGGGTGATTGCAAGTTTAGAGGTGTGTCTGTGTGAGTGAGGATTAGAGGTGTGTCTGGATGAGTGCAGGTTTGGAGTTCCGTCTGGGTGAGTGCAGGTTTAGAGGTGTGTCTGGGTGAGTGCAGGTTTGTAGGAGTGTCTGTGTGAGTGCAGGTTTAGAGGTGTGCCTGTGTGAGTGGAGGTTTGGTGTGTCCGTGTGAGTACAGGGGGAAAGCGCTCTATAAGTGCAGGGTAATAGGTGTTTGAGTGGAGGATGAGCAGAGTCTGTATGAATGGAGGGTGAGAGGCGTCACTTTGTGAATACATGGTAAGAGGAATGCTTGTGTGAGTGAAGGGTGAGTGGTGTGCCTGCAGGTTGTGCCTGTGTAAATATAGCGTGAGGGACTTGCCTGGGTGAACACAAGATGAGTCTTGTGTCTGTGTTACTGTAGGTTGTATCTGTATGTGCAGAGTGAGCAATGTGCATGCTGGGTGAGCACTGTGTCTCTGTACAAAAAGGGAGCAGCACATTAAAGTCAGGCCTTTAGGCTCTGCCAATCCTTGTTAAAAGTTTTTCCAAGAATAGATAACGGAGAAAAGATTGTTGGTTGGCAGGAGTAGATGTTGTAACTCAAGTTAAAATTGATAAATTAACTAAAGTAACATGTAATTGATTTTATTGCCTGCATATGTGGTTAAATTGAAGTCACCAGTTTTGCTGGGTTGCATATGTTTCATATACAGATACTTGCAGTGAATAAAGAATGTGTATAGGTTGCAGATATATATACATGGCGTGTGACTGGAATAGATATATTTGAGAACTAAATAAGGCAAATTTTCTGGAACATAAATGTGTATTGAAAGGAAGGCAGCTGTTTTGCTCAATAACATATTGTTAGAAATGGGGGTCACTAGTTGGCAGAGGTAGGTACCTTTGTCCAGATAGGGGCCCTTGCTTCTAGTCAGGGTAAGGGGGATACACTCCTTAAATAACCCCTGCTCACCCCTTGGTAGCTTGGCACGAGCAGACAGGCTTATCTCAGAGGCAGTGTGTAAAGCATTTGTGAGCACATACAGTAATACAGTGAAAACACTACAAATGGACACCACACCAGTTTAGAAAAATAAGTAATCTTTATCTAAACCAAAACAAGACCAAACGACAAAAATCCACAATACAGTATTAAAAATAAGGCTTTCAGATAGTAGAAATAGTTCAGTTCAATGCAAGTTGTAAATACAACACTTTTCTCAAAAGTACCTTAGATGCGTCACGCAAAGCAAACAAAATGGCCACCGGGAAGGTGATGCGTCGGTTCCTTACACACAGCGTCGGTTCCTTACTGCGTGGGGAGTTGATGCGTCTGTTTCTTACTGCGGACCCCAAATGATGCGACAGTCTTTGGCGCCTTGATGCGATGCAGTCCGGTACGATGCATGTCTTCGTGAAGCCGCACAGCAGGCTTGCGTCGGGATCGGTGAGGCGGCGGCGATTTCTCGAGCCACGGCAGGCGCTGCGACGGTTTCTTCGGCGATGCGTCGGGAAACCAGTGCGGATGCGACACGCTTCTTCGGTGTTGCGTCGATCTTCCAGCTCCCAGCGACAAACAGTCTCCAGAGGTCCTAAACAGTAGCAGGCACCTCTTTGCAGGTTGGAATTCCCAGCAAGGAAATTCAGGGGAGCTGGTGGTGAAGTCTTTGTGTCCCTGAGACTTCAGAACAGGAGGCAAGCTCAGTTTCAAGCCCTTGGAGATCTTCCTCAAGATGACAAAGCAAACAGCAAAGTCCTTTTCTCCTTTCCTTGGCAGCAAGTAGCCACTGCAGGCCAACCCCAGACAGCAAACAGCACAGGGGCAGTATTCCTCCTCAGCTTATCCCGCTCTTCTCCTTGGCAAAGGTTTCTCTTGATTTCCCAGAAGTGATCTAAAAGTCTGGGGTCTGGGCCCCTATTTTTATACACCAAAATCCTTTGTTCTCTGAAGGCAGAGAGTGCCTGTACGCAGCCAAAACCAGTTCTGTGTGGCACTTTGCAAGTGCACAACAACCTCCTTTGTCAGTGTGAGCCCTGGCTTCAGACACACCACAGGGGGGCGGAGCCATCATTGTGGAAGGCAGGCACAGCCCTATTCAGGAGAAGATGCTACTCCTCCCACCACTCCAAATGCAGGCCAAGCCTATTCAGCCCAGCCGTGACTCATCAGACTTCTGGAGCCACTGCCCTGCTCCAGCCCCTGTCATTCAAAAGCTAGACATGCAATCCACAAACCTAGCAGAGGCACACTGGATGGTTAGGCAAGAAAATACATACTTTCTAAAAGTGGTATTTTCAAACACAGAATGTAAAAATCACCCTCACTAAAAGATGCACTTTAACATTCTGAGTTCAGGCATACTAAACTTTATTTTCCCATCTTGTTCCCAGGGTAAGTTATGTTTATAAGATGTTATAAACAAACTCCCCATTCTGGCCTATGGGAACAGACAGCCTTGCAATAGTGAAAAACAAAATTGGCAGTATTTCACTATCAGGACATGCCACACACATCAGGGCATGTCCTACCTTTCACATACAATGCACCCTGCCCACAGGGGTACCTTGGGCCTACCTTAGGGGTGACTAACATGTAGAAAAGGGAAGGTTTAGGGACTGGCAAGGCTGTGCACTTGCCAAGTCAACATGGCAGTCCCAGACTGCACACAGGCTCTGCAATGGCAGGCCTGAGTCACATTTTACAAGCTGCTTCTGTGGGTGGCACAATCAGTGCTGCAAGCCCACCAGCAGCATTTGATTTACAGGCCCTGGGCACACATAGTGCACTGTACTAGGGTCTGACAAGTACATCAAATGAGCCAATCATGGAATCACTAATCCATAACAATACTTTACAAAGGGAGCACTTGCACTTTGGCACTGAACAGCAGTGGCAAAGTGCCCAAAGCATCTAGACCAGCAAAAATGGAATCCAACACACAACAAAAACACAGGAAGTAGAGGCAAAAAAATGGAAGGGAGACCCACGCCAATGGTGCCAGGTCTAACACATATTTATAGGCAACGCTGAAGCGAATCATGGGTTTTGAAAAGAGGTAGACAGTTCCAGGGGGTTAGACATTATTGCTTCATCGTCTGAATTGAAAAAGTGAAAAATATGCTTCGCGAACAGATATATGATTGTTTTAACATTGAACCTTAAGCTGCTTACAGTACTCATGCTAGAAATTTCCATTCTCCGAGGCTAAATTGAAAGTTGCCTAGTGAATGCTTCCCATTAACTCTCAAAGGCCATTTTTCGAGTCTTCAGCAATATTTTTGCACAGCCATTAGGTGGCGCCCAAGGATGCTGCCTTATCTCACTGACTCTAGCTGCTTATCATCTACAAACGTCTTCAAATGAGTGCTAATTTTGCACTTCGTAACATTGTGACAGTTGTGCTCTTCGAACCACTTCACCAGGGGTCCCAGTACATTTTTTGCTGAAAAATCCTCCCACAAAAAAAGATTGGTTTCCCTACAAAAATCTAGGTTTTGTAGGCTTTTTCTCACACATGGTTTGAGTTTCAGGTTTCAAGGTTGCCGTGTTTTTTTAAACAAATTATGAAGTTTGTATAGCAATCTTCCATCCCAAATTTAGTGCAGGACATGGGTACCTTTAGCTACATATGTTGCTGGCTGTTTGCAGCAGTTGAATACAAGCACCAAAGGGCCGCATGTGCTAGGAGAGCTGCTCCTGGAGATATTTGTAATAGACATCAGTCACAGTACTCTGAGAATGGAGCAGGTATGGAATGAAGCCAAACATGATTAATGCGAATTATATATTTATTTTTTCAACAGACTATTGTGACATATGATTTGATTTTGATTTGAGATTTATAAAGCGCACAGATACTCCGCTGAGTGTGCCAGCGCTGGATTCAAGGCTAACTGCACAGGCAAACAGTGGCACTATTCCTGTTGGAACATCCAGGTTTTTTTTTAGCTTTTTCTTGAAGAATGATGTCTCAACTGTTGTACGTAACTCCAAAGGACGTTATTTGTGTGGATAGCTGTGTTTAAGGGTGGTGCCAGAGATAAGCAGGACACTTACCGCCATAAGCAAGGGCCTAGACCTATGCCCATCTTCCCTAGCACCTGGTTTGCAGGTGGCCTACATAAGAAGGGTATTTCTTCAGATCACATGTTATTTTGAGTCCTTGACCTGTTGGTTGATGTTGACACCAACTTTGCATGTCAGGGTCAATTGCAGTGATCTAAATATATTTTCATTATTTTTAATAAATCTAGTGCAGCAAATTGTAGGTATGCATGAATACTTGTAAAGCACAAACTTAGTATAGATCAAGAGCTGCTGTACTTACCTACAAATATGCAATAGGTAAACAAATACTTAACCTCCACTCTTTCCTTTGTGTTTACAGCTACGTGTGGCATTTGTCATGCAGTTAGGTAAATGGTGTCACATCACTATCAAGGATCTGTGCAGGCCTGATTATATTTCCTGGTATTCTTTTAACACTCACCTGAGTTACTTCTACGAGGTACCCAAGTGGCACCTTGTGCTTTACTTCCCCAGTAGTTCAGACGATACCTCAACGCTTTTCCAGTCCTGATGATGGTCACATGATTTATTCAGTGAGTGGAAACGCAGAATTACTATAAGTGGATCAGCAGATTATCTTAATCTTACCACTATGTTTGCAGTGCACCACACGATGAGCAAGGCGAGGCCTGCAATTTTGCTTCCGCTTCTAATTTCATAGATGATAACACAAACTCTCGCACTCACCTTTTTTTAACACTCTTTATTATTATTTTTTAAGTAGCATTGGCATTATGCAATATACAACTACCAATGTAAAACATGGTACGTACATTAGCCATACAGTATTCACTCACATTGTTCAACTCTGATATCACATCGTTGAAGCCAGTCGTGGATCCCCAACTCTCAGTGCGGGTCCCCACCCGAAGCCCTTCAGACCCCCTTATGTGCAGGCACATCCATCATCCCCCCTTGTTAGTCAAACCTCCCTGCCTCCCTCCCACCTTACTTGTCCTTCGACCCCTACAGGAAGAACCATCCGTCCCAACCGCCTCGCTCCAGCATCAAGCCCTACTCTTGGTCCTCCACCCCCCTTCCTCTTGAATGGTCGTGAGGGTGTCAGCCCAGGTGTCCAGGTCTTGTGTGACTTTGTCATCTTTTCTGGATAAGCGGATGTGCGGCTCCTCCGCTAGCACCCACTCCGCTATTTTGTTGCGCTAGGAAACAGCGAGAAGTACCTGTCTCCCAACCATCCCATGGCCACGCACCTCTGCGCAAGCAGCAATGAAAGTTGCATACATTTCCACTCAATTTTCTTCCCCTGGGGTCTCTTTATTATGTCTAAAAAACAGTGTTGTGGGGTGCACTCAAGGGCAATCCTTGTTGACTTTCATAGTTGCGTCCAGGGCCGGCTTTGTCCGACAATTTTTGTTGGCGCCCCCCGCCCCAATAACCTCCTTCTTCACGGATTCCCTCACTACCACCCTTTAACAGTGCCACTCAAGTCTCCATACTGAAGAAAACAAACCTGGACCCGCTGAACCCCGACAACTACAGACCGATTACAAATGGACCTTTACTGTGCAAACTGATAGAGAGAGCAGCATTCGCTCAGATGTCACAATTCATTGAAGATAGTGCCATACTTTCAGACTCCCAGACAGGCCATCCAGGAAAAGTCACAAAATCTGCCCTCGTTGCCATCTGGGATGGCCTTAAAAACACAGTTGAGCACAACAGGTTGCTGCGCTGCTTCTCTTGGACCTCTCGGCTGCCATTGTCACGGTTGACCATGACACTCTGATACAAAGGCTCTACGAAGCCGGCATAGAGGGGACTGCTTTAGACTGGATCACATCCTACCTTCACAACAGAACTAATGTCATCCATACCCCCCTTTCTCATCCAAACTGTACTTCACAAAAGCAGGGGTCCCTCAAGGCTCTATCATCTCACCCATGCTTTTCAACTTCTACATGAAGTCATTACCGGCACCGATCAATCAGTTTCACCTCACATGCTATAACTATGCAGATGACATGCAAGTACTCCTTCAACTGGAATTGGAACCTCACCAATTTTCAGTTGTCTCAGAGCCATGGATCAATGGATGACATGGAGCCATTTCAAATTGAATGCTTCCAAAACGGAAATAATCACGTGTGACAATTGGAAAAGTTATGACCCACTCACCGCCTGGCCTGATGATCTGGCAACATCTGGGAACACCGCCTAAAGTATCAATGGAAGTAAGAAACCTCGGAATGACCATGGACTCCAAGCTATCAATGAATGCCCAAGTGGACAAACTAGCAAGATCAAGCTTTGTTACTATAAAACTCTGCGATGCATCTTGCCCCATCTAGGATTTCCACACAAGGTCCAGGCTACCATCTCTCTTGTTCTGTCCAAACTCGATTACGCCAATAGCCTTTACCGCAGATCACCTTTAACACCTATGAAAAGATTACAACAGTTTCAGAACTCTGCTGCCAGACTACTCTTACATATAAAGCCGCAAGCCCACATCGCCTCTGCCTTGAAAGCCCTGCATTGGTTACCAGTTGCCAGAAGATCCACATTCAAGCTGCTTTGTAACACCCACATAGTGATACATGGAACAGGACTGCTCTTCATCAGGAACAAAATCATCAAATACTTTCAACAAAGGAACCTCCGCTCTAGAGTGGCACCTTGCCTCAAAATCCCACCATACAAGAAAAAAAACATGGGTGGTGCATCCTTCTCTGTTCAAGCAGCCAAACTATGGAACTCTTTACCTATGAACATAAGATCAATGGATAACCACCTTATCTTCAGAAGACTACTCAAGAACTGGCTCCTCCCCACATAACCACCATTAGCAAACATAAATATACAGCATATCCCTCTGTTTATAAGCATTTATTTGGACTATAGATATGTACCTACATATGTGTTTTGCTTTGTATAAACGTGTATAATAATTATGTTTTTAAAAATATAGCTATTCATTAGTTCTGCTTAAAAAATGAACATATTACTTATAGTTACATTGTATGTTTTAACATGTATATAAGTGATTGCATAAATAAGTAAATCTTTTATCATAACTATTTATCTACAATTGCTTCACTATTGAATTACAAAAATTAAAAACAAATACATTAATTTAAACTACAACAACACTTGAAAGGCGGAGTTTATAAAATGCAACTTTAATCTACATATATTACCTTCCTTATGCATATATATATATATACCTTCCATATACTTATGTATCTATATATTTATTACTTTGCTTCTAATTCAGCATATCCAATGCACTTACCCTATACCGCTCTAGTGTATATCCTCTACCTCAACTCTGCGACTCATCTCAAACCTCATTCTACTACTCTTTCCAATGCCCTCCCCTATTACTCACCCTATACCTCTATCAATATATCATCTACCTCCATTGTCTCATTCAACCCAAACCCCATAACCACTACTATGATCCCCAAAATAACCCTTTCTAAACTCTTCCCTCCTCTACCCCTCCTTGCATCATCTCATACCTCTTTTACTATTCAGATCTCCCAAACAAGCCTTTTTTAACCCTTCCCTCTGACTTTTCCCCCTCCACCTACCCTTTACTCATCCCAAACCCCCTCCTACTGCTATGAACTCCAAAAAAAAACCCCACACTAACATGCCCACCACTCAAATTAATTTCATATTGCCCTATACTAATCCTTTATGGGTTCCAGAGTAGCATGCTACTCGCCAATAAGGCGGTTCAAAACCTCATCAGGGTTGCAAGCGCTATATAAATGCAAACCTTTTCCCCCTTCTATCCCTCCACTATCCCTCACAATCCAAATACCAGACTAACATATCCACCGCTCGAATCACTGACAGAATTCCGACGACGAAAATATCGAGGTACAAAAATATCGACACAAAAATATCGTTGTCCAGAATATCGAAGTCCTATCTAGATAATGGTAAGTACAAAAATATCGACACAAAAATATCGTTGTTAAAAATATCGTTTTTAAAAATATCATTTTTTTTAAGTGTTTAAAAAACAAGGTAAAATAAAGGAAATAATACATATAATTAAAAAAAACATAGTTAGAATTATTAGAAAATGTTTAAAATTATAAGTAATACATATAATGTAAAAATAAATTAAACGTACATATATAGGAGAAGTGTGGCTCAATGGTTAGAGCGGCAGACCCTGATGCAGAGATCTGGCCCGGGACCAGGGTTCAATTCCCGCCTCGGCGGGTCTTGGGCTCAATTTCCTCGGACCTGATAATTCTCGCCTCGGTGCCTATTCTAATCATGGGTCCAACTCTGGGCAATAGCTTGCTTAATCTCCACAACGGCCCCAACAGTGCTGGGATGTCTGGCTTCACCCTGGGGGTGCCCAGGAGTGGACATTTCACAGGGAAAAGCCAGGAAGGGTTCCACAGCGGTATGCGTACAGCGCCTGGACACCCCTTTGGGGTTATGGGTGCGCTTTACAAGTACAAATTTCATTTCATATATATAATATATACATTTACTTAATAATATTGATAAAAAATTATTTTAATAAATTGTTATAAACATATTAAAAATTATAAATACATATATATACACATACAGCAATAACATAAAAATAAAAATAAAATATATATATAATAAATTAAAATATAAAAATAATTTTAATCTTTTTAAAATACAGTTTACACTACATTAACTGAAACGGTAAAGAAAATGTTGGATAGCGGAGGGGATAAAATTACTATTCCCACTCCAGAGAGTGCAACAGTAGGGAAAGTGTTGGATAGCATAGGGGTAAAAATTACTATTCCCACTCCAGTGAGTGCAACAGTAGGGAAAGTGTTGGATAGCGAAGGGTAAAAAATTACTATTCCCACTCCAGTGAGTGCAACAATAGGGAAAGTGTTGGATAGCGTAGGGGTAAAAATTACTATTCCCACTCCAGAGAGTGCAACAGTAGGGAAAGTGTTGGATAGCGGAGGGGTAAAAATTACTAATCCCACTCCAGTGAGTACAACAGTAGGGAAAGTGTTGGATAGCGTAGGGGAATAATTTACTATTCCAACTCCAGGGAGTGGAACAGTAGGGAAAGTGTTGGATAGCGGAGGGGAATAATTTACTATTCCAACTCCAGGGAGTGCAACAGTAGGGAAAGTGTTGGATAGCGGAGGGGTAAAAATTACTATTCCCACTCCAGTGAGTGCAACAGTAGGGAAAGTGTTGGATAGCAGAGGGGTAAAAATTACTATTCCCACTCCAGCAAGTGGAACAGTAGCGAAAGTGCTGGATAGCGGAGGGGAAACATTTACTATTCCCACTCCAGCAAGTGCAACAGTAGGGAAAGTGTTGGATAGCGGAGGGGAATAATTTACTATTCCAACTCCAGGGAGTGCAACAGGGAAAGTGTTGGATAGCGGAGGGGCAAAAATTAGTATTCCCACTCCAGCAAGTGCAACAGTAGGGAAAGTGATGGGTAGCAGAAGGGAATCATTTACTATTCCCACTCCAGCAATTGCAACAGTAGGCAAAGTGTTGGATAGCGGAGGGGTAAAAATTACTATTCCCACTCCAGCAAGTGCAACAGTAGGGAAAGTGTTGGATAGCGGAGGGGAATAAGTTACTATTCCCACTCCAGTGAGTGCAACAGTAGGGAAAGTGTTGGATAGCGTAGGGGTAAAAATTACTATTCCCACTCCAGAGAGTGCAACAGTAGGGAAAGTGTTGGGTAGTAGAGGGGTAAAAATTACTATTCCCACTCCAGCAAGTGTAACAGTAGGGAAAGTGCTGGATAGCGGAGGGGAATAATTCCCACTCCAGCAAATTAATTAGCATTAATTAACAAACTATTAATTAATTAAAAATAATTTACCTCACACCGTTTTCCCATATAAATTACACCCCCAATACCGTAAAACATGACACAATTAACATCATTAATTAACAATTAATTACTCAACTAATAACAATTAACAAGCAATTTATAAACAATTATTAATAAATTAATTCACACAATTAACACTATAAAACAACATTAAATAAATATTTTATAAAAAATATTTAAAAATGTATTAAAATCAAATTACTTCCCACCCTACTCCCCTATCAACCCACAAACTGCTGCTAAAAAAGTGACACAATTAACACAATTAACAATAAATAAATAAAAATTAATAACCAATCAATTAATACCTAATTAATAATAAATTATTTACCTCAGTTAAGATTATAAAATATTAAATACATAAATATTGATTAATAAAAATATTTATTAATTAATTATAATTAAATTACTTCCCACACTATTCCCCTATAAACCCACAACCCACCCCAAAAAACATAACACAATTAACATAATTATCAATTAATTAATTAATAATTAATAACCAATTAATAATTAATTAATAAAAGATTATTTATAAATACAAATAAATAACAATTAATAATGACCTTATTAAAATCAAATTACTTCCCACCCTACTTCCCTATAAACCCACAACCCGCTCCCAAAATATTAAACAATTAACATAATTATCAATTAATTAATAAAAATTAGTAACCAATTAATAATTAATTAATGTAATAATTATTTAAAAATACTAATAAATAACAATTATTAATTACCTTATTATAATTAAATTACTTCCCACCCTATTCCCCTATAAACCCACAACCCGCATAATACATACTAAAATACATCACACTAATATAAAAATCAATATTATAAACAACGATATTTTTACTAACGATATTACTGACTTCGATATTAACAAAAACGATATTTCTTACCTTGCTGTCGATATTTTGGACCAAGATATTCTTGCAGTCGATATTCTTGCACTACGATATTTACAACTCGATATTATTGTAGGTCGACATTAACAACTCGATATTCTGTCTGTGCACTCCACCGCTCAAATTACTTTCATATTTCACTGTACTGAATCACCACTAATCCTTTATGGGTTCAGGAGTAGCGTGCTACTCGCCAAAAAAAGCGCTTCAACGCCTCGTCAGGGGTAATAAGCGCTATATAAGTGCAATTACAATACAATACAATAACAATGCTCTCTCACATGCATTTCTGCATGCAGCTCTTTGATGACAGTTCATATGTCACTATTCATAGCGCACTGTTGTATATTAGGATTTTAATTTTTAAACTGCAATTAACAAAAGAATCTCTCTGACAAAAGCAGTAACACACTAACCTATTTGCATTTTATGCACTTTGTGATCTGCATGGTACACCTGCTTTACAGCAGACATTTTAACCCTCTGAGCTAGTTTATGATGAGCCAAAAGTTTCACTAGACAAAACTCTCATCCCTCTCCAGCAGCTCCATTAACCACCAGAGTTATTTTTACACTTTTATTGTTGCCAGACAATTGCTGGAGGCGAGGAACGCATCAGCAGGTGCTTTTAAATCCATTACATATATTAAAAAACAGTGCCCCACCGAAGTCAGCGCTCAGTGCTTTGGCACCAGCCGCACTGCCCTAGAGCTGGCCCTGCCAGAGTACGACCATGCCAGGAGCAGGAAGGTGGCACTCTCTGTCCTGCAACACGCAGGCACTCCCATTCTACCCACGTACATTCTGTTTATCTTAATCTGGGTTAGGTACGAGATGGGGATAGTTAAAACGCATCAGCTTAAATCTCACATTGCAAACACCTCCGTAGTACAAATGCAGTGAGGAGAGACAGTGTGGCCTGATAGGAAATAAATCCGCAACTCAGTAATCCTGAGCTTCCTTAATTTTCTAAGGGGCATATTTACAAGGCCCTTGCCCCACTGGTGCATCCCTTTTTGTGACGCACCGGCGGCACAGTGTGGTGCTCCATATTTACAACGACACATAAAGCCACCTTGCGTGGCTTTTCGTGTCCTTGTAAATACGGACCCTTTTCACGCAGCACTTTGTGTGAAAGGGGCGTTCCATGGGTGTTCCCACACAACACCCATGGATTCTGCTGCATTACCAGATCTATAATGTTTTGTAAACCTGGGAATGTGTCAGAATGCTACGCATCCCCAGGGGAGGCGTAAGATCGCCACGAAGAGAAATACTTTTATTTCTCCTCGTTTTTTCCTCTTTCTATGTGTGCTGAAAACACCTCTAGTGATTGTATTTATGGAGTAAGGTGTCCCTTCCTGCAGAAAAACAATCATCCCCGCAACACAGGCACTCTTGCACCATGGTCCAAGGGTTCCTGCGTTGGCGCATGGCATCCAATTGTACTCCAGCGCAGGGGAGAGCTCAGGGAAACGTCATATTGTTGTACATATGACGTGTCCCTGTGCTTCGGAAGTAACTCAGCACGGCACAGCCAAACGGCTTGTGGCACCGCACTGCATTACTTCCTTGTAAATATGACCCTAAATGTTTGATTGCTTAGTGGAGTGGTTAAAGGTCACGCAAATAGATGCCTCCAGTTACTGCAGACATTTTAAAGTAGAGAATAAACAATCCCTTTCTAGTGAAGATGTTAACTAGGGTCTCTGCTTTAAATCTGCAAAACACGCCATAATCCATGAATGTTTGGAAACCACCGAGGAAACCGTACCATCTTCTGCCCTTGTCCACAGTGATAAACATGTGACTTAAAGCTCCGAGGTTGAACATAGCCACATTAAACCAATTCAGTTAGGCCATTTATAACTCTCAAGCTATTGTATATGCCTCAGTTAAATCATGCCTTTCTTGCAGAGCTGAGTTTTTGCAGCTCTGGCCAGCAGCCCAGCTTTCCACGTGCCCCGCCATCTGCAGTTATGAATCTTTGGTCCCTATAGAGCTGGAACAAGAATCGCTCATTTTTTCACTTCTACATATCTATTTATTTTGAAGTAGCAAAACTAAAGCAAATTCTACAAAGCAAGAAAAGAAGTGAAAGAAGTTAAAGTTGAGATAAATAATATTAAAAGGTACATTGATATGTACGTGAGGGGACAAGGAAATATATGTCATGTTTTTTAAAATGCATATGCTTGTATAGGGATATCTAGGAATTATAATTAGTAGTATAAATATTCATCATTCTGAGCTTCTTGTCTCAATGATCCTCCATTAATCTCCTTTCCCTACACTATTGGTACTTCCTTGCACCTTGTAACGTGTAAGATAATGTAAAATCATGAAGAGTAGAAAACAAAAAGCACCGAAAACAAACTGAAGTAAATGTAAATATGACGTACAATACATTGTATGCTGAGTGGGTGTGCCTGGGTATTCTCTGACCAGATTTTAATTTCGGCTTCGCGAGATAGGGTATTTTAATGGCTGTAAAAGGAGTTGTCTGCTTTCATATAACTCTAACTGTAGGGTGAGTCTGCCCAGCTCAGTTTTAAGCTGCTGTCATGTTCATGGTACAGGTTGCAGAAAAAATGCTCTCCATGTGCACATTGTTAATGTGGCGCAAGGACAGGGATTAGAAGTTGGCCACATTTCTATCCTTTGAGTGTTATCCTTGCTTCGTAGAAAGTGCTTGGGTTTACTGGACATAAAAGTAAACCTTCAACCATCCACCCTCCACCTAAGTAAATGCACACTACAACAATTCAACCTGTCCCTGCCCACAACATGATCAGCTGGTGTTATATGGGGTTATCTGGCCCTTAGATACATTGTCAACATTGCTAAGTTAGCATGAGTTTTGCTTGCCCTATGCTGCTGCTTTTGCGCACACCTCTGCTAAAGTTTGTTTTCGCGACACTTTGCCTCTGCCCTGTACATGATAACAGATTGTTTTTCACGTTCTCAGCTTTCCCTTCAATTCTGTCTGAACAGAATGTGCAAGGTCGGTCAACAATGTCTCTTGTTATTCTGTTCTGGTCAGTCCCTATTACCTCGACAAAACATGTTACCAACAGCTGCAATATGGAAGAATCGAGCTTTGATATGGCATTGTTGCATGTTTTTGAAACACACTCGAAGAAAGCCGTTCCATGGAGCTGAGCTCTGCTGTTCCTATGATGTAAACCTTTGCGTTTAGGCTTTCAGGTAGGGGGTCTGCTAATAATGCCTAGAGATCTTCTGTTATATAACTTAACTTCTTACTACCAAGGGGAGGGTGATTAGGCCCAGTTATTTTGCCTTTTTCACAGTCTTTATAAAATGACGACTCCTTTTGTATTCTATGGTATTGTAACAATGCTAATGATGCTTGCCTTATGCATTTTGCTGCTGGTTGTGGTTCGCATACTGTTTTATGAATCACTATAGTCAAAATAAACATTTTGAACTTATTTAGTGACTCTGATTATTCTTATTGTGGACAAGTACGTGAGAGCGAAAGATTGTCTTGTTCCCGCGACTCTGAGGTGAGTCGGGAGTGCTCATGTTCTGGGATGTCTAAACATTCGTAGCTTCTTGATATTTGTAGGAGACCGAATGAGACACTATTGCTAGTCGGTTGGGATTTTGGGTACTAAGGTGATAGGAGGCACACCCCTATTTACTGAGGTCCTGTTTTCTTGTGCATAGTTCTGTATATGAGCAGAATCCCCGCAACACTGGTGTTCCAGAGGATCCAGGCTTGCCTTAGATGGTTTTCTCATACAATTTACATACATGGGACACAAACCACATTATTCTTCAAAGCTTCGTGCCCCTCCTCCAGACATGTATATCCAGCTCTCTTATTGCCGTCCTTCCCTGGATGGCCCACCTTCCCCTATATTGAAGACATTACAAACAGAGGTCCTATACTTCCTCCTGTACAACCAAGTCTCTTCCTAGTTCTCCCAACTTCCTGCTGACACCTCGACTTTCACTTCATTTTCTAGAAACCTTGATGTTCTTTTTGGCCCTCTTTGTGGATGATGCCTTCATTACGACTACAACTGCTGCAGCAAGGTATCATATTCTAAATATATGAAAGATCCACCAATTTATCCCTTTTAGAAATTGATTGATCGGGGGGGCGTGGCTAGCGCCCGAGGAAGATGGCGGCACTCCTGTGACTCGCCTGAGGTGACGGGGCTTTCGGAGGGATTTTCTGGCAGTATCCGAGTCCTGAAGGTCGGCAAGTGACATAAATCAGGAGCGGAATGTAAGCGCTTCCAAATGGATACATTTCCGTCTCCTTTTAAGCAACTCTGGTCATTTTACAAGCATTTTGCCTGAAGCCGGGCCATACACATAATTACTTCAGTGTGGCTCGCGCGCTGAGGGAACCGTTTCTCTCACGTGTAGGAACTTCACAGGCAGCATAAGATTTACTGGTGCCAGCTAATTATCCCAACAGCAAACAAAGCTTCAAATCGAACTCTGTAGTGAGTTATTGCTTCGCTTCGGTGCACAATGCCCTTTCTGTGAACCCTGGCATTTCCTGACTGAATACAATGAGAGTGGTTAATTTAAAGCAGCTTGCACGTTGTGGAGATTGTTTTCACCGCTTGCTGTGATACTTCAAAAGGGGGTAATGTCTTCCTCATCTACCGGTCTCAACTTACTGTTTACTGATGATATGAACCTGGGAGTTATGCAGAAAAGTGATTTCTGACTTTATCTTCAAGTGCTTGCTTCCTGTATTTTCTGCATTAATATGTTTTAAAATAAGCATCTCAACTTCCTCACCTTTATATAGCCAGTCTGCCTATGTGGAACCATTTGCACTGATCCGGTGCTTTTCTCAGAGAATGCAAAGTCATAGGAACACACCATGGAGTTCTTTATTCAAAATGGGCTTCTTTGTCTATGGTGTTAAATCAAGAGTATTATACTGCTGTTCTGTGGTGGCAACGCATCTGTAATGTCTTTTGGTGACTTATCTTCATACATTTTCATCTTTTAAAGCGTACAGTCATTATTCTTATGTTTGACCTCATGTTTACTGGCCAATTCAGGTGCTGCGATATCCAGCCATACGCCAATTGCATGTAAAGCCCATTGCAGTGTATCCTCTGCATTATCTCTTGGTGGTACTGCGCACTTTCATTATACCTTGCAGTTTGACATAATTTTTTCTGTGTAGATTTCAATTTTTCTAGTGC
This sequence comes from Calotriton arnoldi, assembly GCA_963921515.1. Taxonomy (NCBI): domain Eukaryota; kingdom Metazoa; phylum Chordata; class Amphibia; order Caudata; family Salamandridae; genus Calotriton; species Calotriton arnoldi. The sequence goes on from CAWUFW010004877.1 coordinate 572,603, forward strand.
ATGGGTAGATTAAAAAAAGAATCCACACTGCAACTACTTTCGCGTCGCAGATTTATTGTTCACTCAAAGCCACGTGTGAAATCTACTGAAATGGAGGATTCCCACTTACCAACACCCAAAATGGTTGCTTCTTCAGCTATGGGCAATGCCACCTCTTCTCTTACTAAAGCATCAACCAAGCGTCTTAAGCAAAATCCACCTTCTCCACCGAAGCCAGTCACGCCCGTCTCCATGGACCTTCTTCTGGAAGAAATTCGAGCTCTGAGACCATTTATTGAGGAGACAAATTCTAAAATTCAAATTCTAACTAACGGCTGGGAAAAACTGGAAGGAAGAGTCACCAAGGTCGAACAAAATGTTGAGACTCTAAATGCATCTTACAATAAAGTAGACATGTTTCATTCCCAAATTACAGCCTTGCAAAAACAGGTCGAAAACCTTGAAAATAGGAACAGGCATAACAATCTTCGCATTTATGGATTATCAGAAGGCGTGGAGGGGTCGGACCCTATCTCTTTCTTTCAAAAGTTTTTGCCGTCAATTCTAAATCTACCGGAGGACATTAACCTCAACATACAACGTGCTCATAGGTTAGGCCCACTGAATTCAATGGCCTCAGGTACGAAAAGGCCAAGAGGAGTCATACTGTATTTCCTTGAGTATACGGATCTCCTAAAGGTGTTATCCGCAGCTAGACTTTTGAAGCGTATTTCATTCTCCGGACACCAACTGTTCTTCTCACAAGACTATGCCAAAGCCACAGCGGATAGACGCAAAGAGTTCCTTGCTATGCGTCCAGCGTTGCGTTCGATTGGAGCACGCTTCGGATTATTCCACCCTTGCCAGTTTAAAGTTACTCTCAACAACAATACAATGACCTACGAAGACCCAATAAAGCTGAAGAGTTTCCTCAATACACAATGCCCAGAAAAGATGGACATTCCCAGTACACGTTTTAAGTAACTTGTCTTCTGCTATACATTTGAATAGAGACTGGGTTCTCAGTGTGTTGTTTCACTTGTAGAAGTCATCATAGACTTGGCCATGATATAATGGTTTGCTTGTTCTCATTAACGTTATATATATATTTTTTTTATTTCAGGTTACGAACTTATAATGTTTGATATCACATTATCTTATGGCATGACTCACCCTGTTTGTATTATCCATTTTTCTTTTGTCTTCTTTGTTTGTCTCCTCTGTTTCTTGTCACACAGGACCTAACCTCATGTGCTTGACCTGATAGTTTTGTACACCGTTCACATCCCGAAGTCTTCCCCGCCTACCTCATGGAGTCCGGGTGCGTCATCGTTCCATGTGGTTTCTCCCCCCACCCTTCCATTGTTTTGTCTTCTATATAGGTATGATCCTCTTTCTTTATCTCCTTTTCACAGCCCTCACTCTTTCTATTTTACTCCTTCTTTTCTCTTTCTTCCACAAAGGTTTCTATCATATGGTTCTTTCTCTAATCTTGTCTAATTCTCTTCTTTATCCTTCTTACCTTTCCAGGTTTACTCAATTAGTTCTAACGTTCATTATTCTTCTATTGAGTATATTTTTTGCTCCAATGTTCTTTATTGGTCTCATTGTTGGTTGCTTCGCAGATATTACAGTCCATAGTACACAGGATTTTACAAGTTCACTTATGATCTCATTATTTTCAGCTCACATATGTTATTGAAAATTGTCACATGGAATGTCAGGGGTTTAGGCTCCCCCATCAAGCGACAAAGAGTCTTGTCCCATCTCTCTAAAATGGATGTCAACATTGCGTTACTGCAAGAATCACACCTCACTGAAGGAGAATCACTTAAACTTAAAAGAAACTGGGTTGGTGAAGTCTTTTTCTCGCCTGGGGATGGCAAACGGAACGGGGTTATCACTCTTTGTCATAAAGCACTGAATGTTAAGCTGGTCTCTCAAGAATCTGACACAGAAGGTAGATGGATACTTACTAACCTTTTGGTGGGAAAAACCCCTCTGTCTTTGCTCAACGTTTATGCCCCCACCAATGGAGACGTCACATTTTGGGCTCGTATCTCTCAGCTATTGCTCACAAACCCGTCAGAAAACTTTATTCTTGCAGGCAATTGTAATCAAGTGATGGACCCATTTATCGATAGGAATTCTAAATCCCCCTTTATCTCAAATACACCACATAAAGCTTTCACACGAACTGTTCAACAGAGGAACCTGTTAGACTCATGGCGCCTTTGCAACCCATCTTTAAGAGAATACTCCTTTTTCTCTCCCCCGCATCAAACACAATCCCGGATAGACCTTATTTTTATTTCACATAACATCTCCCAATCCCTTCGTTTTGCTGACATAGGTCCTATTCTTATTTCAGACCATGCACCTGTCTCGATTCAATTAGATATATTAAATCAACCTACTTTGTCCAAAAAATGGCGCTTCAATAATTCTCTACTCCTTGACCCTAATTTTAATTCATCCTTTGTATCTTTCGCTCAAGAGTTTTTTCATATTAATATGACAAATGATGTTTCCTTTCACACAGTGTGGGATGCCTTTAAGGCTACGGCCCGAGATGTCATCATTAGATTTGTATCCAATAAACGAAAAGCTTCCCATGCACTACATATTACACTTCTTGCTAAAATCAAAAACTTGAACACTCCTTCCATACGTCCAAATCGAAAGACTCCCTTAAAGATCTCATCAATGCAAAAATCGCCTTCAATGAATCCACCACTGAGCAGGCCTCCCTTTACTTACTAAAATCCTCAGCAAAGTATTATGGTGGCCAAAACAAATCGGGCAAACTCCTGGCCAATTATCTAAAGATAAAAAAACAGATGCTTCATATCGACTCCATTATAGACGAAAGCCAAATAACGAAACTCAGAGACTCTGAAATTCTTCAAGAATTCGTACATTTTTATCAGTCCCTCTATACACCGGAGGACACACCCTCAGATACAGATATATCCCAATATTTCTCCACCATTCAAAAACACACTAATCCCCAATTAGATCTGACTTCTTTGGAAACGGACCTTACACAAGCAGAATTGTTAAATGCTTTGAAAACTCTTAAAAAAGACAAGGCCCCAGGCCCAGACGGCTTTACAGTGGAGTTTTATTCACATTTCGCTCATTTATTACTTCCACACTTGCATACTCTTCTCTCCTCCTTCATCGCCTCCCGTAACTCCACCGGTTCCTTCTCCGAAGCCTTGATATGTCTGATTCCAAAGACAGATAAGGATCTCCGCTACTGTAAGAACTATAGACCCATATCTTTGGTTAATGTAGACTACAACATTTTTTCAAAAGCACTTGCCCTAAGATTAGAACCACATCTTCCCACGTTGCTTGGAAAGGAACAATCAGGATTTGTCAAAGGTCGAAATATTACTGATAATACACGTCTATTCTTTGACATTTTAACTAAATCATCACATTCTTCGGATTCCTTGGCAGCAATCGCGTTAGATGCAGAAAAAGCTTTCGATCGGATATACTGGCCTTTCATTTTCCATGCTCTCAAATGGTTTGGATTCGGTCCGAAAATCGTATCTTTAATTGCCCTACTCTACTCTGCACCCAAAGCTACCATTTCCACCAATGGCCTTATTTCTCCATATTTCAACCTTAACCGTGGAGTACGCCAAGGATGTCCCTTGTCCCCCTTTCTTTTTAATTTGGCTTTAGAACCTTTCTTGTCAAGAATACGCCAAAATCACTTAATCACAGGTTTTACGTCAGGCCCTCAACAAATTAAATTAGCAGCATACACTGACGACATTCTAGTCTTTCTCTCCCAACCACAATCATCCCTCACAGCCTTAATGGGAGAGGTGGAAGCATACGGTCTGGTATCGGGCTATAAACTGAATAGAGGGAAATGTGAGATATTACCCTTAACCAAATACACCTTTAAAGATGATTTTAAAATCTCTAATTTTACCTGGAGTCCTAAACATATAAAATATCTCGGCATCTGGTTCTCTCCTTCTATCAAGACATCTATCTCTTTAAACATAGACAAATGCTCTGCCAAACTTAAAACATTGGTTGCAGGTTGGCATCCCCTTCATCTCTCTTGGTGGGGCCGCCTCGACACAATCAAAATGATGCTCACTCCGATTGTTTTATATATCCTATCCAACATTTCCTTACCAATTCCGTCTAAATTTTTTCAGAAGATGAATTCCATTTTGACCTCCTTTTTATGGAATGCTAAAAAACCAAGGATGGCGTTACAGAAATTAGTGAGACTAAAATCTGAGGGTGGAGTCAACTTTCCCCACTTCTCTAATTATCACAAAGCCTTTCAACTACGTCAGTTAACAAACTGGACCACTAATCAATCTGATGATAAACATCTCTGGGTAGATCTTGAGACCTCATTCTTAGCTCCTTTCTCATTTCAGGAATACCTATCCTTCACACGTAAACCCCAAAAACTCTCTAATCCCATAATTAAGCAATCTAGTAAATTATTATCCATTGCCCCCCATTTGGTTGTACATACTTTAGACACCTTTCTCAATTCTACAATCTGGAATAACAAATACATCCTTCTTAAAAGAAAACCTATATACTGGAAGAGTTGGAGGAATAAGGGCTTGCTCTGGGTTCATCAATTTTTTCATCAGGGCTCACCTATTACATTTACTCAATTACAAATCATATATCACATACCTTCTTCCTTTAAACCCAAATTTCTGACTCTGCAAAAAGCAATACTTGATACTTACACTAAACTCAAATCTTCACCTCCCTCACCCTCCCAACCCCTCTTCCCCTGGCATAATCTTCTGTTCATAACCCCCAAAGCATCCACCATTTGTTCCCGTTTAATGGCAACCCCCGAGACTCGCGATAAAACCAAAGTAGAACTCTTATGGGAATCTGATTTGGGAACGAATTGGCCTATTTCTCTTTGGAACAGAATTTGGACAAAAATCAGGAAATCATCTAGGGCAGCTAGCACAATACAAACAATTTTCTTCATATACAACCGATTGTTTTTTACTCCTGTACACTTAAACAAAATACACAACACAAACCCTAACACTTGCTGGACATGCTCCCAGACTGACGCAGATCTCCGTCATATGCTATTTACTTGTCCCCATGTTTTCACATTCTGGAAACAGGTCTGGCACCAAATCAACAATATTTTTCACACCACAGTTCCCCTTTCCTTTACAAACATTTTCCTAGGCAGTCTAGCACCGGAATGGGAAGGAGATCAGCTTCAATCTCAGCTACCACTGATTGACTTGCTAATAGCGGTAGCTTTCCAGCAAATATCAAAGAATTGGAAAGACTCCTCTAAACTGTCTTATTTAGCATGGTGGTATGCTGTATGTCACAACCATCGCCTCAACACAGCACTTGTTCATCCTATATCTCTTGCTACAAAACGATTACACCTATGGGACCCTTTCATACAATTTCTAGGGAACACTGGAGAGAAGACTTCCTTACCTGACCTCTCACAACAAGAGGTCTCCAAGCCCCCCTGACTTCCTATTACTTATCTACAATTATGCTTAATTTATCATTTCCCATAATGTTTCTTCTTTTTCAGATTATGTGAACTTGATATGTATTGCTATTACATTTCTTATGTACCTGTGATCGCATTCATACCTCCTTCTCTAATATCTTTTCACTACTTTACGGAGTAAAGTATATCATTATTGCTTTTTGTCATAACTTCCTGTTTCTGTATATCAACAAATGATTGTTTAGACGAAGCATGTTCTCTGTATGATCATATTAATATTTTCAATAAACCTTTCTTTGAACTCAAAAAGAAATTGATTGATCGACACACTTATCCTCAGCAAGTAGGACTGCTGCAGGAGTCTATTAGTGGGTCTTCCCCATTAGGCTCCCCATTTGACAAAGTCTCATCCTGGACCTGCTGAACCTTTTATATTTTTTCTAAGATTACCTCTGCTTATCATCCCCTGATTATTATCGTTGGATGCTGGATAGTCTGATAGAATTCAACCTGCAACTTCAGTTCTGCCAATAAGCACCTCCTAACATAACTCAATGTGCCTCACACAGAATTGACATTTAGTTCCTTTTACCTCTTCACAGAGCGTACTTTCATTTGTTATTAGTGCTAGCCTTTCACAGCAGGTGTTAAAACGTACTCCTACTGTGGCCAAGAAATGCAACTATGCAAATATGTTAAAATGGAAAGGCAACTGCCCTTGACGCTATATTGATGCATCTGCTTTACTTTGTAATGTACTTTGCTTCTACAGTCAATTCCACACAACAGTGCTCCAAATCCTGTCTATAATCAAGTTCACTTGTCTACGTAAATGATCATGTCTCACTTATGTTTTCTATACTGCAAACATTGTTTACCTACAAACCATTTCTGAAAAATAAATACTAAATAAAATGTGCTCTATGTACACATTGTTATGTGCCTAAGGTAGTGTTTGATTGTCCTTTGGGGCTGGACTAGAGCCTGTCTATTGTATCCAAGGTCTCATCACACCCTGTAGAAAAGAGATCTTCACATGTCCCCTGGGTGAAGAACTTTGAAATGTTGTTTGTCCTATATGTAACCTTTAGGAAATTTGGATTTTGATGTATTTAATGACTAAATAATGAGCTCCAGGTCTTCAGTAAGTAACATATGATGTTGGTTGATATCTTGTTTTATTCTGTGGTATAATTTCACAGGACGTGCCCTACAAACTACATCAGATCTTAATCATTTTAGTACAGCTAGTTGACAATATATAATGTTAATTTATTTCACTTTTGTTTTTCCTGCAGATTCAATATGCTTCTCCTGGACTTTTCTCCTCCATGGTCTGATGGAAGCGGTTGCACTTGTATTCATTTACCTGTTTGTTCCTGAAACTAAAGGACAGTTGTAGGAAGCTGGCTCTGTATAGACTTTACCAAAGTAAGGTATAATGTGCACAGAGTCCAGTGGATCCCCAGAGACTTTACAGAGGCTAAAGTAGATAATACCTTACTCTCTTTTGTGGTAGTGTGGTTGAGCAGTCAGGCTTGTCAGAGGGTTGAGTTAAGCATTGGTTGTACACACTCAGACAAGAAATGATTAAACACACTCAAAGACTTAGGGGCCGATTCCGATTCCGGCCGGAAATCTCTCCGACCGAGCCGGACCCGGAGAGAATTCCGACCGAATCGGACCCTAGCAGTCCGACCGGACGAGTACGATGCATTCGCATGCTATCGGACTCGAGTCGGTCGGACTCCCATTGAAGTCAATGGGAGCCGGTCGTACAACGCGTACGCGGGCTCCCATTGACTCAATGGGTGCGAGGCGGACAAGGGCGCCCCCTACAGCGTGTACGCGTCCATGCGCATCGCGGCGTACATGCACAGGTAGGGGGACCCATGGGTCCCCCCTGTGTGCGACTCGCGCGCCTACGCGTACAGGGGGGTCCAACGCGGACCCCCAAAGTCCGGCTCCGACAGCTTTTTCGAGCCGGACGGCGCGAGTCGGTCGGACTGCTTGCGGTGCGCATCGTACTTACCCGGCCGGGAAACGTCTCTGTTAGAATTGGGGGTCTCTAGTTGGCACAGGTAGGTACTTGTGACAAATAGGGACCCTCGCCTCTAGTCAGGGTAAAGGGGTACACTCCTAAAATAACCCCTGCTCACCCCCTTGGTAGCTTGGCACGAGCAGACAGGCTTATCTCAGAGGCAGTGTGTAAAGCATTTGTGAACACATACAGTAATCTAGTGACACACTACAGATGGACACCACACAAGGTTTTATATCAAAAATAAGTATTCTTTATATAGTTTTAACACAAGACCATAAACGACAAAAATCCACAATACTGTACTTAAAATGGTAGGTTTAGCTTAGTTCAGTTCAGTTCTTAAGATGCGACACTTTAAGTCAATGTACCTTACGATGCGGGACGCTTCCACAACAAGCAATGTTGCAGCGATGGAAATGCGACAAAGTTCTGGTGCAAAGAAATAAAGACGTCAAGTTCTTCCTGATGCGGCACGCTTCTCCGAGGTTGCGAGAAGTCTCGACTCAATGCGTCAGCTACAGCGGCGACACCCTTGTTCAGCGATGCGACGACAGCGGCTTTGGCGGCGACCCTCTTCTCCGACGTTGCGAGACGCTTCCGCTCGATGCGACAACTGCAGCGGCGACACCCTTGTTTCGTGATGCGACGGCAGCAGCTCCGACGGCGGCACGCTTCTCCGTGGATGCGAGGCGCTTCTCTTGATGCGGTGCAATGCGACAGCTACAGCGGCGACACCCTCCTTCGGAGTTGCGACGGCAGCGGCTGCGACGGCGACACGCTTCTTCCTCGATGCGAGACTCTTCTCTTGATGCGGTGCAATGCGACAGCTACAGCGGCGACACCCTCCTTCGGAGTTGCGACGGCAGCAGCAGCGACGGCGACACGCTTCCTCTTCGTTGCGGGACGCTTCTCTCGATGCGGTGCAATACGACAGCTACAGCGGCGACACCCTCCTTCGGAGTTGCGACGGCAGCAGCAGCGACGGCGACACGCTTCTTCCTCTTGAGTCGCGCTTCCAGCTCCTTGCGACACGCAGTCCCTTCAGAAGGCCCAAAACAGCAGCAGGCACTTCCAAAGGATTCTTGGGGAGCTGGTGGTTGAAGTCTGTTGTCCCTGAGACTTCAGCAGGAGGCAAGCTCTTTTCTCAAGCCCTTGGAGATACTTTACAAGTTGAATAAAAGTGCACACAAAGTCCTTTCTCCTTCCTTTGGCAGTCAGGCAACCACTGCAGGCAGATCCCTCTAGCTTAGGGATAGTCTTCTCCTCAGTTCCTTCTTGGTTCCGCTCCTCAGCAAAGGTTTCTTCTTGTTTTCCCAAAGTGATCTAATTTCCTAGGGGTCTGGGTCCCCTTTTATACACAGTTTTCCTTTGTTCTCTGAAGGCAGAGAGGCCTCTGCCCAGCCCAAAACCAGTTCTGGTCAGTCCTGGAGCACTTTGTTTTTCTGTCTCCTTCTTTCCTTTCAGAATGTGGGGCAGGGTGCTCAGCCGCCCGGCAGGAGGTGGAGCCAGCATTGTGGAAGGCAGGCACAGCCCTATTCAGACCCAGGTGCAACTCCTCCCTCCACTCTGGATGCAGATCTTTCTATTCAGCCCTGTGCTGACTCACCCTGTCTCCTGTAGCCACCCCCAGCCCCTGTCACTCAATCTCCAGACAAGGAATACACAACCTAGCAGAGGCAGGCTTGGAAGTTTAGGCAAGAAAATACCCACTTTCTAAAGTGGTATTTTCAAACACAGAATGTTAAAACCAACTTCACTAAAAGATGTATTTTATCATTCTGAGTTCATGCATACTAAATTCGTTTTTCTACCATGTTCCCTGGGTCAGTTCTGACTATAAAGTGTAATAGTCAGTCTGCCCATTCTGGCCTATGGGGAGCAGGTAGCCTTGCAATAGTGAAAAACGAAAATGGCTGTAATTCACTATTAGGACATGCCACACACACCAGGGCATGTCCTACCTTATACTTACAATGCACCCTGCCCTAGGGCCTACTTTAGGGGTGACCAACATGCAGTAAAGGGAAGGTTTAGGGACTGGTAAGTGGGTGTACTCACCAAGTCGACATGGCAGCCCTAGGCTGCACACAGGCTCTGCGATGGCAGGCCTGAGACACATTTTACAAGCCGCTTCTGTGGGTGGCACAACCAGTGCTGCAAGCCCACCAGCGGCATTGGATTTACAAGCCCTGGGCACACTCAGTGCACTGTACTAGGGACTGACAAGTAAACCAATCATCCAATCATGGAGTCACTAATCCATCACACAATTTATAATGGGGAGAGCATATGCACTTTAGCACTGATCAGCAGTGGTAAAGTGCCCAGAGTCATAAAACAGCCAACAACAGGTCAGAAAAAATATAGGAGGAAGGCAAAAGTTTAGGGATGACCCTGCAAAAAGGGCCAAGTCCAACACAACCCCCTTCCAGCCAAAACGCAGGGTAGACCAATCACTACCTTGATGGGCTTCCCTGCTTTGGGCGATAGAACCTGGACCTGGCCCGCAACAGCAGGGGCATACTCCAGTTCTACGCCAATCTGAACCTATTGGAATCCCTCTGTCCATACTCTCAGGGCCCACCAAGCTAATCCATGGGGAACCCTTCTCCTCACCTGTGGACCCCACCTGTGCAGCACCTAACCTTAACTGGCTCACAGGTGTGTCCCAACAGACAGACAGCAAGCCACAGTGGCCACTGACAGTGGTCAGGGATGAGACCCAGGCCTTATGCCTCTCAGGGCTCTCAAACCTCTGTGGCGTCAGAGAGCGGGGGGCAGTAGCCCCAGGTGCTTGGCACCCTTTGTCCACTCTCCCTCCTGTCAGGTCAGGTATGACATCCTGGCGCTGACCCACCAGCCCCGGGCCTATACCCGGCGGCTGGACTGGAGACTGGGGTGGGCTTTCCCACACCCGGTCCTCCTCCTTGGGGCTCTGTACCCTCCCACCTGGAGCGGTACCTCTTCCAGAATTGTCAGGGCACCTGCGGCAGGTGTCCTGCACAATCCGCCCACCAGTTCAGGGGTTCTATCCTGCAACTGGGATCCCAGCATAGGGTCTGTACCCTTAGACTGGGCAGAGGCCAGGAGTGAGGCTGTCCTCTCCCCGCCCCCTTACTGGGGTCCTGCACCCTCCCACCTGGAGCGGTGCCCCCAGAAGACAAACTGGTAGGGGCACTGTTAGCAGCTGCCCCTTCCTCCAGGTCAGGGGGACACCCTGAATCTGGCCCTCCAACCCAGGGTCTGTACCCTTAGGCTGGACCTGTGCCTGGCAACCCAGGACTTCCGGGAGGGTACACCAACCCCCCCAAGGGGAACACACTCCTCTAGAGTTGTGTAAGAACCTGCCTGGCACACCAGGACTTCCTGGGGAGCACGCATGCCCCCCCAGAGGGTAACACATCTCTCAGGTGTTGTGTGACAGTCTGCCTGGCGCAGATCTCCTGACCCCTGTCCATCTGACAGCGCGTGAAGATCCCCCAGGACAGAAGTGGTGTCACCATGGTCATTCACTGGTGACTCAGCCCTTCTGGCTGGTCCCTGACCCACTGGTTCTTCCACTGGGGACTCTCTCCCCCTCTCACCCCTCACTCTGGACTTCTGCACCCTCCCAAGTGGAGCGGCACTGCCAGATACCAGAAACACTGGAGCTCCATTTACAGACGCTCCAGGTTCTCTAGACACTAGGAGATCCTCCTCAACAGGCGGCCCCTCAGGACAGCCTGGGCTCCCTACCTGGTGTTCCCTTAAAGAACCATCCAGGCTCTGAGACTGGGTTTCGGGCACCTTGGGACACGCAGCCCCACACTCACTCCTTCTCCACTGAGACAGGACGTGAGTCCCTACACCTCTCTCACTACAACAGGACCTAGCTGGGCTACTCTGAGCCACTTCCACCACGCTGGGTTGGAAGATACCTGAGCCACTCCCTTTAGGGTCACTCCCCAATGCCTCTTCAGACCCTCTGGAATCCACCAAAAGGTCTGTCTCCAATGTGAGCTCCCTGACGTCAGAGAACTCACGCTCCAACAGGTGTTGGCATAGCTCTGGAAAACAGGGACTTACAATATGCTCTCCCAAAATTGGATCACACAGTCCCTCACAGGGGTTAACCAAACTATCCTTCACCTCACCATCCAGTGCCTCGCACACGTACCCCACACCACTCTTCTGAGATTGGCAAGACAGTATCTGACTGTCTCTGTCACTCAACCCACACTCTTCTGGGCGGTCTTCACACTCACCCACCAGGACTTCAACCATGGGGGAACCCCTCTCCCTGTACCTCTCATCTAGAGTCAGTAGAGTGTCCCTCCCACCACTAGGACCATGAATCCCTGCGTCAGTTTCCCTACTCCTCTCAGGGACACTGCGCACTACTGGAGCTACCTCGTGTCCTTGAACCTCCTGGTGTATGTTAACCCCCTCCAAGTCAGGCGCCACATCTCTGGGTGTGTGCACTACTATCTCAGCACTGAATAACTTAATTTTGCTGCCACCATCTGAGCTGGACTCCACCTCAGCAAAGCTCACTTCCTGAGCTGCCCAAATTTCTTTTTCTTGGGCTAAGGCCCTCTGAGCCTCATCAAGCTCTCTCAGCTCTTCGTCAATTTCTCTCAGCTCCTGCTCATAAGCCAGAAGCCAGCTATCTGTTTCTCCCTCACTTCTAGGGAATTCCTCCTCCTCAGACTCAACTGGTAGTGTTGCCTTCCAGCTGGGTAACTCATACTGAAATAGGGATGCCTCTAGATCCTCCCTGGACCTTCTCTTCACAGGCAGCCCCCTTTCCTTGCAAAACACACGTAGTTCCTTCATTGTGTAGACAAACATGTGCCAGAAGTTGAGTTCCATTTTGCAACAACTAACCAGAGTCATGGTATAAAAAAATACCTTCAGGAGGACACCATAAAACAGAAAAACAGTATGTGGTTGCGTTTTGGTCTGCACTCACTAGTAGTGTTCACCAATCACTGTACATGAGTCACAAATGCAAGTCCAGAATCCTCACCGCTGCCCACCAATGTTAGAATTGGAGGTCTCTAGTTGGCACAGGTAGGTACTTGTGACAAATAGGGACCCTCGCCTCTAGTCAGGGTAAAGGGGTACACTCCTAAAATAACCCCTGCTCACCCCCTTGGTAGCTTGGCACGAGCAGACAGGCTTATCTCAGAGGCAGTGTGTAAAGCATTTGTGAACACATACAGTAATCTAGTGACACACTACAGATGGACACCACACAAGGTTTTATATCAAAAATAAGTATTCTTTATATAGTTTTAACACAAGACCATAAACGACAAAAATCCACAATACTGTACTTAAAATGGTAGGTTTAGCTTAGTTCAGTTCAGTTCTTAAGATGCGACACTTTAAGTCAATGTACCTTACGATGCGGGACGCTTCCACAACAAGCAATGTTGCAGCGATGGAAATGCGACAAAGTTCTGGTGCAAAGAAATAAAGACGTCAAGTTCTTCCTGATGCGGCACGCTTCTCCGAGGTTGCGAGAAGTCTCGACTCAATGCGTCAGCTACAGCGGCGACACCCTTGTTCAGCGATGCGACGACAGCGGCTTTGGCGGCGACCCTCTTCTCCGACGTTGCGAGACGCTTCCGCTCGATGCGACAACTGCAGCGGCGACACCCTTGTTTCGTGATGCGACGGCAGCAGCTCCGACGGCGGCACGCTTCTCCGTGGATGCGAGGCGCTTCTCTTGATGCGGTGCAATGCGACAGCTACAGCGGCGACACCCTCCTTCGGAGTTGCGACGGCAGCGGCTGCGACGGCGACACGCTTCTTCCTCGATGCGAGACTCTTCTCTTGATGCGGTGCAATGCGACAGCTACAGCGGCGACACCCTCCTTCGGAGTTGCGACGGCAGCAGCAGCGACGGCGACACGCTTCCTCTTCGTTGCGGGACGCTTCTCTCGATGCGGTGCAATACGACAGCTACAGCGGCGACACCCTCCTTCGGAGTTGCGACGGCAGCAGCAGCGACGGCGACACGCTTCTTCCTCTTGAGTCGCGCTTCCAGCTCCTTGCGACACGCAGTCCCTTCAGAAGGCCCAAAACAGCAGCAGGCACTTCCAAAGGATTCTTGGGGAGCTGGTGGTTGAAGTCTGTTGTCCCTGAGACTTCAGCAGGAGGCAAGCTCTTTTCTCAAGCCCTTGGAGATACTTTACAAGTTGAATAAAAGTGCACACAAAGTCCTTTCTCCTTCCTTTGGCAGTCAGGCAACCACTGCAGGCAGATCCCTCTAGCTTAGGGATAGTCTTCTCCTCAGTTCCTTCTTGGTTCCGCTCCTCAGCAAAGGTTTCTTCTTGTTTTCCCAAAGTGATCTAATTTCCTAGGGGTCTGGGTCCCCTTTTATACACAGTTTTCCTTTGTTCTCTGAAGGCAGAGAGGCCTCTGCCCAGCCCAAAACCAGTTCTGGTCAGTCCTGGAGCACTTTGTTTTTCTGTCTCCTTCTTTCCTTTCAGAATGTGGGGCAGGGTGCTCAGCCGCCCGGCAGGAGGTGGAGCCAGCATTGTGGAAGGCAGGCACAGCCCTATTCAGACCCAGGTGCAACTCCTCCCTCCACTCTGGATGCAGATCTTTCTATTCAGCCCTGTGCTGACTCACCCTGTCTCCTGTAGCCACCCCCAGCCCCTGTCACTCAATCTCCAGACAAGGAATACACAACCTAGCAGAGGCAGGCTTGGAAGTTTAGGCAAGAAAATACCCACTTTCTAAAAGTGGTATTTTCAAACACAGAATGTTAAAACCAACTTCACTAAAAGATGTATTTTATCATTCTGAGTTCATGCATACTAAATTCGTTTTTCTACCATGTTCCCTGGGTCAGTTCTGACTATAAAGTGTAATAGTCAGTCTGCCCATTCTGGCCTATGGGGAGCAGGTAGCCTTGCAATAGTGAAAAACGAAAATGGCTGTAATTCACTATTAGGACATGCCACACACACCAGGGCATGTCCTACCTTATACTTACAATGCACCCTGCCCTAGGGCCTACTTTAGGGGTGACCAACATGCAGTAAAGGGAAGGTTTAGGGACTGGTAAGTGGGTGTACTCACCAAGTCGACATGGCAGCCCTAGGCTGCACACAGGCTCTGCGATGGCAGGCCTGAGACACATTTACAAGCCGCTTCTGTGGGTGGCACAACCAGTGCTGCAAGCCCACCAGCGGCATTGGATTTACAAGCCCTGGGCACACTCAGTGCACTGTACTAGGGACTGACAAGTAAACCAATCATCCAATCATGGAGTCACTAATCCATCACACAATTTATAATGGGGAGAGCATATGCACTTTAGCACTGATCAGCAGTGGTAAAGTGCCCAGAGTCATAAAACAGCCAACAACAGGTCAGAAAAAATATAGGAGGAAGGCAAAAAGTTTAGGGATGACCCTGCAAAAAGGGCCAAGTCCAACAGTCTCCATAGCGCGGTGCGAGTCGTGTCCATGCGAGTCGGTCGGAGCGTGTTGAAGCCGCGTTCGAGTCGGTCGGCGATTTCGCGGGTGCTTGCATCGTACTCGCTCGGCCGGACCCGCGTACGATTCGGTTGGGAAACAGGGCTCCGAATCGGATCCGGTGAATCCAAATCTGATTCGGAGCACTACCGGCCGAGATCGGAATCGGCCCCTAAATCCAAGACCAATTGTTTTTGTATAAAAAGTTATTACTTTATTTTATTTTAGAACCAAGAGGAACTCAGTTGCAGGTAAGTAACAGTTTTTAAGAATAGTAATAGTTTTCAAATGCAGTAGGTATTGTGTTGTAAAGGCAGTAAAATACTTTAAAGTAATGTTGAAAAAAACTTTGGCAATGTCAATCAAACAGTAGCAATCTTAGCAAATGTAAGAGATAAACATTTAGTGCAATAGGCAGAAATGGAATGCAATCCTAAGGACTGAAAATAGGTATATGCATTTACGGGTAAGTACTCAAATTACACATCCAGTCTTTGTGAGTTTAGACCAACACTGGGCAAGGGTCAGATCAAAGTAGATACTGCACCACCAGTGGTACTGGGTGGCTGGGTGCAGAGGTCACTGGGCCCAATGTTAGTCAACTGGGATGGGGGGCACACACAAGGGTGTGGTTTGCAGGTAAGTACCCGTAATTTCAGGGCACAGGCCCAGGGGTTAGAGCAAGCACAGGGGGGGCACAAGGCAGCACCAACCTTACACCACCAGCGGCACAGGGGAGGCCGAGTGTAGGGTGCAAATCAGCATCGGGCACCCAATTCTTTTCAATGGGAGTTCTCGGTCGCACAAAGAGGCTGTAGACTCAGACCAGGAGGCTGAACGAAGGTGACCACCTGCTGGACAGGTAAGCTGAGATGTCGGAAAAGGCCTGGGCACCATCGGTTGGGCTTCCCAAAGTCGGGGGCTGAGGATGCAGGGGTGCCCTTTGGTCACAGTCAGGGGGACTCTTCGAGATGAGGCTGCAGGCATCTTCGTGGAGTCCAGGAGAGGTCAACAAACACAAGGAGATGATGGACGGAGTGCTGAAACTTTTCAGATGCTCACCTACAGTCACAGATCTGGGTTGAATCCATCATCGTTCTTTAGCTCACTTCGCCACCCCAGTTCAGACCCAGCCATATGCAAATCAGCCTTGACACTGTTCCTCATGGGAACATTCCAACCCGAACAGCCAAGCCAGGTCTTCCCTGGACCGGAAACAAGCATCCTGGGACCGGTTTCGGGGTAACACCCCTCATCAGCCAGGCTAGCTTGAATCCAGTGGCAAAGTAAACAAGGGACCTACTTCTGGGCATAGCCTGCCAACTTAGGGCAAACAAAGCAAACACAGCGAGATGATGGACGGAGCGCTGAAACTTTTAAGACACTCACCCCCAGTCACAGATCTGGTTAAATCCATCATCATTCTTTAGCTCACTTCACCACCCCAGTTCAGACCCAGCCATATGCAAATCAGTCTTGACCCGGTTCCTCATTGGAACAGTCCAGCCCGAACTGCCAAGCCAGGTCTTCCCTGCACCGGAAAGAAGCATCCTGGGACCGGTTTCGGGCTAACACCCCTCATCAGCCAGGCTAGCTTGAATCCAGTGGCAAAGTGAGCAAGGGACCCACATCTGGGCATACCCTGCCAACTTAGGGCAAACAAAGCAAACAGAAGGAGATGATGGACGGAGCGCTGAACCTTTTCAGACACTCACCCCCGGTCACAGATCTGGTTTGAATCCATCATCGTTCTTTAGCTCATTTCGCCACCCCAGTTCAGACCCAGCCATATGCAAATCAGTCATGACCCTCTGTCCATCATCTCCTTGTACTTGCTTTGTTCACCCTAAGTTGGCAGAGTATGCCCAGGGGGTCAGAAACATGTCTGTGTGTGGCAGGCTGGTGTAGACCAGTCAGCTGTACACTAGGGAGTTGGTCGCTTTTCAGGACGCATCTCTAAGATGCCCGCTTAGTGCATTTTTCAATAAATTCAACACTGGCATCAGTGTGGGATTATTGTGCTGAGATGTTTGATACCAAACTTCTTAGCATTCAGTAAAGCCATCATGGAGCTGTGGAGTTCGTAATGACAAACTCCAAGCCTATTTACTCAATATGGATTCACTGCACTTACAATGTCTAAGAATGAACTTAGACACTGTAGGGGCCTATCGCTCATGCAGCTATGCCCTCACCTGTAGTATAGTGTACCCTGCCTTAGGGCTGTGAGGCCTGCTAGTGGGTGACTTACCTATGCCACAGGCAGTGTTGGTGGGCATGCTCTGTGTGCCATGTCGGCTTTTAAGTCTTATCTGCACCATAACACACAGTCTGCAATGGCAGTGTGTGTGTGTGTGTTAGGTGAGGGGTCTCTGAGGGTGGCACAATACATGCTGCAGCCCTTTGAGACCCTCTCTGGCCAGATGTTTGCCAATTGTGGAAACAAAGGTACAGTTTTGGGAAAGGACACAGGCACTGGGAATCTGATTGACAGGGACCCAGTCCACATTCAGTCAAAGTTGCATCTGAAGTGTGGGGGGGCTGCAACAGAAACCCACTTTCCTACAACAGTCACTTGAAGGAAATTGACAAGCAATTTGTAAATAAAAGTAGGGTGTTGTATGAACAGAATCACCTAAAAGAATTATTTTTTGTCCAACAAAATGACAATCCTGTTAAAAAGCAAAGCCTTGTCTTTAAAATGCTCAAATTGGTTGACTGATTGTGAGACAGGGTGCGGTAGCTGCAGGCACTTTGCTTGTCTACAATCTCTTACAGATACTAGCACCAAATCTATGAAGGTAAGTTATCTCAAGGCTTTAAATAATGTCTCTGAATAGCGAACATCAGCAGCATTGATATGCAAACAAAGAACTGTTCCTAAATGAACATATATGTATAGGCTATCAAGTCAGATGCAACTTTGGAATGGAAAGTGTAGTACACATTCCTTGTGACCTCAGAGGTACATCCTCCTCCCATAACACAAGCAGCATAGTAGCTCCTGATGTATACCCCAACTGACGTGACAGAGACCTGGGGCGCACTGGGCTTATTAGAATACAAGACCAATTGCGTGGCCCACGTACATAAAACTGTCAATTACAGTGGTTTCAGAGCACCAGAGGAGTTTATGTCCTCTGTACTCATAGAAGCCATGAAAAGACATAGCCTTGGTTTATTTAATAGGGATTGGTGGAACTCGTGAAGTTTCATTGAATGGAATTCCGTGGAGTTACATATCAACTCAGCGAGGACCTCTTATTTCCGCTCAAAGAAGCCGCAGTGTGCAAAAGAGATTAAATAGGAGAAAGTCCAACAGGAGGTAAACTAACCTAATTAGATTTCTGTCAATCCCAGACTGAAAGAACAAGAGTCTGTAAGGTAGTTCTGAAACCAGTGGGGCTAGGAAGAGTTTGTTTTGGCTCAGCACGGTGATTTAATAGAAACTTGATTTTAAGATCTTAACACTTTGTTGCATGAAAAGTCATTTCACATCAGCAGTAAAATCAAGAGGCATCATCATCGAACAAGTGTTGGACTAGCACCTACTGGAGAAAGTGCATTTAGCCGTGTTTAAACAGAGAATGGCATGGTAAATTTGTGAGCAAAATAAATTCAGTTTTTTAGGGACTGAACTTCAGAAAGTAAGCAGACATTCAGTCCTCGATTGCCTCACAAACATACGGCAGAAGACGAACATCCTGACTGATCATACAGTGGAATAGATTTGGGTTTCAGGGTGAACTGATTGATATAAATGATGAAATCAGCTATCACCTCTCATAACTGCTCCATATAAACTTAAACAGCATGGGCTTGATGATAAAACCCTAGGATGTCTGCATCACTGGGAACAAAGGCTAGACCTGGAACCACCACCTGAATGAGGGTCACCCACATTCAGGCTGGCAAAAAGAAGGGAAGGACGAGTCCCATGGTCCACATCTCTAGTGTTCCCCTTTGGTCAAGTGTAATCACACCCAGGATATAGAGTGAGGTGATCTTGAATCGTAAGCCTATCATACGGTTGGCCTTGGTAATAGCTCTCCTTTGATCTTCACTACCTTCTAATATGTCCAAATGTTCCAAAATATCACTAGCCCTCCCACCCCCTCAGCGTATTACTTCCAAGAATCAGTCCAGCATGATTAGACGTATGTGTAGTGCTTTGGAAACTTATGGAGCCTTTGAGGGTAGTGACATTAGGGGGGATATTTACAATGAAATGGCACTGCGCGGCTCCACAAGCAATTTTGCTGCGCTGAGCTATGTCATTTCAAAAACACAGGGATGCTCTGTATTTATAGGAATAAGGCACACCCCTGTGCCATTTCATTTTAAATATCCCCCATAGAAAGAGCAAAAAAAAAAGATAAGGTATAAAAGTATTTCTCCTCGTGCCACTTTAACGCTTCCCCTTGAAAGGCGTACTTTTTGGTGCTGCCTCAGATTTACCAATACATAGCAACACCCATGACACGCCCCTTTAACGCAGATTACCGTGTGGAAGTGTGACATATTTACAAGGCTATGTAAAGCCACGTAAAGTGGCTTTGTGTGGCCTTGTAAGTATAGGCCAGCACACAGCACCACTGGAGCATCAAAACAATTACGCTCCAGTGGAACTAGGGGCTTGTAAATATGCCCCTAGGAGTCTTACAAACCTAATGGACAATGGGAAGCTTGTGTGACTATTTTATTAGCGGGCCTTATTCCCTTAGAGGGCACTGTCATGTTGAGGAGTTGGGATGTTGGGGGTTACACAAATGGGAGCAAGTTATCAGTTTGTTACTGGTCCCTGTGTAGGCGTCACACAATCATCTCAGGCTTACCTTGCCAGCGTCTACATGTCTCCACTTCCTCCTCACAAGGGCACTGAAGAACTGAGTTTCTCGTTAGATAGTCGACCACGTAGAGTTGAAGAGAACCGGCACTGTGCCAAGAGGACCTCTGATGGTGGACATCAAACCATTCTCTCTGTTATTGCACCCCTGTGGCCTCTCAGTGGATAGGCATGGTCAGTACACTCCGTTTACAAGCAGCCATGCCTATGAGTTGCTGACCACAGACTGCAGACTGAGGTAGATACTCAAAGCGTGGACTGTGGTAGTATGCACCACACCACACACTATGCACACACGCTTAATCATGCACGGAACAGGTTGCCCCAGAATCTGCAAAATCCCTTTTCCTCTCACTCAGAGGAGGTCTTGCATTTGTAACAGTGATAGCATTTAATTATTTTACAGTTAAATCAAAAGTATTTTCATTTTCTGGGAGAAACGAAATGTAAATAGTTCCAGTGTGCTCTCTGTGTGTTCCAGTGTGCTGCCACTGCTGTATTCTATTATCCTTGATTTAATCATGTTGAACAAGTTGTTAGTTGAGTAGATGGGCACAGACGCCTGCAGGGGGCTGGCCCTCTTCCAGAAGCCACTATGATAAATGGACATTTTGTGGTTTTACAGAAATCAGAAACTTGGCATTCTATACTGGGCATCTGCATGCAAACTGGTGTGGAATTTGTTGCCCAAGGATTCCTTCCAGCCTTTACTCGTATATTTAAAACAAATTTGTCTCGATAGCCTTGCTTTCCTCAGAGGCAAAAGAAAAGATCCCGTCTTTCAAGGAAATAAATATACAAACCAGCATCATTAGGGTGTTGAAACAATAATAGCCCTGGGTGGTGAATTAAAGTCTCTATGTGGGCGGCACAAGTTCTGGATTTGCCATTGAAGTTTGAGGCAGATTAAAGGCAGCAGAGAGTCAAAGAAGAAAAAAGAGATGCATTTTCTTCTAACCATTATCAAATCTTCTGACGGAAATCTTCCTGGTTTAATCTGTGAAGAGCCTTTGAGAATTGTATTTGCATCGAGATGAGATGTCTATCATTTGATATTTATAGAAATTGGGATTCAGATTCTGCAGAAATGGTTGCCATCATAGCCCTTTGACTATTGAAATACATTATCTTGTGTTCTAAATTGGCGGGTAATTGTAACCATGATGACTTCAAACGATTTGCCACTGTAATTTGAAAACAGGAACACATGTTGGTGATGGGCAGAGCTGCGGCCTGGTATGGTCTGCACACTTTCGGTTAACATTTTCATGTCGTGTGAACATTGAGCCCCTTCTATTTTAACGCAAAAGAAACAATTGATGGACGGAATGCTGGACAATGCAACCATTCACCCCCAGTCACAAGGATCTGGGTTTAATCCATCATTCTTTTGCTCACCACACCACCCCAGTTTGGACCCAGCCATATGCAAATCAGTTTTGACCCTGTTCCTTCTGGGAACAGTCCAGCCCGAACTGCCAAGCCAGGTCCTCCTGGACCGGAAACAAGCATCCTGGGACCGGTTTCAGGGCATCACCCTTCATCAGCCAGGCTAGCTTGAATCCAGTGGTGCAGTGAGCACGGGACCCATGTCTGGGCATACCCTTCCCACTTAGGGCGACAAATGCAAAAGAAACAATTGATGGACGGAATGCTGGACAATGCAACCATTCACCCCCAGTCACAAGGATCTGGGTTTAATCCATCATTCTTTTGCTCACCACACCACCCCAGTTTGGACCCAGCCATATGCAAATCAGTCTTGACCCTGTTCCTTCTGGGAACAGTCCAGCCCGAACTGCCAAGCCAGGTCCTCCCTGGACCGGAAACAAGCATCCTGGGACCGGTTTCAGGGCATCACCCTTCATCAGCCAGGCTAGCTTGAATCCAGTGGTGCAGTGAGCACGGGACCCACGTCTGCGCATACCCTTCCCACTTAGGGCGACAAATGCAAAGAAACAATTGATGGACGGAATGCTGGACAATGCAACCATTCACCCCCAGTCACAAGGATCTGGGTTTAATCCATCATTCTTTTGCTCACCACACCACCCCAGTTTGGACCCAGCCATATGCAAATCAGTCTTGACCCTTTTCCTTCTGGGAACAGTCCAGCCCGAACTGCCAAGCCAGGTCCTCCCTGGACCGGAAACAAGCATCCTGGGACCGGTTTCAGGGCATCACCCTTCATCAGCCAGGCTAGCTTGAATCCAGTGGTGCAGTGAGCACGGGACCCACGTCTGGGCATACCCTTCCCACTTAGGGCGACAAATGCAAAAGAAACAATTGATGGACGGAATGCTGGACAATGCAACCATTCACCCCCAGTCACAAGGATCTGGGTTTAATCCATCATTCTTTTGCTCATCACACCACCCCAGTTTGGACCCAGCCATATGCTCCATGCCACTGGAATCAAGCTCTCCTGGCTGAAGAGGGGTGAAACCCCGAAACCGGTCCTAGGATGCTTGTTTCCAGTCCAGGGAGGACCTGGCTTGGCAGTTCGGGCTGGACTGTTCCCATGAGGCACAGGGTCAAGACTGATTTGCATATGGCTGGGTTCAAACTGGAATGGCATGGTGAGCAAAAAAACGATGGATTTAGGCCCAGATCTCTGTACTGGGGTGAATGTATGACATTGTTCCGCATTCTGTCCATCAACTGTTGTTTTTGCATTTGTCACCCCGAGTGGGACGGGTATGCCCAGACGTGGTCCCGTGCTTTCCATGCCACTGGAATCAAGCTATCCTGGCTGAAGAGGGTGAAACCCCGAAACCGGTCCTAGGATGCTTGTTTCCAGTCCAGGGAGGACCTGGCTTGGCAGTTCGGGCTGGACTGTTCCCATGAGGCACAGGGTCAAGACTGATTTGCATATGGCTGGGTTCAAACTGGAATGGCATGGTGAGCAAAAAAACGATGGATTTAGGCCCAGATCTCTGTACTGGGGTGAATGTATGACATTGTTCCGCATTCTGTCCATCAACTGTTGTTTTTGCATTTGTCACCCCGAGTGGGACGGGTATGCCCAGACGTGGGTCCCGTGCTTCTCCATGCCACTGGAATCAAGCTATCCTGGCTGAAGAGGGGTGAAACCCCGAAACCGGTCCTAGGATGCTTGTTTCCAGTCCAGGGAGGACCTGGCTTGGCAGTTCGGGCTGGACTGTTCCCATGAGGCACAGGGTCAAGACTGATTTGCATATGGCTGGGTTCAAACTGGAATGGCATGGTGAGCAAAAAACGATGGATTTAGGCCCAGATCTCTGTACTGGGGTGAATGTATGACATTGTTCCGCATTCTGTCCATCAACTGTTGTTTTTGCATTTGTCACCCCGAGTGGGACGGGTATGCCCAGACGTGGGTCCCGTGCTTTCCATGCCACTGGAATCAAGCTATCCTGGCTGAAGAGGGGTGAAACCCGAAACCGGTCCTAGGATGCTTGTTTCCAGTCCAGGAGAACCTGGCTTGGCAGTTCGGGCTGGACTGTTCCCATGAGGCACAGGGTCAAGACTGATTTGCATATGGCTGGGTTCAAACTGGAATGGCATGGTGAGCAAAAAACGATGGATTTAGGCCCAGATCTCTGTACTGGGGTGAATGTATGACATTGTTCTGCATTCTGTCCATCAACTGTTGTTTTTGCATTTGTCACCCCGAGTGGGACGGGTATGCCCAGACGTGGGTCCCGTGCTCTCCATGCCACTGGAATCAAGCTATCCTGGCTGAAGAGGGGTGAAACCCCGAAACCGGTCCTAGGATGCTTGTTTCCAGTCCAGGGAGGACCTGGCTTGGCAGTTCGGGCTGGACTGTTCCCATGAGGCACAGGGTCAAGACTGATTTGCATATGGCTGGGTTCAAACTGGAATGGCATGGTGAGCAAAAAAACGATGGGTTTAGGCCCAGATCTCTGTACTGGGGTGAATGTATGACATTGTTCCGCATTCTGTCCATCAACTGTTGTTTTTGCATCCTTCTATTTTAACAGCAGGATCCATTCCTACTCTCTGTCCATGGACCTTAGAAGCGGACATTTAAAATACAGGACAAGATCAGCCTTCTCTAAAGTATACCCACCTCTGGTGAGGAAATCCCGGATGCCCTTCAGGAAATGCCAGCACCTAGAGACCTGTCTGGGTAATGTGTGTATGATCATGGACATCATTTAGGGGTCACCAGGGGTCGCAGCTGTAACCCCTGGCTAGCCAGGAACACAGGGTCAGTTTGGGCTCCACTCTCTTTATTTTCTGTCAATTTTTTAAGTACACTAATAGTGAATACATAAAATATATTATTCGCTAGCAGTGTAATAAGAATGTAGTACAATTAGCTGGAATATACCCTTCCATGGCAACTGAGGTAAGTAAAAAATGCTTTTAAATGTATGTTGTGTGAGTGCTTGCGGGTGAGAGTGTGTTTATGTGTGAGAGAGTGTATATGTGTGAATTTGTGTGTAAGTGTGTGTGTGTGAGGGAAAGTGGAGGTCAAAGGGCATGTGATGTCACTTCCACTACCCCTGGCATTTTGGTGAATTGATGTTCATGTGTGTGATATAAAGGCTGTCCATCAGTCAGTCAGTAGGCTTTTAGACTGAGCACCTAGTTGTAAGGCTTGGACTAAACAGCTCAATGTCCAGGCATTTTGCTCATGTTTCTGCGTGCAGGGAAGGCTACAGTCTAGAATTTTCTTAAGCGTATGGAGAGAAGCTCTTCGGACACAGCATGAACTCTTCATGGAGCCTCATGGCCCCCCCTCCTCCCACCCTCTCCCCCCCCCCATCATCCGGGCTCAAGTGCCCAGAGGACTTTACCTGGGATGTTAATGGCTGATACAGAAAGGTGGACAACATGTGCAGCATGATGGCGTATCACGTGTTGAGCATGGCGTGGACGTACCTGCTAACTAAGGCCCAAGGTCTTCTCAGAGTCTACCTTTTTTAATAGGTCTTTGGTGATACCTACATAAAAAAAACATTGCACCCACTTTTTCTGTTTTTGGTTCTTTTTACTTTACATGTACACACTGTCCGGTTGTTAATGTGCAGCACCAACAAAGATGAGGGTGAGAATGAGAGGTAACTGCATCCAATCAAGACAGGCCCTCCAGGTTGAAGCTTCCACCATAGCAATCTGCCTGAAAATGGTGGTGAACAGGCTTTTCAAACATATTCCGCAATCCGTAATGCAATTTAAAAAAGTAGAATGCCCGCACATTACCCATAATTTGCATCCATGCGCTAAGATCTTGTTGGGCATAACTCTCACTTGGACACCCAGATCTATGTACTCTCTTTCCCATTGATTAATGTCTTGTTACTTACCGGTAATCTTCATTACCCCGATTAAGGTCCTCCTCGTCCCAGTCCTTACCATGCGAGGCAATCCTGCCTTACGACAGCCAATCAAAACGCTAGTATTTTTTTAAATATAAACCCCTCCCACCCACCGCCATGCCTGTTATCTACAAGTCCAGACACAAACAGAGCGGGAGGGAGGGAGGGAACAGGACTGGGACGAGGAGGACCTTAATCGGGGTAATGAAGATTACCGGTAAGTAACAAGACATTACCCCCTCATATGTGCTCCTCGTCCCAGTCCTTACCATGTGAGGAACTCACAAGCAGATAACCAAGAAGAAAAACGCAGGACACCAGGGATCCACGCAAAAGTACAAGAATTTTATCAAAAAAATGATTAAGGCACATCAGTGTTCAAAACGCCAACAACAAAATTGTCCACAGAGGCATGCAAAGCATCAAGGCGATAATGCCAGACAAACGTGTAATGGGACTGCCAAGTGGCCACCCCACAAATCTCCTGGATAGAGACCCCCGCTGCCTCAGCCCAGGAAGCAGACACAGAATGCGTCGAGCGTCCCTGCACCTGAGATGGGGGAGGCAGACCCACAGACTTATAGGATTGGCAGACCACCAAACGCACCCACCGAGTGATGGTGGAAGTAGAAACCTTCTTCCCCTTAGCCACACCCCCACAGGAGACAAACAGGGCAGGGGAAAGAAAAAACCCCAGGGTACATTGGAGGTAAACCTGAAGGGTTCTGCGAACATCCAAGGTCGAAGAAACAAGGGAATCCCCATCCCCAGGAAAATCAGGAAGGACCAACTCCTGCTGCAAATGGAACTTGGAGGACATTTTAGGGAGAAAATCCGGGTCAAGCCGCAAAACAACCCTATCCCGCAGGAACTGCAAATAAGGGAAAGTGATAAGCAAAGCACTCAACTCACCCAACCGTTGGGCGGAGGTGATGGCCAACAAAAAAGGTACCTTTGCGGACAACCACAGCAAATCAGCCTCCAACAAAGGCTCAAAAGGGGGCAACTGCAGACCCCTCAAAACAGTCGGCAAATCCCAAGAAGGCACAATCACAGGAGAGACCGGACGACGAAGCCGAAAACTACGCAGAAGCCGGCTCACCAAAGAAGCAACAACCTCCAAGGAGTCCCCGGGACCCCTACATGCCCGAACCGCAGCCCATTAAGTAGACAATGTGGAAGGGGAAAGATCCTTCAAAAACCCATCTCGTAGAAAGTCAAGAATAGAAGCTGGATCCCCAACCACAGGATCCACACCATGAGGGGAGCACCAGGAGGCAAAAGAGCCCCAATGCTTACCGTAGCTCTTAAGTGTCAAAGGCCGACTCAACATTTGAATGTCACAGGCCACCACAGAAGAACAGTCCAAAGACTCCAACTTCAGCCGCTCAAGAGCCAGGCCGTCAGATGCAAGTGAAAAAGACTGGGCAAAGACCGGTGCGGATAATGAAGCGCAGCAAGAACCAAGGGAATCAGGACAAACCTGCCCCCGCCAGCTACATCAGGAGCGGAACCCAAAGGCGGCGAGGCCAAAAAGGAGCAATCAATAGCACAGACACCCTCTCCCCCTGAATCTTCTGCCGCACCCTCGGGAGGAGGGGAATAGGAGTGAAGGCATGCAGAAGGCCCGAAGGCCAAGGAATCGAGAGAGCATCGACCGCCCAAGCCTGAGGACAAACCACCTCGGAACAAAACCAGGGGAGAAGAGCGTTGTGAGGGGAAGCAAAAAGATCGATCCAGGGAGTCCCGAACCGAAGACAAAGGTCCCGGAACAGAGGAACAGACAGATGGTACAGGACAGAGGATAGAAGGTTGTGGCTCAAATCATCTGCATGAAAGTTCAGATGCCCCTGAATGTAAAGAGCCCTCAACGCCAACAGGTGAGATTTCGCCCAGGCACAAATCATGGAAGCCAGCAGATTCAGAGACGCGCACCTGGTCCCCCCCTGGCGGTTCAAGTAACAAAGAGCCACCTGATTGTCGGTACGAACCAACAGATTCGCCCCAAGGAGAGAAACCTGAAAGAACTGCACCGCCTGCCAAATGGCCGCCAACTCCTGCCAGTTCAAGGAACGGGCGATGTCCCTCTGAGACCACTGACCCTTGGCCTCCAAGGACCCAAAAGTGGCCCCCCAACCCCAAAGACTGGCGTCCATGGTCAACAAGAGGGGAGGAGGAAGCTGAAAACGCACCCCCTTCTCCAGATTGGGAGCCACCAGTCCAAGTCCCGAACCAGAACAGGGGAGAGAGGAACCAGAGCCTCGTAATACACCTGGGAGGGGTCCCACTGAGCCAACAGATGATTCACCAAGGGCTTGAGATGCAGGCGAGCCCAAGGAACCACCGTCGTGGTGGCAGCCATCAACCCCTGGACCCGCAACCAAACCTGAGCCGGGGCAGAAGGGCGAACCAGCATGTCCCGCAGCAGAGTCTGCAGGGAAAGGATCCAAACAGGAGGGAGAAACACCGCCCCCTGCAAGGTGTCAAACAGTCCCCCGATGAACTGAAGTCTCTGAACAGGAACCAGATGAGACTTGGCCAGATTCAACTTGAACCCAATATCCTGGAACAAGGCCATCGTTGCTTCCACTGCCAGAAGAGCCTTAGGGAGGGAGGAAGCAGAGACCAGACAATCATCAATATAGGGAAACACAGAGAAACCCTGACGCTGCAAACCCCCAAAGCAGGAGCCAATACCTTCGTAAAAGTCCAGGGAGCAGCAGAGAGGACGAAATGCAACACCCAAAACTGGTAATGGATCCCGTTCACCGCAAACCTCAGGAACCTCTGACCTTCCGGATGGACAGGAACGTGAAAATAGGCGTCTTCCAAATCCAGAGAAGCCAAAAAATCACCCTCCTGGATGAGGGGAATGACGAACTGTAAGGTGACCATCCGAAAATGATCCAGCCGCACCAACTTGTTCAAAGACCGGAGATTCAGAATCGGGTGGAAGGAACCATCGGGTTTTGGGACCAGTAACAGAGTGGAATAGAACCCCAGGTCCAGCTCTGCCACCGGAACCAGCACAACAGCTCCCTTTGATAACAACAGGTCAACGCCTGACAACATGGCAGACCATTTCACAGGGTCTTTTGACAACGAGGTAACCCGAAAATAGACCAAAGGGGGATGGCCCTGGAATGGAACCTGGTAACCCAGAACGATGACTGACAAGACCCACTGGTCTGAAATCAGACTTGACCAACGGGCCAAGAACAAATGGAGCCAAGCCCCCACCTTGGCATAGTCACTTTTGTCCCGCACCCTGGGGATGCTGCTGCTGCTGCTTTTGAGGCCGGGATTTATAATGGAATGCAGCCCCCCAACCACGGGCCCAACCACGAAAGGGGTGAGAAGAAGACAAAGCACCCTGAAAACCCTGCTTATGGAAAAAGGATTTCTTCTTCTGTACAGTCTGAAAAGGTTTCAACATTTTCTTCTCCTCCGCAGACCGCTGCACCATCGTGTTTAAATCGTCCCCAAAAAGCCGGGGACCCTCAAAAGGCAGCTTATCGAGCAAGGCCTTCTGAGCAGCATCAAGATGCCAAGGCTTGGTCCAGAGAGACCTCCGACCCGCCACCGCTGCCCCGGCAGCCGAGGAGAAGTCACATCAGATAGAAACTGAGTCAAGACCTCCATCTGTGCCAAGACCGGAGTGGGACCCCCCTGATCCTGAAGACAGTCAAACAATTTCTCAAAATCCTTGATAAGGACCTGTGAAGCATAGGCTGAATTAGTGCTAGCATGCACCCCAAAATGAGAAGCAGCATCAGAACACTTGAGAGCGGACTCCAACTTCCGCTGAACCGGGTCAGCAAGGGAAGCCTCCTCCGAAGACAAAGAGGAAGAAGAAGAAGAAGCCATGGAGGACAAAATAGAATTGACCTTAGGAACCTGAGGGAACTGAGTGTCAAACTCCGCCAGGCGATACCGCTTCCCCAGAAAGCGCGGAATCCCCTGCTTGTCGACTTCAAGCCATTCTTTAGCCAGAATATCCTTGATGACATCATGAAAAGGCAGGTCATCTACCACCGAGGAACTATACTGGGAGTAAAACCCATCATCAGACAATGACAAATCCTAGCTCCTCACGAATATAGACCAACATGTCCGAAAAAACCTTCCCTTGGATGTACTTTCACTTAGGGGAATTGTCCATGTCCTCATCATCCTCCTTAGACTTCTTAGAAGAAGGCTCAAGCAGCGCAGCCTGCACAGCAGAATTAATCAAATCCTGCAAGTCAGACCTGGAAATCTGCAATAGGTCATGCTCCTGCAGCTCCTGAACATGATTATGCTTGGACAAAGATTTTGCAGGCACTGGAGCAGAATCTTCATCACCCATGGCCACATGCAGCAAGAACAAGCCCAACAGAAAGCCACAACACACACCAGGAAGTGCCCAGCCACTCCCCTTAAAAACTGTCACCAAGCAACCACGTCTCAAACAACACGAGACTTGGGAAAACAAAAAGGGACAGCCCTGCCCCTCCTCCACAGCCACAGAACAAACAACCATGGCTGCAGGAGGCGGATGCCACTAGAACGACAGGAACGACCCGAGGCCGGAACGCAAGGGAAAGCTCCCCGCCCCAGCCAAGCACATGCACGGGGAGCGCGTACTGGCCAAGGAGCAGAAACGCGACCGACTGGAACACTGGTGGGGCCGCATGCAACGTAAGTGTAAAATAAACTTCACATACAAAAAAATAAAAGAAACTCACGGCACCGTAGTCCCAGCCAGTCCAATAACGCGAACGTAACAGGAAACACGGAGCATACCAGCGTTCCGCCCGATGTCGGAGAGCAGAGAAAACAGGTATGTGGGTGGGAGGGGTTTATATTAAAAAAAATACTAACGTTTTGATTGGCTGTCATGAGGCAGGATTGCCTCGCATGGTAAGGACTGGGACGAGGAGGACATATGAGGTGGTAATGGTGTTCTACAACCATATTGAGTTTTTTTATCGCCCTGCAGTAACATCATATCCAAAATATCGACTATCACCATATTCTCAAGATAAGCATATATAGGGAAGTATGGATTAACTATTCTTAGCTCCACATCTACTAGCCCTCACAACATAGATGTAAATTGTGAGGAGTTGGGTGTTGTGGTGCGGTGCTACTGCCATGAGAGCAACACTGGAGCTGGCAAGCACTTGATTAACAAAGCACAACCCATCTAACACAAGTCATACACCTACAAGGCTCATAGAGCACCAGTTTCCGGTCACCCAGCAGAAGTACATCATTCTTGTCTTCCTTTCACCCATTGTGTACTGACTGTGCTTCACAGACCACAAAGTTATTACAGTGATATGCAGAAGACGTGACAGGAGAATGGCTAGTGCAAACCCTGCTCAGAGCCGTACCCCTTGATGTGGCAGGGACCGTGGGTGTGACGGGAGCTGTGTCTGTTGCCGTGCTTGTGGGTGGGTACTCTGTATGTGCATGATGCATCAGTGTTTGTGTATTCAAGGATTTTGTGCAGAATTTTAACATTATAAGGTTCCCCTGTCAAGTGTGATTATAGAAGCCTCAAGGGGCCCCTTGTACAGAGCTATCTAGTTATATGTACCATGTCCAGTGTAAACGCAGTTTACAATGTCACATGTGAGGTATCTGTTTAGTGATGTCACGTCAGATGTAACTGCAATGACCTCAAGTTGGTTTATGTGTGATGAGTGTACAGAGATTTTCTTCTTTACCATGACAGGTCAGGTGTAGGTTTAGCCATCTCAAACTACTTCACTCTTCGTCAGGGGTAGTAAGTGCCATATAAATGCAATTCGTGTTAGGAGTGTGTATAACCACCCTAGGCTGTACCATTACAGGTCAAGTGCAGTGTGTCAGTGCAACAATATGAAGTTGATTTCTGGCCAGGTCTAATAGT
Organism: Calotriton arnoldi; assembly: GCA_963921515.1. Taxonomy (NCBI): domain Eukaryota; kingdom Metazoa; phylum Chordata; class Amphibia; order Caudata; family Salamandridae; genus Calotriton; species Calotriton arnoldi. The sequence continues at coordinate 603,676 of CAWUFW010004877.1, forward strand.
AGTGATGACAAGTGGTCTCATGTCAGGTATGCATACAGCGATTTCAAGCTGTTTCAATCCGGCTCAAGTGTATATGCTGCGATATTAAGTTGTCACGTGTGCATGCAGAGATTACAAGCTGCATCAATGCAGGCGTATATGCAGCAATATCAAGTTCTCAAGTATCAGATGTGCAGAGATTTCAAGTTTTCCCAGTTCAACTGTGGGTACAATGCTATCAAGATTTCCTATGTCAGGTGTAAGTACAGGGACCTCAAGCTGTACCATGCCAAGTCAGGTGTAAGTTCAGCGATGTCAGGCTCTTGCATGTCAGGTGAGCATCTAGATATTTCAAGTTTTGCCAAGGTTAGACCTAAGTGCAGCAGTCTGAATTGTGTTGTAGATGTGTGTACAGGCAGTTGATCTCAATCTGTACCATGTCAATATGAGCCGAGATCTCAAGCTGTCCAATGTGAGGTGTACTTAGAGAGATCACAATCTCTACTGTGGTTGGTCAAGTGTAAATTCACTGACTTCATGTTGTTCCATATCAAGTGTGAGTACAGAGGTCTCAATCTCCTCCATGCCAGGTGAAGTGTAAATTCACCAATTTTCAAATTGTTCAGTGCCAGGTGTGACTACAAAGATCCCTGGCCAGGTCAGGTGTCAGTTGAGTGACCTCAAGTCCTACGTCAGCTATCCATGTAGGTATGTGAAATGTTCCTTATTCAGGAGTTTGCATGTGACATAAGTATAAAGATCTTACACTGCCCCATGACAGTTGAAGGAGCAGAAATCTTAAGTTGTCCATTGTCATATCTGTGTGCAGTGATCTCAAGTATTATGCCAGGTATGAGTACAGTAGTCCTGTGTTTGCATTTGAGTTGTAAGTAGTGCTGGAGCAGTTAATATTTTCTGTATAAGTCTCAGAACCTGTACACCTTTATAGGCACCAGTGCACTTAAATAATCCTTTTTACATTGCATTGCATTGTGTTACATTAAATTAGATATCTTCAAGCCCTGGTCTCAAGGATTCTATCAGAGGCCATGGAGCTGGGTCATAAGTAGTGTTGGTGCAGTTAATATTTTGTGTATACATTTGGTTGTATGAATTTTGGTTGTATGAATGGTTAGTGTTTGGTGTGTGTGTGTAGTCAGAAATCCTTGCCAGTTTGGGTATGTGCAGTGCCGTGCTTGAGATCTGAGTATCTGGTAACTGAGGGCATGCTTGCAACTCGCCTTCTCTTTCCAGCTCCCTTCCGCCATTTGGGAACATTAAGAACTGCCTATCATATTCAGGATGAGTGGAGTCCCCGACAGCCTAACATCAATAACTACACCAAACAGCACAAATGAGAGAGAACAAGGACTGGTTGGAGCCACTGACCTGCAGACTACTCATAAGCTTTTTGCATCTGATTATGTACCTTTGTGAGTCCCACTCACTACCTTATTTATCCCTGCTTCATCGTACATGTCTCACCCAGTATCTCATGGTGTCCCTGTCTCTCCCTCCCTCCCCTTCTTAATCCACCAAAGGGTGCTCTTCCTCAACAATAATTCCACTCCACGCCACTTAAATCTACTCCATAACACATGGATAAAAGACATTGTCATTTACAACGCCAATAGCTCTAACTCAAGCAAATGTGAGACCTGTTGCATTTCCAATAATCTTTTGCATTTCCAATGCGAGAACTATTGGTGCTGTAAATGACAATGTTTTTTGGACGTGTTGTGGAGTGGAGCGCATATGTGTGGTGTGGAGTGGAATTATGTGGATTGGATTGGAATAGTTTGTTGTGGAATTGTGTGGCGTGGAACTCTTCCACGGTTCTGTGTGCTTTCCTTTGTTTTTAGGTTGCGAGACTGAAGAATATATATTAAAAATTAAACCATTATTCTATTAAATGTAGGGCCAGATGGCTGAAAGAGTTGTATCAGCTTAAAAGCAGTGTGATAATGTGCCTATTAGTGTCAAAGTTTTCATGTTCAAAAACAGTAGATGGATAATGTGCTGTGATGGAGCAGAATTTTTGCATTTCAATTTACTCATTGTAGGGGTGTATCATAATCACACGTAGAAAGCACCTGCATATATCTCTGTTTTGTGTAAACGTGCATGTTAGAAATTTGATACTTGTTAATGCATTTAGGTGTCATCTTTTGGGGGAAACATCCTTTACATTGCGGTGATTACACCTCGATGCATTTAGAACGCTGCCATTACAACGCAAGCGTTACATCGACTTGCACTGGAGGGCGCTATAACCTAAGGAATAGTAAGATTTACTATTCCAACACCTTCCCTACTGTACGTAGACTGGTGTTGGAATAATAAATCTTACTACTCCTAAGTCCAGCGCCCTCCAGTGCAAGTCGTTGTAACGACTTGCGTTGTAAAAACTGTGATGTTACATACCGCGATCATTTTGATCGCGTTGTAACATCACATATTCATCTTTTGGTAGCTATCCAGAAAATGTGCGAATATCATAGCTAGTAGAAGTCACTAGCAGGAGCATTCATGTGAAGAAACCGTGTTTCACTAATTATGTACTAGACGTGGTTCAATAATAATGTTTTATTTTAGAATCGAAAATGTATTAGTATACCTGTAATAGTTATGTTGGATTCAAATGATTATACACAAGAGGGTATGCAGTTCCTAATGAGGCACAGGGAGCGAGGTCAGGTGAGAAGGAAGGTTGTCCCTTAGAAAAAGAGGAAAAGGGGGATCCCTCCTTTCGGAAATAGGGCCATCACACACCCAGCCATCTGGGTGTCATGCTTCATCATAGGGCTTGCTCCTCGTCAGGTCGGCGCTGCAATACCTGACGGGCACCCTATGAGGGGCACTTTGGCGGAGATCTTTTATTCCTTGCCATATGGTGCCGTGGGTGTGAGGGACCTCAAAGTGTAGAAGTGCTACAGTGAAGGTCAATAGACCGCGCAAGGGTAAAACAGGAAATGGAAGTCCCAAAAAATTATTTAATGAATCTGGCTTCCAACCTGATTAAAAAATATATAGAGTGGCGCCTTCCTGATATAATGCATTCCAGTTGATTTTCTCCCCTTCACACATTCATGCTGCTTAAGAGAACCATCAGAGTGTATCTCAAGAAAAGATCTAGAGCGAATGGGCCCGGCCCTTTCATCTGCATGGCTTAGTACTTATAAGGTCCCAAAGGCAGGACCGATTGCATTGCAAATGCTTGTTTTTAATGGTAGTGTGCTGGTAGTGTGTAGGAAAGGTTTTCATCATTCGTCCTATGGAGAAAACATGTCTTTGCTCAAAATGCCAAACTCCTTTCTGTAGATTTCAGTGCTTAATTTGTAAATGAATAAGTGCTATGGCCCTTATAAGGAGGCCACTGTAGCTTGCACCACCCATTGCCCCTACCAGCGCTGCCAGTGACAGTACGAACGCAACTGTTAACCACCATACACCTACAAGTGTACCATTTTAGACTATTCCAGGCCCCCAAAGCTATAAGAATGGCTTGGGCGGCAGGTATTAGTCATTTTAATGTATATTGAATTAATAAATATTGTTGTTGTGCTGATCTCTAAATTAGACAAAGATCGCCAGCACGTGGCAGGCTGTTATAAGTGATGACAATTAAGAGCATGGCATATTGTGTTTATGCCCCCTTGCAAGATACAGCAACGTGTTGGTTTACAAGAAAACCTCACTGTTTCTCTGAGTCAGACCCTCTCCCTCCCAGACAACACTGCTTATCAATAATCACCTAAACTGGCCTTTTTGTTGGTTCACCTGCTTTTGGATAGGAAATCGAATTTGTGCTCTTGTTTTGTAAAGATGTGACTTACACATATTTCGTCTCTCTGAAAAATAATTATTGATTAGAAACTATTAATTCTGTTAATTCCACCTTTGTGTCTTTATTCAAACGCATGCTGTTATCAGTATATGCTATACTTGTATGTGTAACTCATATTTGAGAATATTTCCAATGACAATTCAAAAGCCAAAGGCTATTGAAGATGCATCAAGTGATAATGGGTCATCCACTGAAATAATACAAGGCTTTGTACCCTAGAAAACATGCATACAGTTTAAAACCCCGCATTTAGTACATTTTGCATTGTATTTTCATTGCATATATAAACATCTAACAAATGCTAGGCTCGATTCTTGTAGGTGTATATCCTCATTTTTGCTGTGCTCTTTCTAGCCCATGGTAGGTTGTACACCATTGTCTTATAGCGACACCTGCTGGAACAATCATTAACTGAAAGCAGAACGATTCATCAACGATTGTGTTGGCTCTGCTACACTGGACTGCAAATATGTTTTATGCATGGGAAAGGGAATCATAGAGGAGACAGGCCACTATTTTGGACCTTTTATTTCCTTTTTTTGTATTAAGAAATGCAAATTGTGTTTTTCCATTAAATAACAAATGGACCTTCTTAGTCACTTTCAAAGAGTTCAGCTTTTTTTTATTTGAGACATGAAATGTGTCTATGACATGAACGGATGCCAAGAATTCCCTGTCCTTAATCCTGTTAATTGGAAAAATGTGTACATTTACCACGACCTTCAATACATTTATTTAATTCATTGTTAACATTTGTTTAATTGATGTAGGTTTTTTTTTTGTTACTGAAGGTGACACTTCTTAAAACCTCACCTTCTGGACACCTTGACATGCCACCCCAATGGCACTGAAGTTACATTTGCATAAATAACCTGTGTATCTACATGAATCTATAACCCCTTCACTGCTAGGCCTATGTGCCAATCCTTTTTTTGGCTATTTGGGGTAGTTTGCGCTTTAGCCCCTGTAACGTTTTGTTTTTGTCCATATAAGGTATCCATGCCAAAGTTGTGTCCTTTTCTTCCAACATCTTGAGGATTCTAAGGGTCTCCAGGGTTTGTGGATTCCCCTGGAGGGGACCGAGAAATTGGCCGAAACACAGCAATTATTATTTATTTTTTGGGGGGAAAAAGTGCTGCAGAAGAAAGCATCTGTTTTTTTCCCTAGCTCTGCCGGCACCTTAGGAAACCTAGCATACCTATACATTTTTGAAAACTAGACATCAAGGGGAATCCAGGATGGGGTGACGTGTGTGGCTCTCACCAGGTTCTGTTACCCATTACCCAGAATCCCTTGCAAAGCCCAAACTTTGTAAAAAACAAACACATTTTCCTCACTTTCTGTGATGAAAAGTTCTGGAATCTGCAGAGAGCCACAAATTTCCACCCACCCAGCATTCCTCCAAGTCTCCCAATTTAAACGGTACTTTACTTGTGTGGGTAGGCCTAGTGCCCGTGGCAGGAAACGGCCTAGAGCATCCTGCCCTGAAATACCCCTGGGGCCCAAATGGATTTTATAGATGTGGGTGCCCATGGTGGGTACGTGGGCACCCACCAAAGAAAATGTTTCTGACTCCCTCCGTCACCCAAAATAGGTGCCGGCTGGGTAGCCTCCAATGGTGGCGTGGGGCCTTGGGGCCCTATCCCTGGGGCTCAATGTATGTTTGCTCGTGCTGCAGGAGCAGAGACAAAATTACATCTACTCCCAGGTGTGTGATTATAAAGTGGTGTCTGTTTACATTTTTTTGTCAGACACTTAGCCCGGACGTGTTGCAGCTATTTTGAGTCTTGCTCACATCTCAGTCATGTGATTGGAGTTTTTTGTTTAAAGTATGCAGTGAATGAAATGGGACAACAGATACAAACACATTAAATAAAACAATTTCTACCAGTATCTATTTGTTCCATTTCAGTGAACGTGGAAACAACTGTGCAAAAATGCTTGTTAATGAAATTTGAATTACATTAAAACAATTATACAATGACGTCTAAAGATCACATGATTGACTGTTAGAAATGGGATTTCTGGTTGGCTAAGGCTTGCGCCAAAGCCAAGCAGAAACCACCACTCTAGTCAGGGCAAGAGAGTTACACACCCAAGATAACCCCTGCTCACCCCCTTGGTAGCACGGCACGAGCAGTCAGGCTTATCCCGGAGGCAATGTGTAAAGCGTTTGCGCAACACACACACAGCACAACACCCAAGGCACACTACAAAAGGAACTCCACACAAGGTTATATATAAAAATAGCCTTTGTATTATCATAAAACACATTAGAATAGTACTCACATACAATACACTGTGCCAACTGGCACGGGACAATATTTACAGGGGATTATGTACACATGACAGGGCCAGGTGGACCACTGTCAGAACCATCACTTAGTAAAAGGTAATAGATGTAGAACACATAATAAATGTAGGACATATCAGAAACGTACGACCAGTAATCACTGTACTTAGCATCAGCCTGTAACATAAACCATATTATGCACAGCATCACATTAGGCGCGAATTACATTCTGCGCCAACCTCATAAGCCTAAACACATTAGACCAGAACCTCACAAGTCTAAACGCATTAGCCCCTAACCTCCTAAGTATAACTCACCTTAGGGGCGTAAATCACAGTAGAGAATAAATCACAACCTAAACGCATTAGGTAATGATAAAATTACAAGCATAAACATATTATGCAAAACCTCATAATCCTAAAAGACCACATTTAGAGGTATAACGCAGGGTGCGTAAAACACAATATGGGAATCACATTTCCTAGCACCAAAATCACATTAGCACATACCTCACAGTAGAAACCATAGCAGAGGCATACATCACATTAGGGCCTGGCGCCCTACAAACCTAACAGTCCCCCTGGCCACTGGCCATCTCAAGAAGGGGCTCAAATGCCCTATGTCCAAAAGTCAGGGTGCGCTGCAAGGGCAGCGAGAGTCAAGGGTGCGCCACTGCGCAAACCTAAACGTAGCAGCTGGCACTAAGTGCTGCGCAGCTGTGAAGGTCAGGGCTAAAGGAGTGCATCTCACTCATAGCTACCAAGGTATGTCCCCCAAATAAACAATAGCCTAAACGGTGCAGCTGCCCACTACTTGCTGGGCAGCTGGGAACTTTAAAATGAGGCATGGTCCCTCAATGGCCCTAAAAACAATTGTGCGCGAAAGGCTGCAGCTGCCCTCTGTCAGGTGGGGCAGCTGGGAAAGAAACAAACTGAAGGGGCCCTGGCACAGCGGTGCCCTCGGGGCCCCAATGGGCCTTTGTAAACCAATATGCCCATCGTTGGAGCGCACTGGCGCTTTGAAATAAACATGCCCACGATGGAGCGAAACTCGGGCCCCCTCTCTGGTGCTCTGTAATTTATAACTGAAACTGCCCCCAAGCGTTGGAGCCATCTGGGCTCTAAAACAAAGATGCCCCACGTTGGAGCGCACGGGCTCCAAGAGTAATTATGCCCATGTTGGAGCGGCCCGCTGCCAGACGGGGCCGCTCAAGAAGGCTAAACACGGTGCCTTCACTGGCACCACACTGCTCGCTCCCCTTCACTCACCGGGTCTGGTCTGGGGAGGATCCCTCTGTGGGACGGTGCTCACCGGGACCTCTCTGCTCCTGGCGTCACTTCTCCCGTGCGGTGGGGGCAGGCACCGACAATGTGCCTCGAGCCCCCTCCGCCTCGAGCTCCACGGGCTGCTGGGCGCGGGACTCTTCCTCCTTCGGCACCGGGGCTCCCAACCGCTGATGGGAGCCCCGCTAGGCATTCTCTGTCGGCCGCGCTGCCATTGGCGGCCTCGGCAGCCTCTTCCTGGTTTGGGCCCGCCCAGGGTCAGGCAAGGCCGCCTGGCTTCCGGGTCGGGCCGGCGGCGCAGTTTCTCGGCGGCGATAGCGGGGTGGGCACCCGCTAGCAAAATAACCAAATAAGCGGGGTGGGCTCCCGCCCATTAAATATAACTAAAAAATGGGCAAATAAGCGGGGTAGGCACCCGCGAAGAAGGCAAACACGGGGGAATCCCTACGCTGGGGATTCCCTCAGAAGCCATGTGCAGCTCGGCGCTGCGGCGGTGAAACGCGGCACATGAGGGGTAGGCTCCCTCAATTCAAAATACATGGCGGGGTGGGCACCCGCTTCTACAGCATCACCGGGGGAATCCCTACGCTGGGGATTCCCTCTCTCTCCCTGCAGGCAGCACATCGCTGTCAAGCCGGCTCGCTCCTCTTCTGGGCAAGATAGGAATCCAGCACAGTGCTCACAAGGCGCTTAGAGGCAGGCCAAGGTCCTGTAGGCAAAAGGATCAGCCCTTTAGGTGAAGGGCAATGCAGGGCCCAGGGAAGAAGCCCCCCCCCCTGGGCCCCCAGCAGCAGCACGCCCTGCAGGATTAGGTCCAGGAAGAAGAACTGCACAGGAACACTGAACAGCCAACATGGGGTCACAGCCCCTTCTTTTATACACCCTAATCCCTTTGTGACAAAGCACAGGGCTGGGGAAAAACCAGACACAACTGGTTTGGGGGAGCTTTGGAGCACTTTGTTTTGCTCAGCTCCTCTCTCCTTTCACAGGACAGGCTAAGGACATCAGATGCACCACAGGGGGTGGAGCCAGCATTGTGGATTGAAGGCACAGCCCTATTCAGGTCCCAAGTGCAACTCCTCCCACCCATCTACATGGAGATCTCTCCATTCAGCCCTGCGCTGACTCACCCTGCCCCTCCTGGAGCCACACACACCTCCCAGCCCCTGTCACTCACAAGCCAGACATGCAATTCACATCAGGCAGGCAGACACAGAGCACACAGAAATGCCAACTTCTAGAAGTGGCATTTCTCTACCAGTCACCATAAATCTGCGCACACCATTGCGCAGCATTTATTCTCACGAATTCAGACATACTAGACTTGACCATGCTGCACCTCTCATAACAGGAATTACCACTGACACACTCATCCTCAATGCATTCCTATGGGGGGGCAGACCAATCTCACCACACACGCACACAGCGCGCACAGACTTTACACTGGACCACAGTGCTAAAGGGCCCAGAGACTTAAAACTACTAACATACAACGCAAAAAGTTTAGGGGTGAACCTGGCAAAAAGGGCCAAGTCCAACATTGACCTTAAGTGGGTGAAAAGGCATATCAATTGTAATCTTATTGTAAATATACCTGTTGTGTACAGTCTGAGTGGGCAAATCCATAATATCCATAACTCTTGTTGTATGTGAAAACTGATAATGTGTTGATTCTTTTATTCAATGAGTTCATGCAATGCATTTTAAATCAATGGTTCATATCAAATATTCCAAGGACAGTATAAAGGAAAGTGAAATGTTAAAAAGATTTTCTCATTGATGAATCCATAAAACATATTGCTGAAAGACTTAAGAGAAATGTATACAACAAGTTATTATAGATGTATGGACAACTTTTCATCCTAATTCACTCCCCTCTGGTTACAGCCTTCAAGGTCAATAATAAATTTTGACTCATAATGTCTCTCTTCTCTTGCATGATCATCGTCCATTGCGTTCTGGGGAATTCTTTCCACAATAAAATATTTGAATTCCTCTTCTCGTTCAATGTCTGACAATGTCCAACAGTAAACTGTAAATAAACATCATTGTATACTATATATGCATATAAAACCGAAGGTTGGAGATATGTTATAGTTAGGAAAACTTCATTTACTATTTATATACAAAAACTATGCAAACTACACAAAAAATGGAATATTCAAATTTATAGTTATAACTTAAATATTTAATTTTCACCCCATCCAAAACTTACTATGACTCGCCACCTCTGTACAGTGTTGTGAACTCACTAGCCAGATTACATGAACTATAACACACATCTTCCCCATGCACAGCTTATACCGGTCCATATTACATTATGTATACCACGTTATATCATACCATTCAGAGCAACACTCATAACATCTAAAATTACATCATTTATAAGAACAGTGTGTATGGGAGGAGATTGAGTTATAGTTCATGTAGTCTGGCTAGCTAGTTCACAACAATGTGTACTGAGGTGCACGTGGCAAAGCAAGTTTTGGGTGGGGCGCAAATTATAACTTAAAGTTATACCTATAACTTTTGAATTTCTAGTGTTTGTGTAGATTACATTTTTTTGTATAGAAATAATAAATTAAGTTTTCCTAACAATGACTTACCTTCAACCTTTGGTTTTTCACTCAATTTCTATGTTTTATTCTTAAAAAATATAGGTTTCTAATCATATAATGTTCTTCATTTTGGTATGAATTACTTTATGTATATCTTTTTTATGTTTCAATAGTACTGCAGTACTTTTTTGATAATTTGTCGTGGAGTGGCATGGAGTGGAGTGGTATGGCATACAGTGGTGTGGAGTGGTGTAGATTCGAGTAGAGTAGAGTGTAGCAGAATGGCATGGAGTAGAGTTGCATGGAGTGGCATAGAGTACAGTGGCGGACAGTAGAGAGGCTTATAGTACAGTGGCATACAGTACAGTGGCATAGAGTGAAGTGTGGTTAGAGTGAAGTGGGCATAGAGTAGAGTGGCATAGAGTAAAGTGGCATTGAGTAGAGTAGAGTGGCTTATAGTACAGTGGCGTACAGTACAGTGGCATAGAGTGAAGTGTGGTTAGAGTGAAGTGGGGTAGAGTAGAGTGGCATAGAGTAAAGTGGCATTGAGTAGAGTGGCATTGTGGGAGTGGAGTGGGTTAGAGTGGAGTAGAGTGGCACTGTGTTGAGTGGAGTGGTGTGGCAAACAGTAGAGTGGGATATGGTGGCGTGGTATAGAGTGGAATGGTGTACAGTAGAGTAGAGTGCACTGGCATAGGGTGCAGTGGCATAGAGTAGAGTGGTACAGAGTACAGTGCAGTGGCATGATGTGCTGTGGTGCAGAGTAGAGTGGTGTACAGTAGAGTGGCGTATAGTGCACTAGGGTACAGTCACTTGAAGTAAAGTGGTGCAGAGTACTGTAGAGTGGCATACAGTGCAGTGGCATAGAGTAGAGTGGTGTAGAGTGCAGTAGTGTAGAGTGCAGAGGTACACAGTGCAGTGGCATAGAGGAAAGTAGTGCAGAGTACAGTGGCACAGAGTGGAGTTGTGTAGAGTCAAGTGTCATAGAGTGGAGTGGAGTACAGTGTAGTAGCATGTATAGAGTGACGTGTTGTAGATTGTCTTAGAGTGGTGTTGTGCAGAATGTAGTAGCATGCCATAGAGAGAAATGGCGTGTGGTAGAGTGGAGTGGCATGTTGTAAAGTGGAATGGCATGGAGTATAATAGAGTGGAGTATAGTGGAGTAGCTTGTCATAAAGTGGAGTGGTGTGTCATAGAGAGGAGTGGCATGGCATAGAGTGGAGTAGAAGAGCATGTCTTAGAGTGAAGTAGGGTGGAGGGGCATAGAGTGGAGTAGAGTATTGCAGAGTGGCGTGTTCTACAGCAGAGTGGAGTGGTGTGTCATACTGTGGCGTGTTGTAATGTGGGGTCGATGGGTGTAGATTGGAGTGGTGTAGAGTTGAGTGGTATGTCATAGAGTGGAGTGGCATGTTGTAGAGTGGTGTGGGGTGTCATAGCGTGTAGTGACTTGTCATAAAGTGAGTGGAGTGTTGTAGAGTGGAGATGCATGCTGTGGATTACAGTGGTGTTTAGTAGAGTAGAGTGATATGTCGTACAGTACAGTGGCGTGTCGTGGAGTAGAGTTGAGTTGCATGTCATAGAGTGGCATTTATATAGTGTCTTAGAGTGGAGGGGCGTAGAGTGGAGTGGCGTAGAGTGGAGTGGCATGTCATAGAAGAGCGTGGCCTACAGTAGAGTGGAGTGGCATGTAATAGAGTGGAGTGGCATAACATAGAGTGGAGTGGTGTGGAGTGATCTCATTTGGAAAAATCTCGGAGGCAAGCGTCCTGCTCCATTTAGAAGCCAGTCATAGGCTATCATCAGTGCTATAGGTGCCAAACATCTGATATAATTGTTGGAAATTGCCCTTTACAGGGTGCTTTCCCTCTCCTTTTTTCTTTTCTCCTTCCCAGTTTTCCGCTGATCTAGATGCTAGCCTTAGGACTTTGAGCACGTTTGACACTGCCATTCAGTGCCACAGCGCTCTGCTCATCATATACATACTGGTGATTGGTGTATACATGATTGACTAATTCAAGTTAGCTGTAAGTCCCTTGTCAAGGGGTAAGACATATACCCAGGACATTTATCTTGAATGCTCCTCCATGGGCCCGCAGCACTGTTTGTGCCATCCATGGAGGTAGCTCATCAATTGTGCCACAGGATTTGCCTCATGGGGCTTGTGTGCGCAGGTTACTGTTACTCGGCTTGGCATTTAAATAGTTACGTGCCAAGGTTCTGCATGTCTCTTGCTATATCGGTGTTCTTCTGGACGTCTAATCCGGATGGACAAAACTAAGTAACTGTTTGTTTCCGTTTGAGGTGGCTCTGACTGTCTAGTCAATGGGGCACCAGCAGGGGCAACATGTATCATTGGCTGGTGTAGTTGAGTGACTGAGGGGCTAGGTCACGAGGCGTAGTCAAAGACCTGTGACAGCTTGACCATTCTGCTAATGGGAAAGTTTGACAATTGGATATACCTGTAAAGTGTATATACATTGTGTATCTCATTTTGATTTCAATGGGGAAGTTCAACAATTCCATATAACTGTAAAGCGTATATTCAATGTGTATTTCATTTTGATTTCAGTGTGTGTGTAATACAAAGACAAGTGTTTTATACATACGGCGTTGAGTCTTTTTGTGGCGTACCTAGAGTGCAGTGAGGGTGGTGTAGTGCCAAATTTTACATTTGGGCCCTGAGGTTAAGTCTGACTGCTCTGTGCCAAGCTACCCAAGGGTAAGCACAGGTTATTGGACATGTGTATCGTACTCATCCTACCTAGAACAGTGGAATCTTACTGGCTTCAATGCGTCCCAGCCAGCTGAAAAGTACTGGGTCTAACAATAATGCACTGATCAATGCTTTAGCTGCCCAACAGTGTTCACCCCTAGCCTTGCCCAAGTCTTGCCCAATGAGTCATGAAAAACCTCGGGAAATGCTGGATTCCCCCAAAGTGGCGTACATATATACACCATAACTAGGGAGGAGTTAGAGAAAATGTCCCTCCAATTACAAATGATATCCCTGATGATTTTAAACTGGACCCATTTGTAGTGATTAGGATCAGTAAGCCTATAAAAAAATAAACTGACATCAGACCCTGAAGCCAGTTGATAACCCAAAATAGACGGTACCAGTTCTCGCCCAGTAAGCAAATTCTGTATGCGACCAGCAAAAGCTGCCCAGAAGTAAAGCTTAAAGTCGGGAAGCTGAAACCCCCCTTGTTTATACAAGAGATTCAAGAAGTGAATAGTGTACCTGGCCCATCTATGGCCCCATCTAAAGCTAGTAATGACACCCTCGAAAATCTTAAAAAAAGAGTCTGGAACTCGAAGTGGGATTGCTCAAAATAGATGCAAAAATGTGGGCAAAATATTCATTTTTATAATGATACAATGGCCTAATATGCTAATAGGGAGTCAATTCCATTAATGCAATTTAACAATGATTTACTGCAAGAGAGGTTTGTAGTTAAGTTTAAGAATACTATCAAACCGGCTACTCAGGCTGACTCCTAGGTAAGTAGCCGTTGCTGCTATCACCAGGATCAGATCTACAGACTGAAAGTTAAGCAGTACATGCGTCCTAGCTTCATTTAATTTATAGCCAGAATAGGCTACGATTCGAACCTGTTGGCCTTGTCTGAGAGTAGGTCGATAGTAGCGAGTGGGTTCGATGTAAAAATGGCCACATCATCGGCATAGACTGCAATTTTAAGCTGGCAGCCAGTAGATACCACTGATTGGATCACTTGATTAATAAAAGGGACTTCAAGTAAGGCTCAATAGACAAAGCAAACAAGTGAGGCGTGAGCGTGCACCCCTGACTGGTACCCCTAAAGAGCCTGAATGCTGAGGAGCAGTTCCTGTCATAAACTAACTTGGCCACAGGATTCTTATAGAGAGATTGTACCCACTTGATAAATCTGCCCCCGATGCCAAGGCCCCCCATCGTTACCCATAAACATTCCCATGTGACCTGGTCGAAAGCCCTCTTGGTGTCCAATAAGATCATGCCGACCCTTTTACATGTTCTTTCAGAAATATTAAATACATCAATTGCCGTATTAATATGACTCATGGTATCAACTGTGCTGTTGGGGCAAGATCAAATTTTGAATTAAAGGGATCAAACAAGTACCTAATATTTGGGCAAAAACCTTTGCGTCCGAATTATTCAGGGAGATAGGCCGATAAGAGCCCCTGTCCTCTGGTGACTTGTCTTTCTTCAAAAAAACATCAATTTTAGTAAGATTCCATGAGGCAGGAACCTCTCCCCCCTATCATTATGCCCTATCAGATTGAAAAATTCCGGTAGTAAGATATCAATGAATATTTTATCAAATTCAAGGGGGATGCCATCTTTCCTGGCCGCCTTTCCAGATGGCAGAGCCTTAATAGCAGCCTCTACTTCAAACTCGAAATGTCTCCCTGTAGAACCGACAACTAGCTATCTTCTAGGTGGAGTCATCTACAACCCTGTAAATATTCCAAACTATAAGATGGATTGTATAGTTGAGGCTGGCTATAAACGTCCTGATAAAAGAGAGTAAACTGCACTGCAATAGCCTGAGGGCCAGTATGAAGAGCTTCATCATTGCCTTTAATACATTGAATAACACACCTTAATCTTTGAAACCTTCCAATCACTTCAACGACTCTCTGCCATCAAACTTTTTCCCGGAAGTGAGATCCTCCTTACTATCACTCTGGACGACGATCGTCAATGCATCACTTCTGCAAGGTGCTATTCCGGATTGCCTTAAATCAGGTCAAGTTACCCCGATCCTAAAGAAACCAAATGCTGATCCCACGGACCTTCTTAACTTTCGCCCAATCACTAACATCCCCACCTTGGCAAAACTCCTGGAGAAATGTGTGCTTGCCCAACTTTGTCATCACATCGACCATTTCCAACTCCTGGACCAATGCCAATCTGGTTTCCGCCCGGGCCATAGTACAGAGTCGGCTCTAACGCACATCGTGGATGATGCACTTAGAATGTTGGATCACAATGAGTCGTGCCTATTGATCCTTCTTGACCTTTCGTCAGCATTCGATACTGTCAAACATGATAACCTAACTGACCTCCTGGAACACAGGATGGGGCTGTCTGGGCCTGTACTAAACTGGTTCTCTTCGTTCCTTAAGAACAGATCCCAAAGCTTCAAGGTGAACCAATCCCTGTCCCATCCTGCAACGGTCACCCTGGGGGTTCCCCAAAGTTCAGCACTGTCCCCCATGCTCTTTAACCTGTTCATGGAGCCTCTGACAGAAATTCTAAAATCATCCAGCATTCACTATCATATGTATGCGGACAATACCCAACTATACCTGAAGATCGCCTCCCCCGAAGACATTCAGTCCCTCAACTCAGTCCTGCTGGAAACACAAAGCTGGTTGACACGTAATCACCTGAAGCTAAATGCTCTTAAAACGGAATTCCTACTAATCTCACCCCACAACCAATCTCTCGTCATGTAACAATGGTTGAATCAGCTGACTGCTCTTAACTGTAGACCGCACCTCGTGGACTCGGCATCCTCGCTGGGTGTCATATTTGACAAAAGCCTGAACATGCAGAAGCACATCAGTTCCCTCACCAAAGGAGCGAACTTCCAACTCAGCATACTTAGGAAACTCAAACCCTTTCTCCCTGCACATGACCTAAAGGTTGCAGTACAAGCATTAGTGATCTCAAAGCTGGACTATGGTAGCGAACACTGTGCGGCCTGCCTAGAGTGAAGACGGCTCCTCTTAGGGCTAGCCTCAATTCCGCTGCTAGGCTTTTAACTGGCACTAAAAAATACCACCACATCTCCCCGGACTTGCGGGACCTGAATTGGCTTCCATATGAAGCTCGGATACAGTTAAAAATTGCATGCATGGCTCACAAAGCCATCCACTTCAAGACCTCGCTGTACCTCGCTCAGAAATTGGAGCTCTCCTGTGGTTCTAGAGCCTCCAGAAGCGCCAGCACCCTTTTGCTCAAACAACAAAAATTCAAGTAAAAAAGACCTATAACCGAGCCTTCTCAGGGATGGCTCAGAGGATCTGGAACTCCCTTCCCCCCGAAGTCAGGGTGAACCCTTCCACTGTCTTCTTCAAAAAAGAAGTAAAAGTACTCCTGATGAAGAAATTTCTGCCTTAGCCTCGCCCCTCCATCTGATTCTGGGTCCATAGCCGTTGACTGTGGCCCAGCCGCCTGGTTCACGAGTTTGTCGAACAATTTTGACTGTGAATTTGCCGCTTTGTTGATTCTGTTGTGTTTGCTTTTACCCTCACGAGAATGTTGGACAATGTTAGACTTTGAATTTGCCGCTCTGTTGTTTCTGTTGTGTTTGCTTGTACCCTTCGTGCTGCATAATCTGTAAAGCGCTCTGAAACTCTTGGTGGTCATGTTCGCGCTATATAAAACGTTCAAAATAAATAAATCTTCTATCAGAAATCTGGTGGGCTAGTATCCGGCCGAAATTCTCACCATTCTCATACTGGAGTGCTTTATTCTTATGATAGCTGACTGCCACCTTTTCCCTGGATCCCAGATCTAAAAGACATCGACTTGCTACTAACTCTAAATAAAGAGCTTGCTCACCCAGATCTCCAGCTAGAATTGCTTGAGCATGCCGAAGCTTTAGTTCTCTTATTAGTTGACGAAGATGAATTACTCTCTCCTGCATTAACTTATTTTTATTGAGAATAAACTGCAGCGTAGTTCCATGTAAAAACGCCTTCATAGTATTCCACACAACCTGCGGAGAAGCTGTTCCAGTATTTGTCATTATAAACTTCCTAAGTAACCAAACAGGTAGTTTCAGTAATCAGGGTTGGAGAGAATGTGATGAGGGAATGTGAAATGATGGCTTTCCTTTCTTCCAGTCGTTGCACAGAGTGTAAGAAGTACTGGGTTATGGTCTGAGGTGATCTTAGGACAGACTTCCATTTCAGCACCTTGAATTAACTGTAGCCCAGCAAAGACCATGTCAATTCTAGAGTAGTGCTTGTGAGGGGAGGAATAAAAGGTATCAAAATCAATCAATCAAGGGTTTGTTAAGTGCAACTACTCACCCAAAATGGTCTCAAGGCGCTGGGGGGGGGGAGGGGGCGCAGCTCCTAGAAGTTCATGGTGATTCATCGAAGAGCCAGGTCTTGAGGTCACCCAGGGTCTGCGCAGCTCCTGGATGTTCATGGTGATTCGTCGAAGAGCCAGGTCTTGAGGTCCTTCAAAAATTTGGAGAGTGTTGGTGTCTGGCAGAGGTGGAGAGGGAGGGTGTTCCATGCCTTGGTCGTAAGGAAGGAGAAGGAACAACCTCTTGTTCTGGTCTTCTTGATGCGCTGCACCGTCGCAAGGGAGAGCTGCGCTGAGCGGAGGGTTCTTTGGGGTGCGTGGAATGAGAGGTGTAGTTCATTTAGGCAGGACCGGTGTTGTGGAGGGCTTTGTGGGCGTGGGTGACAAGCTTGAAGGTGACTCTCTTCTTGACGGGGAGTCAGTGTAGTGCCTGCAGGTGTTGGGTGATGTGGCAGTGGCACAGTAAGTTGAGGACTAGTCTGGCGGAGGCATTCTGGACATTCTGGAGTTTGCGGGTGAGGTTCTTGTTGATTCCGGCATAGAGTGCGTTGCCGCAGTCCAGTCTGCTGCTCATGAGGGCGTGGGTGATGATTTTCCTGTGTTCAAGTGGAATCCAGTTGAAGGTCTTTCGTAGCAGACAGAGGCTGTGGAAACAGGATGAGGTGACAGCGTTGTTTTGGTGGTCCATTTTGAGTTCAGAGTCCAGGATGATTCCAAGGTTGCGTGCGTGGTCCGTGGGTGAGGGTGGGTCCCCGAAGGCAAGGGGCCACCAGGTGTCATTTCAGGCGTCGGGGTGTGGGCCCATGATGAGTACTTCGGTTTTGTCCGTGTTAAGTTGTAGGCAGCTGTTCTTAGTCCACCTGGTGACTGCTTCCATTCCTTCTTGAAAGTTGTGTTTGGAGATGTTGGGTTTGTTGGATAGGGAGAGGATGAGTTGGGTGTCGTCTGCGTACGATACGATGTTGAGTCAGTGTGATCTGACAATGGATGCGAGCGGGGCCATGTAGACGTTGAACAGGGTGGGGCTGATAGAGAATTCTTGGGGGACTCCACAGGTGGTCAGTGTGGGATCCAAGAGGAAGGGAGGGAGTCTGACTCGCTGCGTTCTGCAGGAGAGGAATGAGGGGATCCAGTCGAGGGCTTTGTTCCGGATTCCTGCATCGTGGAGTCTGCGGGCTAGGGTGCGGTGTGAGACTGTGTAGAAGGCTGTGGAGAGGTCCAGGAGGATGAAGGTCACAGTCTCTCCTCTGTCGAGGAAGGAGCAGATGTCATCTGTCGCGGCGATATCGGTGCTGTGGTTTTTCCTGAAGTCTGATTTGGAGGAGTCGAGGATGTTGTTTTTGTCTATGAAGGAGACGAGTTGGCTGTTGACAGCTTTTTCAATGACTTTCGCCGGGTACGGGAGTAAGGAGATCGGTCTGAAGTTCTTGAGGTCAGTGGGGTCCAACAAGGGTTTTTTCAGGAGAGGGTTGATCTCGGCGTGTTTCCAGTCATCGGGGAAGGAGGCGGTCTCGAAGGAGCGGTTGATGATTCGTTGCAGCTCGGGGCAATGATGTCTGCGGCTCTGTGGTAGATGTGGTGGGGCAGGGGTCAGTGGGGGCCCCAGAGTGGGTGGTCTTCATAGTCTTTAGTGTGTCTTCAATGCTCAGGGCAGTCCACCTGTCCATTGTCGTCTGTGTGGTGCAGGGAGTGGTGGTGTGGGTTCCTCGTGAAGGTTGTTGTCGTCAAAGTTGTCATAGATGGTCTTGATTTTGTGATGGAAGAAGGTGCTGAGTCTGTCGCAGAGGCCCTGGGAGGGTGGGATGTCGGTAGTCTCACTGTTGGGGTGGGCCAACTCTTTGATGATGACGAAGAGTTCCTTGCTGCTGTGTGCAAGGGTGTAGATTCTGTCCTGGAGTGCTCTCTTCCTTGAGTATCTGATGAGTTTGTGGTGGGCGGTGGTGGCTGCTTTGTTGTTGTCGAGGTCTGCTGGGGATTTGAAGTTCCTCCATAGCTTTTCATGGCATCTGCAGGTTCATCTAGATTTCCGGAGTTCGGTGGACAACCAGCTGGCTTTCTTGGCATGTGGATTGGAGGATTTCTTGAAGGGGGAGATGGTGTTGGCACAGTCGGTGATCCATTTGTGTAGGGTACCGGCGGTGGTGGTAGGGTCATCGTCTGTGGCGGTGGGAGCGGAGCTGCTGAGGGAAGCGGCGAGCTGGTCGTCGGAGATCTTGTTCCAATTCCTGTGCTGGAGCTGGTGTGGGCATCTGCGGGAGATGTTTGCTTTGAAGGTGAAGTGGACGCAGTGGTGGTCTGTCCATGGGAGTTCGGAGGTGTGGCTGAAGGTGATGGAGTTTCCTGCGGTGAAGATGGGGTCAAGGGTGTGTCCTCCTGAGTGCGTTGGTTCTGGTACGATCTGTTTGAGTCCCATGATGTAGAGGTTGTTCAGGAGGGAGGTGGAGTTGGGGTCTTGCAGGTTGTCGAGGTGGAAGTTGAGGTCTGCCACCAAGGTGTAGTCGGTGGAGGTGATGGCATGCGGGGTGATGATGTCAGTGATGGAGTCGGAGAAAGGTGCACGGGGTACGGGGGTCTGTTTATGAGGGTGCCTCGGAGGGTGGTGGATGGGTTGGCCTGTATCCTGACGTGGAGGTGTTCCATCAGGTCTGTGGGCCCGTCGGTGTAGGTGGTCAGATGGAGGTTGGCCTTGTGGGCGATGGTGATGCCTCCCCCGGAGCGGTTTGGGCGGTCCTTCCGGGTGATTTTGTATCCTTCGGGGATGGCGATTGCGATGTCTGGTCCCGAGGCGGCGTTCGTCCAGGTTTCGGTAAGGAAGGTGACGTCAGGAATGGTGCTGTTGAGGAGGTCCCAGATTTTCGTGGCATGTCTGTGGAGAGAGCGGACGTTGAGGAGGTCGCATTGCAGGGTTTGAGGTGCGATGGAGTTGTTGCTGGAGGTGGAGGTGGGTCCTGGGTCTCGGCGAAGTTGAAGGAGTGGCGGCAGTTTCGGCAGATGAATGGTCCATGGGTGTCGAGAGGTGAGGAGAGCTTGCAGTTGTTATTCTTGCTGACGCTGAGTGCGTAGAGAGCTGAGGAGCTGTAGCGCTGGCAGGTCGGAGGACCAGGGTTCCTGGCACTGGTCGCGGTCGGGTCACTGACGGGCACAGACAGGCTTGCCTTTGGTGTGGCTTCGGCACGTCAGCCGCTTGCCCGCTGCGCTAGTCCGCTGCACGGCAGCGCTGTGCCCGTCATTAAGTAGGGGTCGGGTGGAGGGCGGGACAGCTGGGAGGAGGGAACACGCAGGAGCGGGAGGAGCCGCGGGGGCAGCAGCAGCAGGAATCAGCTGAGAGGAGGCTGAGGCGGAGAAAGAAAGTAGAGGAGAGTAGAGGAAAATAAAGTAAAGGAGCAATAAAGTAGAGTAAAGGAGCAACAACGTGAAGGAAAAGGAAGAAAATTTAAGAGGTGAAATAAAGGGAGAAAATTAAAATGAAGGCAGGCAGGGGAGAGCCGAGTGCAATTGGCTGGAAGTCAGAGCAGGGCCTCAAACCGCGGTCAGAGGCAAAGGCACTGCCTAGGTGTGCTACAGGTGGAGCTGAGCACTGAGAGAGCAGAATCCCGAGGGGACATGCTAGTCTCAGCACACAGCGGCTGCCATTAAGTAGGGGTCTGGGGGAGGGTGGGACAGCTGGGAGGCGGGAGCAGGAACACACAGGAGTGGGAGGGGCCGCTGTGGCAGCAGCGATACCAAAGGGGATGATGGACGGAGCGCTAGAGCAAATCAAACACTCACCCCCAGTCAACTGATCTGGGTTTAATCCATCATCATTGTTTAGCTCACTCCACCACCCCAGTTCAGACATGGCCATATGCAAATCAGTCTGACCCTGTGCCTCATGTGAACAGTCCAGCCCGAACTGCCAAGCCATGTCTTCCCTGGACCGGAAACAAGCATCCTGGGACCGGTTTCGGGTTCAAAACCCTCATCAGCCAGGCTATCTTGAATCCAGTGGCAAAGTGAGCAAGGGACCCACGTCTGGGCATACCCTGCCAACTTAGGGCGAACAAAGCGATACCAAAGGGGATGATGGACGGAGCACTAGAGCAAATCAAACACTCACCCCCAGTCAACTGATCTGGGTTTAATCCCGTGCTCTCCATGCCACTGGAATCAAGCTATCCTGGCTGAAGAGGGGTGAAACCCCGAAACCGGTCCTAGGATGCTTGTTTCCAGTCCAGGGAGGACCTGGCTTGGCAGTTCGGGCTGGACTGTTCCCATGAGGCACAGGGTCAAGACTGATTTGCATATGGCTGGGTTCAAGCTGGAATGGCATGGTGAGCAAAAAAATGATGGATTTAGGCCCAGATCTTTGTACTGGGGTGAATGTATGACATTGTTCTGCATTCTGTCCATCAACTGTTGTTTTTCTGTGGCAGCAGCGGCGGGAAATAGCTGAGAGGAGGCTGAGGCAGAGAGGGAAAGTAGAGGAGAATAGAGGAAAATAAAGTAAAGGAGCAATAAAGTAGAGTAAAGGAGCAACAAAATGAAGGAAAAAGGAAGAAAAATTAAGAGGGAAATAAAGGGAGAAAATGACAATGAAGGCAGGCGAGAGCCGAGTACAACCGGCTGGAAGTTGGAGCAGGGCCTCGAACCGCAGTCAGCAGGGGTGACAGGCAAAGGTACTGCCTAGGTGTGCTACAGGTGGAGCTGAGCACTGGGAGAGCAGAATCCCGAGGGGACTTGCTCGTCCCAGCGCGCAGCGGCTGCCATTAAGTAGGGGTCGGGGAGGGCGGGACAGCTGGGAGGCGGGAGCGGGAACACGCGGGAGGGGCTGAGGGGGCAGCAGCGGCAGGAAACAGCTGAGAGGAGGCTGCGGGGGAGAGGGAAAGTAGAGGAGAGTAGAGGAAAATAAAGGAGCAATAAAGTAGACCAAAGGAGCAACAAAGTGAAGGAAAAAGGAAGAAAAATTAAGAGGTGAAATAAAGGGAGAAAATGAAGGCAGGTGAGAGCTGAGTGCAACCGGCTGGAAATTAGAGCAGGGCCTCGAACCGCAGTCAGCTGCGGTGACAGGCAGAGGCACTGCCTAGGTGTACTACAGGTGGAGCTGAGGGCTGGGAGAGCAGAATGGCCTAGAGAGATAGAGGGCCCTCCATACATCAATCAGCCGATGTAGTCGGGCGAATTCTAAAATGGATGCCCTTGTTTTAACCATACGGTGGTAGGCAGTGCGATTGGTAGTATCTATCCTATAGTCCATTACACAATTGAAGTCACCCATTAGTGTTAAATACCCTCCCAATCTAGCTATTCTAGATAAAGCTGATCCAACATCTCTGGGTCATCTGAGTTTGGACCATACACTGTACAGAGAACATGTATTCGAGCATACACTAAGAGCTGAACAATAGCCCACCACTTCCTTGGATCAGCAGCAGTTTTAAGTACCTTAACCTTAGCGTGCCTAGCAGACAATATAGCAATGCCCCGAATATAAACAGACTGAGAAGTGCTTATAAGAGTATTATAACCAAGATGTTTCAGTAGAGAGCGATCCTTGTATGCCAAATGGGTCTCCATTAAGCAAAGTAATTGTGGCTTACATAGCACTATTTCTTCTTGTACTAATTGCTGCTTAAGGAAATGATTAAGGCCAGCAACATTCCAACACATAATTCTCAATCCATCCATTGTAGCAAACTGTAAATGCTCAGTGTTGCCATCCTATATTTGTATCCCAAATACTGGCAGATGTCATGGCTAAGTGCCCGTTCAAATAAAACCTTGTGAACATTCTGACTCATTTTACCACAATTATCCCCAAAGCCCCCAAAACCCCACCCACCCACCCCAAAACAGAGTGCCAAATCAGCCGACAAATTTGGAGCAGTACACCCACCCCCAATGGTCCCCTTCCCCATATCTAGGGAAAAGAATCATCCCATCCCTGGGCTGTCAGATGGGAAGAAAGCACCGTGAGGTCTCTACCCCGGTATCTCCCCACCTCCTCATCACCACTCCCGAGACCCAAAGACACCAAAACAAAAAAGAAGAAAAAAAGAAAGAAAGGACAATAAAAGAAAACGGTTAAGTATGCATATTCGAGCACAAGTCAACCAGTAAAAAGGACCTAGACACAGTAATAATCAGGCCAACATTATTTTAAATGAAGTAGGCAGCGGTGGACACTGCCATTGACTAAGAGCCTGTGCTGCATCTGACTAAGAATGGCAAAACTGTGTCCGACCACCCTTAGTGATCTTGAGTCTAGCAGGTTCCCGAAGAAAGACCTGTCCCCCAACAGCTTTCAGTGGATCAATCATTTGGCATAGCTTCCACTGCCAATCCATGGTAAGTTTGCAAAGGTCTGATCACACAAACACAGACAGTCGACAGCAATGGGTGCGGTTGGTTGAGCTGTCAGGCAAATCGCCTGCCTCAGTAGAAAGTTGCTGGCAAATATCAAAATTGAACGAGGGTGTGCTTGATTAGTATTGACAGGATTCAAAGTTATCGGAAGACAGTGTTCACGCTAAATTTGGGAGTCCATGTCCAAGTCAGCCAGGTCCAGGAATGCTCTCACGAACAACCTAACATTAAACTGCTGTGGATCATCCACTTCCCTTCCTTCAGGTAAACCAAAAATGCTCAAATTATTGCGGCGTTGGCGATTCTCCAGGTCTTCAATCTTGGATTGAACCACCACTAGTCGACTCTCATGATCCCTAATTGTCCTGACTGTGGCTGTCCCTACTACCCCAGTGCCTGCGACTCACTGCTGAAGCTCAACCACCTGTGTAGTAAGTGCTGCGACCTTCCCGGTCACCTCAGCCAAAACCTGCAGCAATAACTGATTGCCTGCTGGGGCATAATGTTGCAATGCCTCTCTATCATTGGACCTGCATGAGCTGTATGATCGTAGTCAATGATGAATCTGGCGGGGGGTACTGCCATAGGGATTGATAGCCTTTTCCTGAGTCAGGCTAGCATCAAGACTTAGGTGGGTATTAGAGTGCCATGCCACCCCAGGAGGCGGACCAGCCCATTGATTATCTTTCCCCCTTGGATGTTGACCCATCAGGCTTGCAGTAGTCAGCCAAGGTGACCAGGCCTTTCCTTACCACTTAGAAGAAATTTGCTTGCCTCGTCTCCCCTGGGGCCCCTCAGCTGAATTAAGTGCAGCACTAGATGCAGTACTAGGTTTCCAAATGCTACCCTCAGTGGTATCAGTATTTATTTGATCAGAAACGTTAACAGGATGTTGGTCACTGCCTACAACAACTAAAGCAGATGGAGTAACTTCAAAGATGCAGTGTCTAGGGTTGGCTACCTGCTGAGGTGATGCATTAAAGAGGGGCGCAGCTGCTGTCAGAGGCCCCTAATGTTCCATTGTCTCAGCCATAGACTCAGTTTCATTTCCAATAGTCCCTCAGTGGCCCCCTCAACATTAGTAGTAGGCTCAGCCACCAGACTCTGTACCAGCTCCCCACAAGCGGTATGAAAAACAGAGAGTCAGCGTAGAAATCAGACCGAGCTGAGGAGTCACATTGTTGCAAGATGGTTGGAGCAGATCAAAAAGCAGCTGATATATTGTTGCAGGTCACTGTCAAAAGTAAGGTAGCCGGCAAAGAGGATGAATCCAGTTCCCTGGCTTGAACTGCATCCATTAGGAGCTCGGCAATGGATGACTCTTTGCCGGGGACTCACCCATCCTCCATGTGTGCTTGCAGAAAGCTGGCTGCAGTGTCTAAGTGCAAGACCTTCAAGATAGGGCAGCCAACTCTGGACAGGTCCCTTTCCGCCGGGAATTGGTTGCGGAACACTGGGCCTCAGCTGAGGCCACTGCTGTTGCCGCTGCACGCCCCCCCCCCACCCTCCATGGAGTGAGCTCGTCCTGGAAGGTGCCATACCACTTGCGGTAGTTGTGCCACTTAGAACAGCCGTCTGAAGTAGCTGGAGATGCCAGGGAGTTGCAAGGCTGTCATGAAGCCCTCAGCCACACAATTGCCACATCCGATATTGCCCTTGCGTCAAGGAGCCCGATTCAGTTAGCAAAAAGTGAGCAGCGGACGGCGGTGAGGTGAATAGCAGGGTGCCGGCTTACCAACAACTTGGAAGGGATAGCAGAAGGGCAAGGATTCTTTATATGTTAAAGCCAACAAGACCTTTGTGAAAAATGTACCGAATTATAGGTCATCAAGGCTGCTGCCAGAGGGAGCATCCTTTTTCTTCCTTAACATAGACCATTGCCCCAAGGTGGTAATGATGTTGTGTTTGTTCAGCTCTTCTGATCAGACACCAGTGATATTTCATCAACTACCTTTTCTTTCTTTGAATGCACTTCGTAGAAAAGCACTGCCCATTTAGCGTCACAGGTGGCTGTGCCATTTAAAAAAACAGATGTTGTGTGGTGCAAGCAGTGCTCTGCTTGTGACTACACAAATTGCAACCTACAAAAATTCAGGCCACGATTTACAAAGGTTTTGCATCGCGGTTGCAATACTTTTTAAACGCAGATCAGATGCAAAATCCTGTTTGTGATTTACAAACCAAAGCAAATGGTGATTTGCATTGGTTTGTAACAAAAATGAACGCAACACAGTGCAGTGCTCTGCCTTCCATTACTTTATTATGTTATGTTATGTTAGTGAGACTTGTAGAGCGCGCGAATACCCGCTTTTCCTCAGGATGGCATACCATGGAGGGGGCATGAGTGTTGCTGTGCATCCGTCCACGGATTCTGATGCAAATCTATATCTACAAAGACTTGTAGACATGGATTTATGCCAACATCCTGTGCCAACATGAGGCCCATGTAGCAAGAAGAAATATTTGTATTTATCCTCATTGCTATCCTCTTAGATAGAGGCATAGAAGAAATAGCCTTATACAGTATTATTTGTGCATAGAAGAAATAGTATCAAAACAAGAATGGGGGGAGAGCGAGGAAAGATAAAGGGACGTCCCTGTCCCCAGGTTCAATATATAAACAATGTGGACGTACCCACTGGAAAAGACAAGGAGTTAGGACTCACTGTGGTAATAAACAGTGCCACAAAACCATTAGGTTTTATTAAAAGACCCCTCACACACCAACCTGGTTGGTGTCATGCTTCATCATTGGGGTCCCAACCGGGTGGCCGAATGCCGCCCGGTTGTGCTACAACGCCTGATTACAGCGGAGCTGGTGTGGTGTATTAGTGTGATGTGAGATGTGCAATTTAAAAATATCTCTGGGGATCCTTGCCAAATGTATTTATTGTTGGCGGCCCAGGATATGTTAAAATCCGAGAGCACAACTAATGGAGTTATTTTAAACCCATAATTGTCTGTGATGGGTCCCTGCACAGAAACAATGCAGACCACAAAGCAGACACCCTACTGCATTAGTGCATGGTAGCAAAAAGTGCACCAGTGCAGCAACTTTGCCTGCTTCCCTCCGTTGCGTGAACTCTTTGTAAATCTGGGCCATCGTGAGCATGAAATATGTTATACATATTTTACAAAATTATGTTACAGGCATTGCATTTGATTTTGACATTTCATTAACAATAGCAAAGAAGTATTCAGCAGGGATTTGCAGCCTCTTCCAGCCTTTGATTACATTTTAGCCCACTGAATTCAAAGAGCCTGAAGCTCAATGCTTCCAAGAATAAGTGTGATCAATATCTTCCAGACAGTGACAGATTTTACCTATTAACCCTAAGCCCTTTGCCTTTACCACCTTCCTACAAGAATATTCCCTCTGGAATTTTAATAGATCCGATTCTATCCCTTTGACAACAAAATAGAAAATATCCGGGGCATGATTTCCTTCAATGCCAGCCTCTTCCTCTGACACCAACAGTCTGGTATATCTAAAATTTCATACATAAAGTACCTTCTAAGATGGCAACAAGTAATGACTTCTCACCCTTGAGCATTGGCTCTCTCTCTTTGTACAAGACAATCAATAAGGCCAGCAGCTTTCATAGGATTGATTTTAACTCACCAGGCACTCCAATGTATCTGGTTACTGCTAAAGAAAGATCCCTGGACACATCATCCAAAAGGAACTGCATTGTCAGATTGGGGCATCTCGCCTGGTCTTTAGCAAAGAGTGAGATAATGTTACGAGTGCTTAATTTGTGCCGGTGCTTGCAGGTTGTAGGCATCGGTACTCATTTTTGGGGTCCTGAACTTATTTTTCATTATCAGACTTTGACCCAGAGCAAGAGAGAGAAATGCAGAATATAGAGAAAGAAAGATAGGAAAACATTGACAAATTGAGAAAGTAGGGAAATATGGAGAAAGTAGGTACAAAAACAAGCTGCAAGAGTGAGATAAAAAAACAGGACGTTTATGGGGGGAGGCATGAGGTGGAATCACGACTAGGCAGCCTATGTATTCAACAACTCTGACATTCAGAAGGGGAGGCGGTGAACCCCCATGAAAAACTCTGGGCACCTGCACTTATGATTTATCCTTCTTTTCTTTCCTTCTTTTACAAGTTAAGCACTGGCCAGATCAAAGAGAGTGAGCTCCCTTACTCATTCCAGCCTCTGAAACCAAATGGTACAGCTGTTTCTGTTGAATGTAATGGAGGGCCCCAGCCAAGGCATTAATACTTTATACTCCCCTAGCATACCCTGTAACCAGCAAGTCATTCAACATTAACGAAAGACCATTCTTCCTGCCAAAGTGGGCATGAAAGCTGGATTGAACCTCATCCAGAAGTCGCTAATCCACCAGGTGGCTTGTCGATTGATTGCAAAAAGAGACTAATGAAATCAGATTTACTGCTCACTAAGAGTTTTAAAATACTTCAAGCAAGTTGCATACATTCTTGAGCTAACAATCTTCCATGAAAACTGTTATTTCGTTTTCTTTTACAGTATTTGCTTTTATATTGCAGCCAGACATTTCTTAGGAAATATTTGTATTTACTCGCTTCAGTTTAAACTTCAGTTTTACTTCTCCACATAATGGGACCGAGGCAGTGGCAGCTCCTCCGCTAAGGCGGAGGAGCGTGGCCCCACTGATTTGCAGCAGTGAAATAAAGGAAAAATAAAATGATAATAACTTGAGGTTATTATCATTTTATTTTGTCCTGCTGCAGCAGCTTTGCAGGACGGGGCTGCTCTGACGACAGGAGGAGGGGGAGTGGTGAGCACACTTTGTAAGTGCGAATGAATGTTTGGCCAGCCGTCTCTGGCCGGCCAAACATTCATGAGCACTTTGAATGCTCTCCACCCAGGCTGCATTACAGCCTAGGTGGAGAACATGTCCAGGCTCCCATTTCCTGGCTAAGCAACGAACCACGGTGCTCAGACCAATCACAACGCTGGATTGCAGCGTTGTGATTGGTTTAGGGGAGCCTGGATGTGCTTCCTGTTCCGGCGGTGTGGAGGGAAGAGGAGAAGAAACGGAGGAGAGACGCGGCGTTCAGGTACGTTTTTTTCCTTCTTATTTTAGAACCCTTACCCCACCCCTGCCACCTCACACCACCCCCGATCCGTGCCAGCCGCCACTGGACCAAGGCAGAGCGCACTTAAAGGCTTTCGTTTAGGTTCAGTCATAGCTTTCACAGGATAATCATTTGGAAAGTGACATAAAAAGTATGCCCATTCTACACCATATCATATTAGCATATGATAATTGATATTGAGCATATCAATTAATCCTCAAATTAGTCTCTTTCTTGCTACATGTGTCTATCTTGTGATGGCTCATGTTTTTGCATTGTAAAGTAGAGATCGGCTGTGTAAATTGTTATTCAGTGTAGATATGGTGGGAATTTCAATAAAGCATTATAACAGACACCTATTATATTGTATTGCAGCATTTATATAGTGGGGCACTGAAGCGCTTGCATACCTGGGTACACTGTGTACGATGTGTGGTTGGAAGGAGATGTTGTCTTTGTTTTGTCCCTATGTGGGAAGTGTTTTCATTTTGTGCATGATGACCTCCGAGGTGCGGTTATTGTGTGATAGGATGCAGCACGTAGCAGTGTGGTGGGTGCTGAAGTGTGAGAGTCAGATGTGCAGGTTTATAGTTTTCTGTATGCTGGTAGCTGAGAATGGCTCTGCAGGTCCAGTTATGGTATTTCTTATGATATAGTCTGCTTAGCTAGTCACTGCACTGGGTTGTCCAATCTGAGATTTTGTGTATAGTTGTGGTTCTGTGCTGGCATGGTTGGAAGGAGAGAGAAATTGGGAGATCTGTTGGGATGAGCATTTTTATCATCACCCACATTAGAGGGAATTTACTCATCAGTTGGAACTATTTCAAAAATAAGTTTCCCTTACATTATCTAGGCATGCATAGCTGTATACATCCATGTATTTATGTATGAGCGTGTAAGTATGTATATATACTGAGACTTTCAAGTGTCACTTTGAAAAGGCTGTGAGAAGTCAGTTCACAATAAAAAGCCTTAGGAAACCAAAGACCTGTTACAAATGGAATTTGCTGAGCAGACTACAAATGCAAGTCCTATTCGTTTGCTACAAAGTCAATGTTATGGTCAACGGAGTGAACCTCACCCTATCTTTATTTCAGAAAATCCTGACACTTTTCCACACTGATCATTGAGTGGCTCTAATGAGGGCCCTGGTCATAGCTAGCGTAGACCTTATGAATGGAAAGTAGGTGTCCTGGGGGTGCTGCAGTACCCCTAAAATAACCATGCTGGAGTTTGGAAGTTGAAGGGGCAATAATGATGCCTTTAAATTTAGTTTTTATCTTGTCATATTTGCTGGGCATTCAAAGTTAGAGAAATTTCAGGCTATGTCTTTGACAAACTGCCATTTATTCTTTGACCATGGTGATTGGTATTTTATTTCTTTGACTGCAAAGAGAGAGGATTTTGTAAAATGAACAGTCAGTCTTGCTGATTTGAAAGGAAAGACTTCGGGATGTAATTTTTTTCTAACACACAACAAAATGTAAATATCTTAAAATGAATTGTAAAAACATTTCAAAATATATCAGCAGATGTGAAAGCACTAATAAAGTGTTTTTTTGTAATTCTAAAGTGTGATGAAAACAAAGATCTTATTCAGATTAAAATTAATCAAGACTCTTGGTCACACCTCTTTGATTGAAATCTGGGCTCACTCACTGATCCAGCTAACTAAGGACCCCTATTGAATCTTCTTATATATAGCAAACTTTTTTATTGGGCGGTTGCACACCAACACCAGTGACTATTATTCTCCAACAATATTGAACATGGTATGTTTGGGAATAAATAGAGCCCAAGACTGTAGTGGCTGATATCAGAGAAAGCCTACTTTTCTCCCTTGATGGGGCACTCAGAATCTGCTGATTTCCCCGTTTATCAACAGCATAGCATAAAGTAGACTCCAGAATACTATTGAAAGAACTTGAAAAGTGTGCTGGAATAACTGGGATGGTGCTAATCATTTTATAGGTTTCGCCTAGACAGCACATGCGCTGTCTCTGCGAGATATTTTGTTTACATACAGTGGGCTTACAGCCCGCCCATAACTTACCATGTATTAGCTTCCGCATCGCTCTCATTTCCTTTATTTCCTGTTTGTCTTCGGACGCCTATGTCAGGTACTCCTCTGGTGTTTGACACTCTCCTGGAGCATGGACCAACTACATGTGTCCTTCCGCTGCTCCCGTTTTTGGAGCTACTTTTTTCTTTGGGTTCAAGCACTCCACATGAGTGCTTGTATTTTCAGTCCATCACCCATATCCCCCTTCCATTTAGCTTTTATTCCCTCCAAACCACCTCCTTCCATGTTGCTTCTTTTCCCTCTCACCACCTGCCCAACATTATAAAAAAATCAGCTTATCTATGACAGCGAATAGGTCTGTCGTTGTGGCACAGAATACGCATATCCTTGTACTGTGTGACCGTGATTCTGCGTAGCTTCCAAGTAAAGAATGCTGCAACATTATTTCTTGTCCCCCACATATCACTTATTGTGTCAAACATTATTTCCGCTGCATTCTTCCACTTTGTTTTAAATTTGGTGCGTACCAGTGCAGTGCTTTTGTGAAACATTGAAAAACCCCATGAGAGTTGCTTTTCTTCAGAGATTTAGGACATCATAGAACTGAGGCTCTGACATCGGCCTTTGACTGCAATCCTCTAGGCCACTGCACTTTATGCCACTGCACCCTACACAACTCTACTCTTCTCTGCACCACCATAATATACCCCACTGCACAACTTGCCACTACACTCTATGCCACTTCACTGTTTGCCACTCTATACTGCACCATTGCACTCTATGCAACTTCACTGTAAGCCACTGCACTCTAAGCCACTGCACTCTACTGTACTCTGCGCCACTCTACTCTATGCCACCACACTCAACGTCCATCTACTTTGCATCACTATACGCCACTGAACTCTACTTCACTGCACTGTAGGCGACTCTACTCTACTCTACTCTACTCCACTCTATGCCACTGAACTCTACACCACTTCACACTACATCACTCTACTCTACTCTACACCACTGTACTCTACACCACTGCACCCCACTACTCTACACCTCTCTACTCTGCGCCACTGGACTCTATGCCACTGCACTCTACAACACTCTACTCTGCACCACTCACTCTATGCCACTGCATTTTATGCAACCAGTATTTTGCATCCAGTGTTTCGTACATCTGGCCCTTTGTTACTACTATAATGCACATAAAGGCACAGGGACACTCTGAAAAGACAAACCAACATCTTCAAACATTCTGGGTCTAGTCTCAACATAAAATGCTTTTCCCTCCATTCTCATTGCTTTTTCCTTCATTCCCATTTTCGGAGTGCTTTCTTTGCTTTTCCCTCGTTTTTCACTGCTTTCTCCTTCCTTCCTGTTTTCGGAGTGCTTTCTTTGCTTTTCCCTCCCTTTTCACTGCTTTATCCTTCTCTGTATTATCAAAGTGTCCTCCTTGTACCTTTGTAGTTACATCTGCTTTCGAAATACAGCATTGTCTAGTAATATTTTGAAATGGTGGTGAATTATTTTTCTCTCTATCCCTGCCCCCACTGACCCCGTGCCCCCACTGACCCCGCCCCCACCGTTGCGATCCTCAGCCACAAACCAGACTGTAATTTTGCCCTCTGACAGAAAGCTTGTGAGTACACATGGTCTAGGAGGTCGTGGCAGCCTCTGCAAGCTTTTGTGTTTTTTAGCAGGCGGCAAGGGATTGGTCGAGGCAAAAGTGTCTCTCAGGCAGTTCTTGGCATGAAGCGTAGCCCCTTCAAAGCCCTGCCCCTTCTCTCTCAAGCTGATTTTTTTTTTTTTTATTGGCAGTCATGCAGACGACGGCCACTCAAAGCTAAAAACCACCCATGGACATATATTTCTACGGGCCGCCGTTGAACAGGTCAAGCCCCATTGTCAATCCTGACACTCTCTGTGGCATAGTGCCAATATCGGCAACACACCCAACCCGCAAATACAGCAATTCCATAATAAAGAACACACAAGACAGATTGGTTGTTGGAGAAAACATTGCTGCAGGTTTATTTTGCATAAGAAATATGCCAACATGGTGGGTCAACGTACGGGCGATCCAAGGGCAGGCAGCCCCTATGCTGCCTGCCCACCTAATGAGCCAAATTGCACCGTAGCATAACCAATCGGTGCAAACCATTTTGGGGGATTACCCCTTACATCCTGTGGCCCACCAGTCCACCCATTTACTCGCCCCATGAGGGGGCGGAGCGTATCCAGGCAAGCCCCCGGTTGCTCAGGTTTACAACCGCCCGAAGGACTAACGGGGCACCATCGTTCCTCCAGGGTCCTGCCGTAAGGACTTCCTGGGGCTATTTGGCATTTGCACCCTTCTTCTGGTCCTGAAGAGGGTACCCCTATGTACCATTCTGCCTCTGGATCGCCCTGTAACTCCGCCTGCAACACAAAATAACAAGTTAACAGCCTTCCTACCCTAGCCACCCTTCCAGCCGACCCGCCGGGTAAGCGGTAGGGAGGGAGACGTCGTGATCCTCGGCGCGAAAAGGATCGCCAGCTGGACGGGGGAGGTAGATATACCTGCCCCCCGCCCACTGGCGCACCGGAAATGACGCAGTAGCGCCGGACCCCCGGGCGGTCCAAACACTAGCCCTGTCGGGTTTGTGCCGTCATGTGGCACTAAGGTGGCCACCCTCCTATTGGGGCCCCCTGCGTGGGCCGGGGGCAGCCTCAGTCTCTTAGCCCGTCTGGCCCTGAAAGCAGACCAGTGGCCGCTCCAGCTTCGGCAACTGTCCACCCACAGCCCTATGAATCATTAATCAGAGACTCGAGTCTGACCGAAGACAACACCCTCTACCCCTTTTTGGTGCAGTCTCTGTGGGGACTTCCCACCACCCACAAACAGACTAAGCACACTCACGCTGCCAGGGGGTTGATTGCAGTATTAATACAATTTACAGAATGCTGTCCAATGGGTAATTCCAACGCTTCGAAACAGTAGCTTAAATAGACTGCCAGCAGCGCCCAGAGGCCAAGTAGCAGGCAAACAATGAGCTATACAAAAACCATTAAGCAAGATTTCGTACAGTGAGGTGAAAACATGGCAGGTGGATGATTGCGAAAGCTGATTCCTGCCCTTCCGGCTTCCCACTCTCCTCTCCAACAACCAATAAGTGACAATTAAGCTGTAACCACTGCGCGGGCAATGTCGGTTTGTTGCTTCGACCAACAGCGTGAACAAAATGCAAGATCTTCCAAAGTGCATCACTGTTTGGTTTTGGATTTGCACACGCTGGTGTAGCAGGTAGGACTCTGAAAAAAAGCAGCGAAGAGCAACGAAGTGACAGCCACAAACGTCAAGGAAATATTTACTGGCGGCTGTGGGGCGTGTGTAAAAAAACTACAGTAACGCTATTGACCAACAGACAACGCATTTCCTGTTCATTGATATCTCTCACGGCGAAGGGCCCCAGAGGCGAAACCCCGCTGTGGGACTATCGGTTTTCAGGAAATTCCATACCTGCGTGTCACGAGACCCTAAATCATTCATGCTGATGTATAGCGTGATGTCTATCGACTCTCGGGTGTGTATATATATATAGACGAGCCCAACCCTGGAGCAAGGGAGCTACTTTGTTAAATGGATGTCTAGCCAGTCAGCCTTGTTTTCTTGCTTCTTTTTAACTTGGCCTGTCATTTGATTGCATGTGATGTTTCAGGCTCAGCCAGAAGAGTTACAGTGGTTGGTTGTAGCTGCGTGCGCGTGCACCCTAACTTGTATTAATGCTTCCTCTCGCCAATCGATTGTTGCTATTGTTTTTGCTGCACCTTCACTTTGTCCACATGTGCCTCTAAAATTCCAAGCTCGCCCTTTTTTCACGTTTTTGATACATTTGAGAGAGCCCAATTGAAACCATGTTTAGTTAAGTGATTTCACAGAAAGTGCACAACCACAGAAACGAACCTCCGCTCCACAATCCTTTGTCTCGATTAATTTTTTGGGGAAAAATGAGCCATTCAGTGATGTCATCGCAGATGTGACCCGCAGTCTTGGCAAGGTGGCCATCACAACATCTGTTCTTCTGAAGACCGACCATGGAAGTCCATTTTTACAAGAGACCGCTTCGGTTGTTTTTGCAATTATAACCTCCGTTGGCTATCATAACAACTCCTGAGTGTGAGGAAAGTGGCATGCAGAGACATACGGTGCAACAGAGGCCTAAGGCACAAGCAATCCATCTGCTTTTATTAGAGCTAATCCGTTTTCTCAGGCTAAGTGTGAATAGAGTATTTCAAGCTGAGAAGTTCGGAGTGACACCCAGAAGCCCACGTATTTATTGGTTACCCATGAGGTTTTACTTCTCTGAACACTTGGGCCAATTAGAGACGCTGATAACAAAACTTCTGCTGTAAAGAGGCGGGAAGTCCTCTCTGCTCATCTCTTGCCCTGTGATGAGGGTAGGAGATTGTGGTTTTCACAACGGTGGAGTCCACCATATGCGCATTACCATCAGGCATTTATCACACTACAGGAAATGGAGACCAGAAAGGCAATGTAGGCATGTTGGACAACCACCATTTTTTGGTGCTGTCACCTGTGTAAGATGGCTACGTAAATCATGGCGGTCTTGCATGAAAAACCCCACAAACGTCCCAGACATGCTGGTAAATACTTTGCATTGTGGAATGGCTGTGACAGAGTTTTTTTCCCTAACTGGTGTCCCCCATGACAGCAGGATGTCCCGTGGAATTGAAACGCTCACAGCTGTGGCAGCAATCTTTAAATGTGGCAGATCGGTTTTGCCTGAAAAGTGGAGGTATTTTTACCACCACGCCGGCGTCTGAGTGGTCTGACTGCTTTTGTGGTAAATTGGGGGCATTGATCATTGGGGATGAGTTTCGACAGTTCATCAGTCAAACAGACCTATTGCTTACAACATAAACACAGTGGCATTTGAGTCCTCCATTTTTAACCAGTTGCTTTATCAACCATCCTCTTTCAGCCATTTTCTTGAGACTTTGTTAATCAGTTCTTGGCTCAGCCCACTGGAGTATTCATCTCTCAACTAATGCTATTGGCTGCTTGGTGTATCCTTCAGCATTCACACAAGTGCTTGCATTCAACTACATGAGGGTCTACTTTACAACTAAAGCCCTATTTGTCCTCTCCTGGATGCTTTAATGTGCTTATGTTCCATGCAAAGCACATTAAACCCTGACCCA
Source organism: Calotriton arnoldi (assembly GCA_963921515.1). Classification (NCBI taxonomy): domain Eukaryota; kingdom Metazoa; phylum Chordata; class Amphibia; order Caudata; family Salamandridae; genus Calotriton; species Calotriton arnoldi. The sequence continues at coordinate 639,322 of CAWUFW010004877.1, forward strand.
TTGACCTTGCCACTGCTTGTTTTTTTGTTTAAATATCTTTATTGTATTTCTTTTTTTTGTGGTTATACTTGGTTATACAATCATGTAAGAATTATTCAGTATTGCATTTAGTTATATATGAACATTCAATGTTAATGGTATATATGTTTGTGGTTTGCGATACAATTACAAATGCAAGGCACAGTTGTTTCTTTCTGCATATAACATTGTAAAGAGAACAATTTCGCTCCATGTCCGTTGCATCCCATATTACTTCTATAGTCTCGGGTGATGTCGCCTATGCGCCACACAGTCGTTAAAAGCACAGCTGCGGCTAGTTACAATGTTCAGTGGTCAGTTGTGTATTACCTTGGGGCGGCTCGTAAATGGACACCTCCATTTGCAACCAAGGGGTCTATGGATCGTGCGAATAAGATATATGTATTTTGAACTATCAAACTATTAACTCAACTAAAACTGCCATCAAAAACTTATCACAGCTGGGTCGAGATTCGTGTGGTTTATGCGTATTACTATCCAGTAGCTCGTTGAGGTGATGTGTCGGCTTGTGCGGTCGGCCAGCTACCTGGGTCAGCAGGTGCGCGGTTAATACCATGGAAGGTGCTCGTGTCAGTGAGTGTAGGCTGTACCCTGGTATAGTTATAGGTCCCAGCTGGTGCATGAGATACAATACATCTACGGGTCTATGGGCGCAGTATTCTCATTAGCTTCCTGTGAAGAGGCAATGCTGTCTACTCTGTCTCCTTGTGTAAACGCCGTGAGGATGGTGTCCCAGGCCTGCGCTATCGGGTACTTGCGTAGTCCCGCAGTCTCCTCCCGATGCAGTGTTGTGCTTTCTGCTTGTGCCCATAGCGTAAGGAATTTCACCCAGCTATCTATTACTGGGGGGGCGCTATGCTTCCATCTCTTTGTAATGAGGCGCTTCGCCACAATCAATCCCAAATCTCGGAATCTGGATGTGACCCTGTTCTTCTTGGATCTAGTATACAGGCCCAATATATAGACGTCCCATGAGTGTGCCAGTGGTGCATCTGTGCAGTGCGTGAGCGGTGCGGTGACCGCAGACCAGTAGGCGTTGAGAAAGGTGCAGGACCATAGCATATGTAGGAGATCTGCATTTATGTGTTGACACCGCGGGCACGCAGAAGTGGCGGTGTTAAAATACCTATTTATTTTGTCCGGCGAGAGATATGCCCTCTGTATTATGTATGTTTGTATGAGTTTAAATTTCAAGCTCCTCAGTATGTAGGAGGGACTGGCGAGTATTATTCCCCATTCCTTCTCTGTCCATGGATGTCCTCTGTCTGTGCCCCATCTCTCCCGGAGACTCGACATGGGTTTGAGTGTATGCATGAGCAGATCTTCTACCAACCAGTGTACTATATGCGAGCCTGCGCCCATGATATGCAAGTACTGCAGCAGCAAGTGTGTTTCTGGCTCAGTCGTTATGTCTCCCCACGCTGCTGTCAAGGACCTCACAATGGAGTTATGGAGAAGGAATTGCCCTGCCGGTAGCTCATAGTCCGCCGTCAGCGCCTCAAAAGAGAGCAGGGAGCCGTCAGCATAAAGGTCGCCCCGTGCCAGTGCTCGAGTGCCCCGTCTGATGTGCCCGTCCTCCCCCTAGGCGTCCCCGTGAGCGGTATCAGTGGGGCATAGGGGGTCACGCTTCGTGTAAGGTATAGACCTCTCCTATAACACCTGTGCGCCAGTGCCAGGTATATCTGGGGTGGGCGTGGGAGATGAGCAGTGGGGTGAAACAAGTGGTAGACCTGAGATTTAGACCACGGCTGCTGCGTGTCAGCCGTGTCATCCAACCCCGTCCCATTTAACCATCTTGTTACCCACTGTAGCTTGCGCCGCTAAATAATACAGTTCCATATTTGGAACTGCCAGCCCTCCTTGGCTGGCGGGAGCATATCATTTCCACAACGCAACTCTGGGTCTGCCCTTATTCCAGATTAGGTCACGAAACAGACTTTCCAATTCTCCAAATATTTTAGCCGGGACATAGACCGGGAGATTTGAAAAATAGTACAGCAGCTTTGGTAGTATTATCATTTTTGTCAGTGTTATGCGGCCCATGACACTTAACGGAAGATTCTTCCAAAAGTGTACCTGAGCTCTAACTGCGGAAATTGCTCTGATAAGGTTTCCTTCTAATATGTCAGTGGGGGACCGATACATGAAGATGCCAAAGTAATGGAACGTGGTTGGGTACCAGGCAAGGGTGGAGTTATTTATAGACACGCTTATTTCCGCCGTATTTTCGCTAAACGGGTACACTCCCGATTTTGCCCAGTTTACCCGGAGCCCTGACATTTTCTCAGAGTCTCTGAGGGTATCTGCTATAGTCGTGGGAATGGCGTGTATGTCCCGTATGTACAACAGTAAATCGTCTGCATATAAAGAGACGGCATGTGTATCGTCTCCCAATCGTATGCCCCATTCGTCGCCATCCTGTCGGAGTAGCATCGCTAGTGGCTCCATGGCTAGAGAGAAAAACAATGGGGACAGGGGGCAGCCCTGACGCGTACCCCTTCTCACCTGAATAGTGTCTGAAATAAGCTGTCCTGTCCGGACTCTGACAGTGGGGCGCCGGTAAAGCAATTTAATCATACTCATGTAGTGATCCCCTAACTCGTATTTACTTAACACCGCTGCCAGGTAAGGCCATTCCAGGGAATCAAAAGCCTTTTCCAAATCTAGCACTAGACAGCCAGATCGTGGCCATCTATGCAGCGCGTATTTCTGTACCCTTAAAAACCTACGGATATTGAGGGAGGTACTTCTAGTGGGGACGAAACCATTCTGGTCCAGGTGAACCAGCGTTTTTACCAACGGGGCTAGACGTTTGGCTAGTATGGACGCAAAAATTTTATAATCGGTGTTTAAGAGGGCTCGTGGACGATAGGATCCCAGGGACTCAGGGTCTCTGCCAGGTTTGGGGAGAGAGATCAGCAGCGCTGCATTCTGTGTGTCAGTAAGAGTAGAGTTGTCTACAGCAGCCTCATATATCTTCAGCAGCTGTGGTGCTAGTACGTGCGCATAGGCCTTATAGAACTCCGCCGGTAGGCCGTCAGGTCCCGGCGTCTTACCATTCGACAACGAAAATATACTCTCTCTAACTTCCTCAAGAAGAATAGGGTCATTTAATTCCGCTCTCTGCTCGCGAGTAGGGTGTGGTAGGGTAATCTCTGCGAGATAGGCCTGCACGTCAGTTGAAGTGGCCTGCATGTGAGATTTGTATAATGTCGCGTAGTGTAGTGTGAACTCACGGTGTATGTCCTGCTGTGAGCATACCGTAATACCCTGTGGAGTGCATAGCGATGTCACCGGCGATGTCACCCCATCTTGGCGTATTAACCACTCAGTAATTTGCCCGCCTTGTCCCCCATGTGGTGCGTCCATGCTGAGTGCGCTGCATAGTTGAGGCATCGGAGCCGTTCTAACAATCGAGCATGTTCCTCTCTATTCCGTGTTAGCAGTTCAGCGGAGCCCTCAACCGCCTCCCTTTCACTAGCCGCCAATTTCTTCTCTAGGGTGGTGAGATCTTTTGCTAGCTGTACTCGCATTCCCGCCTGTGCTCCCAAGGAATGTCCCCTTGCGACCACCTTAAAAGCGTCCCACTCTATCAATGGCGTCGAAGCCGTGTCTGTGTTTTCCTCAAAGTACTGCGCTATTGTGGTCGCCAATAGGTCACGGAATGGTGCGTCAAGCAAGGTGTCAGGTTGCAGGCGCCAGATGGGGATCGGTGGTGTACCGCCTACCCATTCTAATTCCAGCATGTGTGGATTGTGGTCTGAATGTGTCCGTCCCAAATATTGCGACGCGGAGACATTCGATAACAGGTCGTCAGAGACCATGAATCGATCTAATCGCACATGGAGGCCATGCGCTCCCGAATAGTAGGAGTACATTCTATTTTGTGGATTTCTATGTCGCCATGCATCTGTCAAGTGCCATTGCGTTGCCCAACTATTTAGCGCTTTCATTGCGGCATGTGTGGACGTGCCTGGTAGGGGGGGAAGGATCGGTCTAGTGAAACATCAAGGACACTATTGTAATCGCCTCCCAGCACCATGGGAGTCTCGTGCCATGCGGCTAGCTTGTGGGACAGAATTTCAAAAAAGGAGGCCTGGTCGGAATTTGGCACGTATAATGACGCTATGACCATCGGTCTGCCATCCAATATGCCTTTCACTACCACATAGTGACCTTCTGCATCTATTAAAGAGTCCATGACTCGAAAGGGAGTCCCTGGCTGCACCCATATCAAGACTCCTCTAGCAAACGCTGAGTAGCCAGTGGCATAAAGCTGCCCTCTCCATCTCCTTTGCAGCTGCATCACCTCTGACTTAGGCAAGTGTGTCTCTTGGAGAAGGGCTATCTGTATGTGATGCCTTTTAAGGTAGGAATAGATGAGATATCTGCGTGAGGGGCTATGTATACCCCGCACATTCCAAGTTCCTATTCTAATTGGGACCATGGTATTCGGTTGACATTATTGTGTAAGGCCGTATCGAGCGAACAGCTGTGGAAAGTTGGAGGGTCACGGCTGAAGAAGGTTGTGGTCGCCGCACCTCCATCGAGCTAAGTCTCCAGTTAAAGCATCCCAGCTTGTGGGCGATGGCGGAACAAATATAAACTGTATACAAGAATACCAAAAGGGCGAATGTGCAACAGGCAATCATCCAAACAATTAGTGGAAGTAACATTTAACCAATGTCTAGGGGGGTTGCTGTACGCAACAAGCTGTAAGTATCGGGCTATAGGGATTGTGCCTCAGCAGCGTCCCACCCTCCAGCTGAGTATGTGTGAATCAGGGCCTTACTGTTAGACTAAATATGATGTTCCCTTTGGGGGGGGGAAAGGAAAACAGGTGTCCCCCATGTGCTAACACTTAGATTCATTTTGGCTGTGATTCCCGCCTCCCGCCTCTGTCAGCATCTTCAGCTGCGGTACAACATGTCTACAACTGTGTGCACATAATTACACGAGGTGGCCTTAAGCAAACATGTGATACTTGTTTGCTTGACGTCTCAGTTCTATCATTGCCAGACAGGGAAGTCCAGAAGCAAAAGAGAGAAAGAAGGCGGGACTAAACAATGTCATCAGAGGTCTGCGGGGTGACCTGAGGCAGTTTGCATGAGTCCTGCAAGGCCGGGAAACCAACTGAGAGTTCGTCATCACTGGCCTGTCCATGGTGGCTGGAAGTCGAGGCGGTTTCATCTTCCTGTGTCCTGCTGATGCTCGCTGCCGCCTGGAGGGCCCCACGATGGTCGCTTAGGATCTGCTCCGGATCTGGCCCAAGTACTTGAGAGGCCTGGAGGTGTTTCCGTTTCTTCTCCCTGCGACAGCGGCCCGAAGAGGCGCCAGGGGCAGCGTCCCTTGTGTCAGCGGTCAGGGCTCTGGCGCCCGTGGAGTCATACGCGTCGAGCCAATCCTCCGCCCCCTCTGAAGTGTTAAAGAAGTGAGCCTTTCCTCCCGCCACTACTCTCAATTTTGCAGGGAACAGCAAGGAATACTTGAGATTGTACTGTCGAAGCCGCCTCTTCACCGCCATGTACGAGTACCGTTGCTTCTGTACTTGTAGCGTGTAATCTGGGAAAAACATGACTTTATTATTGTCCACCTGTATGTCGTGCAATTTCCTCGTTTCCTGGAGTACAGCGTCCCTGTCTCTGTAGTTCAGCAAGCGGATTAGAAGCGGTCTTGGATTGGAGCCCGGAGGCGGGGGCCTTGCCGGCACTCTGTGTGCTCTCTCGACAACGAAATGCGAAGAAAGCGCCCCCTCGGGCAGCAGCGTGCGGAGCCAGGACTCAACATGGGCCACTGGGTCTCTTCCTTTCGTCCCCTCTGGTAAGCCCACCACTCTGACATTGTTTCGCCGGGCCCGGCCTTCGGCGTCTTCGGCCTTATCTTCCAAGTATTCCACAAGATTCAGGAGGTCCTGGATGTGCTTGTCTGCCGCATCTGCCCGCTGGGAAATGTCAGCAATAGCGGTTTCAATAGTGGTGGTGCGATCCGTGAGCTTTCGATGGTCCGCGCGGAGTAAGGTGAGGTCAATGGCCACCTTGTCGATCTTATCTTCCAGAGAAGTGCGGGTTTGGTTCAGCGTTTTACCCAGTTTCTTCACTGCCGCCAGTACGGCGTCCAGCTTGCTGGACATCGGATCAGGCGATCCCGCCTCCGCAATCTTGTCTGCTTGGGCTCAGGTCTGCGGGGGTAGGGCTGGTGTGCCCCCAGTACCAGACTTCAAGCGGCCTCCGCGCGACATGAGTCCCAGTGCGCCCGAGCAGGAGGTCCAGCAACAGGCAGCGCCGCGAGTGTCACAGGCAGACGGTTGTGTCCGCGCAGAGCACCGGACATGTAGGTGTAGGCCACCGCTCCAGTAATTCCTAGGCCTCCCTACCACTGTGGCCTGCTGCGTGTACGTGCAGCCCCTCTGGACTCAAGGTGGCAGCACATGGGTTCTATGCCAGTCCGCGGCTTGGCCCTCCCGTGGGGCGCACTGTTCCTGCCCCTTCCTTATCTCCACCGCCGATGTCCTCCACCACGAGGCGCCCCCTCCCCTCCTGCAGAAGCACCACCTCACCTCGTGGTCTGCCGTATGCGATATCTCTGCTCTTGTCCCATGCCACCAGGCAGGTAGAGCAACTCCAGCTCGCAGGGAAGGGCAATTGTCTTGAGCCGCGCGGCCCAAGCGGCTCGTGAGGCAGGAGCACTGAGTCTGCAATACGCCGGCTGGCGTGTGGCCGTGCAGGCACTCAGGTGTTGGAAATCGACGGTCCTCAGTACAGGAACACCGCGCCGCGGGGACCCCCCCCGTTCGGCGGCAAATGAAATCTGACCAGGTTCGGCGGCGGCTGGAGACCCTGGCGCCGATGCTGCTATCTGCGCCACTGTGCGAGGCCTAGTGCCCGCGGGCTCGCGTGATGATGTTCGTCCTCGGAGCATCAGCGGTCCGCTGGGCGTCCCCAGAGCTTACAGGGCGCGGCGCGGAAATCCACAGCCGCCGCCACAACTTTCACCAGGGCAGCGGGTGCACTCCGAGCGTTGACAGTAAGGCACCCGGGCTCAGCGGATGCATATGGACGGAGAAATGCAGCTGGAGAGGGGAGCCGCCGACGGAGCTCTACTCAAGCACGTCCGTCTCCATTGCTGCGTAGCCACGTCCCCCCTAGACCTTGCCACTGCTTGTTATAATTATTTATATGTCGAATCACTATGAAAAATCTATAAATGCACATTAATTTTTAACAAGTGATCCTGGTATCTGTTAGGAATATCATAGTCCGCCAAGGGAGGTAATATCATCTAAGAGAATGTAAGATATGTTACATTATGATGTATTTTATAATATGTTACCAGCATTAAAAAGTCAACCGTGGACTGCCATCTTTTCAATTACTTATAAAACTGCTCACACCCATTTTGTGTTGCATCATGTTAAGAACATATACATTTCATATTTTGAAAAGATAAAAACGATATGTGCCGTTGGTTGTACAATTTAGTAAAAGTTTCTTTCCTTTAATTTACTCACCCTATTCTTGTGTGTTGCACGCCAGTGTGGAAGAAGCATTGACAAGCCAATAGGTCTCACCTATGTTTTTTAGCCATGATGTACAGCAGCACTGATGTCATAGTTTAAAAAAAATATATATTTATAGCAATGCTGCACAGCATCCATGCTTCTATGCAGCATGGCTACAAAACATAGCCAAAGACAGCAATGCCCATGCTGTACAGCATGAACAAAAGGCACTTTACAGAGCCAATAGTCTTAAAGGCAAGATCTATTAGCTTTGCCAATGCTTGTTAGGTCTCGGTACACCACCCCTGTGTTCCTGAGCAAGGCAGTTAATCTCCCATTCATGAAAAAGAAAACAAATGACATCTGGCAAAAAATTCTATCACAGAAAGAAAGCAATAGCACCCATGTCCATGTCTTAGTGAAAATACATTTGAAAGCAGATAACATCTGTTGTCACAATAAAAGCAGATAACATCTGTTGTCGCAATAAACTTCCATTTCAAGGAAGAAAAAGGCATTTTTGAAGTGCATGTGGGATAGTAAAACACAGCTACAAATGGCAAAATGTTCAACAGGGACGACAGGAAAGAATTCAAAATAAAAGTAGCGCCTCAATCACAGCGCGATCAGCGGAAGGACAGCAATCAAGCTGAAGCAATCAGTATGTGGTCCATGCTCTAGCTGTAAGAAGAGGAGGTGAAGCTAGTATGCACTGGCTAATTAAAAGGCAGCAAATAAGAGTGGCAAAAAAGCCAACAAATGTTAAGCAATGGGGCGTCTGAAAGCCCCTTCTTGTTTACAATATCTCTTGCAAGCGAGAGCGCATGCAGCACATGTGCTGTCACAGGAGAGACCTAAAATGGACAGCAAAATCATCAAATAGAACTCAGTCGAAAACTCGCTGTATGTTGACAAAGATCACATCAAGAAGCATGCATGGAGGAATGTTTAACATTGCAATCACCGAAGGATATTGGAGGCTTATTCAGGCAACTACTGCCAGAATTTGAGCCCATACCCATTTGTGTATGGAAACAATCAAGCAAATAAAATAAAAACACCAACTTGCAGAAAGCTGGCCACATATGCACACAATAAAAGCAAAAACTGCAAAATCCAAATTCTACTAAATAGTTGTTTACCGCTACACTAAACTAGAAATAAAAACCCTTTGTGTGAATAACAACAAATCCCAAAACACACTACAGATATGGGACAAGAAAACACATAAAAAATGAAGCACGCATTGACAAAGCTAACAGGTCTTGCTTGTGTTTTGAGTTCTGGCTCAAATGTTTTCATAAAGCCAGCTGCAGTTAAAAAACAAAGCAAAAATGATTGCTCACTTTCCAAAATGCAGCTCTGATATACAAAATGTAACATTTGATGATTCAGTGTACTTTTGAGATGTAAAAGAGAGTAACATCCATTGCAAATTAAGCATTTCATATGAGGTGGAATGGTATACCAAGCAGCCAACTGCATGAAGTAAGTGGATAAAACTCCTCTGGGTAGAGCCAAACCTAGACTATGTATATGTTAAAGAGCTTGTAACAATAGGTCTTGTAGACAGCTGCGTTGTCAAAAAATGCCAAAAGCGAAGGGCAAATGATGATAAAATATGTTAGACAACGTATCAAACGTATCACACTAGTCAAATGGAGAGAGATCATTAAACACAATCCAAAACGAAAATGTCTGTGAAGTGCCAACCTATCGTAGCCTGGAAAGCTCTGTGCATGTACAAACATCATGAAATCTATTTAAACAAATACTGCAGAATGCACACCCACTAGAACCCACTTCCCGAAGAAAGAGGGATGCATAGCTCAATGAGAGGAGCTGTAACACAGGTGCAAAACTCATACGCACCTTCCAAAAAAGCCATGACAAGGAGAAAAGCAAACAGAAGGAGGGTTAGATTAAAGAAAGCAAGGGTTGAGTTCTAGAGACCAGATTTAGCAAAGGATTGTGTTGTCCTTGGGTCACACAAGGTGATGCAAAAGCAACACAATCCTTAAGTCGGATTTACCAAGCCGCACATGGCCACCGTGAGAGTCCCTGCATTGCTTGGTAAAGCTGGAGTAACCCAAGGCTGTGCAAGTCCCTGCCTTGCATTATTCCGTGCTGGTGAGGCATTACATGGGTGGAGGGTGGGTGTTCCCACACATCTACCAATGCTATTTAGTGCATTCTCATATGTACCAAGACTGGTAAACCCGTAGAATGCATCAGAATTGTAGGCCTTCCTGACTGAGGCACAAGTAAGAGAAGTATCTTTATTTCCCCTCGTTGTTTCCTCTTTCTAAGTGTGCTGCATTCTGCAGAACATGGAGATGTTTTTTTCTCTACTTCTAAATGCCTGTCTTGCACTTGAGTGCCTGATATGACTCTCTGTATCAGAGACGGAGTCATAGATACATGAAACACTCATGGCTGCCCACATCTTTTAGGTGTGTGCATCTGCAAGGTCACTGTGCATGAAACCTGATGCCATATCGTATTTTAAGTAAGAAAAGAAAATATTGGTTTGCAAAATATAAAAATGAAAAAAACCTTAACTTCCATTTCCATGTTTAATACTGACTCTCTTCATAGACCATACTGTTGGTAGAGTCATTTTATGTTTTTATAATTAAGGAATTATCTTTCATATCAATAACTTGAAAAATGTTTTGGACTTAGGGGATAAATGATCTCATGGGTAAAAAACATTTACTTAGTTAATATATAGAGTGCGAGCAACATTGACGGATTTTGGTAACGGTTTTAATACTGAAGATAACCTACAAATTTTTCATCAAATAGGCGAAATAAGTCCATTAACAGTAGTTAACAATACAAAGCAGTCTTTGGGGGTCAACCATAGCTTGCCAGAATGGGATAATGTCTGTAAATCTGTGGTTCTTCTACCCTGGCAAACTCACGATTTCCCTGCCTCATTTAGAGATGTGGAAAGGGAGAGGAGTTGGCCTAACGGCTAGGGTGGTCGACCTCGAATCTGGGCAACTGGGTTCGAGTCTCGGCAATGACGCTGAACATCCTGTGATTCTGGGCAAATCACTTAATCTCCCCATGCCTAACAAAAATGAATGTGTCCTCATGTAATGCAACTGGTGCTATGTAAAGCGCTCTGATACCCGATTCGGGTTAAGTTCGTGCTATATAAAACTCTGAAAAAAAAAAAACACTCATTGATCACTGGAAGCGCCAGCTGGATCAGCCAGACGTCAACCAAAGGCAGCAGCTCATGCACCTACCTGCTAGAGGAGAGCTGTGGGTCTAATTCGTAAAGGAGTTTACGTGACCTGGAGAGAGGGAGTGGGGTGTAGGTCTGCAGGAGGTAGTTACATCTGTAACCCTTGATATGCCTGGGCCCCCACTGAACTCGCCAGTGACTTGTGGGTGGGCTAACATTACAGTCTGCCCTGAAGCATATGAGCCTGAACTGCACCACCAGAGATTGCATCCACTCCTGGTCAATGTCTGTGGCATCTTCAGTTTCACCAAGAGAAACAGCAGGGCCACATGCACGCAGTGTAGTTCTTGTGAATCAGAAATGATGGAATCCTTTTGGCTCCAGATGGACTTTGTAGAACTGTGACATAAGTGCTAAAGCGGAATGCACTGAAGACTGGTTTAGAATGTTGAGTTCGCGGTTACACGCAGAAGAATAAAGACATGTATTATTAGGCTTCATGTGTGGCGTAGACCTTTGCGGGTACCCAGGCTGGGGAGGACGTTATAACTAGCGATGAGGGTGGGATCAGTAACTCGAATATTGACAGTGCTCTCCTAGAGAGTTTGCTCTGGTCCAAGCAAACTGCTCGTGCATGTCATGTGTGTTGCAGTTGAAGTGAGGAACTAATGCTTAACCCATGTGGAGTCAAAGCGCAACTCCAGCCGCCATAAAGAAGTTAAAAACTATGGAAGCATTGCAAAGAAATCTTTGCATTTATGACCAAGAACCTGGTTATAACATACGTAAAGGTGCTGCGCTGCTACGCATAATACATTCGTATGTAATCCGGTGTATGAATGCTAAAGGCAGATACAACCGGGTTTTCAAAGAGTCGTTATTGATAATCATAAAGTGCAAGATAACGCTACAATTAGAAAGTGGTGAAGACAAAGAGAGCGTAAAGAGACGCTTATGAATAAAACAGTTATTTACTCATCAGAACCTGAGCAAAGTCAGCCAGTACGACTTCAGTGCCAGGAGTCAAAACCCAGGTCAAGCATAGGGGTTGTGTTTGACAAGTGTGCTACCATAATCACACTCTCCGAATATCTCCGGAATAGTGAAATGTTTCAGATGGCACAAAAGGAAGTCGTGTTTCAAGCTATCATTAACAATTAACTAGAGGTCAGCACATTTCAAGGCCTTAGAGATAGCTCAATAGCTCACATGAACAGGTTCAAGATGAGCAGATAAAGGAGCCAGAGAGAGCTCCACTCTGAATGTTAGCCACTCCCAGAAACGGCTACAACTCTGCCACTTTCCTGAAACCACCACCATCATTCGATACCGCCAAAGAGCAAAATATTGGCAACAGATGGACTGGCTGGATAGAGATATTTGTTGATTTTATTGATGCACTTGAAGAGACTGATAACAGAAAGATTATCAAGTATCTCAAAAATCTTGCTGGTGATGGTGTGAAAGAAGTCATAAAGAGAATACCGCAAGGCAATGAAGTAGTCACATATCATCAGATTAAAGAAGTGTTGAATCTCAAGTTTAATCCAATGCCAAATGTTGATTACAAAACATACATCTTCAGTCAGGAATGGCAGACATCTGGTGAAACCATTGAAAAATTTGTGGAGAGACTCAACACACTCATAAGACATTGTAAGTTCAATGAATTTAATGATGAAGAAGCTATGCCTCTGAGAGTTATTGATGGATGTTCGTCATTTTCATTCAGATGACAAATGCTGAGAGAAACTCTTAGTCTGGAGTGAGTGTTAATGGCTGCCAGAGCAGAAGAGCGTGTCGATAGCCAAGCTGCCGACATGGAGGCCAGAGGTGCCCAGAATTAATCGGTCATGAGTGTAAAAAGTAAGCCAAAACAAAAGACTGAAGGACACAAAGTGATGTCTGCTCATAAAAAGAAGCTGTGTTTTAGATGTGGATTTTCGTTTCTACATGAAGGTAAATGTAGATATGTGAAGGTGTGGGAAGGAGAACTATTTTGTGACAGTTTACAAAGTGAAGGAAAAAGTAAGTGCATCACGATGTGAAGACAAAATGGCTGCCAGAAATTTCCAGAAGCAACGTTCGACACACAACCACAAGGCCAAGCGGTGACATCAGTTAAGACAAATCAACACTGTATGAAGTTAATTGTCATCTAAATCATCGTCAAACAGTTCTTCCATATCAACATCAAGCGAAAGTGAAGAAAATGATTGTGCCATGTCGATGTTTACCTCAGGAGAGCGTGCGCATATTGGTTTGGCCACTTGTGAAGAAAAATGTCAGTCAAAGAAAGATCGACATAATAAAGCACCAAAGTCATTTAAACATTGTCCGAAGATTACATTGAAAATAAATGGGTGTTTGATACCTTTCATTATCGACTGTGGTGCATCGATTAACACTATGCCTGAGGAAAAATACAATGAATTATCTCCATTACTGCAACTTACGCCATCAAAAACCATAGTGTACACATGTGCTGCATCGACGCCCCTAAAAAGTCAAGGTTCATTTGTAGTGACAATGAAACACAACAAAACAAAGGTACAAGCACCCATTCATGTGCTTCAAGGCACAGCTTCCAGTGCCTGTCTACTCAGTTTCAGCACAGTCGCTGATATGGGACTGATTTCTGTGAATTACAACATGAATGTTCACCACAAAATAGTCAGTCAGTTCCCTTCGTTATTTCATGGTTTGGGTAAACGTAAGACTAGGAAAGTGAAGTTGCACATTAATGAGGACATACGTCCTGTTGCTCGAATAAATAGACAAATTACTTTTCATTTGGAATTATGGATCAGAGGAGTGGCGTTAGCACTTCTAAAATAATTCCTGTCAGAACAAGAACAAAGTGCAGCCCTGGAAGAATTACTATCAAACTCTTTCACTTTCCTATGTGGAGTGCCACAGGGCTCCTCCTTAAGTCTCACCCTTTTTTAATTTACACATCACACCACTAGCTAAGCTTATCAAAACATTTGGGTTCTCAGTAATATCTTACCCTGACAACACCTAGATTGTGGTCTCGGTTCCTGGCAATCCGGACCACACTGCTAATAAATTTCATTACTGCATGAGACATATATGAGATTGGATTAATAAAAACTGACTAAAATTGAAATCAGGTAAAACTGAGGTTCTCCTCTTTGAAAACAACACTTCATTTTGGTCCCCAAGTTGGTGGCCCCAAGAAATGGGGGCTTTCCCTACACCAGCTGAAAAAGACCATTAAGAATTTCCTTCAACAACAGATTGACTTTTGACAGCCAGATTAACCAGATCACGTCATTTGTTTGCTACTCCCTCAAGATGATTAGGAAAATCCTTCCTTTCATTCCCAAAAACTTAAAAAAATAGTTGTCACTGCACGAATAACATCTAAATTAGACTACTGCAATGCCTTGATTACCAACATGCAACGAAAACTGCTCACCAAATTTCAGACACTACAAAATGCTGCCGCACTGCTCCTATTTGGAATACCTATGCACCAGTCAGCAGCTCTAGCACTCAAGGAGTTGCATTGGCTACCTATAAAAAAAGAATCACTTTCAAGGCATTATGCATTGCCTTCAAGGCACTTCATAACTCTGGACCTGACTATCTAATAAACAGGTTTTCCTGGTATATTCCCTTTAGACCACTCTGGTCAATGCCGGCAAAAAATGTGGTAGTTCTGAAATTTAGGAAATCCCTTTGGGGAGGCAGAAGCTTTGTCACCTGCACAACTAAATTGTGGAACTCTCTCCCTCTCAAACTAAATTAAATTACAAGTCTACTTCATTTTAGGAAAGCACTAAAAACCTGTCTTTTTAACCAATAGTATCTTAGTTCCTCTGAGATTAACCCCCCAAATAAGTAAGGTTTCCTCCTACACCGACTCAGACTAAGGTAGCGCCAAGGCGCCTCCGGGCATTTGAGTGCTTTATAAGAATTATTAACATAACATTTGCAAGTAGCTGGTGAGAAAGAGCTTAAATTGTTACTTAAGCATGATATTATAGAGTGTTCCACTGGTCCAACGCCATGGGTTTCTCCCATAGTAGTAGTGCCCAAAAAGGACAGCAAAAGAGCTGTACGCATATGCGTTGAAATGTGTCAAGCTAACAAGTCAATTGAATGAGAACGACATCCAGGTCCTCACATTACTGACATGATAATACAATTACATGGTGCAAAGGTCTTCTCTCGTCTTGATTTAAATAAAGTTTGTCTTCAGTTAGAATGTGAAGAAGATTGCAGGTACATTACAACCTTTTCTACACATGTTGGTCTGTTTCGATACAAAAGGCTAAGTTTTGATGTGTCATCCATAGCAGAACTGCTTTAAGACGTCAGTCGACGTATCATACAGCCTGTCATGAATGCGTTCAATAACAGCGATGACATATTGGTTTTCGGAGCTACACAAAAAGAACATGATAAAGCTCTGGCACAAGTATGTAATTTACTTTCCGAAGCAGGTTTGACTTTGAATACAGACAAGTGTGAGTTCCAAAAGACAAAACTAAAATTCTTTGGCCATATCTTAGTACGAGCGCTGTCAAATGCTGATCGCCACCAGATGTTTCCATGGTGCGCTCATTTCTTGGCATTGCCAGTTACTGTTCCAGATACATACAAGACTTTGCAACTGTAAGTGCTCCGTTGAAAGACTTGAAGAAAATAAATGTTTCATTTCATTGGTCACATCAATGTGAGAAAAGTTTCAAGAAAATTAAACAAGCCATTGAGAACACTACTGAAATGGCATATTTCAATCCGAAGTTTCATACAGAGGTTGTCGTTGATGCTAGCCCAGTGGGTTAGGCACTAATCTTGCACAGCACAGTGGACACCCTAATGCTCGAAGACATATTGTGACATATACAAGTAGAAGTTTGTTCCAAAATAAAACTTACCTCCTCGTCGCATCTCTCCTCGTCGTTCCTCCGCTCCCAAACAGGAAGCACCCAGGCTCTCCTAAGCCAGTCACATTGATGCAATGCAGCATTGTGATAGGTCTGAGTGCTGCGGTTCGGCACTCATCCAGGGAATGGGATGCTTGGCATGTTCTACAGCTAGGCAGTAAGCAGCCTGAATGGAGAACATGCAAAGTGCGCATGACTGTCTCAGGCCGGCCAATCAGTCATTGCGCACTTACAGAGTGCCCACCACTCCTCCCCCCTGCTATGAGAGCAGAGCAGCCCGACCCACCCCACAAAGATACCGCAGCAGGAACAAATAAAATGATAATAACAATGAGTTATTATCATTTTATTTTGCCTTTATTTCTACTGCTGAAAGCATCATAAAAAAAGCACCATAAAAAAAAGAATAAAAGAATAAAAAGCATCATAAAAAAATCAACTTAACCAAAATTATAAAACCAATGTAACATTTTTAAAAGAATGATTACATATTTACATTTATCAGGATCCAACAAAGTTAATTACCTTACATATATCTACGTAGTCGCCTGTTATACAAAAAAAGCTCCGGAAATGATTAATCCCACTACTACACCTCACTCCATAACAGCTACATCACAATTCACAATTAATTAAGGGAGCAATCATTGCTAGAGCTCAGGCTGTGATCGAGTTGCATGCATCCATTTTCATTTTCAATGCCCTTATGAATTTTACAAATATACAGTTCAGTGCTGTATCAGATGATTTGAAGCATGCTATCACGGCTTGTCTGTATGAGCAAATGTCCCGCTGGTTTAAACAGTATCCTTAATACCCTCCGTCTTAGTTCTGATAAGGCCGGGCACATACAAATTAAAGAATGATGTTCTCTTCACCAAGTTTACCCAGTCTACAAGACGTAGGGCCAGATGTAGGAAGCCAAATAGCGAGCGCAAACGCTGAAATTCGCAGAATTTCAGCCTTTGCGATCGCTATTTGGCTGCGAGCAATGTAGGTAAGTTTAAAACTACTCGCAAAATAAGGAATCGCAAAATTGCGATTCCTTATTTTGCGCAAGCATTCAGAGAATCGCAATTTGTGATTCCCTAAATGCTATGCTAGTAGGCATCGCAAATTGCGATTTTGCCTTAAGGAATCGCAAAATACCACCAACTTCAAGTTGGTGGTATTTAGCGATTTCATTTCAAAAAGCACTTTTTTGCTTTTTTCAAAGTGCCATGTGGCACACATACATGCCCTTAGGGCATGTATGTGCGCCACATGTGCACACATGCACATTTCAGGGGTGCAACAGGGTGTCCTTTTGGAACCCTTGCACCCTTGAAATTGCGCACGCAATTTGCGAGTGCCTCTTGGTGACTCACAAATTGCGGGCGCAAATCCTATTCATTCCTATGGGCCTCTTGGCCCATAGAAATGAATGGGATGGGATTCCTTGATTGCGAAGCTCAATTTGCGATTCGCAATTAAGGAATAATAAGGAATCGCAAATATTTTTTTGCGATTCCTACCTACATTCAATTTTGCGAGTCCTTAATAGCGATTCGGTAAAAATCGCTATTAAGGACTCACAAAATTGAATTTACCTACATCTGGCCCCTAGTTTTTTATTGTCGCAACCATGGCATCGCATGCGCAAGCCCTGGAAGTATTCCAAACTGTGCTCTTGTAAACCTTCTTTTTTGTAGCAGGGATCATCCAGACTAAGTAGTATTGTGATTTAAGAGTTTTATATTCATTTATAACCATCCAGGCGTGCGATCTAAGTGCAAATAAATCCTTGTCCTTTAGCATTGAAGTTTTTTTCATTAAACCATTGATCGTTTTTTTTTAAAGTTGCTGGAGTTAAATAGACTTTCCCCATAAAGAATGAATAGACAGATCTTCTATTGCCTCACTTAAATACTTCCATGTTGGAGAGTTTGGGTTTGCTTGAACTTCATGCCAAAAAGCTTGGTATAACTGGTTTGAGATATTTGATTTTATTCTTTTCCAGATTTTAACGTATGATCCTTTTCGTGCAATGATTTTATTTAGCAGACCAAATTCTAACCTTATCTGAGCCGGCGAAGCATTGCATGCAAGGTTAAAAAGAGATCTAAGTATTTTCGCAACAGTTGTGTTTAAGGTTGCTGCATTTCTACCCCGCATTGCCTCGCTTTCATATGAGGTAGTTGGTAGAAGTTTCGCGATATTATTTTTAGTAGTGGTAGATGGCTTGGGCCACCCAGTGACCTCTGTAATGAGCGGAATGCCAAAAGTAAGGTGTTTCCTTTCCTCTGCAGATCTTTCTTATGTTGCTAGAAGGAACCCATCTCATCAAATATTACTCCGAGATATCTATATATTTAAACCTGTTCCAGTTGCCGGAGATGATGGACGGAGCGCTGAAACTTTTCAGACACTCACCCCCAGTCACAGATCTGGGTTGAATCCATCATCGTTCTTTAGCTCACTTTGCCACCCCAGTTCAGACACAGCTATATGCAAATCAGTCTTGACCCTGTGCCTCATGGGGACAGTCCAGCCCGAACTGCCAAGCCATGTCTTCCCTGGACCGGAAACAAGCATCCTGGGACCGGTTTCGGGCTAACAGCCCTCATCAGCCAGGCTAGCTTGAATCCAGTGGCAAAGTGAGCAAGGGACCCACGTCTGGGCATACCCTGCCAACTTAGGGCGAACAAAGCAAACACAAGGAGATGATGGACGGAGAGCTGAAACTTTTCAGACACTCACCCCCAGTAACAGATCTGGGTTGAATCCATCATCGTTCTTTAGCTCACTTCGCCACCCCAGTTCAGACACAGCTATATGCAAATCAGTCTTAACCCTGTGCCTCATGGGAACAGTCCAGCCCGAACTGCCAAGCCATGTCTTCCCTGGACCGGAAACAAGCATCCTGGGACCAGTTTTGGCCTAACAGCCCTCATCAGCCAGGCTAGCTTGAATCCAGTGGCAAAGTGAGCAAGGGACCCACGTCTGGGCATACCCTGCCAACTTAGGGCGAACAAAGCAAACACAAGGAGATGATGGACGGAGCGCTGAAACTTTTCAGACACTCACCCCCAGTCACAGATCTGGGTTGAATCCATCATCGTTCTTTAGCTCACTTCGCCACCCCAATTCAGACACAGCTATATGCAAATCAGTCTTGACCCTGTGCCTCATGGGAACAGTCCAGCCCGAACTGCCAAGCCATGTCTTCCCTGGACCGGAAACAAGCATCCTGGGACCGGTTTCGGGCTAACAGCCCTCATCAGCCAGGCTAGCTTGAATCCAGTGGCAAAGTGAGCAAGGGACCCACGTCTGGGCATACCCTGCCAACTTAGGGCGAACAAAGCAAACACAAGGAGATGATGGACGGAGCGCTGAAACTTTTCAGACACTCACCCCCAGTCACAGATCTGGGTTGAATCCATCATCGTACTTTAGCTCACTTCGCCACCCCAGTTCAGACACAGCTATATGCAAATCAGTCTTGACCCTGTGCCTCATTGGAACAGTCCAGCCCGAACTGCCAAGCCATGTCTTCCCTGGACCGGAAACAAGCATCCTGGAACCGGTTTGGCTGGGTCCAAACTGGAATGGCATGGTGAGCAAAAAAACGATGGATTTAGGCCCAGATCTCTCATTCTGTCCATCAATTGTTCTTTTTGCATTTGTCACCCCAAGTGGGACGGGTATGCCCAGATGTGGGTCCCGTGCTCTCCATGCCACTGGAATGAAGCTATCCTGGCTGATGAGTGCTGAAAGCCCGAAACCGGTCCTAGGATGCTCGTTTCCAGTCCAGGGAGGACCTGGCCTGGCAGTTCGGGCTGGACTGTTCCCATTGGGCGCAGGGTCAAGACTGATTTGCATATGGCTGGGTCCAAACTGGAATGGCATGGTGAGCAAAAAAACGATGGATTTAGGCCCAGATCTCTGTACTGGGGTGAATGTATGACATTGTTCTGCATTCTGTTCATCAATTGTTCTTTTTGCATTTGTCACCCCGAGTGGGACGGGTATGCCCAGACGTGAGTCCCGTCCTCTCCATGCCACTGGAATCCAGCTATCCTGGCTGATGAGGGCTGAAAGCCCAAAACCGGCACTAGGATGCGTTTCCAGATCAGGGAGGACCTGGCCTGGCAGTTCGGGCTGGACTGTTCCCATTGGGCGCAGGGTCAAGACTGATTTGCATATGGCTGGGTCCAAACTGGAATGGCATGGTGAGCAAAAGAAACGATGGATTTAGGCCCAGATCTCTGTACTGGGGTGAATGTATGACATTGTTCTGCATTCTGTCCATCAATTGTTCTTTTTGCATTTGTCACCCCGAGTGGGACGGGTATGCCCAGACGTGGGTCCCGTCCTCTCCGTGCCACTGGAATCAAGCTATCCTGGCTGATGAGGGCTGAAAGCCCAAAACCGGCACTAGGATGCGTTTCCAGATCAGGGAGGACCTGGCCTGGCAGTTCGGGCTGGACTGTTCCCATTGGGCGCAGGGTCAAGACTGATTTGCATGTGGCTGGGTCCAAACTGGAATGGCATGGTGAACCAAAAAACGATGGATTTAGGCCCAGATCTCTGTACTGGGGTGAATGTATGACATTGTTCTGCATTCTGTCCATCAATTGTTCTTTTTGCATTTGTCACCCCGAGTGGGACGGGTATGCCCAGACGTGGGTCCCGTGCTCTCCATGCCACTAGAATCAAGCTATCCTGGCTGATGAAGGCTGAAAGCCCGAAACCGGTCCTAGGATGCTCGTTTCCAGTCCAAGGAGGACCTGGCCTGGCAGTTCAGGCTGCACTGTTCCCATTGGGCGCAGGGTCAAGACTGATTTGCATATGGCTGGGTCCAAACTGGAATGGCATGGTGAGCAAAAAAACGATGGATTTAGGCCCAGATCTCTGTACTGGGGTGAATGTATGACATTGTTCTTCATTCTGTCCATCAATTGTTCTTTTTGCATTTGTCACCCCGAGTAGGACGGGTAGGCCCAGACGTGGGTCCCCTGCTCTCCATGCCACTGGAATCAAGCTATCCTGGCTGATGAGGGCTGAAAGCCCGAAACCGGTCCTAGGATGCTCGTTTCCAGTCCAGGGAGGACCTGACCTGGCAGTTCGGGCTGGACTGTTCCCATTGGGTGCCGGGTCAAGACTGATTTGCATATGGCTGGGTCCAAACTGGTATGGCATGGTGAGCAAAAAAACAATGGATTTAGGCCCAGATCTCTGTACTGGGGTGAATGTATGACATTGTTCTGCATTCTGTCCATCAATTGTTCTTTTTGCATTTGTCACCCCGAGTGGGACGGGTGTGCCCAGACGTGGGTCCCGTGCTCTCCATGCCACTAGAATAAAGCTATCCTGGCTGATGAGGGCTGAAAGCCCGAAACCGGTCCTAGGATGCTCGTTTCCAGTCCAGGGAGGACCTGGCCTGGCAGTTCGGGCTGGACTGATCCCATTGGGCGCAGGGTCAAGACTGATTTGCATATGGCTGGGTCCAAACTGGAATGGCATGGTGAGCAAAAAAACGATGGATTTAGGCCCAGATCTCTGTACTGGGGTGAATGTATGACATTGTTCTTCATTCTGTCCATCAATTGTTCTTTTTGCATTTGTCACCCCGAGTGGGACGGGTAGGCCCAGACGTGGGTCCTGTGCTCTCCATGTCACTGGAATCAAGCTATCCTGGCTGATGAGGGCTGAAAGCCCGAAACCGGTCCTAGGATGCTCGTTTCCAGTCCAGTTAGGACCTGACCTGGCAGTTCGGGCTGGACTGTTCCCATTGGGCGCTGGGTCAAGACTGATTTGCATATGGCTGGGTCCAAACTGGAATGGCATGGTGAGCAAAAAAACGATGGATTTAGGCCCAGATCTCTGTACTGGGTGAATGTATGACATTGTTCTGCATTCTGTCCATCAATTGTTCTTTTTGCAATTATTACTGACGTCCATCACCTTTGTATTTTTTTCCATTTATTACCATATCATTAAGTAACAAATAATTTTATATTTTATTAATTAGTCGCTGCAGTCCGACCTTTGTTTGGCTCAACAAAATCATGTTGTCGGCGTATAGGAGATTTGATATATATTTGTCTCCTAACCTTGGAGGATATGCGTTAACTTCATCCAGCACTTGAGTCAAATCAGCCAAAAACAGATTAAATAAATATGGTGCAAGAACACAGCCTTGCTTCAGTCCCTGGGAGGTTTTGATTTGTCTTGACAAAAAGGAACCATCACCTATTTTCACCCTTATTCATGTGTCAGAGTATAGCATTTGGATTGCTTTTAAGAGACAAGGAGAGATGTTTAGTTTAACCAACTTTTGCCACAGAAGATGGCACTGAACACAATCAAACGCAGATTTAAAATCTACAAAACAAAGGTAGGTTGGTTGTTTCCTTAATTTATATTTATCTATAATTACTGAGAGTGCTAAAATGTTAGGTGAAGTGCCTGATTCTTGAACAAACCCAGATTGGTTTGAAGGAATGATCTGCTTCTCTTCTACCCAGTATAATAGTTCTTTCAGAAGTATCCTTGCAAAAAGCTTTGCTTCGGTATCCTTAAGCATGATAAGGCGATAGTTTTCTGGTTGTGACCACTCTCCTCCTTTATATATCGGTGTTATTATAGAGCCATTCCATGATTCAGGGATTCTTTCTGAGTGCAGAACGTTATTAAAAACTTTTGATAGGTACCCAGCCCAAAAAGGTACATCTGTTTTATACAGGGCTTGCGGGATACCATTCTTGCCAGGCGCCCCGTCTTGTCTACTGCTTTTGATTAGATTGCAAACTTGCACTTCTGGGATTACAATTGCATGTTCCCCTGGGTCTATTTGTTCCATCACTGCATTACCTTTTACTTCACAAATAGGGTGTGGTTTAATTTCCATTGAATGATTAAAATTATTTATTAAGAACCCTACCCAGGCCGATTCTGTTATAGCTGAAGTTGTAATCTTCACTGAGACCCAGTTCAAGTTAATAATCATTATCCAAAAAGCTCTTGAAGTTTTTTCTTTACTCAAGAACAAAGCCTTAGCCCAGAGGGTTTGTTTTGTTTTTAATTTCTCCTCCCAGATTTTCCTCCGGTAATCTTTATTTATTTTCTTGGCTTTAATATGAAGCTCCTGGTTCCATGGATACTTCTTTGCTTGGCGCAAAATTCTATTGCGGTTTCTATTCAGGATTCTTAGCGGAGGAGCCACCACTACCTTTCCATAGTCGAGAGTTGTAGTGTCCTTCCCAGCCTGTGTACCTTCAAAGTACTAAGTCACACACAGAGCTCACTAATACACGTTTTTATTCCTCTGCATGTCCCTGCAAACTCAACATTCTAAACCAGCCTTCAGTGCATTCCACTTAACACTTATGTCACAGTTCCGCGGAGTCCATCTGGAGCCAAAAGTGCTCCATCATTCCTAATTTGCAAGACACTCCATCACCCTCGTTAAATAAAAATGTAAAATTTTTACCAAAGTTTTATATAGATAGACATATACATTTAAATCTCTTCAATCAATCAATAAATCAATCAAAAGAAATAATGGGGGCAAATCTTTCTTTTAACGCGGCCCAAAGCTATGGAATAACCTGCCTGAAACATTGCGAAGCTTCTCTTCTCTTACTGAGTTTCGCAGGGGATTGTAGACCTGGCTGCCTTTTGGTTGCATCTTACCTGGATCTAGCACCGGGGATCCCCTGGGGGTAGCTGTGCGCTTTACAAGATGCAATAATAATAATAATAATAATATAGCACCAACTCGACCCGAAGATATTGGAGAGCTTTACATGAACACCAATTATATTACACAAGGACAATAACTTTTGGTGGGCACAGGGAGATAAAGTGATTTTCCTAGAATGTTGAGCCAACGTCAAGACTCGAATCTGGTTCCCCAGTTCCAAAGTTGGCACCATCGACCTTTACGCCACATCCTCTCTCGTTGACATTATCATCCATGACATATTACTCAACACTCTCTCCTTCAGATATAGACAACACTCCTACTAAGCAGACACCAATATCAATATATTCAATTAGTCTCCTCAAAATCACACTACCCACCAGTCAAATACAGGCTCACTTGAGGTTGCATCCGAGATTTCCGTCTCTGTACTCATCCTAGATATTACACTCTGGCAGGGATTTATGTGGGCCGGATCCCTCTGGGTCTTAGACCCATCAGTAATTCAAAATGGACATTGAAACGAGTCCCTATTGGGCCCTCTATTCATGCCATTAATTTTACTGGCAAATAACACTGATTGATTTTGAAAAATGTATGTAAAAATGTTAAGGCATTCCATGCCAGTGATTTAGTTCCTTTTTATGTGTCGTATATTTTACTTAATATTGCACTAAAATGCTGATGGGGCGCTATACTATAGGGATCACAAATCTTTAGTTAGCGTGGTTATGCCACGGCCTTAATTATACAGGTCATGCCCCTTTTAGAAATCCCCCACTTTTTGCATCCGACTTAAAGCCCTGCACCCTGGGGTACTTACCAAGCAATTCTTTTGCTAGATGAGAATACGCACCCTTTCTATTGCGTACAACCTGTACTCAATCAAGAACAGGCACATGAATGAATGAAGGATGATATAATACACCACAAAGCCTTTGAAATGGAGGCAAATGTCTCTTCAACAGGCCACTGTATCATCCGAGAGATCATTGAGTGTCTCACCAGAACAGGGTACAGAATATTAGACTCACAATACCAGCAGAAAAACTAATGTTCACAACTAAAGGATTTGCCCTCTACCCGTTTCCGTCAGAGTTACGACTGAGACAAACCTTAGGTACATCTGAAGGCCTTGCTGCATACACAGAATTCAGAACCACACCATCAAGCAGCTGTGAGATTGAGGGCCATATTTAAAATGTATTCATGTAACGCAATGCAGCAAGACACCTTGCTGCACTGCACTTCATGAAAGGGAGAGGGCAGAAATGTGCCACATCTATCAAGATATGGTGCATTCCTGCTCTCCCCCTGCACTGGCGTACATTTGGCTGCCTAGCGCTAATGCAGAAAGCAGCACACACAGAAAGAGGAAAAGACGAGGAGAAATAAAGATATTTCTCCTTGTTACGCCTTCCCAGGGAAGGTGTGGCATTTTGTCGCTTTCCCAGTTCTACCACTCATGGTAAATCTGGGAATTCACCAAAATCCATGGGTGAATGCACGTGAACACCCTTGCTCCAACCATGGAATGCCTCCCTGGGGCAGAGTAACTCAAGGCAGTGGCTTGCGCTGCCTTGCATTACTCCATATTTCACGAGCCCTACAGGGCTATGCAAGGTGGCCTTGCGTGGCTTGGTAAATCTTATTCTAGGTTTTGCATCACCCTGCGTCCCCTTGTGTGTCGCAATGGTGACATAAAACCTTTGATAAATCTGAACCCCAAAGAACTGGTCACAAATGGTGAGGTAAACATATTCATTCTTGGTAGCAGCAGAGTCATGACGGGCAACCAAGAACCCAGGTACCAGAAAGGAGAAAAACAACAAAGGTAAGAAAAGTGCAAAAAGGGCAAAGTGTGAATTTGTAGTGGAAGCAGGAATCCAAATGCAACTGACCTATTGTCAAGCAGACAACTGATAGCATTCCGTTCTGTTGTGCTGCATCTGCCTAATGTGTCCTGGAAGTGAATTGTCCACCACCTGATAAGCATTCTAGTCTCTTTACTATTCCCAAAGAGCCACCATCTCCTTGTTCGCCACAGCTTCCAATGCTTATACCCGCTTCTCATGAACTTGTCTGTGATGTTGTATTTGCCTGCAAATATGTTGCCCCCTTAGTCCTAATACTAAGGCCCAGATTTTCAGAGCTGCCACACAATGCAAATCAGCAACTAAAGATGCTGTCCTGAGTTGCACGAGAGGGAGTGAGCAGGAAAGCGCCATATGGCACTGTCTTGCTCTCCCCTAGTGCTGGCACACAATTAGGCTGCTGAGCACCAGGCACACAGCTTTGCACCATTGTGCAAATGTATCTGTGTAATGTCTATCATAGGTTTTGTACTAGAAGGGTACCTTTTCAGTACAAAATAGTATGTTTACCCTAACTTTAAAGCGTTTTCCACTTTGGATGTGTAGTGTACAGTGCTGCACACATGCAGAGTGGGAAAAGTTAGGAGAAATAAAAGCATCTCACATTTTTAACACCTGCTTCAAAGAGGTGTTTTTTTTGGTGTAAAACCCTGTCTGCTGTTTGTTAATTGGATTTTGCATCAAAAACTGTTGATGGTTGCATGGAAACACCCATGTACCACCCATGGAACACTCCCTTGATGCTAAGTAATCAAGACAGTGAAAAGAGCTGCTTTGTGCTAACCACATTTTGCGCTGGAAAGCAAATGCAAAATAAAACATTTTTGCAGGCTTGCATCACTTTAGTATTGCAAACACAGTGCAAAATGTTTGTAAATTTGGACCTAAATTCAGTGATACTCAATCTGTGTATGGGTCCACTAGGCTGGATTCTAGCCAACAAATGAATTGCCCATTACCAGTAGGAAGATGTGGTAATTGGAAAGGAGGGCAGTTTACCTGTTTTTCTTCTGAAATCCAGTTTCCTAAGCCACAACCAGTCCTCTGTTCGGCTCTGGTATCACCAGCAGTGAAGCCAGTGTGTCATGGGAAGGAAGCTGGACCCCAGGCTGCTGTTTGAATTATAAAATACAACAACAATCAGCATTCATTCAGCCCCTCAGGCATTTGGATCTGGTACCATTGCACCTGCTGCACCATGGAAGCTACGCCCCTGGGTATCACAGAGACCTGGAAGGAAGGATGTTAGATCAAGGTCTAGTAGAAGTAAGAACTGAGGGGCATATTTACGTTCCCTGGCGCATCCCTGCATATCAGCAGGGATGCGCCAGGGAAAATGCGTCACGCAAGTTTACCCATGCGCCACGTCCGATGCGCCGCATTTACAATGCGGCGCATCGTGGCGCAAGGATAAGCAGATGCGTGACGCATCTGCCGGCGGAAGGTTGGCGCAGTGCTGAAGTCGTGTCGCAAGCACGACGCAACTCCAGCACTGTTCCAACCTTCCCTATCCCTAACATGGTGCGTCAATCCTTACGCCTGCTTGAAGCAGGCGTAAGGATTTGGCACACCAGCGCCGGAAAAGTGACTGCGTGAAATCTTGTAGATTTCACTACGTCACTTTTCCGAGGCGTACCTGCGCCGGAACGCCCCCCCCTGCGCCGGTACGCCCACATGAAACCTGACGCAGGTTTCATGTGGCGCAGGGGTTTACTACGTGACGCATCTCCCTAGATGCGTCATGTTGTAAATATAGCGCAACGCGGCGCATGGTTTGCGTCGCCGCTGCGTCACTTGCGTGACGCAACGGCGGCGCAAAAGTGGCGCAAGGGGCTTGTAAATATGCCCCTGATTCTTTGAGGAAGGCTCTGGTGACACAATAGCATTTAGCTGAATAAGAGAATATTTCACTGTCAGTAGCGCATTTCAACCCGAAAGCAAAAGGAGAGCTTGATTAGAATGGAAACACTAACACATTATTTAACAGTAATATGTTTTAATTTGATGCAGAAGATATTTTTCTAGCTCTGTAAATATTTCAAATCTCGATGAAGACAGTTATGGAGGGTGATAAACTTATTTCTCCTCCAGTGCTGGATTGTGACCCGATCTTCCAGTTATTTTGAGTTAGGGGCGGGGATATGGTGAGGAACAGGCAAAAACAGCTCATTCGCAGAATCCAGATAAGTGGGATTAGCTCAATGTGGTGGATATTGAGAAACACATGACAAATCTTTATTATGGGACCAACCCACCAGCAGTTGAACGCAAGCTTTTGGAAAAATCAGAGAGAGCAATTGAGGGATTAGAGGGCTCCAGGTAAAGCCAGGACCACCAAAGGGGACTCACAACACATGCAGCAATACATCTCTCTCTCTCTCTCTCTCTCTCTCTCTTCCATCCCATTCTGTAAATGATGTAGCTGTTAGTGTGCACTCACCTAAAGTGCAACATTGACTTGAAATTTTGGTTTGAATGTCTTAGTTATGTTTTGATCCAGGTCAGTCACTTGTGGCCTAGTGGAAAAGGTCTTAGACTCTCACTATGGTTTCTTAATGATCATGTGCACATTAAAGGGATATACATACTGAAAAAAGACCTCATTCTTTTTGATGTGATGTTTTCTTTTCACTTTGTCTTATAATACCTAATTTTAAGTATATCATGCTCCATAACTTAAAGGAAACTTCTCTTTCTCCTGACCCATCATTCCATGCCTTTCTTTAAATGAGTAGATATCAGCGTATGCTCATCTATGTTCCAACATTGACTGATATTTTAGGATCGAAAGTCATAGTTATGTTTTGAGACAGCACAGGGATGAATCTGTTGGTGTCAATGAGTTCTTGTATTTTCATTCTGAAGGTTAAGAAATCAAGTCCCAGTAGCTCAATTGTCATGTGTCTGGTCAATTGCAAAGAGTCTAGATAACATAGTGTAAAGAAGTCCAAAGGGGCACACTGGAAGTTTTAGAGAGATTTATTGGGTACAACATATGTAAGACCACCAGCCCAGGCAGCAGCCAAGCTTCAACTGTCAAACCACAGGAGTCTCAACAAGAGACCATTCTGTTGTCAAGCAGTGACACATAGAATGTGGGGACGCAGCCCAGCAACAGGGATAGGGAAGAAGAAGGCAGGTCACAAGGATGAGAAATAGACCACAACACATCTCCTTTCCATATAATGAACATGAAGTAGTAAATTATGAATTACAAAACAACATTACAATAATATGAGTTTAAAACATTTCATAGTCTTTATGCCAGGACGGTCTGAATCTCAACCTCCTGTAACTTCCCCGATTAAGCTCGTTGGAAACACCATTGCCCCTTGCGGTCCCAGAATTATCACACAGGGCGGCAGAACCCTCAGGTTCTAATGGATAAGTGAAACCTCTGTCACGCCCACGAGCATTGGGACCAGGGTGCCATTTAACTAACCTGGACATGCTCCACACACCACCAGAATTGAGAACAACAACATTCTTCCTCACTTCTTTGATGATGAAAGGTCCCATGAATCGCGAACAACCCTTCTTCAACAAACCAGGATTTCTGACCAACACCTCATCCCCAACATTCCAATGCTTGAGAAGCGAAGAATTCTTGAGGTCAAACCTATTCCTGTATCTTTCTTGGTGGAGTTTCCTTTTTCAGCAACTTGCTCATCCACTCCCATATCCCTCACATCCAACCTCAACCACGCAGGACTCAATTTGTCATGGGGTTTTCTGCCTCTCAGAATAGAGAAAGGAGAAACAGACGTTACACAATTTGGAGTGTTACGATGAGCCCACCAGGTTTCTCTAAGCATTTTCTTGAGTGAAGACTTAGTTTGTAAAGCCCTCTGGGCACAACATTTGACCAACTTATTCATGCTTTCCGCCAGACCATTGGCTTGTGGCGAGTATAGAGCCGTTTTGAAATGAGTAATAGATAATTCTTTCAGAAACCTATTCATCTCCTGTGAGACAAATTGAACTCCGTTATCGGTGATGAGATGTTTAGGAATACCTTCCCTGGAAAACTCCTCAGAGAGAAACTCAATAACAGTCTTAGAGTTCACCACCGGTACACATTTGGTAACTACCCATTTGGAGGTGTAGTCAACTAACAACAACACATAGCGCTCATCATAAGCAAACAATTCAAAAGGTCCAGCAATGTCCAAACCCAACTTGGACCAAGGTTCCAAGGGAACTTCCACGGGTGAGAGCGGTGCAGTACAAGTCTTTTTACTTTTATCACTGTTGGCACATTCCCAACAGTCTTTGACAACCTCCTCTATCTGTCTATCCATTGTCGGCCACCAGTACCACTCCCGAACCCTGGCCTTCGTCAAATTCCTTCCCAAATGTCCTTCATGCGCTAAATTTATAAGCTTGCATCTGAGATCATGAGGAGGTATCACACGATCACCCCTCAGCAACTTCTCATCAAAAACACACAGCTCGTCCTTGATATTAATGAAACTTTTCAAGGATTCAGGCACATCTTTGTCTGCTGGCCAACCCTTAATTGAAAATTCCTTGGTCATTTCTAAATCGCTGTCACCACGAGAAGCAGAAGACCACTCACTAGAATTAACTGCAGATTCATGCACCCATCCGACAAGAGAGTTCTCCACTTCCACCCCCGACTGATTCAAAGGCAACCTTGAAAGACAATCTGCTACCACATTTTTGGGTCCAGGGACATACTCAACCACAAAGTTAAATTCAGATAACCCTTCCATCCACCGCTTGATTCTGGGAGAAATATTGTCAACCTCTCTGCAAGTGAAAATTTGGCACAGAGGACGGTGATCAGTCCGAACAACCACAGGTAAACCCCAAAGGTAAAACTTGAAATGGCGAATAGCCCAGAAAACCGCCAACGCCTCCCTCTCAATCACCGAGTAGCGTTCCTCAGCACCCCTGAGTGAGCGGGAGGCAAAAGCGACAATTCTGGACTCACTATCTACAACCTGCAATAAAACCGCCCCCAAACCAAGCATGCTGGCATCAGTGGACAGTATGGTTTTTTTGCAAGCATCAAAATGCCCCAAAGTGGGCATGCGACCAATTACACATTTGATAGAATTAAAAGCAGAGGAGCAGTCATCAGACCATGAGAACTGGACACCCTTTTTGAGCAGCATCCTGAGAGGAGAGGAAACACAGGCAAAGTTTGGAACAAACTTCAAACAAAATTCAGCCAATCCTAGGAATGATCGGACTTGATCTTTGTTAACCAGAACAGGGGCTTTCACAATGCTCTCTGCAAGATCCAATTTGGGGCTAATCCCTTCACCAGAGATAGTATGTCCAAGGTAGTTCACAGAAGACACACGAAATTTACATTTCTCCTTTTTAATAACCAGACCAGCATCTTGAAGCCGTTGTAAAACTCTCCACAAACCCTTATCATGTTCTTGTTGGTCCTTCCCGTAGACAAGAATATCATCTTGGAAAATGAGGACCTTAGACAAACCCTCAAGCACTTTATTCATGACCCTCTGGAAACAGGCCGCAGCGGAAGCTAGGCCAAAGGGCAAACGAATGCACCTGAAAGCCCCCAGGGGCGTCACAAATGATGTCAAATGTCGGGAATTCGGATGGAGTAGGCAGAGGACAAATCCATCACACTGAAACATTTGGCATCTTTGATCAGGGCAAGGGTCTCAGAGATATTCGGCAAAGGTTGTCTGTCAACCCAAATATGTTTGTTCAATCCACGTAAGTCCACACACATGCGAATCCCTTTTCCTCCATCCTTGGATGCCAAAACAATGGGGGCCAACCATTCAGAGCATTCAATCTCTTCGATAACACCAGTAGTTAACAACTTCTTGAGCTCTCGATCTAAAGGTTCCATCAACAGGTGAGGAACTTTCCTTACCTTGCTGACAAATGGTTGGGCGTTCTGTTTAAGGACAAATTTATGTTCAAAGTTTTTGAGTAAACCCAACTTGTCACTGAAAACTTTGGGAAATTGTGAATATACATCATCAGATGGTGAACCATAAGACAAAAGTAACACCTTCTCAGGCGAATTGGGATCTAGGGTGATCCCCATATCTCTCTCGTGTCTCCACCCCAGAAGATTATCTCCTCTTTTGCTACGTAAACTTTCCCAACGGTTTCTCTGTCTTTGAACTGGATTTTCCTAACTACAAAACCCAAAACATCAATTTTCACGCCACCGTAACCTACAGGGTTTATGTCTGGAGGAGACAATTCAATCTTGTCAAGACCAAAAACAGTGTCCCAATTAGCATCACCTACCATGGTGTATGGTGAACCTGAGTCAGCCAACACAGTAAATTGTTCACCACCAATGAACACTTCGCACTCAGGCATATCAAGTTTATCGCCATCCACAACCCCATCTTCTTTCACTCTGAACATAAACTTTTTCTCTTGCTCCACAAAACGTACCGCTTGATACTTACTACCATGACACACACGTGCGTAATGACCCCTCTTCCCACACTTATTACAAACAACCGATTTAGCAAAACAATTTGGACTGTTAGGCAAATGACTCTCACTTCCACACCTAAAACACTTGAAACCACTCCTGTTGTTCTTGAACCCAAACTGTTCCAGATCAGATCTGTACTTGGCAACAGTATGTTCCATTTCTGATTTTTTTTTATCTTTTTCAATGTAACTCCCCTTAGACACCACCCCCTTGGAATCATCTCTCTTTGAATCATCTTTCTTAACCTCATGAATAGCTTTTCCTTCTACAGCAATATCACTACTCTTCTCCACTCTCATTTCACGTACCCACATATTTGTATTTTCCATTCCTTCGACTATTAAAAGGGTTTCTTTGAGGTCTGGGTTCTTGGTGAGAAGCTTTTGTTGAACTTTCCCATCATTGGTGCACCTCACAATTTGATCTCTAATAAGAGAGTCAGCGAGTTGTTCAAACTCACAAGTGCGAGCTAACGTTTTCAAAGTGGCCACATAACTACCAATCTTCTCTTGCTTACCTTGGACTCTGGAAAAGAATTTATGACGTTCTAAAACCACGTTAATTTTTGAACCAAAATGCTTTTCAAGCATCATAACGGACATGTCATATACATTGTCTGGCTCGCCTTCTCCACGTCCCAAAACAATCTCATCTAGGCTGTCGTAAACATGTCTACCTTCCACTCCCAAATTATGTAATAAAGTGGCCTGTTTCCTTAAAGCTGAAAACTTCTCCCCCCAATAGCTAGTAAATAAGAGTCAAATAATGGCTTCCATCTCTTCCACGGTAAAATGGGGTCACCTACATCAGACAGGAATTGCGGCGGTTGAGACATACTAGAAGAAGCCATCTTAAAGGTAGAGATAGAGAAAAGAAAAAAAAAAGAAAAAATAAAGAATGAGTAATGACTTAGCAATGCATAACCGATAAACAACAACTGGTACCAGTAATCATAACGTTCCTTTGAGAACACAGTATGTGAAGCTGTAGATACAATTGTATAAAAAGGTCCACTTTAAAGTGAGTGTATCACTGACAGGCTGCCCCTAAAAAAAAATTCAAAGTACGCAAGAGTGTTGGGAAAATAGTGTGCGCATCACTGACACGCCAGGAAAATAAATGTCACGTTTATGGTACTCTATCATGGATAATAAGTAAATGGGGGCCACGGAGTACCAATTGTATTGTAGAACAGTGTGCGTATCACTGAGACGCCAGGAAATGTAAAAAAAAAACTTACTTGCAATGAAATTTACACCATTAAGTTTACACAAATAAATGTGCGCGTCACTGACACGCTTCCAAACCTTTTTAAAATATTTTTTTTCCAATTTGGGCGAACCACCATCAATAGTGAGCAAATCGATAAGTGTGCGCGTCACTGACACGCTCCCGAAGGTTATAAAATTACACCAGTTAGTGTTCGTTGAAAAATGGATGAAACGCGATTGGCAAAAGAACTGCGATGTCCAAATGCCAACCGCAAGATGGCGGCACGTCGCTTGCGTCACGCCGGGTGGCTCCCAGCACGTAGAGGTAGCGTAATGTGAGTAGGAGCAGTGCGGCGTACAAGCAGAAGAATGGAGCTCCCACGAAGAATCTATTCTTGGCCCAGTGAGGTAAGCGACTTCAGTGTGCGCGAGTGGGCTTTAAAAATATGGCAGTTGTCTACATCCTCCTGTGCTCCTCACTCACGGCGCACAACACAACAGCAAATATGGCAGTTGTCTGTCTCCTCCTGTACTCCTCACTCACGGCGCACAACACAACAGCCGTCCCTTCCTTGAAATTGAGAACACGCTTGTTCCCCCTAGTCCAAAGCACCTTCCAGTAATAGGCGCAAAGCAGGCAACAGTAGCGGTCTATTTTTTAAATTGGGAACACGTGCACCCTCCAGGCATGGGCGCAAAGCAGGCAACAGCAGCGGTCCATTTCAAATCCGAGAATACGCTTGCTCTCCAAACTCCAAATCAGTCCTTAATCATGGGCGCAATGCAGGCAGTTTCCCCTCATGTAACAGCAGTCTCTGCAGCACTCCAATCCACACGCCACTCGTGCCAGGCCGACGCTCGAAATCGCCGCAAATGCTTCCACAAACACGGAGACAATTCAAGATGTGAATTCTCCTCAAATGAACAGTACCTGAGTCAAGAAAATCGTAGACTCTTCCCAGTTTTGTCAACGTAGGCTCCTGGTATGATAAATGGGTTCGATGGGGAGACTGGTGGTCATCAGGTCCTGTCCCCTTGCAGGCACAACTCGTCGCCAGTGTAAAGAAGTCCAAAGGGGCACACTGGAAGTTTTAGGGAGATTTATTGGGTACAACATATGTAAGACCACCAGCCCAGGCAGCAGCCAAGCTTCAACTGTCAAACCACAGAAGTCTCAACAAGAGACCATTCTGTTGTCAAGCAGTGACACATAGAATGTGGGGACGCAGCCCAGCAACAGGGATAGGGAAGAAGAAGGCAGGTCACAAGGATGAGAAATAGACCACAACACATAGTAAAATTGTTTTCAGTGTTTTATATTTGGAATTATGTTTCTCTTGTCACTTTCGCTAAAAATATCTCTTTTTAAGTATATCATTCACTAAAGCCTATAGCAACAAATCTCTCTTACTCTCTCTTTTTCTCTCTCTCTCTTTCTCTCTCTCGCTGTCTTCCATCCCATTATATAAATTATGCAGTGTTCAGAGTCACTTGCAGCCTAGTGGTGAAGGTATTGGATTTTTATTCTGAAAGATAAGGATTCGAGACCTGGCGTCTTAGTGGTCATGTGTCTATTTAATCTACATACTGAAAGAAGACCTCAGTCTCTTTAATATTTTTTTTTACTTCACTTTATCTACAAATACATCATTTTAAGTATATCATGCCCCAAAGCATAAAACAAACTTCTATTTGTCTCTCTCTATCCTTCCATGACGCTCTTTAAATGAAGTAGAAGTCAGTGAATGCTCAGTTATGTTCCCACATTGACTGGTATATTTGTATCGAATTTCATAGTTATGTTTGATCATGTACAATACAGGGTAAGTTGTGGCCTAATAAGAACTTCTTGATGATTATGGTATAGCCAAATGACGGATTGACAGTCTCAAGACGTTCATGAAAACTCAGTTTCATTCCTGTTAACATAGCGAACTCTTTTGAGGTTTTTGTTGTCAGGGATATGCAGAGAGTTCGTCGTTGTCTGTATATAGTTACCTTTTGCACTCATACCCTAAATTTGTATGTATGAATTTCCGCTTACTGCTTTTACATGTGCTTTTATGGTCAATATTGGCCGAATAAAGATATTTTCGAATTTTTTGAGTGTCATGTCCCAAAGCTTAAAAGAAACTTCTCTTTCTCCCTCCCCATCCATGTTTTTCTGCAAATGATGTAGATGTCAGCGTATGCCTAACTAAGTTCCCACATTGACTGGTGTTTTCAAATCGAATGTCATAGTTATGCTTTGATGAGTGACATTAACTAGCTACTTGTGTCCAAATGGGTAAGGTCTTAGAATCTCCCTTTGATGGTTAAGGGTTCAAGTCCAAGCAACCCAATGGTCATATGTCTCCTCGAAGAACAGGGCAATTAGAGTGAGTTCACATTGCATAGTAAATTTGATTTCATTCTTTTGTATTTGCAATTTTGTTTTTCTTGTCACTTTCTCTAAAAATACCTTTTTTACACCAGTAATCAAATCTCTCTCTATCTTTCTCTTTCCCTCCCTTCCATCCCATTCTATAACAGATGCAGTATTCAAAGTCACTTGCAGCCTGTAAATGATGTAGCTGTGAGTGTACACTCACCTATGGCACAGCTATGCCCTGGAATGTTGGTTTGAATGTCATAGTGATTTTTGATGCAAGGCAGAAAAGTGTCACTTGAGGCAAAGTGATGAAGGTCGTGGACTCTCAATCTAAAGATTACGGGTTCGAGTGCCAGTGTGTCACTAATCATGTGTCTTTAGCATACATATTGAAAGAAGGTCGAATTCT
Organism: Calotriton arnoldi; assembly: GCA_963921515.1. Taxonomy (NCBI): domain Eukaryota; kingdom Metazoa; phylum Chordata; class Amphibia; order Caudata; family Salamandridae; genus Calotriton; species Calotriton arnoldi. The sequence goes on from CAWUFW010004877.1 coordinate 674,995, forward strand.
ATATAATATAAGTTGTTTTTTATCACTTTGTCTAGAAATACCGCATTTTACATATAACATGGCCCAAAGCTTAAAACTTCTCTTCCTCTTTCCCCATTCTTCCATGACTTTCTTTAAATGAGGTAGCTGTCAGTGTATGCTCACCTATTTTCCCAAATTGACTGGTATATTTGGTTTGAAGGCCATTGTTATGTTTTGATGCAGTACAGCTGAGTATTGGTTATAGCCTAAAGGGTAAGGTCCTAAGGGGGTCATTACAATGGCGGTGAACCCGCCACCGGCAGCCTGCCGGTGGTGGCTTCACCGCCATTGCGCGGCCATTCTCCGCCCGCCAGATAAGGATGGCGGGTGGTGTGCTGGCGGACGGAAAGCCCATTTGCCACGGGTCCGACACAGGCAATCATTACGATTGCCTGTCGGACCCGGCCAGAATACCTAGAATGGTGGCGGTGCCTAGCAGGCACCGTCCGCCACATTAGGATGCAGCATCCCGCCAGCCTTTGAATGGCGGTTCAACCGCCATTCAAAGGCTGGCTGGGATGTACTTTGGGGGCCCGTTGCGGGCCCCGCTTGTGCAGGGGCAATGGAATTGTGCACTTGGGGGGCACCCATGGTGCCCCCCTACAGTTCCCTGCACCAGGTGGCAGGCACCACGTGGTGCCTGCCACGTAGTGCAGGGAAATGCACAAAATGCATTTTTGCCATTGCGGCGGGTGCTGAAGCCAGCAGCACCTGCCGCAATGATAAACATGCACAATGCGACTGCCACAGTGGCGGTCGCATTGTAATTGCATGTGCGGGACCGCCGCCATATGGCCGGGCGGTCCTGATTCCCGGGACAAAGGGCGGACGGACTTAAGTCCGTCCGCCATCGTAATGATCCCCTAAGTTCTTACTCTGAAGGTTAAGAACTGAAGTCCAAGTGGCCCAATGGTCATGTGTCTCCTCAAAGGTCCGGTCAACTACAAAGAGTTCACAATATATAAGAAGGGCGATTTCATTCTTTTGTATTTGCCATTTTGTTTTTCTAGTCATTTTCTCCCAAAATACCTCTTTTTAAGTAGATCATTTACCAATGCCTAAAAAATCCTCTCTCTGTTTCTCTTTTGTCTTCCATCCTATTCAATAAATGATGTAGCTGTGAGTGTAGACTAACCTATGGCACAACATTGACGTGGAAATTTGATTGTCATATTTAAGTTTTGATGGTGTGTATTTCAGAAGTTTTGTTTGGCCTAGTGGTGAATATCTCTGACTCCATAGGTTAAGGGTTTGATCCCTGGCATCTCAATGGTCATGTGTCTGATCAAATTCTTTATGTACATATTGAAAGATCTCATTCTTTTGAATATCATTTTTCCTATAAATTTTCCCTACAAATATCTCTTTTTCAGTATATCATGCCCCAAAAGCTTAAAGAAACTTCTCTTTTTCTCTCCCTATCCTTCTATGCATTTTTGTAAATGAGATAGATATCAGTGTGTGCTCATCTAAGTTGCCACATTGACTGGTATTTTTGGGTTTGATCTCGTAGTTATGTTTTGATCCAGCACAGTAATGTGTCATTTATAACTGATATATACCTGTTGCACTTTGTTACACTTTCAGCAGCATTTACACCTAGATCGTACAGGTGTATCTTAAATATGTTGAATAGAGTGGAGAGTGCCTTTACAAATGTTTGTGAATCACCACTAACTTAAGTCTCATTGGGTGTTAACAACATCATTTGCACAGGAATTGCATGACCAACTCACTGGTTTACTTTTAGTTGAAAACCATGACTAATCGCTCCACAGTTGAGTGAATAAAGTGTGCAGTCTTATAAAAGATGTGTTCACACCTGTTTCCTCTATGAGCTTCATGTCAAAATTATGTTTTAAAAAAAAAAAAAAAAAAGTGAAACAGACATACACGTTTTAGCACATTCAGATCTCCAAGCTGCCCTGGAAGAGTGGCACACAATTTGTTATAGGCACAAAGATTTCAATTAATGTATCCCTATTCGAAACACTAAGGCCCTCATTTACAAGAGGCCTGCGCTGCTTTTTGTGACCATCCAGTGGCACAGGCCGCTCAATCATTTCTATGAGGCGACGCAAAGCCACCTTGCGTGACTTTGCATGGTCTCATAGATACGGAGTAAGGCAAGGCAGCACAAGTCCCTGCGTTGCCTTACTCTACATCAAGGAGGCATTCCGTGGGTGTTGCTGTGGGTGCTTCCCTCAACACCCAAGGATTTTGACGCTGCCCAAGATTTACAAAATCAGGTAAACCTGGGGCAGTGCCAAAAACTTAAGCCTCCACAGCGCAGGCGTAACGAGGAGAAATGTTTACATTTCTCTTCGTTTTTCCCTCTTTCCATGTGTGCTGCAATCTGCAGCACACATAGAATGAAGAAAATTCCTCCATGGATTGTTTTGTACAGTAAGGTGTTCCTTCCTGCACAAAAACAATCCTGCATGCAACGCAGACACACTTGCACCATGGTGCAAGGGTGCCTACGTTGGCGCTAGGCTGCAAATTGTGCACCGGGCTGGCTGAAAGGACTGGACTGCACCATATGTCGTACATAAGGTGCATGCCTGCCCTTTCAATTTGGGATAGGGCAGTACAGCAAAATGACTTGCTGCGCTGCCTATGCCAATTCATTGTAAATGAGGCCCTAAATGCGTGAGATCTTGAAAGCTCCAACTTAACACAACTAGCATATATTACTAACCTACAACCTGTCTACCTTTAACCTTGGGTTCAGGAGATGCTTGCACAGCACTTAAATCCTCATCAGAAGGAGGGAGCGCTGCATAAATATAATTTACAAATAAAATATGAGACTTGGTTCTGTTGTTATAACATGCTATTTGGCACGGTGCCAAACCCCAAACAAATGGAATACTTCACACATGCATCTTCAGACAGATTGTAAAAGTATTGGTTTTCTAGCCAAAATGTTGTAAAAGTGTGCTGTAAAATGAATCACATTTAAATATAATTCCTGGGGACAGACTCCCCTAGACCACCTGAAAGACCGTTAGACTTTCTGGCTATGCTTGTTGGCTTATTGTATTAAGGGAGAATATGAAAACCTTGCTTTTAGATTCCAATTCAATTTACTGGCCCAATTAATTCCTTGACTAATACATTACATTTCCACACCAGTGTTATTATTTTATAACTTATGCATTTCGGCATTGCATCTCCCTCATTTTGAAAGGTGTGTCCATGCTCAATTTTGCTAATCCTTTGATTATACTGATATTGACTTAAAAGGAAAAGGAGGCTTTAATTGAAATGTTTATTTATAAGTGCAGAAAATGTCTTGCTCATTATTTTGCATTTTGAGATGAATGAAGTTTGGACATAGGATGAATGGAGCAGTTTATTAAAAAGAAATCTACCTACCATTAGAAGCTGGTGCTAATGGAAGTTTTGGACCAACAAAAACATGCGCTTGTTTTGTCCTGCCCATTCTGTTATGGCCCTGACTTTGTCTCGTATGCCAAGACAAACAACAGGCTCGGATCTGTGTTGACTCTTTATTTTAGGTTGCTTGGGTGCCTACCTCTTCTCTCAGTCCAAACCGCCCACCGGTAACAAACTATTTAAGGGCTGTTTTACTTCCTGGGTTGAGCATTCTATAGCAGAATATAGATTTTCTCATGTTCTGCAAAATAATCCTTGGCTACTTTCTCTAAATGTACTGCCTACTGTACGTTTGGCTAAAAAAAATAATTACCTGGAATTACTGGTGTTTTTACATCTCTCACTCGTCCTACAATGTATAGATTTAGGCCTTTTTCTGAAAGGGCGTTTGGAATTTGGAAGCTGCCTACATTTAGCTTTTAAGAAAGCATTAATACAAAATAAAAAAAAATAAGAAAAACTCCGGATTGCTTCTCAATTGAGTTTTATTGGCGCTCGCCTTTTCCCTCGTTCATCAATAGGGGGAGCTCGTCACAAGCATTTGAGAACCATGAGTCGCTCAGAAAGGAGAGAAGGGAGAAGAGATGCTGCCAAGGCCCCTTCTGTGCAGACTGTCCTCCCGGTGCATGTATTTTGTTAATTCGCCGCTGACTCTTTTACTGCATTTCACTCTGGAGCCATCTATCTATTACTACTGTTAAACATTGTACTTATTTGGATAAAATAGCAAACTTAAAATATTTCTAAAACACAATATATTTCAATTGGATGTCAAACTATCCATGAAGATATTACTTTAATTTGGCTAAAATCACTAAGCAACTTGCCATTTACTCAATATGCCTCCTTCGACTATTTATTTTCATTTTAATCGCACTGTGCTCACTGTCCACAAAAGTGGCCGATGCTATATAAAAAACAACGAGTTCATTCCTAAGAGAAAGTGAGTTTGAAGCATCGTTCACTGTAAGCGCCATATACTTAAAAATATTAAGTGTAAATGTATTTTCATAAACATAGTGAGCTCGATTCACAAAGAAGTTGCTGTGAGAAGGCATGACTTACTTTTGTAGTAACCCTGCCTTACTCCTGAATTCCAGGAGTTAGTCTTTAGTGAATGGGGCACAGTAAGTCGAAATTAAAACATATTTACTCGAGTGTCCTTCCATTGCCATTTACAGGCACATATGGGCTTCCGGGTGGGGGTGAGGGGTGGGGGGGGGTGGGGGGGGCAAGCAGGGCGGTTTAAAAGCTTCCCATAGAATTGTAAAACGCGCCATCAGCAATCCTCTATTCGTTCCACTCATTTTAAACATACCTGAGTTATAATAATAATACATTAAATTCGAGAATCTTTTTTAAAGGAGCAAACTCTGCCAGAAATGTAACTCTTGCAAAACTATACATCTCTAATTGTTTAGGTGCGTTAAATGTTTCTATACGATATCTAATTTACTTCTGTCGGAAATTACAATCTTTGGCGTGATTTTACCCCAATTTGTACCCGGTCTGTTTTACTGGACTTACAATTCTGTGCCCTTTACCTCTGCTAATCAGGAGTAAAGAGCCTGTGCTATCCCTTTAAATATGCCTACTCCCGACTGACATGCTTACAAGTTACTAGTATATTGTGTAGAAAATGCACCCAGGCATGGACGTTTAATTGTACCTGTGGACTGCAACATCTATTGTGCCATCTACTGAATAACACTGTAAAACATGGATTCAGGCCTACAAAAGGTAGCCTGACTGCAGCAGCCTAAAACCCTGCTGTCAAGCCTGTCAACATAACTCTTTCTGACAGATAGAAAAAAATGCTTTTAAATATTAACCAGTCGCCCCTAACAAACACGTTGTTGCCCCCAAGGTAGCAAGCCTAATATATTAAAGTGGAAAACTAAACTGCTAAAATATTCATTCAAAGTCTACTTTTCAAATGTATTAAAAATCCAATCGATTGGTGAGGTTGGATTTTCATTAATTATGTGGGAAAAGTCACTTTTAGAAAGTTATAACTTTCCTGCCTAAGTCCTACTTACACTAATTAGAATTAGCCTAGGACAATAGCCTGCAAGTGCCTCTTTAACAATGAGATGTGACAACTACTTCAACAGCAGAGACAATCACTTGGGTCTAGGGTGGTATTTTTCTTCCTCTTGTAGAACGGGTAGTTGGGGTGGGCCCAGGTTCTTCATTAACTTGAAAGGCATCAATGCCAGGCACGTTTTTTCACAAGCAGACATTAAGTGCGATCTGAAAGGGGGCAATCCTTTGTTCCCCAGGTTCATAATAGCCAGGCTGCTCCAAAACCAGTGGGAGGGAAGCAGCCACCAAACCAGTTTGGATAGGATACAGATGAGGAACTACTCATTTCCAAGGCCACACCCCTGGGTGGACACAAGGGCTCTGCGCAAGGGAAGAAGGGTTCCTCCATCTTAAATTTCAGGTGTAAGGTGCACTGTTGGATTGTTTGCAGTAGGGCAAACAGGAACTGCTGGAAAAGTGGGTACGGCTACTCATTCATTTGGGAGGAACGAGCCAGGATTTACCCCCACCCACTCACCATAGGCAACTATTAAATATGACACCTCAAAGAAACCACCTCAGAACATGTTTGGGCCTGTGGAAGATCAGAAGAGGACTGGGCCCTGCATCCTGAAACCTAAGAAGAGTTGTTAAGGAGTGGATCTGCTCCGTCTTGCATCCGTGACAAAAAAGTGGACTCCAAGGGTCAGTGGACACAAAAAGCTGAAGAATCACTTTTTCCTAGATTCCCTGTGGCCTAATCCCAACTGGTCCTGCACTGGACCCTGTGTTATATTCCATATAGGTACCCCAATATAGGCCAGGTTAACATCCCAACCTTTCACCTATATTCGTCTCTGCACTACATACATAACGGGCTGCTAGGACTGACCCTTTACCTAGTTACAGTACTGCTTACAGAACGTGGGGTTTTCCCTGAACAATAGCCTCAAACATTATGCATGAGGATACTTGAATTCTTGGAAACTCAGCAGGACTACCATCTCCTGCATAATAACTATGTACAAGGTTCATTCCCGACGTCATCCTAAGTCCGACAGTGGCAAAGCAAGGTAGAACCCCCTGGGGATACCTTCGGGTATATAAACATCACATCTTGCTGAGATAGTCAGAGGAGATCACGACTTCCATGCCGACACACTGACACGAGACGCTGAGGTTCCTGCATGCAGATACTCCAGTTCGCAGTGGTCTGAACATACCTTGCGGGGTGTCCAACTCGAGACCAAGATGAGGTCCCACAGTCTCTCGCTTCAGGTAATGGGGTTACTCTATCCTAGAGGGATTCTTGGCTTAACACCTACATACATGCTAGGTACACTTAGGTACATCCAGTTAGGGTAGCATTGTAGGAGTACCCATTTTATTGTCATGTATTTTATATACTTGCCTATGTTCATGATTATAGCAGAATGGTAGAGATCTACCATCCTTTCACCTTCTTAGTGCTTTTAATCGTTTATATCTGTTTCTGTCTAGTGGTTGTTTCAGCACACCTATTTTACACTAGGATGACGAGTGTTCAATAAATACTTATTGAAAAACATCCATATCGTTTATTCTGTGTATCTCTCTGAGACCAAGTGAGCATGAGTGACTGAGCGAAAAGTATTGCACTGTTTCCACGATTCTGAGGGATCAGGGTTGTCATGTTCGATAGTTGCCAAGAACTATTCTCTCCTTGGCAAGAGCTGTGAGCTAGCTGGTTCTAGTCACCGGAGGACTTTGACCAACCTCAGAGCTGATCTGGTGAAGGTATTTGCTGAGCAAAAGAAACAGGTTTGTCCCGCTTTGAGATTCTTCACAACAGCAAATCCATTTCAGCAGGTCCTTGATGAGAATGTATGCATCTTCATGGAGCCCTCATCTCATGCAGTCTGCTGCATTTCCCGCTACAAGACAAGCACTATCATTTCACAGACTAAGTTGCAGTGAGAAACTCTTGACTGGCTGAAAGCGCGAATTGGAACTCAGTGGGTGGGAAATTAAAATTTCTCCCACTTGGAGCTTTTCTTGCCTAAATTGTTGGCTTCAGCAGGACCTCGTCTAAAGACCATCTGACTTCACATCAACTTTGCTGGACGCAGACTGCTACCTTTCCCCCTGGAAGATTTTTACCTCCATTTTGCAGACTAATCCCAGAGTAGGACTGACCTGTAGGGCAATCAGATGGCGCACGAAGGACTGGTCTGACCGATTAGTGTATGGGCTGGCTTTTGGCCTGGAAGGCCGGTTTTTACTGTTGATTTCTCTGATAGTACCATAAACATTTCCTGTAGCAAACTCAAATGTATACAGTCTCCCATACCTTGCAAAACACATATATAGCTTGTCTTTACAAGTTTGAAACTACCCTGATTCGCAAATGTGGGCCACATTTTCAGCTACTTGATTCACTGATAGGGGGCCCACTTTTAATTAGGTGCCCGGGCATCTTTTCTGTGCAAAGTCTGACCATGGCTAAGTCCAAAGGTAAAATCCTTGATTAGTCTGACGTGGTTGGTGTATCCAACCTCGGGATCCATCGTGGTCAGCCTCAAAGTGCACCCAGGTCCCGGTCTAAGGCAACCATAGTCTATCAATGGCGCTTATTGTTTTTGCCACTATTTTCACTTAAAACCTGAAAAGGTCATATTTCCAGTTCCCTTATTGAATTTGTGTCATTTTGGTGACTTTTTGTTAATTAAATTTACTCTATGTTTCTAAATTGGAGTGTGATTTTTTTTACTGTATTGTGTTTTGACTTTATGTAGACTTTATTATTGTTTTGGTCAAATCTTTACACATTGCCTAACTTAAGCATGTCTGCTCTGTGCCACAGCTACCAGGTGGTTGTGCTAAGGTTAATTTAGTGACTTTTGGGGTGGGTTCACCAGGACAATTTAGTGATATTATTCTTTTAAGCAGCAAACGCCCACCCCATATTATTTAACTTTCTTACAACCTCCATGAGGCACAATATGATCAGCGAAACTGGAAAAACATGATTGATCCCCTTGTAAGTATGTATATACCATCATCATCATTTAGCTTTATTTCGGTTAAAAACCATAAAACCATTGTCAGAAAATAACAGCACATATTAACATCCGAAATCCATTTGGTACCGTAAAAAGACATGGTCCAATAGTAACAGCAGCAAATGTTATTTAAACTTAGGACCCTAAGCGTGCCCCATACAATTTTGCTCCGGCATTACAAATTAATAAGATTAAGAGAAATCATAAGATTCACAACAATCTAAAAAATGTGAAATACAATTCATTCTATCCACAAAAAATGTAAAAGGGCACTAGTAGTATCATATTCTAAATGTAAGCCCGGGAATAAAAACATACATTATAATTCATATACTATACAGCTCTCATATTGGTTCGGCCTGATCAACAGCACCTCTAGGAGGCATAGACTTCTAACTAAATCCTCTATGCGACCTAGAGGCCATCTCATGCCTAGATATATCCATCACAAGGTATTATACCACAGATGCATTAGATTAGTTTCAAAACAGATGAAGTGAATAGTACTCAGTCTCATCCACTATTCAGTAGCTTCCTCCTTATGCCCCACATACAACCCAGAAACTTGGCAACTGCACAAACTATCACTTGTCTGGTATCAGATCTGAGTATGTGTAGGGCGTCACCATAGACGCGCGTTCCTAGCTGCTTGCATAATGGTATAAGCCACTGTGCTCTAGGACAAGAGTAGGCGGGGCAAGCAAATAAAACAAACGCTGGAGATTATGAAGTGGTAGTGCACAAAGGGCAGAATCGTACTGATGACGTAGTGTTTCACCATGAGGTAGTGAATACATGAAGGGGCAGCGTGCATATATATGTGTGTGTGTGTCTGTGTGTGTGTATATATAAATATATATATATATATACTCACGGTAAGTAGATGTGGAGCTAAGAGCAGTGAATCTATACATCCCTATATGCACTTACCTTCAGATATTTTGGTCCTTGGTATTTTTGCCAAGATATTAAGGTATCACGATATTCTTGCTACTTGAAGCTCCAATGTTGCTTTATTTATTTCGAGACAGCAACCTTCCCGGAAAGCTGGAAGCACGCCGAGATCACCGCCTTACTCAAGAAACCCAAGGCAGACCCCAAGGACCTCAAGAACTTCCGACCCATCTCTCTGCTCCCGTTCCCCGCGAAGGTCACCGAGAAAATCGTCAACAAACAACTGACCCGCTACCTCGAGGAGAACAACATCCTGGACCCTTCCCAGTCCGGCTTCCGCAGCAACCACAGCACCGAAACCGCCCTCATCACCGCCACCGATGACATCAGGACCCTGCTAGACAACGGAGAAACAGCAGCCCTCATCCTCCTGGACCTATCAGCCGCCTTCGACACGGTCTGCCACCACACACTACGAACACGCCTTCACGACGCCGGGATCCAAGAGAAGGCCCTGGACTGGACCACATCCTTCCTTTCCGGCAGAACACAAAGCGTCCGCCTCGCCCCTTCCGATCCAAGGCCACCAAGATCATCTGCGGCGTACCCCAAGGCTCCTCCCTCAGCCCAACGCTGTTCAACATCTACATGGCACCCCTCGCCCACGTCGCCCGACAGCACAACCTCAACATCATCTCCTACGCCGACGACACCCAGCTGATCCTCTCCCTCACCAAAGACCCTCACACCGCCAAAGCCCACCTCCACGAAGGAATGAAGGCCGTCGCCGAATGGATGAGGACCAGCCGCCTGAAGCTGAACTCGGACAAGACGGAGGTCCTCATCCTTGGTTCCAACCCTTCAGCCTGGGACGACTCCTGTTGGCCAACATCACTGGGAACAGCCCCGCCACCCACCGACCACGTACGCAACCTAGGGGTCATCCTCGACCCCACCCTCTCCATGACTAAGCAGGTCAACGCCGTTTCCGCATCCTGCTTCAACATCCTCCGAATGCTCCGCAGGATCTTCAAGTGGATCCCCACCGAAACAAGAAAAACAGTCACCCAGGCCCTCGTCACCAGCAGGCTGGACTACGGAAACGCCCTCTACGCAGGAACGACGGCTAAGCTCCTGAGACGGCTGCAACGCATCCAGAACGCCTCTGCACGTCTTATCCTCGACATCCCCCGACGCAGCCACATCACACCCCACCTGAGAGACCTGCACTGGCTCCCTGTCAACAAGAGGATAACCTTCAAGCTCCTCACCCACGCACACAAAGCACTCCACAACTCTGGACCAGCCTACCTCAACAGAAGACTCAGCTTCTACACCCCCACCCGCCAGCTCCGCTCGACCAGCCTCGCCCTCGCCACAGTCCCCTGCATCCGGAAAACGACCGCCGGCGGCAGATCCTTCTCCCACCTCGCCGCCAAGACCTGGAACACCCTCCCCACCAACCTCCGACAGACCCAAGACCTACTGGCCTTCAGAAGACTCCTCAAGACCTGGCTCTTCGATCAGTAGCAGCACCACCCCCCTCTTCCCCCAGCGCCTTGAGACCCTCGCGGGTATGTAGTGCGCTTTATAAGTGACATGATTGATTGATTGATTGATTTGGTGATGTGAACTGAACATCAGATCATATCTTGTTCACAAATAACATGAAAATAAATGTAAATTTACAATAAAGTTTTTTCTACCAGCTGTCATTAACTCTTGTTTACATCATTTAAATGGTGTGAAGAAATCTGAATAGATATTATAATATTGATAAATACCTGTCAGTAAACAACTACCGTACATTAAAATAGAACCTCCATATGAAGTTCTGTATTAATATAGCATAGTGGCCTGGTGCAGATGGCTAAAACAGCTGTTACAAGCCCTGAACCTGAGTGTAGGACTAAGGTGCAGGCGAGGGCCTTTACCGAGGGAGGGGACCTTTGACAAATGAAATAGGTAGAGGCAAATGGGCAAAAGGCTCTAGTACTATTAGAACCTTCCACCCAGAATGTCTTAAATGAAACAGGCAGAAACAGAAAGGCATGCATTTTGGAGCAGAAGGTCTATTCCAGCTCTTATTGTCTTCAATGGAGCTCTTAACATTCCAATGTTCTAACGCACTTTTGTGTATGCCTGTCCCTGGGTGAAATACCAAATACTGAACCATGGATCGCTGCACTCCTCAAGTTCCTTCCTCCAAAGTACAGTGAAAGTGCTTGTCTGTATTACACTGTTCAATCATGCATTTAATATACAAAGGGCTGTCAGATAGGAAGCACATCTACCAGTGTCAAAAGTACTTTGTAAGTAACTGACTCTTGACTGCATGTAAGTGCTTTTTGAAGAGGGTCAGTGTAATGTAGTCTGTTAAGCCAAATTTAAGGAGTGAAAGAGCTGCTGCACTGTCTGTTAAAGAGGTGGCTAACTGGTGAGGCATTTTGGCAGAAAAAAAAGAACAGTAATCTTAACTTGGTGGTGTCTTTATCACAATTTATAGTGCAACAGCAGACACATTGATTATTGTTTTAAACAACTTATTGATCTTCCCTTTTAATTTTACACCCAGAACTGCATTAATATGTAATAATAAGCCCTTTAAATGTAATTTCAGATCACCTTTGATAAACAGGCACTGTGTAGTGCTTTTAGCACAATTAGGGACATATTTATCAAGGTTTTGCGTCACTCTTGCACCACGCAAGGGAATGCAAGGGTGGTACAAAATCTACATGAGATTTATCAATCCATGCAAGGTCATGTTGCGTGGCCCTGAGTAGCTTGATAAATCTAGAGTAATGCAAGGCACCGCAAATCACTGCCTTGCGTTACTCTGCGGCAGGGAGGCGTGCCATGGTGGAGAATGGGTGTTGTCTGACACACAAAAAGGAGTAGAGAGTGATAACATATCTGTATGTGTGGTGGCACGAGCTATGTGTCAAAATGCTGCCCTCACTCACACAATTGTGTGACATGCTTCATCATAGGGCTGCTTCAGTACACCCCTGCGCAACCCAACGCCTGGGGTGGAGCAATAGGGTAGGGGAAGACAAGACACAACATATAGAAAAATAATAAAGTAATATGATTTTTCTGGGATCACCGAAAGTGGAAGTGCAGTGTGAGTTAAAACCAGCTCGGAGGTATCACTATGCGTAAAGTTTATTCCTGGACCCTCCGGCCAGGATTAAAAACGTGAAGGATGGTGGTGACTGGAAGGGATTATGAACTCCTTACACCCCTCCTTACTGCTAATTTGTCAACATGTTTCAGCTGTAATTATGTACCCATCGTACAGGGTCACGCCGGCCTTCGTCAGGACCTTAATGATCCCAGGACCTAGGTCACCTTGTTTCCTGGAGTGCAGACGTGCCAGAACAATTGCTCCTGCACCGAGGTATCCCCTATGAAACACTCTCCCGTAGTACTATATGAAAGAGAAAGAAGAGAAAACACAAATAGGAGAGGTCACTCATAGTTGTTCCCTCTCATGGTTTCGCTTGCTAGAGTGCTTCAACAATTATCAATCCACCACAACACGGTATATTTCCCGTAACAGAATCCTGCAATAAGGATAACATGGCGTCGCTCTATAATTTGCAACTAATAAAGGTTCACCTACTCGAAAAGTAAGCGTAGATCACAGTGCGTATGTACTCTCCCTAGCATCTCCACCGCATCGCTCATTCATAATCAGAAAGTAGCATGATACCTTGTCACTCACCGAGTTTGCCTTAAAACATTGCTATAACTGGTGAGAGACAAGGAGAGACCCCCTGTAGTCACACTCTGGGGGAGACAAATCAAAAAAGAGACATACACAGTGGTTAGATGGTAATCTGCCACAATACAATATCTCCGGACAGGATAGACCAGAGTAGGTTTCTAAAAAGACACTCCTCGTCTCTATACGTGTGGCCGCTGTACATAGTGTACTATGTAGGCGGGGAAGGTACCGTCAGTGACATACAGTACTGGAGTGTCCTGTCTACAAATGCGGCTCTAAATGCTCATGCCCTAAGTAACGTGAAAAGATCGATACTGGACGGGATGGCCGCCGGCATTCGATCACAGAACTTGGTCCAGTGATCGCTCCCGCCCCCCTCTCCTTACTTCGTCAAGGTGCGTGCTCCTCCCTATGACGGCTTGTCTGCTCTCGCAGCGGAGGTGAGCGGGGGAGCAGCAATAGCTGTCTGAAATACCTAGTCTGGTTCCCAGCATCCCGTCTCAGCTTCCCGTCATGTGGGAGCCGTCATGTGGTCAACGTCACGAACATGGATGACGTAGACCCTTCGTGCGCCCCGTTGCTGAACAACGGAGACGCACCTGGTTTCATTCTTTTTTCTAGTTTCTGCAGCTCCCGGATGCAACAAGTTTTATTGCACCAAGGGTGCTACAAGGCAGTAATATCCACCAAACGGTATCAGGCCAAAGGCCCTCCTGCTCCTACCTTAAACAGCTGGATGATTAGAAATACGGTGTCATTTACAAATATCATAAAGCAAAATCGCGCCATGATATAAAATGCAGGGTTTTTAAAAAAAAATATTTTGTTTAGAAGTTGCCACAGGCAGAGAGAGATGATGTCATTGGATCTCTCCATGTAGCAAGGAGTGTCAGCGGAAGTGGGTGGGGGCAGATCCTTATGAGTATATGTATCAATATATACATATGAAAAGGTAGTTCTTAAGTGAGGGGAGTAAAAACCAATGATATGCAAGGTGTGGGGGAGGGTTTTCTCAGTATCTTATGATAGAATGATAGTGTGATAGTCTATCTATTAAGGGTTTGCCAAGGAATGTCATCATTCAGCCCGACCAGGTGGCTCTTCAGGCGGTAAACCCATTTTTGTTCTCTCAGGAGGAGAGCTCTCATTTTATCTCCTGTAGTGGGACTCAGTCTAGGTTTTTCTATTACTGTCCACACAATATCTTCAGTAGTGTGTTGTTTCTCTAGGTAGTGTGCTGTGAGTTTTGTGTTAGATTTAAGACACCTGACAGTACTACGGTGCTCCATAATACGTGTCTTAACCTTTCTGCTGGTCATCCCCACTTATCGTTTTTGGCAGGGGCATGTCATGAGGTAGATCACAGAGTCAGAGTTACAGTTCGTATGTGTCCTCTGCTCCGATGGGTAGGTCAGACCCACATCTATGGTTTTCGTATTTTTAGTGAGATGACACACACTACACGACCCACACCTTGAGTGTCCTCGGAGTGGGGGAAGCCCGCCAGTTGGCTCTATCCTCCTCTGTTGTGGTGTGATCGGTCTGGTGTGTACCAACATGTCTTTGAGATTCGCACTTCTTTTGAAAGAAAAGTGAGGCTTGACTATATTCATACCGTTTGAGTTGAGTATGCACTAATGTTTCAGTATCATTTGTTTTATTTGTTGTGAAGCCGTGTTCAACGTTGTTACACATACTGGTTTGTCTGTTGGTGGTTTAACAGTTTTCTCCAATAGGTTTTCCCTGTTGGTATTGGCCGCTCTTTTTCTGGCTTTTGAAATAGTGTGCCCAGGGTATCCTCTATGATTGAGTTTCTTTGTGAGGAGGGCTGCTTCCTCCTTAAAAGTAGTTCTCTCAGTGCAGTTTCGCCTTAATCTGAAGAACTGGCCCACAGGTAGGTTCTCCCTTAGTGATTTTGGGTGGAAGCTATCATATGTTAGCAGTGAGTTCTTATCTGTGGGTTGGTGGTGGACCCTGGTGGAGAGTTTACCCCTTTTAGGTTCGATGACTAAATCTAGAAAAGGTAATCCAGTTTTGGTTACTGTGGATGTAAAATGTAGAAGGGGGTTCCTGCTATTGAGCCAATCAAGGAATAGGGTAACCGAGTGTGCATTTCCCTTCCAGATCACCAGGACGTCGTCAATGTAACGGCGCCAAAGTCTGATGTTATCAGACCAAGGGCTACCACTGTCATAAATCATGGTCTTCTCAAAAGCTCCCACATATAGCCCCGCTAGGCTAGGGGCAAATGTACTCCCCATGGAGGTCCCGTGGGTCTGCAGATACAAGGTCCCCTCAAACTCAAAGAAGTTTCTCATTAAGGCTATTTCAGCCAGGTCAAGGGTGTTCCCACATATCCGCCTATAGATTCTAAAACATTCCACGATTTACCAACATAGGTAGACCTAGGAATGCGCCAGCATTGTACGCCTCGCCACCAGTGGTTCGATGAGGAGAAATATCTTTATTTTGGCTTGTTGTTTCCTCTTTCTGCACCACACTTAGAAAGAGGAAAATGCCTCTGAGGATTGTGTTTGTGCTAGTTTGGGTGTTCTTTCCTGCTCACAATCAATCCTGCCTGCAATGCAGGCACCCTTGCCACATGATGCAAGGGTGCCTGCGTTGGCGCTAGGCAGTCAAAAGTGCCCTAGGAAAGGAAGGAATGCGCCGTATATTGGTAAATCCGGGGCATTCCTGGCCTTACCCTTTCACACAGCACAGCAAGGTGGCTTGCTGCATTGCGTTGCGTGAATGTTGATAAATATGGCCCTAAGTTCTTCCTAAATCTGTCACTTTGAACTATGACTTATTTTGCCCCGCACCTGGGGCCGAATCACAAAATGATTACTAGAAGTGCTAAGCTAAGGCAAATTCTCTGCCACCGTTTTGGTCTGACTGGTGTCCTAAATAGCTCAAGAGCTAGGTCAATGCTATTTAACCACCTTAGTTAGACAATGGTAATGGTAAACACCCTCGAGGGGATCTGCACCTTCCTCACAGGAAGAACCCAAGCCATCATCATGCCCCTCAGAAGCACAGGAACTCATTTGCGGAGTCCCACGGGGATCCTTGCTCAGCCATCCACTCTTCAACATATACATGACCCCACTGGCAGATGTCATTTGGACTCACAACATAAACATCCTCCACATGCAGACAACTGATATATCCCTCTCTGACAAAACACCCCAAACCAGGAACAAGTTCACTGCATCTATGGCCATACTGGCCACCTGGATAAAGTCCAACTGCCTCAAGCTGAACACGACAAGACCAAAGTTGTGGTGTTTGGGAGAGACATCTTGCCACATGAGTGTACCTGGTGGCCTACAGACCTCAGACCCGCACCCACTCCCAGCTCACAAGCAAAAAACCTCTGAATCAATTAAGACAACAAACTGAACATGGCCAGACAAATCAAAGCAGTTGTCTTCTCCTGCTTCTACATACTGAGGATGCTGAAGAAAATCACATCTTTAAGTGTCTACCTGCCAGCACCAGGAAAACACAAGCCTTGATCACTAGCAGATTATACTATGGTAACACCTTGTACACAGGAATAAGCAACCAGCTCACAAGAAGACTTCAGACGATTCAGAACGCAGCAGCCACAGTAGTCCTCAGCCTCCCACGTCAAGCCCACATCACACCACCAGTCAGGGATCTCCATTGACTCCTGATAGACAAGCGTGGACACTTCAAACTCCTCATCCACACCTACGAAGCTCTCCACAACAACGGCCCTGCTTACCTGAACAACTGCATTCATTTCCAACAAGCCTCGACACACCTCCACTGTGCCAGACTCTCAATAGCACACACCCCACACATATACAGGAGCAGAGTACAGGGTCATATCTTCTCATACTTGGATCCTAAAGCGTTCGAACAACCTCCCACAACACATAAGAGCCTCCTCCTCTCTTCCTGACTTCTGAAAGAAGCTGAAGACCTGGCTTTCGAGTGAGCCCACCAGGCTGGCCCCACATACCTGCTACAAGTGCCGGAATACCCTCACTGGTGTAAAAATACACAACACAACAAACATAACAATAACTCAATAGCACACATTTACAACAGCACACCTATGAGCAACACAGTAACTCAACACAAGAAACCAGAACAAAACCACAACACAATAACACCACATTAACACACCAGAACACAAACATCCTAACAAATTTGCAAATATGTGCTGTTTTGTGTTGATTTCCTTTCTTTTAGAAAATGAACATAGCAATTTCAAGAGGAAATTGTATCCTGCCCCTTGCTATACGTTTGTGATTTGTGAGCGTCAGTTTATGATCACCCTTTCATTAGTGTAGGGTTTAAGTTTTAGAAAGCACATGTTCATCTAATCCTCAATGCCAGTATGGAAGGGATTTACATTTAAGTTGGATTCAGGTAATTTGACGGTAGTATCAAGTTGTTTGTTATATTATGTTGTTTTGTTCTTTTAAAGCGCACTATTGCAGCTGACATTGCTCTTACCGCTGGAAGATAACCAATCGACTGCCATGATCTGCCACTAAGAGGTTAAGTTTTGAATACCCATTTTTTCAATCTTCGTGGAAACATATGTGTGGTGATAAGGATTTGAATAAATGAGATGCTTGGTGAGAAAATAAGCGCCCCTAATGCAGCAACAGTGAATGCATTGCACATTTTACAAAATTAGGGGTGTGGGTAGAAGGAGGGGGAATGCTGTTTCAAAGGGGTAGATTTAGGTACATAGGAGTGAAGGGTGAGTTCGCCACACGGCAGGATAGACCATACACTGGGACATAAAGAGTGGAGTGTGATCAACACAGGCAAGATATTGACTCTGTCTGAAGTTCACGTTAACAAGCTGGACACATTATGCCTGAGGCCTGCCATCAGCATGCAGGCACAGGACTATGAACTGCAATTACGTCATCTAGCCCCGGGGCATCCGAATGGGTCTTGGGGGCAGTCTGAGACTGTTTGGCTAGACAAGACTTCTTTGGTTCACTGTTTTAGCGTGTTTCCCATGTCTTTTTTGCTTTCTGACCTCCCGGTTTTTTACTCTGTTTTTGCTGGTTTAGTGTCTCTCTGCACTTTCTCACTGCTGTTCAGTGTTAAAGTGCAAGGGCTCCTGCTGTAAATTATGTTATGGTTTGGTGTTTCCATGATTGGCATATTTGATTTACTGGTGAGGCCCTAGTAAAGTGCACTGAGAGTGCCAGGTCTGGTAAATCAAATGCTACTCGTGGGCTTGCAGCACTGGTTGTGCCACCCACAGAAGTAGCCCTGAAAAGGTAACTCAGACCTGCCACCGCAGAGTCTGCGCGCAGTTTGTAACTGCCATGTCGACCTGGCAAGTGCACCCACTTGCCAGGCCCCAACCTTCCCTTTTTCTACATGTCAGTCACTCGTAAGGTAGACTCAAGGTACCCCTGTGGGCAGGGTGCTGTGTATGTTAAAGGTAGGACATGTACTGAGGTGTGTGACATGTCCTGGTGGTGAATTACAGTGTATTTCGTTTTTCACCATTGCAAGGCTGCCTGTTCCCATAGGACAGAATGAGGAGTTTGTTTATATCATCTTATAAACATAACTACCCATGGGAACAAGGTGGAAAAATAAAGTTTAGTATGTCTGGACTCAGAATGTTAAAATGCATCTTTTAGTGAAGATGATTTTTACATTCTGTGTTTGAAAATACCACTTTTAAAAAGTAGGTATTTTCTTGCTTAGCCATCCTGTGTGCCTCTGCTGGGGTTGTGGATTGACTGTCTGGCTTTGGGATGACAGGGGCTGGAGAAGGGCAGTGGCTCCAGAGAGCCTGATGGGTCAGGGCTGGGCTGAAAAGACCTGTGTTGCATTTCGAGTAGTGGGAGGAGATTTCCTTGCACCTGAATGGGCCTGGTCTGCCTTACACAATGCCGTCTCCACCCCCTGACAGGAAGCTGCATCAGTGAGGGCAGAACTGGTTTGGGCTGGATACAGACACTCTTTGCCTTCAGAGAACAAAGGATTTGGTGGTATAAATATTGGGGCCAAGCCCCCAGAACTTTAGAACTCCTTTGGACCAAGAAGACTGCCAAGAAGAAGAGCTGGAGAAGCTGTGAGGAGGAACTACCACTTTGCTGTGTGTTTTGCTGTGTTGACCTGCAGTGGCTGCTTCTGTCTTGGGCAGTGAAAGGACTGGACTTGAACTTTCTGCAATCTATTTTTATGAGTTTCTCCAAAGGCTTGAGGTAGAGCTTGCCCTAAGCACTGGGGACTGTGTGTTTTGTGCTGCAACAGAAGAAAAAGCAACCTGACGCCGTCTATGATGCCGCTGCCGACTCTGTGTCCTGAAGGCACTGCAGAGGGCACCGCCGCAACGCCGCACCGCAACCCTGGTCTCACTGACGCCGCCTGCTGACGCCATCGAGCCGCTGCTTTCACCGTGACCTGTGAGCACCGCACTTTGCACCGCCTCGCTTCACGCTGCCGCCTTGGTATCCCCAACGACCCCGCTCCACACCGACATCGATGCCACTGCTTGCACCGTGGTTCGAGGGCACTGCTCGTAAGTTACACGACGCACCGTCCTCATCCCGCACCGCAGTCTTGGCCTACCGGCACCATCGGCTCCAGTTTGTCAGCCGACGACAGCACTTCAGCAATGACGACGCAGCTGCTTGCACCGTGACCTGCTGCTGCCTGCACCGCGACCAGAGGGCACCTCACGCCGCACCGTGCCGCACCGCTGCACTTCGCACCGCAGCACCCAATGCCTGCCGACGCCGGCACTCCCGACTTCAACCGCGAGGAGTTCGATCTACAACGCGTGTGACTTCAAGAGCCTGACGACTCCTGCACCGACCTCAGGAACCGACGCCTGCAGCCGCCGTGTTCAACGAGAGGTCCCCGACGCCCTGCATTTCTAAAGGTACTGTTTTGCGGGTTTTCCCAACACCGTAGCTGGCCCGCGACTCCACAGTCAGCCAGAACTGTTTGGATTTGTCGTTCACGACGCCGTGATAGCCCCAGATGGAGCTATCGACTTCAAGGAACTGTTTTTTAAGTTTATTTTGATAACTGAAGATTTCTAAGTACTGTATTGTGGATTTTTATCGTTTTTGGTCTTGTCTTAAGTATATTAAAATATTGGATATTTTTCTAAACCTGTGTGGTGTCCTTTTGTAGTGTTTGCACTGTATTACTTATGGTTATGTGCAAATGCTTTACACACTGCCTCTAAGATAAGCCTGACTGCTCGTGCCAAGCTACCAAGGGGATGAGCAGGGGTTATTTTAGGAGTGTAACTCCCCATCCTGACTAGAAGGAAGGGTCCCTACTTGGACAAAGGTGCAAGCCCTTGCCAACTAGAGACCCCCATTTCTAACATTGGTTGTCAGCGGTGAGGATAGGACTTGCAATTGCACTTGACTTACAGTGATTGGTGTGCACTACTACCAAATCGCAGACCATAACGTACCACATACTGTTTATTCTGGTCTATTTTTGTGATCCTATCGTTTTGGAACTTTAACTTTCTACTGCATCATGCCTGACACAGCAGCATCATCACTTGCATCCCTAGAGGTGGCCTTTGAGGAGGAAAGTTTGGAAACCTACAACGTCAAGGAGTTGAAGGCTATGTGTAAAAACCTAAAAGTCCAAGTCAGAGGCCTCACCAGGAAGGAGGAGCTACAAAAGGCGCTGAGAGCCTGGGTAGCAGCCAGACATGCCAGTGGGTAGTCTGGAGGTCTCAGTGGGGAGGCGGAAGAGCCTACTCCTAGGGATGATGTGCTGTTGGGAGGGGGGGGTCCCCTCCAGGTTAGGTAGCAGTGGTTTGTCCCCAGAGGAGCTGGAGGACAGAAGGGAAGCTAGGAGGCATGAGATAGAGCTTGAGATGCTCAAGATGGAGTCACAAAGGATGGTATTAGACCATGAGCGTGGGCTCAAGGAGCTGCAATTGAAGAGCAAGTCCAGCACGGATGGTGGCAGCAACTCTTCAGTGCAGACAGATAGGATTGTGCACATCTCCAAGAATGTAGGTAAAGAATTCAAGAAGGGGGATGACATACAACGGTGGGTCCAGGGGTATGAGGCGTCTATTCATATGAATGGGGTTCCTGAAAGGAATTGGGGGGCAGGGTTGTGGCCTGTCTTTCCATAAGAAGCTAAGGATACTCTGGTAGCTTTGGGTAAGGGGCAGAACCTCACCTATGCTGATATGAAAGGCGCTCTCCTCACCAGGTATGGTCTCACTCCTGAAAAGTACTGGGATCAGTTTAGGTCCAGTAAGAAGACTGATGCCAACACTTGGTTGGAATGTATAGATTCTTTCTGCAGGTCACTGGATGGCTGGGTGAAGGGCAGTAATGTAACAGATTTTCAGGGGCTCTACAATTTGATTGCATGGGAGCACTTGTCTAGTCTATGTTTTGCAAAGCTGCGCCAGCACTTGGTTGATAGTAAGCTGATTGACCCCAGGAAGCTTGCTATGGAGGCGGCCCGCTGGGTGAGTACCAGGGTCCACAAGAAAGCTTTTGGGGGAGACTCAGCCAAAGGTGGGCAGGGTCCCCAGCAGAAAAGTGGGGTGGGCAAGGGTAAAGCACAGGAGTTCTCTAAAGGGCCCCAAACTAACACCCAGGGTAAAGGTTCCCATCCCCCAGGAGAAAAGAAACAAGGGGTCTCTTCAGGAAAGCCTGCTGAGACCGGCCCCCGGATGTGCTTCACCTGTAAGCAGGTGGGTCACTTAAGGGGGGACCCCAAGTGCCCTAAAAGGGAGCAGCCACCCACTGGTGGGCAGACCAAGGTGTTGGCTAGTGTAGCGCTTGGGGAGGTGGGGTGCCCGCAGGAGGGTGGGGATCCCGCAGAAATGACCCTCGTCACACTAGGGGACAGTGAGATGGTCCCAGGAAACCAGGTGCCCCCTAACACAAAGAAATACAATACCTGGGTGACCATCAATGGGAAAAGGGTAGAGGCTCTCAGAGATACTGGAGCCAGTGTGACCTCAGTCTGGTGTCACCTGGTCTCTGAGGAGCAATAGTCCCCGGGGCATTCCACCAAGTAGTTGCTGTAGACTACTCATAGTGCCAGTGTATGGTGGCGCAGGTTCCCTTTGAGTGGGGGGGGACTCAGGTCCGTTGAGGGTGGTTGTGAGCCCTATCATGCCTGTAGATTGTCTGCTAGGTAACGACCTGGAGCAGTCCTTGTGGAATGATGTTGAGGTCAGGTCTCACTTGGAGATGCTTGGGTTGTCAGAGTGGGGATGCGTGTCCACTCGGTCAATGGCAGCCAGAAAGGGTGATCAGAAGGACCTGGAGCCTGAAACAGTGACCCAGGTCCCTGCCAAGAGAAAGGGCAGGGGGTGCGGGAAACCGGCCCCTGAAGTTCCCACGGACCGGGAGGAGGCTGACCTTGAGCGAGATGCCCCGGTACCTACAGGGGAGCAGGTAGTTGAACTGGGGGACATCTCCGAGATTACCCACTGGCAGCAAGAAGGTGGTCCCACCAGAGAAGACTTCTGCAGGGAGCAGAAGGAGTGCCCTTCTCTAGAGGGTCTGCGGTGGCAGGTTGCAGACCAGGCAGCTGGTGATCAGTCTGGATCACATTGGATCTACTGGGAGAATGGTCTCCTGTATAGCGAGCCTAAGGTCGCTGATCCTGGGTCAGCCCGTGTGCTGGTGGTACCCCAGTGCTTCAGGACCTTCCTACTGGGTCTGGCTCACGAAGTGCCTTTGGCAGGGCATTTGGGGCGGGACAAGACCTTTGACAGGCTTGTCACCCACTTCTTCTGGCCCCAAATGCGAAGGCAGTCAGATGGACATTGCAGGTCTTGCCAAACTTGCCAGGCAAGTGGTAAGAGTGGGAGGAAGGTCAAAGCTCCTCTCCAACCTTTTCCAGTTGTTGGAACCCCTTTTGAAAGGGTAGGGATGGACATTGTGGGGCCACTGGATCCCAAGACAGCCATGGGCAACAGGTACATCCTGGTCTTGGTGGACCATGCCACCCGGTACCGGAGGCAATCCCTCTCAGGATAACAACGGCACCAGTGGTGGGCCGGGCTTTAATGTGGATCTTTTCCCATGTGGGTTTCCCCCGAGAGGTGGTTTCTGACCGTGGTACCAATTTCATATTGAAGTATATGACATCCCTGTGGAAGGAGTGTGGTGTAACCTACAAGTTCACCACTCCTTACCACCCACAAGGTAAAGGTTTGGTGGAGAGATTCAACCAAACCTTGAAAGGCATGATTAAGGGTCTAACAGAACCCATGAGGCATAAGTGGGACGTCCTCTTGCCATGCCTTCTCTTTGCATACAGGAAGGTGCCACAGAAGTCTCTCAGGTTCAGTCCTTTTGAGCTTCTGTATGGTCACCTTGTGAGAAGACCTCTGAGTTTGGTGAAGGAAGGCTGGGAGGCAGCTCCCAGGAAACCTCCCCAGGATGTGTTTAGTTACATGCTGGCCTTCAGAAACGAAAACTGCCCGCTTCAGGAAACTCGCTCAAATGAACCTGGAAGCAAGCCAGGAAGAAATGAAAAAATGGTATGACCAGAATGCCACTCTGGTCGAATTTCAACCTGGGTAAAAAGTGTGGGTCATGGCCCCAGTGGAAACTTGTGCCTTGCAGGACAAGTGGATTGGGCCTTTTGAGGTGGTGGAGCGCAAAAGTGATGTCACCTACCTGGTGAATTTGGGGACTCCCAGGAACCCTTTGAGGGTTCTTCACAAGAACCGCCTCAAGCCCCACTTCCAGAGGTCCAAAGTGAGCATGCTCCTGGCGACAGATGATGGGGTGGAAGAGGAGAGTGAGCCTCTCCCTGACCTCCTGTCCACCAAGGAGCACGATGGTTCAGTGGAAGGTGTGATCCTCTCCCCTACACTGACCCCAGAGCAGCAGAGCGACTGTCACCAGTTGTTGGGACAGTTTGCCTCACTTCACTATTCTCTCTGACCCCAGGTGTTACTGGTGTACCCATGACTTGGACACTGTTGACAGCCCTCCTGTAAAACACAAGATTTACAGGTTGACTGACCGGGTCAGGGCCAGCAACAAAGAGGAGGTCTCTAAGATGTTGGCGTTAGGGGTGATCGAGCCCTCCAACAGTCCTTGGGCCAGCCCAGTGGTCTTGGTCCCAAAGGCTGCTGCACCCGGTGCCACTCCAGAACTGCGGTTTTGTGTGGACTACCGTGGGATCAATGCCATCACCAGGACTGACGCACACCCCATCCCCAGAGCTGATGAGCTTATTGATCGGTTGGGAACTGCCAGGTTCCTCAGCACGTTTGATTTGACGTCTGGGTAATGGCAGATTGCCTTAACCGATGGGGCCAAGGAGAGGTCAACATTCTCAACCCCAGAAGGACATTACCAGTTCCGGGTGATGCCCTTTGGGTTGAAGAATGCCCCTGCCATGTTTCAGAGGTTGGTCAACCAGGTGTTGGCTGGACTGGAGGATTTCAGTGCCGCATACCTGGATGACATTGCAGTGTTCAGTTCCAGCTGGGAAGAACACTTGCAGCACCTCAGTGAAGTGTTGAGGGCTCTGGAGAGGGCAGGCCTCACGATCAAGGCCAGTAAGTGCCAGATCGGGCAGGGCTCTGTGGTGTACTTGAGACACCAGGTAGGAAGCGGCCAGGTGGTGCCCTTACAACCCAAGATTGACACCATTTTGGCTTGGGAGCCCCCCAAGACCCAGACAGAGGTGAGAGCCTTTTTAGCTCTCACCGGTTACTACAGGAGATTTGTTAAGGGCTATGGCACCATTGTTGCCCCCTTAACAGAGCTGACTTCCAGGAAGCAGCCCAAGAAGGTGATCTGGACTGAGTCTTGCCAGACAGCTTTTGATGCCTTGAAGGCAGACATGTGCACGACGCCTGTGCTCAAGGTACCCGACTTCTCCAAGGAATTCGTCATGCAGACTGATGCTTCAGAGCATGGTGTGGGAGCGGTGTTCTCACAACTGAACGAAGAGGGCCTGGACCATCCTGTAGTCTTCCTTAGTAGGAGACAACTCCCCAGGGAACAGAGGTGGAGGGCCATAGAAAGGGAAGCTTTTGCTGTGGTCTGGGCACTGGAGAAGCTGAGACCCTACCTGTTTGGGACTCACTTCGGAGTTCAGACAGACAACAGGCCCCTCAGATGGTTGATGCAAATGAGGGGTGAGAATCCAAAACTGTTGAGGTGGTCCATCTCCTTACAGGGCATGGAATTTACGGTGGAACACCGCCCTGGCACAGAACACGCCAACGCAGATGGTCTGTCCAGGTTCTTCCGCCTTAGTGAAGAGAACTCCCAGGAGGTTGAGTAGTTCTCCCTACTTTCAGCTGGAGGGGACATGTGTTAGACTTGGCATCTTTTGGCGTGTTTCCTGTCTTATTTGCTTTCTGACCTCCCGGTTTTTGACACAGTTTTTGCTGATTTAGTGTCTCTGCGCACTTTCTCACTGCTGTTCAGTGTTAAAGTGCAAGTGCTCCTGTTGTAAATTATGTTATGGATTGGTGTTTCTATGATTGGCATATTTGATTTACTGGTGAGGCCCTAGTAAAGTGCACTGAGAGTGCCAGGGCTGCTAAATCAAATGCTACTAGTGCGCTTGCAGCACTGGTTGTGCCAGCCACAGAAGTAGCCCTGAAAAGGTAACTCAGACCTGCCACCGCAGAGTCTGCGCGCAGTTTGTAACTGCCATGTCGAGCTGGCAAGTGCACCCACTTGCCAGGCCCCAATCTTCCCTTTTTCTTCATATCAGTCACCCCTAAGGTAGGCCCAAGGTACCCCTGTTGGCAGGGTGCTGTGTATGTTAAAGGTAGGACATGTACTGAGGTGTGTGACATGTCCTGGTGGTGAATTACAGTGTCTTTCGTTTTTCACCATTGTAAGGCTGCCTGTTCCCATAGGACAGAATGGGCAGTTTGTTTATACCATCTTATAAACATAACTACCCCTGGGAACACGATAGAAAAATAAAGTTTAGTATGTCTGGAATCAGAATGTTAAAATGCATCTTTTAGTGAAGATGATTTTTACATTCTGTGGTTGAAAATACCACTTTTAGAAAGTAGGTATTTTCTTGCTTAGCCATCCTGTGTGCCTCTACTGGGGTTGTGGATTGACTGTCTGGCTTTGGGATGACAGGGGCTGGAGAAGGGCAGTGGCTCCAGAGAGCCTGATGGGTCAGGGCTGGGCTGAATAGACCTGGGCTGCATTTAGAGTAGTGGGAGGAGATTTCCTTGCACCTGAATGGGCCTGGTCTGCCTTGCACAATGCCGTCTCCACCCCCTGACAGGAAGCTGCACCAGTGAGGACAGAACTGGTTTGGGCTGGGTACAGACACTCTCTGCTTTCAGAGAACAAAGGATTTGGTGGTATAAATATTGGGGCCCAGACCTCAGAAATTTAGAACTCTTTTGGACCAAGAAGACTGCCAAGAAGAAGAACTGGAGAAGCTGTGAGGAGGAACTACCACTTTGCTGTGTGCTTTGCTGTGTTGGCCTGCAGTGGCTGCTTCTGTCTTGGGCAGTGAAAGGACTGGACTTGAACTTTCTGCAATCTCTTTTTATGAGTTTCTCCAAGGGCTTGAGATAGAGCTTGCCCCCTGTTCAAGAAGTCTCAGGAACAGCAAAGACTTCAAGTTCTTCTGCCCTCGGCACTGGGGACTGTGTGTTTTGTGTTGCAACAGAAGAAAAAGCAACCCGACGCCGTCCACGACGCCGCTGCCGACTCCGTGTCCTGAAGGCACCGCAGAGGGCAACGCCGCAACGCCGCACCGCAACCCTGGTCTCACCGACGCCGCCTGCTGACGCCGCCACTGAGCCTCTGCTTGCACCGTGACCTGTGGGCACCTCACTTCGCACCGCCTCGCTTCACGCCGCCGCCTTGGTATCCCAGATGACGCTGTTCCACACCAACATCCACTCCGCTGCTTGCACCGTGGTTCGAGGGCACCGCTCGTAAGTTACACAGTGCTCCGTCCTCATCCCACACCGCAGCCTTGGCCTACTGACGCCGGCGCCATCGACTCCAGTTCATCAGCTGACGACAGCGCTTCAGCAACGATGACGCCGCTGCTTGCACCATGACCTGCCAGCACCGCGGCGAGCATCGCATCACTTTGCACCGCAGCCCTGGTCTCACCGACACCGCTGGATGACCGTCACCGAGCTGCTGCCTGCACCGTGACCTGAGAGCACCGCACGCCGCACCGCTACACTTCTCACCGCAGCAACCGATGCCTGTCGACGCCGGCGCTCCCGACTTCAACCGCTAGGAGTTTGATCTGCAACGCGTGTGACTTCAAGGGCCCAACGACTCCTGCACCGACCTCCGGAACCGACGCCTGCGGACGCCGTGCCTTCGGAGTTCAACGAGAGGTCGCCGACGCCCTGTATTTCTAAAGGTACTGTTTTGCTGGTCCTAAGGCGCCGTATAACCTATAACTATACCACTGTCTATTAAATTTGCTTTATACACTGCCTCTAAGATAAGCCTGACTGCTCGTGCCAAGCTACCAAGGGGTGAGCAGGGGTTATTTTAGGAGTGTAACTCCCCATCCTGACTAGAAGGAAGGGTCCCTACTTGGACAAAGGTGCAAGCACTTGCCAACTAGAGACCCCCATTTCTAACATTCACTCTTTTGAGTACGAAGCTAAACAGTTGAGGACAGTGCCAGAGATAAATCTTCTATAAGGGAAGGAAGAGGTCGTGATCTATTTTGATGCGAACCGCTAAAAAATAAATCCTGTTTTGTTGGAATGGAACTTTTTAAATTTTGATTCTCAGAAACTTTGCTTGATAGGGGTAGAACTAGCCAAGAGAACAACAACCCAGTTGTATCTGGAGATCCCGGAAGTAAAATGAATAGGGCAGTCTGGCATATTACTTGAATACACAACATTGTACAAACCTATATTCCAATAGACACGCAGGCCTTGTTATCTTATTATGTTATTCATTCTTCTGAAGCATTTCCAGAACTGTTGAGCATCTAGGTAGCACAGATCTTTCCTGAGAGGATACCACAACCCCCACTAGCTCTTGTTGGTGTCTAGAAGGAAAGATGAGTCCTTAATCTTCCAATCTTGCATGATCTGGATCTCTCTGCAGTTGTGATAGGGTGCTCCATAGCCTCAAAAAGATCATAAACAGCACAGGAGCCACACGTCTGATGCTGAAGGCATTCTGGAAAATTGTATCACAAGATCCCTTAGTGGCAACAGACACTAAGGCACTAAACAGATTTCAAAACTCACAATATTGTAGCACTTGATGAGAGATGGAGACCGCAGCTGGCCGCATCCTGGGAGTGCAGTTCTCTTAGACGCTCTTCATTTATAGGTGTCCGCAAAACCGAACATATTTAGGGAATCTTTACTTTGGCTAAGCCAACAAATTTTTATTGCTTCACGAGAGAACATTTATCCCGCCCACTTGCTTCGCAACTGGGCTATTTTCCTGCAGCAGTGAGGCCATGCATTCTGGGCAACGGGGCAGGAGACATAACAGTGATGTGGACTCTGACGAACGAAGATGTCAATTGGCGACAGTACTTTCATTGTCCCTTACAGATCCTTGTGGCAGCAGGAATGGTTTCCACAAAGCACAGCTGATGCTACCCTCTTTTTTTTTTTAAGCTTTGTGAATTTTCCACTTTACTGAAATTTTATAAAAATAATATGTGAAGATACGATTTCCCGGACTTTGCAGATTCACATACACTTACTCTGATGAATAAGATAGGAACAGTCATGCAATCTCCCGGCTTCTCCACCCATTAAAAAGTCTTTGTCCATGCAGTATGCGGTATATATATATATATATATATATATATATATATATATATATATATTATATATATATATATATATATATATATATATATATATATATATATATATATGTTGATTAAACCTGCATCGCAGGTATCACCACAGCACAGCAGGTACGGACCACTTGTTCCTTTCCGATGTTAAAAAAGCAATTCCAGGAAACGTCAGGTTACAGCTCCATAGCTTTATTTAATGCTTCACCAAAATCGTGTGGACAAGTGTCCGTCCCAGACGCGTTTCGATCGCAAAGCGATCTTGATCACCTGACGCGCTTGTGACGGGCTACCTTTTTATTTGAAAGTGCAACCAATCAATTTCAAACAACATTTAAATAGACATAGAAAAAATACTTAAATAAGTCATATTCATTAAAAAAACACACCTGCACCAAAAAATGGAAATTTACATGTCTTGTAGACATATGAGTGTAGCGAGTTTCGTCAATCAGTATTTCAATCAAATATTTCATATAAACAATGTCAAATTGATGCTGTTAATATGTAGGGTATTAAACATAAAAGCCTCATAAAAATCATTAAGTTTGTTATTATTGCCGAATAACATATTGCAAACCACATTAAAACCGGCACAATGAGTTATCCCTAATGTCAACATCAAAAGACCCTGGGGGGGTCCCTAAAATTACCCCATTACACATGTAAAGAAAATGGGATAAAGTGGAACAATGGAATATAAAAGGAACAAAAATCCGGGGCAAGTGCCCATAGAACAGCTATCAATCCTTAGGCTGCTATTCTCCATACTTCCACCATAGCTTATATGTTATCACACTAGTTGACACAGGGATAAAGTAAATAAAATACAAGTGCATATTAAAACCATTGCATAAACCGATTGTAGTTAGTTGGCTATATACCTGGCATTTACTATTCAGTGGCTTTAAATCTCTCTATATTATTGATTCACTACAATACTCGCCGATATAACTCACTACCATATCACATCATAAATTAGTTCATGGTGATATAAAAAAAGTGCAAAGTGAAAAATAAAAACAACACTCCAGTCATCTGTTGTGGAGTGCGCCTTCTTTGTGGAGAAACCTTGGGGTGAATATATATATACACATATATATATATATATATATATATATATATATATATATATATATATATATATATATATATATATATATATATATATATATATATATATATATATATATATATATATATATATCTACTGGCGGCCGCCAGTAGATAGTTATAGTTACAACCTATTATCCATAGGAAATCCGCGACATTCTATTTGAAATAACTCTCTTGCCGGTTGACGTATCTTCGCAAAATTTTCAAACTTTGTGGCCCGCTCCGGTCCGCTCCTACCCTGAAAGTCTCGGGGGATTCGTCAAGCGGGGGCCGAGAAAAAGGGGGTCCCAAAACGCGTTTTCCCCATGCAATTTTCCATAGGAAACTTTAGACACGGCTACAGCCCGAACTGCTGAACGGAATTACACCAAATTTGGCAAAGAGGTAGTTCTTGGTTCAGAAAGAACCCTTTTTGTTAAATGGTGTAAATCCGTTCAGTAGTTGCTGAGAAAATCAAAAGTAAAAAGATAGTGATATCTATGGCCGAGTAGGGTCCGCGTACCCTCCCGATCACGAGCTGCATGTTAATTGGCTGTCAGCTGGCTGTCAACATTCCGATTCAGGAAATGTTGGCAGCCATTTTGTCCCTCGGTAGAACCGAGGGACAGAAACAAGTGCGCAAAGCGCACAAAGGGGGCAGGGTAGAAACACCCTGACCCCTAGGTTTGCTCAGGGGTCCCACAAGGACCCCCTGGGCAAAAAATAAATAATTTTTTTTTAAATCGGCAGGATGCGCTCAGGGTGCGCGAATCCTGCCGGGAAATCCGAGCGCGGTCTCCCGCGCTCGATTGTATTTGCCCCGTGTGGCCCAAGTCCCGGGGGCATGGTGGGGGGTTAATTTTATGTGTGGGGGCCTCAAGGGCCCCCAAGCCCGGGGACCGCCACCCCCCGGGCTTTTTAGTAAATGGTGCGGGAGGGCTCTGAGCCCTCCCGCAGCCCCGGGACCACCACCTCCCCGGGGCTTTTTTTTAAAAATTGAAAAACCTGTGTGGGGGGCTCCAGCCCCCACACGCCCGAGGACCGCCACCTCCCCGGGGCACTAAACATTTAAATATGGGGGTCCGTTACGGACCCCAGAGCCCCGGGGACCACCACCTCCCCGGGGCTGTGAACTGAATGGGAGGGGGTCCGCGCGGCCCCCTCCTGGAGCCCTTGATGGCCCTGGGGACCGCCACCCCCAGGGCCGGCTCCTGCAGTGTCCCGGGTGCCTACCCCGGGACACTGTTGTTTGCAATGACAGGACAGGAGCCTCGCGGCTCCCGTCCTGTCATTGCAAACTGCTTTGGATATTGGAAGAGAGAGCAGGGAAACCTGCTCTCGCTTCCAATATCCAAAGCCGACAGCTTTCCACATGGGGAGCTGTATCTTAGCAGCTCCCCATGTGTAAGCAATGCCGGCTCCCAAGGGACGCGGGGAGCCGGCGGGACTGTGGGGGCTTGGGGACCCCCACAGTCCCCAACGGAGAGGGCCAGCCCCGGGGATGGGGTCCCCGGGGCAAGTAGTTGCTCGGGAGTGGGGCCACGCGGCCCCCTCCCCAAAGTTTAAAAAAATTTAAAAAAAAAAAAAAAGGGTATGGCCGGCCCCGGGGATGGGGTCCCCGGGGCCTTAAATGGCCAGAGGAGGGGGGCCACGCAGCCCCCTCCAAAGAATAAAAATAAAAATAGAGGCCATGCCCCGGGGATGGGGTCCTCGGGGCAAATACAGGCCCAGGGAAGGGGGCCACGCGGCCCCCTTCCCGTTTTTTTTAAAATTTTTAATTTAAAAAAGGGGTAAGGCCCTGGGGGATGGGGTCCCCAGGGCCCAAAAACAGGAAAAAGTAAGGGGGCCACACAGCCCCCTTCAGGGACAAAAACGATCGGGCCCGCAGGCCCCGCCCCCTTCCTTCACCACTCTGCAAACGCGCCCCTGGTGCGTTTGCAGAGGGGAACAATTCCCCTTGAATACTGGGGGTCCTGGGCCAACTAGCCCACCAGGAACCTCCAGTATGCGCCAGGGCTGCGTTGCAGAGAGGTGTACAGAGGCCACGCCCCTTTTACACCTCTCTGCAACGCAGCTCTGTGGCGCTTTTGGATATACCTGTTGGGCTAGTTGGCCCCCAGGGACCCTCAGGATTCAAGGGAGTTAATCCCCCGACTTAAAACGCGCCACGGGCGCGTTTGCACAGTGGTGAAGGGAGGGCGGAGCTTCAGGTGACATCTGTGCAACGCGCCCCGTGGCGCGTTTAGTTGGGGATTAAATCCCTTCAATCCTGAGGGTCCCTGGGGCCAACTAGCCCAACAGGTACATCCAGAAAGCGCCACAGAGCTGCGTTGCAGAGAGGTGTAAAAGGGGTGTGGCCTCTCTACACGTCTCTGCAACGCAGCCCCTGGCGCATATTGGAGGTTCCTGGTGGGCTAGTTGGCCCCTAGGGACCCTCAGGATTCAAGGGACTTAATCCCCCAACTTAAAACGCGCCACGGGGCGCGTTTGCACAGATGTCACCTCAGGCCCCGCCCCTCCCTTCACCATTGTGCAAATATTCTTCTAAAATCATCCGAAATACGAATTCCGATTTACTCACCTGTTATCAGGAGAGACCTCAGTGCTGCATCTTTCAGCCCAGTACTAATCCTGAAAAGTAATTTTAACCGTACTTACCAGTAACTTGAATTTCCTTCCATAGGATATCATTGCCTGCTTTTTGCTTGAAAAAGTTTCTAAGTGTTGATTTTTGAAACATACAAATATTCCTCTAAAATCAGCCGAAATCCGAATTCTGATTTACTCAGCTGTTAGCAGGAGAGACCTCAGTGCTGCATCTTTCAGCCCAGTACTGGTCCTGAAAAGTAATTTTAACCGTACTTACCGGTAACTTGAATTTCCTTCATAGGCTAACATTGACTGGTTTCACTTGGAAATTCTTCTAAGTGTGGAGTTTTGGAACTTTAAAATATTCCTCTAAAATCAGCCGAAATACGAATTCCGATTTACTCACCTGTTATCAGCAGAGACCTCAGTGCTGCATCTTTCAGCCCAGTACTGATCCTCAAAAGTAATTTTAACCGTACTTACCAGTAACTTGAATTTCCTTCCATAGGCTAACATTGACTGGTTTCACTTGGAAATTCTTCTAAGTGTGGAGTTTTGGAACTTTATAATATTCCTCTAAAATCAACCAAAGTACGAATTCCAATTTACTCACCTGTTATCAGGAGAGAACCCAGTGCTGCATCTTTTAGCCCAGCACTGACCCTGAAAAGTAATTTTAACCGTACTTACCAGTAACTTATATTTTCTTCCATAGGAATCCATTGTCTGGTTTTTAGCAGAAAAGTTTCAAACTGTCGATTTTCACAAACTACAAATATTCCTAAAAAATCGCCTGTATGACTTAAACGCATTCTTTCAACTGTTTACAGGAGATGCACCAGTGCTGGATCCAGGATCCAACACTGAGTAAGAAAAAGTAACGATAACAGTTTTTACCTTCTAAGTGAATTTCCTTCCATAGGATAACATTGGTGATTCTATGAGAAAAGTTTCTAAGTGTCAACTTTTAAAGTACAATAATATTCCTTAAAAATCACGACTGTAACCAAAACGCTTTTACTCAACTGTTTACAGGAGATGTCCCAGGACTGAATCTAGGATCCAGTCCTGTGGTTAGAAAAGTAATCCATAAAGTAACTAATTGCATTTAACTAGAAATTCACATTGAGCTGAATGTTGCATTGTGTTTGAAAATGTGTTGCCCATTGCAACAACTGTAACTACTGTACTTAAAAGTCTATTGCCTATGTGCAAAGTATTTAAACTAAAGTAATTCATTCTGAGAAAGTATTTTTTGTAATGTAATGTATAATGTAATTACAATGTAATTTAAAAAATAAAATATGTAAAAAAATTGTTTCTAAAAATGTAGTAAATCAGTATGAAAAAAATTTATATAACAATTAATACATTTAAAAATTGTCATTTACAAAACCTTTGAAATTCACTGAAAAACCGTAGGTTTCAGACATGTTATAGTTACAAATTAGCATTTAAAAACCTTTGAAATTCACTGAAAAAACCATAGGTTTCAGGGACGTTATAGTTACAAATTAGCATTTAAAAAACCTTTGAAATTCACTGAAAAAACCATAGGTTTTAGGGACAGTTATAGTTAGTTGGACATTGCACTCGTACAAAACCCGTAAAATTCCCCCGTTATAGTTAGTCCAGCTAACTATAACTCGCGCCACCCGCAATGCACTGCTGATGACGTCACATATTACATCACTCATGACATGGTCAGTGACATCACTGATGACATCACTGATGACATCTCAAATGACATCACTGATGACATCACTGATGACATCATCCATGTGATAATTTCATGCATCTTCTCACACCCTAATATAACCTTTGATACACCCACTCTAAATTACAGACTGCCATTCGCAAAACCATAGACACTCCAACACCAATAACTACATACCCACTCACTGATTCTTAGGTCTACACACACACATCCACTCACTCACCCGTACAGTCACTCATACTTATGGTCACTCAGTACAGGACTATCATATGCACTCATACTCCTATATAGACACTCAAACACCGCCACTCATCCATAGAGGTACTCACACACCTAGTCAGTCATGCAAATAATTAAACACACTACCATTTACTCACCTATACAGTTATACACACACCAGCTCACTTACTCATACAAATACTAGCACATTCTTACGCTCTTATACAATCACTGATACAAGCACACACTCATCCATACAGCCACTATCACAATCACTCACTCTCGCTTATAGCTATTTATATACTCCAACACACATATATACTGCCTTTCACATATGTAGTTACTCACACATGTACCACTGGGACATACATTCACTCACTAACACACTCTTACACACACTTACCCACCCATACAGTCTATCACAGATGCACTCTTGAAACCATCCACCCAGTGAATCACCCACTCACACATCTATGCACAGAGTCACACACACCCCTCCCACACAAACACTCAGGCACCCATACAGATACTCACACAAGCATTCAATAACTCATATAGACACTCATGTAGCTATTCACAAACACATGCAGCCACTTACACAGCAACAGACAGACGGATACAGACATTCACCCAGTTTAGTCACTAACCCATGCATTCAGTAAGATACGTTAAATCACTCACTTATACAGTCAGTCATGCACCTACTAAATCATCCATACAGACACTTACACACCCACTCATTCTTCAATACGTCTTTTCCTATATATATTAAAAATATTT
Source organism: Calotriton arnoldi (assembly GCA_963921515.1). Lineage (NCBI taxonomy): Eukaryota > Metazoa > Chordata > Amphibia > Caudata > Salamandridae > Calotriton > Calotriton arnoldi. The sequence continues at coordinate 710,297 of CAWUFW010004877.1, forward strand.
AAACTTTACAGAAACACACAGTCACTGGATGATGTCATCAGTGATGTCATTTGAGATGTCATCAGTGATGTCATCAGTGATGTCACTGACCATGTCATGAGTGATGTAATATGTGACGTCATCAGCAGTGCATTGCGGGGTCGCGAGTTATAGTTAGCTGGACTAACTATAACGGGGGAATTTCACGGGTTTTGTACGAGTGCAATGTCCAACTAACTATAACTGTCCCTAAAACCTATGGTTTTTTCAGTGAATTTCAAAGGTTTTTTAAATGCTAATTTGTAACTATAACGTCCCTGAAACCTATGGTTTTTTCAGTGAATATATATATATATATATATATACATATATATATATATATATATACATATATATATATATATATATATATATATATTCACCCCAAGGTTTCTCCACAAAGAAGGCGCACTCCACAACAGATGACTCGTACTGAGTTTTATTATGTGCCACGCAATAACTGTCAATAACTGGTCATTTGTATTCAGCAGTGGTTCGTGCCTGACGCGTTTCGGGCCTCCCAGCCCTTGTTCACAGGCTTACATGACAAACTGAGCACCAACGTATCCCGACATTTTTCTTCCCTCCAATGGAGCCTCATAGGTGAGTTCACTTGTCTCCGTGCATGATGGAACTTGTAGTGCCTCGATACAATTATTACCCTCCAGTGGTTGTGTTCCGCTTTCATCCGTTTTGTAATAATTATTCAATAATAATTGAACTGGGCATTTGTTTTCAGAGGCCCACTGGAGGGCTAAGAATAATTATTACAAAACGGATAAAAGCGGAGCACACCCACTGGTGGGTAATAATTGTATCAAGGCACTACTAGTTCCATCATGCATGGAGACAAGTGAACTTACCTGTGAGACCCCATTGGAGGGAAGAAAAATGCCGGGATACGTCGGTGCTCCGTTTGTCATGTAAGCCTGTGAACAAGGGCTGGGAGGCCCGAAACGCGTCAGGCACAAACTACTGCTGAACACAAAAGGCCAGTTATTGCATGGCAGATAATAAAACTCAGTATGAGTCATCTGTTGTGGAGTGCACCTTCTTTGTGGACAAACCTTGGGGTGAATATATATATATATATATATATATATATATATATATATATATATATATATATATATATATATCACGTAACAGAAGGTTGCCCCACTGGAAATGCCTCACACGCAGGGATGTGCACACAAATACCGCAGGTGGCTGCAGCTTCAGCGCTCCCCCTCGTTTCCTTCCAATAAAAGCCAAACCATATATATATATATGAAACCAGGATCCCAAGGCAAGACCACACCGGGTCAAACACGGGCACAGACTCCGTAGTTGATACAAACAAAGAAGTTTATTGCATGTTCATGTCAAAGATGACGCGTTTCGACCGCAAGCCTGCGGTCTTGATCACATGATATATATATATATAGGGGTATTATGTCAAACACTCTTGCTCCACAAAGCTGTTTCAAAGCTGAGCAAATGTTGTGGGTGATAAAGGGTATGTCACTTGAAAAAACAGCATTAAAGCACATCCTAGTCTCACCTTCCTGTAGAAGATCCACTCAGAATCATATGATCCTTGTGGATTTCAGCATTCCAGGATGAGTCAGGGTACTTTTAGGGGCCTCAGCTGCTCATGAGCAAGGAGGCAGAAAGCATTCCAATTTACGCGGATGCATTAGGTGCTAAGGCCCATCGACTTGCTAAAGTCAATGTTAGCCACAGCCTCAATGGCTAGTGATTTCAGTTTGAACTCTCATCATGTCATGAAACCAATATGGTGTCTGTTCCTTTGGTTATGCCCTTAGAAGAACTTTCCGACTAGAGATACACCAAGATAAACAAGTTCTTGAATGGACGACTGTACATTTATCAATTTTGGTGTCAGCATTCATTTCCTGTAAGCATCCCAGAATCGATATTCGTCCATCTGGAGAACCTCTGAGGAAGAAAAGATTCATTGTGATATCCCCGGTTGGGATTCTGATCCCAGAACTGCAGTGAGTGGTAATATTCAGAAAAATGCTTCCAGGCACCATTCTTAGGCTCCAACGGCTTTGTTCATTTACCTTGACTGCCTTATGGACACCCTATAAAAGGGCCAACAATCTCCACTGACATTTTTTCAGCCGTCTGCTGGGCATGATCATCCTCTCTGTAAGCTTTCACCCAGATCTAGGCCGAAGAACCAGATGGCCGCTCATGGCCTCCACAGAAGGAGGATGGTAGGACAACTTATTTGTCAGACATAGCGGCAACAAGCCTCTCTGACATCATCAATGATATGGACTAGGAGATTGCTTGACCATTCCTTCATCTGATTGAGCAGTACAAGAAGCACCACACTCTAGCAGCCTCCAACTTATAAAGCATGGGTGAAGGAAGGATGGGTTAGGAAGAGGGATGAAACATCACAGCATTGAAGCCAGAAATGTTAGCGACAGGGAAGGCATGGTAACTGAACATCGAGCAGGGACATCTTAAGGATTTTTGGGAGCCCCGGGCCAAACGTATTTTGGGGGCCCCTGTTAAGAACAGCATTGAATTAATGATCTAATGACAGCTCTTTCATGCCCTCTTTGCCCAGGTCCCTGACACAGTGGCAGGCACACAGGTCCATATTCTAAATGTATTTCCAACTAATATTCAGGGATAATGGCATGTGTTTTCAATATGTTAATACAGCATCAGGTCACAAATTCTTTTGAAAATAATCTCTGTGACCCTCTCCCGTTTCAAATATGTGAGGTCCTGTTTTCATCTAAAATACATTGTTATGGATGTTGGATTGTGCTGAAAAACATGAACACATTTGTTTGCAAAATGTCTGTAACAGACTACCACACATTACCCGTAATGAAAATAATTTAAAGGAAAACAGTATTTAAAACCATCTATGTTTAAAAATAATTCAAGGCCATCAGGGCAGGACTGCCTGCAGGACAGAGCCAGCTCTGTCAGGGGGCCCCCAGAAAGGGTGATGCCCTGGGCCAGAGCCCATTTTTTCCATGCCTTAAAACGTCGCTGACATCGAGGCTTAAATATATATATATAATTATATGTTTAAGATACTTTACTCACTCATATGTACCTTGATGACACATCTATCTTCAAGGGACCTGGATGTGGAGTTAAGAATACCAAATCTACACTTAACAATCTATACTCACCTTCACAATTATCTGGTTGTCGAAATTCTGTCCACAGTATTTTTGCAAGTTGATATTTTTTACTCGATATTCTAATACAAGCGATGGATTGCTTCCTGACCATCTACATCCATCACAAGTCTTGCTTTATTTAAGAGAAACTATTCAGAATTTGAAACTTTGGGTATGCATCAACATAATAGATTTCAGTTAGGAAGGAACGATAGCAAGAAAAGTTACATAAATAACATTATTGGCAAAGGAGATCTTATTATCTACAAAAAATGAGGACACTTACACGTCTTGTCTTATTTGTAAAGTTCTTTTTAGAAGTATTTTAGTATCAGGGACACAACTTAAGCTTTTAATACCTCAATTGGGTGAAGACGACGTTTGGGCATTTGAGATTTGAGGAAATTTGCAGACTTTACTAAAACCATCCAAAATGTTCCCCCTAAAAGTGTTTTTCTCTAATAAAACTACATTTATTGGAAGGTTTCTCGTGCTAATTAACTTTTTAGGTCAGGATTGAGACCACCCATGCTTATGTGATCAACGATAAAAATAGCAAAATCAATTCTATACCATCACTGGAGGAACTAGGATGCAGCACCACAATGCTTTACTGACAACACTGTTGAATTACAAGGCTGCATTACGACTGGCCACTGCATTTGGCCACTAATACTCGCTAGATAACAAAGATGCAGACTCTTATTAGGTGGACTCTGGCTGACCTCCTTCAAGTGAGGTTTTGTTGCCTGGAATGGTTGCTGCAATACAGCGATAGTAGTGCCACAGGAGTGTTACTAATGGGAAGTCTGCAGCCTGGAATCATTGCTGCAATGTAGCGATGGCAGCACACAGGAGTGTTACTAATGGGAAGTCTGCAGCCTGGAATCATGGCTGTAATACAGCGATAGTAGTGCCACAGGAGTGTTACTAATTGGAAGTCTGTAGCCAGGAATCATGACTGTAATACAGCGATAGTAGTGACACAGGAGTTTTACTAATTGGAAGTCTGCAGCCTGGAATCATTGCTGCAATGTAGCGATGGCAGCACACAGGAGTGCTACTAATGGGAAGTCTGTAGCCAGGAATCATGGCTGTAATACAGCGATAGTAGTGCCACAGGAGTGTTACTAATGGGAAGTCTGCAGCCTGGAATCATTGCTGCAATGTAGCGATGGCAGCACACAGGTGTGTTACTAATTGGAAGTCTGCAGCCTGGAATCATTGCTGCAATGTAGCAATGGCAGCACAGAGGAGTGTTACTAATGGGAAGTCTGCAGCCTGGAATCATTGCTGGAATGTAGCGATGGCAGCACAGAGGAGTGTTACTAATTGGAAGTCTGCAGCCTGGAATCATTGCTGCAATGTAGCGATGGCAGCACACAGGAGTGTTACTAATGGGAAGTCTGCAGCCTGGAATCATTGCTGCAATGTAGCGATGGCAGCACACAGGAGTGTTACTAATTGGAAGTCTGCAGCCTGGAATCATTGCTGCAATACATCAATGGTAGTGCCACAGGAGTGTACTAATTGGAAGTCTGTAGCCAGGAATCATGGCTGTAATACAGCGATAGTAGTGCCACAGGAGTGTTACTAATGGGAAGTCTGCAGCCTGGAATCATGGCTGTAATACAGCGATAATAGTGCCACAGGAGTGTTACTAATTGGAAGTCTGCAGCCTGGAATCATTGCTGCAATACATCAATGGTAGTGCCACAGGAGTGTTACTAATTGGAAGTCTGTAGCCAGGAATCATGGCTGTAATACAGCGATAGTAGTGCCACAGGAGTGTTACTAATGGGAAGTCTGCAGCCTGGAATCATGGCTGTAATACAGCGATAGTAGTGCCACGGGAGTGTTACTAATTGGAAGTCTGTAGCCAGGAATCATGACTGTAATACAGCGATAGTAGTGCCACAGGAGTGTTAATATTTGGAAGTCTGCAGCCTGGAATCATTGCTGCAATGTAGCGATGGCAGCGTACAGGAGTGTTACTAATGGGAAGTCTGCAGCCTGGAATCATGGCTGTAATACAGCGATAGTAGTGCCACAGGAGTGTTACTAATTGGAAGTCTGCAGCCTGGAATCATGGCTGTAATACAGCGATAGTAGTGCCACAGGAGTGTTACTAATTGGAAGTCTGTAGCCAGGAATCATGGCTGTAATACAGCGATAGCAGTGCCACAGGAGTGTTACTAATGGGAAGTCTGCAGCCTGGAATCATGGCTGTAATACAGCGATAGTAGTGCCACAGGAGTGTTACTAATTGGAAGTCTGTAGCCAGGAATCATGACTGTAATACAGCGATAGTAGTGCCACAGGAGTGGTATTAATTGGAAGTCAGCAGCCTGGAATCATTGCTGCAATGTAGCGATGGCAGCACACAGGAGTGTTACTAATGGGAAGTCTGCAGCCTGGAATCATGGCTGTAATACAGCGATAGTAGTGCCACAGGAGTGTTACTAATTGGAAGTCTGCAGCCTCGAATCATGGCTGTAATACAGCGATAGTAATGCCACAGGAGTGTTACTAATTGGAAGTCTGTAGCCAGGAATCATGGCTGTAATACAGCGATAGTAGTGCCACAGGAGTGTTACTAATTGGAAGTCTGCAGCCTGGAATCATTGCTGCAATACATCAATGGTAGTGCCACAGGATTGTTACTAATTGGAAGTCTGCAGCCTGGAATCATTGCTGCAATGTAGCGTTGGCAGCACACAGGAGTGTTACTAATTGGAAGTCTGCAGCCTGGAATCATTGCTGCAATGTAGCGATGGCAGCACAGAGGAGTGTTACTAATGGGAAGTCTGCAGCCTGGAATCATTGCTGCAATGTAGCGATGGCAGCACAGAGGAGTGTTACTAATTGGAAGTCTGCAGCCTGGAATCATTGCTGCAATGTAGCGATGGCAGCACACAGGAGTGTTACTAATGGGAAGTCTGCAGCCTGGAATCATTGCTGCAATGTAGCGATGCAGCACACAGGAGTGTTACTAATTGGAAGTCTGCAGCCTGGAATCATTGCTGCAATACATCAATGGTAGTGCCACAGGAGTGTTACTAATTGGAAGTCTGTAGCCAGGAATCATGGCTGTAATACAGCGATAGTAGTGCCACAGGAGTGTTACTAATGGGAAGTCTGCAGCCTGGAATCATGGCTGTAATACAGCGATAATAGTGCCACAGGAGTGTTACTAATTGGAAGTCTGCAGCCTGGAATCATTGCTGCAATACATCAATGGTAGTGCCACAGGAGTGTTACTAATTGGAAGTCTGTAGCCAGGAATCATGGCTGTAATACAGCGATAATAGTGCCACAGGAGTGTTACTAATGGGAAGTCTGCAGCCTGGAATCATGGCTGTAATACAGTGATAGTAGTGCCACAGGAGTGTTACTAATTGGAAGTCTGTAGCCAGGAATCATGACTGTAATACAGCGATAGTAGTGCCACAGGAGTGCTAATATTTGGAAGTCTGCAGCCTGGAATCATTGCTGCAATGTAGCGATGGCAGCACACAGGAGTGTTACTAATGGGAAGTCTGCAGCCTGGAATCATGGCTGTAATACAGCGATAGTAGTGCCACAGGAGTGTTACTAATTGGAAGTCTGCAGCCTGGAATCATGGCTGTAATACAGCGATAGAAGTGCCACAGGAGTGTTACTAATTGTAAGTCTGTAGCCAGGAATCATGGCTGTAATACAGCGATAGTAGTGCCACAGGAGTGTTACCAATGGGAAGTCTGCAGCCTGGAATCATGGCTGGAATATAGCGATAGTAGTGCCACAGGAGTGTTACTAATTGGAAGTCTGTAGCCAGGAATCATGACTGTAATACAGCGATAGTAGTGCCACAGGAGTGTTATTAATTGGAAGTCAGCAGCCTGGAATCATTGCTGCAATGTAGCGATGGCAGCACACAGGAGTGTTACTAATGGGAAGTCTGCAGCCTGGAATCATGGCTGTAATACAGCGATAGTAGTGCCACAGGAGTGTTACTAATTGGAAGTCTGCAGCCTGCAATCATGACTGTAATACAGCGATAGTAGTCACACAGGAGTGTTACTAATTGGAAGTCTGCAGCCTGGAATCATTGCTGCAATACATCAATGGTAGTGCCACAGGATTGTTACTAATTAGAAGTCTGCATCCTGGAATCATTGCTGCAATGTAGCGATGGCAGCACACAGGAGTGTTACTAATGGGAAGTCTGCATCCTGGAATCATTGCTGCAATGTAGCGATGGCAACACACAGGAGTGTTACTAATTGGAAGTCTGCAGCCTGGAATCATTGCTGCAATGTAGCGATGGCAGCACACAGGTGTGTTACTAATTGGAAGTCTGCAGCCTGGAATCATTGCTGCAATGTAGCGATGGCAGCACAGAGGAGTGTTACTAATTGGAAGTCTGCAGCCTGAAATCATTGCTGCAATACATCAATGGTAGTGCCACAGGATTGTTACTAATTGGAAGTCTGCAGCCTGGAATCATTGCTGCAATGTAGCGATGGCAGCACACAGGAGTGTTACTAATTGGAAGTCTGCAGCCTGGAATCATGGCTGTAATACAGCGATAGTAGTGCCACAGGAGTGTTACTAATTGGAAGTCTGCAGCCAGGAATCATGACTGTAAAACAGCGATAGTAGTGCCACAGGAGTGTTACTAATTTGGAAGTCTGCAGCCTGGAATCATTGCTGCAATGTAGCGATGGCAGCACACAGGAGTGTTACTAATTGGAAGTCTGCAGCCTGGAATCATTGCTGCAATACATCAATGGTAGTGCCACAGGATTGTTACTAATTGGAAGTCTGGAGCCTGGAATCATTGCTGCAATGTAGCGATGGCAGCACACAGGAGTGTTACTAATGGGAAGTCTGCAGCCTGGAATCATTGCTGCAATGTAGCGATGGCAGCTCACAGTAGTGTTACTAATTGGAAGTCTGCAGCCTGGAATCATTGCTGAAATACATCAATGGTAGTGCCACAGGATTGTTACTAATTGGAAGTCTGCAGCCTGGAATCATTGCTGCAATGTAGCGATGGCAGCACACAGGAGTGTTACTAATGGGAAGTCTGCAGCCTGGAATCATTGCTGCAATGCAGCGATGGCAGCACACAGGTGTGTTACTAATTGGAAGTCTGTAGCCATGAATCATGACTGTAATACAGCGATAGTAGTGCCACAGGATTGTTACTAATTGGAAGTCAGCAGCCTGGAATCATTGCTGCAATGTAGCGATGGCAGCACACAGGTGTGTTACTAATTGGAAGTTTGCCACCAGAAATCATTGCTGCAATACATCAATGGTAGTGCCACAGGAGTGTTACTAATGGGAAGTCTGCAGCCTGGAATCATTGCTGCAATGTAGCGATGGCAGCACACAGGAGTGTTACTAATTGGAAGTCTGCAGCCTGGAATCATTACTGCAATACATCAATGGTAGTGCCACAGGATTGTTACTAATTGGAAGTCTGCAGCCTGGAATCATGGCTGTAATACAGCGATAGTAGTGCCACAGGAGTGTTACTAATTGGAAGTCTGCAGCCAGGAATCATGACTGTAATACATCGATAGTAGTGCCACAGGAGTGTTACTAATGGGAAGTCTGCAGTCTGGAATCATTGCTGCAATGTAGCGATGGCAGCACACAGGAGTGTTACTAATTGGAGGTCTGCAGCGTGGAATCATTGCTGCAATACATCAATTGTAGTGCCACAGGATTGTTACTAATTGGAAGTCTGCAGCCTGGAATCATTGCTGCAATGTAGCGATGGCAGCACACAGGAGTGTTACTAATGGGAAGTCTGCAGTCTGGAATCATTGCTGCAATGTAGCGATGGCAGCACACAGGAGTGTTACTAATTGGAAGTCTGCAGCCTGGAATCATTGCTGCAATACATCAATGGAAGTGCCACAGGATTGTTACTAATTGGAAGTCTGCAGACTGGAATCATTGCTGCAATGTAGCGATGGCAGCACACAGGAGTGTTACTAATTGGAAGTCTGCAGCCTGGAATCATTGCTGCAATGTAGCGATGGCAGCACACAGGAGTGTTATTAATTGGAAGTCTGCAGCCTGGAATCATTGCTGCAATGTAGCGATGGCAGCACACAGGAGTGTTACTAATTGGAAGTCTGCAGCCTGGAATCATTGCTGCAATACATCAATGGTAGTGCCACAGGATTGTTACTAATGGGAAGTCTGCAGCCTGGAATCATTGCTGCAATGTAGCAATGGCAGCACACAGGAGTGTTACTAATGGGAAGTCTGCAGCCTGGAATCATTGCTGCAATGTAGCGATGGCAGCACACAGGTGTGTTACTAATTGGAAGTTTGCCACCAGAAATCATTGCTACAATATATCAATGGTAGTGCCACAGGAGTGTTACTAATGGGAAGTCTGCAGCCTGGAATCATTGCTGCAATGTAGCGATGGCAGCACACAGGAGTGTTACTAATGGGAAGTCTGCAGCCTGGAATCATTGCTGCAATGTAGCGATGGCAGCACACAGGAGTGTTACTAGTTGGAAGTCTGCAGCCTGGAATCATTGCTGCAATACATCAATGGTAGTGCCACAGGATTGTTACTAATTGGAAGTCTGCAGCCTGGAATCATGGCAGTAATACAGCAATAGTAGTGCCACAGGAGTGTTACTAATTGGAAGTCTGCAGCCAGGAATCATTGCTGCAATGTAGCGATGGCAGCACACAGGAGTGTTACTAATGGGAAGTCTGCAGCCTGGAATCATTGCTGCAATGTAGCGATGGCAGCACACAGAAGTGTTACTAATGGGAAGTCTGCAGCCTGGAATCATTGCTGCAATGTAGCGATGGCAGCACACAGGAGTGTTACTAATGGGAAGTCTGCAGCCTGGAATCATTGCTGCAATGTAGCGATGGCAGCACACAGGAGTGTTACTAATGGGAAGTCTGCAGCCTGGAATCATTGCTGCAATGTAGCGATGGCAGCACACAGGAGTGTTACTAGTTGGAAGTCTGCAGCCTGGAATCATTGCTGCAATACATCAATGGTAGTGCCATAGGATTGTTACTAATTGGAAGTCTGCAGCCTGGAGTCATTGCTACAATACAGCAAAGGTAACTCCACAGGAGTGCTACTAATTTGCACCATTCAGCCTGGAATCATTGCTGCAATACATGATGGTAGCGCCACAGGAGTGTTACTAAGCGCCTCTCTGTAGCCTGGTACAATTTCTAACTTCATCTCCAGCACAGTCATGCTTCATTCGTCTGGCTGAATAGGCAAACTTAACCGAAACTTGTTTCAAACTTTGCAATCTTGTTAAAGTTAAAAAAGATAGTAAGGGTTTGAAAAAACATTCAGAAATTGTGGAAGAAAAAAACTGTTCAACTTCGCACAAGTAACGAAAAATACAAGCATTCCCAATTACCTGAAAGAAGGAAATGCTACCAGCTATGCTGGTGATCTTTGAAGATGTTATTTTCATCTTCTGTGACGTGACGATTGACGATTGCTCTAAAAATGGAACTGTTGCTTTGGAGTGAGGCTCATTTTAATAAGCAAAGACATAACTTATAATTAGCTGCTAAATTGAAGTTATCTGGCGCCAACTTGAGTCACATTAAGGCTTTTAGGGCATGGTCTGTGCCCCTCTCTGTTATTTTTACCCCAAATATATTATATTCCTTTCGTTTTCATCGGATAATTTCATTAATATAGCACTTCCTACCCCTGTCGAGGCGTTGATGGGTGCTGATAGAGTGACGTGGAGTTGGGTTTTGCATCTGACAGCTTTGAATAAATAACCTGGGAGTGAGCAGCGCCTTGTTTTCTTTGAGAAGCACTATATGTGCTTCAGGTCTTGCAAGTTGAACCGAATCCTTTCCGTTCTCACCCCTGTCTGGAAGGGGACTGGTTTAATTCAGGAGTGCTCTGTTAATCCTGTATCCGTTTTCAGCCTTTATTGAAGGAGACGTCCCTTTGAAAAGGTATTTACACACTTGACTTGTTTTCAGTAAGCAGGCCGCGCGCCGGTGCAATCCACTCGCCGCGCGCCGGTGCCATCCACTCGCCGCGCGCCGGTGCCATCCACTCGCCGCGCGCCGGTGCCGTCCACTCGCTGCTCACCCACGCCCGGGATCAGACCTCTGGAGGGTTGACTGTAAGTCTGATGACTGCTGTACGGCCGGTGACTTGAACTGACCCGAAGGACGCCATCAGCTCAGAAGAAAGAGGTAGACAGCAAAGTCAACAGAGAACGCCTTAGCCGCTTGAATGGAACATTTGTACTAACTCGCTTCCTCAGTGTATATAAACATGACCACATCAATAGGTGTTGTCTTTAAATGTGGTTTCCAAGTGTCCCTTACTGCATTTCTCTATTTTAAGTTAGTCCCGTTCTGCGTTTCTCTCCTTTATATTAATAATAATTGTAGTATTGGAGGAGTAGTATTAGAGTTTGGAAACCTTGTTCAGTCCATCGCTCTCTCCATCTCTCTCTCTCCATCTCTCTCTCTCTCTCTCTCTCCATCTCTCTCTCTCTCTCTCTCTCTCCATCTCTCTCTCTCTATATACACTGAAAAAAACAAAGGTTAAAGTAATTTAATAGTTAGGTGGATATGTCAGTGACAACATTAACGTTATGAACGCAAAAAAACTGAGAAATTCACCAGTTATAGTTAACTATAACTTGCACCCCATGCCATGCACTGCTTATGACCTCACATATTACATCACTCATGGCATGTTCTATGACATCACTGATGACATCTCAAATGACGGATTCGCCTAACTATAACATTACTTTAACCTTTGTTTTTTTCTGTGAATTTATACGTTTTTTTTTAAAACATTAACAGATCTTTTTATCACACCTGACTCAAACTTTACTTTAACCTTTGTTTTTTTCAGTGAATTTCTAGGGTTTTTTCAATGTAAAGAAATATTTTATTACCCTGCGTAAAGCCAACCCGCCACTGCCAGAGCCAGTCACACGCTGGGTATGGCCTTTAGCCATGCACAGCAAGGGGTTGGCCTCAGGGCCTGGTTTGCAGCCAGGTGCTGTGCCTAACTCCCTGCAGGCAGCTACTTGAAGGCAGCCATCCCCACACCATGCACGGCCTTTGGCCATGCACAATGGTGAGTTGGCAAAAGGCTTGACCTGCCGCCAGGCCATGTGATCAAACTTCCCAGCAGGCAGCCACCCGGAAGCAGACAACCCAATGCTGCTCACAGCCTTTGGTCGTGCCTGGCGTGGGGTTAGCCTCCAACCCCACCGTGCACAGACTTTGGCATGAGCAGTGTAGGCATGGCCTTCGGGCCCCGGGGACCCCATCCCCTGGGGCCAAAAGATATATATTAAAGGAATGCAAGTGTGCAGCCCCTTTCTCTGGCTCTAAATTGGCTACGGGGACCCCATTCTCCAGGGCGAGTGGTGGGTGCCCACTGAGCACACAGGGACCATAGGGAGGGTCCTAGGGCCCCCACAGCCGCAGTCGGCTCCCCACATAGTGTGGGAGCCAGCATTGCTCCCGCCCGAAGGGAGCAGCTATTTATGCTTGGTCTCTCTGGGTGGATGCAATATGTATTCTGTTTCCCTGCCTGCATTAGTGCGGGCAAGGGTACAGAACACAAGTTTGCTCCCAGGAGGCAGAAGCATTTTTAAATCTGCTGCCGGCTGGGAACAGACTTACATGTTTGCTACCGTGTGACGGGAGATTTAAAAATGCTCCCACCAGACAGGAGCAACACGTTTTCCTGCCTGCGCTAGTGCGGGCAGGGAATTTACTCCTTGAGACAGAGAACTTAAGCTGGCCCCAAAGGATGGGTCCCCGGGGCCTACAAAGGCTCGGGTAGGGGGACCATGCGACCACCTTCCCTTTTTATTCACTGATCAGCCCCAGGGGATGATGTCCTGGGCATTCAATAGCTTGGGGTGGGCGGGGCACACAGCCCCCCTCCCTTTTTAAAAAGAAATTGGCCTTGGGATGGGGTCCCTCAGGTTTTTCAAGGATTTGAGAGAAGGGCAATGTGGCCCGTGTAAGAAGCTGGCTCTGTATATACCAAAGTAAGGTATAGTGTGCACAGAGTCCAGTGTATCCCCAAAGGCTTGCAGAGGTAAAAGTAGCTAATACCTTACTCTCTATTTGTGGTAGTGTGGGCGAGCAGTAAGGCTTTATCAGAGGGTCGTGTTAAGCATTTATTGTACACACTCAGGCAAGAAATGATAGCACACACTTTTAGAAAGTGCATTTGGGATAGAGAGGAAGTAGAGTTGAGGAAGCCCAGTGCCCGAGTGCGTGCCTTTAACGGAGCCCTATCTTTTATGGTTTAAAAGCACCCACAACCTTTTCAATTGACCAGATTTCATTTGGACCTCTTTCACTACCTTTCTGGCACACCCTCGTGGGATACACAAAGGGAAGTACCTCCCATCTTGTGGCTGTGACGGGAAGTCTCCCCAGGATATGATCCATTTTTTGTTCTGTAGTTTCTGTGAGGTACCAAGTAAGTATTTTATTATTCCTATTCTTAAAAAAACAAGTTTTAGGCAGGTTAGACCCGCTTTTATCTTTTTACAATTACTTTTAAATAATACCGTATTATGTGTTCTTGGCTTTTTATGGGCCGCAATTTGGCTTAGGTCCAGCTATGACTAGCTATCCATGGTCAAATCGTGGGCACAGTGTTGTTTTGAGATCTTTCTTAATAAAGCCTCTGTTATTTATCTTGCTTTTTACAGGGCCAGGGTGGATGGTTATGGTTGTGACATTAAATCTCTTAATTATTTATTTAGTATCTTATGGGGCTATGATGGATGGTTTTATCATTTTGACAAGTCTGTTTTTAACATAGACCCTGTAATCCATCTAGCATTTTATGGTGCCTTGATGAATGGTCTTACTGTGTTTGACATAATATTTTGTTCATTACGCATTTTTTGAGGCTGTGATGATGTCATTTTATTTCTGGATTCGCTTACTTTTTAGATATAAGTTCCTGGGATATGATGGATAGAGAGTTTTGCCTCCTTTTAGCCTGTGAAACCAACTTTTAACCGTGTTTGCTTGACTTTTATGGTTTTCTTTCTAAAAAAAACGAACAAAGTTTTGTTGATTGATTGATAGCACACACTCAAAGAGTGAACTCAGACCTTTGGTTTGTTCAAAAATACTTCGTTTGTTGTATTTTATTTTTAGAACCAAGCAGGACTTGCTACAGGTAAGTAAAATTGTACTTTCACAGACAGGTTGATAAAATATGCAAGCTGAATGAATTTGACTTTGTTACAGGTTGGTACAATGTTTAAAAACTGTTGTAATTACTTTTGGATTATCTTGGATTACTTTGTGATTACTTTTTAGATTACTTTTTCTACTCAGTGTGATATGCCTAGATATTACATGGGGACATTTCCTAGACAAAGGTTGGTAAAACACTTTTGCAATAAAACACAGTTACTTAGGTTTCCATACAAACACAACTCAACACTTAGGGCCCGATTCCGATGCGGTTTGGAAATCTTTCAGACCTAATCGGTTTGGGAATGATTTCCGACTGACTCGGATCGGCAGAGTCCGACCGGCCAAGTAGGATGCATCCGGATGCTTCCAGATACGATTTGGTTGGACTCCCATTGACTTCAAGGGGAGCCTATGTTCCGACCGAATGCATAGGCTCCCATTGAAGAAAGGGGTGGCTGGGGAAAATTGGGCACCCTGTGGTGGGCACCCCCTGGTGCCTGCCACACTGTGCATGGCTGGTAAGGGGGGACCCATGGGTACCCCCACGGGCCCGATTGGGAAGGCTCCGGGTGCAGGGGGACTCGCTACGGGCCCCCAAATTTTGATTCCAACTGCTGATTTGAGTCGGACGGCACGATTCGGAAAGGCTGTCTGAATCCAGCATCGTAATCGGTCGTTTCAGAAATGGGGCCCATAGACACATACGATTCTGCTCCGTACGGCTCGGTCATTCCAACAATGCCGTCTTGTTCGGATTGGGATATTCCTAATGCCTAACTCGCATTGTACTCGGTCGGTCGGAAACCTTTCCGATTCGGTCGAAAAGACACGTTCCTGATCCGATTCGGACAGAGCAAATGCTGTTATGAGGCCTTCCTAACCACATCGGAATTGGGCCCTTGAACGTTTTTCAGAGGAAAACAGTCAATGCAATCCTATGGAGGAAAATGTGGTTATCGGTTTGCAGGTAAGTAAATGGTCTTGAGGGTTGAGTTTCTAGGGTTAGAACAAGGGTTCCCCCAGGGTCAAGGATGCACTCAAAGAGCACCCTCAGAGGCACTAGGGTGCCTGGGTGCAGAGTGCTGAGGCCCAATGTTAGCCTATGGGGCTAGGGGGCCGTCGGTTGGTGGCTGCTCTCGGGCAAGCCATGGGGTCGAGGGAGCACAGCTCCTAGGGTTAAGCTCAAGGCAAAGGGGGATCCAAGTTAGCACACAAGGTGCACCCACAGCGGCACAAAGGTGGCCAGGTGCAGGGTGCTGGTTTGGAGTCGGGTGCCCTGTTGTTTCCAATGGGAGATCTCCGGTCGGAACACAAACTGCAGGCTTGGGCACAGAGACTTTCTGGAGGCGACCACTGGTTGGAGAGGTACGTTGGGATGCAGGGGGATGCCTGGACACCATCGGTTGGGCCACCAAAGGCCATGGGGCATCGGGTGCAGTGGTGTCTTTAGTCGTAGGATTTCCTTACCAACTCCGATCGCGGTCAGGGGAACCCTCGAGATAGAGGCTGCAGGCATCGACAGGAGGCTTGAGGTAGGTCAGGGATCACCAGATCCCAGGTCAGATTCACTGGGGGGACCTCCTATTGGTGTTGGGGCACTCGAACTCGGCCCGTGGGCATCGAGTGCAGAGTGGTGCAGACTTGCGGATTTGGCCAGAGTCTGGTTCTTGAGCAAGTCCGGTGCTCACGGTAGACAGAGTCTTGGTAGGAAAGGCAGGGCAGGTCCTTCAGGTTCTGGGGAGCTGCTGGCTGCAGGACATGCCTGGATTCCGCTGGAGCAGGTTGAAGTCAGGATAGACCGGTAGGGCTGGGGCCAAGGCAGTTGGTGTCCTCCTCTTCTTTCTTCAGCTTGGCTCTTCGGTCCTTCTTCTTGTTCTTTTTGCTTGTCTGAGCAGGCAAGGTTCTGTAGTGTAGCTCCTATTTCCCTAATAGGCTCTGCGCATTGGAATAATATATCCTATAGGTTTGACATAGGACTAAGGCCAGTATGTCCCTATCGAGTATATTAAACTTAATTACTTGTGCCAGCTAGCTCAGAGGCCACTAGAAACTCCTTGACAACAAGAAGGGAGTAGTTTCTGGCAGCCGCAAAACATGACCACTGTGTTTCCCTTTAGAATCAGAACGTGTCCCAGAGTCGTGGAAACAATAGATAACTATTTCACTCAGCTCAGTCGTGCATGCTTAGTTTTCTCCAAGTTACACAGAAAGGAATAGACGGGCGTTTTCAATAAAAGATTTATTGAACAGTCTTGTTTCTGGTGTAAGTAAAATGTGCTGTTACGATCACAAGACAGTATGCGAGATAAATAATGTACAGTGAGAGCAGTAGAAATAAATAATACTGCAATAGCATTATCTTTTAGTACATAAGCTGTTACATAAATAACACAGACTAAAAATGCGAGTACTCATACGATGCGTTGCTAAGCTAGTTCTACCCCAATGTGCCTAACCTAACTTAGGTGTAGGGAGAGGTATGAAGTAGGTGGAGTATTCCTTACTATGGTATACTAAGAGTATGTTAAGCCTAGTATGCCTAGTATGCCAAGAGTCCCTCTAGGTTCTAATCAGCTCCATACCTGAAGAATGAGAGAGGTTGGAATCTCTTTGCCAGACTCGAACTCCAACACCCTGCAAGGGAAGTCAGATCACTGGAAGCTGGACTCTCTGCGTGCAGGGATGACAGCGTCTTCTCAGTGCGTCAGGCCGGGATACGGGCTCCTCTGAAGTCGAGGTCTCCTCTAGTTTACAAGGGCTAGGGAAGGTATATTTATACCTGAGAGTACCTAGGAATGTTTAGTATTGACGTGAGTCGGACAGCGAAAGACGTCATGAATGAACCCCTAAGGAATAACTGTTCATACATAATATATGAGACCTTGAAGAAATCAATAGTCCTGGACTAGGGAAACTCCCGCAGCCTAAGGGTCTGTTCTTCATGTACTCGGTGTGACGTTAGGGTGGACGGATGTCGGAGACCATGCCTGTATTTGGAGTGCATGGTTTAATGCCTAAATAAGGCTTGGGTATTTATGCCTATATAAGGGCAGGGCGAATTGTGCCTATATAAGGACATGATACTGGAAAGCCCGTTTATGGACACCCTAAGAGGAATACAACACCCACTTCACTTTCGTGTATACGATAATACTAAAATGCTAAACATTTAAAATGCTAAACATAAAATGGAGTACCGCATATTTTAAAAAATATTTCTTAAAAGCATTAAAAAACATAGTAAAAAATGCAAAAGGTACTGTACATTTGAAGCAAATGCTTTTCATTTCAGGCATAAAGTTCGAAAATAAATGCAATTGGAATGAAAGAAGCAGTAATATTTACATGTGACAGAAAATGATCGATAAGTTTGTTCAATAATCAAAGTCATTTCATGTCAGTAAAATTAAATGAACTGTTTTTAGACACATAAGATGACTAAATGTCTGTGGAAGGACCGCCAAGTCTGTACTATAAGGCTAGTTCTACTTTAAGCAGATTGAAGTGCCATTTTCGTTCGAAAAATGGGAAAAGGTTCAATTTTGGTAGAGTTCCAAGTTTTTGTAGAATGAAGGCCAAATTGTTACTGCATCTCTGGAACACTGTATGCTGAATCAGAGTCAGTTTATGGGTCTGGTGTAAACATGAGATCATCTATTTCTATAGACAAAACATCATCCACTGTAGTTGGTGTCAGTTGGAACACCTCGTGAAGCAGGTTAATCGCACAGAGATGTGAAGCATCGCTTTCAGCATTGGTCGCCGCAGCAATGTTCGCGTCCGTTGTTACCTGTGTGCCTGTAGTTCTTTCTCGTACCTCAGCAGCAGCCGGAAGCGTCTGTGAGATCTCAATGAATGCTGTCATCAGGATAGGAAGCCGCTGGGGACAACACATAGCATGGGCCGTTATCTGGTCCAGCAGAGTATCGACGTCCGTTGGCGCATCCGATGGAAATGTTAGACAGGTGTCCAACACGCATTCTACACCGCATAGCAGGCATCGTAGAACAGGTAAGATGCAATCTTGCCAGATTGGTCTGAATGACAGGTACCATGTGGAATTAAGGTCCCGTAGACGATTTATGCCCAAAAGCTGTACTATTTGCTCACGGCACTTTCGTTCAAGGAGAGCTTTCTCCATTTCGCTCGGAGTGATGTCGGCGAATTGGCTGGCCATAGCGCAATAGCAGGAAGAGAAATAGAATTCCGGCAACAAGTGCTAGAATTAATGGTATGCCACCAAACACCGAATGTGCAAAGTTCGGCATGATTCCGAGTATTGCCTGGAAAGGTGCTAACAGACCGGAGCAGATGCCCTTAAATACATGTACAAGTCCTGTTGTATCAGACATGTTGAAAATTCGTCCTATCATTTCTACGAAATGTATAGGGCAGTTTGTACGTATTAAAGTCTGTATCTCAGCCGAAGTCCTTGCAATTTGCAGATCATAGGTTTCTTTGGCCGAGGTCAAAGGCACTGTTTGTTGTAAAAGCATGGCTTTCATTCTGCTTAAAGTATCAAATCTTATAAAAGAGACGTTCAGCGAAGGCCATAGAGGCGACTCCCTGACTGTGTCTATTGGGGCAAACAATACTTGCATACAGCAAGTGACCCTGGAGTTGACCGTTACTAGATATGGGATGCCTGGCAGCATGCCACAGCAACTCTGATCATTCAACATGAGGTAACTCCCATTAGAAAGTTGTCCGAATGTTGGATTAATCACAGCAGCTGGTGTACCCTGCTGATGGCAAGACAAATTTGCCACAGAACCATTACAAGCCCCGTGCAAGGAAATGTCCTGACATACAAATGAACCGCTTAGTGCACGTTTACAGTTTTTACCGCTTAAAAACACTTCACGATCCCCGTTCCAACATCTATATGTATACGGTAAAGCCCAAGATGTCTTAATGTATTCCTTACCCAACCTTTCATATTTGCCTGCTTGCATTTGTCTGAGGCAATACTGAAACTGAAAAGTAGTCACAGGTAGTGTGATTTTGCCATGAATAAGCCATTCTGTAGCTGGTTTTTCTGCCACTGTGAATGGTAATTTTTCCAGTTTTTCAATGCTCAGCACTGTATACCTTGCTCCTCTTTGTGCCATTTCTATCTGTTTATCAGTTAGATTGTATTCTGCAAACAGAGCCGTTGTGTTGATAAAACGCCAAGGCACATCAATCAATCAATCATGTCACTTATAAAGCGCACTACATACCCGCGAGGGTCTCAAGGCGCTGGGGGAAGAGGGGGGTGGTGCTGCTACTGATCGAAGAGCCAGGTCTTGAGGAGTCTTCTGAAGGCCAGTAGGTCTTGGGTCTGTCGGAGGTTGGTGGGGAGGGTGTTCCAGGTCTTGGCGGCGAGGTGGGAGAAGGATCTGCCGCCGGCGGTCGTTTTCCGGATGCGGGGGACTGTGGCGAGGGCGAGGCTGGTCGAGCGGAGCTGGCGGGTGGGGGTGTAGAAGCTGAGTCGTCTGTTGAGGTAGGCTGGTCCGGAGTTGTGGAGTGCTTTGTGTGCGTGGGTGAGGAGCTTGAAGGTTATCCTCTTGTTGACAGGGAGCCAGTGCAGGTCTCTCAGGTGGGGTGTGATGTGGCTGCGTCGGGGATGTCGAGGATAAGACGTGCAGAGGCGTTCTGGATGCGTTGCAGCCATCTCAGGAGCTTAGCCGTCGTTCCTGCGTAGAGGGTGTTTCCGTAGTCCAGCCTGCTGGTGACGAGGGCCTGGGTGACTGTTTTTCTTGTTTCGGTGGGGATCCACTTGAAGATCCTGCGGAGCATTCGGAGGATGTTGAAGCAGGATGAGGAAACGGCGTTGACCTGCTTAGTCATGGAGAGGGTGGGGTCGAGGATGACCCCTAGGTTGCGTACGTGGTCGGTGGGTGGCGGGGCTGTTCCCAGTGATGTTGGCCACCAGGAGTCGTCCCAGGCTGAAGGGTTGGAACCAAGGATGAGGACCTCCGTCTTGTCCGAGTTCAGCTTCAGGCGGCTGGTCCTCATCCATTCGGCGACGGCCTTCATTCCTTCGTGGAGGTGGGCTTTGGCGGTGTGAGGGTCTTTGGTGAGGGAGAGGATCAGCTGGGTGTCGTCGGCGTAGGAGATGATGTTGAGGTTGTGCTGTCGGGCGACGTGGGCAAGGGGTGCATAGCCCGCTCGCAATGATTGCAGCGTCCAGCTTACTAACATAATAGAACGTAATTGAGATTGGCCTTGTTGTAACATCGCCAAATCTTGTTCTGGTATGTCGATAGCAGAGGATACAATGCCGTCCAGTGAATATATTCTTGAGGACAAAGTTGTTAACCCATTGTCGACCACAGAGAGTGTTTTCTCTAAATTAATACGATCAAGTTCACGTATTCGTTCTGCAGCCTCTATCTGTGATACTTTCCATGCTTCATTATAAGCAGCATAAATGCCGGCATATATGAAACGTTTTTGACGCGGTTTTCTTGGTCCAATCAAGAAATCCCTAAGATCTGCGTCTTTTGCAAGTAAGGATAAGTGTTGTTTCACATCCTGTAGTGTAGATGTATGCAGCCAATCGAAGGCATAATTTCCCTACACTGCATGTTGTTACTACCCCCGGATGTTGTCTTTGGACGTATCTTGGGTCTGGCCTATGAATGGTAAAACCCTGAGCTTTATTCAGGAATCTTTCCTGACAGTTATTCGTGTCTGTGGGCCAGATCAACCATTTTTTCCAATCAGGATTAGATCTGTTGAGTTGTAGTATATTGTCAACTGTCACCACTGCCTGTGTTTCGTTATTTTTTGCAGGAGTTGGTACAGAAGGTGTGTTCATCTCTTTGATCTTGGCTAATCCAAGACAAGATGTTTGTTGGATTGTTTCATTCAAAAACATTGTTTGTTCAGGGATGATGCAGGCTCTAAATAAAGCTTCTATCCCCTGTACCTGCCATTCTTTAGTACCCCACAAAGTTTTTGTGTCTATTGTGTCTTTCCAAAAGTCGAAACCCTGTCTAGACAGTTGGGCATTAAATAATGCAGAATAAATCTGTTTTGTATTCGTTAACATAATTTTCATACCTGTCTTGTTTACATTTTTATAGTAAAACATTTCTGGATCAGATGTATTGTAACCTGAAAAATATGGAAACTTACTGGCAAATGTTTTTGAACTACCTTCAGGTGGTGTAGGACAATGTTCCCATTGGTTAAACATAAACACATTTCTTGGATATGCAGTTTTATGCAAATAATGATGACCATAGTGGTTATAACAATACAGTTGTTCATAGTCTGATGAACCCTCTAAATATTCATTTTTAGAAAATGCAGCAGATTTTTCTAGGTCAAACATAATGTCAGTCACAGTCTCAAAGTCCCAATCATCAGAATAGGTACTGGACGTGATTAGATCACTTAGTGAAATTTTAAACAAATGTGGAATGTTCAATTCTTCCGTCGGACCGAATATATCAAAATCTGTTTTGTCCCACACTATACCATCGTGTATAGGAACAGCTGTGATGTTCACTGATGACAAGTCTCTTGCTTCACGATGAGAAGATTTATGAGGTTTCAAAAGTACGTTCATGCCTTTTCCTTCAGTGTTCACATGGATGTATCTGCCACTAATAAGCACGCTCACAGTTGTAACCAAAGCCAGCCAGAGCAGGAAAACAAAAAGTCCAGATATAATCCAGAGTTCAATCCATGGAGAAACCAAATAAGTCTTTTTCAGAAAGTGAAGAAAGTCTCGTATTTGCTGCTTGAATTTGAATGATGCTGGCGTCGTTTCAGGTTCACTTGGATCTTCTGAGAACGTATCAAAGTTTATGAAATAGCCAGAAGCAGTTCTATCAATTGTTGAAATTGCATCAGGATTTGTAGAAATCACTGGAACCAGTTCTTCACGTGCCACATTGGTGTAGACAGGTGTATTTGGACGAACTGTTACTTGTTCTTCAAGAGGGATGATTTCCATAGCATTGTTGCTTAGTCCTTCATCTGTTTTAGCTGAATTCTCGATTGTTATCAGTCTTTCAGTATGAACCTCTTGGATAGTAGCGAGAGGAGTGCGTTTGCTACTAGGTCGGAGTCCACGAGGCCTACTATTTAGTATTGGCCACATACTGTGGTTTGATGAGGTCGATGGACACAAATCTTTTCTCCTTTCTTCCAGCAAGGGGCGGCAGTAGTACTGTTCTTGTTCCTTGAACTGCTAGGACAGGTACTGGTTGTCTGTAAGAAGGTCCAAATTCCTTCTTGTCCGCAATTTTTTCTCTGACTAGATCCCCAACTTTTGGAATCCAGACAGGCCTTGCTGGGACAGCCGGTTGATCCCCAGTGGTGGTTGGCTGTAGGAACACGTTGCTTTGTTTCGTTCTTAGTTTGTTTAAGTCCTGTAAAACAGCCAAACGATCTTTGATATCAAAGGGTTTATTTTCCACCACTGTGCCTACGTTTTCTAAGTCTGGTACCCACATTCTTGTCCCAAATAGGACCTCATATGGAGTGACCCCCCTAGAGAACTTCTTGGCAGGTTATTCAGTGCACGTTGAACTCCACTGAGGTGTTTGACCCACCCGTCACCCGAGCCTAATACTCTAGCTGTTATAGACTGCTTTATGTCCCGGTTTTTCCTTTCCACAACCGAATTTCCCTCAGGATGGAATGGAGAGGAGTACCGCAATGCAACGCCCAGACTGGCCATGGCTTCTTTGTAAGCCCGAGAGCTAAACGCAGGACCCTGGTCATAATGTAGCGTGCCTATTGCGTATATGCTGATAAAGACTCGCAAATCTTTTATAACAGTTCGAGCATCAGCTGAGCGCTGAGGCCATAACCATAGGAACCTAGATTCAGTATTTGTGGGAATGCCTTTGTCCAGTAGGACGCAGGTGCGTAGATAGTCTTATGCTGTCTAACAATGGTGTCTGCACTGGGTTGCCGCATTCGCAGCATTGTGTCTGGTGGCTCTCTCGCTGTAATTTACAGTCTAAGCAGTTGTTGATAAATATGTGAATTTCTGTATTCATCCCAGGCCACCAGTACATCTCTTTTAAAGTCAAGATAGTTTTAGAGATCCCTTGATGTGACAGACCCTCCCCCAAATGCGTTTCATAAATCAAGGCTGCTCTACGTTCCATGTTTGGTATTACCCTATCCCCCACTCCAGGGATTCGAGCAAAAGGAACGTTGTTCGCATCAATTACATAAGAGTACTTGAGTGGAAACTTTTTTGGTAACACTGCACTGCTGCCTTTGCTTGAAGCCTTGACAGCCAACATTATCTCACCGTCTATTTTTGTTTTGGAACGAGTGATCGCAGCTACGGAAGCCGTTTGCACAGCCCCCTTTGTGGCTTCGTCAGCCAATGAATTCCCTGCAACGTGAACGCCATCACGTTGATGACTCAGTGTGTGGATCACGTGAGCCTTTGGTAGTTCGTTTTTCAACTGAACTACTTGTTCCCAAAGCATTTTATGCCTTATTGTGCCACCTTTCGCATCTTTGAAACCATTTTCAAGCCAGTTTTGTATATATTCATTATACGACTGCACACAGTAAAAAGAATCGCACACGATTAGTGTGGGGAATTCGCGATCTGTAGTTTCAAGTGCCAGTTTGAATGCTTGTAGTTCAGCTCGCTGAGCTGTACAATCTCCTAGAGACTGCGTTTTTGTGACCATAGGTCTGAAGATGCCATCTCGCATGCGACCTTTAACGATAGCACACGCTGCACTGTAAGCTTGCTTACTCCCTATTGCGGGTTGTGCGGATCCGTCAGTGTAAATTATAAATTCGTACTGATCGAGAGGCAGAATTTCAGTAGGCAGGGGACATTCATGTTCATACTGCAGGAATGCTTGTGTTTTTAAATCTGGATCAAAAACATATTCAACATCTGTTGCAGCAAGAGAATTAACCCATTGTATCCATCTTGGATGCAATGCTTTAGCATTTGGAATGCTTGCTTTTGTAACCGCTTCTAAAGCAGGTACTGGGGTTACGACAATAATGCGTTTCCCTTGGGCTAAGGCTCTTTCTTTTGCTACAGCGGTTTGAACTGCTGTTAGAATTTTTTCAGTTGAACTGAAGCGCATTTCCGCTTGTGTGTACAAATGAGATTTGTATGCTATTGGTATTTTCTCACCCTCATTGAAAGTTAAGTAGGTGAATCCGCATTGACCCGAAATTATTCGGATCACCAAATTACGTTGACTTACGCGTGTTTGTAAGTGATTTGTTGCTAACATGTTAGCCTGGAGTGAACGCAAGATTTCTGTGTGTTCCTGTGTCCAGTTTCTGATCGAAAAATCAGGTTTGATTAATGCGTAGAGAGGTTTAACCCTTTCTGCGTAATTTAGAATGTATGTTCTTCCAAAATTTAAGAAACCCAGGATGGATTGTAAGTTTTTTAGCGTTTTTGGAGGTTGGAGCAACGCACACTTTTCTAAAAAGTTAGCTGCCAAGCTCTTGCCTTCACTTGAAAGCTCATATCCTAGAAATAGGACATTGAGATGGGCAATTCTGGACTTTTTAAAGTTGAACTTGTAGCCCTCAGAGGCGAAACCCAGTATAATGGTGCTCACCCTGTTCAAGTGTTTTTCCAGGTCATCGTCTGTCAGATAAATGTCATCGACATAGGACAATGCCTCATTGTCATAAATTTGTAGTAACTCCGTTACCCTCGCTGAGAATAAACCTGGGCTATTCTTGAACCCTTGTGGGAGTCGACAAAAGTGACGCTGAGTCCCCATTATGGAGAATGCTGTTAAGTACCTGCTTTCAGGTGCTATGTTTTGACAAAAGAAACCATTTGAGATGTCTAATGTTGTTTTATATTTTTTACGCACAATGTTATTCATTAATGCTGTGCTATGTGCATTTTGCACTGCAAAAGTTTTAGAACAAGTGTTTAGGTGTCTGTAATCCAAAACTAGACGATATGTATTGTCTGGTTTGGAGACAGGAAACAAAGGATTGTTCATTGAGGAGGTGCATGTTTCAATCACCCCTTGATATTCAAGTTGATCTAAGATCTCCCTGACCTGTTTTTTAGCTTCTTGCTTTATTGGGTACTGCCGTTGTGCAGTTGGTTCATGTTTCAGATGTATTTTATGTTGAGGTGAGTCCTCATCCCATCCTACATGATTTTTATATAATGCTGGGGCCTGGGCTACTGCCCATTTCCTGGCATATGTATATCTTAGATGTATTGCAATATGGTTGGAGAAGGCAGGCATAATAATGTCCTCGCCATGTGGGCACTCCCATACAAATTGTGGTGGCCAGTCCTTTTCTGCTAGAAGTATGTCATAGCCCTTTGATAGTCTTTCCCCAAAAAGTGCTTTCACCTGTCTAGGTTTGTCTCCCTCCATCCGGAGTGTTATTTCATATAACTTTTGTGGAGTACTAACCCTGGTGTCTACAGTCTCAACTGTGATGTACTCATTCAAGTCCACTATCTCCAGAAGTTCCCTGAGGTTCTGGCGAACTATTGTGACTTCTGCTGCACTGTCCAGCATGGTCTGAGCCCATTCTCCGTTCTTGAGTTGTGTTCTCAGTATTCTCGGCATGTCTGATTTTCAGACCTGCTACTTTCTTTTTGGAGAATTGAGGTTTTACTTTAGTTTTTGGAGCGTGTTTGTCGTCTTTCGATTTCACGCGTTCTTCTCTGTGTTCCGATCGTCCTCTTCTTTCCGAAGTCTGTGATGAGATCTGAAAGGGACGAGAGGAACGTGTATCAGTATCTTGATACCGGTCAGGCTTTCTCAAATTATCCCTATTTCTGAGGTTATACCTCCTTTCAGAGGACTCCTTTTGAGGAGACCTACCTCTGGATTGAGAACGTTTCTCGTTTGATTTTTGTTTAGTAGACTCCCATTTCTTTTTAAAAGATGTAGGAGTTTGTTTAATTGAGTCCTTCTCAGGACTTTCAGATAGCTTCGGCTTCACTGGTCTTCCACCCAAACTATCTCTGCCTAATTCTGCATAAGATTGTTCTATTATTCTGGGTAGCTCTGTTTGATGATCTGTAACATCAAATTCCCTTAATTTTTGGCGGATCGCCACTGCTGCTGCCTCCCCTTTAAAATTTGATAATATTATTGTTGAGACCTGGTCGAAATTTTTCAGTAATTTCATACCTAAATTTAGAGCAGGCTCTGCCCCGTATTCGTTTTGAATTTGTTTCAGGACATCAGGTATTACCGCAATTGACGGAATGCCATGTGTTTTGGTATAGATGGCAGCAAAGACTGAGCCCCAAGTGGTACAGTCTTCCAGTTGTGGTGTGATCCCCATTGGTAAACTGATTGTCAGTATTCTGTGTTTCTCATACGGGCTAGTATTTGGAAATACTGCTTCATTTGAGTAATTGTTTGAGCTATCCAGAATGGAATTTGCTCACGTTTTGTGGGCATTTTACCCATGACTGCGTATAGAGTCTGTGGTGTAATTTGTAGTGTATTCCCCTGTTGGGGAGTTGGATTTGGAAGTGTTAATGGTTGCTGGACTGTAAAAGTCTGCATGACATATTGGACCAATTGTCTGTAAATTTTTATTAACTCTGTGATTTGAGTAAGTAGTTCCTCATCTGACATTATATCCAGTTCAGGATGAGGTGTATAGCCGGCTAGAATCGGCCATGTTGCTCCTGGTCTACCTAGTGGACCGAGCCTAGTAATGTTTTTGTGATGTTTTAGGGCGCCTTTAAACCAGAGCTGATGCTCCTGGTATGTTAATGGAATTTCTATATCCTCGAAAGGAATGTATTCCTCTGGTGATTCATCTTCTTTGTAGAAGTGAAATGTGTATGATATTGGATTGCATTCAGGAAATATTACCCATGAATAGAATACCTCTGTCTGAAAGGATTCATGTGCCTCTATCACGAAAACTGCTCTACCACCTCTTGGTGATAGGCCATGTTTTATAAGTTTTATAGTGATGGCTCTTCTTAAGTTTGGAGCGATGTCTATAACACCCTCCTCGGTTTCATTTAAACCTGTAATGTTAAAAGCTGCTGCTTGGGCTGGATCAGCCGCAGCTACACCGTTTCCGGCGTCTTCAGTCATTTTGTTTTTTGAAAAATGTAGAACAAGTTTCAAGGAAACAAAGATAAGGTGCACAATATTTTGGAACACTGTATCTTTCAACGTTGAGCAAACCAAACAGCTAATATATAGGGTACTGCCCTATGTAGCCGTGGTGGATACTAAACCCTGCCCACTCCAGACGTCTTTTGGAGTATATGGGTAGGGGTCTTGAGAGAAAAAGCACGGCTGAGTTACTCAGTATCTAACGTTGAATTACCGCCTTACCAAACGTTGGGCGCCATGTAGTGTAGCTCCTATTTCCCTACTAGGCTCTGCGCATTGGAATAATATATCCTATAGGTTTGACATAGGACTAAGGTCAGTATGTCCCTATCGAGTATATTAAACTTAATTACTTGTGCCAGCTAGCTCAGAGGCCACTAGAAACTCCTTGACAACAAGAAGGGAGTAGTTTCTGGCAGCCGCAAAACATGACCACTGTGTTTCCCTTTAGAATCAGAACGTGTCCCAGAGTCGTGGAAACAATAGATAACTATTTCACTCAGCTCAGTCGTGCATGCTTAGTTTTCTCCAAGTTACACAGAAAGGAATAGACGGGCGTTTTCAATAAAAGATTTATTGAACAGTCTTGTTTCTGGTGTAAGTAAAATGTGCTGTTACGATCACAAGACAGTATGCGAGATAAATAATGTACAGTGGGAGCAGTAGAAATAAATAATACTGCGATAGCATTATCTTTTAGTACATAAGCTGTTACATAAATAACACAGACTAAAAATGCGACTACTCATACGATGCGTTGCTAAGCTAGTTCTACCCCAATGTGCCTAACCTAACTTAGGTGTAGGGAGAGGTATGAAGTAGGTGGAGTATTCCTTACTATGGTATACTAAGAGTATGTTAAGCCTAGTATGCCTAGTATGCCAAGAGTCCCTCTAGGTTCTAATCAGCTCCATACCTGAAGAATGAGAGAGGTTGGAATCTCTTTGCCAGACTCAAACTCCAACACCCTGCAAGGGAAGTCAGATCACTGGAAGCTGGACTCTCTGCGTGCAGGGATGACAGCGTCTTCTCAGTGCGTCAGGCCGGGATACGGGCTCCTCTGAAGTCGAGGTCTCCTCTAGTTTACAAGGGCTAGGGAAGGTATATTTATACCTGAGAGTACCTAGGAATGTTTAGTATTGACGTGAGTCGGACAGCGAAAGACGTCATGAATGAACCCCTAAGGAATAACTGTTCATACATAATATATGAGACCTTGAAGAAATCAATAGTCCTGGACTAGGGAAACTCCCGCAGCCTAAGGGTCTGTTCTTCATGTACTCGTTGTGACGTTAGGGTGGACGGATGTCGGAGACCATGCCTGTATTTGGAGTGCATGGTTTAATGCCTAAATAAGGCTTGGGAATTTATGCCTATATAAGGGCAGGGCGAATTGTGCCTATATAAGGACATGATACTGGAAAGCCCGTTTATGGACACCCTAAGAGGAATACAACAGTTCGGGGTTGCTTCTAAATACCAAATTTAGGGGTGTTTCAGGTAGGTAAAGGTCGGGACCAATGGGTCCCTTCCTTGGTGTGGGTACATCCCCTATTATGCCACCCTCAAGTGGGAGGGGAGCATAAGCCTCACTCTGATTGGCTGGGTCCAACTATCTTCATGATGGCGGGGACTGAGAGTTGTGCTTTGCCTCGCCTCCCCACCTGAGGGGTTGGGTTGGCAAAGGTGGGCATACCTCTCCTCCTATCTTGGTTTTCCCACTGATTCTCCCTCCCAAAGTGGGGGTTAGAACCAGTGGGGGCCAGTTGCTGGGAGCAGCAAATGGCTGGGCCAGCTCACAAAGGCGGAAAGCCTTTGAAGCTTCCCCTTCATGGACGATGCCCATCCTGGGGGAGGAGGCTTGGTACCTCTGCCCAGGATGTGCTTTGTTTCAGGACCCAGAGAGCAGGAGTCTCTCGACCCAGGGGTCCAGAATCATGTCTGGGGGTGGCAGCTGGTGAGCAGCCACTCAGCCTGGACACTAGAGTTAGGTCGTTTTTCGGGGGACATCTCTAAGATGCCATCTGAGTGCATTTGGCATTAAATCCCACACTGGCATCAGTGTGGGTTTAATGGGCTGAGAAGTTTGATACCAAACTTCCCAGAATTCAGTAACGCCACTATGATGCTGTGGAGTTCATAATGACAAACTCCCAGACCATATACTCTTTATGGCTTTACTGCACTTACAATGTCTAAGAATGGACTTAGACACTGTAGGGGTACAGTGCTCATGCAACTGTACCCTCACCAGTGGTATAGTGCACCCAGTTAGAGGGGTGCCTTACCTATGCCATACTCAGTGGGTTGTAGGCATGGCACACGGGTATATGTGCCATGTCGACTCTTCACTTTCCTCTGTACCAAAACATGCAGCCTGCAATGGCAGTGTGTGTGTGTTACAGTACAGGACCTCTAAGAGTTTTACAATATGTGCTGCAGCGCTTAGAGGCCTTCCTTGGTCACAATGCCCTTGGTACCTATGGTACCTTTTACAAGGGACTTACATGTGGCCAGAGAGGTTCCAATTTGGGGTACAAAGGTACAGTTATAGGGAAAGAACATAGGCCCTGGGTACCTGGTTAGCAGGAACCCAGGGCACACTTAGTCAAGGAACATCAATGTTAGGCAAAAAGTGGGGGGGCAACCATGCAATAAGGGGCACTTTCCTATAGCACGCTCCCCTTTTTATGATTTTGGCCCTAGGGGATGGGGATGCCCGGGGCTTTTTAAGACTCAGGGAGGGGAGCCGCACGCCCCCTCTGCTTAATGAATATACCTGGCCCAGGGGATATGGGTATCCATGGCCTAAAATGGGCTTGGGGAGGGGGGCCCAACTCATGCCCCCCTTCCCATATATTTAAAAATAATATATTGAAGCAACAGAACCTAGGGGGAAGGGTATCCCTACCCCGCGCTCTTATATTATTATTCTTTTTTTAACTTCAGAACAGGGGACTAGGCCCTGAGTCCTATAATGGCTGCTAGCAACATTTTTCTCATGTTGCATGCAGCCAAACAGAGCACTCCATTTGGAGCATGGCTCCCGTGGGAACATATTGGCCCAAGGGAAAAAGGAGCTCTTTGGTCCAATCAGAACACTCTATTTTTTTAAATTGTGTTTGAGGGATTCCTGTGAGTGTCCCTCAAACCCAACCATCCAGATTTACACCAAATAACAAAAAGCATAATCTGCAAACCAAGATCTGGCTTATCACTGATTTGTGGATCAAGACGCTCAGGGAACAATCACATTGCTGAAATTACGTGCACACAAGGTCAGTGGAGGCATTTCCTGGTGGTCCATTATTCAACTATCGTATAGAATATGTACTAGCTATTACCCAATGAGGTAGCACTTATTAATTAACTAATAAAAACTACTCTAGTTGGGTAGACATTTTGTGCAAAACTATGGACTCTTATTGGATCAAGGGGCAGGTGAGGTTCCGTTCTGGCCCATCACTCACACAGCTACTGACACAACCACACAGACATTCAGACACCCACTCACACAGACATTCAGCCACTCTCACATATACTCACAGACCCAAACAGCTACTTACACACCTACTCACATACCAAAACAGCCACTCACACACCCACTCACCTAAAAAACAGTAACACAGCACTCACACACCCTCACTCACACATCCGCATAACCACTCACACACCCGTACAGCCACTCACTCACCCAGAAAACTACTCACACACCCACTCACTGACCCATACAGCTACTCATATACCCAATCACAGACCCTTATAGCCATTCTCAAAACTAGTCACACATCCACACAGATACTCACACACCCACTCACAGACCCATACAGCTTCTCACACACCCACTCACAGACCCATTCAGCCACTTACACACCCACTCATTGACCCATACAACCACTCACACACCTAAAAAACCACTCACACAGCCACTAACTCACCCACACAGCCACTCACACACCTACTTACCCACCCATGCAGCCACTCACACAGCCCCTCACTCACCCATACAGCCACCCACACACCCCCTCACTCGCCAATACAGCCACTCACTCACCCATACAGCTAGTCACATGCCCACTTATTCACTCATACAGCTACTCCTACTCATTCACCTATACAGCCACTCACACACACTCACACAAGACTACAGCCACTCACACAACCATTAAGATCACATATGTTAGAAATTGTATTACTTATTAGTAGCACAAAAAGAATAATAATTTAACTTATGCAGTAGCTTAGTATATATCAATACATCTGAGAAACGTTTACAACATACTTACACTCACTAGATAATGTAATCAGTGATGTAATTTGAGATGTCATTAGTGAACTCATCAGTGATGTCACGGACCATGTCATGAGTGATGCAATATGTGTGGTCATAAACAGTACATTGCGGGGTGAAGGAAGTGACCCATTTAGGGTCACCCGGGTCACTCAGGACCACCTCTCAGCCTTCCATACCAAATAAAGAGTCGGTCAGACAGTAGAGAATACAAACCAATATATATTTATTCAGATACACTTGAGCGGAGCCCCATCTGCCCAGTCTCTTCGGGGTGCTGCAGAGAGGACTGACATCAGCAAACATGGAGATACATTATGTACAATTCAGAACCAATGAAGGCACACCCAGAATGGAATTTTCCAGGCTGATGCCGCTACACAAAGAAGTACAGAAGGGTAAGTTTCGATCCTGAGACCGGGCACACACTATCTCTTAGCCAAGGTCGTTCTGTCCGTGCCCACCGCTAGACTAGTGGGAGAAGGCCTCTATCTAGTGGGAAAGGTATGCGCTAATGAGAACAGTGTATTCATAGAGAAAAAGAAACAAGGCCCAACCTTGGAGAAACGAGAGTTACCCAAAGCTGTGTTTTACAAAAATGAAAAAAATTAGTTTCGATCATGGCTCAAAATGACGGCCAAACATAGAATGGTGCCGCGAATGCTAACCTATGTGGAACAGTACATAATCAATACAGCGGAAACATTTTTATTCTAACGGACCCCCTTTTAGCATGAGCTAACCATGCTATGTTGTTATCAAGGGAAGTATAACATGTGCAAGGATAAGAAACACCACTACAAGTAATTGCTCATATAGTCAGTACTCAAAGATACCCTCATCGATCTGCATGATATTGTCAATATATTTTTGTAACATAATTGCAGCATTAGTATCATGGATTGACATTTTCTGTTTGGGAGTGAAGATATTGACACAATAGGAGCAACAAGCTGGAAGACATTGTATGCAGAGGCAACATGTAAAGAAGATACCAGCAACCACAGCCAAGAAGGTGAGAATCTTCCAACCCCAAGATGTGAGAGTGTTCCAAAACCACCCGATAGTGTCCAAGTACCTCTTTCCTGGTGTATGTCAGATGAAAGTCTATGTAATTTTTGTACAGCTGTATACACATTGGGAGCGTGATCAGGTATGTAAACACAATAGCTACTTCCAATGGCGCGACAGGCCCCTCCCCGATCTGCAAGGATGACGTCTAGCACCATCCTGTTCTGCAAAGTGACTAATCTCGTAGCCTGGAGCTCAGCAGTGATATTTGTCATTATCCCAGCAGTCGTATTGATAACCCCCTCAACAACTCTTGTTAACTGGCGAAGTTGAAGGCTATTAGCCATGGGGCCCCAAAAAGGTAGTAGGCCCTTTATGGCATCCCCAAACAGCTGTGCAGTGGTGTCTGTTTGATCTATACCCTTTGTGTCAACAACCCTTTTTACTCGAGTCTGGAAGCTGTTCCTACGTTGTAGCTGATTATTTTTATGATAATTTGACGGGGCGACATATACAGGGGGAAGAAGGAAAGAGAGATAACATGTACCTGACCATCCCCTCGGGAGCCAAACATGAGCTTGTGACCCACAAACAAAATAGACATTATGGGGCAGGATCAAAGGTGGACTATTAGTCGTATTCAGCTTGTAGGTGAAATTACATTTACTCTCCCCCAACTTTATCTTCCCTGTCCCCTGGACATAAAAACTAGGTGTCGTATTGACCACCGACACAGGTATCGGCTTATCTTCAGTAAGATTTCGACTTCGGAAGGATTGGAAGTACTCAGAGGTGTTAAACCATTGGAAATCAGCCATTTCCATTCTAAACCATGCATTGTTCTTCACTTTATGGTATGTATTCACACATGACTTCGAGGACAGAGTCCCTAGAGTCCCTTGTCCTGCCGGTCCTATGGGGGTAAATCCTCAATAGAAGCGTATATATTCATGTGCAGTGTGAGAGTCAACATGCGTCATACCCAAAGTTGAAAGGTCAAATTGGAAGTACACCAGTCGAAACAATTGAAACCAACCTTCACAACTGCCAATATATGACAATGGCATAGACAACAAATTATCGCTCTTATGAGTGACTGAAGGGAGCAACCCACAAACCCAACAGTTAGTTGTATTGGAGACATTATGAGCCTGAGCATTTGTATAAATACATTGTCTGTATATGACAACCTATGCGCTTCTTTGTGTGGAGCTAGAGTAACAAAAATGTGCTCAGGAGGAGCAGGAGTTGTACTAACCCAGGAATGTACAGGGAATTTCTCCTCTAAAAACCAGGATATTCCAAATACTGTTATTAGTGCAATCACAACAATTATTATGCAAACTATTTTACTCTTTTTTGACCAGCCCTGTGCGAAACGTGGTGGTGCAAATGGTTGTTCCTCCTCATCAATAGGTCGACCAAATGGATGCATTATGTAGCAAGAACAGGAATGCGACAAAACTGATAGTAAATGTAAGTGTTCCCAGTGTCCATCAGAGCCTCACTGGTACAGGCTCCTATTGTTCATCAACATTGGCGCTCTTGAGCATCGGCAGTGGAGCTTGCTCAGTCCTAAGCTCGCGATGAATCCCATGTCGATCAGGATAATGTACCCCTCTCCAAGGGAGCACGTTCAATCTATCCTGTCCAATGTCAGAACAGTGCACCAGTCTCACATCACCCTAAACTAACTCCGTTGGTACTATAGCGAAGTGCACCCTAACTTACACAGTCCATCCCTGACTAATCTGACTTCTCTTTTGCTGCACTATTCCTCAGCCGAGGCCGCAGATTGTACCTAGTGACTCCAGGCACAGAGGGGTCAACAAACAGCGGCTCCTTAATAGCTCGTATTTCTGGGGGGATCGCTGCATTCAGCACTTCATCATTTTCTGCATCCGTTTGGGTCCAAGTTAGCTGTGCATCACTGAAGGGGACAAACTGAGGCACCTTCTCGCACTCAGAGTCCCCTACTCCTTCCTTGACCCATTCATCATAAGGCAACTGCAGAGGCACTCTCTTGCAATGAGTGCCATGGATCCAATTCTTTTGGCCAGCGACTTTGACTGCAGTACATGTAGCTAGAAGGACCAGTTCAGGCCCCTTCCATGGGGGCTCCAAACTCTTTTTCTGCTGAAAGTTGCGCACAAGGATCCAATCACCAGGCTGGATGTTGTGTTCGGGCCCCTCTGGTATATCTGGCAGAGTGTCCTGGACCAGTTGGTGAATAGAACGCAAATTTTCAGTTAACTGGCACAGGTAGTCTATTAACAATGGGTATTCAATATCTGAGAACCGACGGGGACGCGGGACGCCCCAGACATTTGCCGGGCGTCCAAATACAACCTCGTATGGTGACAATCCTGTCCTAGAATGTGCTGTTGTTCTTGTCGACAAAAGAGCTAATGCTAAAGCATCTGGCCACTGTAAACCTGTACCTTCCTGAATCTTTGCCAATTTCAGTTTGAGAGTACCATTGTACTTCTCAACTAAACCTGCTGACTGTGTGTGATTTGCAGCATGAAACTTCTGTTTTATGTGCAAACTGTCGCAAATTAGCTGAATGACCTTGGCATTAAAATGACTTCCGTTATCACTCCAAATCAAACGGGGCAAACCGAAGTGTGGGAAGAACTCCTTCAGGAGTACCTTTGCAGTCGTAACAGCTGTATTGTCTTTAGTGGGGTAAGCCTCAACCCATTTACTGAATGCACAGACAACCACCAACACATACTTCAAGTTATTGACCCTGTCTAACTCAATATAATCTATCTGAAGGACCTCAAAAGGGAAAGTGGGTGGTGCAAAATTACCGGGTGGTGTAGGGGTACCTTTTCCAGGATTGTGCATCATACACACCATACATTATTTCACTAAATGTGCAGCTGTCTTTGGGATGTTGTCATTCTGCCAAACAGGGTCTAACAACTTGCAAATACCTTTAGCGCTGATATGGGCTGGGCCATGGGCCATCGTAACCACAGGGAGAACCTATGCATCTGGCAGCATCCATCTCTGTTTCCCTGACTTGTGAATCCAACATCCCTCATCATTCAATTGTGCTGTACTTTCTTGCCATATTGCTAATTCTTCTATTGTAGCCTCGCTTTGTATTTCCTTCATGTTCTCAAGCGTGTCCTCAAACATAGTAACTTCCGGCACCCACCTAGCGGGACCTGCTTCAAACGGGAAACAACCGTTACACCGCATGCATTACAACGCATGCTTTTACCCCGCATGCCGTTGCAACAAAAATGGCTTGCTGTAGGGTGTAGAAGGTGTTGGATTTAACTCCAACACCTTCCCTACTGTTGCACAGACTGGAGTTGGAATAGTAAATTATACTATTCCAACATCCAGCGCACCCCCGACAGCAAGTCGGGGTAAAAAATTGCGTTGCAACGGCATGCGGGGGAAAAGCATGCGTTATAACGTCATACAACCCTTCAAACATTTTCTTCATTTTAGTCCGTGCCGTTTCCTTGGCTGTCTGGTCAGCAAAAGCATTCCCCCTACCTATTCATCAGTAATTTTCCTATGGGCGCTACACTACACTATTGCCAACATCTTAGGGAGTGTCAAAGTGGACAAAAGCCTCAATATAAGGTGACCGTGCTGGATCTATGTACCATGGGAAGTAAGGAACCCACTCTCCAGACTCGCCCAAAATTGTGCGCGACTCCAAAGGCATACTGGCTGTCAGTATAAATGTTGACAACCAGTCCCTCGCTCAATTCACAAGCTTGGATGAGGGTGGCTAACTCAACTGCTTGGGCTGACTGATAAGGGACTCGTGATGTCTCTACGACTGTGCACAGTGTGGTGATAGCATAAGCAGCAGTTGTAGTGCCATCTGGTAATTTAATGCAAGAGCCATCGACATATAGTTCCCCGTGAGGATCAGATAAGGTAACATCCGTCAATTCTACCCGTCCTTTCGTCTCTTCCTCCGTCCGGAAGATACAATCATGTTTATCGATCTCATCATTCTCAGAAGGGAGGGGTAGTAACGTGGCTGGGTTCAGAGTAGCACATCTTTTGATCATGATATGCTTCGCAAACAGGGTCAATTCATAACCTGTCAGACGTGCACTGGTGAGGTGCTGTGTCTTGGTCTTATTCAAAAGTGTATCTACAGCATGGGGTACCATAACTGTGAGGTCAGTATCAAGTATCAAGTACGATTCCAGCCGATTGTCTTATGGAGACAGCCACAGCCGCGACCGCTCTTAGACAGCTTGGGAGGGCTCTTGGGACAGGATCAAGCACAGCGGAGAAATAAGCACACGGCCATTGCTTATCTCCAAATTTTTGTGTTAGAACAGAAAGCGCACAACCAGCCGTCTCATGGACATATAATCCAAATGGCTTGTTGTAGTTAGGCGTGCCAAGCACTGGAGCCGAGCAAAGCACACTTTTTAGTTGCTCAAAAGACTGCTGACAGTCAGGCATCCAAGGCAGGGGCTCATGCACATCCTTAATGGTTAGCGCAGGCAGGGGCTTGGTTAGTAAGGAATAGTTAGGTATCCACTGCCTGCAATAGGAAGTGATACCTATGAAAGCGCGCACATCTTTCTGAGTCTGTGGGATGGGCATCTTAACAATGGTACTGATGCGCTCAGGAGTCAATCTCCTACCCTCCTTCGACAGTAGGTGACCTAAATAGGTGCCTCTGGTCAACAATACTGAAATGTGGAAAGGGACACTTTATGTCCATGATGTGCCAAATGCAACAACAATTTAACTGTACTGTCCTTGCAGCCTTGTTCTGTGTCAGAAGCAATGAGGAGATCATCAGCATACTGGAGCAATGAATCCAATTGGCTCTTTAAAGCTTGACTATAGATACTCGGACTCTTAGTATAGCCCTGAGGAGCTCGGCAGAATCTAAAACTTCTGCCAGCCAGTGTAAAACCGAACAAATACCTGCTATCTGGATGGATAGGGACACTGAAGAATGCGTTTTTTAAATCGATGTCAGAAAAGAATTTAGCAGAAGAAGGAATCATTGTTAAAAGAGTAGTAATGTCAGGGACCACAGGAAACTGGGGAACCACTATTTTGTTAACTTCGCGCAAATCAATCACAAAATGATAAACATCTGCATGATCATCAGAGGAACCCGAAGGTGTCCTTTTTAAAATGGGAAGAATAGGGCTATTACAAATTTTAGCAGTCGTCTCCTTGACCACACTTTTCTCAATCAAATCCTGTACAATTTGCAATAAAGCTTGTTCACCTGCCTGCGGTATTTTATGTTGAGGGATACGAGGCAAAATTGCATTGTCTTTTACTTGGATCGAAACCGACGGCATCTGTAACTGTCCCACATCTGTGTCACCTGTTGCCCACAGAGTGGGTGGCACATCTTTAAACTCAGCAGGAAGAGGCGCATCTTTGGACAGGCACTGCTTAGCACATACCACATCCGGACCCATTGCCATGTAAACACCCGCCGGGGAGCAGTAGATCGTAGCATGCAATTTCTTCAACAAATCCAAACCCATCAAATTTTCTCCACAATTAGATGTCAACAGAAATGGCGAATCCACAGTGAAAGGACCAATAGTCAATGCAAGAGGTTTTGAAATTGGGTTTACAACCGGTACACCAGAAAAACCTACTGAAACATTATTATGGCCAGACAGAGCCGCGCCAGGGACCAAAGAGCAAGAAATAGAACTGTTCGTTGCACCTGTATCCACCAAAAATTCCTTAGCCGAGCCATGCAAGTCCGCAGTAACATAAGGACCGTGTTGATCTACAGGTATCGGAACTGGTCCCTCACTCCGTCCCTGGCTGTCCTAGCTGTAAGACATTCCTGTCACTTCATCTGTGTCATAATCATCATGATAATACTGTCCGCCCGAGGGTCATCAATGTAATTATTATCAGAACGACCCTGTGAGGCTGCAGCATTCTGAACCCTGTCCGCTCCTCCAGCTCCACGACCCCATCCACGAGAACCTCGTCCTCTGGGGGCCGCTACCTTCTACAACAACACAGGACACTTGCTACGCCAGTGTCCCTCCTCCTTACAATACGCACACTGGTTCGGCCCTAAAGGCGTAGTATTAGGCTGCCTGCTAATGCACACCCTCGACCCCATCTTCGCAGCAGGTAACAGCGTTCACTTCAGCCACACAATACAACCCCCATGGACCGACCACCACTGCGTACATTTCACCGTCGACAAACCCAGGGCACCCAAACCAGCCCCACGCCCCCCACGAAGGAACTGGAGCAAGGTCACCGACGGCCAACTCAACTCCGCCCTCACCCGAAACAACCACACCTCAACATCCGACGCCAACACCGCAGCCAGAGAACTCCACACCTGGATCTCCAAATGCGCAGACGAGCTCACCCCGCTACGCAACCTCGACCAACAGTGCCCCAGGAAAGCCGCCTGGTTCACCACCGACCTCCAAGAAGCCAGACGCACCTGCAGACGCCTAGAGAAGAACTGGAGAAATACCAAGACACCCGAAAACCACGCCACCTACAAGAATGCCATGACGAACTACCACAACCAAATCAGAACCACCAAGAGGCCCTTCATCCACACCAAAATCCTCGCCAACTCCAAGGAACTCTTCACTGTCATCCAGGAATTCACCAACCCTCGCAGCGAAGCCACAGACATCACCCCGTCCCAAGACCTCTGCGACAAACTTGGGACATACTTCCACCTCAAGATCAAAAACCTCTATGACAACTTCATCAACCTTCCTCCTGATGCCACAGCTGGCCCGCCCCCCAGACGCACCGGCCAGCCCACCATCTCCACCTGGACGCTGATCACAGTCGAAGACACCACCTCAACCATGAAAGGCATCCACTCAGGGGCCCCCACCGACCCCTGCCCCCCACACATCTACCACAGAGCCGCCATCGCACCCAAACTACAACGCACCATCAACACCACCCTCAAAACAGGCACCTTCCCAGATGACTGGAAACGCTCAGAAGTCAGGCCCCTGCTCAAGAAGCCGACAGCGGACCCCGCCGACCTCAAGAACTACCGGCCCATCTCGCTCCTCCCCTTCGCGGCCAAAGTGGCAGAGAAAACAGTCAACAAGGAACTGACACGATTCATCGAAGACAATGCCATCCTCGACCCGTCCCAATCTGGATTCCGAAGCCACCACAGCACCGAGACCGCCCTACTCGCCGCCACAGATGACATCTGCACCCTCCTGGACCAAGGCCACTCCGCAGCCCTCATCCTACTCGACCTATCAGCAGCCTTCGACACCGTCTCCCACCGCACACTCATCGCCAGACTACACGACGCTGGCATACAAGGAACAGCCCTAGACTGGATCCAATCATTCCTCAACGGAAGAAGCCAAAGAATTAGACTGCCACCCTTCCTCTCCGATCCCACAGAAATCACCTGCGGAGTCCCACAAGGATCATCACTGAGCCCGACCCTCTTCAACATCTACATGGCCCCCCTCGCCGCCATCGTCCGACAACACGGCCTCAACATCGTCTCCTACGCCGACGACACCCAGTTCATCCTCTCCCTCACCAAAGACCCCGCCACCGCCAGACTCAACTTCCAGAATGGTATGCAGGAGGTCGCCGTCTGGATGACCAACAGCTACCTCAAGCTCAACGCCGAGAAGACAGAAGTCCTCGTACTCGGAACCACCCCTTCAGCAGGGGACAACACCTGGTGGCCGACAGCCCTCGGAAGCCCACCGACCACCTCTGACCACACCAAAAACCTCAGCATCGTACTCGACTCATCCCTCACCATGAACCGACAGATCAACGCCGTCACCTCCAGCTGCTTCAACACCCTCCGCAAGACCTTCAAATGGACCCCCCGGAATCAAGGAAAACAGTCACCCACGCACTCATCACCAGCAGACTGGACTATGGAAACGCTCTATACGCCGGCATGAACAAGTCCCTACTCCAGAAACTCCAGACGATACAGAATTCCGCCTCCCGACTCGTCCTCGGCATCCCCCGGCACAAACACATCAGCCAACACCTTCAATCGCTCCACTGGCTCCCCGTGGAGAAGAGAGTCACCTTCAAGATCCTCCCCCACACCTACAAATGCCTGCACAACACCGGACCCAAATACCTCAACGAGAGAATCAACTTCCATGTACCTAAAAGGAACCTACGATCCTCCAACCTCGCACTTGCCGAAACCCCACGCATCCGCAGAGCCAGAACAGGTGGAAGATCCTTCTCTCACATTGCGGCCAAGACCTGGAACGAGCTCCCGGCATACATCAGACTTGCCCCCTCCCTGAACACCTTCAGGAAGGCCCTCAAGACCTGGCTCTTCGGCATCAACCCCCACCCCCCTCAGCACCTTTAGACCCTCACGGTTGAGTAGCGCGCTTAATAAACCCCTGATTGATTGATTGAGTGCGTGGAAGCTGTCGGGCCAAACCACCACGTCCTCTACCATTTCCTCTAGAAGCCTGCTGCAACAACACCTTTGTCTTCAAATCCTTGTGCTTCTTCTCCGTCCTCTCCTTATCCTCATTTTCTCTATGTTCATAATACTGCGCCATATTCAAAATAACAGAAGGGGAAGAGGTGGACCAAGAGCTATCGGAAGCCTGCAATCGAGTCGCTATTTCAGGAAGCAAATTAGAAACAAATCTAGTGACAAACAACCGAACACCTCCCTCAATAGACAAATCCTGACCACTATAATCCAGAAACACATCTTCAAACTGAGTGAAAAAATCAGACACACTGTCATCTTTCTTCTGACGACAAGCCGATAACTTGTCCCAATCAACTTTTCTCTGTGGAATAAGAGAATGCATATACCTGATAATGCGACGTGGCAAAGCAAGTATCTCTGCTTTAGTCTTCTCACCGGGCTTCCTCTCCTGATCCCATACTTTAATTTGATCCCAGGTACCACCCAATTCCGCAACATGATCCTGTGTGTGCACTTGTCTCCAAATATCAACCGGAACCAGTAAACCAAAGAACATTTCAAGGTCCACAAGCGTCATTACTGTGGAAGAGGCAGCTTCAGTCAATTCTTTATAATAGGCAGTAGGATTTTTCCTAGGATCAGGTAACTGAGCCTTAAGAAACAAAACTTCACTCCTTTTCCATGGAGTGTAAACCCTCTGTTCTTGGAAACGGGCCGCTACACCTGGTCTAGTAACAACATCGTACTGATCCCTCAGCTCTGGTATTTCAGGGTGGTATATAGGATGAACCTTCGGCATCGGAAACTGAGATACTGGGGTGGGACTCTTCTCAAGTAGCCTACCCCGATAAGCAACCAACGTCGCAACATTGCCAAATACTTGGCCAGGCTCCATATTAGTGACATATACATGATCTTTAATATCATACAAAATCCGTGGTGCTGCATCTTTGAAACACTGCTCCCAAAGACCAATCAGAGCAGCAGACGTATGCTTAAGGGCATGCTGTTGTACAAAGTGCTCATAATCTTTCATCACACTCCACACATCTTCCACACTATAAATGGGATTCCGAGCACGCTGGGCAGCCTGATTAGCTACTACCATTTTCTCCTCATCGCCCACATCAGATCGGACTAATGTCCGCTCCATACGTTCCTTAAATTTCGTCCAGTCTCTATCCTCAAATCCACGTGCTGGTGTCCCGCTACTCAATAATGTCGGGGGATAAAAAAACACAGTGGGAGTAGCAACAGAAGTAACAGGCATTAAAGTCGCTGCTGGCTGCTGGCTGCGTCGCAGGTGTAAGATCCGGCAAAAGGGACGCTGAAGCAATAGGTGTGGCAGGGGTACTAACAGTCATAGTTGCCGCTGACGGCGAAGACAAAGAAAAGACAGGAGGTGTCGTGGCCAAAGCAGTCTGATCAACAGTAGCAAGAGCAGAAACAACAGAGACAGAAGGAGCTGGTGGCTGGGACTGTGAGGGAATAGCGGGATATATCCTCTGCGGGGCATATGGAGGTGGGGAATAGCGGGATATATATCCTCTGCGGGGCATATGGAGGTGGGGGTCGAGTATCTAATAACTCCTCCACAAAAGTATCTTTGTCTTCTTGGGCCACATAAGATTTATCAATATTCAATCGAAACCTTCTATCTTCACGTTCTATCCCTATCTTCTGTTTCTCTCTATCATGTGCTACAGCTTTCTGAGTCAATGTTTGCATTCTCCCCTTCCGGGCCTCCTTCTCTGCTTTCATTCATCTCTGTTTAGCTTCCTTTTGCCACGTTCGAAGAGAATCAAACATGGACTGCCTACTTCTTTTCGCAAACAACTTTTCCTGTAAAAACCCAATTTTTTGTTCATCAAAAGCGCCCGTCAACGGCCACTGCAACTCGGCTTTGTCCCTCGTATATTTGTGCCATAGCGTACTAAACATAATAGGGCCAAGGCCATGCTTCACATACATATCAAAATTCGGAGTGCCTTCTGGAGGCGCTGGCTGAGCTTCTTCCAATCGAGCATCTGCAGAACAACGACAGCAAGGAACCAAGAATCGACTAATCCCATGCTTCTTCAAAAGAGACCCAAATTCGTTATGTTGCTTGGCAAAGTATTTGCAAATACTTTTCACCCAAAATCGGTCCTCGGACCATACCAAATACAAACCAAAATGGTACCATAACCACAAAGAACCAAAACAAACTCACCTGATGCATGCAGGTCAAACAAATTTATTCTCCACTGCCGACTCTTCGGACCAAACGGTCAGATCCAAGGGTTTCGCTGTTCAGGACCCCAGTCGGGATGGCCACTGGGCGAGGCACCATCCAGCGGGACAGAAGGGGCAGCTGCGAGCAAACAATGCTCCTCATACAGGGATCCATGATCCGTCTGTCCGACCCAACGATGGCCCCGACCTCCCCACCCATCCGCGGGAGGGGATGGGTCACTCGAAGGAGTCCTGTTCGGGCGCCAACTGAAGTGTCGGTCAGAAAGTAGAGAATACAAACCAATATATATTTATTCAGATACACTCGAGCGGAGCCCCGTCTGCCCAGTCTCTTAGGGGTGCTGCAGAGAGGACTGACATCAGCAAACAAGGAGATACATTATGTACATTTCAGAACCAATGAAGGCACACCCAGAATGGAATTTTCCAGGCTGATGCCGCTACACAAAGAAGTACAGAAGGGTAAGTTTTGATTCTGAGATTGGGCACACACTATCTCTTAACCAAGGTCGTTCTGTCCGTGCCCACCGCTAGACTAGTGGGAGAAGGTCTCTATCTAGTGGGAAAGGTATGCGCTAATGATAACAGTGTATTCATAGAGAAAAAGAAACAAGGCCCAACCTTGGAGAAACGAGAGTTACCAAAAGCTGTGTTTTACAAAAAGGAAAAAAATTAGTTTCGATCATGGCTCAAAATGGTGGCCAAACATAAAATGGTGCCGCAAATGCTAACTTATGTGGAACAGTACATAATTAATACAGTGGAAACATTTTTATTCTAACAGGGGGCATGAGTTATAGTTTGCTAAGGTAACTACAAATGCTGAATTTCACTGGTTTTGTACAAGTGAAATCTGAGCCTAACTATAAAATCCCTGTAACCTTTGTTTTTTTTTGTGAATATATAGATAGATCAATAGATAGATATAGATGCACACACACACACACACATAGATAGATAGATAGATAGATAGATAGATATTCTATACATATGTGTATAGGTGTTGTGTCCACATTAATGATCACCTCCACACAAGTAATGTCATTGCCAGTGGCGTGCATGCACCCCTTCAGCTATGACCTGGTTCAAATACCATCATCTCATCTTCCATATGAAAACATTTCAAACGATATTCAAAGTTGTGAACAAAAATAGGGGATGATTGGTTACTATTCATCATATACGAAAGAGTAATTAATTTAATCATGATTACATTTGATCTAATATTCTCCTGAAATAAGAAATTAAATTGCAATGATTACGATATTGTCTTATTCATTTTAATCAACAGCCAAGAAATAAGTCCATCAGCTAGCTGAACCGTGTAGTGTAAACTGCATTGAGATTAAAAATCTTGCTGTGTCATGAATATCTGCCAATATATGTTGTAGAGTGACTAATCTTCCTCTGTCTCAATCCTACATGCTCCCCATGATATAATCTTAAA
Organism: Calotriton arnoldi; assembly: GCA_963921515.1. Taxonomy (NCBI): domain Eukaryota; kingdom Metazoa; phylum Chordata; class Amphibia; order Caudata; family Salamandridae; genus Calotriton; species Calotriton arnoldi. Next base: position 755,187 of record CAWUFW010004877.1, read on the forward strand.
GAAGTAGAGTGCCAGGCGGAAACTAGATATCAAGTATGGATATTATTACTTGGCTCCCCTATGTTGGCACTAGTCAAAACTACAAGTTATACACACATCTAGCCACTATTAACTTAAGGGGGAGTCTCTTGTACCCATGTCTTTGCTCTCTCTCTCATGTCATCAAGTTCTATTTTAATTACTCTCTAGTTTTAAATGATCACGCAAACAAAGCGGCACATTTTCAATGCTCAACCATAGCAAAGGTTCTGGACACACATTTTCATCTAATCCTGTAAAACAGAGCAATACTCTGCATCCCCGATTCCCAGGTAACTGTTCGTCTATGGCTTGATTGGCAAATGGCGTGCTAAATTCCAAAATGCTCAATAACTTCTTCTGCAGCACTTACCAGAATTTCATTTTTTATGGTAATTACCACACCTCCTCACACAATGTTTCCAATAATAAATTGACAGGTTGTATCTGCTGGAATTTACCGAGGTAAAGTGCAGAGCAGATACTGATACAATCAGAATTCCATGAGGTAAGTACGTTAGCCTCCATTTTCTTTTTTTTCTTTTTTTTTATTTATTGAAAATCCACAGTATCAAATTGTTAAATACAGACAATTCATAAATCAAAATACAGTAATGAATAAGTATCAATTCATTCCATTCCCCAGGAGAATAATTTCAGCAGGTCAAATGATCAAGCATAGCCCCCCATATATACATACCCAACTTTCGCTTTCTTGGCCCTTTAACAGAGTACAAACTAAACTCCAGGTTAAATGTATTATAAAACCTAGCGCGCCACATTTCAAAAGAAGGTGCCTCAGGATGGAGCCATGTGGATGCTATACACAACCGTGCAACCGCCATAGCAATAAAAATGAGATGCCTAAATTCATATGTCGGCATCCCTTGCAGTAGATCTTCCCCAGTCCCAAGTAACATTATAGAGGCCGAAACTTTTATAGCTACTCCAGTAACCTCTGATAAAAACCTCTCGATATGTTGTATAAACACAGCCAGATTAATACATGAATAAAAAAACATGAGAAATATCGGCGTCATCTGCGCCACATCGGAAACATTTCCCGTCATACGCACCCACCATTTCTTCATCTTTGCAGGAGTATGGCACAAATTAAATAATGTTTTATAATGCTGTGTTTTTAAATTCGCAGCCATTAGAATTTTTTCTGCTATATCGATCGAGTGCTCTAAGGAAACAGATTGCTCTCCTAGGAATTCCCCCATTTAAGGTTATGTTTCTCTAAGTCATCCACTTTAGAATCTTGTAATATTTTATAAAGAACCCCAATTTTTTCCTGACCTCTGATAGCTTCAACTATCTTGTGTTGTTTTAGCGTCGTAACATGTTTACTTAAAAAATCACGTATCTGAAGGTACTTAAAAAATTGACTTTTGGGAAGCTGATACTTATCTGCCAATTTTGAAAAGGAGGAGTAAACCCCACCAGCCTCCATAAAATGCCCCAGCTGCGTAATACCAGAGAGTCTCCACTTCCCTGCCACATGATCATGAAATATCGATTGGAGAATCCCAACTGCGGACATAGGCATATAAAATGAGAGCGCCTCAATCATCAGATTCTTTCGCACGGTCTTCCAAACCTTATACACTGCACCCAAGATTTTAAAGCGAGTTCTTTTATAGTAGGTGCCGTCAATTATTTTAAACAAGCAATTTTTGGCCTCAGTCCCTAGCACCATCTGGTAGATTGATGGGGCCTCAGCGAGCTAATTCACTTCTTCTCCCGTCAATATTAGTCGTATATTTTCTAGAAGACAAGCATAATAATATAATGCGAAATCAGGGACTGACCACCCCCCTCTAAACCGCGGAAGAGTCAAAAATCGTGCCGCTCTACGTGGCTTCCCCGGGGCCCACAGGAATCTAGAACAAAGTGATTGAAGCTGATGTAATTGCAACTGAGATATTTCCAAAGGTACCGATCTAAAAAAGTATAACACTTTCGGCAAAATGTTCATTTTAAGAACATTAGCTCTGCCTCCCAAAGACAAATGAAGACATTCCCATCTCTCAAGGGCTTGTTTAATATTTCCGGTGATGGCCCCCCAGTTGGCATCGACCAGCTCTTTCAGACAAACCTGTATCTTGATGCCCAGATATATAACCTTGCTAACAGCTCTTGGGTCATTATCCATAATTTGATTAGTACAGAGAATCTGGGTTTTAGACGTGTTAAGCTTATAGCCGGACAGACGGCCGAATTCGTGTGCCAGATGTTCAATTTCGGGTAGCGCCATCACTGGATCAGATGCGAAGACACAGAACTGATCCTGCCCCACCATAAACGGTCTTATCCTGGCGCTCTTCTCGAGCATATCCAGGAAAGGATTGATATACAGCGCAAACAAAAGCGGGGAGCAGGGGCACCCCTGGCGTGTACATCTAGAAATCTGAACTGGTTTAGATGTCAATCCCATAGAACAGATCCTAGCCACAGGAGAGCGATATAAAACCTGCAAAGCCTGGATATACCCCTGGGGAAACCCCATCAACTTTAGGATCCCCCAAAGAAAGTCCCACGAAACGCGGTCGAACGCCTTCTCGGCATTGAGCAGCACTATTCCTACATCTCTAGACTCCACCTGGGCAATGTCAAGTAAGATAATAACTCTAGCGATATGATTCACGGTCCCCCTTCCGGGCATAAACCTGTGCTGTCTTAGGGAAACCAAAGGGGATATAACCTTGGCCAATCGATTCGCAAGGATTTTCGCATAAATCTTCCCGTCACAATTTGTGAGTGAAATTGGGCGATAAGACCCCGGAAGATCAGATGGCTTGTCCTTCTTCTTAAAAACGACAATATTGGCATCGTCCCACGACTGTGGTGTCGCACCAGTTTGAGTGGCCTGGAAAACAGCCAGAAAATCCATTTTAAGATCTTGAAAAAAAATCCGGTAGACTTCAGATGGCAGTTTATCTGGACCCGCAGCCTTACCCCTCATCATGCTATTAATAGCCTGTTCCAGCTCATCCACCGTAATAGGACTATCCAATATTCCAGCTTCCTCCTGAGCTAACCGCTGAGATTGTACATTTAAAAACCCCAGATCCCTAGCATCCTGTTCTGTATCCTGCTCTGTATAAAGCTCTTGATAGAAGTTGTGAAAAATCTCTAGAATCTCCTGGGAATCATGTACCAAGCTACCAGAAGCGTTCTTCATGCCTTCTATTCTTTGAGCAGCTTCTTTGGAATGCAATCTTTGAGCTAAACACCGCCCTGTCGCCTCCCCGTATTCATAGCATTCTTTTTTAAAGAGCTGATACTTTGTGGCAATTTCTTTACTCCATGCCAGATTAATGTTGGCCTTACATCTGGCCACATTAGTTTGCAACTCAATGATGTTGCTTCCGTGCAAAATCCCACGTGCTAGGTTTTCTACAGCAGATTTAAGTTTATTATACAGCTCCTGGACTATGCGTTTAGCCTGTTTCTGTTTATATAGTCCAAAACTCAACACTTCCCCTCTAAAGCAGGCTTTAAAAGTATCCCAAACGATCCCATATGTTGTAGAATGACGATTGTTTTGAAAAAAAATCCTTGATCCAATTCCTCATATAGTCAATAAAAACGTTATCCAGGAGAAGCTTTCTATCAAAAGTAAATCCCCTTGGAACTGAATTAATACCCAGAGCAGGAATATCCAACACCACTGGAGCATGATCAGAGGTAATTCTGGGGAAGACTTGTATCTGGGCTTCTGTAAGTAGTAGAGGTGAGATAAAAAAATAATCAAGCCGCACTAGTTTGCCGTGCGGATGAGAATAAAACGTATGTCCAGAGTTGGGCGCTTTAAGCGTACCCCATACATCTATCAGGCCATGATTCGACAATAAATTATATAAAGCCTTAAAAACCCTAGGTTTCCTACCACTATAGCTCTGAATGCCTGCTTGTAGTTCGCCCCCCACCAAGTTGATATTAAAATCCCCACATAGCACAAGTGGGGTGGGCCATGATGCAAGCTCAAGATTTAGATATTCAAGAACAAGGGCTTCATCCAGGTTAGAACCATACACTGTACATAGCGTAAACCTAGAGCCCCCCAAGATGCATTCCAAAATTGCCCACCGCCCATGACTATCCACTAAAGTGCGTCCAGCAGATTGTATGGTCGGTTTGGCCAACACCGCCACCCCACGATTCATTGTAGTTTGATGTGAGGCAGCTAAGACTACATACCCCAACTCGGATAGGATCTTACGCTTTCCCCAAGATATATGTGTCTCCTGTAAGCAGACAAGATCTGGATAAATCAGCCGAAGCTCTGCAGCGACTCTTTGTCTTTTATTATAATTATTAAGCCCACAGACATTTAACGAACATATTCGGAGCCCTAACTTAACCATAAGGTAGATATGGATGCCATCCCTTACTTAATTCTCTTAAATAGCTTCTGATGTCTCTAGATTTCACAGGCTTAACGATACTGTGGATTGCTTTTCTTTTTACCCCCACTCACCCCCCGCCCTACCACTGACCCCATGTCCACCCAAATCCCCAAACCACGCCCCCTCAGCCCCCCTCCCCAACCCTTCAAAAGGGCAGTAGGAACCATGGTCCCAGTGATGACAAGCTCCCACCACCCGGGTGACCCCGCCCGTGCTAACAAACAACCCTGTGTGCTAATAAACCCTCCAATATACAGCAAGAAGAGGACACTTCTACATAGCACACACTTATTGCTAATTGCTAATGCCATAAATGCCTTTTTATGAATAGACACACAATCCAAAAGGTGCTATGAAACAAGAGAAAAAAACAGAAAGAGGGTAAGAATATACCAGCTAAGGCAACCTGCCCCATACATATATAAATGTCCTGAATAAGTCAGCCCAAACAATCGTGCAGAATACATCTCACTGGTAGATCCAAAACAAAACATTAGATATTACAAAGATTGTAAAAACTCTTTGGCTTGAACCTCAGATGTAAAAAATCTGGTGTGATCTCTATGTAGAACTTTTAATTTTGCTGGGTTAAGTAAAAAAGCTTGAGCCCCTTTTGCCTGAAATGGTGAGATAAGCTGACGGAGCTGCCAGCGCTTTTCTACAGTGTGGTGACAATAATCAGGCCGAACAAAAAACTCCAGCCCTTTCCCAGCCCTCTTTCTATCAGGGCGGGCGAGCTCATACACGGCTTCCCGTGCAAGAAAATTATTGAGAGATATTAAAATCGCTCTGGGTCTAGCTGTTGCTGGACCGGGTCCAGGACGAATGGAGAAGGGGAATCGATGCGCCCTCTGCACCTCTCTCTGCCAGTCCCACTGTGTGAGTTCAGGGAAGGCCTCAGTGAACAGATCGATAATAAACTTGTGAGGACCTTGCCCCTCCATGCCCTCAGAAATCTGCAGAACTCTAAGATTGATCCTGCGGGAACGATTTTCTAAGTCGGTCAGCTTCCACTGAGTGTCGTCTTTTAGAGAGCGCAGGGTCTCAGTCATGGCCTTTTGTGCTACAAGTTCATCTTCTAGAGAAGAGATCCGTACCTCGGCTTCGTTGAATCTAGTTGTAAAATCCGTGCAGGTCTTAGCTATACGACGCACCGAGTTCTGAAGCTTGCGGCAAGAGCTCTGCACTCTCTGGCTCTCTGACCGTGTCTCCTCCCTGTGGGTCATTAAAGTTTGATAGATCAGGGCAAGTGAGATCTCTTCAGATGAACCTGGTGCATCTCCTCTAGCCACCTCAGTACCCATGCCACTCTCAGTTGTAAAAGAGTAATCCCACTGCAAAGCATTGCCACCATTGCCGCTATCAACCAGTTTGGGTCCCTCTCTAAGATTATGTTTCTTTCGAACTGTACGAGGGCTATCTTCAGATGTATCCCCTCCTGTATCCTCTGGATGTACACTGCTGAGGTCGCTGCCACCGGCCCCATGCAATCCGGCTTCAGTTCTTAAACTTAACTCTGAATCATTGCTGGGGGAATCAGAATGGTCCGACAGAGAATAAAAATAGTCACCAGAGTCTGTTTCCTTCCAGGGAGATTTTATACTTTGTAAATCCCTTTTTATACCCGGCTCCGCTTTTTCTATATTTTCAGAATTTTGAGGGACGAGTATATGAGCTGTATTGGTAGTTAAGGCTCCTTCAGGGATGGAGATACTAGACACACTAGTATGGTGGCTGAGCCCCCCTGCGGCGCCTTCAACCATTAGATTTACACTGGATGGTGCTGATGGTACCAGATCAGCATGACCCACATTGCTATGAGTAGTGATAGAGTCTTCTTCCCCTGTGCTTTGATCAGTTACGGCATCAGGAGCCTTCATGTCCCCTATCCCAGCAGGCTCAGCTTGAGGGGCATGCACAGCTTTCTTCCTTTCCTTTCCCCCCGAGAACAAAAGAGGAATAGTTCGCTTACCGGTGGAGTCTTTGGCAGTTTTCTCACCAGTTTTCTCACCAGACAAAACTGTATCCGCCTTGCTTGTTTTACTGCCTAGGCTCAAATTTGCCGAGTTTCTACTGTTCACCGCTCCAGCTGAATCGGTCAAGGGGCGAGCTCTCCTTCTCGCAGTCTTTCGAGGCATTACCGAGGTAGTAGAGCCTTCCCCTAGCCGGCCGCCGTAGAGCGTCGCTGCCGTGAGAGCGCCCCACCGTCGATAGCGCAGAGTGCTCCAGTAACCTCTCTGGAGTCGCCACAGTCCCGCTGACACTACAGCTGCCGCTATACTCAGCATACCGCAGGGACCACCAACAAGCAAGTCTTCGTGGCTTTCGGGTCCTTTTACAGGTTCACTTTCAATCTTCTTTTCAGCGCTCTAACACCGCCCGCTTCGCTCTCCTCGCCCGCTCTCCTCGCCCGCACCACAGTGCCGTCCGAACCCGATCAGCCACAGCGGGTGCACGCAGCTGCAAGCGCGAAGGCAGCAGGGGCTGCAACTGCGGAAAGCCTCAGAACAACCAGCCGACCAGCCAGTCCTCCAAACGTGTAAGTCCGTAAGTTTAATTATTGCACCTTGGGTTTAACTTGCTCAGCATTTTCACAGCTTTCGCCAAACCATAACGTTAATTGAAGCCCCAGGAAGTATGGATGCTGGGAGCCCGGGAGCGACCAGCTCACACGTCTGAACTTGCAGACGCCATCTTGCCCTCGCTCAAGCCTCCATTTTCTAAGTGAAAACTCGAAATAGGAGTTTTCTCCACACAGAGAATACCTCACTATGTGGTGTCTGTATTTATCGGGTGTGGTAAAAATCTTATTCTTATCCACCCTTCTTGTGATCATGTTATCCATACGTCGAACTGCCTGTCTCCTGGGTAAAGATTTGTTTGTTGTGTTTGGCCATCCAATAGTAGCTAATTTCTATAGGGTTTTATCTTGGGGCACTACATTTCATACCAGACAGCTACTAACCGGGTATTTGGACAAAAATAAATATAGAAGACCTCAGACGTTTTTGGAAGCTGTTTATGTGACCAAAATAAATGTTATTTTTATGTAGCTGTATAAAGCAAACACTTGTCTCTCTTCATGCACCAGCCTGTTCAAGAGTACAAGAAACAACAAAAGAATGGATGACAGTAGTTTTAGAGCGACCAGGTTTTTACTTATCTATAGAAAGAAAGATTGTTCATAATCCTAGAAGGTGAGGGCAAAAACACCCAGAGCTGGGCTACAACATTCGGCATCACAATTGAGCACAGAGAATGGGCTTAAAACATTAATTTCTCATGTGTACCTATAGCTGGTCCAGCCAACAGCCTTTTGCATGTATGTTCTTTCAAGCCGGACTGTCCCTTTAATGGCAAATGCAAAAGGATAAATTCCAGGACTGCAAACTGCTTTTGGTGGCAACCAGGTTAATAATTTTAGGTTTTCTAGATGATGCAGAGCTCTTGCAAACAATTTTACCTTTCTTCTTCTCCCACTAATGAGGAGACAGGAAAATGGTCAAAACCAGCAAGCGACTATGACCAAAAATTCAATGTAACAGCTAAGGCTTTAATGCCTACATGGGTGGCCATAAAATGGAGGATATTTATTGAGCAACATTCCTGCCATTAAATTAAATTTAAACTGAATGCTGTATAAGACAGTCTCACCTAAAAACCTTCCAGGGATGCAAAACTTCTTCTTGTAAATGACAGACAGCCTTCACAATCATCTCAAATTTCCAATATCGAGTCACAAAGCAGGTTAAAATAGTGTCACAATTGTTGCGTAAGCTATGACTTTCTTTGGCGTAGCTCTACCAGGTGTGCTTTCCCACCCATGGGTGACACAGGTGAACTTGGTTCAATGCACCAGAGATGATTGTGAAAGACAGGTTATTGTAGCCCCGCAAAACACTATTATATGTGTGTTTGAAATAGAGATATTGCTTGTGGGTTACTAAAAATCCCTCAGATAGGGATCATCAGTACCGGTGTAACAGTAACAACCTTTATTTCATCATTCACAGTATCATACACAGTGTACTAAGAAGAATGAACACTTTTAAGTAAAAGTGTTTATTACTACAGGAATAATATATTGCTCAGTACATCTAAAACAACTACACAGAATATAATAAAAACAGCAAAAAGACACGCTATAAATAATGAGAAAAAAATTAACGTTTCTAACATAGTTAAAATGTCATCTAGAACCTAACACATTAATACCTACTTCTATGCTCTACGCTAAGAAATCATGGAAGGCAGAGCAACTTGCACTCTACAGTTTTTTAGGGAGAAGAGACACACTCCATACCTTGTTGACAGCAAATGTTGTCTTTATCAGCGGAGGGGCGAAGCCAGTGTTCCCTGCGAAGGGCCAACACACTGCCATCTTCCCCCGGGGACTCAGCTTTATCGGCTTCAGGCAAGATGTATCATCTGCAGAGTGAGAAGGGTGCTGGCAGTAGGTGAGACCGTCTGGCTGAATCTCTGGTAATAATCTGGGCATAGTACCTCGCCTGACAAGTGGTCAAGTGGTAGTTCATTGATACTAAATCTTATTAGAAATTGGAATTGCTGACATAAGTTTAGGAGTGTCTGACATAGATTATGTGCATCAAGGTGAGTGTTCCTGACATTTCCTTATGAACATATAAGGTAACAGGACGTCAATTCAGACTATACTATTTTGGCTAGTATGTCTGTATTTGTTCTTATTTAACCTTGACATGATGAAAAGTAGACCTTTGACCCAGACAAATGTCGCATCGGTTGACGCAGCTATGTCATTAGTCAAATGACTTGACACTTTCACAATTCTTAGAAAGATAAAGTCAGACATCTGCGTCAAATGGAAGACATTACAATAATTCTGCATAAATCGGGAAGGATGGTGACTTCCATCGTCTAAGATTGAGAAGATGGCAACTTCCATTATAAAAGATGGAGTCTGGCACTACTTAAAATAGAGTTAGACCTTAGGGGCTTACGTCACTAGGAAAATACTGAAAAAAAAGTCCACAGTCGCCATCTTAGAACTGACTCAGTCATGCCGTGAGGTGGAAAATCAAGCATATCCATCTCAACCAAACAACATTAGTTACTGGTTGAAAGTGATATGCCTATATGGTATTTAATTGCATAGTGTGTTTAAGATTTTGCAATAAAAAGCTTTGAAAACTATTCTGATCAAAATGGACACCACACAGCATTCATGAGAAAGGATGCTATGAGCACAAGTGCCGTAATATCTAACATAATCTTTACAAACATGTAAAGTCAGCAGACCGGTAAGATGTATGCACTTTCATAAAAGTTTTGTCATACAGCATACTGTGTTTGGTTCCTCTTTGAGCATTGCAAGAGCCATTGCCTTCAAAAGCAGCTCAGAGGGCCGTTAGACAGCGGCTTCAAAGCCACCACCATGATGTACCAAATATCTACCATAAAATTATTGTGCTGCAAAAATATTGGTGTCAAAATATAATCATAACAAATATGGACTTTACATACATATAACATGAAGTACCAAAATATATTTCAATATTACATTAGTAAATATATATTTGTAAAGAAGATCATTTAAATTGAATATAAAAGTTACATTCAAATGATATATATTAAACATGTTTAAATAATTATCGAATTATTATTTGCATAACTATATATAACTTTTTTAACAATTGATAATATAAATATGTTTAAACCTAATATATGTTACATTGATTTTTGTACAAATAGAAATAAAACAAATATAACAATATTTATTGATTTAAAAACGCAATATGAACATATATAATTATTAATCATTTTAAAATAAACGTAAAAACATATTCCTAAATCATCAAATCATTATTGCAAAAATCAGAAGAAATATAGCAACAGTATTATTATACAGTTTTAAAAAGTAACAAATAACAAAAGAACAGAAGGATATTAAAAAACAAATATAAAAATAAGCATTTACATTTATCACACTGACAATGTGTAAGTAGTATTTTCTAATTTAACACCAATCCAAAATCTATAATACAATGGTATGAAATAAACATATAAATAAAATGAACTACCATAACTATATAATTTGGGGTGGGCAGAATTGCTATTATTAACTCCAATCCAACAAATAACGGGGGGTAAAATATATGGGGGTATGAGAGAGGTCGCAATTACTATTCTCACTCCAGTCCAGCTAGCAATGGGGAAGTGCATGTATTTAGTGGGGCTAGATTTACTATTCTAACTCAATTTCAACTAACTTAGAGGAAAGTGCACATATTTGGGGATCAGATTTACTATTCTAATTTCAGTCCAACAAATATTGTGGAAAGTTCAATATATATTAATAAAAATTGTTATAATAATTTTAAAAAATGACACACCAAAAACCAAGTTCACACATTTAGAGTTTGTTAAAAAATATTGTTGACATTTGTTTTGAATATTATTTTACACCAATAAACCCCACAACTGATAACGAAAACATAATTACATGACATAAAAATATTAAACATATAAATTAATAATTCCCAATTTAAACATTAACACAATTATCTCAATAATAAAAAATATCATACATATTTTCCTTTCACTTAAAATACTACCCTCCCAATCCCCCAAGTGGCTCCACACTCCAAAACAAAAAAAGTAAATATTTTAAAATAAGCAAATATGATGATAAATACATATATAGAAATGTAAGCATTTACATAATTAATATAATATTCAATCATAATGTCTTTTATTTGAAATACTACCCACCAAATCATACTCCATAAACTACACAACCAAAAACAAAATGATTGAAACATTAAAATCATAATTAAACATGTAAACAAATACATATTTATAAAATTACATAGTTAATTAATATGAAATGATATTATTACATGTGCAAATAAAAGAATAACAATTGGGAAATAATATAGTTAATAAAATAAGCAATTGATTTATAGCAATTAATATATATTAGCCCTACAATCTGAAAATAAAATAAATTTTTTAAAAAAGTGTTAAACTTGTAAACACATAATTATAAAAATACTCAATTAACACAATAATCAAGTAATATTATTACCCACCCATCCAATTCCCCAACAAACCCAACAACCCAATAAGAAAATAAACATTAATATAATTTTAAAAAGCATAGTTTGTAGTAAATGTCACAATAAAATGATTAAACGAACAAGAGAATAATAAAGTGTACTAAACCATTATAATAAAAAATATTATAATAAACAATGCTTTAAACTTTGATATTATTGTAACACACTAAAAAATGATACACTAACCTTTGACATTTTCGTCCATGATATTTCAGTAGACATGACATTGGTTGGACAATATTTTGGAGACAGTATTAACTTGGAATACTTTGCTTATTGGCATCAGTCCCTTATAGAGAATGGAAAACCTTGCATGGTCCTATCCTAATAGGTCCGTAGATAATGAATCAATCCTGCTACCATATAGAGAACATCTGGGAGTGAAATAGCAATTCAGATGTGCTCAAAGGCCTAAGGATGCATTGTACAACTGCTGCTGGGGTATGTAATGAAAGGTATGAACTGCTTAAAGTGGTGTTGTGTTTTCTGACTCACCTCCTCAGGATCTGTAAAGATGCAGTCTTTTAGTACTTTTTTTAGTATTAAAGAACTTGCATACTCAATTAGGCATCAGTAGGTTGAATATCTCTTGCTTTGAAACGTGGTACAACATAGTTACTCAAATGCTTATAGGAATATAGGACTAGCCTTTCTGGTGGGGAAAGTGGAAGAAATGCACCAAATTAAAAGTTACCCCTATTAGAGAATCAGATAGCTAAAGATGTGTCCCACATTTGCAAATCAGTGCAGCTTTAAAAGTGCAAAGGCACACTGCATAGGTATTTTACTAGGTATGGGGAACTGCATGCATGTGTGCTTGCTGTAGGCAATGTTTGTGGTAATATCAATCAAAAAAAGATTTCAATCAATCAAAGATTTGTAAAGCATGGCAGATCACCCGTGAGGGTCTCAAGGCGCTGGAGTTGCTGCTAGCTTCGGAGTGATTTATTCATTCGGACAGCCAGGCCTTCAGTCATTTCCTGTAAAGCTGGAGTAATGGGGTGGTCATGAGGTGAAGGGGAAGGTCATTCCAAGCTTTGGCCTCCTGGTTTAGTGAAGGAGCATCCTTCACTGTTGCTTTGGTGTGTGCTGAGTTGGTGTGTGAGTGGCTATATTGGAGAGTGAGTGTCTGTGTAAATGGCTCTATGGGTGAGTGAGTGGATGTGTGAGTGCTTGTATGGATGTGTGAATGGGTATGTAAGTGGTTCTGTGAGTGTGTGAGTGCTTGTATGGGTGAGTGAGTGGCTGTGTTGAGAGGCTGTATGGGTGAGTGAGTGGGTGTGTCAGTGACCATGTAGGAAAATAAGTGGGTGTGTGAGTAGCTGTATGGGTGATTGTGTGGCTATGTGACTGGCTGCACGGGTGAGTGACTGGTTGTATGAGTGGCCATATGGGTGAGTGAATGGTTGCGTGAGTGGCTGTATGAGTGAGTGGGTGGGTGTGTGAGTGGCCCTATGGAGGAGTGTGCATGTGAGTACTGGTATAGGTCTGTGAATGGGTATGTGAGTGGTTGTGCGGGTGTGTGAGTGGCCATATGAGAGGTTGTATGGGGGTGTGAGTGGGAGTTGTTCTGTGGATGATGTATTCAGTGATGTCATCAGTGAAGCCATTTGAGATGTCATCAGTGATGCCATGAGTGATGTCACTGGCCATGTCAAGAGTGATGTAATATGTGAGGTCATAAGCAGTGCATTGTGGGGGGGTAAGTTATAGTTAGCTCCGGTAACTATAACTGCTGAATTTCTATGGTTTTGTACAAGTGAAATCTAAGCCTAAATATAACATCCCTGCAACCTTTGGTTTTTTCAGTGAATTTTAAAAGTTTTTTAAATTCTATTTCCTAACTATAACATCCCTGTAACCTTTAGTTTTTTCAGTGAATTTTTAAGTTTTTTCAAATTCTATACCCTAACTAAAACGTCCCTGTAACCTTTGGTTTTCTAAGTGAATTTCGATGGTTTTTTAACTGGTCGCATTTGCAGAGTGGTGGAGAAAGGGGGCGTGGTCTCCAAGCATCTCTCAGGAATCCCACTAAGTGGAAATTACTGGCGGTAACAGGAGGGATACTTGAACCCCAAAGACCCTCTGCATCCAAGGGAACTTCATCCCCCAACTAGTAGTGCACCAGGAGGTGTGTTTGCAGAGTGGTGGAGCCCCCTCCAAGGCCAATATTGGCACTGGTGTCCCGTTCCCCCTCAATCAATCAATCAATCAATCAATCAATCATTTGTATAGCGCGCTACTCACCCGGAGGGTCTCAAGGCGCTTGGGGGAGGGGGTCCGCTACTGTTCGAACAGCCAGGTCTTGAGTTGCTTCCTGAAGGAGAGGTGGTCTTGGGTAAGGCGGAGGTGGATGGGTAGGGAGTTCCACGTCTTGGCAGCCAGGTAGGAGAAGGATCTTCCTCCCGTTGTGGCTCTTCGGATTCGGGGACGGCGGCGAGGGCGTGGTTGGTCGATCGTAGCTGGCGGGTGGGAGTGTAGAAGGTCAGACGGTCGTTGAGGTATCTGGGGCCTTGGTTGTGGAGGGCTTTGTGTGCGTGGGTGAGGAGTCGGAACGTGATTCTCTTGCTGACGGGGAGCCAGTGCAGGTCTCTCAGGTGTCTGGCGATGTGGCTGTGTCGGGGGATGTCCAGGATGAGTCGGGCTGCAGCGTTCTGGATGCGTTGGAGTCTTTTATGAAGTTTGGCTGTGGTTCCGGCGTAGAGGGAGTTGCCTGGGCTCTGCCTTTCTGAAATGGTGGAGGGGGTCATGCGACCCCCCCTCCATTGGCCGATTTCAACCTGGGGACCCCATTCCCTGGGGCTCAGCCTTTTTTTAATTTAATTTTTTGTTTTTGTTTTGGAGGGGGCTGTGCGGCCCCCCTTTCCAAGTCGATTTCGGCCCTGGGGACCCCATGCCCCATGCACCCCCTCCTACATATATTGTGCATGCCCCTGGGACCTGGCCCACCCGGGGGCTCAAGATTACAAAAGCGTGGGAGACAGTGCTTTTGTTTTTTTTTTTTAATTTTCAGCAGGATCCGCAGATTCAGCATGACTCCCACCGAAAATTTTAAAACAAAATGCTTTTTTTGGCCCTGTGGGGTCCCTGTGGGACCTCTTCAAGTCCTACCCTGCTGCCTATCTTTATTTTACGTTTGCATTTTTTGTGGGACTCGGCTCAAGCCAAGTCCCAAGATGGCTGCCAACACTTCCTGATTTGAAGTGTTGGTAGCCAATCAGATTTGAGCATGGGGACTGTTGGATCCTCGGAGGATCCACGTCCCTTTATATACAAATTTGTTTTTTGATTAATACCTCTGCAATTACTGAACAGATTTACACCAAATCACATAAGGCACTTCTCTGGACCAACATCTACCTTCCTGACAAATTTGGTGCAAATCTGTTCAGCAGTTCTGGTGGTAGCTGTGTCTAAAGGTCCTATGGGAATTAACATAGGAAACACACGTTTTTTGACACCCCCTTTTCCTCGGCCCCCACTTGATGGATCACCCCGAAACTTTCCATGTGCAACAAGAACCACTGGGGCGCTTTTTAGGTCTCGCCTACGCAGCGCGCATGCGCTGCTTAGGAAAGAGACCTTTTGTAATCGACACAGCTTTCCCTGCAAAAACGTGCACGCGTTGCATTGCTTCCAATGGCAACGCGTGCACGTCTGGCGATTCACTTGCGGGAGCGAGCAGCTGGCGCCATATGTTATTAATTATTGCGCCTTGCCGCTCGCTCCCGCAAGGGAATCGCGCAGGCCCCCCTCCTTTCACCCCTCCCTCTGCTGACGTGCGAGGCGCGCGCGCTTGTGCTTGTTTACTATGGTTTGCAGGAGCGCTGCGCGTTCACAATCCGGAGTCATTTGTGGTCGTTGGGTACATCTGTGTCTTCAATATGCCCTGAAAAGCTGGAGTGGGCACGTGCTTGACTCGCACTTCTGAGGGAGACGCGAGTGCCGATGCTCTTAAATCACTCCACACGGCGCGAACCATCGAGGCTCCTGCACTTCACGGGGTGTGAGAGGCGGCACTTGGAAACAGTCCCAGCATTTGTAAAACACAAAGTGACACTGTCTAAAACTCTTGAAGGGAGCCGCGCTTCAGTGAGGCCTCAGGTTTGGTGGTAGTAATAACGGAGGAACTGGTAACTCTAAGAAGCTGAGTTATAAGGGTTACATGTGGAATACCACGTTTCCCATGAGAAATGACTAGGAGTATTTGATTCCCCCCAGTCAGTGCTTTATGTAAAAGGGTGAGTGCCGAGCCCCGAAGTTTTGCTCAGACCACTGTGGCTCGCTATCCAATTTCGCAGGTGCTAAATACCAAGGCTGCGTACTCTTATTTCCACCTCATGCCTCTTTCATCCACTATCAGACACTCACTGCCCATATATTTCACTATTGCATGTTCTCTTTCTCCCTACTATCTTACTTTGTCACTGTTTCCCCATCTTTTTCCTATTCCTTCTTTTGCTCCCTGTTGGGTTTTCTCTCTCTTGCTCTAGATCAAAGTCTGATGAGGAGGAATCCGTATTAGTTCCCAAAAATGAGTGCTGGTGGGCCCCAATTGCAAATTTAGCCTGCCTACCCCCCCCCCATTAATTCCTCAGTTTCTCCTGGAGTTCCGCTCGTGGACTTGAGCTGATTTTAACTGAATTCTCCGTGTGAATCATAATGAATCCACGGTGTTCCCATGGATCTCCTCATTTCCGTTGGGCTTGTAACTCTGATTTGGGCACTATCCCAATTATCAGGCCATTCAGCAAGAGGAGTGACGGAGTAAAGACACCAGTGAAGAATGGCACAATTGTACAGCAAAGAAAACAAAAAAAACAGCCGGGCTCTACTTGTGTCTGTGTACTGTAGCACTTAGCCACAGGCACAATTTCACGCCGCTTTGTGCTTTGATTTCCTAGCTACCACAAAGAGAGACACACGGACACCTCAAATTGTTGACACTGACAGGCACCTAGCCTATACAACAAGCCATGATGGGCCGTAAGTACTGAACCATAACCAATGTACATCAGTATCAATCATAGAGAGATGTCACAAGGCGGCACTCTCATCACGACAGGCATGTTTGTACTTCGCCTGCTGTGCTCGCATCAGGAGAAGCAAAGCTGCTTGTGATTGTCATAGCGGGTCCTTAGTGCGTCGCTAATGAGTACGTCTGTGAGAAAGACGTAATTCTGCATGCCACATTCTGACTCATCGCTCAGGCCACGCCAGTCCATGTGCTGAGATGGTGCTCATGCCCATGCAGTGGGCCTTTCACTGGGCCACTGAATTAGCTACTTTTCTTTTTGTCCAGCATATTCCATTTGCTTTTGCTGTCCTGCTTATTAGCAAAGTTGAAATAATATCCACGATTCATTTAACCCTGTGTAAAGGCTGATAAGGATTCACATTTAAATATGCTGAGGGTCTATTCTCAAACTACATTTGGAGTGCGCTTGGGAGCTCTACAGTAGTACAACTTACATACTACAATATGCTATTCACTAACTTACAGGCAGATGTCTCCGCTTCTGCCTCTCCTATCGTTTCTGTTCGGAGATCTCCACCCTGACTACCTAGATCTCTGCACCAGTCGCGGTCCGTGCAGGTAACAGATGTGGGCGGTGGGGCCGGGTGGGGTGGGGATTTCGAGGGATGATGCAGAGGGAAAATTATATAAATAATTTTCACTCGTCATCGTCCGTCGGAATGCCCCCTACCCCCACACACGGCCCCACGGCCCCACCACTGTTACCTGCACCGACCGCGGGTGCTCTGCACATGTACACCTACGTTTTTAGGAGTAAACATGGGAGGGACTTCAAATAGAAACAATGTTATAATAAATTACTACATTTAGACTTCTTAAAAACATGCATTTAATTAAATATTTAAACAAAGTATATACATTAAAAATAATTATTTGTTTATTTTAAATTATTTTCATACCAGTTTAAATTTAGAAAATGAAAGTCGTTTTTTAAAAACAATTAAAATAATTTAAGTTAATTCTATATGCAGTTTTTAATATTTGTTAATACATAATACATAAACATTTTACTTCAGGTGGACTTTTGCAATAAATTAAATACTTTAAAAAATATTTTAAATATATTTAAATTAATTAAATATTGACTTCATTTTTCCTACATTTAAATGAAATATATAAAATTAATTTTCATTAATACTTATCTTAAAAATATATTTACCTTTTTGTAGTACTTTAATGAACGTTTAAACTTTTACCAATACTTTATTATAGCTTTATCTCTGCCCTGTGCCGGACAACTCCGCCTATGTATGAAAAGTTACAGATTGTAACTTTACTTTCATAAATTATGCCCCATACCCTCAGGGTGGAGACATGTAAGCCTACACTTTGTATTAAATTTACACTTGTAAATGGTAAATAGCCGTAATAAAGAAATCAAAGGGATGTTATTTTCACCATGGTCTTTGTAGTAGTTTAAACCACCCGGTCAACAGAAAGCTCTTTGGAAGGGGAGATAAGGCAAGCTCATTCGGCCAGGAAAAATCACTTCAAGCAATGAAATTAATGCCTGGGGATCACATTTTTATTTACATTTATGGTCAGAAATCAAGTGAGCTAATACATGCTTTGCTATCTAGTCTTACGTTCCCATATTATGGTTAAGAGCACTTATAAATTTCAAAAGTTCCAAGAAAATTCTGAGAATTAGCTGTAATATACAACAAGCATTGGCATAGCCAATAGGTCTCGCCTTTGGGACCCTATAAGTGTTTAGCCATGCAACGGTTGATGTTGTTGCACTAAGGATATTGTGCTGCATAACTAAATACTTATACGGTCCCAAAAGCGAGACCTATTGGCTATGCCAATGCTTGTTTTTAAATGTCATGACGATTCGGCAAAAAACGCTTTTCCTATGGAAACTAGGTCCTAATGTATGTATATGTATATATATGAAAGAAAACAAAGAATAAGAGAAAGTGAAAAAAGAAAACTGAAAAAGACTGCGTAAAATGCTTAAAATTGCACAAATAGCTTAAAATAAACATTGATAAATAGAGCACTAAAGCAGAATAACAACATCAATGGTGTGTGTATCACCGTACAGGACACACACCAAATGCCAAGGAGGTGTGTGTGTTACCGTGCTTCAGAAGTGAACTGTCCAAAATACACACAGAATGCCAAGTGTTGTCTCCAGATGTGTGTGTCATCGTGTTTCAGAAACGCCCACACCGACTGAAGTAGCCAGCTCCAAATGCCAGAACCTCTATGTAAACTATGGAGAACTTCCCAGACCTGCAAAATGGCTGCCGTACATCGGAATGTATGCGTTGCTGCAGGAATTAGAGCCTCCTCATCCTGCATGCCTGCAACACTTTGCATCTGTTTCCACCAGAAATAGAGCCTTCTATTTTTGCACGCTGAGGCATTATTGCGTAATACAGTCAAGTGCGTCGACTACCGATGCTCGGCAACGAAGAATGGCTGTATTCACCGATAATCGTCCACCTTAGTTCACATGCAGGTAAGCACAGAACCTCTACTGTAGAGCACTGAAGGCATCTGAAAATCCACAAAGTACAACGACTGCCAGGTAAAGGATCAAACACCAGAAAAAAAAAAAAACACAAGTAAATTGCCTTCAGGTACCGCACCAGCAACAGGCCCTACTTGCTTACCCAATAAAATAATTACGTGAAAGTACCTTCAATTACAAACAAGGCCTCTTTCTGCCATCATGATGTCCTCCATCACCTGACCTCAGTAGATTAGCAGCGAATATAAATCCATTAAACGAGTTTAGCATCAGCAGAAAGGACGTCTGTAGAAAGACTCAGTAAGTTTGCAAAAGACAGGATTTGCTGTCCCTAAGGGGTCTATTACGATGGCGGTCGGATGTCCACCGCCGGGCCGGCGGTGGCGCCCGCCGGTGGACATCCGCCCGCGATCGCAAGCAAGAAAACCGCCGGTCAAATGTGGATGGCGGTGGTGACCGCGGCGGTGGGAAATTCCGACCGCCGCTTTTCTGCCGGTTGCCATCCGCACTCCTGCCTGGCGGACGGAGTAGGACTGGGATAATGGTGGCTGTGCAGAGCAGGCTCCGCCAGCAGGATTATGATGCCGGTGGTAGCCAGCCTTTCCTCAGCGGTCAAACCGCCATGGAAAGGCATGCGGAGATTGTCTTCCGGGAGACCGTTGCGGGCCCCCAATGTTTTGGGGGGTGTGGGTGCACTGGGGGGGTACCCATGGTCCCCCCCTACATTTCCCTGTCCCAGGTGGCAGGCACTGTGCAGTGCCTGCCACGCAGTGCAGGGAAATGCAGGACATGCTCCTTTGGACATCGCAGCGGTGCTGCGGGCAGCAGCAACCGCCGCAATGTTAAGGCCCGCGATTCGACCGCGGGTCATCGTAATTTGACCGGCGGTGATGTCGCGGTCCATGCGGGCGTTCTTTTCCCGCTACCATGGCAGTCTGGGTGGTTTTCCGACCGCCATCGTAATAGGCCCCTAAGTTTCCAAAAGACCGGATTTGCTGTTTGTGTCAAATTGCACTTGCTAGCAAATTGTCACCTGTGCTGCACCTTGAAATAGTGGTCCGTAGTCCAGCAGGCTGGACTACGGAAACGCCCTCTACGCAGGAACGACGGCTAAGCTCCTGAGACGGCTGCAACGCATCCAGAATGCCTCTGCACGTCTTATCCTCGACATCCCCCGACGCAGCCACATCACACCCCACCTGAGAGACCTGCACTGGCTCCCTGTCAACAAGAGGATAACCTTCAAGCTCCTCACCCACGCACACAAAGCACTCCACAACTCCGGACCAGCCTACCTCAACAGACGACTCAGCTTCTACACCCCCACCCGCCAGCTCCGCTCGACCAGCCTCGCCCTCGCCACAGTCCCCCGCATCCGGAAAACGACCGCCGGCGGCAGATCCTTCTCCTACCTCGCCGCCAAGACCTGGAACACCCTCCCCACCAACCTCCGACAGACCCAAGACCCAAGACCTACTGGCCTTCAGAAAACTCCTCAAGACCTGGCTCTTCGATCAGTAGCAGCACCACCCCCCTCTTCCCCCAGCGCCTTGAGACCCTCGCGGGTATGTAGTGCGCTTTATAAGTGACATGATTGATTGATTGATTGATTGGTCGGGGCTTCCCCTTGAACCATCCTTGTTGCCATAAATTATGTAGGGCTCTTACAAATGAGGCTGGAAACTTGCACAGTTTAGATGCTTTGTTCTTACACGAGAAGCCCCTCACCACACCGATGTCTATCTCCGGTCTGCCTTGCAACTGTTGGTCCATACAACACTCTACATCTACATTCTCAATTCTTGTCACTGTGACTTTGTACCAATGAATCACTGAGGCAGACTGTAGTAACAACAAAGTGCAGCACAGATACCAATAACAATACAGACAAATAATAGATATATATTAACCTACAACAACGTGTTTGTTATGACCAAACTTAAGCTTAGATTTACTAAACTTTCACATGCGCAACGCAGCCAGGAAACTTCCTGTGCTGCATTGAGTGAAACAGAGAGTGGAGAAGTCTGCCATATCTGTTAGGATTTGGAGCATTTCTGATCCCTCCAAGTGCCAAGCCGCTGCTTTGCATTACATTTCTTTACACTTCTTAGTAAATACCACTTAAGGACTTCTGTTACCTTTCCTCCACTTGAATGCTGCAAGGCCTTATTAAATCTGGGCCTCAATTTTGCTTGTTTTAACAAACTCCAAAGGATGGGGAGCACATTTACTAAACTTTCACACAACACAGAGCAATAAGCAAACTTGCAGCGCTGCATTGTGAGAGCAGAAATGCTCCATATTCACAAAGATATGGAGAATGTCTGCTGCCTCCTAGTGCTGGTGCATCGTGTGCAGGCATCCTTGCGCCATAGTGTAAAGGTGCCTGCATTACATTTAAGAAGGTTTTTTGTGCAGGAAGGAGCACCTTCCTGTGCAAAAACAATCCTTAAAGACATGTTCCTCTTTCTATGCATGCTGCAGAATGCAGCACATGTGGAAAGAGAAAACAAAGAAGAGAAATAAAGATATTTCTCCTCATTACGCCTCACCTGGGAAGGCATAGTATTTTGACACATTCCCAGGTTTACAAGTTTTTGTCATGGGTGGATGCATGGAACATCTCCCAGGTAGAAATGTAAGGTAATGCAGTGCAAGCAGCGGCCTTGCATTACATTTCTTTACAAAGCCAGCAAGGCCACACAAACCAGACCTTGCTCAGTTTTGTAAATATTACTGAAGTCTTTGCATTTTCCTTGTGTCAGGCAAGGAAAATATTCATAAATTCATGCCGAAATGTGTAGTGGATTCGCCAGGATTCAAACCTGTGACTGTCAGGTTACAAGGACATCTCTACTGAGGAAAGAGTCCAGTGAGCCATCTTACCCACTCACCCTGTGCAAGTGGTGCTTTTTAGCAGCCGATCTATTCCACATAGAGGAAATAGAGTTTTGTTCACAGACGACGACTTGCCAAGATGGTGGTGCTGGCTGATTTTCTGCCACATTAGACCTTTTTGTTAAACCACGTCATGTTTAAGACATTATTTCCCAGACGCAGTCGTGTTCTCCTGGAGAGCTGAGGTTTTCTTGCAGAGGTCACCACCCACGCCATCCTTGTCATGCTGTCTTTTGGCTGCTCACTTCCCTGCAATAAACACATACATGAGGCAGGTGAATTATGGCCATGTGTTCACCAGCGCCTTTTGGCTCGCAGTGGGGCTCCGGCGCGGGCCCCGTCTAATGATTAAAACCTCGCGGACCGGACTGAACTTAAACACATAAGCTTATGTATCGCTTCAGCAAAAGAGGATGGTGATATATCTGCTGACTTTTTAAAGCATTTTTAGGAACCGTTTACAAAAAACATGGTCTCTTTTTAGAGCCTAACTTTACAGGTCTTTTAATAATTTACCAGCTCTCATTAACGGCTGAAAATGTGCAAGACCACTCTTCGCAGCCTCGATAAAAAAGTAGATTCTCTTGCATTTCAAAAGTGTACTGAAACAGCAAAGGGAGATGTGGTATACACTTTAGTTGCCTCATGTAAAACCCTCGCTCTTTTCCATCTTTCGCGAGTTTTATGATTCTGGGAAAATTACTTTACCTCCCGCCTGCCTCCTCCTCAGTTCTTTATGTAATGCCCATAAACAGGTTAAAATAGTTATACTGTATAAAAACCATGCATTATCAATACGTTAAAAGTGATGGTCACAAATTAACCGTGATTCATCTCAAGCACTGGTATTTACTTGCTATCTCATTCCAGTGCAGCATTTTTCGCTCACCATGTGATTCCAGACAGGAACCAGCCATATGCAAATCATGTTTGGTCCTGCTTCGCTATGAATGGTTCATCTTTTACCGCCTGATCAAGTCCTCTCAACAAAGAGGCCCAAGCAACCCCTGACCAATTTTGATCTTTTATGCCTCATCCGTGAGATGCACCTTGAGTCCAATAGCACAACGAGTACGGGACCAATGGCTGGGCCTCTTGTGTTAGTTCACTTACGGCATGGAGCAAGCTTGTGACGCCTGGGTGGTGGGTGTCCTAGCACAGGGCTCCTGGGGGCAGATTTACAATTCCTGGCGCATCCCTGCAAATCAGCAGGGATGCGCCAGGAAACTTGCGACACGCATCACAATCCTTGCGCCACCACGGATACGCCGCATTTACAATGCGGCGCATCATGGCGCAAGAAAATGCAGATGCGTGTCGCATCTGCCGTCGTAATGTTGGCGCAGTGCTGGAGTTGTGTCGCGGGCGCGACGCAACTCCAGCACTGTGCCAACCCGGCCTATCTTGCACATGGTGCGTCACACCTTACGCCTGCTTCAAGCAGGCGCAAGGTTTTAACGCAGCGGGGTCGGAAAAGTGACTGAGTGAAATCTTGTAGATTTCACTCAGCCACTTTTGTGAGGCGTTCCTGCGCCGGACGCCCCCCTGCTCCAGAACGCCCACATGAAACCTGACGCAGGTTTCATGTGGCGCAGGGCTTTGCAACGTGACGCACCTCCCTAGATGCGTCACATTGTAAATACCCCGCAGCATGGCGCTGGCTTTCCGCTTCTGTGACGCAACGGCGGCGCAAAAGTGGCGTACGGGGCTTGTAAATCTGCCCCCACGTGTGTAAATGTGACTTGAGACCTCCTACCTAACTGGTTGAGCAAGTGATTGTGATTCTGGTGTCTCTGCATGTCAGTCTGTGATGCTTAATTTTGTATTGAAGTATGGAGTTTCTTTGTTCATCCAAAATTCTTTATCTCCATCCCATGAGTCTTCTTGTTCCTTCTTGTTCCTCTGTCTTATCATCCATTTGCTTTTCCTTCAGAAACTTAAAATGCTGCAGAATGCTTCTGCTCGACTTTTAACAGGAATCCCAAAGTATCAATCAGCGTCACAGGCCTTGATGAAACTGCATTGGCTTCCAGTACCAAGACGTTTGGAATTTAAGGCTCTTTGTATTGCATTTAAAGCAGTGCGCAATATTGGACCTTATTATTTTCGTTCAAAATTTTTCCAGTATATCCCTCACAGGACGCTTAGATCATCAGACACAATGCTCCTAATACTACCAAGGATTAGGCGAGCAACATAGGGAGTTAGGAGTTTCATCCTGAGGACTGTCAAGTTGTGGAATGTCCTTCCTGTCAACATAAGAAAATGCTCAGATCTCTTTACATTTCGGAAATTAATAAAGACTTAGCTCTTTAATCGATAGGGAGCCATTACCTAATCTCGTTTGTATTACTTCTCCTTTGAGTGGCAGGGCAGCAGCGCCAAGACGCCTCAGGGCAATCGAGCGCTATACAAAATTAAAAATCAAATCAAATCTTGCTGTACCTTGAGTTTACCTGTAAAGTGTATCTGCTATGACACAATGCCTCCTGCCCCGGAGCCTAAGGCTTTCATTATGTGTTTCTCAGTAAGAAGTTTAGTTTAGCAAAGTGCTGCAATTGGGTACTCGGTTCCCAGTAAGGAGACAATTGAGGACCTATTATTTGAGAAGGACTCACATCATTTACTACAAACTACCCAATTTCTTATTGTAAGGTATTAATGCACCAAGTAATACTGCACCATTTTCCATCACACGATAAACACCTGCAATGGTAAATAAATTGAGGAAGTCAATAATAGCACATTGATTTCTGCAAGTCAGGGCCCTTTTTCTGGGGACATGTTCTGTCATGTTTCACCAGGTAGATTTGTCTTCAGTTTCACATTTAGCATGCAATACCACATGACTAATAATTCTGCTTTGAGCAGCAGTGTACAGAATAGCAATGAGGGGAAAAGTTGAGAGATGGATAAATAGCGAAAGGGCCTAGAGTGAGGGCAAAGGCAAGGTGTATGTGCTGGTGGAATGTCAAGACTGAAGGGAGGAGCAAGAGAAGGGGACAGATTAATGGCAGAATCAGTCCACAGTAGACACCAGGAATAGGGTGACAGGTGAAACTTAGAGAAGAGGAAATATAGTGAGGAATATAGACAAGAGGAGGCTATGCTGGGCACGTATAGAAATGAGATGAAATGGAAGTCCTCCATGAGATCATGAAAGAGGTAGAGTGCAGAATAAGGGAGGTGCAGGTGAAGGGCAGGGGACAAAGAGGCAAGAAAGTGTAAGACTGGAGCTTAAAAATCAATGTGAAGCCACTGCAAAGCTTCAAGAGAGGTGGCGAGGGGGAGGCAAGAGGTAGGTGTCAAAAGGCTCTATGGAACCAGGTTGGGTACCTGAGTGGAGAGCATAGAAAATGAAGGAGTGAGGAAGTTAACAGACCAAACAGGTAAACCATGAGCAGACATGCTCTTTAGGTCACTGTTGGTCCATGGGAAAAGCAGCAGTACGCAAGGCAGGAGGAAGTAGCATGAGTGAGCAAACACAAGGTCTCCATAGGCATGAAGTTTGGTGAAATGATGACAAAGAGGTAGGGATCATAGAGAAAATTGGAAAGCAAAAACGGGGCAGATGTAGAAGGGGGAATAGGAAAGATCTAGATGAGACACCTTAGAGATTTGGAGTTGTAGGAGGTGGGTTATAAGTGGGATTTTGTAGTGTAAGGAGACAGGGCTGGCTTTAGCATGTTTATCTGGGTCAGGCCACCAGGTTTCCCACTGTGTGAGTATGGCACCCATTCAGAGGCGTTGGCGAACCTCAGTCTGTCCTAATCACACATCTTCCCTTCTGGGTCAGCCATACTTAATGTTAGAGGAGCATGATCAGCTCCCTTCCCCCCAACTTCAAGCAGTTTTCTAAGGATGTGCCTCTCAGTACGAGAAAAATTGCTTTGAACACACTGAATTTTGTGGGGCCGATTAACAAACTGCATTTTGTAGTACGTTTAGTAGTTCTACAGTAGTCCTGCTCATGTACTACAAAATGCTATTCTCTAACCGACATGCAGAGACCTACTCTTCTGCCTCTCCTATCTTTTATGTGCAGAGATCTCCGGCCCAACTGAGGACAAGTATGTCTATGTTTTAATTGTAAATGTGGGATGGGAGGGGGGATAGGCAGGAAAATGAGAGATATATACTACTAAATGGGAGTAGTTTTGGGACGATTATGGAGGGTTAAGGGAGGAGTAGGGAGGGGTTTATGTAAGGGTCATCCACTCACCCAAAAAAAAGTAAAAAACATAAATATTCACAAACTGCACTTCTAAAGTTACTATAGCCAAAAAGGACCCAATGTGCTCCAGCTCAGACCTGCAGTAAGTCCAACACCACACATGGCCAACCACTCATACTGTGACAAAATGGAGGCATGGCTTAAAATAAAACCCCATAGGAAATAATGTTAAAATAAATGAATTAATTTAGAAAAATGTAGATGTATGTTAATGTTTAAAAAGTTAAATATAAATAAAACCTAAATATTAGTTTATTATAACATATATTAAACATCTTTTATTTAAAAGTTAATGTAATTTCATTTGTTTAGGAAAATAATTCAATTACTTTAAATTACATCTAAACATAACCTTTAGTCATTTTACTACATAATAAATAAATATAAACATTTGAATGTAAACATGTGAATTGTTTTGAATAACTCTTTAAAGATAATTTCAATGTAATTAAATATATGTACGTTAATGAAATGTTAATTAAAAATTAAGTTATTAGCAGAATAGCATTTGTTTGTTATACATTTAAAATAAATATATTTATTTATTTTCATATCTTTTACCATAGGGAGATCTTGGCCCTGGTTGCAGAGTCCTCAGCCAAGTGTGCGGTTTGGTAAATATGGGTGTGTCATAAAGTTCCTACTAGTGGAACTTTATGGTTGAATTTGAATTTCAAAATGTAGTAAAGTTATTACAAAGTGAAAGAGTAAATTTACACACTTAGATTTACACACGGGGAGTGTTGTAATGCTATGTTGTCCGCCCCTCTGAGGTGGATGATCCAGTTTATCCAGCTTTTATATGATGTCTTACTCGTGTCCTTCCAGTTGGCAAGGACCATTTTCACCGCAGAGGTTATTAGCAAGTCCATTAGGTCTTTGTCGTAGGCATGTCTCAGGTTTGTGCTTACACAGGCCGTGGGTAGGTAGAATGAGTCTCTAGTCATAGTCCATTTAAATAAGGCGCTTATGAAGTCAAAAATGATATCCCAAAACGATTTAAGTAGAGTACACTGAAAGATAAGATGTGCCAAGTCCCCAGTCTCTCGTTTACAGTTCCAACATGTTGCGTCATAATGGAGCCCTAGTGAAAATAATCGGGAAGGGGTCCAGAATGCCTTGTGTAGAACAACATAGCATTACAACACTCCCCATGGAAACCATCATCCAGGACGCTGTGGAACTCTCTAGACACGTTTCTAGACTCCTACGAGCCTCCATGAACAAGGAGACTACCACGGCTCCTACCCTGAGACCTATATGTCGTTCCACCGGAAATAAGTGCATTTGAGTGTGACGCTCATTGTTACCTGTACCAAATTGTTATACTATGTAAAGATGCCAATACTGGCTGCCCTTGTGCCAGCATATGCATAGGAAAGCAAAGCGTTACTATAGCCCGCCTAGCCGTTGCTCTCCCTTCCCCCCTATTCCTTTCTCTCTCCTTCTTTCTTTCTTTTGCCTACCCTCTTCTCTTCTGTCAGTGTCCGCTGAGATTAGCTCATGGTATCCACACAGGCGCACTACCCCCAATCGATGACTACACATGTAAACCTTGCCTGTGTTACACTATGTTACGCTGATGTATGCCTTCTGTATACCTTGTGAAACCAATAAAGTATTTTGAAATTAAAAAAAGATTTACACACGGGTAAATTGGATTGTGCCTGCATTTATTTATGCAAAGGAATTTCTTCTGGAAGTGTATCCTTCCAGTAAAAATCCCACGCTAGACACCTCACACTCACATCTGCACCATGGTGTGAGGCTGTGCGTTGCACATGTCAGTCAGTTTTTGCACTATTGCAAGGACTAACACCAGCAGGATTCCATTTTTTACAGATAAGGGGCCACATGTATCAACCAAATTGGTGTTCCCAAACGGGCCGATTCTCAGAATTGTCCCGTTTACGAATGCAAAAAAGGCTTTTTACTGATTCGGTATTTGGAAGGGGCGTGTTTAGGGCGTCCCTTCCAAATAGCGAATCCTAATGGTATGTATGAATGTTTTGTGACCGTGAATGCGGCCGCAAAACATTCGCATGTACTTCAAGTAGGTGGTAACCTTTGGGAATGGGTGTAAAAACGTTTTTTAAGAGCAGTCAGTGGTCCCATGGATGGCTGCCTGCTCTTAAAGAATGAAAAGAAAACTTTTTTTTTTTTTTTAAACGCAACCCGTTTTCCTTTAAGGAAAACGAGCTGCATTAAAAAAAAGGTTGCTTTATTTAAAAGCAATCACGGACATGGTGGTCTACCGACCCCAGCAGGCCACCATCCCCGTGATTTTAGCGATTCCTAGGTGGTCGCAAATTGCGGTCTAAGGGGTCGAGTACGATGGCGGGCAGACAAAGTCCGCCCGCCATCGCTTTGCCAAAAGGGACCGCCCGCCATAGGTGCGGCGGTCCCGCTACACAAATCAGGATGCGCCCGCCACACTGGCGGGTGCATCCCGTATTTTTATATTGCGGCGGGCGGTGCTGCAAGCAGCACCCGCCGCAATGTAAAAATACATGTTGTGCATCTGCATGTACAACGTGGCAGGCACCGTGCGGTGCCTGCCACCTTGTACATGCAGATGCAGGGGGGTACCATAGGTACCCTCCATGTGCACCCCCCAACACTCTGGGGGCCCGCAACGGGCCCCCGAAGGCATTCTCCGCCTGTCTTCTTGCGGCGGGATCTCCGCCGCAGAAGACAGGCATCGTAATGCCTACAGCAGTGCCTGCACGGCACCGCGGCCATTGGCCCATTGTACCGTGTCCCGCAAGGCGGGCGGAAAAGGACCGCCTTGCGGGACCACGGCAGACGGTATTTCCGTCCGCCGCGGTACCTTTCACATTCCCACCGCCATCCTGATTTGGCGGTGGGAATATTCAGGTGGATGGCGGGCGGATCGCCCCCGCCGGGCCGGAGGTGAATACCGCCGCCCCGGCGGGGGCGATCCGCCCGGCATCGTGATCGGCCCCTAACTCATTAATATTAATGAGGTAGGTCGATTTGCGACCCCCTAGGAATCAGTATATGAACTCTTGGAGTTTCATACATTGGAAATTGCGATTACTTAATTGCGATTCTCAGGAAATCGCAATTCGGTAATTGCAATTTCCAATTTTGATACATGTGGCCCATGGTGCTGTGCCATGTTTTCCATTTCATGTAATACAGCCCGGCAAATTTTACTAATGCACATCATTATATGAAATCTTAGTAAATCTGAGCTGGTGAGCTCACTACAAAATACCTATGTAAAATGGCCTTAAACAGGGTTCCGTTCTAGCACCTTGTTTTTTTTACTCCTTTTGCGTGATATGCCTCAGGTTTGAATATAGTGAGATGTTTCGCCATGAAAACCAGAGTGTCCAAAGTTAAAATTTTGCTTTAACCTCATGGTTTTATCAATCAATCAATCAATCAATCAATCAATCAATCAATCAATCATTTAAACAGCACGGCAAATCTCAAGGCACTCAAGGCTTTACTATTACGAATACTAAATCAACATGTCCGCAAAGACAATAAGAAGCTTTAGTTAGCCATTGTTCACAAAATCAACTTACCATTAATCAAAATAAGATTCTAATAATGGACTTTGGGTATACTTTTCCTAGTGCATTCAATGTTAGAATTACACCGGAATGTCTGCCACACAGTGGTTTGCTGAGTTTTTCCAGAAGACTACGTCCCAGGCAGAGCGCGGAGTGGGCAAAACTGTTACAAGTTTGTAGTACTATTACTGTTGTTGATGAAACAAAGGATAATGGTACATTGGTTAAAAGTACAGGACCACTCATTAGAATTGTGGAAAAGGGTTCACAAGAGTGGCTGCTGGCTGAAGAAATTTGGTTGAATATGGTACGAACTGATGGTAAATTGCTGAAGGACATGCAAAAAAGGCATGAATTGCCTGAGAGATTATTTGTAGTAGACGATATGATGATCCTCTACATGTTTATCAAATTTGAGATTATTTGATTTATATGAGGAATTGCTCTAATAATGTCAAGTACAGCTGAGGATAGGTGTACCAGTGTGTGGTTACGTAAGCGGAATACATGCACAGTGTTACTCCTGTATTAGCATTTGTACTCTAATGACCTTGTTGTTGATATGAAAATAGAAATATGTTTTAAAAAAATTATCTTTGTGGTTGTGCATTTGATGGTATATAAATGGGATCAAACTGTAAATGGTAACATCTTATAAGTATACAGGAGTTAGGGCTGATGAAAATCATAATTATAGCAAACACTACTTAGGAGCAGAAGCAAGTGTTCAAAGAGCTAAGGGCAGTTTATCTTTTTTTCTCTGAAATATGGGCATTTATAGGTTAGTCGACTGATCTGAGCATGTAAGCAGAAGATTCTTCCTATAATTACATACGGGGTTTGAGGACTAGCATTGAAAACATGATGGAAATTATTAGGATTGAACTTGGTATTTGTAAAGTTGATGTACTGAGCATGAAGTTTTTGACTAGTATTTTAAGAAGTTAAGTTAAGAGAGACATTTGCTGAGTTCTGTGCAGGGACTATGTGTTCCAGGATCCTTCTAGTGCCTGTGGAGAAAGGAAGAACAAAGCAAACACGAGGAGATGATGGACGGAGAGCTGAAACTTTCAAACACTCACCCCCAGTCACAGATCTGGGTTGAGTCCATCATTGTTCTTTAGCTCACTTCGCCACCCCAGTTCAGACCCAGCCATATGCAAATCAGTCTTGACCCTGCTCCTCATGGTAACAGTCTAGCCTGAACTGCCAAGCTAGGTCTTCCCTGGACCAGAAACAACCATCCTGGGACCGGTTTTGGGGTAAGTCCCCTCATCAGCCAGGCTAGCTTGAATCCATTGGCAAAGTGAGCAAGGGATACACGTCTTTGGGTCCCTTGGAGATCCCTTGGAGATCCCAATACCATTACTTGAAAAGCAAATTAAGAATTCAAACAGTATTAACATCTTGTCTTGGAATGTAGCGGATGTGAGAACTAAGCTTGGTGACCCTGCAGGGGGCATGTTTATAGACCAGTGTGACATATGCCTATTCCATGAAACATGGAGCCTTGATCCCATACATAGGTCTGGTTAGGTGAACTTTTTTTCCCTGCTAGACACAATGGGAAAGGATGCCCTCCTGGGGGTCTTTTAGCTTGGATCCGAACGTCACTGAACATCAATTTGGGGTCACTTGATATTGCCTCACTTGATATCCAGGGTATAACCATCACAGGGAAGGATGGTTGTATGTCCTGTCTGTATAATGTGTACAATCGCTGGATCAGAGAGGGTAGTGAAACACCTACACTGAAACAACTTACGACACACAGGGATCAATTTGACACACATGAGTTCCTAATTCTCGCGGGAGATTTTAACTCCACCTTCGAACTGCTTGATAATAACGGCTGCCCTCTTACTGAGGCAGAGTACAAGGAATGGAGTGTGCCTGCCTTAGAGGTAGCACCAGTGAAGCGGTGGATAGACGTGACATATCAATTATTGTCATTAACATTGTCCTATGGTCTGAGGGCATGAAATGGCCGAACCAATTTTGCCCTGCAAGCCCTCCACACCTACACTCGCCCTGGTCAAACCAGTAGGATTGATTATATATTGATTGCCCTCGCATTAGGGAGATGTGTAATAGAAATTAAGGTAGTCACCATGTGTAACAATGACCACAATGCCATCCACTGTACACTTACAGATCCAATCAACCATCTTGCTGATGTTCCGCTGTCACTTTCCAAGGATTTGATGCCAGCAAATAATAGACACAGAGTAAAATGACCTAGAATAGTGGTATAACTAGATACCAGGGTTGTAATAAATGGGGCCCTTTTAGATGCAATAGTGGATTTGGATAGACCCATGACCTCACAGCACAAAAACTCTGTGGTTACAGCCATATATGGGAAACTTATTGATACATTAGGCGAATGATTTCTCCGGTACCACTCTGGTGGCACACCGGCTTTAAAATCCCCTAGTACATGGTATAACAAAGATTGTTGAGGAGCAAAAAATGAGCTACACGAAGCCTTGGAGAGTGGCAGTGTTGATCAAATTAGATCAAAGACGAAACAATATAAACAGGCACAGGCAAAGGCTCGTAGAGACTGGGACACCCAGATCTGGGAAGACCTATATGATGCAGCAAAAACCAAGGGCACTGGGAAGATCTGGCATCTGGTGGCCAATGGGGGTCAGAGTGGCAAAAATCATCTAGCAAATTCTATCCTCCCCAGGTTTGGTACAAACATTTCTCTGATCTGTTTATTTTACCCTTGGGGATGGATGTGGATGCCTGGGAGCCATTAGAGCCTAGGATAAATGCATACATTACACCCCTAACTATAGAATCTAATGAAACACTGAGTGCAATTAAGTGTTTTGCCCCTTGGCAAAGCTGCAGGGCCTGATAGGGTCCCAAGGGATCTTTTCCTTTCAGACCCTGAGAACTGGGCCAAATATATAAAGAAAATATCTAATGTAATACTAGAGAGAGTGGGCATTCCAAGTAGCTGGAAAGCAGTGGAGATTGTCCCAGTTTACAAGAAGCATTGGAAATGCAATAGGTCTCGCATTTGTTGGGGTTGGAGCTATTGGCATTATAAATGCCAATGTTTTTTACCTATGCAATAGATATGCCCTCCTCGCCTTAATAAAATAAAGGACTCCGTTGTGTTTTTTGTTTATTTACACCTGCAATGGTGCCGTAGCGCTGGGAGTGAAAATGGCAGTTCTAACTCCATGTTAAAACAAGCAGTGTTGTGAGGGTGAAGTACCACAGGCTGTCATTAGGGGTCCCTTGGGACCTCTTTTGGCCACATATGGTTCTGCACCCTGCAACATGGCTAGGCAAAGGATATGGCGCAGCAGTGAGAGCTGCCGACTAGTGAGCTGGGGATCCGTCTTCGAGTCTGCTGTTGGGCTTAACATCCTGTGATAATGGGCTGATTGTTTAATTTCCCAGAGTCCATGGCTAGGCGCAATATATAAATAAAAGCATTTGTAAATTAACAAAAAAACAAGCAAAACAGCAGTGGTCTCAGAGGGGTGGTGGGGGCCTACGAGCAGTGCTGTGGGAGATGTGAGGGGAAGGCACGACGACATTAAGGGATATGAAGAAACAGAAGCAGTGGTGTGGGGGAGGGGGAGGCACTGGGAGATAAAGCGATGAGAGGCAAATGAGGCAGCAAGGAAATGATGCATCCTAAGTTTCATTGCACAAGTAAGCAGAACAGTTAACGAGCAAAGAGGCAGGCCAACTAAAAAAAAGTTCTCTCTAAGTATAAATAACCTGACAAGTAAGAACACATAAGAGGGGCAGTCCTCATGGGAGGATACAAAATTCCAAAAGGAGGGACTACTAAGTGTATTCACCAATGAAAAGCAAGCATTTTTAAAGGACAGCAACAGGAACCAATGAAAAAGATGAGCGTTTTTTCAAGCCCATATCCTAGATACAGCATGTCTCAAAGAGACAGCACAAGCACTGCCTAGGTGAGACCAAAAAGGACTCCAGGTACACACCACTAAACTATAGATCAATACGCCTCATTGATGTCACCCAGAAGGTCTTTTGTAGGCAGATCTTGAACAAATTTGATTTGTGGATAGAAGAGCATGATTTCCTATTGTACCTGCAAGTGGGCTTTAGGAAACATGTAAGTACTATTGACCAGGTGTTTAGATTGCTTACCATCCACTGGAAGACAGTTGTCCTCCAGAAATCACACCTATACTTAGTATTTGTGGACTTAAAGTCTGCTTTTGACCTGGTCCCATGCCACAAATTTGGGAGGTACTGAAAGAAAATGAGGTCCCCACGATTTGTTAGATATTTTGATGTGTTTGCACCAAGACACAGACACACAAGTACGCCGGGGAGCCCTGGCCGAACTAACAAAACATACAGGGATACATAAAGGAGTACGCCAGGGATGCATACTCGCTCCTACTTTAATCTCTCACTACCTAAATGACTTGGTTGCTGTCTAAAACCCTGGCTTTCCTTCAGGCGCTGGTGGACCGCTTTGAGGCCTTTTGTGCTGATCGAGGGCTGGTGATAAACCACGCTAAGACTAAATTCATGACTATCAATTCTCATAGATCATTCAGAGGTTCTCTTGTCTTTGGTGGAAGTATCCTAGACAGGGTAACCAATTTCAATTACCTTGGAAATAGACTAACTGGGAACATGACATGGTCCCCCAAAGTAAAGAAAAGTAGTTTGAATCTATGCCAGCACACTTCAGGGATATTGAGATCGTGCCATTCCACAAACGTAAGGTGGATTTCAACAGCTTTAAAAGTCTATAGTACAAAGGCAGAAGGAAGTGCCCTATAAAGGACTGAGCTGTGGGGCTCTTCAGGACTGGCCACGCTGGAAATAGCTAAAATCAACTTCCTAAGTTCTCTGCTGAGTTTGACCAAAAGCACTCCCCTCTTACCCTTTCAGTGGAATATGGGTGTTATCCACAAGGCAAAACTAAGACCGGCCATGCACTGGCGAAGGTTAAAGTATCCCCGGCCCTCGAAGAGCACTACAATGCCATTAAGGAAATAGTAGAAATAAATAAGAACTGTAAAATAAAGTGAATATGTTACATTAAGGAAACTCTGTCCCAACTAGGCCTTGAAGAATACTGGTGAAATAAGGGGTGTACGAAACACCTTTCGAGGGACTGCGTCAAGGACACCTTCTGGGCTCACATGTGGAGGCTGGAGGTGTGCAATAAAACCAAGGATCTTTTACCACAGAATTGTTTATACCTTAAATTCCACAGTGGGTTTGAACGCTTCCTCAACTACATTCTAATGCCAGCTGCCAGACACATACACATTAAGTTTCAACATGGAACCCTCCCACTTAAGTCCTTCTGCCTGAAATGGAAAACCACCACAGACATGATTAATATATGTCCAGTCTGCCTGCAGGCAGATTAAACATTATTACATTTTCCCAGGATATGAACGCCTGAGGAATCGATTTGCAGACTGCTTGGAATTAGGCATTGGTCAGTAGCACTTAGGCTGTTACGTGCCAAGACAAAAGATTCAATTGTCTGTGGTGTTGCAAAATATTTACATTGGAGCTGGAGCATTAGAGCCAAAGCACTGGGGGAACCTCCACTTTGATGGGGTGTTTTTTTTTCTTTTTCTCTTACCTGATTTGTGGAATCCCCCAGTAGATTTAGCACAATGTCACTTCCAAATTGGTATTATCTACCTACTTTCTCTCGTGCAGTTTAATAGTATTGAATCAATGTCTCCTACCAAGACTAATTGTCACTCATGTTATTGTATGTGAGAACACATCACGATTAATTAACTTTGCCTTCCCCCAAAGAAAGTCGCTTTGGTTTCAACTTTTAATGTACCTGATTGTTTGGTACTTTTATGGATGAACTTTTTTGCTACGATTTTATATGTGAAATTAAGAGAACTTACACACAGCACACGTTTGACCTACGGGTATATTGATTTGATAATTATTATGATTGCTGCCATGGTTTTAGCTGCTCCCCCAAGGCCCCAGTGATCTTTAGACTACCTTTTATTTGCTGCACAACTTCCTTGGGATTTTAACATTTTACTCTGTCTAATTTGTGATGTGGAAGTGTATGCAATTTTGGGGACTGGACTTACAGTCCTATCTTTTATCTCACTGTATTTTATTATAATTTGTATTGATCTGAGTATTGTTTTGTGCACTTTCATGGTTATTGCTACCAAAGTATTTGAAGTAATAACTATAGTTGCTGTGGGTCTGAATTGTTTTAATAGCAAACAATTTTAGTGGAGAAGTTAAGTTATGCCATTATTAATTTAATTCTAAAATAAATCTTGGGTCTAGATGTGGGCAACTTCTGGGAAAATCTGTATCCTATGGCTGTTAAAAGCATCAAAAGACTTCTAAACATAGTGGCAAGGGAAAATATTTCAAATAGTGGTTTAGAGAGAAGATACTTAATAGATATAGCTAATCTCAATTTAAAAAGATATTTGAAATTAGTTAGATGTGGATTGATATTGAAAGTTCAAAGTGTTAATCAGAATTTGTCCTGTTTGAAAAGTTCTTCCACTTTTGAGTAAGAAAACCTAATGCTGTCATGTCCTTCTACACTGGAGAAAAAATAAAAAATATTTAAGATCTCTTTTCAAACAAGCCAAAATGAAAACTGTTGTAGACACTTATAACAATGTATTCAGGCTTGATTACCCAAAGGTCGACTTAGGAGTGGCACTGTTCTTTAAAGGCATTTTTGATAGATTTTTGTGAGTTTAAGATCTTTTGTAATGCAACAAATAGTTGTATTCTATCTTTAATATGCTTTACGTATTGTGTTCTTATTGTGAATGTTTTTAACAGACTATCCAATAAATAAAAATTGATGGATTGATTGATTAAAGGAAGAAAAGGTCAAAATAGGTGGGTATGTATTCATCTGTAATTTTTTTCCTGATAGCTACTATACAAAAGTTACATTCCTATAGGTTTGTCAGGCTGTTCCGGTGCAGAGATGTAAAGTGTTTGCTGGTAGATCATAAACATGCAATAGCCAGAGCCATCCAACAAACTGCAGTTTATAATGAGTATTAATTTATACCAACCTACATATCCGAGAGTGAAAGTTCTGGAATCTGTGGACCTCAACTAAAGTCCTACAACTCAGTGTTTCCACACTTCCTGATAAAAATGGTACCCCACTTGTGTGAGTAGGCCTATTATAAAGAACAGAAACAAGTCAAAACTTGGGTCAGGTGAAGTCAATGTAGTGTCAATATGGTCTTACCATGGATGAATTTTTGGTATGGTTGGCACATGTTTTATGCCCAGGTACCATTTTTTTTTCATAGACATGCGGAAAAGCAAGAAGGTAATGCTTTTGCCATCAGCTGGAAGAGCCCAAGATTTCTGTCAAATACATAGTGGGAAAAATTAACCATAGTTTGAAATTTGCAGAGCATTCTGAGTCAGAAATATGCTTGGATCCAGACAGGACACACCACCGTGGATTCCCCTGGTTCACTAGTTGTTAGAAATGACCGAGGATTGTAGGGTTCCAAGGGTGCAGCCTGATCCCAGGATCAAAATATTGCAGCCATCCCCCACAGAAATAGAGGGGAGAGGTAATAGGTTATTTTTAGATATGCCTTTGAAATTAGAATGGCATTCTGGGATAGAAAATGTGATGGGATCTACGCAACCAACACCACCCTGGATTCCTCTGAACCTTTGTTTTTTCCTGGGTACCGTGACCAAGAGCCTATATAGTACCTCTGTCTTTCACTGGAGGCAAACCAGCCTCTCTTTGACAAGGTGGAAAGGCATCTCACTGCAGACGTGTGCTGTGTGTTACTGCACCCACCTGTGGAGGATACCAGAGGGGTCCCCGGGATCCCTGTTCCACCAGTTTCGTGGGACCCCCTCGAGGGGTGCGGTGACTCTGAACCACCTTTATGTGCACACAGATAATTCACCTACCGAAAGGATCTTTGCCTCAGCACCTGCCTCTGTAATATTGTGCTGGTGCAAAGGCATAGTGTTCCCTAATTGCATGGGTCCTAGCCCACATGCAAAAGAGGGAACGGGCCTTCATGAGTGCACCGGAGCAAGATGTGACGTCACAGTTCCATATTACACTAAGCATCTGCAGCTCTTTCTCTAATACCAAAATGCCCCGAGGCCATGAGGAGTGGGTGTAAACACTCATTTCTCCCTTTGGGCACGTTCTCTAAGATGTCCACTGGCGTCCAGTGTGATTTACGTCTCCCACCCCCTGGTGCAGGGTGCATTAGTAAACCTCCCCAATCTGCCCACCCAGAGCAGCAGAAAGACTGTTTGGGTACCATGGAGGTGCAGGCCAATATGAGGATGGTCCGACCCCACCCTATTCTATTTTATTTTGTTTTCAAGTCAATACATTTTGTCCAATGTGCTTCCTGCACACCCTGGGAAGGACAGATTGGAAATAAATCCACTAGAAGGATTGTTGGGGTGAGATATGCTGCCTTGTGATAGGATGGTCTAGACCAATTCCATAATGTCGAGTGTGCTTTCTGCCCCATCAAGGGAGGGCAGAATGGGGGTAAACCCCTCAAAATGACTACCAGTGGGAAGAAAGACTGTTAAGGGTCTAAGGGTGGAGAATATAGCCCAATGTCAGAACTAGCGAGCCCCATCCCATCTGATTCTTTTAAAATAAAAACCAATCCTCTGGGATCTAGTGAAATCTCTGCCCCCCCTGCGGAGGGCAGATTGGGGGTAAACCCACAATCTGCTTCACAGAATGGGCAGAAAGAATATATAGGCAGTAGAGGTGGAGGATGTGATCCATTGCCAGGACAACATAGCCCCCATCACATTTTTTTTAAATAAAAAAATGGCTGTAAAGTTATGTTATGTTATGTTAAAAGATTTTGTAAAGCGCGCGTACACCGGGCTGGTTTCATGGCGCTACTCTGAGAGATGCCTGACCCTAGGAAGTTACTCATAAGCTTGTCTAAATAGCCAGGTCTTAAGGAGCCTCCTGAAGCTAAGGAGGTTGTTGCATGATCGGATCACAGGGGGGAGAGCCTGGCATCCTGTAAAGGATGCCTGGTGGGATCTCTGGCCCACTGGTGTGGGCATATTGGGGTAACCCCCACTAATTTCCCTTCCCAGAGGGGGCAGAGAGATTGTAAAAACGCTCAGTGTGGGGTAGCAGTTGACAATGCCAGGAGGGCTGCTTCCCCCGCTTGAAGCCATCCATAGTGGCTGGTGGGTAGATCCCTGCTTGGGGATCAACTTTCTCTGGAGATTCCCAAGTAGAAATCCACTAGGAAGAGAGACCACTAGAAGGGGGACCGTCTACAGGAGTATGCAAGGAACACTTCTCTAACGTAATAAGAAGTGGTGATCCATTACTTAGTTTGAACACACAAGCAGAGATGCTATGTAATATATATATATATATATATATATATATATATATATATATATATATATATATATATATATACATATTTATATATATATATATTCCACCAAAACCAACGCGTAAGGAGGCTGCTATTATCGGAGTTGAATCGCCGGTTGCATATTAAAGGCTTTGTCAAGCACTCAGCTGTTGGAGGCGTCCTTGCCTCAGGGCATCTTTTTGGTGGAATATTTTGCATGGTAGCCTGGCCGTGAAGGACGCCACACCCTTTGAGGAATGGAATGGGGCCCAAAAGGCCTTGAACTATCGGAACCTTTGGCACAGCAGAGATTCAAGAAGGTGACCGGGGATTTTATTCCGGAGCCCACTGGGGCTGGATTTATTTAATAAAAGAAATGACACTGATATGAATTGAACCCACTGGGGGAACAAGCTGCTCATATTAAACTACAGGTACCAGCATGCCAAATACCGGAAACTCACCTGAGAGGCCCACTGGGCCGTACAAATTGACTTGCGTGCAGTGAATGGTGCCTTGGAGCATTTCAGTTTTACCAGCTATAAACCTCTGATGAAGGAGCCCACGAGCTCTGAAACGCGTAAGGAGGCTGCTATTATCAGAGCTGAATCGCTGGTTGCATATTAAAGGCTTTGTCAAGCACTCAGCTGTTGGAGGCGTCCTTGCCTCAGGGCATCTTTTTGGTGGAATATTTTGCACGGTAGCCTGGCCGTGAAGGACGCCACACCCTTCGAGCAATGAAATGGGGCCCAAGAGGCCTTGAACTATCGTAACCTTTTACACAGCAGAGATTCAAAAAGGTGACCGGGGATTTTATTCCAAAGCCCACTGGGGCTGGATTTATTTAATAAAAGAAATGACACTGATATGAATTGAACCCACTGGGGGAACAAGCTGCTCGTATTAAACTACAGGTACCAGCATTCCAAATACCGGAAACTCACCTGAGAGGCCCGCTGGGACGTACAAATTGACTTGCGTGCAGTGAATGGTGCCTTGGAGCATTTCAGTTTTACCAGCTATTAACCTCTGATGAAGGAGCCCACGAGCTCTGAAACGCGTAAGGAGGCTGTTATTATCGGAGCTGAATCACCGGTTTCTTATTAGAGGCTTTGTTAAGCACTCAGCTGTTGGAGGCGTCCTTGCCTCAGGGCATTTTTTTGGTGGAATATTTTGCACGGTAGCCTGGCCGTGAAGGACGCCACACCCTTCGAGCAATGAAATGGGGCCCAAGAGGCCTTGAACTATCGGAACCTTTGGCACAGCAGAGATTCAAAAAGGTGACCAGGGATTTTATTCCGAAGCCCACTAGGGCTGGATTTATTTAATAAAAGAAATGACACTGATATGAATTGAACCCACTGGGGGAACAAGCTGCTCGTATTAAACTACAGGTACCAGCATGCCAAATACCGGAAACTGACCTGAGAGGCCCGCTGGGCCGTACAAATTGACTTGCGTTCAGTGAATTGTGCCTTGGAGCATTTCGGTTTTACCAGCTCTTCACCTCTGATTAAAGAGCCCACGAGCTCTGAAACGCGTAAGGAGGCTGCTATTATCGGAGCTGAATCGCCGGTTGCATATTAAAGGCTTTGTCAAGCACTCAGCTGTTGGAGGCGTCCTTGCCTCAGGGCATCTTTTTGGTGGAATATTTTGCACGGTAGCCTGGCTGTGAAGGACGCCACACCCTTCGAGGAATGGAATGGGGCCCAAGAGGCTTTGAACTATCAGAACCTTTGGCACAGCAGAGATTCAAAAAGGTGACCAGGGGTTTTATTCCCGAGCCCACTGGGGCTGGATTTATTTAATAAAAGAAATGACACTGATATGAATTGAACCCACTGGGGGAACAAGCTGCTCGTATTAAACTACAGGTACCAGCATGCCAAATACCGGAAACTCACCTGAGAGGCCCACTGGGCCGTACAAATTGACTTGCGTGCAGTGAATGGTGCCTTGGAGCATTTCAGTTTTACCAGCTGTTAACCTCTGATGAAGGAGCCCACGAGCCTCAGGGCATCTTTTTGGTGGAATATATATATATATATATATTTTTTTTTTCACCAAAGGTCCAAGAACTTTAGGGAGCGCACACACGGCAAGCTGAACCACCTGGCTTTCTCTTTCTGGCACAATCTTGCATCATTGTTCGCTGGTAACATGTTACAGACCTGACGCGTTTCTAGGCTGCTGCCTTTCATCAGAGGTCGCTCTTGGAATGACTCACAGGCAGTTCTGGTATACTTATTTATAGCATGCCACGCCCTCAGTGGGTTGACTTTTTCGTTGCATGCTGGGTCCCGTAGTTCCCTTTCCAGAACAAATAATACCTTTAGTAGGTCCTGCTATCGTCATCACTTTCCAAGCATGTTTTCTCCACCCTTAGTGGGCCCCAGAACAAGGTGCAAGTAATTCTCGCCACAGTTCGCCGTGCCGCAAAAATGGGCCCGGATCCAGTTCCGACCCACGGCTTCCTTTGATTATGAAGGACGGTGCTGCTCCCTGCGACAGGACTGCCGCGTAATATTTTTCACCAAAGGTCCAAGAACTTTAGGGAGCGCACACACGGCAAGCTGAACCACCTGGCTTTCTCTTTCTGGCACAATCTTGCATCATTGTTCGCTGGTAACATGTTACAGACCTGACGCGTTTCTAGGCTGCTGCCTATCATCAGAGGTCGCTCTTGGAATGACTCACAGGCAGTTCTGGTATACATATTTATAGCATGCCACGCCCTCAGTGGGTTTACTTTTTCGTTGCATGCTGGGTCCCGTAGTTCCCTTTCCAGAACAAATAATACCTTTAGTAGGTCCTGCTATCGTCATCACTTTCCAAGCATGTTTTCTCCACCCTTAGTGGGCCCCAGAACAAGGTGCAAGTAATTCTCGCCACAGTTCGCCGTGCCGCAAAAATGGGTCCGGATCCAGTTCCGACCCACAGCTTCCTTTGATTATGAAGGACGGTGCTGCTCCCTGCGACAGGACTGCCGCGTAATATTTTTTTCACCAAAGGTCCAAGAACTTTAGGGAGCGCACACACGGCAAGCTGAACCACCTGGCTTTCTCTTTCTGGCACAATCTTTCTGGTATACTTATTTATAGCATACTTGCACCTTGTTCTGGGGCCCAATAAAGGTGGAGAAAACATGCTTGGAAAGTGATGACGATAGCAGGACCTACTAAAGGTATTATTTGTTCTGGAAAGGGAACTACGGGACCCAGCATGCAACAAAAAAGTCAACCCACTGAGGGCGTGGCATGCTATAAATAAGTATACCAGAACTGCCTGTGAGTCATTCCAAGAGCGACCTCTGATGAAAGGCAGCAGCCTAGAAACGCGTCAGGTCTGTAACATGTTACCAGCGAACATTGATGCAAGATTGTGCCAGAAAGAGAAAGCCAGGTGGTTCAGCTTGCCGTGTGTGCGCTCCCTAAAGTTCTTGGACTTTTGGTGAAAAAAATATTACGCGGCAGTCCTGTCGCAGGGAGCAGCACCGTCCTTCATAATCAAAGGAAGCCGTGGGTTGGAACTGGATCCGGACCCATTTTTAAGGCACGGCGAACTGTGGCGAGAATTACTTGCACCTTGTTCTGGGGCCCACTAAGGGTGGAGAAAACATGCTTGGAAAGTGATGACGATAGCAGGACCTACTAAAGGTATTATTTGTTCTGGAAAGGGAACTACGGGACCCAGCATGCAGCGAAAAAGTCAACCCACTGAGGGCGTGGCATGCTATAAATAAGTATACCAGAACTGCCTGTGAGTCATTCCAAGAGCGACCTCTGATGAAAGGCAGCAGCCTAGAAACGCGTCAGGTCTGTAACATGTTACCAGCGAACAGTGATGCAAGATTGTGCTAGAAAGAGAAAGCCAGGTGGTTCAGCTTGCCGTGTGTGCGCTCCCTAAAGTTCTTGGACCTTTGGTGAAAAAAAAAAAAATATATATATATATACTATATACTAACTTTTATTTAACCTTTGATTTGGTTGGTAACTGTATGAGAGCATGCTTATACACCCATTCACTTGAAGCACAAGTAAAGATCACCTCGTTTATAACGACTCCCGGATGCTTGAAACCGAAGGCTTCGGCCCGTCTAACTTCGAAATCACTCGGACGCACGCTAAACCACACGGGTTTATTTCTTGCACCACTCGTTTAACCTGTGCTTAGCATGAAAACAGCATGAAAGCATCCACTATATACCTTCATTTGAAGCATGATATCACTCCGCTTTAACACGGCACTCATACATTTGATAAACTTCATGTAACCAACTCGTTTACATTTACAATAGGCACCCGGATGCATGTTATATTGCACGTATTTATGTTTACTTTAACACTTTCAAGTTTTTTAAGTTTGTCACGTTTCTAAAGAAATTGAGTCGCTTATTCACAAAAAGCATGGAATGAAGCACATTATAAACATATTCACCGATGGTATACTAGAAACTGTGGCCCCTGTTTTCATCAATAACGTTAAATAAAGATATTTTATTTGCTTATAGAAAGTCCCCAGATGAAGGCCAACAAGGCCGAAATGCATTGGGACCAATAAAAGATGCATGCTGGGAGATGTAGTGCAATATCTACTCAATCATATGTTGAATCAAAACCAAAGAAAAGCTTTTTGGAAATGTGAAATAAAACATCAAACAAAAGGAATTTAAACAAGATTGAGTGAATGATTATTATTTTTCGGCATATAAGTGAATGAACAATACAACCTCATAGTGAGGCCCTTATACCAGTGCCCTGGGGACATACCCTACAGGAGTGGGGATGCTACTTCATGATAATTTCCCTTGCAAAATGCATTGATTTGGTTTTGGTGAGAGCATGTGCTCAGGACCTTGGCTTGGCAGGATCCCCTCGAAGTGTTCAGTGAACCTTTGCTTCCAAGGGTTTAGAGTTGCACTCTGTAGTTCTAAGACATAGTCTATTCTATTCGATTCCCTTATATTTATAAAGCGTATGGCTACACTTTAAGGGCCTCCCAGCACTGACCAGCCACAGGACAACTACCATGCGAAACCTACTCGAACATCCTAGTCTTTAGCAGTTTCCTAAATTTCAATTCTGATTCCATTTGTCTCATTGGTAGCGGGAGAGAGTTCCATAGCTTTGGGGCAATGTAAGCAAAAGAACGACCCCCGGCTCTTACTTTCTTGATTCTGCGAACTGTGAGTAGCAGCTGGTCAGTGGAATGCAGCGATCTCACAGGATTTTAAGGAGTGAGGAGTTCCTGAATCAAATTAGAACCTTTTTTGTGGAATGCTTTGTGTACAAGCCAAAGTGTCAATGCAGGGCTGCCAGTGCTGTCCTTGCTGACTGGTGTTTGGGTAGTTTTAAGAGGATGCGTGGAGCAGAATTTTGTATGACCTGCATTCTCTTCAGGACTGACTTAGGGCTTCCAAGGTATAAAGAGTTGCCGTAGTCGAGTCGGGAAATTACCAGGCCTTGTACCACCACTCTCCGTGTTCCATCTCAGAAGTCTTCTTAGAGTGCGAAGCAAGCCTAATCGTGTGGCTGCTAGTTTTTTTACCTGGTTTTCCATTGTCAGTTTCCTATCCAACCAGATTCCTAAGCTTCTGACCTCTGTTTT
The DNA here is from genome assembly GCA_963921515.1 of Calotriton arnoldi. Lineage (NCBI taxonomy): Eukaryota > Metazoa > Chordata > Amphibia > Caudata > Salamandridae > Calotriton > Calotriton arnoldi. The sequence continues at coordinate 799,919 of CAWUFW010004877.1, forward strand.
GGGGGTAGGATGACTGCCCAGGACAGTCGGCCAGTTAAATTCCATCCACCTAGTGGGATTGTTACCCACTATCATCACCTCTGTCTTATCTCTGTTAAGCTTTAGGCTGCTGGCTGCCATCCAGGCAACTATGTGTTCAAGACAGGAGTTAAGGATAATGGAGGTCTTTTCTGTTTGATGGGACAGACTCATAATAATTTGTTTGTCGATCGCATAGGAGATTGTAGTAAAAACATAAGATTTTATAATCATGCAACATGCAAAGTGAATAGGTTTGGGTTAAGGGACAAGCCCTGCGGTATTCTGCATTTAAGGGAAAAAATGTTTGATTGCCTATCTTCTTCTTGTACCTGGAAGGTGCAATTGTGAAGAAAAGAGGTTAGCCATTTCAAAGCTATGCCTCCAATGCCCCCTTCAACTAGTCTTTTAATCAGTGTTAAGTGCAATACCATGACAAACACGGCACTTAGATCAAGTAGGATCAAGGCCGCGGCGCCACCCATTTGCAGAGTTGTCCTCAATTCTTCGGTAGCAGCCAGGAGGGCGGTTTCTGTACTACTCTCTATTCTGAAACCTGTTTGTGAGGAGCGCAGGGTTCCGTTAGACTCTAGGTATAACAAAAGATGTTTGTTCAAAAATTTCCCAAAGATTTCATTAAGGCCTGGTAAGAGGGAGTTTGGACAGTGGTTTTCACACAGTAATGGCTAAGCCCCTGTTTTTTCAAGAGAGGTCTGACTATGGCATGTTTCCACATAGGTGAGACTCCCCCAGGTTTTAAAGACTGATTAAACACATTAGTCAGTACGGTAACAACTGGCATTGCTCCTTTAGACATAACTCAGGTGTGCAGGATCCCGAGGAGAGCCCAATTTGAGAGACGACAAAATAGCTTGAGTATCTTCAATGGTCATCTCAGGAAAGTTGCTCATATTTTAATTCCCCTATTCTCAGGTTATGATAGTCTCCCTATATTCTCCTAGAGTATGAATTATAGTGTTGCATTTTTCTAGGAAGAAATTGGCCAGTTGATTACAGCCTGCTTCTGAGGGAGGTGGGCCAGATTCAGTTTTGGTGGAATGCATTAAACTATTCACCAGATTGTAAAGTTATTTTGAGAAATTTGACGCGTTTTGTATTTTGTAAGAAATATAGTTGACTCTTGCTTCCCCGATTGCATAGTGGTACTTCTTTGCAGCTTTTTTATATTTATTTTAACTTATGCCATCATATTTTTTCCACCATAACCTGTCTGCCCATTTGGAGTTTTTGTTTAGTTCCTGGAGCTCATTTGAGGACCATGGTGCTTTCCAGTGGTGGCCTCTCCTCCTTCTTCTCTCCCAGCTGAACAGGTACCAGGAAGAACACCCAGGCTCGCCTGACCAATCACAATGCTGCAATTCAGCATTGTGGTTAGTCTGAGTGCCGTGGTTTGGCGCTCAGCCAGGGAATTGGAGCCTGGACATGTTCTCCACCCAGGCTGTAATGCAGCCTGGGTGGAGGACATGCAAAGTGAGCTTGCCGGTTTGACCAGCCCAAGAGGGCCGGCCAAACAGTCATGTGCACTTAGGTGTGGGCAAACCACTCCTCCCCTGCTCCTCTGTTATCGGAGCAGCCCCGCCCCGCCCCGTCACGCAAAGCTGCAGCAGAAGGAAACATAAAATGATAATAACCTTAAGTTATTATCATTTTATGTTTCTTTTATTTCACTGTTGCAAAGCAGTGAGGCGACGCTCCTCCGCCTTAGCGGAGGAGCCGCCACTGGTGCTTTCCCTCCTGTGCATGAAGATTTTTTGTTGTTTCAGAGGCACCAGGATATTAGAGGCATTCAGAATCAATGTTTCGAAATTATTGTATCTGTTAGTTATGTCTCCAGTTATTTCAGGAATGGAATTGGAGAGCGTGCTTTCCCATTCTTTTATAACCAATTGTGCCCAGTTTCGACGAAATCTAGATTTCGTCTGCAACACGCCTGAACTCTTTCCTATTGCCACTGTACGGTATTGACTGGTGCAGGACTTTGGTGCCTTGACCTTTCTCTGTGCTTTTGTAATTAAAATAATAGCAATGTCCCCGCAGTAAAAGCAGTCTCTAGGTCACTCACCCCACAATAACGGTCTCCGTATTAAATTGCAAGTTCAATTTTAAAACACTTTTAAAACATAAAGGACCAATTTAAAACCATGAGTAAAAATGACAAATATAGACTGAAAAGGTAACGCAGCAGCAGTTACCTGTGCCATAGGTCTTCATTTTGCCTATTGCTCTGTTGTTTAAACATATGCAGATTTCTAAGGAGCAATTCATTGAAGAATAATTCTTAACACATCTGGGGTTTCTAACAGAGTCTTACTAGGGCAGTACTCTTCTTATGTGCAGAATTCTGTTCCCCTACCTTACAGCAACTTAGTCAATAAAACAATCTTGGAGGCACAGAAATATCTGATGTGTTTCAGGCTTTTATTAATAATTGCATTTTTCCAGGGTCATATATATGTGTTCCCAATATCTGTGACTCCTAAAGATCAATTTCACAAATAGTCCTTCAAATCTTGACAATTTGCCAACATTTCTGTGCCCCAGAGATCACTTTGTTGTCTAGGAAGTTTATTTTGGGGAGCATACAGCTATACTGTTTTTAGGAGGTATGTGTGCATGATATTTCTATGTCTGCATTGTGCAAATGTGTGGCTTTTGCAGCCTCTCGGAGCCTTTTGAGTGACACCTTTTGTCAAGCAGTTGACCATAAAAGTTAATACAATGCAAGATCCCCAGTCCTAGTTTTTCATTGTATTTAAGTATTTGGCGTCTTTTATTATAATAATTAGGGCTAATCTGTATTTGGCAGTGGGTTCACAGGACTCCTTTGCCTCTCTGTGCTTCACCCTGCCTCGTGAGGGCTACAACTGTAAATAGGCAAACTGATGTCACATTCACTGTTTGGCATCCCAAACACGCAATGCTGTCCAAAGTTCTGATCTAAAAAACAATAATAATAAAATTAACCCTGCTAGCCAAGCCAATGGCTGAAGGTGATGTCCCAGTGCCCTGCTCTATTTTTGCTGTTGTGTGGGCTGAGCCAACATGTGAATGACACTCCACCTTAGCAATGCCTGAAGGGGTTGACCCAAAGGTCCTCTATATAAGTGTTATTGTTTTATTTTTCGTGATTACAAGGCTCTGGCAGAGAGCCAAAGATGGCCCCAGGCAAGACTTGGCAACTATATAAACCAAAGACTATACAATACAGAGAGGGAGTGTAAGAGAGCATAAGGGAAACCCTTCAGAATAAGATCCATGAGCCATAGATATTTAACATAGGTGGGGGAATATGCGCCGTCTACAAAAATAGTGAGTTTTATCAACACGCGCGTGTGTTGTAACACTGGTACCACCAACACCGCACTTGATAAATGGTCCGTGTCATTAGCTACCACTCTTGATTTTTTTAGAATGTGGTTCTAAGAAGCAATACCCAAACTTTCTTTCTCATTGTAAAATCTATTAACTTTAACCAGCTTTTGCAAAATAAAAGCCAGATCAGTCATACTGTATCTCTTACAGCAGCATGACAGCTCATTTGTTTAGCTTGGGTCCGATTTAAAGTCTCGCTGGAGCTTAATCTTCTGCCCTGTGTTTGTCTTGGCTCAGAGTGTTCTACAGCACAGACAACTTCCTATCCCCACCAATCTTTCCCTCAGGAAAGAATGTGACGTGATGCTGGGGGTCGAGCAATGGAGAAGGAAGCCAATTAGACACAGATAGAATAACAAGTCATTGTAATTGCTGGTGCACAGAGAATGTATCACCATATGGTCTAAATAGGGGGGGAAAGGTCTTTACTGAAACAACCAACAGCCAACACCTCAAGTGCAGTCATTAAAAATAGATAATTCGTATTCACTTTACTCTTGAATGGTGTCCAGGAGGTGTGGACAGGTGCCAGGCTTGACTATATTAACATTCTGGGTATGTCGTATCTCATGCTGATCCGCCAACTACTTGGCGGCAGCTTAAATTCACAGCTGGGGTATGTTAAGCGATGGAAACTACAATATGATTAGCATGTCTGAAATGTGGTAAACACATTAAAATCTTTCTAAATGCTATTATTAGGTCTGGCTTGCTAGGGCACCTCTCTGCTAGACCTATCATTATTACCAATTATTTAAAATATACATGGTGTGGACTTTGGCACCGTCCACAGGAGTATTTCTCTCTCACCACGTACCATTGGCTGTTTGGTGAATTATTCTGGCGCCTATGGAGTACTTGCATTAGAATCCACAAGAAACTATTTTACTATCTCAAAAATACTCAGAATCAACACAATTAAAATTCTTTATCTACTAGATGCATTGCATACAGAAAACGTGTTATTTGTTTAGTTTTTACATTGTGGCAGGCTTCTTTGATGTGTTATTCAAGGCCAGACCAATTGGCTTTGCTAATGCTTGTTTTAGCTGATGTGTAGCCATGTAAATGACACAAGGGAACATGAGCTGTGCTGAAATGGGCTACACAGGGCTATAGGTGAGGCTCACATGCATTGGCCCACACAGGAAACAAGATTCAGACCAGACTTGGGCTAGTAGAAGAGACCATTACAATGCATAAACAACCCAAAGAATGCCCCCTTATGGTGCATTCAACCTTTTGCACCAATTAGATATGGTAATTCTCTGTCCTTGACTACTATGAAACACACAGCTGCCCAGTGATTTGGAAAACTATTGTAAAAGTGCATGGATTCTGAGGATAGCGGGCACAGGATTCATATTCTGTATCAGCCCAGGTATACTGTCTGTTAGACACCCTTTGTATGCACCAGTACAGAATTTCTATGCACTGTGAACTTATAGGAAAACATGTGGATGACTGGTGTTTTTGCAGATCATCACGTGAGGTCTGTAGGTCCCACGAGGCAGGTTGCCTAGAATAATCAGGCTATGCTGCAATTTTTCATCGACATTTGCAGATTTTGCGGGTTCTACATCATGTAATTTTTGCTCTGGTCAGTCTGGGTGAACTTCATTTTGGCGTTTGTCAGTTTCACTGGCACGAGTGAAATCTCAGACATCTGGAAATGTTAGAGTAGGATGGCTTGTGGACTTGTGAAATCATAGTGATCTGACCCCTGTTGAAGAGCTTGAATTTGCTTCAGTTGACTGAAAGATGAAACCCTTCAAGTTCCTTCACAGATCACTATTAACAAGATTGGCATATTCAATTCTTTCTCACAAAGAACAGCTAACGCCCCTTTTACCATCTGTTTGTAGCTCAGGGTACATTTAGGGGGTTTTCTACTGCACACTTCCCAATGGAGGAGTCTCATGCTCGATGCAGTGATTGACATAAAGGAATTAAAGCTGGCATGGTGCTGATCCATTATGGAAACTCCAGGACTTTATGCCTAGCCAACCTGCATGGGTGGTAAAATGATGGACTCATGGTTACTGTCCGCCCTGTGAATGGTTGCACATGGTGCACACCCGAGCAGAGAGCTTATTGAGCAATCAAATTGTGTAAGCTGCAGCACCAATGCTAACTCCTTGAGGTGGCAAAGATTCTGCAGACAGAAGCATAGAAGCATGAAACACACCTGCCACTCTGTTTCCATGCTGCTCTTTCAGCACCACAGGTGCTTTGTACAGTGGCGGCCAACACAATGAAGAGGTGGTGTGGGGTGGAGGGAGAGCGGGAGGGGGAGCGCGCGAGGGGCTTAAATAATAAAAATAAAAGATGAAAAAAAACTTACCTGGAGCTGCAGCCGCCTCCTAACTTGCGTCACGCCTCCGTGTTCTCTTCCTGGTCCCAGGATCAAAGTATACACTGGGACAGACTTCCTGTACAATCCCCACACTGCTCTCATTCTATGAGAGCAGTGCTGGGATTCGTCTGAGCGGTCATAAAAGCCGCTCCGCTCAGACCAGGGAGTCTGTGGGGATTCTCCAGCCCGGCTGTTCAATGCAGATGGGCTGGAGGAAACTTAAGCGCTCATATGTGTTTGGCCGGCCTGAGACGGCCGGCCAAACACATATGCACACTTAGAGAGGGCACATAGCACTCCTCCTTCTCCATCCCATGCCTCGGCCCGCCCCTCCCTGAACGTGCTGGCTCAGAGCTGGCAAATGAAAAATAAAACGATTTGGGTAATCGTTTTATTTTTCACCTGCTGGCTCAGAGCCAAGGGGGTGACGCTCCTCCGCCATAGCGGAGGAGCCACCCCTGGCTATGTTGTGGAATTAACGAGTAAGCACACATGTTGTTGTTAAAAATCAGCCACACCACTACTACCTTTATCAGTGCACAAAGGTACAACTGATGAGGATCCAGCCCTGCAAGGCTTTACTCAAAGCATAGTGATGAAGTAGAAGAATTCCACAATTGAGCAGTCAACATGTAAAAGGCTTGTCCACTCAGGCTGGGCTTATTGACAAGATGTTCTTTGGGGTATCCCTTCAGCAGTAAATCTCAAAAAGAGGTAGATTGTTGGGTTACTTCTTTTCATTTGGCATTTGCTTTTTGTTAGACCTGTCAGCCTTAGAGTGGTCTTCCCCCAAACATTTTGCTTACTTTCCTCCAATTTTAGCTGGATTTGTGCTTTGTTGGTCTTAGGGCTCTGTGCACTTTACCACTGCTAGCCAGTGCTAAAGTACTTGTGCTCACTCGCCTAGCCTGGTTTGTTTGACATAAACCTAATTGACATATTTGCTTTACTTATAAGTCCCTTGTAGAGAGGTACAAGTCCCTTGTAGGGTATTTAATATACCCAGGGCCTGTATATTAAATACTACCCATGGGCCTGAAGCACATATTGTGCCATCCACGTAAGTAGCCTCTTAAAACATGACCAAGACCTGCCATTGCAGCATGAATGCAGTGTTCCATTGCACTGTATGTCACTTTACTCTGCAACACTCTATGCCTATGCACGCTACACCAGTCCACTCTACTCTATGCCACTTCACTGTATATCACGCTAAGCTACTCCACTCTATGCCACTCCAATACAGGACACTCCATGCCACTCCACTCTACGACACTCTGCTCCACTTTTCGCCATTCGCTCTATGACACTCACGCAACTCTCCTCTGTGCCACTAACATTTAGCCATGCTGAACAGCAGCCACTCTGGTGTACATCATGGATAAAACCCATTGGCAAAGCCAATAGTTCTTGCATAAGCCAATCCTTGTTTACTGTAGCAGAGAGCACTCAGTGCTATGGGAGTTAATATGGAAAATGCTAATTATTTTGAACCCTTCTTTATTTTCCTCACCACCTTCTTGTGGGATCTAGATGGCACTTGAACTGTCAAAATGCATCCAATAACCCTATTTTATTGGAACGTTTCATGCAGATTCATCAAATGGTGACAAAGTTATAAGCAACACGTGTGTGTGTGTATATATTACATTAAATATCATATTACGTTCTTCATGTCTGAATGTACAGTTTATGCCATGCTCTACTTTCATTTGCATTAGTTAAAAATGGAATTATTTGAGCACACTCAACGCTGCAGATTCTTCAAGAACCAGTTCCTCAAATCATCCAGTGATAAAACATTTGGAAAAAAAAGTCATATTGGTAAAGGGAGCATTTTCCCCCATGCTGCAACACAAAATATGCTGGTTCTCTGTAGATTTGAGGGCCTGAGCAAAAAAGACAGCCTGGCAGCAATTTACAAAAATTTGTAGCCATTACAGGATACCTCGCACTAAAACCTGTCTTGTGAAACAGAGCAATAGTGAGTGTGTATATTTGGATTTGGGGGACATACGCTGACCCCCGGGAGCAAGCGGCGTCGCATAGAGTCTGATACTACCAACACTAGCAAGACATCTCTGTTGGCTGCACAACCTTGGGAAATGGCCAAAAAAGCCTCCGCGACTGGTAAAGGATTTATTTGTGGCATTGAAAGTCTCAGAAATTCTTAGGGTGGAGGATTGGAGGAACGGCATGGAAGGGTTGATCACTATGGAAATAGTGATTTTTCAAGTGAGGGGAGAGACCAAAAGCTCTCCTTCGCTCAGCCTGTCCTTCGTAAAGTGGTGGTCTTTGGGAGGGAAAAAAAACAAAATGTTAATGTTCCACAATGAATGGTAAATCACAAATGGCTTTGGGATTCACAATGTCAACACTGCAGTTCCTTTCAATGGCAATGAAAATGGTTTGCAAATGGGAGTTGACCCCTTCCTGCGTCTTACATGAACACGAATGAATGATAAACGACCTTTCTAGCAGTCACAAATCACTGAAAAGATGCTGACGTGCTCATCAGTTTGTAACTATTCACACAATGGAAGCAGTGAGCATTGGGAGGGAACATACAGGGACAGTCCATAGACTTCAAAGGAGTGGTCCTCATGCAAGTGAAGCAGGATGTTAGACATACTGTAAGATGTTGAGGGTGCTGTGTGGTCGATAGGGGGCTTCCTGGTTCTACCCCTTGGTCAACGCTCTGGGTGGGGCAACTTTGGCCACAGGGTCGACGTCCCTTGAAGTCCTGATGGGTCCAGCAAAAGTCCAGTTGCCACTGAACTACAGGTCCCCAGTCACAGCAAAACCAGCAATTCCCTATGATGAAGGCTAGTGTCCTTCTTTGGTGACCAAACTGTGCTCTGACGACTCTCTGAGATCCACGAGACTCAAGTGCAACTTTTAAGCCACAGGATTAGGTCTCTCAGGATGCAAGTCGGCGGTCAGTGGTGATCAAGCGATTGTGGCAACTGGCTTGCCAGAATGGGCTTCTTCAGCTTTTGTGGTCCTGGAGTTGTAACAGGAAGTCAGTCAACTCACTCGTGGAGGTCCCCTCTGCTGTTTGGGGCTCGGGGGACTTTTCCACGAGCCAGGCATCAGAGACCCTATCCTTCCTTTGCTAGCCCAAAGAGCAGCAGGTGCTATCCAGTATTTGGTGAAGCCTCTCTTGACAGGTCTAGGGAACTGCAGGGCAGTCCTTCTTCGGATCTCTCTCCAGTCTAGATGTGATCTGAAGTCTGGGTACCAGGTTTTGCTATATTTATGTCCAGAAAGTGCCCTCAGGGGATGAATCGGTAACTAGCTAATGGGCTACCAGGCCCCTCCCACTGTTGCTGGGATTCTGCTCATACACAGAACTATGCGCAGGAATATGGGACCTAGGTGTATAGGGGCTAAGCCTTCCCACCACCTTAGTGCCCACAAACCCAGGACCGATTAGCTATAGTGTCTCACTCGCTCTCCTACACACTCATGAAGAAGCAAATGATCAGACAAACCAGAACACAACACTCACTGATCTCTCAGGAATCGCAGTAACAAGACACACCTTTTCGCTCATGCTCTCGTACCTGTCCACAATAAGAACTGACCGAAACACGAATATAGTTTAAAATGTTTATTTTAACTATTGTGCTCTAAAACGCAGTATACGAGCCACAACGAGCAGCAAAATGCATAATATCATTACAGTTAGCATTGCAGCAAGGCCATATATCATAAAGGGAAATGTCAGGTCCGGCTCTAGGGCGGTGCGATCGGTGCGACCGCACCGGGTGTTGACTTGGGGTGGGCGCTTCATTTTTAAAAATGTGTCATCATTTTAAAAGCACCTGCTGCCTCGTTGCTAGCCTCCAACAACTTTCAGACATCAATTAAAAATGTCAAGAGAAGTCCCGTGATTAATCGTCTTCCTGGAAAGAAACCGGAGGTTTGTCTAGTGGAAATTTTGACTCCCTCATCCTAAGGTAGCGCAGAGGGTAGAAATGCCTGCTGCTAAGAAAGTGTACCATGCAGATAACGAAGTGCATATAATAATGTAAATAGGTCAGTAGGTTACTGCTTCTATAAGAGAGCTCCTTTTGTTACTTGTCTTTTAAAAGTCAAAATCCTAATATAGAACATTGAGCTATTAACTGTCCCTAGAGCTGCTGCAAACTGCAAGCTATATGTTAGAGCTATATGTTTTTTCCCTAGTCTTTCATTATCCTAATCTTGTGAAAAGGGTTCATTTGGGTAGAAAACAATTCTTATTATGAAAGAGAACCCTTAACAATGATGTTACATTTTAAATTCTGAATGTGTGCCTTTCCTGAATAAGAACTTTAACTATATTGCCTACCAGTATCGATGACATGTCACTACTACACTACACCTTGCACTACTGTCTGATGTAACATTTCCTATACACTGATTTACACACATATGATTGTCTCTGTGCAATGTGTGTGTGGTGTAAAGTGCTCTGACACCTTACACTGGTATGAGTGGTGCTATAAAACGAAATGAATCTGAGAGACAGTGGTTCTGGAGACTTGAGAGGCTCTGTTAAAGGGTGCTAGTGAGGGAATCCGTGGCAGAGGTGGTCATTGTGGGGGGTTTGCCAACAGACATTGTCGCACAGGGCGCCACCAGCTCTAAAGCCGGCCCTGGGAGATGTCATCATATAAAGAGAGTGTATAAAGGACTATAAAGCCTAACCACGCTCCCCTTGGTAAGAAGAAGTATTATTATATAATAGAAGATCTCTGGGCTTTGTCAACAGACCCCATACCTTAGTGCCTAGATGGTATATCTACATCATAGGAACTGCATGGCTCTCTCCCTGGAAATCTCCCTCTCCAAGTGTGTGTTACCTAAACATGCATCCCCTTAATATCACAGCACGAGTTTCCAGCAGCAGCTGTGTTAGCATGTTTTGTCTAGGTGCTAGGAACTGACCAGAACAGAATAACAAGGGGCATTGTTTATCGACCTTGCTCACAGTGTTCAGACTAAACTCCAGGAACAGGCAGAGAACGAACAAAGCAGACGGTTCTCACGTGAAAGGCATAAACAGAGTCTTGCAAAAATAAAGCCATGTAGTAACGTGCGCAAAAGCAGCATCATGGTTGCTGGGCTCATGCTAACTTAGCGATGTCGACAATGTCCCTATCGGTCACGTGACACCACCTGATGATGACTTTCTGCAATGTTTGGCAACTAGCTATCCCGACTGCACTAATCTCCCCACTCCCAGTATGACAGGACTTGGTAGCATGCCCTAGAGTTGTGACTACATGAGGGCTACAGGCCAACTGGAAAATCGGTATGGCAACTGATTACCCCTCTCTGTCCCAGAAGCCAACCTGTCTACCTGAACAAAAGAGTAGCCCCTCTTGTACGTGTTCAAGGCTTCCCCTTTGAAGCTTGTCTTTTGTGCTCAGAGCCTGGGTGTCTTTGTGCATGGGAGCGGTAACACCTCCACCAAAGGCAGGCCTCTATTTTTCCCTTTCCTGGGAGTCATTAACACTTTTACCCAGGAGGGCAGTATCTCTGAATGGTGACAGAAAGACTTGGGCAACTCAGTCGTAACGTTCTAAAAGTTGCCTTTTCTGAAAGGTTACATCAAGTCGGGTTTAATGCAATGATTCTTTTAACCCCTTGTATGCTCATGACGGCTCCCATCCGTCATGCGTCACGGTGGGCGTGTGTGCACGACGGCCGGGAGCCGTCCGAATCCCCACCCACTAATGGAAACGCCCGCACAGCGCGGAAATTCCGCGCGCACGGAAGGGGTTAATACCTTGAAGTACCAGCTTTGGTAGTCCGGTTCAGGAGTTAGCACAGCTGAGTTGTCAGTGCATACCCCTGTACTTGCCAATGGGGCTACTAGCCTTTCCAGTGTTAAAAAGACAATTTGAGGTTTTTAATATTATGAGGAATAAAAATACAGCCCCTACTTAATTAATATACAGCACCCTGTCTTAGGACTTGATCGCTCTACCTTAGGGGTGACAAATATATGAACAAGCATTTGCAATGCAACAGGTCTCGCATTATTAAAGTTTGAGCTATTGGTGTTGCATTTGCAAGAGTTTGAGCTACTGCCATTGTAAACGCCAATGCCTTTTATTTATGTGTTTCGAAAAGCTGTATGCGGTGCATAAACACGCCCTTTGTACTTATAGTCCTTGCTTACGAAAAGGAAGGCTGGCAGTAAAAGAGGCATAGTTACTGCCAGCGTTGCTTCTCGTAAGCAACGACTGCAAGTACAAAGTGCCTGTTTACGCACCGCTTGCAGGTTTTAAAAATACAGAAATAAAAGGCATTGGTATTTACAATGCCAATAGCTCAAACTCTCGCAAATGCGACACCTATTGCACAGCAAATGCTCGTTTTCTTATTGCGTAGTAGAACCACTCTTTGTGGAAAACAACAATCATGCCATGCCAGATGGTCTTACAGGCATTCACAGATATACAAACCTACAATAAGTTTCCTATATTGAGGTTTTGGAATGTTCCGTTTTTTAAAGCACAATAAAGATGGGGGGCTGTTGGTGGGGGTTGAGAGGTAACTCCCACCTTTAATTTGTGAGGGCCTGAGCCTGGTGAGGTAGCCGGTCTGCTTTGTTTCACTGTTCTACCAAGGTTTTAGGAACTGTAAGATTCCTATCAACAACAGCAAGTGATGGATGATCTGTGGCTCAAAACCTAATCCCAAGTAGTAATTGTAATAATTCATTATTATTATTTAGACCGGACTAAATATTGATAATGAATCATTACAATTATTACTTGGGATTCCGCTTGGTTTGCCCAGAGATGAGTGCAAACATCCTTTTGTGTGAATATTAATCCAAAATGAAAGATGAATGCTAGCCACTAAAAAACAAAAGTGTCTGTCCATCCCCTATTTCTCCTTGCTATTTTTCCAGATGTGGTCTGGATGAGATGCCCACAGATTTGCCCGAGCAGCCGGGAGTGCACATCTGTTTGGTGGGACGGGATAGCAAAAGATGGTGAGGGCGAGGAAGGAAGTAGGGGGGAAAAGTAATAGGTCTCGCATTTGTTTGAGTTAGAGCTATTGGCATTCTAAATGAGAATGTGTTTTACATATGTGTTATGGAATGTATGTATGTGGTGTGTAATGGAATTATGTGTGTTGGATTGGATTAGTTGTGTAATTGTGTGGCGTTGATTAGATTTTTATAGAGGAATTATGTGGAATGGTGTGCTGTGGAATTATATGGATGTGTTGTAATTGGATATATATGGTGTGTAGTGGAATTGTGTTGTGGGTGGAATTTTTTAAATTAAATATGTGGTGTGGAATGGATTTGTGTGAAGTTGAATAGTTTGGCATGGAATAGTTTGGTATAGAGTGACATTTTGAGTGGAATTATATGGCATGGCGTGAAGTGTTTTTATGTGGATTGTTATGTGGTATAGAGTGGATTTATGTGGGGTGTATTTATATGATATTGAGAAGTGTGTAATTAGGTGTAGTTGAATTATGTGGTGTTAAGTGGTATTATGTGGATTGTAATTATGTTATGTGGTTTGGTTGGATGAATTTGCATTGTATTGAGTAGTGTTACGTGGAATGGCATTGAGTAGAGTGGTGTGGCGTTGAGTGGAGTGGTGTAAAGTGGAGTGCAGTTGTGTAGTAATTTGTGGAGCGCAGTTGGTTGCAGTGGCATTGTGTGGAAAGGAGTGGGGTTGCGTGGAGTGGTGTTGTGTAGAGTGGGGTGATATTCCAAGAACTGGAATTGTGTGGGTGGTGCTGCATTGATTGACGCTGCATACATTGGTGTGGTGCAGAGTGGAGTGCAGTTGCGTAGAGTGGGGCAGAATGGCATAGAGTGAAGCGTAGTTGTGTGGAGTGGCATTGTGTGGAGTGGCGTAGAGTGGCGCTGTGTGGATTGGCATAGAGTGAAGTGGCATAGAGTAGAGTGGCGTTGCAAGTATTGGTTTTGTATTGAGTGGTGTTGCGTGTAGTGGTATTGCGGAGAGCTGAGTTGTATGGAGTGGCGTGGCGTAGAGTGGAGTGCAGTTGAGTGGAGTGAGTTTGTGTGGAGTGTAGTTGCATGTAGTGCAGTGGTGTGGAGTGCAGTGGGTGGAGTGTCGTGGAATTGAGTAAAGCAGCGTGGCGTGAAGCAGAGTGGCATGAAGAAAAGCAGAGTGGAGTAGAGTGGCGTGGAGTAAAGCACAGTTGCGTGGAGTAAAGCTGAGTGGTGTTGAGCGTAGTGGCGTGGATTAAAGCAGATTGGCGTGGAGTAAAGCAGAGTAAAGCAGAGTAAAGTAGAGTAAAGTAGAGTGGAATTGAGTGGAGTGGCATGGAGTAAAGGAGATTGGTTTGAGTAAAGGAGAGTGGTATAGAGTAAAGGATAGTGGCATGGAGTAAAGCAGAATGGTGTGGAGTGAAGCAGAGTGGTGTGGAGTGAAGCAGGGTGGAGTGGAGTAAAGTGGACTGGAGTGGAATAAAGCAGAGTGGTGTGGAGTAAAGCAGAGTGGTGTTGAGTGGAGTAAATCAGAGTGGGGTGGAGTAAAGCTGCATGGAGTTGTGTGGAGTATAGTAAAGCAGAGTGGTGTGGAGTAAAGCAGAGTGGTGGGGAGTAAAGCTGAGTGGTGGGGAGTAAAGCTGAGTGGTGGGGAGTAAAGCTGAGTGGTGGGGAGTAAAGCTGAGTGGTGGGGAGTAAAGCTGAGTGGTGTGGAGTAAAGCAGAGTGGAGTAGAGTGGAGTGCAGTGGAGTAAAGTAGGGTGTGGGTGAGTAAAGTAAAGTGAATTAAAGTAGAGTTGCATTGAGCGGAGTGGAGTAAAGGAGAGTGTCGTGGACTGAAGCAGAGTGGCATTGTAGGGAGTGGTGTGGAGTGAAGTAGAGTGGATTGGACTGGAGTAAAGCAGCGTGGTGTGTAGTAAAGCGGAGTGGCGTCAAGTGTAGTGGAGTAGACTGGACTGGAGTAAACAGAATGGAGTGGAGTAACGCTGAGTGGGGTGAGGTGGAATAAATTTGAGTGTTGTGTATTAAAGTAGAGTGGAGTGGTGGAAAGTAGTGTGGAGTGGCGTAAAGAAGAGTGGAGTTGAGTGTAGTAATGCCAGAGTAAAGCAGAATGGCGTGGAATAAAGCAGAATGTTGTGCGCAGTGGAGTGTAGTAAAGCAGAGTGGATTGGAGTAAAGCTGAGCAGAGTGGAGTAATGGTTTTGGGAGGAGAGTAAAGCTGAGTGGTGTGTAGAAAAGTTGAGTGGTGTGGAGAAATGGAGGAAGTGAGGGCAAAGAGCAGGTGCTAATAATCAAGTGCTTTGGTGCGCACTGGAAGACTCTGGCTCAAAGTAAGTAGTAGTTTAAATCCTCAAATTCGTGACATATATTAGGAAGAGATAAGGAGAGAAGTGGAGGAGAGAAGGAGAAACAGGGAAGAACAGAAAAGTATGAGAGGGGGTAAGAGCAGAAGAGAAAGGGAGCCGATGAAATAGGTAAAAGAATGTGCTGGAAAGAAGGATCAGAATCGGACAGGCAAAGGCTATTGTGGAGAGGATGAGGTGTAAGGAAGAAATGTGCCGGATTTGGGGATGAAAATGCAGTTTTGTCCTGGCCTAATATTAAGTGTTATTGGGCAAATCTGTTTTTTCCTTGTGTGAATGTAAAAATATTATGGCTTTAAGTGGTGCTATTTTGAGCCAAGTAAAATACAAAGCGCACTGGTTACCTGCCTCGTGTTCTGTATGCACAGGAATAAGTAGGTCTGTGCGAATGTGTATGAATAAGTACCCAGCAAAAAATAAACATGTCTTATTAAGTACATGCAGACTTATACCGACGTCCCACATGCAACAATGCAAATCAGGGGAGTGTTAACACACACATAACCTACAAGCGTTATATAACATACCAGTACATCGTAGAATATGCAACCAAAGTGTATATCGTGTGGGAGGAATGGTACGTATCATAGGTAAACACTGGTCCGAATGGTGAGACGTAGGAAACAGCTACAGCTGATGGTAAAAATCGCACTCACCAGGCGGCAACAGAATTCTGAAGAATATAAATACAACCCACCCCTTTTGCCCTGCCGTCTTTCCCTTAACCCACATTTCATCGTGGTGCCAGAGTGCCTCTGCAGTCTCAAGATGCGAACCATCCACTTCAAATGTTACACAACATTTAATGAAGAGGAGGACGACATGGTTGTCACGGATACTGTGAAAGCATTGGGGTGGACGTACGCACTGTGATGAAAATCAGCAAAGAAGGGCAAGATGAGAGAGAGTAGAGCTGTTAACTACAAGTTTGCCAGGGTAGAGATGGAAGCTATATTTTCTGGTGGCCTAGATCTAACCGCTGTGGAACAGTACGGTGTACCTGTTTCAAAGAGCAGTGCGGGCGCAGTAGGAAGAGCTTAGCAATGACGCAATGTTGTGTGCGGCAGCACAGTGCATATGACAGTGCAGTGTTTACTTTATCTGTATGTGTGGTAGAGACAGCGTGCCATACTAAAACCGCTTAGTGGGCATATAAATTAAGGCACACATAAAGGAGAAAAAACCAGCATTTTCAACGGCAAGGTCACACTGCACTTTAAACCCACAACTGGTTGCAGGGAACCAAATAAAACAAGCCGATCCTCGAGCAGGGATACTTATCAGCAACAGCTGCTCTGGTTTTCGCATCCTGTTTGATGGGGGTCACATTGCTTGGAAACAACCACGAACAAAGATCAGAGTCAGTCCACGCCACGGCCGTGGCAGCTGCGAGGAGCAGGGCAGGCACAGGCAGCAGTGCCCCTGCTCTGAGGCAGCCTGCAACACAGCCCTCTCTCTCGTCCCCCTGGCTCTGCTAGGAGGCAAGCCGGAGCTCCCTGACAATTTGCAAGGGAGAGAGAGCAGAAAGAGTGGGGTGGAGGGGGGGGCAGGAGAATGAAAGCGAAACCAGCGCGGCGTTCTTGAAAGGGCACCGCATTGATAAATAGAGCCTGCTGATAAATATAGTAGAAATAACCTGCCATTCTCTGCAGAGACCAGACTCTCTCCTGGGCCCAGGCAGCTGCGAGGAGCAACGAGTAAGCTAGTGGTGCGCGCGCAACACAGAGGAGCGGGGGAGGGAGCGCCGCAGCGGCAGCAGACGAACGCGCGCTGCTGCGCGTTCTGGCCACCGTCGGGAATGTGCGCGGCAAAGGCGGGACATGTGCCCGCCTTTGACCAATCACGTGCCGTCTCAGCAAAAAAAACGCACGCTCCAGCCAATGTGGGCTTCCGAAAGCAAAACCACACGCACGAGCGTGTGGGTAGCTTTCAGAAGCCCTTTCTAGAGGACTCGCGCTGCGCGAGCAGGGCTGAGCACTGCAACGCTAGGCGCGAGACCTAAAAATGGAGCTGTGGACTTTGCCATTGGTTTTATTAGCAAAGTCAAGTTATCAGTTTAAAACTGCTCTTCCAGTCTGCAATGGCAGGCTGGGAGCCATGTTTTATTCTGTCACTCTCAGGGTGGCACAATAAGTGCTGCAGTCCCTTAACTTAACTTAATTTAACTTAACTTAACTTGCAGGCCCTGGGTACCATTGGTACCATATGCTAGGGACTAGTTACTTAACCTATGTCAATTGTGTATAAGCCAATCAACCACATACTTTTAAAGGTCAGAGCACTGGCACGGAGATCTGGTTAGCAGGCCTCAGTGTGCTCTCAGAGTAAAAAAACCCAGCAGCATCAGTCCAAAACCTTTTGGGGGTGATCATGCTAGAAGAGGCAATCCCTTACAGTAGGAGAGAAATTTAACCCCCACTATCTAATAAAGTTTAGATAACAGAATAGATACACAATTTTAATGTTTTACATTGTGTGCATGCTAGAGTGGCCTGAGGCATTTGAATTTATAGTAGCCAATTTAAGAGTACAAAATATTTTGCCACTTCATCTGTGTAGCGATTTCCCAGTGTAACCATATCAGTTCCTGATCTGTGGGCAGCACATTTTGCCAAATAAATCTATTTAGGTTACTGCAATGCTTTTAACAATTTCAAAAAGTATGTTACATTGTGGATTGGGGTAACAGAAAATGTCATAAAATCCCTTTGTTACCAGAGTTGCCTGAAATCATGGACAACGCTAAAACCATACTGGCTGTTGTGTAAATTGTTACTCTCATACCATCAGCTAGGCAGCATGCTCTCATTATTGCAATTAACTGCTACTTGTGCCAAAGTTATTTCACACAACAATGATGCTTTCCTGAAATTTGATATGGAACATACTGCTTATGCTGCTCTCACTGTACCATGATGATCTCTCAGAGAAGAATCATCTATAAAAAGTGTTAAATCAGCCAGTTCAAGTGGCATGTTTTGTATGTCTGATATTGACTTGGTACACAATTCTGTCATATCAATACAATCATCATCACAGTCTTCATAATCACTATCTTTGTCTGCAACTTTCAAAAGCATTGCAGGATTCAGAGTAATGCATCTTCTGATTGAAATATTTTCAGTCGCTAATATTGTCTGCTTATACATGGTTAGACAGCTGTTTGTGAAATACTGAGTTTGTGTACAAGTCAACAGAATCTCAAATGAGTGAGGGACTAACACAATAAGGGGCCGATTCCGATCTCGGTCGGAGGCGCACCCAATACCATTCGGTCGGGAAAAAAGCCATGCGAAAGCCTGTTTCCCGACCGATCCGTACAGTACACCGGACGAGCAAGTACGATGCGCACAACAGCAAAAAATCCGGCCGAGCCGTACTCACCCAAACCAGGTCCTGTTCTCCGACCGAGGCGAATCCGGAAACGCCGAATCGAGTCGCACGGAAGGAAAAATGCAGCCCCGTCCGGCCGGACAAGTACAATGCGCTTTCCGTACGCTCCGAACCCGTCGCTACGCACGGCACGTCAAAGCATCCGGGAGAGGCGCACATAAGCTCCGATTCGCGCCACAACACGATCCAGGGCTCCGAGACGAACACGGCACCGACGAGGACGACGCGAAGCGACGAGGACGAGGCGAAGCGACGAGGACGACGCCAAGCAACGAGAAGGACGAACGACACGAACCAACCATGAATCCCTTCGTCCCGATCATACCAATATTCTACATTTACTACCGGAACAGGCACGGACGCGTACGGCGCAGAAGGTAAGCCAGACACCAACCACAAAACACATACAACACGTACACGACACATCACACACACACACGGGGATGCTGAATATACTTACACCAGCAACAGAAGCACCATAGGGGCGGGATGCCCATCACCAATGCCACATATGCACACAGGGGCCTGAATGCGCACCACCACCCCTACCCAGGGGGGCTGGATGCCTACCACTACTACCACCCTTAGCCAGGGGGCTGGATGCCTACCACTACTACCACCCTCACCCAGGGGGGCTGGATGCCTACCACTACTACCACCCTTAGCCAGGGGGGCTGGATGCCTACCACTACTACCACCCTTAGCCAGGGGGGCTGGATGCCTACCACTACTAGCACCCTCACCCAGGGGGCTGGATGCCTACCACTACTACCACCCTCACCCAGGGGGGCTGGATGCCTACCACTACTACCACCCTTAGCCAGGGGGCTGGATGCCTACCACTACTACCACCCTTAGCCAGGGGGGGCTGGATGGCTACCACTACTAGCACCCTCACCCAGGGGGGGCTGGATGCCTACCACCACAACCACCCTTAGCCAGGGGGGCTGGATGCCTACCACTACTACCACCCTCACCCAGGGGGGCTGGATGCCTACCACCACTACCACCCTCACCCAGGGGGGCAGGATGCCTACCACTACTACCACCCTTAGCCAGGGGGCTGGATGCCTACCACTACTACCACCCTTAGCCAGGGGGGCTGGATGCCTACCACTACTACCACCCTTAGCCAGGGGGGCTGGATGCCTACCACTACTAGCACCCTCACCCAGGGGGGCTGGATGCCTACCACTACTACCACCCTCACCCAGGGGGGCTGGATGCCTACCACTACTACCACCCTTAGCCAGGGGGGCTGGATGCCTACCACTACTACCACCCTTAGCCAGGGGGGCTGGATGCCTACCACTACTACCACCCTCACCCAGGGGGGCTGGATGCCTACCACCACTACCACCCTCACCCAGGGGGCAGGATGCCTACCACTACTACCACCCTTAGCCAGGGGGGCTGGATGCCTACCACTACTACCACCCTTAGCCAGGGGGGCAGGATGCCTACCACTACTACCACCCTCACCCAGGGGGGCTGGATGCCTACCACTACTACCACCCTCACCCAGGGGGGCTGGATGCCTACCACTACTACCACCCTCACCCAGGGGGGCAGGATGCCTACCACTACTACCACCCTTAGCCAGGGGGGCAGGATGCCTACCACTACTACCACCCTCACCCAGGGGGGCTGGATGCCTACCACTACTACCACCCTTAGCCAGGGGGGCTGGATGCCTACCACTACTAGCACCCTCACCCAGGGGGGCTGAATGCCTACCACCACTACCACCCTTAGCCAGGGGGGCTGGATGCCTACCACTACTACCACCCTCACCCAGGGGGGCTGGATGCCTACCACCACTACCACCCTCACCCAGGGGGCAGGATGCCTACCACTACTACCACCCTTAGCCAGGGGGGCTGGATGCCTACCACTACTACCACCCTTAGCCAGGGGGGCTGGATGCCTACCACTACTACCACCCTTAGCCAGGGGGGCTGGATGCCTACCACTACTAGCACCCTCACCCAGGGGGCTGGATGCCTACCACTACTACCACCCTCACCCAGGGGGGCTGGATGCCTACCACTACTACCACCCTTAGCCAGGGGGGCTGGATGCCTACCACTACTACCACCCTTAGCCAGGGGGGCAGGATGCCTACCACTACTACCACCCTTAGCCAGGGGGGCTGGATGCCTACCACTACTACCACCCTTAGCCAGGGGGGCTGGATGCCTACCACTACTACCACCCTCACCCAGGGGGGCAGGATGCCTACCACTACTACCACCCTTAGCCAGGGGGGCTGGATGCCTACCACTACTACCACCCTTAGCCAGGGGGCTGGATGCCTACCACTACTACCACCCTCACCCAGGGGGGCTGGATGCCTACCACCACTACCACCCTCACCCAGGGGGGCAGGATGCCTACCACTACTACCACCCTTAGCCAGGGGGGCTGGATGCCTACCACTACTACCACCCTTAGCCAGGGGGGCTGGATGCCTACCACTACTACCACCCTCAGCCAGGGGGGCTGGATGCCTACCACTACTAGCACCCTCACCCAGGGGGGCTGGATGCCTACCACCACTACCACCCTCACCCAGGGGGGCAGGATGCCTACCACTACTACCACCCTCACCCAGGGGGGCTGGATGCCTACCACGACTACCACCCTCACCCAGGGGGGCTGGATGCCTACCACTACTACCACCCCCACTCATAGGATGGACAATGCATGACACAACCAGCACACCACAACCTAGGGAATGCAAGATAAAGACATCCCCCCACCACCATGACAAGCGTGTGTAGGCTGTGTCAAATGCCTACAACACCGAACATGACTTTGAACATACAATGTGACCCCCTAGCACATGTGCCACACATATATGTGTGTGGCACCCACAATGCAAGCAGCCCATGACCATTGTGGCAATGGGGCCTAAACCCCCATCATCACAGTGACCAAAAGGCAAGTGTGGGGTCCATAGCTGAAGCACATTTTGACCATTGTGGCAATGGGGTCTAAACCCCCATCATCACAGTGACCAAAAGGGAAGTGTGGGGTCCATAGCTGAAGCACATTTTGACCATTGTGGCAATGGGGTCTAAACCCCCATCATCACAGTGACCAAAAGGGAAGTGTGGGGTCCATAGCTGAAGCACATTTTGACCATTGTGGCAATGGGGCCTAAACCCCCATCATCACAGTGACCAAAAGGCAAGTGTGGGGTCCATAGCTGAAGCACATTTTGACCATTGTGGCAATGGGGTCTAAACCCCCATCATCACAGTGACCAAAAGGGAAGTGTGGGGTCCATAGCTGAAGCACATTTTGACCATTGTGGCAATGGGGTCTAAACCCCCATCATCACAGTGACCAAAAGGGAAGTGTGGGGTCCATAGCTGAAGCACATTTTGACCATTGTGGCAATGGGGTCTACACCCCCATCATCACAGTGACCAAAAGGTAAGTGTTGACAAAGAAAGAGCTGCAACTGCCAAACTGCATGGATCATTCCTGGTCACAGAACCAAAAACTCATCTGTGGCAAAGTAGTGTATGTGTCCCATTGCAACATAAATTGGGTGAGCCAAATACTGCAGTGCAAATGAGACATTCCTTTGGCCATGTGCAGACAAACAACACCCATGGGGGCTGACACCATCAACATTCATCAATGACACAATGACAGAAGTGACCATCAGAATGCAGAACCACATATTTGCACCAATGGGCACACAAATGCAGATATCCTGTGGAGACAGCAGATGTGAGGTGAACAGATACCATACCATGGCAGCAATGGGACACACAAACCATGATCACTGTGCTGACCGATGACCTAGGAGTCCCAGGGACAGCAGGGGAAACACACCAAACAACATACAGCCAATGGCACACCCAAGATATGCCAATGCAGTGGTGCAGATGCACAAACACAAACAGGCAGACCAACACTGTCATCATACACAGCAGGTGAGGGGGGGTGCCAGTGTCCCCAGGTAACCACACAACACATGAGGAGAGCTGAATACCAATCATACAGATGTGCATACACTGCCACACTAAGGTAACTCATGGATCCAAATCCCCTATGTGGGCAAGCAGGCATTGTCAGATGAGAGGGAGCACAAAACACACATGTCACACAGGCACGTAGGAACAACAACTGACACAGCAAGACACAGACACACCACAGCACCACCCCCAGGGCCCCCACAATGTGGTGACCCTTGGCTGCATAAAAATCCCACTCTGATGACAAAGCTGAATGCGGTTCACACTGTGAACCACAGTCATGTGTCCTGAGCAACAAACTACCATCACCCCGACACAAGCACAAATCAATCAGCATGGCCAGTAAGCCAAGGCCAACATGGAGGCAGGGGTCTAGCTGGGCAACAACTCCCATCTGCACACACTCAAGACCACACCCCTCGACCTCCAACAATGTGCAGCAGTGAAGTACACATGCACTGGTGACATTGCACATGCACCCATGACTATTCCAGGGTGGTGGGTGGGAACCAAGGTGCAGAAACACATCACACATGGCCACTCAACAAGACTCCTGAATGTCTGACACACTGCACACTACGCTGTACATGGACATGACGGCGATACCACACCAACCAATGGGATCCCAGCCACAGTCACACACCAATGAAGAAGCCAAGGTCACCCACAAAGAACACACATAGACAACAACCAACATCGCAGCCCGGACCCTGAGGAGTGCCAGCAGTCACACACACAACGTGTCACAATAACTTAAAGATAACACGAACTGAAAATCACATGACAGGGGCAAACAACAAGTGCCAAGGGGAAACCTGACTGTGACCCATCTGCGTCTGCACACAAACTCAGCCCTGACAGCAAACACACCTATGGGTGACACCCTGATGACCAGTAATGTGCCATGCACCCACATCACAGAGAACACAGGGAGAAGACTTTGGGGGAACATAGCTCAAGTCAGCAAGCATCACAAACAGGTACAACACTAGGGATCACAGCATGCGCAGATAAATGGAAGTGAACACACAGACATGCACATACAACACACACCTTGGGCGCAGGCAATGTCACACGTGTACACACTGCCATGAGGGGACTCCACTCCTGTGTGAGGAAAGCTGTGCCATATGTTGCCTCAGTAGGGCCCCATCATGTCAGCTGAGCATTTGGTCACACAATCAACAATTAGCACCAAATGAGGGCTCCCGTCACATCAGCCTGGTCATGGATGTGCCAACGGAATCATCAGCACAGATCCAACACACTTGTATAGCAATGTTGCACTGACTACACGGATGAGTCCTTCCCCATTGATGCCCAAACCTGCATGTCCAGTGGAGATGGCAACACGGTCAGGGAAGTAGACAAATCCAACAATGGCAGGCACAACAGATGTGCAGGGGTGGAAGCCACAGATATGAAATTGCTAATGTAAGTAGGAAATCCCATTGCCAAATACTGAACACATGACACCCTCAGATGCTGCTATGGATGACATGGATACACCACATGATAGGACACATTCCCCCTGGACCACATGGGTTCCTGCACAGTAACACTTCATAATCATGAGACCAGATATCACCATCACTGCAGCAAGGGCATGGTTAGCAGCACCAACAACATGTACATCTGAAGCATGAGCACTAGAGAAAAGAAAGTTGCTTTATTCAGCATATGTGTTGAATGAAAACGACGTCCAGAAAAAAAGAGCAAAGGCCAATGGCCAGTCCATTGTCAAAGTTCAAACAGGGTGACACTGGCAGATGTCACCCTACGCATGCCTGCACAAAACCAGGGACAATCCACTAGGAGGGGCAACCGGGGGGCAGGCCAGGCACCGCAGGGACAGGATCAGGGCTCACCAGGGGGAGTCAGGGAAGGGGTGGTGGGTGCTGGAGAGCCACTGACAACTGCAGTGGAGGTGTCTGACATGGTGTGTGCCGGCACAACTGGGGGGCATGACTCAGATGTCGTGGGTGCCAGCACAACTGCAGTGGACCCTGCAGATGGAGTGGACAGGTCCGCCACTGCAGTGCCCAAGTCAGACAGGGCGGTAGTGGACTCCACTGCAGTGCCTACCTCCAGGGGAGGAGAATGGGGAACAGGCAAGGTGGGTTGGACAGAGGGGAGGACACCCTCACCACATCAGTGGCACAGACAAGCGCAGCAGGGGGTGTGGTGCTGGGAGAGCAAGTGGCAGGGGGAGAAGGCCTGATCCTCTTGGGGATGGTATATCTGTGGGTGGGGGAACCTGGGGCAGGGTGTGGTGGGGGCACCTGTGCAGTGGGGGCCTGAGGGATGGAGGACGGAGACCTTGTGCCTGAGCTGCAGGGCGGTGGCGGGGTCTTGCTCTTAGGACTCCGGGGGACTTGCGGGTGGGGGCCTCAGTCCGTCTGCGCCTGGGGGAGGGTGTCCGGGGGCGAGGGGCACTCTGCTCCGTGTGGGTGGGCTTCCTCTTCCCCCGGGATGCTGGAGCAGCTTCATCGGTGGGGAAGAGGCCGAGGTCACAGAGGAAGAGCTGCTGTGACTTTGGGGTTGCAGGTGAGGCAAGGGAGGGTGCTTTGGAGGGAGAGGGAACTGAGGACTGCGCAGTGCATGTGGATGCGTGTGTGTGTTCCAGGGCCCCATCCCCTGTGAGTCTGGCTTCAGTCCCCTGAATGTGCGTGCGTGTGCGTTTTGTCATTGGCGTGTGTGTCAGTGTGCTGGATGTGTGTGTGCTGGTGTGTGCCTGTGCCGGTGTGTGTGTGCCTGGGATGGGTAAGGTGCTGGGGAGTGTGGATGGAGCAGAGGCAGGAGGGGTGAGGGACCGTTTGAGGAGGGACACTGCTGCCGTCAGGGAGGAGTCCATGGACCTATTGCCCCTCTGTAGGTCAGACATGCCCGATGAGATGCCCTCCATGAACGACACCAGCTGAGTCAACAGCGCGGTGTGCGCATGGAGGACACTCAGCATGGCTGTCTGGCCTACATGGAGCTGGCGAAGGAGGTACACAGACTCCTCACTCAGGGCAGCAGGGGACACAGGGGCAGGGGCTGCGGTGCCTGGCCCAAAGGAGACACGCTCCCGGACATGGGAGCCTCCACGGACCTGGGGAATGGGAGCCGATGGGAGGGCGGTGGTGGTGCTGGTGGTGGCGGGGACAGCAACACTAGCTGGGGTGTGGTGGCTGCTGACACCCGCCTCCACAAGGGAGTCATCCTCCGAGTCGCTCTGGTCCTCAGCTGAGGTGGATGCTGCTGAGGACTCCTCGGTGTGGCTCCCCTCGCCCTCCGTGCCACTGGGTCCCTCCGACCACTCCTCGGCTGCTGACCCAGTCTGGCTCTCTGGCTCCTCCTGGTCCGTGGAGCTGTCCCCTTCCGTGGCCGTGGATGTATCTGCAAACAATGGGGAAACAGACAGACATCAGTCACCTGCACAAAACGCACACACCACTGTGAGCACAGCACATCACAGAGCAAGCCCTGGCATCATTAGTTGTACATTGCTAAAAGTGCCCTAACTGAACAGGAGAAGCCAATTGTCAGTCTGATGCCAAGCATGGCACTCACATCCCACATGGCCTTGCACCCATCTGTCTGGTGTCTGTTGGATTGCAACACCCCAGTGTGGACACATGCACCAAGTACACAGTAGTTGGACAGTGCAGAGGACACGGTGTGGCATGTGGACATGCACACATCACAGCTCCTGCCACTGAGTCAGTACAGGTTTCCGGATGAAAGGGATGCCCAGAGTCAAATAGGAAATGCATGTGATGCATACCAGCGACAGACACCATGATGCACCCATGTCCTGATAGCCAGCGCCACTATGGTGTGCATGTAGCACATGTCACTCCCCTGCAGGCTCACCAATCAGTAGACACATGCCATGGCGGAGGCATGACTGCAAAGTCATACATCACTGTCTCAGTGATGTATGACTTTGCAGCCAGACAACAACACTCTGCACTGTGTCACAATAGTAGGTCATGGGGAATGCAAGTCCTGGAGCTGCACAAGTGCACATGTACATCCCCCCACAACACATCCTCTCAACCCTCATCTGTCCAGGTCATACCTATTGGACATATGGGAGACCTGTGACACTACCCTCTGAACCTGAGCCCCTCACACTCTGCTGTGAATGGGGAACAGCTGCCTGAACTTCACATTCACATGCCCCAGTCTGCATGGGCAGCTGATCAGACACCTATGTGACACACAAGTATCGTCTCCTATGGTCACATCTCCAGTGGCATGCTGAGCCCCTACCAAGAAACTCCACAGCAGTCCTGGCGACTAATCCACAGCACACTGACACAGAGGCAGACACCTGAGGGGTCAAATCACTGCGCACAATGTGTCAGCTGATACACGGGAGTGGGAGTACAGAGTGTATTGTATGGCCTGGAGTAGGCATGACTGTCCAGCCCCACATGAATGAGGGATGAGCCCTGGACTGTAGGCAGCTGGCTAAGTATGTGTGACACACATCATATACATACTCCTGGGGCCCAAACATTGTTCCCACCCGCAGCATGGGTGTGTGCCAGATACCCCAGCCACATGTGGTGGATCAGCTCAGCAATTGGACCACAGATCAAAGTAACACGCTGAATACATGTCAGAATACAGGCATTGTGTAAGCAATGGACCCACCCATGATGCCCACCACAGAGTCAGGGGAACAGATGCTGTCTCCCACCTTGAGTCAAGCAAACTGCAAGGACACAGTCCTAAGTGACAGAATTCCCTGCATGTAAGGGCCACACCTGGGTATCAGATGAGGAGTGGGCAGTGCACAATAGAGGGACATGGCTCCTGGACAACATGACTGCTGTACTGTGGCAGTTTAACCAGGCCCGAGGAGGGCACATAGCATGTTAGACAGAGTTCACAGTGCAGTCTTTGACTCACCCCCTCCTTGCTGCTCTCTGGCCTTCAGCTGCCCATCCAGGTCTGGAAAGACCACCGCCAGGATCCTGAGCATGTGGGGGTCAGGGTCCATGTTCCGCCCCTCCTGCGAGGAGGCGACAGCTTCAGCTGGACCCGTGCAATCCTCCGGGTCCAGCCCCGAAGGTCCTGCCACCTCTTTTGGCAGTTGCGGATCCGGCGCTTGTAGACCCCCACGGACCGGACAGCCCGGACGATGTCCTTCCAGATCTCCTGCTTCCGATGGGCAGAAGCCTGTCAGGATGACAAAGTGATAAGGCCATTACTACACATGCAACATATCCGTGCATGACACAGTTGCATATACATGTCGCAATCACAGGGGCACATGGTGTACACAGGCAGTGCACGGCTGCCCATGGACAGTTTTCCAGAAGTCACTACATGGTATCATTGCATGGGGAGTAAAACCCTGTTCAGAAGCACTGTCACTGCACCATACCTGTCCAGTGCAAGTCACTACACACTATGGGGGGTGACAACTACTCAGTGAGCCTGCTAGCCAGTGGCGTGCAGACTCTCAGCCTTGCTAGTCAGACAAAATGCACATTCAGAAAGGCAGTGCACAGGACACTCACCTGCTCCCCTGGTGTCCCATACAGCTTGCTGTACTGTGGAAGTAGGCTGTCCAGCAGGGCCTGGTTCTCTTCAAGGCTGAAGGCTGGGGCTCTCTCCACAGTACGTGCCATTGCAGGGTCCAGAGGGGCAGAGACAGCAGCAGTGCAGTGGCAGATGTCGTCTTGGAGCATGTAGTGCAGGCAAGTGGGCTCTCAGGGGAACAGCCAGCAATATATATGTGCTGGAGAGGCAGATACTGTCCCTTGTGTCCAAAGTGATAGGTCCAAGTCGTTTGCATCTTCTGAATCTGGCCAATCCATGGAATAGCAGCACCAAAACACGCCCACAGCATCCTTCAAATCTTCAACTTCATGACATACATGATTTTGCAACATTGTTGTGGGTGACCAACTGATTTTCCAGCAACCGACTCGTTCGAAATTCGAAAACGCGTCCGTTGCCAGGCAAGCCCATTGTCAATGGGTGCGCACCGATCGGTCCATTGCAGTTCAACGCGCACAGGGGTACAACGCGTACCCGCACACATTGAAAGCAATGGGCCGGCCGGAGGCACCGATCGGTCCATTGCAGTACAACGCGCACAGGGGTACAACGCGTACCCGCACACATTGAAAGCAATGGGCCGGCCGGAGGCACCGATCGGTCCATTGCAGTACAACGCGCACAGGGGTACAACGCGTACCCGCACACATTGAAAGCAATGGGCCGGCCGGAGGCACCGATCGGTCCATTGCAGTACAACGCGCACAGGGGTACAACGCGTACCCGCACACATTGAAAGCAATGGGCCGGCCGGAGGCACCGATCGGTCCATTGCAGTACAACGCGCACAGGGGTACAACGCGTACCCGCACACATTGAAAGCAATGGGCCGGCCGGAGGCACCGATCGGTCCATTGCAGTACAACGCGCACAGGGGTACAACGCGTACCCGCACACATTGAAAGCAATGGGCCGGCCGGAGGCACCGATCGGTCCATTGCAGTTCAACGCGCACAGGGGTACAACGCGTACCCGCACACATTGAAAGCAATGGGCCGGCCGGAGGCACCGATCGGTCCATTGCAGTACAACGCGCACAGGGGTACAACGCGTACCCGCACACATTGAAAGCAATGGGCCGGCCGGAGGCACCGATCGGTCCATTGCAGTACAACGCGCACAGGGGTACAACGCGTACCCGCACACATTGAAAGCAATGGGCCGGCCGGAGGCACCGATCGGTCCATTGCAGTTCAACGCGCACAGGGGTACAACGCGTACCCGCACACATTGAAAGCAATGGGCGGCCGGAGGCACCGATCGGTCCATTGCAGTTCAACGCGCACAGGGGTACAACGCGTACCCGCACACTTTGAAAGCAATGGGCCGGCCGGAGGCACCGATCGGTCCATTGCAGTACAACGCATCACTGTACATGTGACTGGCATATGTCAGCATGCCTGTCTCAGATGGACATATGCCAGCCACAGATAGCTCCCAGGGAGTGAGGGGCACACCTACATCACGACAGCCTGTCCAAACCTTATCATAAGGCATGTAAGGCTGCATTTCCTATTGTGTGTATGTTGGTGTACATGTTGTCCTGTGGGTGTCACCTGTGGGCAGCCACCCCCAGGCTGTGCACGTGTTCATGGGGACAGGATCCTGGGTGTTACGTGTACGTGACCACTGTGATGTGCAACTGTTCATATCTGTGCATGTGCCATGGTCACATTTCACAGTGGTGTTTGTGTATGTCATGTCACATACCCCGTGAGTCCCATGTGGGACGGTATGTTTGAGCCAGGGTGTCCCAGTGGCACAATAGTGATGGACCTCCACAGTCTTTGTGCATGTAGTGTTTACAATGTCTCTGATTTCATGTGCACAATGGGAGACAGTCTCCACATCCACGTTGTGTGTGCATGGACTCTGATGTTGTGCGTGTGTGTCACAGACGTCCATGTCTGTCCTGCCGTGGCAAGTGGGGCCACTACCTGTGGGGGTCATGTTTGTTTTGCTGTGGTGTACACATGATACTCCATGTGATGCCAGTGTCCATGTGGCATTACAGGGTCCCTGGGAATGTACCTGTCGTTGAGCTGTGGTGCCTGGGGCACATCTGTCCTCACATGTCACTGTGGGGGTGATTGTGACACGGCAGCAGGAGATGGGAACTGTGACACGGCATCATGATATCCAATGGGCCAACCTGGGACAAATTGATGCCACCTGTAGGACCGTGTTGACAGATGTTGGCCATGTATGTACCATACATGTCCTTCCGGTACTGCACACTTCATGTAGTTGTGCCTCATAATGATGTATGTTGGGATCTTGAGTGTGTTCAATGCCGCATATGTGGGGTGACTGACAATCTTGCTTACTTCTCCTCTGCACTGCAGGGCTCCTGCTGTCCATCGGCCATTCCCAGACCTGGCAACGATGGTGGAACGGGACAGCATCCGACGGTACCGCTTCACCAGGCAGCTGATTGAGGATTTGGCAGTGCAGTTGTCCCCACATTTGCAGCCTGGCCGGCCGTATCCTACAGCGCTGACCCCCAAGGTGAAGGTGATGGCAGCCCTACACTTCTTTGCCACCGGTACCTTCCAACATACTGTGGCGACTGCTGGTGGGATGTCACAGACCATGTTCAGCCGTGTGCTCCGCGATGTTTTGGCGGCAATGTTGCTCTTCCTGAACCGGTACATCTATTTCCCTAGACTGCGACGACTCACTGACGTGAAGAGTGACTTTTATGCCCTGGGGAGGATGCCGCATGTAATTGGCTCCATCGATGGGACACATGTGGCTTTGGTACCACCACAGGCCCAGGAGCAGGCCTACAGGAACCGCAAGCACTACCACTCGGTCAATGCACTGGTGGTGTGTCTTGCAGACATGACCATCACACACGTGTGTGCCCGTTTCCCTGGTTCAGCACACGATGCCTTTGTGATGAGGAGTAGTCGCATCCCCAGGATGATGGCACAGATGCAGAACCAGCGTGCCTGGCTTGTCGGTGTGTACTGACTTTGTGCCATTGTGTGTGATCTGATCTGTAGTATTCCGCCCACTTTTCCAAGTCAGCTAATGTGCACTTGTCTGTCCGTAGGTGACTCGGGATACCCCAACATGCCGTGGTTGCTGACACCCCTCAGGAACCCTGTGACACCTGCCCAGATGCGCTACAATGAGGCACATGGTCGGACCAGGAGAGTGATTGAGCGGACCTTTGGTCTCCTGAAGAGCCGCTTCCGCTGCCTGGACAAGACCGGAGGGTCCCTCCCATATGCCCCTGCAAAAGTGTGCAAGATTATCATCGTCTGCTGCATGCTCCACAACCTGGCAGTGCGGAAGGAGTTGCCTCTCATCCAGGATGACAATGACCAACATCCGCCACCTGTGGAGGATCCTGGCCTGGACCACGATGCCAGTGACGATGATGATGATGATGGTGATGGTGATGTCCGCACACAGCTCATCACCAACTTCTTTAGCTGAATGTGAGTATCCTGAGGTGTCATGTCAATGATGTGAGTTGGCATGATGTGTGGGTGGTGCTCTGGTGCTGTTGGAGTGTGTCCATGGGCTACTTGACTGGATGTGTGTTGCGATGTGTGGTGACAGGTGGGCTGTACTCCCCAACAGTGTTGACATGCTAACTTGGTTCTGGGTGGGTATCTTGTAACATGTATTGTGCATGAGTTTTGCTGTTCTGTCCTGTACTCCATTGCTTTTGACTGTGTGTCATTTCTGTCCTTCACAGGGTACTTTCAGATTCGTTTGGTCAACTGTGTCCACCGACGACGTGATTGCACATCCAGGCTGGTAGCTGTTGTGTCCCTACAGGTGATGTGCGCCACACCCATGGACTTCCTTCCGTCTACAGTTGTTGACTGTGTGCCCGCTACCAGGTGGGGTTACCTTGCATCTGTAGTGGTTACGGCATGTTGCTACTGTGTAATAAACCTGTGCTTCACTTTGTGATGTGCGTTGTCTGTGGTCACACATTTGACTGCCATTTGCTTACTGCACCTGTGGGCTACTTGACTACAACTGGGAATGGGTGTGGTGTCTGTGCATTGCACCGTCTTCCCTGGCAACATCAGTGTAGGCAATGAGTCAGATGGCCTAGGTGTGTATGTGTCGTGTAGACCTGGTGGTGTGTCTCCCTCATGTGTGTCACGTTGCCTGTACTCACATGCCTGTGTTGTCCTTGCTGTTGCAGTTCGCATACACAGTGTAATTTTGCAGTTCATCATCCCCATAACAGCACCCACGTTGGAATCACGACAGAGGCAAGTATGGTGTATTAGTGTGTTTATTGTGATACATTTGTGTTAATAGTGCATAGGATGGGTTGTGCTGTACATGAATCTTGCAATCCCAAGTTCCTAGGTGAATTGAAAGTCCGGGTAGACAGGATCCCCAGTATCGGGGCCACAGTTGTCTGACACATTGGTCCAACTTGTACTCCCCATGCAATGTGTGGGAGTAGTGTTGCCGTCAACAGGGTGAACAGTCTGTGCACAAAGGCGAACATCCAGAACAGGTTCAGGCTTCCTGGGAGTTGCGCTTGGCCATCGGCCTCTCACTTTTCCCTCCTCGGACGACCCCTCTTCTTGGGGGGGCCCTCAAGTGCAGGCTGCTGCGGTGCAGGGGACTCTCCGCCAGAGTCCTCCTCCCTCCCTGTGGCAGTTGCAGTTTGTTCGGCACCAGATGTTGTTGGCACACAGGGAGGTGTGGACTGGTTGCTGTTCATCTGGCGGAGGCATTGTAAAATGTCCCTGTGCACCGCCGTCATCTCATGCAGTGCATCCCACTTGGACTCCACGCGGGACATGTGTGAGTCCACACGGGACATGTGTGACTCCACGTGGGACATGTGGGAGTCCAAGCGGGCATGATGGGCAGCCTGCTGCTGTTTAATGTCTCTGAGGAGCCCCACTACCTGGCTGAGCTCTCCGGTGCTGGACTGGTACGCATCAGCTATGCGTACCAGTTGTGGGTCGTCATGCACACCAGCAACGTCTGCAAGCAGCGACCTCTGTCTCCCACCCCTCCCACCACCCCTGCTGACATGTGCAGTGTGTGCAGTGGCACGCACAGATAACCCTGGTCCACCTTGGGAGTTGGTGGTGGTGGTGGTGTCCATGGCCCCAGGTTGGTCCAGGGTCACTGTGCTGGTGTTGCTCCTTATTCTGTCCATGTCGGCAGGGATGGTATTCGTGGTGACAGTCGTTGGAGGGGTGGGTGCAGGGGGTGCAGCTGTTGGTCCTGCTGGTGCTGCAGCTGGTGGTCCTGCTGGTGCTGCATGTTGACTTGCACCGGATGTGCCAGGTTGTTCTTCATCGTCCGAGGAGGACAGAGGCTGTACGACGCCAGTGAGCTCGGCATCCTCTTGAGCCTGGGACTGGGACTCCTCTGCGTCTGCTGCTGTGTCCCCATCATCACCTGTTTTTGGGAGACACAAACAATGTATGTCATGTTTCTGCAGGCATCAATGGTTGACACACATGACAGTTGTGACTGTGCCTCTGGGTGCGGGCCTGTACATTGCATTGTCCTAAGTCGTCACAGTCAGGGGTTGATATTGGTGTGGCACATTGTCCTGCATTATTTGGGCATTTCTATGTATTTTCTGGGGTGTGAACATGGTCTGCATTGCTTGTGTTTGGTTGACAGCCGGACCTCCTTCCCACCCACCCAGCCAGTCAGTTATCCCACCATGGAACGTGCTTGCATTGCAGGGAGTGTAAGTTGTCTCTCAGGATGTCAGTCAGTGGTGTCCTGCTGTTTGTTGGTGCACAGTTGGCAGCAGGGCCTTGTGCTCCCCACAGCAGTAGCCAGTGTCAGCCATCTTGTGAGTCCTTCTCCACTCCCTGTGATGTGAGCATGGTTCAGGGTGGTGTTGATGGGCCAGTTGTGAGGCTGAGCAATGTCTGTGACTACGACTCCCATCATGCCATTGCCTCCACCCCACTTGCCAGCATTCCCATACTTACTTGCTTTTGTGTGGAGTTCAGTGGGTGTGGGTGTGAGGGCAATGGCAAGATGGCTGACAGTGGTGTCCTGCTGTTGGTTGGTGTGCAGTACCCAGCATGCCCTTGTGCTCCCCACGACACAGCAACAGTGTCAGACATCTTTGATGGGCCTTTCCACTCTCTGTGGGATGTGCATGCGTGAGTGTGAGCTTGCTGGGCCATGTGGTGGGGGATGTAGGGCTGTGACTACGACTCCCATCATGCTATTGCCTCCTCCCCCTTCCCAGCATGCCCATGCTTCCTTCCTTTTGACTCTGCTTCCCTGTGGGTTGGGCTGGCTGTGCTGACAGGATGGCTGGGAGTGTTGTCCTGGCAGTTGTTTGGCTGAGAGTCCCAAGAGTGTCCCTGTGCTTCACACAACATAACCCAGGGTGGTGGTGCTTTGTGGGATCTTGTGTTAGGATGGAGGGCATTGCATTCTACCAGGTGGGTACTGTGGAGTTTGTGTTGGGGGGTGTGAGGGGAGGTGCTGGTGACTATAGTCAGTGCTGCAAGTCCCCCTTCCCACCCAGCCAGCCAGATATCCCACCATGGAACGTGCTTGCATTGCAGGGAGTGGAAGTTGTCTCTCAGGATGTCAGTCAGTGGTGTCCTGCTGTTTGTTGGTGCACAGTTGGCAGCAGGGCCTTGTGCTCCCCACAGCAGTAGCCAGTGTCAGCCATCTTGTGAGTCCTTCTCCACTCCCTGTGATGTGAGCATGGTTCAGGGTGGTGTTGATGGGCCAGTTGTGAGGCTGAGCAATGTCTGTGACTACGACTCCCATCATGCTATTGCCTCCACCCCCTTCCCAGCATGCCCATGCTTCCTTCCTTTTGACTCTGCTTCCCTGTGGGGTGGGCTGGCTGTGCTGACAGGATGGCTGGGAGTGTTGTCCTGGCAGTTGTTTGGCTAAGAGTCCCAAGAGTGTCCCTGTGCTTCACACAACATAACCCAGGGTGGTGGTGCTTTGTGGGATCTTGTGTTAGGATGGAGGGCATTGCATTCTACCAGGTGGGTACTGTGTAGTTTGTGTTGGGGGGTGTGAGGGGAGGTGCTGGTGACTATAGTCAGTGCTGCAAGTCCCCCTTCCCACCCAGCCAGCCAGATATCCCACCATGGAACGTGCTTGCATTGCAGGGAGTGGAAGTTGTCTCTCAGGATGTCAGTCAGTGGTGTCCTGCTGTTTGTTGGTGCACAGTTGCCAGCAGGGCCTTGTGCTCCCCACAGCAGTAGCCAGTGTCAGCCATCTTGTGAGTCCTTCTCCACTCCCTGTGATGTGAGCATGGTTCAGGGTGGTGTTGATGGGACAGTTGTGGGGGTGAGCTATGTCTGTGACTACGACTCCCATCATGCCATTGCCTCCACCCCACTTGCCAGCATTCCCATACTTACTTGCTTTTGTGTGGAGTTCAGTGGGTGTGGGTGTGAGGGCAATGGCAAGATGGCTGACAGTGGTGTCCTGCTGTTGCTTGGTGTGCAGTACCCAGCATGCCCTTGTGCTCCCCACGACACAGCAACAGTGTCAGACATCTTTGATGGGCCTTTCCACTCTCTGTGGGATGTGCATGCGTGAGTGTGAGCTTGCTGGGCCATGTGGTGGGGGATGTAGGGCTGTGACTACGACTCCCATCATGCTATTGCCTCCTCCCCCTTCCCAGCATGCCCATGCTTCCTTCCTTTTGACTCTGCTTCCCTGTGGGTTGGGCTGGCTGTGCTGACAGGATGGCTGGGAGTGTTGTCCTGGCAGTTGTTTGGCTAAGAGTCCCAAGAGTGTCCCTGTGCTTCACACAACATAACCCAGGGTGGTGGTGCTTTGTGGGATCTTGTGTTAGGATGGAGGGCATTGCATTCTACCAGGTGGGTACTGTGGAGTTTGTGTTGGGGGGGTGTGAGGGGGGTGCTGGTGACTATAGTCAGTGCTGCAAGTCCCCCTTCCCACCCAGCCAGCCAGATATCCCACCATGGAACGTGCTTGCATTGCAGGGAGTGGAAGTTGTCTCTCAGGATGTCAGTCAGTGGTGTCCTGCTGTTTGTTGGTGCACAGTTGGCAGCAGGGCCTTGTGCTCCCCACAGCAGTAGCCAGTGTCAGCCATCTTGTGAGTCCTTCTCCACTCCCTGTGATGTGAGCATGGTTCAGGGTGGTGTTGATGGGCCAGTTGTGAGGCTGAGCAATGTCTGTGACTACGACTCCCATCATGCTATTGCCTCCACCCCCTTCCCAGCATGCCCATGCTTCCTTCCTTTTGACTCTGCTTCCCTGTGGGGTGGGCTGGCTGTGCTGACAGGATGGCTGGGAGTGTTGTCCTGGCAGTTGTTTGGCTAAGAGTTCCAAGAGTGTCCCTGTGCTTCACACAACATAACCCAGGGTGGTGGTGCTTTGTGGGATCTTGTGTTAGGATGGAGGGCATTGCATTCTACCAGGTGGGTACTGTGGAGTTTGTGTTGGGGGGGGTGTGAGGGGGGTGCTGGTGACTATAGTCAGTGCTGCAAGTCCCCCTTCCCACCCAGCCAGCCAGATATCCCACCATGGAACGTGCTTGCATTGCAGGGAGTGGAAGTTGTCTCTCAGGATGTCAGTCAGTGGTGTCCTGCTGTTTGTTGGTGCACAGTTGGCAGCAGGGCCTTGTGCTCCCCACAGCAGTAGCCAGTGTCAGCCATCTTGTGAGTCCTTCTCCACTCCCTGTGATGTGCGCATGGTTCATGGTGGTGTTGATGGGACAGTTTTGGGGCGGGCAATATGTGTGACTGCGACTCCCATGATGCTATTGGCTACACTGACTTGGCCAGCATACACAGAATTCCTTCCTTTGAGTGGTCTTCACTGTGTGTTGGTGTTGTTGTGGTGGCTACATGTGTGGATGTGTTTGTTAGTTCTATTTGTGCTACTGCCTAGCTGTAGTTGTGGTTGTGTTTGTACATGTGTTGGCACAGTTGGATGTGACTTTTTTGATGGCATGTGTTGTGTTTATCTGACTGACATACACATTTTGGGATGATTCTGTTCTGGTTGCTGTGTGATTGCTATGAGTGCATGGTTTGACTCTCCCCTTGATAGTGATGTGTGTGTGTTTTGTGGCAGTATATTGTGTACATTTGTTGTGTACTCACCAGGCTCTGGGATGTCCTCTAGTCCATATATGCTCACTGGCGGTAGGATGGCCCGCACCTTCTCCTCCCAGGGCCTGAGGTATATTGGCTTGGCAGGAGGGCCACTGCCGGTGTGTTGGCTGTTGATGTAGTCTTGCTTCAGCAGTTTCCGTACCCTCCTGCGCACGTCATACCACCTGTTCTGGATGTCGGTCTTTGTGCGCCGACATGGTGATTGGGCGTTCACCCTGTTGATGATCCTCTCCCACATCTTGGTTTTCTGCGACATGGGGGTCTGTTGGACCAATGTGCCAAACAGCTGTGGCTCTACCCTGAGGATCTCGTCTACCAGGACTTCCAATTCACAATCTAGGAACTTGTGATTCTTCTTGGGGGGCATGGTGATGGGTGGTGATGGTGAGTGATGTGTGTGTTGGTGTGCAGGTGAGGGTGTGTGAGTGTGTGTTTTGCTGGGTGTATGTGAGGTAGGTATTTGTTGGTGTGCTGATGGTGTGTGGCCTGTGTGAGGGATGAGCTGTGGGTGTGTGGTTGCTTTCTCTTGGGTGCTGGCAGTGGAATGGCATTTGCAAAGGCTCATGGTAGTGATTTGTGTCCTTTATATAGGTGGAGTTGTGGGTGTGTCTTTGTTCTCTGTCCCCACCCCCCCAGTATTTATTGGCTTGGTAATTGCTTGTTTGGCCTTTTTTTGGGTGATTTTTCCTTTGTGCTGTTTGTGTATGTTGGAAACGTTCTTGTGACCGAGTCGGACCCTGCATTGGTCTCGTACGGTGTTCTCCGTTTCGTTCACGCTGTGTTTGTGCAGTTTTCTATGCTGCGTACGCGTCGGTCGCGGTGTATTGTGTTGCTTCGGCTCGGTTTTTTATGCGTGTCGGTCGTACGGCTTGTCCTCCGTCCGACTCGCTCGTGGTTTTCGCGCCTTGCATCGTACTTAGCGGTTTGGAGTTAGCGTGTACGTTTCGGTCGGATTTGTTCCGGGTGCGTGTCGGTCGGTTGGATTCGCGTGTTTTTCCGGCCGGATTGCTGTTTTCCGTGCGGCTTGGTCGGTCGACTTGGTTTCGTTACGTGTCGGTCGGATTTTTCGCGCCTTGCATCGTACTTGGCGTGTCGGGCGCCACGGGTACGTGTCGGTCGGTATTTTTTCCGGATCCGAGTCGGTCGGTGCTTTTTTCGGCCCGAATCGGAATCGACCCCTGATTGGTTACCTTTTTCTCTCTTTTTTTATCCAATGGATTCTAAAGATATTTTTAAATGGAGGATGCTATTGCTATCGCAAGGCTTCACTTGGGCAGAACTGACAAACATATGTGGCTTCCTAATACAAATAAAACCCACTAGGCAGTCTGTGTCTGGGAAAAGTACAGCTGAATTCCTCTCAAGCCTTAAGCTCGTGGAATGAACCCTACAGTTCCTCACAATTGATAAACTGTCCATCAGGGATTATTGATTGATCCAAGTCATGTCTATTGCAGTATCTCTTACTGTATGTTGTGTAAAAAGAACACTCATCTTGTTCCTATTTTTGCTGCTACTACAGCAGAGTAATTCTGCAGGCTTTAGCCTGTGCTCTTAAGTCAATTGATTTCTGGCATGGAGATGCTTGACATGCCAATCACACAGCCCTTTTGCATTCTTCCTGGCTTATTCAGAAGTCAGCAGTGACATTCTCCAGTAAGAGCAGTGTGCAAATGCTATTCATTGCATGTGCCTCATATCAGTAAAGTACAGCGGTGGAAAGAGATTTCATTTCAGACAGCTTGTCCTGAGACTGAAATTGGCAAAGTTAAATCCTTTTAAATTGGGCGAAACAGTGAGCTACAAAAGAAATTGTATGTGTCTTCACTCTTGAGAACAGGAAGGTAAACAATAATGTGTAAGCAATAATATGTCTGCAGTAAGTCGATGACACCAGTACAGCTTGTGCATAGAGTGCCAATGAGAACATCTTCCTGGCGTTGACACAAATCAATCAGGTTGCTACAGGTGGAGACATGTTTGATATTTGCATGGTCTGCTGGAAAATGTCATAGTATTTTCCTTTACACTATATATTTTTTTTATGTACAGTGAAGACATACATATATATGTGTATATGATCAAGGCCTGTAGAGGCCGAAATGCGTCATGGCGGTGTAAGGGCTGAATAAACTACTTTGCACTAGGAATTGGAGTGCGCATTCGTTTTTCCCGTGTGAGGGGACTGAGAGGAAACGAAGACTAAAGGAATATATATATATATATATATATATATATATGTATATATAAAAAGACTCCGTCTGCAACTCCCAAATTGATCGCGAAAGACGAATACGGACCCAGGGATTTAGTGCAAGGTTCTTTATTCTATCCAAACACCACGCACCACCGCCATGACGCGTTTCGGCCTTCAGGAGGCCTTGATCACATGACATTGTAACAGGAAACCACAAATTTAAAGTGACAGTGCAATGTCACGTGCAAATAGGCAGATAGACATAGAAAAAATATATATACATATCTCTCTTTCCTATTCCATCATGTTCATACAGTACCAAACGATAAAAGTGCCAAGTAAACAATGTACACAAGTGAACAAGCAGACAGAGCATTATATGTGCAAATACGCAAATGACATAAAACCTGGTTACAGCATATCATTTGAGATAAAATCTCATGTGTTGCCACAAATCTATAAAACCATATGCAATTTCACAGATAAAAATATATTGTGCAAATAGGCTAATCAGTGCTCCATTGAAATGTGCAAATATGCCTGGTATTAACGAATCAATAATGTATTCGAAAACAAATTTTATATATGTATATATGTGAGGCAAAATTCCAAAATGCTATGGTGCACATGTCATATAATTCCGCCTTGCCTAGTTGGTATGCATATACTAACCCAAATAATACCCTAGTGGGTCAATACGTGAGCTATTGTAAATGCGGCAGAATAAATTTGAACAAAACATCGTATTGTATTGCACCTCGGCCTACTCGTTGTGTATTGCGTATATGCATTTAATGCCCCAAATACTTCCCCAGTGGGTTCAAATGTCTCATATTACCATAAGATATGGATGTACTTCCGAAACTATGGTACCGTAAAGTATATATTGAAAGGAGGAATGGAAAAAGGGAAAAGGGGTAGAACAGTGATGACATTACAATTCAAATATTAATGTGTAAACCAATTCCAATACATAGTTTTGTCACGCATAGGGAGTTGCGCCTCCAATGATGCCGCTGATACCTTCAACCTAACGGTGAATTCAATTGGAAAATTCGATTCCACTAAGGACTAAGTTACCACAGATATATTAATATAACACTCCTAACTGAATTCTATATTTATTAATTCATAAATATCTAAAAAACAAATTAATTGTTGGTATTTACCCTATAAATCTTAAAATCTATTAAATAAATAGGATCCTAAAACCTTAATAAATATTTATTACACCATAAATATTTAAAATCAAATTGAATTCATATGTAGTTAGATAGTTGTGTAAATCCATCACTGCCTATCATCACACTGTCTATAGCAATCAATTAAGCCCAAAATTGCATTTTTGTCTATTCTGCCTTAAAAAAGTGCTTGTGCCCAAAGTAAAAAAGTGCATATAATGCATTAAAAAAATTGCCTTTAGTTGCAATGAGGAAGTCAGGCAAACAAATTAATGTTGATAGAGATGTGCTGAAGTTTGCAACACTATTATTGGGTTAATTTACAGAAAGGTGAAAAAGTCTGCACTCGAGTTCAGCCCGTTGGGCGTCTTGGTGTCCAACTCAAGGATGTACCTTTTTTCTAGTTTCCTCAACAAGGCTTCACGGTCACCGCCACGTCTAAGTGGCGGAACCATGTCCACCACAAAATAGCTAAGGTGATCCAGGCAGCTGCCATGGACCTCCTTAAAATGCCTCGCTACTGGGTATGATGCATCTTGGTTGTTGATCGCCCTCATGTGCTGGAGTATACGCTTGTGGACCTGCAACTTGGTACTACCAACATATTTCAGGCCACACGTACACTCCAGCACATAAACGGCGAAATCAGATTTGCAAGTCAGTTTCTTAGATATAGTAAGGGGTGCATCATGAAAGGGAGTTTTATACGTTGTTTTGCTCCTTCCTAATTTGCAAGCCTTACACACTGAACATTTGATAAACCCTTTGGTTGTTTGTAGCCATGTATTTGAAGTCACTACCTCCGGGCTACTTTTTACAAGCATATCACTCATAGAACGTGCTTTGCGAAAGGTCACTTTGGGAGCCTCGGAGAAAGATTCACCAAACACAGGGCCGTTACGAATTACTACCCAATTCTTATTAAAGATCTTTCGCAAAGTGCGATGTTGGTGGCTATATGTCATTATCACTCTTGGAGGGTCTGCAGAAGCAGAAGGTACAACAGCCACTTCATCTGATCTGCGATTGGGACCTAAGGCTGTGGATCTGGAAATTGATCTGGTTTTCATGATTGCCTTATCTATCATTTCCACAGAGTACCCCCTGGCTAGAAACCTTTTCTTACTGTCACTTTGGGCTAGGAAACAGTCCTCATCTCTGCTACAGATGCGTCTTATACGCAGCATCTCGCCATAGGGGATGCTGCGTATAAGATGGTCAGGATGATGACTGGTGGCGTGGAGCACCGTATTGCCCGCTGTAGGGTTACGATGCAGTTTAGTTTCCAGCCTACAATTCTGGACATACACTTCCACATCCAGGAAGTATACTGATTCCTGGCTGACATGTTGTGTGAACCGCAAATTGAGATTATTGTCATTGATCTCTTCAATAAACACAAGCGCTGCTGTCTCAGAGCCCTTCCAAATGAGAAATAGATCGTCAATGTAACGATACCAAACTACTATGTTGTCAGTGAGAACTTTCTCATATCTGGTGCTGAGGACTTGCTCCTCCCACTTCCCCATATGCAAACAAGCATAGCTGGGGGAAAAGCAAGCCCCCATCGCCACGCCCCTCATTTGCTGAAACACTTGGCTCTGAAACAAAAAATAATTATTGTTTAGACAAATTGAAATCATCTCTAAAATCATCTTGTTGTGGTTCATCATACACAGGGGTTTGGTCCTTAAAAAGTGCTCAACTGCCCTCGTGACATCTAGATGGTGTATGCTTGTATATAAAGCAGTAACATCAAGGGTAATCAACAAAAAGTCATCCTGCCATAATATGTTGTCAATTTTTCTCAAAAAGTCTCCCGTGTCCTGCAGGTAAGATGGTAAACGTTTAACGTGTTCCTGCAAGAAGTAGTCGATATATCGGGAAGTATTCTCCATAATACTATTCCTTGCTTATATTATTGGCCTACCGGGAGGCTTAATCGGATCTTTATGTATCTTGGGGATTAGATAAATAACCGGGATTACTGGATGGTTCACCTTGAGAAACTTAAATTCATCACTACTCAGTAATCCCGCACTTTTCCATGATAGCAATTTTATATGAAAATCACTCCATGCTGCTTTGACCGTTTTCCAGTCACTGCGTCTGTAACATTGGCGATTATTCAAATGGGAAAGTGCTTCCTCCAAGTACATCTTACGTGGCCAAAGGACGACATTTCCACCCTTGTCCGATTGGCGGATGATCACGTTGTCGTTATCCTGTAGCTTCTTTATAAGTTGCCCGTAGCTGTTGTTTTGTTGGTTCATATCTCCGCAGCGCGTGTGTTGTTGACCTATGCAGCTTTTTAAGTTGGTTGGTCACAAGTTCATTATATATGTCAATGTTGTCGTGCAACATAATCGGTCTGAAGGTGGACTTGGGTTTGAATTGCGTTAAACCAGGCATGTCCAGTTTGGGAAAAGGCTCCGGGTCAACAGATCCACTCTCCACTCCTTCCTCACGTAATTCAAATAAGTTGCACATTAAGATGTAATCACTGACTGTCATAATGGGCGAGCTAGGAATTCCCAATGGT
Source organism: Calotriton arnoldi (assembly GCA_963921515.1). NCBI lineage: Eukaryota > Metazoa > Chordata > Amphibia > Caudata > Salamandridae > Calotriton > Calotriton arnoldi. Next base: position 842,983 of record CAWUFW010004877.1, read on the forward strand.
GTTGTGTCTTGTTTGGCTCTATGTTCAGTTTTGTTCAATGTGTGAAACTTACGTAATTTAAGCTTCCGCGTATATTTGTACAGGTCAATACGTGCTTGCGCATAATTAAAGTCATTGGCAGGGCAATAGGATAATCCGAGTGCTAAAATCTTTTCTTCAGTGTTAGTGAGCTTCATGTCAGTGAGGTTGATAATTGATAGGGGGTCATTAGTGGAACAATTCATTTGGGGTTCCATTTCCTCTGTGGTTTTTTGTATTGAGATTTCACTCCGCTGTTTGATTTTGCGGCATTGTCTTTGCTCGCGCCGCTTGAGGTTTGCTCTTTCATTGCTTTTTGATTTTGCGCACGTGGCCTCAAGGTTTGTCTTCTGTCCTGGCGCAGGCAATCGACTTCCTGCGCCAGTGAGAGTTTTGTAAACCCCAACCTAGAGCTAGTAGAGGCTTGTTCATTTTCTGATTCACTGCCAGGCACTGAACTTAGGTCAGATATTGATGTTGAAGATTGAACACTGTCGCCGGTGTCCGTAGGAGCTGGCAGTGTTTGTGTGGGTTTACTCATTTTCTTAAGGGAATCAAATTTCTTGGCAAATGTGAATATTTGACCATTCTGGTAATCCAGTTTGTCCCCCTGAAACTTGAAAGCCTTGCGTTTCTTAATTATGTCTTCCTCTTTCAATAAGCGTGCAAGCATCTCTTCACAATATTTTTTCTCCAAATCAGAGGCCCCCATTTTGGTGATTTCTTCATTTAACTCATCTATTTTGGTTTGCAATGCAATGCAATCACTTTCCGCATACTTCACCAAGATTCTCACTAATTTACATGACGATTCTAGGTTGCACTCTGCCCATTCAGGCAACATGTTGGGATCAGGGTTTGTATAACTCGGCACCAACATAATGCGCAATCCTCGTGGAATACGTCCTACCTCCAAATAGCGTGAAAGGGAACGATGCTCTCACCATTTAGATTGTTCTGTGCTTATCGCTTTTTCCAGTTTTTTAAAGAGTTCTTTCAGATCTGAACTCCCCGTTTTGACAACTTCAGAGTGCACATTCAACATAGACTCGGTGACTGGTGAGTCATCGAACATTTCAGCTGCCGCTTCCTCGCGGCTCCTGACAGCGCTGGCGGCCATGGTGCGATATGTTTGGATATAAGTTAAAGTGTTGTAGACAGCTCGCGAACTGAGTAGCACCAACTGAGCAACACGCACACTCCTTCACCGGATTAATTAGCCCCTATTCCTACCTTCGCAGTCTTCTTGGCAGCGCTCTGTTCCTTGGATGCGAGCACGCTTGCCTTTGGCTGTCGGTAGAACGAAATCGGGCTGTCCGGGGGCTGCTGCGGCTGAACCGATCAGGAACATCAAGATCTTCCGGGTCACCAGAAGGTAGCTTCCTGCCGCTCGAGAAAGTCAGCTTCCCGCAGGGAATCCGGTCGCATCCACCAGGCAGGGCTGGTGCGGAGTCACAGGTGCGAGTCCCGTGTAATAAGTTTCCAAAGCACGCCTCACACAGTGTCAGAGAAGCGCAAGGCCGCACACAGTATCCATAGTCAATAAAGTTTATTTGGCAACGCGTTTCGACCTGAAAAGGTCTAGGCTGTGAAGAAGACCTTTTCAGGTCGAAACGCGTTGCCAAATAAACTTTATTGACTATGGATACTGTGTGCGGCCTTGCGCTTCTCTGACACTGTGGGAGTCGTGCTTTGAAAAAAAAAATATATATATATATATATACAGCGCTCTGATTGGCTGCCAGCAGCATGAGAGAACTGTTACTGGCACCCATTACAAGACTCAGGGACTTAGTTGCTCTCCTGAGGTTCTAGAAAAAAAAGATATATGGGGGCAGGGTATGGATACCCTGAACCCCTAGGCACTATGGAGGGACCCAGAGGGACCGCCCCCGAGCCAAAAAAGAAAGAAATGGCAAAAATGCTGCAATTACGCAAGACTCTTGAGAGATTGAATAAAAAATATGGCTGCAGAGCCGCATTTGTTTAAAAAGTCCCAGAGAGCCTGCCCCCAGGCTCTGTTCACAAAGGGGATGGGGGCTGCATGACCTACAAAGGCCCCGGGAAGCCCAATCCAGGGGCAAAAAAATGTTTATGGTGAGAAGGGTTGTGCGGCTCCCCTCCCCATGGCTCAGGAGGCCCCGGGGAGCACACCCCCGGGGCTGATATTACTTTGAATGGGTAGGTAGGGCTACACAGCCCCCCTCACCTTAAAAACATACCCAGCCCTGGGGGATAGGGTTCCCAGGGCCTAAAGAGTCTCGGGGAATGTGGCCATACTGCCCCTCCCCTTTATTTTTAGAAATGGCCCTGGGAGATGGGGTCCCCAGGACCTTACAAGGCACGGGTGCAGGGCTACATGGCCCCCTCCCCTTCAATTAAAATAAAATGGCCCTGGGGGATGGGGTCTACAGGGCCAGATTTTATGGCCAACCCCCTCGGCCGTGTGCAGCAGGGGGTTGAATTAACGTCAATCAATTAAGTCTTTAAAGTAGATAAGTATTACTTTACATAAAAAACTAGAAATACACTGAAAGAAACAGTTTAAAGAAACATTATGGTTAGGTGTGATAAAAAGATCTGTTTTCGATTTAAAAAACAAAAAAAAAGCCTTAGAAATTGACTGAAAAAACCGAAAGTTAAAGTAACATTATAGTTAGGTGAACTTGTCAATGACAACATTAATTGTTTGATCTAAAAAAAACACAGAAATTCACCAGGTATGGTTAGCAGCGCTAATTTTAACTTGCTTCCCCACCATGCACTGCTTTAAACCTCACATATGACATCACTTTTGACATGTTCTATGACATCATTTATGACATCACTGATGACATCTCAAATGACATCACTGATGAATGACAGCAAGTTCTGAACGCTATACACATTTAAAAACACTGTGGGAAGTGACATTAATTCATGGCTCATGATATTTACATAAAGCTGTTTTCAAAAGAAGCCTAAATGTTCTGTTAAGGATTCCCTGGGAATGAGCATGAAAGTCTCACAACAAAGAAACATTAAGTAGAAAGACTCACAGATGCAACGAGTTTACACCATTAGTGTGTTCACAAAGTTGAAACCTATATTCAGGGCTTTAAGTGGGCCGGGTCTCACCGGTGCTGAGCACCGGCAGTTTTTTAAAGGGGGCCTCGAAACGGGTCCCTATCGGGCTCTGTTTTGTACCCTGGCACAGGCAGTCAGTTTTTTCCCGAACTGCAGTGACAGCAGGCACATCGATGTGCATGTGCTCACACTGCTCACTTCTCACTAGTGGAGAAGTTATGGCATGACGTCATGCCAGGTGAGCGTTGTAGGGGAAGGGAAATCCTTTAAAGAGAGTCATTTTCTCTCTGGATTCCCCTTCTCTGCTTGAAACGCAGGATCAGACCATCGCAGGAGCATACCATCCTCAGGGTGTCACCAGGGCCTTAAGTGGAAGCTTTATCAATATTATATACAAGCCATAGTTGCTGCTTATTTATCTTGTGCAACTAACAACCATTGACAAAGCCAATAGTCCTGACTTGTTGTGGGTACGATGTTACTTGTTGTATCATATATCAGGATGCAATGACAGAAACAGCAAAATACAAGTCGGGCGGCACACTATGCTAAGCACAGATTTCTAGCGTATGTGTTGTCTATGCAATCATGGGCAGGTTGCGTGTGTCTCCTTAAGCACCACCATACTAAACAGAAGGGTCTTTTGAGTGATCAAACTTGCTATAGAACAGGAAATAAATTGATATCTTCCTATCTATGTGACTAACTAAAACTGACCATTAAAAAATACAAAAATAAATGGCCATTCAAAAAACAGGGGTGAATAAGTGGCTTGTACCATGGGTGCCCAGAGCGGTGAAAGGCCAATAACAAGTTGCTCCTGTGAATGTCATGATACATATAAAGAAAATAAACAATAATACTAACAAAGATAATGCGGACAAGTGCTGGTTGGTATTGTCACTCGTGTCTAGTACAGAAAATGCTGGAAATAGCATATTTAGCCTCAGTCTGTACTACATAAGAAAATAGACCGATCGGCAGAAAGTGCAGATAGGACACAGGGTGATATCAATGTGAGTCTTCTTGAATATTACTGTTAGACCTGACATCATTGGCGTGGCTTTCTCCCAGCCCCCGGTTTTGCTGAATTTATTTTTGCTGCCTTTAGGACTCTACACACTTTAACACCGCTAACCAGTGCGTGTTTGCACTCTCTCCCTTAAACGTTGAGAAACTGGCTTACACCCAAATGTCATTTACTTGTAAGTCCCTAGTAAAATGTTACTACATGTACTAAGGGCCTGTAAATTAAAAGCTACTAGTTGGCCTACAGTACTGATTGTGCCTAAGTGGGGAGAACTCCCAGAAGGTTGCTTAGTTCTCCTCACTTTCAGCTGTCAGGGCACGTCTTAGACCTGTTAGCCTTAGGGTGGTCTTCCCCCAAACCTTTTGCCTTACTCCTCCATTTTTATTGCTGATCTCGTTTTTGTTGGCCTTCTGACTCTGCACACTTTTCCACTGCCAACCAGTGCTAAAGTGCTTGTGCTCTCCTCTCCTTTAAACATGGTGAAATTGGCTTGCACACAATCAGCACATTTAATTTACTTGTACCATGGTGCAAGGATGCCTGCGTCATGCGGAGATTGTTGTTGTGCAGGAAGGGGCACCTTCCTGCACAAAAACAATCACTACAGGCATTTTTCTCTTTCAATGTGTGCTGTAGAATGCAGCACGCTTTGAACGAGGAAAAAACGAGGAGAAATGAAAACATTTCCCCTTGTTGCGCCTTGCTACGCCTCCCCTGGGGAGGCGTAGCATTGACACGCATTTCCAGATTTACGATTCCTCGTAAATCTGGATGCCTCGTTCCATGGGTGTTGCGTGGGAACACCCACAGCAACACCCATGGAACGCCCCTTCCACGCAAAGTGCTGCGTGTGAAGGGGCCATATTTACAAGGAGAGGAAAAGTCACGCAGGGTGACTTTTCCTCTCCTTGTAAATATGGAGAAGTGGAATGCGCCTCCAGTACGTCACAAAAAGTGACATTCTTGTGGCGCAGTGGGCTTGTAAATCTGCCCCTGAGTTTCCATCACACTTGAGAATTCCCCAAAAATGTGCTTCACATTTGCATTGCGGAATGTGTACCATTCATTACAGGTATTTTACTTTTACATTTATTTATCTATAGGTATTTACATTTTGGTGCGTCCTACAGCTTTTCCAACCACACTCCCTGTACCTCTTCATGATTGTCACATAATTCACTTTACAGTTTCTTTCTTTGACTGCAAAGTGAGACGAGTTTGTAAACACCACCCCCCATGTAAAATAATAAGCCGCAATTTGTCAGAAGACAGCCTGACATGTGACCTCTGTCTTTGTGACAAGATAAATGCAGAGTTTAAACGCATCTTTATTGCTCAGACTTTAGTGGCCCATTAAACATCAACTCACGACCCAGACTTTGGTAAACAATGCAGATATCTAAGATCTGCTCCAAACATGAGATGAAACCACATAAAATGAGACTTCTGACATTTTTTGCAGCAAGTACCATCTTGAAAGTGTTTTAATAGTGAGTGGTGTCATCTTTGAGAACATTTATTCTATATTTCATTGATATGGGGATAGCCTGACAAAGCTAGTAGGCATTAGGCTTGCATTAATGCACCACTCATGTTTTTTTAGGCACAGGAAGCTAACAAATCTTATACAACCAGGAGGAAAAAGTACAGTCCCTTTCTATTAATGAAACTAGGTGAGGCTGACTTGGAATACAATTTCACTTCAGTCAGACAGATATGTGCTATATTAAAAAATATTATCTATGTTACCTCTTTACTGGATTTGTGGATTAGAGTAGGTTCAAACAGCAATTGTCATCATATGATTAAGGATGATTAGAAATATTGCTACCACCCAGTGGCACCTCTAGTGAGGGATATCCATTGCACCAAATCATTCATTTATCCAAGTGAACCCACAGGTAGGATGCTTGGCTATAGACTGCCCACCCCTTCAGGAAAAAGTTTATTGATGGTATGTCCTCTCTATTTAAACAGTTACATTTCAGAACCTATTGTAAAAAAATATTTGGAACATCCAGGGTAATCTGCATTTCAGGAAGGTGATAAAGTATTGGCTGATCCCACAATGATGACTAGCTACTGGTGAATAAGTGGTAGAACCTGACTGTACCATAAACAAAGAATCAGCCACTGAGAAAACAAATGCAGTATCATCCTGTTCATCCAAAGCGCTTCTGGCCTGCTTTGAGGCATGAGTTTCTATACAAGTGATATTAAATGCCTGTGATGCTCCCAGAATATCTCAGTGCAGTTTAATGAAGTTCATGGTATTGAAACGCCCCTATAAACATTGATCGAAACCGCTGGGAACCTTGCATCTCTCCTTTCATCCCTAGTGCACAGGGCCACAAGAATAAAACACTGATTGGTTACCTTTTTCTCTCTTTTTTTATCCAATGGATTCTAAAGATATTTTTAAATGGAGGATGCTATTGCTATCGCAAGGCTTCACTTGGGCAGAACTGACAAACATATGTGGCTTCCTAATACAAATAAAACCCACTAGGCAGTCTGTGTCTGGGAAAAGTACAGCTGAATTCCTCTCAAGCCTTAAGCTCGTGGAATGAACCCTACAGTTCCTCACAATTGATAAACTGTCCATCAGGGATTATTGATTGATCCAATTCATGTCTATTGCAGTATCTCTTACTGTATGTTGTGTAAAAAGAACACTCATCTTGTTCCTATTTTTGCTGCTACTACAGCAGAGTAATTCTGCAGGCTTTAGCTTGTGCTCTTAAGTCAATTGATTTCTGGCATGGAGATGCTTGACATGCCAATCACACAGCCCTTTTGCATTCTTCCTGGCTTATTCAAAAGCCAGCAGTGACATTCTCCAATAAGAGCAGTGTGCAAATGCTATTCATTGCATGTGCCTCATATCAGTAAAGTACAGCGGTGGAAAGAGATTTCATTTCAGACAGCTTGTCCTGAGACTGAAATTGGCAAAGTTAAATCCTTTTAAATTGGGCGAAACAGTGAGCTACAAAAGAAATTGTTTGTGTCTTCACTCTTGAGAACAGGAAGGTAAACAATAATGTGTAAGCAATAATATGTCTGCAGTAAGTCGATGACACCAGTACAGCTTGTGCATAGAGTGCCAATGAGAACATCTTCCTGGCGTTGACACAAATCAATCAGGTTGCTACAGGTGGAGACATGTTTGATATTTGCATGGTCTGCTGGAAAATGTCATAGTATTTTCCTTTACACTATATATTTTTTTATGTACAGTGAAGACATACATATATATGTGTATATGATCAAGGCCTGTAGAGGCCGAAATGCGTCATGGCGGTGTAAGGGCTGAATAAACTACTTTGCACTAGGAATTGGAGTGCGCATTCGTTTTCCCGTGTGAGGGGACTGAGAGGAAACGAAGACTAAAGGAATATATATATATATATATATTTATATATGAGAAAGTCAGCTTCCCGCAGGGAATCCGGTCGCATCCACCAGGCAGAGCTGGTGCGGAGTCACAGGTGTGAGTCCCGTATAATAAGTTTCAAAAGCACGCCTCACACAGTGTCAGAGAAGCGCAAGGCACAGGCTGTGAAGAAGACCTTTTCAGGTTGAAACGCGTTGCCAAATAAACTTTATTGACTATGGATACTGTGTGCGGCCTTGCGCTTCTCTGACACTGTGGGAGGTGTGCTTTGAAAAAAAAAATATATATATATATATATTTTTTATTTTTTTGCAGCAATGTGGTTCCTGCCGGAGCGAGCAGCAGCGGGTGCAGGCGTGGGGCCGAACCAATGGCCAAATGCAATTTTCCAACAAAGAACGCCGCACTCTGGAGTCAGGATTAAATAGTTTATTTCACAGACCCAGTCTGTCACACCGACAGCGTTTCGGCCATACGGCCTTTCTCACGGTCGTCACGTGAGAAAGGCCGTATGGCCGAAACGCGTCGGTGTGACAGACTGGGTCTGTGAAATAAACTATTTAATCCTGACTCCAGAGTGCGGCGTTCTTTGTTGGGAAAAAATAATATATATATGTATATATATATATATATGTAGAATTTGCCTGGACCTTCACATATGCGGTGAGACGTCTAAGGGGGCCCAGGAGAGGTCTTTGTGCTGCGAGGACACTTGCTATTTTAATCTGCACCTACACTCGTCATGTCACAGATCACCAGCACTCACTATGGGTTACAAGGAGTTGACAGCTAAAACACTTACCTGCAAGCCGAGACGGTGCTTGCTGGGAGTTAGAGTCTGCCAAGGGGGACTGCAAAGAGGTGTTTACGCCATTGGTTGACTCTGCTGGGCTCCCACCAATGGGAGCGAAATGGATCGTTTGAATAGCGGCAGGTGTCAGTTTCTGGTGTTTGGCATTTGATAAAGTCATTGAAGACGAAACGCGTCATGCCTTCCACGCTGCAATAAAGATGTTCTCCTTGGCTCCCCGTTGTGCCCCTCTGGTTTCTTTCTCCTCGGGGTGAGGAATCTTGGTGTGGATATATATATATATGTAGCGCTCTGATTGGCTGCCAGCAGCATGAGAGAAATGTTACTGGCACCCATTACAAGACTCAGGGACTGAGGTTCTAGAAAAAAAAGATATATGGGGGCAGGGTATGGATACCCTGAACCCCTAGGGACTATGGAGGGACCCAGAGGGACTGCCCCCGAGCCAAAAAAGAAAGAAATGGCAAAAATGCTGCAATTACGCAAGACTCTTGAGAGATTGAATAAAAAATATGGCTGCAGAGCCGCATTCGTTTAATAAGTCCCAGAGAGCCTGCCCCCAGGCTCTGTTCACAAAGGGGATGGGGGCTGCATGACCTACAAAGGCCCTGGGGAGCCCAATCCAGGGGCAAAAAAATGTTTATGGAGAGAAGGATTGTGCGGTTCCCCTCCCCATGGCTCAGGAGGCCCCGGGGAGCACACCCCCGGGGCTGATATTACTTTGAATGGGTAGGTAGGGCTACACAGCCCCCCTCACCTTAAAAACATACCCAGCCCTGGGGGATAGGGTTCCCAGGGCCTAAAGAGTCTCGGGGAATGTGGCCGTACTGCCCCCTCCCTTTATTTTTAGAAATGGCCCTGGGAGATGGGGTCCCCAGGACCTTACAAGGCTCGGGTGCAGGGCTACATGGCCCCCTCCCTTCAATTAAAAAAATGGCCCTGGGGGATGGGGTCTACAGGGCCAGATTTTATGGCCAACCCCTCGGCCGTGTGCAGCAGGGGGTTGAATTAACGTCAATCAATTAAGTCTTTAAAGTAGATAAGTATTACTTTACATAAAAAAACTAGAAACACACTGAAAGAAACAGGTTAAAGAAACATTATGGTTAGGTGTGATAAAAAGATCTGTTTTCGATTTAAAAAAAAAAAAGCCTTAGAAATTGACCGAAAAAGCCGAAAGTTAAAGTAACATTATAGTTAGGTGAACTTGTCAATGACAACATTAATTGTTTGATCTAAAAAAACACAGAAATTCACCAGGTATGGTTAGCAGCGCTAATTTTAACTTGCTTCCCACCATGCACTGCTTTAAACCTCACATATGACATCACTTTTGACATGTTCTATGACATCATTTATGACATCACTGATGACATCTCAAATGACATCACTGATGAATGACAGCAAGTTCTGAACGCTATACACATTTAAAAACACTGTGGGAAGTGACATTAATTCATGGCTCATGATATTTACATAAAGCTGTTTTCAAAAGAAGCCTAAATGTTCTGTTAAGGATTCCCTGGGGAATGAGCATGAAAGTCTCACAACAAAGAAACATTAAGTAGAAAGACCCACAGATACAACGAGTTTACACCATTAGTGTGTTCACAAAGTTGAAACCTATATTCAGGGCTTTAAGTGGGCCGGGTCTCACCGGTGCTGAGCACCGGCAGTTTTTTAAAGGGGGCCTCGAAACGGGTCCCTATCGGGCTCTGTTTTGTGCCCTGGCACAGGCAGTCCATTTTTTCCGGACTGCAGTGACAGCAGGCACATCGATGTGCATGTGCTCACACTGCTCACTTCTCACTAGTGGAGAAGTTATGGCATGACGTCATGCCAGGTGAGCGTTGTAGGGGAAGGGAAATCCTTTAAAGAGAGTCATTTTCTCTCTGGATTCCCCTTCTCTGCTTGAAACGCAGGGTCAGACCATCGCAGGAGCATACCAACCTCATGGTGTCACCAGGGGTAAACAGCGTTTACTTCGCATGCGATACTTCGCATGCCATTACAACGCGGTCGTTACAATGACCGCGTTGTTAGTTCGCATACCTTTACTACGCAAGTCGGAACAATGACTTGCGTTAGGGGGGAGAAGGTGTTCGATTTAAAATCCAACACCTTCCCAAGTGTCCGCACAGACTGGAGTTGAAATAGTAAATTATACTATTCCAACATCCAGCGCCCCCTACTGCAATTCGTTGTTCCGAATTGCGTAGTAAAGGTATGCGAACTAACAACGCGGTCGTTCTAACGACCGCGTTGTAATGGCATGCGTACTAAACGCATGCTAAGTAACGAGTGCTATTCGTCACCAGGGCCTTAAGTGGAAGCTTTATCAATATTATATACAAGCCATAGTTGCTGCTTATTTATCTTGTGCAACTAACAACCATTGACAAAGCCAATAGTCCTGACTTGTTGTGGGTATGATGTTACTTGTTGTATCATATATCAGGATGCAATGACAGAAACAGTAAAATACACGTCGGGCGGCACACTATGCTAAGCACAGATTTCTAGCGTATGTGTTGTCTATGCAATCATGGGCAGGTTGCACCACCATGCTAAACAGAAGGGTATTTTGAGTGATCAAATTTGCTATAGAACAGGAAATAAATTGATATCTTCCTATCTATGTGACTAACTAAAACTGCCCATTAAAAAATACAAAAATAATTGGCCATTCAAAAAACAGGGGTGAATGAGTGGCTTGTACCATGGGTGCCCAGAGCGGTGAAAGGCCAATAACAAGTTGCTCCTGTGAATGTCATGAAACATATAAAGACAATAAACAATAATACTAACAAAGATAATGCGGACAAGTGCTGGTGGGTATTGTCACTGGTGTCTAGTACAGAAAATGCTGGAAATAGCATATTTAGCCTCAGTCTGTACTACATAAGAAAATAGACCGATCGGCAGAAAGTGCAGATAGGACACAGGGTGATATCAATGTGAGTGTTCTTGAATATTACTGTTAGACCTGACATCATTGGCGTGGCTTTCTCCCAGCCCCCGGTTTTGCTGAATTTATTTTTGCTGCCTTTAGGACTCTACACACTTTAACACCGCTAACCAGTGCGTGTTGGCACTCTCTCCCTTAAACGTTGAGAAACTGGCTTACACCCAAATGTCATTTACTTGTAAGTCCCTAGTAAAATGTTACTACATGTACTAAGGGCCTGTAAATTAAAAGCTACTAGTTGGCCTACAGTACTGATTGTGCCTAAGTGGGGAGAACTCCCAGAAGGTTGCTTAGTTCTCCTCACTTTCAGCTGTCAGGGCACGTCTTAGACCTGTTAGCCTTAGGGTGGCCTTCCCCCAAACCTTTTGCCTTACTCCTCCATTTTTATTGCTGATCTCGTTTTTGTTGGCCTTTTCTACTTTTCCACTGCCAACCAGTGCTAAAGTGCTTGTGCTCTCCTCTCCTTTAAACATGGTGAATTGGCTTGCACACAATCAGCACATTTAATTTACTTGTACCATGGTGCAAGGATGCCTGCATCATGGGGAGATTGTTGTTGTGCAGGAAGGGGCACCTTCCTGCACAAAAACAATCACTACAGGCATTTTCCTCTTTCAATGCGTGCTGTAGAATGCAGCACGCTTTGAACGAGGAAAAAACAAGGAGAAATGAAAACATTTCTCCTTGTTGCGCCTCACTACGCCTCCCCTGGGGAGGCGTAGCATTGACACGCATTTCCAGATTTACGATTCCTCGTAAATCTGGATGTCTCGTTCCATGGGTGTTGCGTGGGAACACCCACAGCACCACCCATGGAACGCCCCTTCCACGCAAAGTGCTGCGTGTGAAGGGGCCATATTTACAAGGAGAGGAAAAGTCATGCAGGTTGACTTTTCCTCTCCTTGTAAATATGGAGAAGTGGAATGCGCCTCCAGTACGTCACAATAAGTGACGTACGGGTGGCGCTGGGGGCTTGTAAATCTGCCCCTGAGTTTCCATTACACTTGAGAATTACAAAAAAATGTGCTTCACATTTGCATTGCGGAATGTGTACCATTCATTACAGGTATTTTACATTTACATTTATTTATCTATAGGTATTTACATTTTGGTGCGTCCTACAGCTTTTCCAACCACACTCCCTGTACCTCTTCATGATTGTCACATAATTCACTTTACAGTTTCTTTCTTTGACTGCAAAGTGAGCCGAGTTTGTAAACACCCCCCCATGTAAAATAATAAGCAGCAATTTGTCAGAAGACAGCCTGACATGTGACCTCTGTCTTTGTGACAAGATAAATGCAGAGTTTAAAGGCATCTTTATTGCTCAGACTTTAGTGGCCCATTAAACATCAACTCACGACCCAGACTTTGGTAAACAATGCAGATATCTAAGATCTGCTCCAAACATGAGATGAAACCACATAAAATGAGACTTCTGACATTTTTTGCAGCAAGTACCATCTTGAAAGTGTTTTAATAGTGAGTTGTGTCATCTTTGAGAACATTTATTCTATATTTCATTGATATGGGGATAGCCTGACAAAGCTAGTAGGCATTAGGCTTGCATTAATGCACCACTCATGTTTTTTAGGCACAGGAAGCTACCAAATCTTATACAACCAGGAGGAAAAAGTACAGTCCCTTTCTATTAATGAAACTAGGTGAGGCTGACTTGGAATACAATTTCACTTCAGTCAGACAGAGATGTGCTATATTAAAAAACATTATCTATGTTACCTCTTTACTGGATTTGTGGATTAGAGTAGGTTCAAACAGCAATTGTCATCATATGATTAAGGATGATTAGAAATATTGCTACCACCCTGTGGCACTTCTAGTGAGGGATATCCAGGCTGTGAAGAAGACCTTTTCAGGTTGAAACGCGTTGCCAAATAAACTTTATTGACTATGGATACTGTGTGCGGCCTTGCGCTTCTCTGACACTGTGGGAGGTGTGCTTTGAAAAAAAAAATATATATATATATATTTTTTTTTTTTGCAGCAATGTGGTTCCTGCCGGAGCGAGCAGCAGCGGGTGCAGGCGTGGGGCCGAACCAATGGCCAAATGCAATTTTCCAACAAAGAACGCCGCACTCTGGAGTCAGGATTAAATAGTTTATTTCACAGACCCAGTCTGTCACACCGACGCGTTTCGGCCATACGGCCTTTCTCACGGTCGTCACGTGAGAAAGGCCGTATGGCCGAAACGCGTCGGTGTGACAGACTGGGTCTGTGAAATAAACTATTTAATCCTGACTCCAGAGTGCGGCGTTCTTTGTTGGGAAAAAAATATATATATATGTATATATATATATATATATATAGAATTTGCCTGGACCTTCACATATGCGGTGAGACGTCTAAGGGGGCCCAGGAGAGGTCTTTGTGCTGCGAGGACACTTGCTATTTTAATCTGCACCTACACTCGTCATGTCACAGATCACCAGCACTCACTATGGGTTACAAGGAGTTGACAGCTAAAACACTTACCTGCAAGCCGAGACGGTGCTTGCTGGGAGTTGGAGTCTGCCAAGGGGGACTGCAAAGAGGTTTTTACGCCATTGGTTGACTCTGCTGGGCTCCCACCAATGGGAGCGAAATGGATCGTTTGAATGGCGGCAGGTGTCAGTTTCTGGTGTTTGGCATTTGATAAAGTCATTGAAGACGAAACGCGTCATGCCTTCCACGCTGCAATAAAGATGTTCTCCTTGGCTCCCCGTTGTGCCCCTCTGGTTTCTTTCTCCTCGGGGTGAGGAATCTTGGTGTGGAGATATATATATATAGCGCTCTGATTGGCTGCCAGCAGCATGAGAGAAATGTTACTGGCACCCATTACAAGACTCAGGGACTTAGTCCCTCTCCTGAGGTTCTAGAAAAAAAAGATATATGGGGGCAGGGTATGGATACCCTGAACCCCTAGGCACTATGGAGGGACCCAGAGGGACTGCCCCCGAGCCAAAAAAGAAAGAAATGGCAAAAATGCTGCAATTACGCAAGACTCTTGAGAGATTGAATAAAAAATATGGCTGCAGAGCCGCATTCGTTTAATAAGTCCCAGAGAGCCTGCCCCCAGGCTCTGTTCACAAAGGGGATGGGGGCTGCAAGACCTACAAAGGCCCTGGGGAGCCCAATCCAGGGGCAAAAAAATGTTTATGGAGAGAAGGGTTGTGCGGCTCCCCTCCCCATGGCTCAGGAGGCCCCGGGGAGCACACCCCCGGGGCTGATATTACTTTGAATGGGTAGGTAGGGCTACACAGCCCCCCTCACCTTAAAAACATACCCAGCCCTGGGGGATAGGGTTCCCAGGGCCTAAAGAGTCTCAGGGAATGTGGCCGTACTGCCCCCTCCCCTTTATTTTTAGAAATGGCCCTGGGAGATGGGGTCCCCAGGACCTTACAAGGCTCGGGTGCAGGGCTACATGGCCCCCTCCCCTTCAATTAAAAAAAAAATGGCCCTGGGGGATGGGGTCTACAGGGCCAGATTTTATGGCCAACCCCCTCGGCCGTGTGCAGCAGGGGGTTGAATTAACGTCAATCAATTAAGTCTTTAAAGTAGATAAGTATTACTTTACATAAAAAAACTAGAAACACACTGAAAGAAACAGGTTAAAGAAACATTATGGTTAGGTGTGATAAAAAGATCTGTTTTCGATTTAAAAAAAAAAAAAGCCTTAGAAATTGACCGAAAAAGCCGAAAGTTAAAGTAACATTATAGTTAGGTGAACTTGTCAATGACAACATTAATTGTTTGATCTAAAAAAAACACACAAATTCACCAGGTATGGTTAGCAGCGCTAATTTTAACTTGCTTCCCCACCATGCACTGCTTTAAACCTCACATATGACATCACTTTTGACATGTTCTATGACATCATTTATGACATCACTGATGACATCTCAAATGACATCACTGATGAATGACAGCAAGTTCTGAACGCTATACACATTTAAAAACACTGTGGGAAGTGACATTAATTCATGGCTCATGATATTTACATAAAGCTGTTTTCAAAAGAAGCCTAAATGTTCTGTTAAGGATTCCCTGGGGAATGAGCATGAAAGTCTCACAACAAAGAAACATTAAGTAGAAAGACCCACAGATGCAACGAGTTTACACCATTAGTGTGTTCACAAAGTTGAAACCTATATTCAGGGCTTTAAGTGGGCTGGGTCTCACCGGTGCTGAGCACCGGCAGTTTTTTAAAGGGGGCCTCGAAACGGGTCCCTATCGGGCTCTGTTTTGTGCCCTGGCACAGGCAGTCCATTTTTCCGGACTGCAGTGACAGCAGGCACATCGATGTGCATGTGCTCACACTGCTCACTTCTCACTAGTGGAGAAGTTATGGCATAACGTCATGCCAGGTGAGCGTTGTAGGGGAAGGAAATCCTTTAAAGAGAGTCATTTTCTCTCTGGATTCCCCTTCTCTGCTTGAAACGCAGGGTCAGACCATCGCAGGAGCATACCAACCTCATGGTGTCACCAGGGGTAAACAGCGTTTACTTCGCATGCGATACTTCGCATGCCATTACTACGCGGTCGTTACAATGACCGCGTTGTTAGTTCGCATACCTTTACTACGCAAGTCGGAACAACGACTTGCGTTAGGAGGAGAAGGTGTTCGATTTAAAATCCAACACCTTCCCAAGTGTCCGCACAGACTGGAGTTGGAATAGTAAATTATACTATTCCAACATCCAGCGCCCCTACTGCAATTCGTTGTTCCGAATTGCGTAGTAAAGGTATGCGAACTAACAACGCGGTCGTTCTAACGATCCAGCGTTATATGGCATGCGTACTAAACGCATGCTAAGTAACGAGTGCTATTCGTCACAAGGGCCTTAAGTGGAAGCTTTATCAATATTATATACAAGCCATAGTTGCTGCTTATTTATCTTGTGCAACTAACAACCATTGACAAAGCCAATAGTCCTGACTTGTTGTGGGTATGATGTTACTTGTTGTATCATATATCAGGATGCAATGACAGAAACAGTAAAATACACGTCGGGCGGCACACTATGCTAAGCACAGATTTCTAGCGTATGTGTTGTCTATGCAATCATGGGCAGGTTGCACCACCATGCTAAACAGAAGGGTATTT
Organism: Calotriton arnoldi; assembly: GCA_963921515.1. Classification (NCBI taxonomy): domain Eukaryota; kingdom Metazoa; phylum Chordata; class Amphibia; order Caudata; family Salamandridae; genus Calotriton; species Calotriton arnoldi. The sequence goes on from CAWUFW010004877.1 coordinate 859,374, forward strand.
TGAGTGATCAAATTTGCTATAGAACAGGAAATAAATTGATATCTTCCTATCTATGTGACTAACTAAAACTGCCCATTAAAAAATACAAAAATAATTGGCCATTCAAAAAACAGGGGTGAATGAGTGGCTTGTACCATGGGTGCCCAGAGCGGTGAAAGGCCAATAACAAGTTGCTCCTGTGAATGTCATGAAACATATAAAGACAATAAACAATAATACTAACAAAGATAATGCGGACAAGTGCTGGTGGGTATTGTCACTGGTGTCTAGTACAGAAAATGCTGGAAATAGCATATTTAGCCTCAGTCTGTACTACATAAGAAAATAGACCGATCGGCAGAAAGTGCAGATAGGACACAGGGTGATATCAATGTGAGTCTTCTTGAATATTACTGTTAGACCTGACATCATTGGCGTGGCTTTCTCCCAGCCCCGGTTTTGCTGAATTTATTTTTGCTGCCTTTAGGACTCTACACACTTTAACACCGCTAACCAGTGCGTGTTGGCACTCTCTCCTTAAACGTTGAGAAACTGGCTTACACCCAAATGTCATTTACTTGTAAGTCCCTAGTAAAATGTTACTACATGTACTAAGGGCCTGTAAATTAAAAGCTACTAGTTGGCCTACAGTACTGATTGTGCCTAAGTGGGGAGAACTCCCAGAAGGTTGCTTAGTTCTCCTCACTTTCAGCTGTCAGGGCACGTCTTAGACCTGTTAGCCTTAGGGTGGCCTTCCCCCAAACCTTTTGCCTTACTCCTCCATTTTTATTGCTGATCTCGTTTTTGTTGGCCTTGTGACTCTGCACACTTTTCCACTGCCAACCAGTGCTAAAGTGCTTGTGCTCTCCTCTCCTTTAAACATGGTGAATTGGCTTGCACACAATCAGCACATTTAATTTACTTGTACCATGGTGCAAGGATGCCTGCATCATGGGGAGATTGTTGTTGTGCAGGAAGGGGCACCTTCCTGCACAAAAACAATCACTACAGGCATTTTCCTCTTTTAATGCGTGCTGTAGAATGCAGCACGCTTTGAACGAGGAAAAAACAAGGAGAAATGAAAACATTTCTCCTTGTTGCGCCTCCCCTGGGGAGGCGTAGCATTGACACGCATTTCCAGATTTACGATTCCTCGTAAATCTGGATGTCTCGTTCCATGGGTGTTGCGTGGGAACACCCACAGCACCACCCAATGGAACGCCCCTTCCACGCAAAGTGCTGCGTGTGAAGGGGCCATATTTACAAGGAGAGGAAAAGTCATGCAGGTTGACTTTTCCTCTCCTTGTAAATATGGAGAAGTGGAATGCGCCTCCAGTACGTCACAATAAGTGACGTACGGGTGGCGCTGGGGGCTTGTAAATCTGCCCCTGAGTTTCCATTACACTTGAGTATTACAAAAAAATGTGCTTCACATTTGCATTGCGGAATGTGTACCATTCATTACAGGTATTTTACATTTACATTTATTTATCTATAGGTATTTACATTTTGGTGCGTCCTACAGCTTTTCCAACCACACTCCCTGTACCTCTTCATGATTGTCACATAATTCACTTTACAGTTTCTTTCTTTGACTGCAAAGTGAGACGAGTTTGTAAACACCCCCCCCATGTAAAATAATAAGCAGCAATTTGTCAGAAGACAGCCTGACATGTGACCTCTGTCTTTGTGACAAGATAAATGCAGAGTTTAAAGGCATCTTTATTGCTCAGACTTTAGTGGCCCATTAAACATCAACTCACGACCCAGACTTTGGTAAACAATGCAGATATCTAAGATCTGCTCCAAACATGAGATGAAACCACATAAAATGAGACTTCTGACATTTTTTGCAGCAAGTACCATCTTGAAAGTGTTTTAATAGTGAGTTGTGTCATCTTTGAGAACATTTATTCTATATTTCATTGATATGGGGATAGCCTGACAAAGCTAGTAGGCATTAGGCTTGCATTAATGCACCACTCATGTTTTTTAGGCACAGGAAGCTACCAAATCTTATACAACCAGGAGGAAAAAGTACAGTCCCTTTCTATTAATGAAACTAGGTGAGGCTGACTTGGAATACAATTTCACTTCAGTCAGACAGAGATGTGCTATATTAAAAAACATTATCTATGTTACCTCTTTACTGGATTTGTGGATTAGAGTAGGTTCAAACAGCAATTGTCATCATATGATTAAGGATGATTAGAAATATTGCTACCACCCTGTGGCACTTCTAGTGAGGGATATCCAGGCTGTGAAGAAGACCTTTTCAGGTTGAAACAGCGTTGCCAAATAAACTTTATTGACTATGGATACTGTGTGCGGCCTTGCGCTTCTCTGACACTGTGGGAGGTGTGCTTTGAAAAAAAAAATATATATATATATATTTTATTTATTTTTTATTTTTTTGCAGCAATGTGGTTCCTGCCGGAGCGAGCAGCAGCGGGTGCAGGAGTGGGGCCGAACCAATGGCCAAATGCAATTTTCCAACAAAGAACGCCGCACTCTGGAGTCAGGATTAAATAGTTTATTTCACAGACCCAGTCTGTCACACCGGCAGCGTTTCGGCCATACGGCCTTTCTCACGGTCGTCACGTGAGAAAGGCCGTATGGCCGAAACGTGCCGGTGTGACAGACTGGGTCTGTGAAATAAACTATTTAATCTTGACTCCAGAGTGCGGCGTTCTTTGTTGGGAAAAAAATATATATATATGTATATATATATATATATATAGAATTTGCCTGGACCTTCACATATGCGGTGAGACGTCTAAGGGGGCCCAGGAGAGGTCTTTGTGCTGCGAGGACACTTGCTATTTTAATCTGCACCTACACTCGTCATGTCACAGATCACCAGCACTCACTATGGGTTACAAGGAGTTGACAGCTAAAACACTTACCTGCAAGCCGAGACGGTGCTTGCTTGAGTTGGAGTCTGCCAAGGGGGACTGCAAAGAGGTTTTTACGCCATTGGTTGACTCTGCTGGGCTCCCACCAATGGGAGCGAAATGGATCGTTTGAATGGCGGCAGGTGTCAGTTTCTGGTGTTTGGCATTTGATAAAGTCATTGAAGACGAAACGCGTCATGCCTTCCACGCTGCAATAAAGATGTTCTCCTTGGCTCCCCGTTGTGCCCCTCTGGTTTCTTTCTCCTCGGGGTGAGGAATCTTGGTGTGGATATATATATATAGCGCTCTGATTGGCTGCCAGCAGCATGAGAGAAATGTTACTGGCACCCATTACAAGACTCAGGGACTTAGTCCCTCTCCTGAGGTTCTAGAAAAAAAGATATATGGGGGCAGGGTATGGATACCCTGAACCCCTAGGCACTATGGAGGGACCCAGAGGGACTGCCCCGAGCCAAAAAAGAAAGAAATGGCAAAAATGCTGCAATTACGCAAGACTCTTGAGAGATTGAATAAAAATATGGCTGCAGAGCCGCATTCGTTTAATAAGTCCCAGAGAGCCTGCCCCCAGGCTCTGTTCATAAAGGGGATGGGGGCTGCAAGACCTACAAAGGCTCTGGGGAGCCCAATCCAGGGGCAAAAAAATGTTTATGGAGAGAAGGGTTGTGCGGCTCCCCTCCCCATGGCTCAGGAGGCCCCGGGGAGCACACCCCGGGGCTGATATTACTTTGAATGGGTAGGTAGGGCTACACAGCCCCCCTCACCTTAAAAACATACCCAGCCCTGGGGGATAGGGTTCCCAGGGCCTAAAGAGTCTCGGGGAATGTGGCCGTACTGCCCCCTCCCCTTTATTTTTAGAAATGGCCCTGGGAGATGGGGTCCCCAGGACCTTACAAGGCTCGGGTGCAGGGCTACATGGCCCCCTCCCCTTCAATTAAAAAAAAAATGGCCCTGGGGGATGGGGTCTACAGGGCCAGATTTTATGGCCAACCCCCTCGGCCGTGTGCAGCAGGGGGTTGAATTAACGTCAATCAATTAAGTCTTTAAAGTAGATAAGTATTACTTTACATAAAAAACTAGAAACACACTGAAAGAAACAGGTTAAAGAAACATTATGGTTATGTGTGATAAAAAGATCTGTTTTCGATTTAAAAAAAAAAAAGCCTTAGAAATTGACCGAAAAAGCCGAAAGTTAAAGTAACATTATAGTTAGGTGAACTTGTCAATGACAACATTAATTGTTTGATCTAAAAAAACACAGAAATTCACCAGGTATGGTTAGCAGCGCTAATTTTAACTTGCTTCCCCACCATGCACTGCTTTAAACCTCACATATGACATCACTTTTGACATGTTCTATGACATCATTTATGACATCACTGATGACATCTCAAATGACATCACTGATGAATGACAGCAAGTTCTGAACGCTATACACATTTAAAAACACTGTGGGAAGTGACATTAATTCATGGCTCATGATATTTACATAAAGCTGTTTTCAAAAGAAGCCTAAATGTTCTGTTAAGGATTCCCTGGGGAATGAGCATGAAAGTCTCACAACAAAGAAACATTAAGTAGAAAGACCCACAGATGCAACGAGTTTACACCATTAGTGTGTTCACAAAGTTGAAACCTATATTCAGGGCTTTAAGTGGGCCGGGTCTCACCGGTGCTGAGCACCGGCAGTTTTTTAAAGGGGGCCTCGAAACGGGTCCCTATCGGGCTCTGTTTTGTGCCCTGGCACAGGCAGTCCATTTTTTCCGGACTGCAGTGACAGCAGGCACATCGATGTGCATGTGCTCACACTGCTCACTTCTCACTAGTGGAGAAGTTATGGCATGACGTCATGCCAGGTGAGCGTTGTAGGGGAAGGGAAATCCTTTAAAGAGAGTCATTTTCTCTCTGGATTCCCCTTCTCTGCTTGAAACGCAGGGTCAGACCATCGCAGGAGCATACCAACCTCATGGTGTCACCAGGGGTAAACAGCGTTTACTTCGCATGCGATACTTCGCATGCCATTACAACGCGGTCGTTACAATGACCGCGTTGTTAGTTCGCATACCTTTACTACGCAAGTCGGAACAACGACTTGCGTTAGGAGGAGAAGGTGTTCGATTTAAAATCCAACACCTTCCCAAGTGTCCGCACAGACTGGAGTTGGAATAGTAAATTATACTATTCCAACATCCAGCGCCTCTACTGCAATTCGTTGTTCCGAATTGCGTAGTAAAGTATGCGAACTAACAACGCGGTCGTTCTAACGACCGCGTTGTAATGGCATGCGTACTAAACGCATGCTAAGTAACGAGTACTATTCGTCACCAGGGCCTTAAGTGGAAGCTTTATCAATATTATATACAAGCCATAGTTGCTGCTTATTTATCTTGTGCAACTAACAACCATTGACAAAGCCAATAGTCCTGACTTGTTGTGGGTATGATGTTACTTGTTGTATCATATATCAGGATGCTATGACAGAAACAGTAAAATACACGTCGGGCGGCACACTATGCTAAGCACAGATTTCTAGCGTATGTGTTGTCTATGCAATCATGGGCAGGTTGCACCACCATGCTAAACAGAAGGGTCTTTTGAGTGATCAAATTTGCTATAGAACAGAAAATAAATTGATATCTTCCTATCTATGTGACTAACTAAAACTGCCCATTAAAAAATACAAAAATAATTGGCCATTCAAAAAACAGGGGTGAATGAGTGGCTTGTACCATGGGTGCCCAGAGCGGTGAAAGGCCAATAACAAGTTGCTCCTGTGAATGTCATGAAACATATAAAGACAATAAACAATAATACTAACAAAGATAATGCGGACAAGTGCTGGTGGGTATTGTCACTGGTGTCTAGTACAGAAAATGCTGGAAATAGCATATTTAGCCTCAGTCTGTACTACATAAGAAAATAGATCGATCGGCAGAAAGTGCAGATAGGACACAGGGTGATATCAATGTGAGTCTTCTTGAATATTACTGTTAGACCTGACATCATTGGCGTGGCTTTCTCCCAGCCCCCGGTTTTGCTGAATTTATTTTTGCTGCCTTTAGGACTCTACACACTTTAACACCGCTAACCAGTGCGTGTTGGCACTCTCTCCCTTAAACGTTGAGAAACTGGCTTACACCCAAATGTCATTTACTTGTAAGTCCCTAGTAAAATGTTACTACATGTACTAAGGGCCTGTAAATTAAAAGCTACTAGTTGGCCTACAGTACTGATTGTGCCTAAGTGGGGAGAACTCCCAGAAGGTTGCTTAGTTCTCCTCACTTTCAGCTGTCAGGGCACGTCTTAGACCTGTTAGCCTTAGGGTGGCCTTCCCCCAAACCTTTTGCCTTACTCCTCCATTTTTATTGCTGATCTCGTTTTTGTTGGCCTTCTGACTCTGCATACTTTTCCACTGCCAACCAGTGCTAAAGTGCTTGTGCTCTCCTCTCCTTTAAACATGGTGAATTGGCTTGCACACAATCAGCACATTTAATTTACTTGTACCATGGTGCAAGGATGCCTGCGTCATGGGGAGATTGTTGTTGTGCAGGAAGGGGCACCTTCCTGCACAAAAACAATCACTACAGGCATTTTCCTCTTTCAATGCGTGCTGTAGAATGCAGCACGCTTTGAACGAGGAAAAAACAAGGAGAAATGAAAACATTTCTCCTTGTTGCGCCTCGCTACGCCTCCCCTGGGGAGGCGTAGCATTGACACGCATTTCCAGAGTTACGATTCCTCGTAAATCTGGATGCCTCGTTCCATGGGTGTTGCATGGGAACACCCACAGCAACACCCATGGAACGCCCCTTCCACGCAAAGTGCTGCGTGTGAAGGGGCCATATTTACAAGGAGAGGAAAAGTCATGCAGGTTGACTTTTCCTCTCCTTGTAAATATGGAGAAGTGGAATGCGCCTCCAGTACGTCACAATAAGTGACGTACGGGTGGCGCTGGGGGCTTGTAAATCTGCCCCTGAGTTTCCATCACACTTGAGAATTACAAAAAAATGTGCTTCACATTTGCATTGCGGAATGTGTACCATTCATTACAGGTATTTTACATTTACATTTATTTATCTATAGGTATTTACATTTTGGTGCGTCCTACAGGTTTTCCAACCACACTCCGTGTACCTCTTCAAGATTGTCACTTAATTCATTTTACAGTTTCTTTCTTTGACTGCAAAGTGAGACGAGTTTGTAAACACCCCCCCCCATGTAAAATAATAAGCAGCAATTTGTCAGAAGACAGCCTGACATGTGACCTCTGTCTTTGTGACAAGATAAATGCAGAGTTTAAAGGCATCTTTATTGCTCAGACTTTAGTGGCCCATTAAACATCAACTCACGACCCACCAGTGGGTCACGACCCACACTTTGGTAAACAATGCAGATATCTAAGATCTGCTCCAAACATGAGATGAAACCACATAAAATGAAACTTCTGACATTTCTTGTAGCAAAGTTTTGCGAACTGAACCTAAAGAGATCTTTGGGTAGGGACTATTTTAATTTTGATAAATAAAATTAAAAAAATACGATTCATATCAAGGAGGTACAAAGTGCTGATAGAAGAATAAGCGGACGATCGAGACACCTAAACAGATAACGGAGAAGCCATTGTAGGCAGGAAGGCCAAGGGAGACCTGCGAACATAAGGGAAATCGAAAGGTCTTCATTTCCCCAGTGACATGGCGGGCTTCTCTTGAAATCCCCCTTTTTATCCGGTAATCCAGCTAATCCGTTCTAATTTGTTTAAAGGGCATTTAGATAATCCCGCTGTATGTTTCAACTCGGCTTTGCTTTCAATTGGCCCCGCCCCCCCCTCCCCCCCCCCTTAAACCCTGCAGCACAAACGCGGAGCGATAATGGCTCCTTTTCTGAAATGCTTGTCGTCGCAGCTTCTGAGCCAGAGACGTCAGTTTCACAGAATCTCTCATCCGTTTCCAAATTTTCGCAGCGGCCCCGGGGTCTTTCCAAAGCCTCCCGTCATGCTGTCTCTTTTGAAAAATGGACGGAATTTCGTAACATTTTAGGCATCACTCCGCGAATGTTCAGAGTTTCTTTGACACGACTAACACAATAGTGTTTTCTTTTTTTGAAAAGTTCTGTCCTGATCTAGACAACTATGTCGAACGATCGTTCAGCTTTTATTGTGAAAACATTCCCGATTTGGGTTAAAACTACAATATAGGCAGGGCTTTAAGTGGGATGTAATTAAGGGCGTGACTTAAAAACACATACGCTAGAAATCTGTGCTTAGCATAGTGTGCCGTCCGACTTGTATTTTGCTGTTTCTGTCATTGCTTCCTGATATATGATACAAGTAACATCATACCCACAACAAGTCAGGACTATTGGCTTTGTCAATGGTTGTTAGTTGCACAAGATAAATAAGCAGCAACTATGGCTTGTATATAATATTGATAAAGCTTCCACTTAAGGCCCTGGTGACACCATGAGGTTGGTATGTTCCTGCGATGGTCTGATCCTGCGTTTCAAACAGAGAAGGGAAATCCAGAGAGAAAATTACTCTCTTTAAAGGATTTCCCTTCCCCTTCAATGCTCACTTGGCATGACGTCATACCGTAACTTCTCCACTAGTGAGAAGTGAGCAGTGTGAGCACGAGCACATGATGTGCCTGCTGTCACTGCAGTCCGGAAAAAAACAGACCGCCTGTGCCAGGGCACAAAACAGAGCCCGATAGGGACCCGTTTCGAGGCCCCCTTTAAAAAACTGCCGGTGCTCAGCACCGGTGAGACCCGGCTCACTTAAAGCCCTGCCTACAGCAAGTCAGGACTATTGGCTTTGTCAATGGTTGTTAGTAGCATCAGATAAATAAGCAGCAACTATGGCTTGTATATAATATTTAAAAAGCTTCCACTTAAAGCCCTGGTGACACCGCGACAATGTTGCTGCTCCTGTGTTTTAAAAAGAGAAGGCAAATCCAGAGAGAAAATGAAGGAGAATGCCACTCCGGTGGGTGAGGGTCTACATATCCTATAAAGGGTGTCTCCTGTTACCTTGAACCAGTCCTACAAATAGAACTTTGGAACAAGAGGACAACAAATACGGAATTGCACTCGTTTTTAGGTCAAGCCTAGAGCCAGCGCGCATGCGCTGCACTGTGTAACTTGTTGTGGTTGAGTAGCGAATAGAAGCCACACGCACTCTCCGCCCATATTTGCCATTGGCTTGTGTCATTGTCCGTCCTAAATGCTGGCTTCTGATTCGTCAACAGGCTTGTTAGTCTCTCATTAGTACCGCCTCCTCTTCATTTGTCACCTCCCATGGCGACTGGCCCCTTTACTTCGAGTGCTACATGGTACGTGTTATTTACACTGTGAGCACTATTTTCGTTAATGAGGTTCTCCTACTGCAGGCACGACATGCTTTGGGGCCTTCTTTACCCCCCCTCCCTCCCTCCTGTTGTCTGTGCCTTCTCCCCCCGCCTGCCCTCCCTCCCGTTGTCCATACCTTCGAACCCCCACCCCACCCCGCCCTCCCGGTGTCCGTGCCTTCTAACCTCCCTCTCTACCTCCCGTTGTCCGTGCCTTCTCACCCCCATCCCCCCAGCCCTCCCTCTCCTTCCGATGTCCTTGATGCTTACATTTGCAATGCAATAGGTTGCGCGTAAATGCTTGTTTTGTGAGTCATGCTTGTACCCAGGGCCTGTCGATTATATAATATTAGTGAGCCTACAGCACTTATTGTGCCACCCATTTATTTGTGCTTGGCAGTTCGGGCTGGACTGTTCTCATGAGGCACAGGGTCAGACTGATTTGCATATGGCCATGTCTGAACTGGGGTGGTGGAGTGAGCTAAAGAATGATGATGGATTAAACCCAGATCAGTTGACTGGGGGTGAGTGTTTGATTGGCTCAAACGTTCCGTCCATCATCCCCTTTTGTATCGCTTTGGTCGCCCTAAGTTGGCGGGGTATGCCCAGACGTGGGTCCCTTGCTCACTTTGCCACTGGATTCAAGCAAGCCTGGCTGATGACGGCTGAAATGCCAGAAACTGGTCCTAGGATGCTTGTTTCAGGTCCAGGGAAGACATGGCTTGGCAGTTCGGGCTGGACTGTTCCCATGAGGCACAGGGTCAGACTGATTTGCATATGGCCATGTCTGAACTGGGGTGGTGGAGTGAGCTAAAGAATGATGATGGATTAAACCCAGATCAGTTGACTGGGGGTGAGTGTTTGATTGGCTCAAACGTTCCGTCCATCATCCCCTTTTGTATCGCTTTGGTCGCCCTAAGTTGGCGGGGGTATGCCCAGATGTGGGTCCCTTGCTCACTTTGCCACTGGATTCAAGCAAGCCTGGCTGATGACGGCTGAAATGCCAGAAACCGGTCCTAGGATGCTTGTTTCCGGTCCAGGGAAGACATGGCTTGGCAGTTCGGGCTGGACTGTTCCCATGAGGCACAGGGTCAGACTGATTTGCATATGGCCATGTCTGAACTGGGGTGGTGGAGTGAGCTAAAGAATGATGATGGATTAAACCCAGATCAGTTGACTGGGGGTGAGTGTTTGATTGGCTCAAACGTTCCGTCCATCATCCCCTTTTGTATCGCTTTGGTCGCCCTAAGTTGGCGGGGGTATGCCCAGACGTGGGTCCCTTGCTCACTTTGCCACTGGATTCAAGCAAGCCTGGCTGATGACGGCTGAAATGCCAGAAACTGGTCCTAGGATGCTTGTTTCAGGTCCAGGGAAGACATGGCTTGGCAGTTCGGGCTGGACTGTTCCCATGAGGCACAGGGTCAGACTGATTTGCATATGGCCATGTCTGAACTGGGGTGGTGGAGTGAGCTAAAGAATGATGATGGATTAAACCCAGATCAGTTGACTGGGGTGAGTGTTTGATTGGCTCAAACGTTCCGTCCATCATCCCCTTGTGTATCGCTTTGGTCGCCCTAAGTTGGCGGGGGTATGCCCAGACGTGGGTCCCTTGCTCACTTTGCCACTGGATTCAAGCAAGCCTGGCTGATGACGGCTGAAATGCCAGAAACCGGTCCTAGGATGCTTGTTTCCGGTCCAGGGAAGACATGGCTTGGCAGTTCGGGCTGGACTGTTCCCATGAGGCACAGGGTCAGACTGATTTGCATATGGCCATGTCTGAACTGGGGTGGTGGAGTGAGCTAAAGAATGATGATGGATTAAACCCAGATCAGTTGACTGGGGGTGAGTGTTTGATTGGCTCAAACGTTCCGTCCATCATCCCCTTTTGTATCGCTTTGGTCGCCCTAAGTTGGCGGGGGTATGCCCAGACGTGGGTCCCTTGCTCACTTTGCCACTGGATTCAAGCAAGCCTGGCTGATGACGGCTGAAATGCCAGAAACCGGTCCTAGGATGCTTGTTTCCGGTCCAGGGAAGACATGGCTTGGCAGTTCGGGCTGGACTGTTCCCATGAGGCACAGGGTCAGACTGATTTGCATATGGCCATGTCTGAACTGGGGTGGTGGAGTGAGCTAAAGAATGATGATGGATTAAACCCAGATCAGTTGACTGGGGGTGAGTGTTTGATTGGCTCAAACGTTCCGTCCATCATCCGCTTTTGTATCGCTTTGGTCGCCCTAAGTTGGTGGGGGTATGCCCAGACGTGGGTCCCTTGCTCACTTTGCCACTGGATTCAAGCAAGCCTGGCTGATGACGGCTGAAATGCCAGAAACCGGTCCTAGGATGCTTGTTTCCGGTCCAGGGAAGACATGGCTTGGCAGTTCGGGCTGGACTGTTCCCATGAGGCACAGGGTCAGACTGATTTGCATATGGCCATGTCTGAACTGGGGTGGTGGAGTGAGCTAAAGAATGATGATGGATTAAACCCAGATCAGTTGACTGGGGGTGAGTGTTTAATTGGCTCAAGCGTTCCGTCCATCATCCCCTTTTGTATCGCTTTGGTCGCCCTAAGTTGGCGGGGGTATGCCCAGACGTGGGTCCCTTGCTCACTTTGCCACTGGATTCAAGCAAGCCTGGCTGATGACGGCTGAAATGCCAGAAACCGGTCCTAGGATGCTTGTTTCCGGTCCAGGGAAGACATGGCTTGGCAGTTCGGGCTGTACTGTTCCCATGAGGCACAGGGTCAGACTGATTTGCATATGGCCATGTCTGAACTGGGGTGGTGGAGTGAGCTAAAGAATGATGATGGATTAAACCCAGATCAGTTGACTGGGGGTGAGTGTTTGATTGGCTCAAACGTTCCGTCCATCATCCCCTTTTGTATCGCTTTGGTCGCCCTAAGTTGGCGGGGTATGCCCAGACGTGGGTCCCTTGCTCACTTTGCCACTGGATTCAAGCAAGCCTGGCTGATGACGGCTGAAATGCCAGAAACCGGTCCTAGGATGCTTGTTTCCGGTCCAGGTAAGACATGGCTTGGCAGTTCGGGCTGGACTGTTCCCATGAGGCACAGGGTCAGACTGATTTGCATATGGCCATGTCTGAACTGGGGTGGTGGAGTGAGCTAAAGAATGATGATGGATTAAACCCAGATCAGTTGACTGGGGGTGAGTGTTTGATTGGCTCAAACGTTCCGTCCATCATCCCTTTTGTATCGCTTTGGTCGCCCTAAGTTGGCGGGGGTATGCCCAGACGGGGGTCCCTTGCTCACTTTGCCACTGGATTCAAGCAAGCCTGGCTGATGACGGCTGAAATTCCAGAAACCGGTCCTAGGATGCTTGTTTCCGGTCCAGGGAAGACATGGCTTGGCAGTTCGGGCTGGACTGTTCCCATGAGGCACAGGGTCAGACTGATTTGCATATGGCCATGTCTGAACTGGGGTGGTGGAGTGAGCTAAAGAATGATGATGGATTAAACCCAGATCAGTTGACTGGGGGTGAGTGTTTGATTGGCTCAAACGTTCCGTCCATCATCCCCTTTTGTATCGCTTTGGTCGCCCTAAGTTGGCGGGGGTATGCCCAGACGTGGGTCCCTTGCTCACTTTGCCTCTGGATTCAAGCAAGCCTGGCTGATGATGGCTGAAATGCCAGAAACCGGTCCTAGGATGCTTGTTTCCGGTCCAGGGAAGACATGGCTTGGCAGTTCGGGCTGGACTGTTCCCATGAGGCACAGGGTCAGACTGATTTGCATATGGCCATGTCTGAACTGGGGTGGTGGAGTGAGCTAAAGAATGATGATGGATTAAACCCAGATCAGTTGACTGGGGGTGAGTGTTTGATTGGCTCAAACGTTCCGTCCATCATCCCCTTTTGTATCGCTTTGGTCGCCCTAAGTTGGCGGGGGTATGCCCAGATGTGGGTCCCTTGCTCACTTTGCCACTGGATTCAAGCAAGCCTGGCTGATGACGGCTGAAATGCCAGAAACCGGTCCTAGGATGCTTGTTTCCGGTCCAGGGAAGACATGGCTTGGCAGTTCGGGCTGGACTGTTCCCATGAGGCACAGGGTCAGACTGATTTGCATATGGCCATGTCTGAACTGGGGTGGTGGAGTGAGCTAAAGAATGATGATGGATTAAACCCAGATCAGTTGACTGGGGGTGAGTGTTTGATTGGCTCAAACGTTCCGTCCATCATCCCCTTTTGTATCGCTTTGGTCGCCCTAAGTTGGCGGGGGTATGCCCAGACGTGGGTCCCTTGCTCACTTTGCCACTGGATTCAAGCAAGCCTGGCTGATGACGGCTGAAATGCCAGAAACCGGTCCTAGGATGCTTGTTTCCGGTCCAGGGAAGACATGGCTTGGCAGTTCGGGCTGGACTGTTCCCATGAGGCACAGGGTCAGACTGATTTGCATATGGCCATGTCTGAACTGGGGTGGTGGAGTGAGCTAAAGAATGATGATGGATTAAACCCAGATCAGTTGACTGGGGGTGAGTGTTTGATTGGCTCAAACGTTCCGTCCATCATCCCCTTTTGTATCGCTTTGGTCGCCCTAAGTTGGCGGGGGTATGCCCAGACGTGGGTCCCTTGCTCACTTTGCCACTGGATTCAAGCAAGCCTGGCTGAGGACGGCTGAAATGCCAGAAACCGGTCCTAGGATGCTTGTTTCCGGTCCAGGGAAGACATGGCTTGGCAGTTCGGGCTGGACTGTTCCCATGAGGCACAGGGTCAGACTGATTTGCATATGGCCATGTCTGAACTGGGGTGGTGGAGTGAGCTAAAGAATGATGATGGATTAAACCCAGATCAGTTGACTGGGGGTGAGTGTTTGATTGGCTCAAACGTTCCGTCCATCATCCCCTTTTGTATCACCCATTTAAGTATGGCACAGGCCTGTCATTGCAGTCTTTGTTTGCAGTTTCAAACTGCCATTTCGACCTGGCAAAATTAACCTTTTGCCAGACCTAAACCTTCCTTTTTAATACATATAAGTCACCCCTAGAGTAGGTCATGAACAGCCCAGATGGCAGGGTGCAGTGTGTTTAAAACCTTTAACATGCACTTTTATTTTTACATGTCCTGGTAGTGAAATAACTCCTAAATTGTTTTTTTACTACTATACGGCCTACTTCTCTCATAGGAGAACATTGGGTTACCTTATTACATTTAATAACTGAAAATTGTCATTTGGGAGCAAGTAGACTTGTCACGTTTGGTTTCTAAAGAGTTTTAATTAAAAGACCTTTTTAATAGTAAAGCTGGGTTCTTACTCACAATTCTGAAAATGCATCTTTTAGAAATGTTTTGTCAGGTGAAGGTGCCTAAAAGGGATTTTTTTATATACACAGTTCTATTTTATTTCTAATAGATCAATTAAGAGAACCCAAAGCAGTGGCCTCAATCAACTAAATTGTTTAAACTCAATTTTAGAAAATATTTGCAAAGGACTAAATCAAAACAAAACTAAAACAGAACAAACAAGCACAAACAAACAAAATGGAACAAAGTCAAAACAGACTAGGACAAAAGGGTGTATTCTTTTTCTATGCAAGTTTATATAAATAAATAGCATAAGATGAGGGTACAAAAGACAGTTCACATAAACAAAAATGACTGAGAAAATTAGCCTTTACAAAGATTTGATCTCATAATCATTTTTCTAACAACCCATTTCATATATGTTAGACCTGGCACCATTGGCGTGGGTCTCCCTTCCATTTTTTGCTGTTGCCTCTTATGTTTTTGCTGGTTTTAGATGCTTTTGGGCACTGTGCCACTGCTGTTCAGTGCCACAGTGCAAGTGCTCCCTATGGTAAATTGATGTATGGATTAGTGACTCCATGATTGGCTTGTTTGGCTTACTATCAGAACCTAGTACAGAGCACTGCGTGTGCCCAGGGCTTGTAAATCAAATGCTGCTGGTGGGCTTGCAGCACTGGTTGTGCCACCCACCGGAGCAGCTTGTAAAGTGTGTCTCAGGCCTGCCATTGCAGAGCCTGTGTGCAGTCTGGTACTGCCATGTTGACTGGGCAAGTACACCCACTTGCCAGTCCCTAAACCTTCCCTTTTATACATGTTAGTCACCCCTAAGGTAGGCCCAAGGGCAGGGTGCATTGTAGGTAAAAGGTAGGACATGCCCTGATGTGTGTGGCATGTCCTAATAGTGAATTACAGCCATTTTCGTTTTTCACTATTGCAAGGCTACCTGTTCCCCATAGACCAGAATGGGCAGTTAGATTATTACATTTTATAATCCTAACTGACTCAGGGAACCAGGTAGAAATTCAAGTTTAGTATGCCTGAACTCAGAATGATAAAATACATCTTTTAGTGAAGTTGGTTTTAACATTCTGTGTTTGAAAATACCACTTTTAGAAAGTGGGTATTTTCTTGCCTAACTATCCAAGCCTGCCTCTGCTAGGTTGTGAGAATTCCTTGTCTGGAGTTTGAGTGACAGGGGCTGGGGGCTTCCAGGAGACAGGGTGAGTCAGCACAGGGCTGAATAGAGAGATCTGCATGCAGATAGGAGGGAGGAGTTGCACCTGGGACCTGAATAGGGCTGTGCCTTTCCTCCACAACGCTGGCTCCACCTCCTGTGGTGTGTCTGATGTCCCTGGCCTACACTGTGAAAGGAAAGAAGGAGTCTTGTCAACAAAGTGCTCCAGGACTGACCAGAACTGGTTTTGGACTAGGCAAAGGCCTCTCTGCCTTCAGAGAACAAAGAGAAAAGGTGTATAAGAAGGGGACCCAGACCCCTAGGAAATTAGATCACTTCTGGGAATCAAGACGAACCTTTGCTGAGGAGAAGAACCAGGAAGCTGAAGTAGGAGACTACTCCTGTGCTGTGTGTTTGGGGGTTGGCCTGCAGTGGTTGCTTCATTGCCAAAGAAAGGAGAAAAGGACTGAGTGTGCTTTCTATCAACTTGAAGAAGAATCTCCAAGGGCTTGAACTAGAGCTTGCCTCCTGCCTGAAGTCTCAGGGACACAAGACTTCACCAACCAGCTCCCCCCTGAATTCCCTTGCTGGGAATTGAAGTGCCTGATGTTGTGCTGGGCCTTCTGAGAGACTGCGTGTCGCTGGGAGCTGGGAGCTGGAAGCGCGACGCAACGACGAGAAGCATGTCGCCACCGCAGCCACTGTCATCGCATCGCAGAGGAAGCGAGACGCCGTTGCCGCTGTCATCATCGCATCGCCGAAGCGCGGCGCATCGCCGGAGAAGCGGGACGCTGCTACAGAGGACATCGTCGCATCACCGGAGAAGCGCGTCGCAGGGCCTGTCGCGGCTCCAAAGATCATCGAGTCGCCGCACGGCCGTCGGGCGTGCACGCATCGCACCAACGTTGTCGCATCGCAACCAAGACGCCATTTTGTCGCATCGCACCGGAGAAGAGTATCGCATCAAGGTGCCATCTTGTCGCATCGCACCGGAGAGCAGTAAGAAACCGACGCATCACCTCCCCACACAGTAAGGAAGCGAGCATCAACTCCCCTGCGCAGCAGTAAGGAACCGACGCATCTACTCCCCTGAGTGTAAGGAACCGACGCATCGCCTTCCCTGCGACCCTTTTGTTTTCTTTGCGTTACGCATTGAAGGTACATTGAGAGTAAAGTGTTGCATCTACAACTTGAGAGAACTGAACTATTTTATAACATTTTAAAGTCTATTTTTGAGTACAGTATTGTGTATTTTTGTCGTTTGGTCTTGTGTTAAGTCTATA
Source organism: Calotriton arnoldi (assembly GCA_963921515.1). Taxonomy (NCBI): domain Eukaryota; kingdom Metazoa; phylum Chordata; class Amphibia; order Caudata; family Salamandridae; genus Calotriton; species Calotriton arnoldi. Next base: position 876,315 of record CAWUFW010004877.1, read on the forward strand.
TAAAAATACTTATTTTTATAAATACAACCAGTGTGGTGTCCATCTGTAGTGTTGTCACTGTATTACTGCATGTGTTCACAAATGCTTTACACACTGCCTCTGAGATAAGCCTGCCTGCTCGTGCCAAGCTACCAAGGGGGTGAGCAGGGGTTATTTTAGGAGTGTAGCCCCTTACCCTGACTAGACGCAAGGGTCCCTAGTTTTTACAGGTACCTACCTATGCCAACTAGAGACCCCCAAATCTAACATTGGTGGTCAGCGGTGAGGATTTGGACTTGCATTTGTGATTCATATACAGTGATTGGTGTACACTACTAGTGAGTGCAGACCATAACGCAACCACATACTTTTTGAGAATTTTTCCTTGGAACTTCTTTTCTATTTTTGATTCTTGAGAACTGCCAGTCTTTTTGCTACCATGAGCAAGTCAGCATCCATAGTATCTGTAGACATTGTTTGAGAAGAAGAGAGAATTGATACCTACACTGTGCCTTATCTCAAAGCTTTGTGCAAGAAATTTAAAATCTCTGTGAAAGGCCTCACCAGGAAAGAGGAATACCAGAAGGCGCTGAGGGCCTGGGTAGAATCTAGGAATACAAATAAACAAGGAATGGTTGGGAAAATGTCGCGCTATGTTATGTATCGCTGTACAAGATCAATTATAATGCTCAAAGGATATAGATGAAGGCCATTCACCAACACCAAATATGCGGACAATGCCCACACATATAAACCCAAACAACAAAATTATATCCTGAGCAAATCAAATTCACAATAATTCATAATGTCCATCAAGTCAAAGATCAGAAAATGTTCTTCTTATTCTGTAAATGTTCTTCTTTATTCCATTTATGTATTGCTTCAACATAGGTAAGAGCCAGGTACTAGCCGAGCCAACACGTGTTTCGTCACACGGAGTAACCGCTGACTTCTTCAGGGCTAAAACATTGAATACAAACAGTACCCTGTTATAATTCACCACATAACTACATCAAAGAACACAACAGCTAATAAAATTAATTTAGTGCGCAGAAGACACCAAAGCAAAGGACCAATCACCAAAAAGAATAAAAAGCCAAAAGCCCATAGATACAGCACAAGGGAATGGACCTATTATAAAACACCTCATGTGTGTATCATCAATCCATAAGAATATAAAAACATTAAAACATCATAGAATAAGTAAATTCTAAGATCTGCTTAGTACACCATCAACCCTATTGTGCAAAACCAAAAAAGGGGAGAGAAGAGAAAAAGAGAGACCCAAACCACAAATTTTACTAAGTAAAATTGAATAATAAGCATCCAAAATGCGTAAAAAGGGAGCCTAAAAGAACACACCAGCACCCTTAATAAACCTATAATAACAATTTGCCGAACTGAAAAACTCACCCCAAGTAAAGTACAACTGGATGAGGAGTACCAATAAAATTTTTCAAAGTATAATTGGCAACATATAAACACCAAAGGACAAATTCTGAAAAATACAAAGAAACCATATTACATAAGCCATATTCCCCTCAAATATCATCCTACCAGTTTCGAAATGAATCATAGGCCTAGTTTAAAAGGACACCCAATCATACTCACATCAACGTCGACAAAGTGGTCAAAAATAGAGACAGTAGTCAGTAGACGATCTGCGTCCAGATCCAAGTTTGTGTTCCTAGTATAAAATTATATCACACAATAAGAATATACAAGTCATAATTTAAAATAAGACCTAAATCAAGCAAATCTCACAAGACATGCTCTATATTAAAGAGCAAAGGTAACCGCATCTTATTTACAAAAAAGCAAGGAAAAACGAGTACGTTCTTCAATACAAATACTTTAAGAATACTTATCAAAAACTGGGCATTTAAGTCTGCTCTGTATCGATTCTAAACTAATTCCTTACTCCAGACTCACATGAAATACATACAAACATACACATCACTTATATGAACTTCATCAATAGTCACAGTCACAAGGCTCCCATTATAGTTAATAAATCCAGCGTACGTACCGGCATGGCGATAAGCTAATAAGTACATATCCCTTATCCAAAACGGTACGTAAAAATTACCTGAGTAGGGCACACAACCGACCAAACAGCAACCTGCTCTCACGCGTGGCGTCTAGCTGAATCGCCATCACCGCAACCAGAGTTAACGCGTTGTATAGAGACAAAAGTAGGACTACAAACAACAAAAGACCTCCTAAGTTCAAAAGAACGGTCGCCATCTTTAAAGATCATATATGCAAACGGAATCCACTGAACAAACACTGTGTTTGTATTCATAGTCACACACCAAGGCCAAAAAACTAAATATAAACACAACCAAAAATAAAACTGAAAAAAGGGGAGAAGAGAAAACGAAAAAAGGGGAAGGGGAAAGAAAGTAAAAAGAGGCATAAGTAGTGTGAGTGTACACCACAGATGACAATCATCCTGAGCTTAAAGGACAAGACACCCTATTACGTTACAATTTTGAGTTACAAAGTTACAAGACATTAAATCAGAATATCATCTACAAATCACATTCATCAACGACATATTGGCATGTACTGAAATCCAACCTATCATGATAAACTCACTCATAAAATCCAGTAATCGCTACGCATATTGTACAGAGGACATAATAGGTATATTATATGGAAGAATACATCATGTCAGTTCTCAAATGCAAAAAGAATCTTGTCATTCAGAATAAGCACACAGACAATATACATTGGTACCATGTGTATTACATGCCACTTCATCGAGTATTAAGCAAATTCGAGAGATGCCAGGTTATATCAGAAACGGTAATAACTTAAGATCGAGCTCAGTTTCCAAGAAAATACTGTAGCTCATTATCAAAGTTTAAACCTAGGTCTACCGCCCGTAACTGCAAAATCCAACGGGCTTCTTTCTGTCGTAATTTGAGCTCACGATTGCCCCCTCTAACATCCGGCCTTACAGTTTCAATCCCATGAAAGGAGAAGGTAAGATGTAAACCCTGTGCTGTACATTCTAATGCATGTAAGGCAATTGGATATCTGTTGTCCCTGTTCTTCAGAGCCCTGAAGTGTTCTGATATCCGTTCTTTGAGTTTTCTAATTGTACTACCTATGTAGATCTTGTTGCATTTACAGATTATGGCATAAATCACATAAGTTGAATTACAATCAATATGTGTGGAAATATATTGTGTTCTAGATCCATTATAACTAAATTCTTGTATGCCATGAATAGTCATTCTGCACATGCTACAGTTTCCACATCTAAAAGACCCTTTATTATGTTTATGTAGCCAAGTAGTTCCCTGTATCCGAGTCCTCGGATAACTGGGGCTGATGATATTCCTAATCGTCTTACCCTTACGATACGTAATAGTGGGATTGCGCCTAACATAAGGTTTAAGACAAGGGTCAGATTCCAGTAAAAACCAATATTTTTTTAAATTTGGTAGACCTTAGATGAATGTGGATGAAAACTGGTGATTAGTCTTACAGGGGTAGTTGACCCATCCATTAGTTTCTTCTTAGGCTGAAGTGTTAGGTTTCTTACTAACTTAGATGCTCTTTTTTAGCTTTACCAATGATATCTCTATTATATCCCCTAGCCAAGAATCTGTGTTCAATATTATTCGCACATAATATATACTCAGAATCCTCACTAAAATTGCGATGGGCCCTATATAGTTCTCCATAGGGGATTGAGTCAACTTGGGACCTGGGATGAGCACTATCTGCATGCAGTACTGCATTACACGAAGTGGCCTTTCTATGCATTCTGCTACAGATTTTACCTCGTTCAATGTATAATTCCACATCAAGAAACACAATACTTTTTTGCTGTAGGCAATTGTAAAGGTCATATTAAACAGATTGGTGTTCATATAGTCAAAAAATTTTAACAATTCTGTTTCCCCACCTGTCCAAATTAAGAAGCAATCGTCAATATATCTTCCATAATAGCAGATGTAATCATGCCAACTAGAGCCCCCTGGGCCCCAGAGATGCGGCGCCTCGAACCACCCCATAAAGAGGCAGGCAAAGGACGGCGCAAATCTGGAACCCATGGCAACCCCACACACTTGCTTATACCAACAATCATTAAATAAAAAAACGTTGTGTTCCAAGACAAGTTTGGACATAATGATAAGCATCTCTGTATGTTCCAACATTTCCACAGGTCTTCTATGTAAAAAGTATTGTAGTGCATTCAACCCATGATGGTGCATGATATTAGTATATAATGAAACAACATCCATAGTCACCAACAACATTTCTTCCTCCCATACATAGTCATTAAGAACATTTAAGATGTGTTTAGTGTCTCTAATGTTGGATGGCAAATTACCTACATAGGGTCGCAAAAACACATCCACAAATTCCGCGATTCTTTCTGTGGGCCCACCGATCCCGGACACAATAGGTCGACCTGGTGGTGCAATCAGGCTTTTGTGGATTTTGGGTAAGGCATAGAGGCAAGGGTAACGCGGTCGATCTACTGTGAGATATTTATATTCATCATCATTAATGATGCCTACCGAATGCCACTCCTTAAGGTGTTTATTAATGATCTTTGAAATATCCAATATAGGGTTGCGACTCAATGTTTCATACCATTCAGTATTGCCCAGTTTTTTTTCTGATCTTTGACTTGATGGACATTATGAATTATTGTGAATTTGATTTGCTCAGGATATAATTTTGTTGTTTAGAATCTAGGAATGCCAGTGAGCATCCTGAGGAGCCAGTAATGGAGGCAGATGATTTAAATGAGCAACTTGAGGGGCCAGTGGGCCCAACTGGAGGGAAAGCACCTTCAGGGGCGGGCAGCAGTGTTTCTTCCAAAGGCTTGTCCACAGGAGAGCTGGAGGACAGAGCAAGGGAGAGGATGCATAAATTGGAGCTAGCTAGGCTCAAAATGGATGGTCAGAAAGACATAGGGGCATATTAGCAAGACCGGCGATAAAATTATCGCCGTTTTAGCGGCAGGAAACTGCCGCTAAAACGGCGATAATGGGCTTGCTAATATGCGTTATAGAATTCAATAGAAGCCCAGGTTAGATGTGCAGGACATCTAACCTGGGCTTCTATTGGAATTCCATAACGCATATTAGCAAGCCCATTATCGCCGTTTTAGCGGCAGTTTCCTGCCGCGAAAACGGCGATAATTTTATCGCCGGTCTTGCTAATATGCCCCATAGAGAGCAAGAAAATAGAGCTTGGGATGGAATTAGAAATGAAGAAGTTAGCCTAAGAGGAAAAGAGAATGCATTTTGAGCATGAGAGAGGATTGAGGGAATTGGAACTCAAGGCCAAGAAGTTAGAGGTTCCTCCCTCTGGTGGCAGCACACCGCCAGTGCATGTAGAAGCAAGAACCTACATTCCCAAAGATGTAGTTAAAGATTTCCACAAGAATGAGGATATTGGTCAGTGGTTTAGGGCTTATGAAGCTGCAATGTTGGCCCACCGAGTCCCTGAGAAGGATTGGGGAGCGGGGTTGTGGGGCCGCTTTGTTAGTGATGGGAGGTACACTTTGTTGGATTTGCCTACAGAGGAGCAGATGTCCTATACCCACATGAAGGGAGCCCTAATGGCCAGATTTGGTTTGACCCCAGAGCTATATAGACAAAGGTTTAGAAATTGCAGAAAACTGGAGTCTACCACTTGGGTGGAATATGTGTCTTTCTTTTGCAGAGCATTGGATGGTTGGGTGAAGGGTAGCAAAGTGGATAATTTTGAGGCGCTCTATGATTTGCTTGCATGGGAGCACTTGTCAAATAACTGTTTTCCAGAGCTACGCCAGCATCTTATTGATAGCAAGCTAACTAAACCTAGGAAGCTTGCTGAGGAGGCGAACCGCTGGGTGAGCACCCGGGTCCAGAAGGGTCATGTGGGAGACTTCGCCAAAGGTGGGCAGGGTCCCCAGCAGAAGAGTGGGGGGGACAAGGGTAAACAGAGGGAGTTCCAGAAAGGGCCCCAAAGTAATCCCCAAGGGAACCAAGGGAAGGGTTCCCAGCCTCCCCTGAGAAGAAGGCAGTGGCCCCGACAGATAAGCCTGTTCACAAGGGGCCCAAGACCTGTTTTAAGTGTGGTCTAGTAGGCCACTGTTCTTATGATGCTAGATGTCCCTTGTATGGGAAGACAGCACCCACTGGTGCACCACCCCGGCAGTTGGCTAGTGTAGCCCTGGGGGAGGAGATGGGTGCCCAGGGTGGGTGGGGTCCCGCAGAGATGTCCCTTGTCTCTTTAGGAGACTGTGAGGTGGTCCCCAGGACCCAGCTGCCTGATAACACTAAAAAATACAGGCAGTGGGTGACCATCAATGGCAAGAGGGTGGAAGCTCTTAGAGACACTGGAGCCAGTGTGACAGCTGTCAGTTGTCGGTTGGTGTCTGAAGAGCAGGTAATCCCCAATGCATTTTAACCAGTTGTTGCCGCTGACAACACAGAGAGCCACTGCAAGGTGGCACAGGTTCTCTTTGAGTGGGGGGGGGGTCTCAGGGACTCTTCAAGTAGCTGTGAGGCCAGCCATGCCTGTTGAATGTCTGTTAGGTAACAATTTGGAGAGCTCCCCTTGGGCTAAGGTGGAGCGGAGAGCTCATTTAGAGATGCTGGGTTTGCCTGAGTGGGCCTGCGTGACCACTCGGTCTATGGCAGCCAGTAAGGGTGTTCAAGAGGACCTGGAGCCTGAGAAAATGGCCCAGGTGCCTGCCTTAAAGAGAAGAGGTAGGGGGCACGGGAAACCGGCCCCTGAGATTCCCACGGCCCAGGAGGAGGCGGACCCTGAGGGGGATGCCCTGGAGCCTACCGGGGAAGAGATTGCTGAACTGGGAGACCTGCCTGAGCTGACCCATTGGCAGCAGGAAGGAGGTCCCTCCAGGGAAGAGTTCTGTGAGGAGCAGAACAAGTGCCCTTCTCTTGTGGGTTTGCGGCAGCTGGCTGCAAACCAGGCAGCAGGTGATCAGTCTGGATCACATTGGATCTACTGGGAGAATGGTCTCCTGTATAGTGAGCCTAAGGTTGCTGAGCCCGGGTCAGCCTGTGTGCTGGTGGTACCCCAGCGCTTCAGAGCCTTCCTACTGGGGCTGGCTCATGATGTGCCTTTAGCAGGACATTTGGGGCAGGACAAGACCTTTGAAAGGCTTGTCACCCATTTTTATTGGCCCCAAATGCGCAAGAGTTCAGACACTCATTGCAGGACCTGTCAGACTTGCCAGGCAAGTGGAAAGAGTGGGAGGAAGCACAAGGCTCCTCTCCAGCCATTCCCTGTGGTCAGCACCCCCTTTGAAAGGGTGGGCATTGACATTGTGGGGCCTCTGGATCCCGAGACAGCCATGGGCAACAGGTTCATCCTGGTCTTGGTGGACCATGCCACCCGGTACCCGGAAGCCATCCCTCTCAGGACAGTGACGGCCCCCGTGGTGGGACGTGCACTGATGGGGATTTTCTCCCGTGTGGGGTTTCCCAGAGAGGGGGTGTCAGACCGAGGTACCAACTTCATTTCTAAGTATATGAAGTCCCTGTGGCAGGGGTGTGGTGTAACCTACAAGTTCACCACTCCTTACCACCCCCAAGGTAATGGGCTGGTTGAGAGATTCAACCGGACCCTCAAAGGCATGATTATGGGTCTTGAGGAACCCATGAGGCATAAGTGGGACGTCCTCTTACCATGCCTTCTCTTTGCATACCGTGAGGTGCCACAGAAATCTCTAGGGTTCAGTCCCTTTGAGCTTCTCTATGGACACCAAGTGAGAGGACCTTTGAGTTTGGTCAAAGAAGGCTGGGAGCAATCTCCCAGGAAACCTCCCCAGGATGTATATAGCTACATGCTGGCCTTTAGGAACCAAACTAGGCGATTCAGAAAACTTGCTGAGGCGAATCTGGAAGCCAGCCAGGAGGAGATGAAGCGGTGGTACGACCAGAATGCCACTCTGGTTGAGCTTCAGCCTGGTCAGAAAGTGTGGGTCATGGCCCCAGTGGACCCCTGTGTGCTCCAGGATAAGTGGACCGGACCATTTGAGGTGGTGGAGCGCAAAAGTCCGGTTACCTACTTAGTGGACTTGCGGTCTCCCAGGAACCCCTTGCGGGTCCTGCATGTCAACCGCCTGAAGCCCCACTTAGAGAGGCCCGAAGTGGGCATGCTCCTAGCAACAGATGCTGGAATGGAGGAGGAGACTGAGCCTCTTCCTGACCTCCTGTCTGCAACAGAGCAAGATGGGTCAGTGGATGGAGTGAACCTCTCTTCCACCCTGACCCCTGAGCAGCAGAATGACTGCCACCAGTTGCTGGGACAGTTTTCTGACCTGTTCTCCCTGATTCCCAGTGTCACTGATTGGTGCGTCCATGATGTAGACACTGGAGAAAGTCCTCCTGTCAAGCACAAAACTTACAGGGTGACTGACAGGGTGAGAGCTTGCATCAAGGAGGAGGTCTCCAAGATGCTTGCGTTGGGGGTGATTGAGTCCTCTAACAGTCCTTGGGCCAGCCCGGTGGTCTTGGTCCCAAAGGCTGCCGCACAGGGTGTCCCACCAGAGCTGAGGTTCTGTGTGGACTACCGAGGGCTCAATTCAGTCACCAGGACTGACGCGCACCCCAACCCCAGAGCTGATGAGCTCATTGATCGGTTAGGGGCTGCCCGGTACCTCAGCACGTTTGACTTAACGTCTGGGTACTGGCAGATTGCCTTGACTGATGGGGCAAGAGAGAGGTCAGCATTCTCCACACCAGATGGGCACTACCAATTCCGGGTTATGCCCTTTGGGATGAAGAATGCCCCTGCCACCTTTCAGAGGTTGGTCAACCAGGTGTTGGCTGGACTGGAAGAGTTCAGTGCCGCCTACCTGGATGACATTGTAGTGTTCAGCGCCAGTTGGGAAGAACATCTGCGCCACCTCTGGGAAGTGTTGATGGCGCTGCGGAGAGCAGGCCTCACGATCAAGGTGAGTAAGTGCCATATCGGGCAGGGTTCCGTGGTGTACTTGGGACACCAGGTTGGGAGCGGCCAGGTGGCGCCCCTACAGCCCAAGATTGAGACCATCCTGACTTGGGAACCCCCCAAGACCCAGACAGAGGTGAGAGCCTTTTTAGGACTCACCGGGTATTACAGGAGGTTTGTCAAGGGGTATGGCAGCATTGTTGCACCCTTGACAGAGCTGACTTCCAGGAAGCAGCCCAAGAGAGTGATTTGGACTGACACCTGTCAGAGAGCTTTTGATGCCCTGAAGACTGACATGTGCACGGCGCCCGTGCTCCTGGCACCCAACTTCTCAAAAGAGTTTATTGTGCAAACAGACGCTTCAGAGCATGGTGTGGGGGCTGTTCTATCACAGATTAATGAGGAGGGCCTAGACCAACCTGTAGCCTTCATCAGTAGGAGGTTACTTCCACGGGAACAGAGGTGGAGTGCAATTGAGCGTGAGACATTTGCTGTGGTCTGGGCACTGAAGAAGTTGAGACCATACTTGTTTGGGACTCACTTCCGGGTTCAGACAGACCACAGGCCCCTCAGATGGCTGATGCAGATGAGGGGTGAGAATCCAAAGCTGTTGAGGTGGTCCATATTACTACAGGGGATGGACTTCACGGTGGAACACCGCCCTGGTACAGAACACGCCAATGCTGATGGTCTGTCCAGATTTTTCCGCCTTAGTGATGAGAACTCCCCGGAGGTAGGGTAGTTCTCCCCACATTTCAGCTGGAGGGGACACGTGTTAGACCTGACACCATTGGCGTGGGTCTCCCTTCCATTTTTTGCTGTTGCCTCTTATGTTTTTGCTGGTTTTAGATGCTTTTGGGCACTGTGCCACTGCTGTTCAGTGCCACAGTGCAAGTGCTCCCTATGGTAAATTGATGTATGGATTAGTGACTCCATGATTGGCTTGTTTGGCTTTCTGTCAGACCCTAGTACAGAGCACTGCGTGTGCCCAGGGCTTGTAAATCAAATGCTGCTGGTGGGCTTGCAGCACTGGTTGTGCCACCCACCGGAGCAGCTTGTAAAGTGTGTCTCAGGCCTGCCATTGCAGAGCCTGTGTGCAGTCTGGTACTGCCATGTTGACTGGGCAAGTGCACCCACTTGCCAGTCCCTAAACCTTCCCTTTTATACATATTAGTCACCCCTAAGGTAGGCCCAAGGGCAGGGTGCATTGTAGGTAAAAGGTAGGACATGCCCTGATGTGTGTGGCATGTCCTAATAGTGAATTACAGCCATTTTCGTTTTTCACTATTGCAAGGCTACCTGTTCCCCATAGGCCAGAATGGGCAGTTAGATTATTACATCTTATAATCCTAACTGACTCAGGGAACCAGGTAGAAATTCGAGTTTAGTATGCCTGAACTCAGAATGATAAAATACATCTTTTAGTGAAGTTGGTTTTAACATTCTGTGTTTGAAAATACCACTTTTAGAAAGTGGATATTTTCTTGCCTAACTATCCAAGCCTGCCTCTGCTAGGTTGTGTGTTCCTTGTCTGGAGTTTGAGAGACAGGGGCTGGGGGCTTCCAGGAGACAGGGTGACTCAGCACAGGGCTGAATAGAGAGATCTGCATGCAGATAGGAGGGAGGAGTTGCACCTGGGACCTGAATAGGGCTGTGCCTTTCCTCCACAATGCTGGCTCCACCTCCTGTGGTGTGTCTGATGTCCCTGGCCTACACTGTGAAAGAAAAGAAGGAGTCTTGTCAACAAAGTGCTCCAGGACAGGACCAGAACTGGTTTTGGACTAGGCAAAGGCCTCTCTGCCTTCAGAGAACAAAGAGAAAAGGTGTATAAAAAGGGGACCCAGACCCCTAGGAAATTAGATCACTTCTGGGAATCAAGATGAACCTTTGCTGAGGAGAAGAACCAGGAAGCTGAAGGAGGAGACTACCCCTGTGCTGTGTGTTTTGGGGTTGGCCGGCAGTGGTTGCTTCATTGCCAAAGAAAGGAGAAAAGGACTGAGTGTGCTTTCTATCAACTTGAAGAAGAATCTCCAAGGGCTTGAACTAGAGCTTGCCTCCTGCCTGAAGTCTCAGGGACACAAGACTTCACCAACCAGCTCCCCCCTGAATTTCCTTGCTGGGAATTGAAGTGCCTGCTGTTGTGCTGGGCCTTCTGAGAGACTGCGTGTCGCTGGGAGCTGGAAGCGCGACGCAACGACGAGAAGCGTGTCGCCGCCGCAGCCGCTGTCATCGCATCACAGAGGAAGCGAGACGCAGTTGTCATCATCGCATCGCCGAAGCGCGGCGCATCGCCGGAGAAGCGGGACGCTGCCACAGAGGACATCGTCGCATCACCGGAGAAGCGCGTCGCAGGGCCTGTCGCGGCTCCAAAGATCATCAAGTCGCCGCACGGCCGTCGGGCGTGCACGCATCGCACGAACGTTGTCGCATCGCAACCAAGACGCCATTTTGTCGCATCGCACCGGAGAAGAGTATCGCATCGAGGTGCCATCTTATCACATCGCACCAGAGAGCAGTAAGAAACCGACGCATCACCTCCCCACACAGTAAGGAAGCGAGCATCAACTCCTCTGCGCAGCAGTAAGGAACCGACGCATCCACTCCCCTGAGTGTAAGGAACCGGCGCATCACCTTCCCTGCGACCCTTTTGTTTTCTTTGCGTTACGCATTCAAGGTACATTGAGAGTAAAGTGTTGCATCTACAACTTGAGAGAACTGAACTATTTTATAATATTTTAAAGTCTATTTTTGAGTACAGTATTGTGGATTTTTGTCGTTTGGTCTTGTGTTAAGTCTATATAAAAATACTTATTTTTATAAATACAACCTGTGTGGTGTCCATCTGTAGTGTTGTCACTGTATTACTGCATGTGTTCACAAATGCTTTACACACTGCCTCTGAGATAAGCCTGCCTGCTCGTGCCAAGCTACCAAGGGGGTGAGCAGGGGTTATTTTAGGAGTGTAGCCCCTTACCCTGACTAGACGCAAGGGTCCCTATTTTTCACAGGTACCTACCTATGCCAACTAGAGCCCCCAAATCTAACAATATATTTGAGCAAATTGTCATTCAGCATATGATTATCAACTGCTTAATCACAATGATGCTGAAAGTGGGTTATAGTTGTCGACGTTTCGGTCTTATCTTGTAAAGTATCAGGAAGACCATCTTCAGGACCAAAAATATATATGTAGACTTAACCCTTAGGGTATGAACATTCTATGAGCTCATAATAAATTGACTCAAAATTAGAACGGCTTGATCCAATCTGGATAAGATAACTCAATTACCATCCAGTTTTGTTATAAATGATGAACTACATATTGGTTGAATTTTTAACGAGACAGTGCTCGAGATTTTAGAAGCTCTTGTAGCAGTCACCGATCGGCGTTATGAATTAAACTGGCTTCTGTTTCATTCGGAACGCCGGGTTTTGCTCCCAGACAGTGAGACAGAGGGAAGATAGATGTTAGCAGGATGGGCCACTCTGAGCTGATGAGAAGAAGGGTGTTGGAAAGTAGTTTATTAGTAGTGATAAGTCTGATAGACGTACTCCAGGTAGGGATGATGCAGGTGGGCTCAGTTTACCTGTAGCTTGCAGGGATTCCACTCCTTAATCCTTCTTGAAGCAAGGCAAAATCCTTAGGGCTGCAGTCCCAGAATGTCCAGCTGGTGCAGTCCTTCAGAGTGCAGACCTTCGGGGTGCAGATCATGTTTCCACCAGTGCAGTACTTCTTCTCCTTGTAGTTTCAGGCAGAAGATCTGAGTTGCTATGCAGCTCTCCCATATTTATTCAGTGTTCCTGGGCATCAGGCAAGGGGGACCCCTGACCAATGGGATGCAGGATGCCACCCTCAGGTATGACCACTTCCTCCAAAGTGTGGCATATTCTTGTCCCAGAAAGGACTATTCTTCCAAAATCCAAAATTGAGAAACTTTCTCGTAGAGGGTTAGACCTGGGTAAGCCAACCCACTGGTGTGGCTAAGATTCCCCAGCACTCTCTTTCCAGCCCCTTCACTGATCTAATTACTTGGGCTCCTGTCTGGCTGCCGGTGCAGGATGTGGGGGTGACCCTGTGCAGCCCTAAACTGTCATTCTTCCTTTGAAGACCAATTTGGCTACTCCACTACCCATCCTGCGTTTTGCTCTGCAGCTTGCAGTTCTCCTCCCGCAGGAAATCCTTTGTCTCTGGTCAGGCCATTTCACACCTCATTAAGACAGCTGGGCTCAACCTGGCAGAGGCTGGCCAGTCAGGAGAGGGCTGCTGGAAGACTGGATTTTGGCTTACAGAAAATAAAGTTCTATAACTTATTTTCTGTGATAGTTATAATAAATCTAAGTTGTTGGATTTATTCTATCACTTTAATACTTTGCAGTATTTATTTAACTCCTTTCTTTCAATAGTTATACTTTAATAAAGTATTCCAATGTTAGCCTATGGATCCATTGTGCTACAACGGGGGAAAACAAAGGTGGCAGTTTTTCACTCACCAGGGCATTTAGAACATCCTTTATATTGTCCCCACTTATAGTTAAAAGGCAACATACCCCTGGAGCACCTAGGGGAAACTTCAGGGGGGGACATATATGTAAAAATAAGTTTGTTTACTACTTTGGAAGTACCTTTAATTCCAAAGTCGAATTTGCATATAATTTCAATTTAAAAGCACCCTGCAAGGCAGGACTGGCTTTTAAAATGACAGCAGGCACTACAATAGTGTACACTCAAGTGTATTAAATCTACTGGGCCTCTAGACCTACATACCCTACTATATATTAGGGACTTAAAGGTAGGTTGTCAGTCCCAATTGTAATTATACCTAATTAGTATGTCATTTTAATCATTGCACATGCCCCGGGTCTGGTTAGCAGAGCCCAGGGCACTCTCAGAGTCAGAAAACCAGCAGTCAAAATGGGGACAAAAAGTGGGGGGAAACTGCAAACAGGCCCTAGTTTCTCACAGAGGGGCTGTCAACTACCTCTCATACACATCACAAAGACTCTGCCTGAGCACTCTTACAAAGGGTATGACACTGATCTTTCGTGGCCCCTGACAAGCTGGGTTTAGGACAGGGAAGAAGTGAGTACCTGGCACCTCAGGGGGGTGGAAACCTCTAGAAGCTTCCTCTACTTCAAAGTTTGCACCAGGTCGCACCATTGGACCCTTAGACTCAACTCCTCAGTACACATCTGGACCTGTGGGGAAACTCAGAAAAAGGAGTTCAGTGCTGCTCTGCAAGAATGACTGCCACTCTGCCTCCGTGCTGCCTGCTGCTTGCCATCTGAGTGAAGAACTTGACCTGGTTCCTGAACCCAAAACCACCAGATCGACTCCAAGGACTAGTTGGCTGGTCTCCTGACCAGAGCCTCAGGCGCAGAAGACTCCAACTGTGAATCTTACTATCCCAAGTGGTGCCACCCCAGTCCTGGACCCTTGAAAATGGGCCTGAAGATGCTTTGCCAGCCCAACATTTGTCCCAGAAGAACCAACTCATCTGAGCCAGCAAGACGCATCACTAAACAGAAACTCTACATCTGAGCTGCTGCACTACGCATCACCTCTACAGACTCTAAATCGGGACTGCTGTGTGGTTCGTCTATGGCCCAGGACTTTCCATCGCTGCCTCATCAGAACCTCTACTGAGCGACGCATCCCCTAGCGTGGCCCTCGCATCGCAAGCCCTTCTTTGGAGGTATCCTCGACGATGACACAAGACTCCGCATTTCAAGCCCTGCAGCTTCTTTGGGACCAGCTGGTACAATATATATAAATCTCACAAAAAGAGGCTCCGGGTCCAAAACAAATGAAGATTCAAATGTGGCATAAAGATGAAAAGTGAAACTAAAGGGGATATCCCTTTTTAAGGACAGTTCCCCTCACACACCAAAGGTGTCATGCTTCATCATAGGGGTACCTCTCACGTGAGGAACCTAGTCCTCACGCGGGCTACAACCCCTCGCTACGAGGGAGGAGCTCAGGGATGTTTTAATTTGAGAGGGAGGGTGTACTAAAACCCTATGTGAGCTGGGTGTGATAGAAAAGTGTGCAGTGCTATAATATAAGTGAATTAAAACCGACTACAGGGTCAGCTGTGACTTTAATAGCGCTGCCCGGTGTCAGGATTAAAAGCAGGAATTGCTTGTGGACACAGAGGTCAGTGTTTGAAACCGCTGTGTGCTTACAAGACCAACATGTTTCAGCCTCAAAAACCTATATTAGTGTCTAGGCTTTCGTCAGGGTCGGAAATGTAGCTACTGCAAAATGACAAATGTGAAAAAAAATATAATAATGATGAACTATAATAGTTTCATACTGAACCAGAAAATGGTTTCTTTGTTCAGTACATCAATGGTCTCCCTGTATTTGGAAACAATAGAAAACATATCATCCAAGCAAATATATAGAAATGTATATACAAATGCAAGCATAATAAATATCAATATTACCACTAAGAATCCACAGCTCATTGTATATGCAAAGGAACTAATTCATCATTCTCTTAGCTAAACCCACATCAATTACAATTTATTGTTGCATTTCCGGAATTTATCGTTATGGAAAGCAAACAGGATGCGTAACTCACCAATAGGGAAGATCGAGTTTACTGCATCTGTCCTGGCTCCTTTGGCCATGTGGTACCACGCCACGACCTGAAGGAAACGGTACGTGGCAATTAAAAAAGAAGAGAAAAAGGAGAGTCTAGCAGAACAATGGGGGACATACAAAGATCATTTTCCTCTTACAACTCTGAGGAGTGTTTGTTCCTCTTGTCACGTTGTTTGTCTTACTTGAGTCCATTTGTTATCTGTGTCCCCCATTGTTCTCAGGCCAGTATCATTTTAACCCGGATACGTATTCACACATTTTACAGCCATAGTTACCTTGAATAGGTCTTTTCTCCTTTTTCTCTTCTTTTTTAATTGCCACGTACCGTTTCCTTCAGGTCGTGACGTGGTACCACATGGCCAAAGGAGCCAGGACAGATGCAGTAAACTCGATCTTCCCTATTGGTGAGTTACGCATCCTGTTTGCTTTCCATAACGATAAATTCCGGAAATGCAACAATAAATTGTAATTGATGTGGGTTTAGCTAAGAGAATGATGAATTAGTTCCTTTGCATATACAATGAGCTGTGGATTCTTAGTGGTAATATTGATATTTATTATGCTTGCATTTGTATATACATTTCTATATATTTGCTTGGATGATATGTTTTCCATTGTTTCCAAATACAGGAGACCATTGATGTACTGAACAAAGAAACCATTTTCTGGTTCAGTATGAAACTATTATAGTTCATCATTATTATATTTTTTTCACATTTGTTATTTTGCAGTAGCTACATTTCGACCCTGACGAAAGCCTAGACACTAATATAGGTTTTTGAGGCTGAAACATGTTGGTCTTGTAAGCACACAGCGGTTTCAAACACTGACCTCTGTGTCCACAAGCAATTCCTGCTTTTAATCCTGACACCGGGCAGCGCTATTAAAGTCACAGCTGACCCTGTAGTCGGTTTTAATTCACTTATATTATAGCACTGCACACTTTTTCTATCACACCCAGCTCACATAGGGTTTTAGTACACCCTACCTCTCAAATTAAAACATCCCTGAGCTCCTCCCTCGTAGCGAGGGGTTGTAGCCCGCGTGAGGACTAGGTTCCTCACGTGAGGAGGTACCCCTATGATGAAGCATGACACCTTTGGTGTGTGAGGGGAACTGTCCTTAAAAGGGATATCCCTTTAGTTTCACTTTTCATCTTTATGCCACATTTGAATCTTCATTTGTTTTGGACCTGGGGCCTCTTTTTGTGAGATTTATAGGTTAATGGGGAGCCGGTACCCGCAGGTCCTTAAAACTCCTCAAGCCCTCTGTGTGATTAAACAATATATATACCCAACACAGGACTTCGCATCGCAAGCCCCCTCATCAACGGCCTCTTTGATGATGATGCGGGAACCTCACATCACAGTCTCAGAGACCATTGGAACTGACGCTGTGTGACACATCTTTGACTAGGACATCGCATTGCTTCGACTGCTAGACTCATCCTTAACGCAGGACCTCACAACACTCCACAACCAGGATTTAAGGTACTCTTGTTCAGCAGGCCTAACTGGATCCCTGTAATCGTCCTGCACTCTATCGCAGTCGGCATAAACTTGTGATTTTGTTCCAGTCTAGCGCAATCAGATATCCACAGTTGACCCTTTTGGTGCTATATTCACTTAAACCTTTCAAATTGCATATCTCCAGTTCTACTGATCGGATATTTGTTGTTTTGATCTGAAATTATTATTTACATTTTAATATATTTTTCTTAATTGGTGTGGGATTTTTCTTGTGTTGTGTTTCACTTTATTACTGTTTGAAGTGCTGCATAAATGCTTTACACTTTACCTCTAAGTTAAGCTTAACTGCTTTTGTGCCAAGCTACCAGAGGGTTAAGGACAAGTTAATCTGGGTTTTTGCCTATGACCTTACCTTGACAACGATTGTGGTTGATGATTGAGGAAAGGTTCACCACCCTGAACCAGTAACCCATTTTCTTACAGATACATTACAGAATGTGTCCCAGGAGGTCAAGGCAGCCAAGATAAAATAATAATACAATTCTTATCCATTAAGGGATATAATTCTTTGGGGTATTACTGTTCACCTCGGTATAGTATCCTTTACTGTTCTTATAAGGGGCGACCATTTATTTAAGACATATCTAGAATGGTGTGTGGGGATAGTTATCTCTTTATCACCCTATAATTATAGAGATGTCAAATGCTTGCATCTGAGTTCAGTGTGTACAGAGGACCAACTGAAACTTGGGATTATCTGATCTCTTGGACAATTGTCTCCATAGAATTTTGCCATTGAGGTCACCGTCATTTTATGATGGAGACTTCAATGTTGAAACACACACCATTCTGGACATGTTTGAAATGAGTCCACTAAGCTGGACTTTTACTAGCACACAAACCCACACACTTACAAAAGCAGATCAGCAGGTTGTGCCTTCTCATACATTGCCCTTAAAGCCTAAAGCCTGGAATGACCTTCCACTCCACATTAGAGCCTCCTCATCTCTTCTTGAGTTCCGCAAGAATCTGGAGACCTGGCTCTCTGAGTAAGCTCACTCTAGACTAGCACCACACACTGCAAGAAGCCAGGATAGCCTCACAGGTGATAGTGTGCTATACAAATCCACATAAAACAGCATCTCACCCTCCACCACCTGTGCTCTGGGGAGGCAGAATGTGGCAGAGTTGACACTTCCATTGGTTCTCTGCTGAAGTCTGCTGTGTAGATCAGGTTACTAAATGAATAAAAGACTGTGAGTTTAACATTAACTGACACTCATCAGGTACGTTTTGAATTCTTACAAATGGAAATAGCACAGTCTCCAGTATTCAATGTGAGAAGTTGGCCTGGCATATGCTGTCCACTAATTATAGTGGGCACCTTGCACCAGTCCAAACAACCCCTTATTGGAGATAGGTTAAAGACAACCTTTATTGAAAGCTATCCTAGTGGTAGCTATGGAGAGCAGCCTTCAGGCTAAGTCTTGAAGGAATGTAAAGCAGCTTGTTTTACCAGTCTATAATCTCTTGAGTGACCAAATGAAAGAGGACCACACCAGGTATATATTCAAAATATATGTATTTATTACTAAACACACCCCTCTAGTCTCTTTATGAGGCTAGAGTTCGAAGTACATACGTTACGAGTTAGTTATCTACAGTAATAGCACAAATACACGTTTGAGCCCCAGGGGCGTACCAAACCATATACCAATAAAGTGGTATAAGAACCACGACTGAGCTAGACACAAGGCCTAGAGCCTGTAGAAGTGCTTGGACCACAAGGAACCACCCAAGGCAGTGACACAGGGGACCCACGGGGGACGCGTGCAGTGTATGAACACAACCGCGAACCACCGTTAACTTCTATGGGGAAAGTCGCGATTAGAATTTAAAAGAAAAGGGACACTTAGAGGAGGACTTGGAGCAAACCCTTTGAGAACTAGGCTGTTCTAGTGTCAATACCCACGGGAGCACCGGAGTACTCGAGTTACCTCACCCAGGGGAGCCGGGTGCATAGGTGTCTTTCGGGGTCGGGTTTCGTCGTCGCTTTCAATGGCGATCTGCTGCAAAGTGCTGCTGGCGGCCAAGTCGAAAGTGTTCGGGTGGATCCAAAGGTGGATCAAAGATCTGAAGAACCTGAAAGCAGAGGGGACAGAGTCTGGGTCACTAGCCAGTTTTTTTTTTTTTTTTTTTTATAAAACCTTTATTCGGCATATAAAAAGATACCATAAAAGTAACAATTTTACAGCAGAGTTAGAACAGAACAATTCATCAATATAAGTCCTACGCCATACACTTTCAGTACTTAGATGAAGCTATACATATATCAACAAACCATTTTTAAGAAATAAAAAAACATAAAAAAGGACGCAAGAAATCTATAGACTTCAACTACCCTTTGTGGTCCTTAATCTAACCGCAGCCCTTAAAAAATTGATGGTACAAAAAAGTGTAAAAGCATCAAGGGACAATTTTAAAAATAACAGGGCCACCCGTGCTTGTTTAAACCTAGCTCTCTTTAAAATGCCCTTCAAAAAACGACTTCTAGGATGTGAATAAAAAGGGCATAGTAAAACAAAGTGAAGGGTGTCCTGTGGAGACCTATGGTCGCAGCCACAGGGCCCCTTCATCTCTGTAGACAGTGTGAACCCTGCCGGTTCTGCTAAAACGTGATGCAAAAGATTTAGCCTAAATCGGGTCATTAAAAATCTGTCATGGGCACTATTTAGACAAGACAAGTACGGTTCAATGACCTCGGTAGACTTAATTACTATATATTCTCTCACCGACAGCTTGGCTAATTCTCTGTCTCCCCGGAGCGTCGTAGCGCACTTAAAGAACTGATCCTTGACCCGGGCCTTATCCTGCATAGTCATTCTAGAGGGATTAGTAAAAAGCTCTGCACATCCTATTTTCTCAAAAGACTCCTTCACATACTTTAGCCAAGGGATTTTAAGTCCATGGTCCAAGGAGAGACAGTCTTCTATAACCTGCCGGCATAAGGCCGCCTCCTCATTTGCCCAGATCTTTACCCAACAAACTAGGGGTTTAACTGCCATCCTATCCGTATTATAGCGGACACCCAATTCTTCATGAACAATGAAGGATGGCGTACTTTGTGGGACTTTTAAGAGTCGCCGAAAATATTTATTCTCTTCAATCTGTAATTGGTTAGCCTCTATAAAACCCCACACCTCACTTCCATACAGCACTTTAGCACAGCACATAGAACTATATAGTCTTAAAACCTGATCTGGGGACCACCGTCCTAACCTTTGTGCAAAATTCATTATTGACCCAGTGCATCTGGTCATCGAACGGCATTTCTCTTCTAGTAAATATTTGAAATTTAATCGACCATCAAATAAAATCCCCAGATACGAGAAAGACTGTACCTTTCCCAAACAGTGAGGTCCAATTTTATAATTGTAGGATTTGCTTGGTTTTTTGCCCACTTCCATAACATAGGATTTTGCCAAGTTAGGGGACAAGTCCAAATTCCCCATAAACGACACAAAGCCATCTATTAGGAGCTGCAGGCTTTTAGGGGTACGGGCCAGGAGTACTGCATCGTCTGCGTAAAGCAGAACAGGAATCCCTCGAGTACCTATCCTAGGAGTGTCTACCTGTAAGGTGCTTAGTGCTCGGTCAAGGCCATTTATATATAACGTAAACAAAAAGGAGCTAATATACAGCCCTGTCTGACCCCACTAGAACACCTGAAGGATTTTGTTAATTTGCCCTCCTGGCTATATCTGACCGCAGCAGTGGTATTCAGATGTAAAGATTTTAAGATGTTAATAAGCCCCGGATCCACACCAAGCCCACCCATAATCGCCCATAATTTCCCTCGATTGACGCTGTCAAACGCCGCAGTCAAGTCCATAAATGCCAAATACATTGTTCCTGGACTGACTGCTGTATATTTGGCAGAAAGAAGATATAAATTAAGGCATTGGTCAGTGGTGGATTTCCCAGGCCTAAAACCAAATTGGACGTCAGTTATAACTTGATGGTCCTCAGCCCAGTCGGTTAGCCGGCTTAAAACCACCCGCCCCAGTACCTTCGCTGACACGTCAATGAGGGAAATAGGGTGATAACATTGTGGGCTGTCCTTGTTACCTTTTTTAAAAATAGGGACAATCGTGGCTGTGGACCAGGAGGCTGGCATTACTGTATCCACTGCTGCGTTTATGACCCTAGTCAGAATAGGCGCCCAGAGATCCACGTTACTTATAAAAAGGTCAGGTGGGATCCCATCTGGGCCCGGGGCCTTGTTCCTTGTTAGTCCTTTAATTCCTGTTTTAACCTCATCCAACGAGAATCTTAGTGGAATTGTCCTCTGTTCCCCACTATGGACCTGCGACTGAGCCATACTGGGATGGTAATTATAAAGCCCTTGAAAATGCTCATACCATTGCTCCGGCAGAATATTATTGCCTAGCCCTGGTTTGTTAGCATCTTTAAAACAGGGACTGTTTATGACTCTCCAGAAGGCGGTGGAATCCTTTAGTGCCATCGCCTCTGTCAAATCTTCCCAGGCTTGCTGTTGTAATCGACCTTTACGTCCCTTAATAGCAGCCTTATATTTTTTCCGACAAAGAGTCACCTGGTCCCGGTCTCTTGGGGAGATCTTTAGAGCATCTTTCAACTCTCTAAGGGCACGAGAGCACTGTGGGTCAAACCATCTCGGGTTGTCCGTTTTGACCCTATAAGCTGGGGCTCTGAGCAAACTATCAACTATTTGGGCAACGCCCTTAAAAGCCTCAACTAATTCTGCTCCTTCCACTTCTAGGTCTAAACACCTTAGGATGACCTGTTCGCCTTCTTTTAAAAGAGATCTATAAAAGGCCTCACCATTGACCTGTGTCCATCTCAGCCTCCTACCTTGATCCATAGCCCTTACCACCCCCCCTCCCACTCCAAGGGGTTCCTGGCGGGAGTGTGCGTCAACAAGAGATAATACAAGAGGATTATGATCGCTAAAGGCACTATGACCAATACTAAACCCAGACACACAGTTTCTAAGTGCTACAGAAACAAAAATAAAATCAATAAATGAGGCACATCCTCTACCTTTGAATGTAGGATGAACCATTTTATCCTGACTAACATCAATAAGGTCAATGGTATGTATTAACGCATACGTGTTTAGTAGGCCACAGAGTTCCCTTCCCTCCTTTGTGTGTTCCATATGAGGGCCATCCTCAATCGTACAGGACGCCCAATCCCCACAAGCTACTCTCAAGTTTGGGCACAGATGACAGTTAAAATCACCTACTATAACCAGCTGAAGCGCCACCAGCCCTCGCTCATATATCTGGGTAAGTCTAATGTCCAATTCCTGCAGACTAGCAGAACCCTGTCCATGTGGTGTTGCATTATAAAAATTTACAAAAAGTAACCTGTAATCCTTATTAAAAAATGTGAGCCCCTGCGCTACTTCTGAGCCCCAAGCCAAATCTGTCCATCTTCCTTGTAGTGCAAGTTCTACAAATATGACCAACCCTCCCCTGGCTCTCCCTGACATAGCCTTGCGCGCTGGACAAAAGAAGGTTTTATAACCTTCTAGAAAAAAATTATTGTTTACTGGTTCCCATGTTTCTTGTAAACAAATTATCTGAAACTCCCGGATGTAAAATAGCCATTGTTCGTTCTTAAATTTCGTCGATAGGCGTGCTATATTCCAAGAGACTATTTTTATTTCTCTACCATTTGGCCTTTCTACACTAACAAGTGCCTGGGGTCTGTGGGTCCTATAGACTTTCTTATTTAAGCTATTGTCCACGTCGGCGTTTACAACCTGATAATCAATGGTAATTTGGCCTTTAACTATCCCCGGATTGATCTCTTCTCCCCAGGATCTTTAATAATCACAGGGGTGTCACGGGCTCTGTTGGCGTTCCCCAAAATACCTAGTCAGTCGATGTCATTTAAATCTCTTAATGGGGCAAAGATGTTATTTGTCAGTGCTGTAGAGGCCCACCCGATTGCCCTCTCCTGATAACCCACATGTCCGCAACTTTGGTTTAAATTCAGTAGGGGTCTATAAAAAAAACCTAACGGAAGCAATTTAATGCTTGAGTCCACCTCAGCTTGGAAAAGCCCATTACTCTGCAAGAGAATCTTGCGCACAAGGCCGGGGTGTCTAAGCGTCACGATTACACAGTCCCCTGAAAAGGCTTTCCTGGTTCTACCGATCCAAGACACCCTTCTTGCCATCAGGATATGTCTGTGATCTCTGATATTAAACCCTGCATTTCTACCCATCCAATGCGCCACCTTGTTAATCAATTGGCTCGCCGGTTCCTCTTTTTGGCTTGTGTGTGCTGGGACACCAGTTAAAACAACTGTATACGGGCATGAGGCTGGGGGTAAGTCAAAAACTGGTAGGCCTATAGTGCTCTGTGCACTTGAAGAAGGCAGTTCTTTTAGATATTGATTTACATTATCTCCCCTTTCTATCCTTGCAGGGTCTGCTTGCTGTAATAAGGGATTACATGGGCTCCCTATCATCACTTCCCTGGGCACCCTAGCACCAGTGCTTGCATTAGGTCTAGTTACTTCCGGATATACGTGTGTAACGCCATTAGCTGCAACAACTGCCCCTGTTATATATTCACTATCCCCATTTTTCCTCCCCTCAATTACATTTACAGGCAATGGGGCTTGGACTTTAGGGGCTTCAGGTTCTTCCTGGGCAACACGTGCACAGCTACATGCCCCTTGGTTAGCTAATGGGCTGCTAGATTTCAGAAGTAACAATAGTTTTTCATCAATTGTCCCTAGTTTACATAAAATGGGCCCCAAGAGAACAGTCATCAGAGTCTCCAATCTTCTCCATTGATCGGGGTCGTCCCCAAGCCCCACACTAATGTCATTGCCACTTTTTAAAAATTGATCCATAACCAATCCTTTATTAGATTCTGAGGCGGGCTTATCAGGAAACCTCAATACTTGGTGCTTGGATCTGGGTTTTTGTTTTTGCTTTTGTTTTTGTGTGACTCCTCCCCTCATTCGTTTCGCAGGTGACTCTCCGCTGCGTACCGTCGACAACTTCGGTATACTTGTCTGACTTTGCCTGGTGGCCCCTTTAGATCGAGTAATAACCTCACCACGACACGAGCCAGATAAGGTTACATTTTGTTCCATGGAAGAAATTGGTGGCTCTTCGACCAGTATGGGCGAAAAGACAGACTCATCGTCCCCTTCAATATTCTGGGCAGAATTAGTGGAAATCATCTGCTCAACTGTAATTGCTGATGACAGGATTGGGAGATTAACTGGTTCCCCAGTGTTACTCAGGCCAGGGGTCACAGAACATAGATAGTCCACAGATTGCTGCCCACCCCTGGGGGATTTGGCCATAGCTAGGCCTCCCATTGATGACCGTTTTTGTCCCGCAAAAGTATCTAGTGAGAGTCTTTTTTCTGTGAGCTGAATCTGATGGGTCAAGACTGACTCAGCTCTAGTCAGGAAAGCGTCCAGGGTTCCCACGACCCCCCCTCCTACCAATGGACCCGTGACTTTGCGTTTGCTCATTCTGTCGACAAGCTATTGCTTGATTACACACAATCCTTCGAGATACACAAGTCCACAACTATACTGTACCTTACTTCATTAACTGAACTCCACCTTAATGCTTGTGGTCACGGAGGGGTGGCCCAACCCAGCCTCTTCCTATCTCTGACGGGCTAAGACGGGCCCGCCCTTGGCCCGGGCTTCGCCCGGCGCGCACCCGCGCTTGTCCCGCGAGGCGGGTGCCGAGCTCCTCCAAGCAGCAATGCGGCTCCCGCGAAGCGGGTGCCGCGAGAGACTAAGTAGGCTTTCCCCCAGGTGCGGCAAATTAGTGGCAGGCAGGCAGGCTTCCTGGGACTTGCAGTCCCCTCGGCGTCCAACAGCGAGCTCCTCCGAGCTCCTCCAAGCAGCAATGCGGCTCCCGCGAAGCGGGTGCCGCGAGAGACTAAGTAGGCTTTCCCCCAGGTGCGGCAAATTAGTGGCAGGCAGGCAGGCTTCCTGGGACTTGCAGTCCCCTCGGCGTCCAACAGCGAGCTCCTCCGAGCTCTTCCAAGCAGCAATGCGGCTCCCGCGAAGCGGGTGCCGCGAGAGACTAAGTAGGCTTTCCCCCAGGTGCGGCAAATTAGTGGCAGGCAGGCAGGCTTCCTGGGACTTGCAGTCCCCTCGGCGTCCAACAGCGAGCTCCTCCGAGCTCCTCCAAGCAGCAATGCGGCTCCCGCGAAGCGGGTGCCGCGAGAGACTAAGTAGGCTTTCCCCCAGGTGCGGCAAATTAGTAGCAGGCAGGCAGGCTTCCTGGGACTTGCAGTCCCCTCGGCGTCCAACAGCGAGCTCCTCCGAGCTCCTCCAAGCAGCAATGCGGTAGCCAGTTACCAGGAAGGCGATGAGCAGATGCCCACCGATGTCGAGTACTTCAGGTAGGTTGACGGTCGTCTTTGACTCTTCAGCCACGAGGTCCAGGAGGTGTCAACGACAACCAGGAGCTGGATTTGAGCTGTCCCACGACGTTTGTCGATTGCAGGGGTGTCGGCAACCGGATTGGACCCAACAAGCCTTGGCAACGGCAAGGCTCGTGGAAAGCGAAGAAGGACGATGTTGCAGACCAGCAAGGTCTGGGGGACTCACCCAGCAAGGATAAGTCAGGGCACACCTGGAGCAACCAGGGAGCCCAAGCAGAAAAAGATTGGCCTTCGGGAGGGCCTACTAGCCAACGGACTAGCGACCGTGAAGGAGCCTCGAGACGGTGCACGTGGAGCTGGCTCACAGGACACTCGTGGAGTGGAGGCCAGTGATCTTCGGTGCAGTTGGTGCTGGAGGCTGGGGCTACACGGAGCCCAAAGCACGACTTCGTGGGAGACCCAGAAGAGGATGCACTTGCAAATGCGTTTGGTGTCCAGGGGTCACGGTTCCACGTTACCCACAACAGCTACGGGCCTCAGCTTTGCTGGGGACTCAGGGCAGCCTCGGGGAAGTCTGGAAATCCACCTCTGGTGATGCAAAGACTTCAGCGTCCGACGGGAGCTTCAGCGATGCAGACCGGACAAGCAGGGGAGTCATTCCTTGACCCCAAGGGAGATTCTTCAGTCCTCTAATCTTAAAATAGAGCGTCGAAGGTCCAGGATTCTGTATCAGAGTTTCGTCCAGGTAAATCTAAAGTCCTAAGGACTGGGTTCCCTTACTTATACTAAGGTAGGGGTTGGACATACTCTGTGGCCCCACCTATGGGAGGGCCAGGGCAGAGGGGTGGTTACACCCCTTTCCCTTTGTCCAGTTTCGCGCCAGAGCAGGGGCTGGAAGCCCCTGAGCCGGTTTGAACTGGGGTATGCACAGGGACACCAAGTGTGCCCCCAGTGCAGGACTTCAAAGCACCAGAGAGTGCTCCCGCCCAGCCCCAATACACACTATCCTGTCTGGGGAGGTGGTCACACCTCCCTGGGACAGGAAACCTATTGTCCAGGCCTCCCCTGCTGGAGTTTCGGACAGCAGCAGGAGGCCAGACTCGTGTCTGTGGCAGCGGCATCCATTTTGTGATGCCAGGGCTTGGAAAGTCAGTACCGGGCATACCGGTGTGTACATGTCTTTCCCTCTAGAAGGGTGGAATGCTACCCCTGCCGCCAGAACTGGTGGGGGGGTAGTATTCCAAGATGTTTGACACCAAACACGACATGTTTCCGTGCAGCCATCCCAAAGTTAGCATTTAACGCGAGGTTATAATGTGCTTAAGAGTATATGGTCAGGCTGCACTACAAACAGCATCAGAGAAGGGTCTCCGACCGCTGCAGAGGGGCCCTGCTCATGCAGGGGCACCCTCTCACATAGGAACCACGCACTCTGCCTTCAGGATTGATAAGGCCTGCCATAGGAGTGACTTATAGGTTTATATGTGTGTATGTATATAGTGATATAGGTAGCCTATATCACAGTAAGGGGTGCATGCACCACCTTACCCAGGCTGCAGTAGCAGACCTGTGGTGTCAGTTTCGATGGCCTTCCAGGGGTGGCACAATACATGCTGCAGCCCCTGGTAGGCCTCTGAGGTACCTATGCCCTGGGTACATAGTATACTATATACTAGGGACTTATAAGGGCACTCCAGATTCCAATCAGAGATGTGCCTAAGGCACATGGAAACCATTTTAGAGAAGAAGCAGCTAGGCTGGGGTTCTGATTAGCAGGGCCCCAGCCAGACTAAGGTCGAAAAACAGTGAAGCATCAGCAAAAAGTGGGGGTACCCATGTGAAGCAGATCCTACTCTTCTACACAACCCCCCCCCAAACGTAGGGACATTAAACTAACCTTGCCCAGTTAAGTCTTCATGTTCTAAGTGGAAGTACCTAGAGAGTCCATCTGCATTGGCATGGTTACTCCCAGGTCTATGTTCCACTGTGAAGTCCATCCCCTGTAGGGAAATGGACCACCTAAGCAGTTTGGGGTTTTCACCCTTCATTTGTTTTAGCCATAAGAGGGGCTTATGGTCTGTTTGAACAAGGAAGTGAGTACCAAACAAGTATGGCCTCAACTTCTTCAGAGCCCAGACCACAGCAAAGGCCTCCCTCTCAATGGCTGACCAACATTTCTCTCTAGGGGTCTGCCTTCTGCTAATGAAAGCTACTGGCTGATCCTGACCTTCTTCATTCAATTGTGACAGTACAGCCCCTACCCCCAATTCAGATGCATCAGTTTGAATAATGAACTTCTTGGAGGAATCAGGACTCTGTAGAATGGGAGCAGTGCACATGGCCTGCTTTAGGTCATCAAATGCCTTTTGACAGCTAACTGTCCACTGAACCTTTTTGGGCATTTTCTTGGAAGTTAAGTCATTCAGGGGTGTCACTATTGATCCATACCCCTTGACAAATCTCCTATAGTACCCAGTCAGGCCTAAGAAGGCTCTCACCTGAGTCTGGGTAGTTGGAGCAGTCCAGTCCATGATGGTCTGGATCTTGCTCTGCAGTGGTTGAACCTGGCCTCCACCCACAAGGTGGCCCAGGTACACAACCTGACTCTGCCCTATCTGGCACTTGGTGGCCTTGATAGTCAGGCCTGCTTTCTGCAGGGCCTGTAAAACATTTCTGAGGTGGACCAGGTGATCCTCCCAGGTGGAGCTAAAGACAGCAATATCATCTAGATATGCTGCACTATAGGCTTCCAGACCTGTAAGGACTGTATTCACCAGCCTCTGAAAAGTGGCAGGTGCATTCTTCAGACCAAAGGGCATCACCACGAATTGATAATGCCCACTAGGGGTTGAGAATGCTGTCTTTGGCTTTGCATCATCAGCTAGTCTGATCTGCCAGTAGCCAGCTGTCAGGTCAAATGTGCTTAGATACTTGGCTGAGGCCAAAGTGTCTATTAGCTCATCTGACCTTGGTATTGGATGGGCATCAGTCCTAGTGACTGCATTGAGACCCCTGTAGTCCACACAAAACCCCATCTCTCTTTTCCCACCACTGGTGTGAGGTTTTGGCACAAGGACCACTGGACTAGCCCAAGGGCTATCTGAGGGTTCAATAACTCCCAAATCCAACATCTTCTGGACTTCTGTCCATATACAGTCCCTGACATGGTCAGGTTGCCTATAAATCGTATTTTTAATAGGCAGACTGTCCCCAGTGTCCACTTCATGAGTGCACCAGGTAGTCTGACTGGGTGTCAGTGAGAATATGTGTCTGAACTGATTGAGCACCTGTCTGCAATCAGTCTGCTGCTGGGTAGTGAGGCTGCCTGCCAAGGCTACACCATCCACTGACCCATCACCAGGGTTCTGTGAGAGCAGGTCAGGGAGTGGGTCACTCTCTTCCTCCTGTCCCTCATCAGTAGCCATGAGCAAGCCCATGTCTGCCCTGTCCACATATGGTTTTAACCTGTTGACATGGAGAACCCTGTGGGGACTCCTGGGTGTTCCTAGGTCTACTAAGTGAGGTTACCTACTTAACCTACGTAACCTCACCCTTCTGTTCAACAATGGTATGGGGTCCACTCCATTTGTCTTGGAGAGCTGCTGGGGCCACTGGCTCCAACACCCACACCTTCTGTCCTGGCTGGTAAACAGTCAGTACAGCCTTTTGGTCATGCCAGGTCTTTTGAAGTTCCTGGCTAGCCTCAAGGTTTTTAGTTGCCTTTTTCATATACTCAGCCATCCGGGAGCGGAGACCAAGAACGTAGTCCACTATGTCTTGCTTTGGGGGCTTGAGAGGTAACTCCCATCCTTCTTTCACCAAGCACAGTGGACCCCTGACAGGTTGACCAAACAAAAGTTCAAAGGGGCTGTAGCCAACCCCCTTTTGAGGCACCTCCCTGTACGCAAATAAAAGGCAGGGCAAGAGTATGTCCCATCTTCGCCTAAGCTTTTCTGGGAGCCCTTTAATCATGCCCTTCAAGGTTTTGTTGAATCTCTCAACTAAACCATTGCATTGTGGGTGATAGGGTGTGGTGAACTTGTAAGTCACGCCACACTCCTTCCACATTGCTTTTAAGTATCCAGACATAAAGTTTGCACCCCTGTCTGATACAACCTCCTTAGGGAAGCCCACTCTGGAGAAAATTCCCAGGAGGGCCCTTGCCACCACAGGTGCTATAGTGGTCCTAAGGAGAATAGCCTCTGGGTACCTGGTGGCATGATCCACTACCACCAGGATAAACCTGTGCCCAGATGCTGTTTGGGAATCCATGGGACCAACAATGTCAATCCCCACCCTTTCAAAGGGAACCCCCACCACAGGTAGTGGTACCAGGGGGGCCTTTGTAGTGCCACCTGCCTTGCCACTGGCCTGGCAGGTTACACAGGAGCGACAAAACTCCTTGGTGTCTTCAGACATGTGGGGCCAGTGAAAGTGAGGGACAATTCTGTCCCAAGTCTTGTTCTGGCCCAGGTGACCTGCTAAGGGAATATCATGGGCTAGGGTCAATAGGAAGCCCCTGAACTTCAAAGGTATAACCAACCTCCTGGTAGCACCAGGCTTGGGGTCTCTACACTCTGAGTACAAGAGTCCATCATCCCAATACACAGTATGGGGACCACTAGCTTTCCCAGCAGCCTCAGCAGCAGCTTGCTGTCTGAGGGGTTCAAGAGAGGGCAGCTCTGTGCTCCTGGCTCAGATCTGCCCTGGAAGGTCCCCCTGTCCCCAAGAACTCAACCTGTTCAGGTTCAAGCTCCTCTGGGACAGTTCCTTCCTCAGGACTGAGATCATCCCCTCAAGGGACTGATCTTCCTTCTGAGCCAAGGGGGAAGGCACTGCCTTTACCCTACTACTCCTCTTCTTGGAAGGCACTTGGTCCATTATTCCAGAATCCAAGGCCTGTTCAGTGCTAGACATTTTGGCTTGTGACCTGGTCACAGCAAACACATCTGCAGGGATCCCCAGCATTTTTGCATGGGTCCTGAGCTCCACTTCTGCCCAAGCTGTAGTTTCTAAGTCATTGCCAAGCAAGCATTCAACGGGTAGGTCTGCACTTACCACAACCTTCTTAAGGCCAGTTACCCCTCCCCAGGAGAAGTTAACAACTGCCAGAGTATGGTCTGTTCTGACGTTGCTAGCATTGGTCACTTGGTACATCTCACCAAGTATAATCTGCCCAGGATTCACAAGGTCTTGTGTCACCATGGTGACACTTGCCCCTGTGTCCCTAAATGCCAAAGCCTCTCTTCCATTGATTAAAGGCTGTTGTCTGTACTTGCCCAGATTACTGGGACTCACAGAGGAGGTCATATCCATGCCTCCATCACAGACTAGGACAGCCTGAGTGAGTTCTCTGACTAGGTCAGAGCTCATCTCTTTACCCAGGGTCAACCCTACTAAACCCTTGGCTTGTGTAGTCCCACCACCAACTGTAACTGCACTAGGGGGAGCAGGTGCCTTAGGGGCATTGGTGGGGGCCGGAGTCGAGTCTTTGGACTTGGTGCAATCACAGGTCCAGTGGGTCTTTTGCTTACAGACCTTGCACCATGGTTTTCTTTGGCCTTTCCCTTTGGTAGACTGTGAATCCCCACCTGAAGAAGATTTTTGGGGGCCTTGTGAAGACTTTTGATCTTTACCCTTCTCCCCACCCTTATCAGAGGTTTTCGAATCTTGCTTCTTAGGGTCACCACCTTGGTTCTGTACCTTCTGCTTCACCCTGGTTGTGACCCATTTGTCTGCCTTCTTTCCCAATTCTTGGGGAGAGGTCAGATCAGAGTCTACCAGGTGCTGATGCAACAGCTGATTTTGACAGTTATTAAGAATCTGCTCCCTCATTATCAGATTGTACAATCCTGTGAAGTCACATACCTTACTGCCCAATAACCAACCTTCCAGAGCCTTGGCAGAACAATCAACAAAGTCCACCCAGTCTTGAGTCTGTGCTTTTTGGGTATCCCTGAACTTTAACCTGTATTGTTCAGTGGTTAGGCCAAACCCATTAATTAGAGCACTCTTCAAGACTTTGTAATTATCAGCATCCTCCTCTCTAACAGTGAGGAGCTTGTCTCTACCTTTGTCTGCAAAGGAGAGCCACAAGATTGCTGCCCACTGCTCCTGAGGGACCCTCTGTACTTTACAGGCCCTCTCTAGAGCAGTTATCCATTTGTGGATATCATCCCCACTCTGGTAGGGAGGGACAATCTTGCTCAGGTTTCTATGGTCATAAGACCTTTCGCTATCTTTGGGGAAACTGCTGCCACCATGGGACTCTAGTCCCAACTTTTGTCTCTCTCTATAGAGATCTAGGGACTCCCTGTCTATAGCCAATTGCTGTTTCCTGAGTTCAAGTTGAGCTTGCTCATATTGAATCAGTCTCTTTCTCCTCTCATGAGAGGATTCCCTCCTATGAGAGGAGACAGAGGTCCCTATTGAGGTGTCAGAGTGGTTAGACTCCTGAGAAGGAGACCTAGACCTTCTGGGCACACTCAGAACTCTTCCTGGGGGACAAAGGGGAGGTCAGTCTGATCCTCTCCCTCCTCCTCCTCCACAGGAGGAATTGGATTCTCCAGGACAAGGTCATTTTCACCTTCCTGGCCAGTTTCAGAGGGGGGCCTGGGTTTCTTCACCCCTGGCCCCTTCCTCATCTTCTGCCCCACCCTCCTTGCCTACCCCTTCAGACCCTAGGGGCCTGCTGAGATCATCAGCTAGTAACACCTCCCTGAGGTGTTGGGTGCTGGCACTTTTGCCTGTCTTCAACTTCCTAGTAGTGCATAAGGCTCTCAATTCCAAGAATGGGAGTTTATCATACTTGGAGGGAAGAAGCCCACTGGCTTCTGGCAAGGACTCACTGGGTCCTGGCTTTGAAGACATCACTAGTGAGGTGTGGTGTATGCACTACCTACTCTAGTGTGGCCTACTAAACTCTCTTGAGTTGTAGAAAGGGTGTGCTGTCCCTTAACACACAACTCTAAGTTCAGTAGAACTTACTGTATTACTAAGCTTGATTATATGTACCTTAGGTACCCTTAGTGGTTTTCAGTTGATCAATTCAATTGAGATTATCTGGTAAAACAATAGCAAGCTGGAATCCCACACGCTGCACACCAATGTGAGAAGTTGGCCTGGCATATGCTGTCCACTAATTATAGTGGGCACCTTGCACCAGTCCAAACAACCCCTTATTGGAGATAGGTTAAAGACAACCTTTATTGAAAGCTATCCTAGTGGTAGCTATGGAGAGCAGCCTTCAGGCTAAGTCTTGAAGGAATGTAAAGCAGCTTGTTTTACCAGTCTATAATCTCTTGAGTGACCAAATGAAAGAGGACCACACCAGGTATATATTCAAAATATATGTATTTATTACTAAACACACCCCTCTAGTCTCTTTATGAGGCTAGAGTTCGAAGTACATACGTTACGAGTTAGTTATCTACAGTAATAGCACAAATACACGTTTGAGCCCCAGGGGCGTACCAAACCATATACCAATAAAGTGGTATAAGAACCACGACTGAGCTAGACACAAGGCCTAGAGCCTGTAGAAGTGCTTGGACCACAAGGAACCACCCAAGGCAGTGACACAGGGGACCCACGGGGGACGCGTGCAGTGTATGAACACAACCGCGAACCACCGTTAACTTCTATGGGGAAAGTCGCGATTAGAATTTAAAAGAAAAGGGACACTTAGAGGAGGACTTGGAGCAAACCCTTTGAGAACTAGGCTAGTCTAGTGTCAATACCCACGGGAGCACCGGAGTACTCGAGTTACCTCACCCAGGGGAGCCGGGTGCATAGGTGTCTTTCGGGGTCGGGTTTCGTCGTCGCTTTCAATGGCGATCTGCTGCAAAGTGCTGCTGGCGGCCAAGTCGAAAGTGTTCGGGTGGATCCAAAGGTGGATCGAAGATCTGAAGAACCTGAAAGCAGAGGGGACAGAGTCTGGGTCACTAGCCAGTTACCAGGAAGGCGATGAGCAGATGCCCACCAATGTCGAGTGCTTCAGGTAGGTTGATGGTTGTCTTGACTCTTCAGCCACGAGGTCCAGGAGGCATCGACAACAACCAGGAGATGGATTCAAGCTGTCCCACGACGTCTGTCGATTGCAGGGGTGTCGGCGACCAGATTGGACCCAACAAGCCTTGGCAACGGCAAGTCTTGTGGAAAGCGAAGAAGGACGATGTTGCAGACCAGCAAGATCTGGGGGACTCACCCAGCAAGGATAAGTCAGGGCACACCTGGAGCAACCAGGGAGCCCAAGCAGAAGAAGATTGGCCTTCGGGAGGGCCTACTAGCCAACGGACTAGCGACCGCAAAGGAGCCTCGAGACGGTGCACGTGGAGCTGGCTCACAGGACACTCGTGGAGTGGAGGCCAGTGATCTTCGGTGCAGTTAGTGCTGGAGGCTGGGGCTACACGGAGCCCAAAGCATGACTTCGTGGACAACCCAGAAGAGGATGCACTTGCAAATGTGTTCGGTGTCCAGGGGTCACGGTTCCACGTTACCCACGACAGCTATGGGCCTCAGCTTTGCTGGGGACTCAGGACAGCCTCGGGGAAGTATGGAAATCCACCTCTGGTGATGCAAAGACTTCGGCGTCCGACGGGAGCTTCAGCGATGCAGACCGGACAATTGCTTCTTTGGTGCCTGCCAAGCAGGGGAGTCACTCCTTGACCCCAAGGGAGATTCTTCAGTCCTCTAATCTTAAAGTAGAGCGTCGAAGGTCCAGGATTCTGTATCAGAGATTCGTCCAGGTAAATCTAAAGTCCTAAGGACTGGGTTCCCTTACTTATACTAAGGTAGGGGGTTGGACATACTCTGTGGCCCCACCTATGGGAGGGCCAGGGCAGAGGGGTGGTTACACCCCTTTCCCTTTGTCCAGTTTCACGCCAGAGCAGGGGCTGGAAGCCCCTGAGCCGGTTTGAACTGGGGTATGCACAGGGACACCAAGTGTGCCCCCAGTGCAGGACTTCAAAGCACCAGAGAGTGCTCCCGCCCAGCCCCAATACACACTATCCTGTCTGGGGAGGTGGTCACACCTCCTGGGACAGGAAACCTATTGTCCAGGCCTCCCCTGCCGGAGTTTTGGTCAGCAGCAGGAGGCCAGACTCGTGTCTGTGGCAGCGGCATCCATTTTGTGATGCCAGGGCTTGAAAAGTCAGTACCGGGCATACCGGTGTGTACATGTCTTTCCCTCTAGAAGGGTGGAATGCTACCCCCGCCACCAGAATTGGTGGGGGGGTAGTATTCCAAGATGTTTGACACCAAACACGACATGTTTCCGTGCAGCCATCCCAAAGTTAGCATTTAACGCGAGGTTATAATGCGCTTAAGAGTATATGGTCAGGCTGCACTACACACATCATCAGAGAAGGGTCTCCGACCGCTGCAGAGGGGCCCTGCTCATGCAGGGGCACCCTCTCACATAGGAACCACGCACTCTGCCTTCAGGATTGATAAGGCCTGCCATAGGAGTGACTTATAGGTTTATATGTGTGTATGTATATAGTGATATAGGTAGCCTATATCACAGTAAGGGGTGCATGCACCACCTTACCCAGGCTGCAGTAGCAGACCTGTGGTGTCAGTTTGGATGGCCTTCCAGGGGTGGCACAATACATGCTGCAGCCCCTGGTAGGCCTCTGAGGTACCTATGCCCTGGGTACATTGTATACCATATACTAGGGACTTATAAGGGCACTCCAGATTCCAATCAGAGATGTGCCTAAGGCACATGGAAACCATTTTAGAGAGGAAGCAGCTAGGCTGGGGTTCTGATTAGCAGGGCCCCAGCCAGACTAAGGTCGAAAAACAGTGAAGCATCAGCAAAAAGTGGGGGTACCCATGTGAAGCAGATCCTACTCTCCTACATTTGACACAATTGATGTCCACCTCAAATGTTGCATTACTCTTATGCTAGCAATAGATGAGTGGGGGGCCATGCAGTTCCAATTTGATTGCAAAGCATCTATAGTTAGTTTTGGTACCGGAGTACTTTACCACAGAATGTATGTACTCAGTTATTAAAAAAGAATTTAAAGCTTGTTCGGCTGTAAAAAAATTCAGAGCATATGTGCTGGCAGGCAGTTCTTTGGTCATCCTGATCAGAGACACTTATTAAGTATTTTGAATGTTAATTATATGATTTAACCCACAAGAAATATTTGAAGACTAAGTACAACATTTCTGGCACTTCGGGCATATTTGCAATAAAATATCGGAGCGCCGAGCTGCGCCAAATTTGGCAGTGCCGCACTCGGACATTATCAAAATGCAGGGATGTGCTGTATTAACAAGAATACGGCGCACCCCTGTGTTTCCCCTAGCGCTAGTGCAAAAAAAGCTGCATAGCACCAGTGCAGGCACCCTGCCACTATGTGGCAAAGGTGCCTGCGCTGCAGGGATGATTGTTTATGTGCAGGAAGGGACACCTTCCTGCACATAAACAATCAATAATGATGATTTGCACCTTCTATGTGTGCTGGAGAATGCAGCACACATGGAAAGAGCAAAAAACTAGGAGAAATTAATCATTTCTCCTCGTATCACCATTCTAATGCGTGGCATTCCATGGCATTAGCTTTTGCCACTGCCTGAGCCTTGTAAATCTGGGGCAGCATCAAAAAGCAATGGGTGTTGCGGTGGAATGCCCACAGCAACACCCATTACACACCCCTTTGCTGCAGAGAACTGCGGTGGAAAGGGGCCTACTTACAAGGCGGCGTTAAACCACGCAAAGTAGCTGAGCGCCATCTTGCAAATATGGAGAAGCGTCAAAAAAAGTGATGCTCCGGTGGCGGTGAGGGCTTATAAATATATCCGGTTGAATAAATCCGAGGTGTAAATGCTTAGAGTGATTTTCTGTCCAGACACAAATTGATGGAAACGATGTCATGTTTCAGTGTGACATAGATGAAGATTGCTGACTTGCCGAGGTGGATGCTGAAGAAGATTTTGGAAGAGGTGAGGATGGATGTGCTCTCAAGGATGAGTGGATGCAGCACATGTAGGAAAGCACTAACCAAAGTGAAAACGTGATTACTGAAGACTGACTAACTGAAAAAGCAGATCGAATCCTTGCTGGAAAATATTGACTGGCTTGTCATTAAAAAATCGTTTTGAATGGCATTGAACAGAGATAAATCCATTCCTACTGAAAGTGTGAGAAGCAAACATCTGAATATTGTGCACTAGGGACACTTTGCTGCTATAAAATAAAGTTATTGGTGGCCTTGCATGGATGTTGATGTCAGACCCAAGGTGATGGAGTGTCTAATATGCTGTTCTAGTGTGAGGCACTTCGCGTCCAAGTCATCACCACTTTTGCTGGGAAAATTACCAGTTAAAATTTGGTACAAACAGGTGCTTGAGGCCAAGGGTTCAGGCTCTTCCTATTAAAATGCGTTATGTATTGGTGCTAATTGACGATTGCATGAAAAGGATGAAAGTGAAACGTGTGCTGCTTCCAGAAAGGACTTTTGTTGCATATCTGAAGCAAACGAGAAAGTATGCAAAAAGCAATATAACAACACATTTTAAACATTACAAGGCACATCTTAACAAAACACTCACAACAAAATGCAACGGGGCAGCTGCACTTCAATACAACACAGCAGCACAAAAAAACAGCAGACCCCATCCAAAACCACCACCCCAAAATGCCACACAACAAATATGCACAAATGTTCTTGTCATACATTACCACCTCCAGAATCCCGTTTTCAGCATAAAATGGTAAACGATGTTTGGAGCAAGCACGGCCTTAACTTAATACCAAGGAGACGAAATAGCGCCAGTGTTTTGCGTTCTGGCCTCAAGGTGGTTATTTACTAAGGTTTTGGATCAGGGCAAGCGTAGCTCAAAGTGATGCAGACCATTGCGGGAATTTACATATCATTATAAAAGCCTATGGGTGCAGTGCAGGATTGTGCGGCGCTGCATGAGCGCCCACGCAATCTTTAGTAATTCTAGGCCCATGGGACTTGTTGCCTTTCTCACTGATTTCTTTGCTAGGAAGTACTTTCCTTCAGAGTCTGTATCTCATAACAGAGTACAATTTACCTCTGACACAAGATTAATTAACTACTAGAACTAAATTCATTTTTTAAAGAACATATCTTTGGATAACATAGGTGCCCAAGGAAACGGTATGCCATTTGAAGCAGGGCCTTTCAAGTCTAGGTTCATAAGCCTAATTAGGCTGTGCAGTACATTGGAGAGGTACATGCAGTGCTTAATTTGAGCCAGTGGTTTCTGGTGCTCGACACAGGCACTTAATTTGCAACACTGGTACTTGTGAATGTCTGCCACAAGGAGATGCTGTCTGGCTAATTTAGAGATGACCACAACAACAGGTAATTATAAATTCAATATGCTTTAAAAATGAATATTACCTGCTGCCCAAGCCATTCTTATAGCTTTGGAGGCCTGAAATAGCCTGACTTGTCACACCTGTAGGAGTGTGATGGTTAGTAGTTGTGTTGTTACTATCATCTGCAGCATGGCAGAGGCAATGTGTGGTGCAAGCTGCAGTAACCTTCTGACGAGAGCCCTGGCACTTATGTTTTTACAAATTAAGCACTGAGTACATGTAGCAGACAGTAATCCTTTCAGTTCAACTAACAGCTCCTAAGTTTGAATGACTGTGATTGCACTAAAGATCCATAAGTGGAAAGGTCCCATCTCACGTCAAAGCATGGCACTCCTCTAGCAACCCACCTGAACCTTGAGGTCGAATCACTGTACAGTGATCTGGCAGACACAGGTCAGCCTGAAAAACATGTTTGTAGCACTGAAACAACTGGTGCAGACCCTCAAATGGAGCCAAAGTGCAAGAAATGTTGTAGTGGCTAAAAAGATGGCACCTTAAATGAGCCTGACAGTCAAATCCCTCTCATGACATAGACAACTCAAGTTCATCTACAAGTATCCTGGTAATATCAATTAAGCATTACAGTCTTGTAGATTAGACATCATCCCCTGATTGTAACCAGGATCACCCATACTTGGGACCCTGCCTCTCACTTATGGGAATACATTTTATTATACCTAACGAGGGAAGCAGGCTTGAATGTGACCAGATTATGACATGTAATTTTAAATTATGAAAGATAAATTAATGGGTATTGTGTTGATAATAGAAATAAATGTAAACAGAATGCCAGTAATTTCAAGTGACAGTATTAATTTATTAACATTTAAAAGTATTTCCTGTTGATGAGTTACAAGGGCATGGTAGGATTTTGTATTTTATCAATATTTTGTAAAATGTTTCAGTGAAGAATATTATGATTGAAGAGTTATTTGTACCATTAATCAGTCATAGTGTTCCATGTTCCTTTAAAGGCTTGCTTACTAGTTGTCCGTCTGGTACACTAGTTTGCTACCCATCCCAATACTCCAACAGCTCCTGCAGATTTCTACAAGGCCCAGCGCACTCACCGACCATATCAGTCCCTCCCCTGAACATCCTTTACAGGTATGGTGCAGAATGAGTGGCCTAAATAACTTTGTGTACTACATTTTGTTTATAAAATTGTCACGCCGTTGAAGTCTACACCCAATGGAACGATATTTTTGCAAACTAAATATAGTCAAAGATATGTTGATTTTTTGTGTTATCGATATTTTTACATACAACTGCTTATAAAACACTATCTTGGATACTACACATACCCCAACAATACTGATTGATCAACATCAGAATCTCAAACAAACCTAGGAGCGATGAGACAAATTTCAAACTATCCG
This sequence comes from Calotriton arnoldi, assembly GCA_963921515.1. Classification (NCBI taxonomy): domain Eukaryota; kingdom Metazoa; phylum Chordata; class Amphibia; order Caudata; family Salamandridae; genus Calotriton; species Calotriton arnoldi. The sequence continues at coordinate 915,470 of CAWUFW010004877.1, forward strand.
ATTGACATTCTTAGATGGAAGCATGGGGACCAGCTTTGCATAATCAGATTAAAGATGGAATGGAGGTTCTGCTCTTGTGACCAGAACTCCATGTGTGCTAAAGCTTGCTAGTCTTCCCAGCAGGGGTGCACCAACAATTCCACTCTAAAAGTTGGAAATCTCATAACCATCCTGGATGCTGAGCAGGTGTGTGTCCTTCAAATCAAGGTCACCAGGAATTCATGCTCGATTTACCTGTCGTAGGCAGAATCTTCCTTTAGCAAACTTATTGTGGCTCTCCTCCTGGTAGCGGGTGTCTTCTGCAATGAAAACAGTAATTACATTTGAAATAAAATGTAATACTACCATCGGGCTAACAAGATTTCACAAGTAAAACATCACTTTCAACAATTAGGCTATATTATTATCATCTATAATAAAAACGCATTAAGAGGATGCCTGGCATTTTGATTGGTTGAATTCAAAGCAAGAGCAGGCCATCCTAAGCTGACAAAAAGCTGCAATAATTATTTGCTTTTAGCAAAGCAATGAAAGCCTCAGCTATGAGGCCTGGGGGGCACCTGTATTGCCCTCCCAAACATCCATGCTTCGTGTTGCAGGCACTGCACGGTGCCTGCCACTAGGTGCATGGATGTTTGAAAATATCAATTTTTCTATTGCAGCTTGTGCTGCGGTCATTTTCCGGCCGCCGCACAAGCTGCAATGGAAAAATTGATGTTTCCGACCGCATCCTAATTCGTGGGGTAGAACCGTAGACTAATAGTCGGGCCGATTCCATCCCGCTACGGTGTCAGTCGGATGCTCGTCTGACTGACATCGTATTAGGCCCCATTGTGGTAAAAATGAATGCCAAATATGTAAAAGTAGGGCAATTCAATTACATTACTCATTTTGGTAGATGTTAAAATATTACAAGTAAACATCGCAAACGCGTGTCCCAGAAACTCGTGAAACTGATGGGTAAAACACTCATATTAGTCAGTTGTAAACATAAGACTTCCCACTGTATATTGAGATCTCCTACTAATGCTTATCCTTATTGTCAGGATTTCAACCCCCTACAAGCAACTCCCTCGCCTTCTCCACCTGACCCTCGACTTCCACTATAACTAAAACATCCCACTGTTTTAATAGAGATTTGAAACAGCATATATTTCGAAAACTCGTCATGCAGCAACATTCGTTTCTTCACTTTTATTAATTTCTAATTTGCCACTACACACCATCAGACATGTGGCCCTCGAGGTTTACAGCCATGAGATGAAAAGCAATGCCATTCTATCCAACGAGGCTGTTAGTGGACCCAGGAGATATGGCCTTCCTCTCTGTTACCGAGAAGTCGACCTCATTTCTTGGACCTAATATGTTAACATGAAGCAGTGAGTATATATACTTCAGGGTACTCAGCACCCCTCCTGTCCTCCAGTGGCGTAACGAAACTTGAGGGGGCCCCCCTGCAAGGTACGTGGAGGGGCCCCCTCCGGACTCAATCAGGAGCTCTCCGGCCAGAGTACTGTGCTTAGGGGTCCCCATGGAGTTTCGAGCCCCCCCTGCACTGCGGGGACTGCGGGGCCTGTGTTAAGCCCCTGCTGTCCTCAAACTGAGGAAGGGAGAGGACTTCCATGAAATCAGGAACATGGGACATCTCTCAGGAGGAGTCTGAGCGTGGCCTAAATTAGCACTATAAATAGAGAGGTGCCCAAGGCGTACTGATGGCCAGCCATCCTTAGGGTCAGTGTCAAAAGAATAAACCTCCTCTCCTCCTCCCCTTCTCTCTTCAGCACCTAACACCCATCTCCTTGCTGACAAGGCATTCTCCTTCACCTCACCACCAGCTCCAACACTGCAATGATGACATCATACGAGGCTCCCCCACCATGATGTCACCGGAACAGTCTGCACAGCAGACCTCACATTTTTATTTTATTTTATTTTATTTTTATTTTGAGAGTTTTATATAGCGCTGGCTAGACCCGGAGGTATCAGAGCACTTTACATTGGGTTACACAATGTTACAGGACACGATAAACAAATTACACTTTACATCAAAAAATAAGCAACATATTGAAAGAGGAAGGAAAGGTGAGACAGATAGAGCGGAGGGGGAGGGGGAAATGTGAAGGGGGAGGATGGGTGAAAAGATGGCAGGAGAGACGAGAGGAAGTCTGCCCAAAGACCGACTGGGTAAGTGACGACCGAGGAGGGAATCCACAGCCCGTCTCCCCTATAGCTAAACAAGGTAGCTCCATCGGGCATCAGTCAAAATAGCTAGGTCTCAGCTGACGAGGGAAGGTTCACAAAAGAAAGTCAAGTGGATAAGGCAGGGTGGGGTCTATGAGCAAGGACGGGTGAGGGCAAGGGTCAGTAGCTAGAAAGAGGAGAAAGAGTAGAGCGGAGAGGGGTAGGGGGTAGGGTGAAGGGGGAGGAGGGAAATAAAGGTCCAGAGAGACGCAGGAAAGTTTGCATAAGGACCGGCTGGGTAGGTCTTTGGGGGGGAAGTGTGAAGGGAGAGGATGAGGGAAAAGACGGCAGGAGAGACGAAAGGAAGTCTGCCCAAAGACCGACTGGGTAGGTGACGTCTGAGGAGGGAATCCACAGCCCGTCTCCCCTATAGCTAAACAAGGTAGCTCCATCGGGCCTTAGTCAAATAGCTAGGTCTCAAATGACGAGGGAAAGTTCACAGAAGAAAGTCCAGTGGATAAACAGGGTGGGAGCTATGAGCAAGGATGTGTGGGGGCAAAGGTCAATAGCTGGAAAGAGGAGAAGAGTAGAGCTGAGAGGGTTAGGGGGTGGGGTGAAGGGGGAGATAAGGTCAGGAGAGACGCAGGAGAGTTTGCCCAAAGACCGGCTGGGTAGGTGATGGTCAAGGAGGAAATCCATAACCCATCACCCCTTTAGCTCGCGAGGTAGCTCCACCGGGCATCAGTCAAAATGGCTAGGTCTCCGCTGTTGAGGGAAAGTTCTCAGAGTAAAAGTCCTGGTGGGTGAGCAGGAACAGGGTCGGGTGGGGGCTGAACAAGATCAGGTTGATGACAAAAGATTTTAGACCAGGAGAGATAGAGCATCGAGGAGGGTCCCACTGAGGCGGTCATCTTGAGGTCAGGCAAGGGGGATGAGTCCTTGAAGTTCGGATTCAGTCGGTCCCCATTATTCTCTATAACCCAGGAGGAAGGTGGGTGAAAGGTAAGCAGTGGATCGGCAAGGGGACAGAGCCAGGGTCCGCATGTCTTCAGAGGGGGCGCGTGATGTCTCAGGTCAGGCGGGGTCCCCCGAGTATCCCGCCGATGTCCCAGTCCCTCGGGCAGCCTGGTGTGGTGGCCATGTTGAGGTCAGGCACCCAAATGCACAGATATCCCTCCTACGATGCCCCCAGATGTCTCCATCAACCAGGGTGAGCTATTCAGTAAGCTGCTATTTGCCCTGCAGACTCCGCTAGCCCCGCTGGTACCTGCTTTGAAGGAGCTCGTTCGTGGCACAGATGGCCGCCTTGTTGGAGTCAGGCGTCGGTCTCCGCGAGTGTCCCCGTAGCATCTCACTGTACCGGAGGGTAACCTCCACTCCACCTGCAGGGCTTCAGCTGCTCGTTTGGTAGTCTGGAAACTGAAACCGGTTTCGGGTCAGCCGGAACCGCGATGCACGGAGCCTCGCAGTTCAGCACTCTCCCCCCCTACGGAGGCAGCGCATGCATTTGATGTCCTTGACACCAGAACCTGGGCTTCTATTGGAATTCTATAGGGCATATTATCAAGCCCCTTATCGCAGCTTTAGCGGCAGTTTCCTGCCGCTAAAGCAGTGATAATGTTTGCACCGTTCTTGATAATATGGCCCTATGTGTGGTAAAGGATACGAGGTAAAGGCACACGTGGTAAAGGCATTCAGTGTTAATGTCATGCAACCATCAATCTGGGCCTAAGTATTTCAGCAGGTAAGGGTTGCTCACTGTTGTCCCTCTTTCATTTCTATTCTAAGGTCACTGACTGGAAAGCACACTGCCCTGTTAAAAGGTGATGGAGCGATTTCACTGATGAGAAATCCTCCATTTAGTCGTAGGTCATCAACGTCGGGTAGCAGGACGTTTGTCCCCTCGCTCACATAAACAAGCATTATCATTGTAGACCTGACCCTGGGCGAAATGAATGGCCGAGCATTGATAAACCATCATTTCCAGAGGCATGAGCCGCAGATGTTGGCCATTGGGACACATTAATCGCTGATCACTATTAATCACCCTTACAACCGAGGAGCGCTGAGGAAAGAGGAAAAAATATGTTTAATCCCGACCACCGCTTCAAAGAATTTCCGGAGATGAGCTCCGACAGCTGAGCCCACCCAGGTACATTGGTCGCGTGTGAGCGGGAGTCATGGAAACCCACCTGCGACATGTACAACTCCTTGAGGCGCATTCATTCTCATGTGAAGTAATTCAGCCTTTCACGGATCCAGTCTCTGAAGAGGTGGTTGAGCTGAAGGAGGTCTTGCCTCCATGCGCTTAATGGCTCCCTTGTAATTTAGTGTGTGACGCCGAGGCTACTTCAGCGTACCAAGCAATTCTGCTTCTCCATGAATGCATTACAGCCTATTGATGAGTGTGATCACAGCTCGTGCACTGTAGCTGTGTGCTCTTGTATATGTCTCACGTTCCACCCTCACCTTTCTCATTTAACCCCGTTAGTGGCTAAGGGTTTTCATCACTAACTGCTAGGCCCTTATGTTTAGAAATGTTTTTCACATTCACCCATTCCAATCTAATACCGGTACATTTGCCCCATTTAACCCCTTTTTCATCTTAGAATGTTCTGCATGATTTTATTAAGATTTGGAGCTTTTCTGCTTAGCATTTTGGAAAAAATCAGACAACGTCTAGAAAAGCTTTACATTTTGTCATGGAAATTGTGCGAGGGCGACGGCTCCCTCGTGGGACAGGATGACGTTCACCAAAGCCGGCTCATCTATTGAAAAGAAGTGACAGTGCTAAAAGACTTAAAACATCTCAAAACCATACGTTCCTAGTGCCACACCTAATGTGTGAGGAGGAGCGGTGAAAAGGAGAATGGATGAAAACTGTGTCCAGGTCGAAATGGAAGTGGATAACGAGGCAGAGAGATCTTGAGGGATTCTCAGATGTAACTTGCCCTGAACATGTGATAGTCATTCTACCAGACTCAAAGAAAGGGCAGGAAAGGCAGTCTCATCACTGAATGTGCAACTGTGGCAGAAGTGGGGTCAGTGAGATGAGGTTTGCTTAGGGGTTTTGCTCTGGACTCTGGGGTGGAGACCAGAAGGGCTAGAGACACTGGAACCCCATGATTCAAGGACAATGGTCAAGAAGAAATTGTTCCCAGATAGCTTGGTTCAATAGTTTCTACAACTGACTCTGACAGAGCATAGAATGGAATACGCTACATTTGTCAGACCAAGACATGCACAGTGAACCCCAAACCCACGTAGCTAGGCCTCTGCCTACCTCACCCACTCTTTCCAGGGTTACGATAACCTGTTTCTATAGTGGCAGCCAAACAAATTCATGCCCAGGGCCACTAGAATTATGCGATTGTGCGGCTGCTGCATTTTTCGCATAATTATAGATTTCCTGCATTTGCCACATAATCCATCATCTGCTGCATAATCTGCAGATTTTAACAAACATTTTTTCCCCTCTAGCTCAAATAGATCAAAAGTTAGTAAAAAAAAGGCAGCAAAACATGTTGTCGCTCACTGGAAGGACCTTTGCAAAGGTTGATTGGTGACCTTTTTGTTGCTTATTGCTATATTTGGGTGTTAAAGTGGTACTAATGAGATGCAACCAATGCCCAGATTGTGTTAACAAGTATAAAAATTACAAAATAATAAAGTAATACCATCAGATGTATACTAGACCATACATCTCAACCCCAATGGTTTCACACAGCTACACTTACACACTGCACGACTTCTGACGAATGTTTTCAGTCCTCGTGCAGAAAACATGGTAAATAAATAGAAGAATGCTGGGGCATATAAAGAAACGTTTAAAAGGAGTGGTGCGGTCGCATGCAAAGAAATCAGCGTTCTCATTTCGTGGTCTTCCTACTGTTGCAGACAGCATTGCACACAATACTACATTGAGTGGTCTTTGGATCAGCCATTTGCTCATGATTTGAAGGATTTTCTGTCTTTGGAAGCCCTTCCTCTTTATTGGACGGATCTTCACCCTATTCATGCATTGGTCCTACACCTGGAGCACTTCTTCTTTGCCCTTCATTTTCATGGGGTAAGGTGTATCTTTCCACTTTTAGTTGAATAAGGTGTATCCTTCCACTGCTGATATCATCAAACTAATTTTCTTTCTTTTTTCTACTTCCTTCAGTATTTGGCACTCCATGGGAGTGGATGTATTCTACTTCCTCTGCTGTGAGGGCTCTTGTTTTCTTTCCCTGCTTCATGATCCTCACCCAACAATCTCTCTACTACCACCCTCTCTAACACTATTTCACCTGGCACTGGATTGTGGTTTGGTGATCTGCTAGATGTTGTACCGCAGCCCCAACCCAAATCCCATTTTGTTCCTATTACCCTCTCCCATTACTTCTCCGATAGGACCATGTGGTGCAATATGCTTGGTGATACCCTGGATGTTGTCCTGCTGGACTTTCCTGTACTTTGTTGTGACCCCTTTACCGCTGTTTCTCTTCCGCCCCACTGCCCCTCTCTTGCCTCTTCTGCTATTCTGCTATAGGCTTTGTGAATGCTGGATGCGTTTCAAATGCACTGGTGTTGCCAAACTTAATTCCAGCGAGTGGCCATCTCAAAACTATAGAAAACAAGATTTCCTATTTTATCAACATGGCCGCCATGTTATGTGACGTAATGCGAGCAACAACCTGGCAGTCACTTTGAAAGTATAGAAAATATGTTTTCATATTTTTAAGATGGCTGATGCATTACGTTGCATTGTTGAGGCAGTGATTCCCTCCAATAAAGACAAGCAGCAATTTAGGATGAACATAGCAAGAAGTAGGAAGCACATGGGAGTGAAAAGTGTATCTGCAAAAGAAACTAAATAAGGAGAAAGTAAATCATCAGACAAATCACACTATATGGTAAACAATTAATATGCATACAAGGGATGCAAACTATGCAACAGGGGAAGACCACTTAGTCTCTGGGAAATCAAATTATAAAAGTTAGAGTGGGATGGAAGATACAAATCAAATGTTCTAGCAGGGCCAATGAAGGAGGTGAAGAAAAGGCAAATGGGAAGAGTCAGAAGAGAGAAAGGAGCAACATTGAGCCTGCCTTGGAAGACAGAAAGAAGGACTGGTGCATGATTCAAGAGAGGCGAACTGACATGAGCTGTTGGGTAAAAAAAGACTTAGGGCCTTATGAACCCACAGTTGCAGTGAAGCTACCGTGACACCAGTGGTCTGACCGCCCTATTACATTTAGGGAGGTTGAAACACCATGGGACCGCTGCTGCTGCCATGGATCCGTGATCCCTGGTGGTCTTGCAGGGGTCTGAGGCCACTAATATGCTGGTGGTGTCACTGCGGCACTGCCAAGCATATTAGGAGTTTCCTCACTGCCACAGTTTTCATGGCGGTGAGCTTTCCTTGGAAAGAGTGGCGGTGAGGTGCGGCCTCTGCACTAGGGTATGCATGCAGGGGGGGACATGGTGTGCCCCACTGTATGCATGCACCCACAGTTCCTGCAGGGCATGGACTTGACAGTCCATGCTCTGCCGGATCTGTTTTTGACGCTCCCATTGCTGTGCCTTTTTCACAGGAACCGCAGTGGGACCACCAAAAACCACCCGCTAGAGACAAAAAAGTTGTAATCTGGCAGGCGGTTTCTTACGGCTTTGGCAGTCTTGGAGCAGAGCGGTGGCATGGCGGCCCCACTCCAAGACCGCCAGAGGGATGGATGCAATGGTGATTGAAATAGCTGCACACGTTTCTTGCAAATTAAACACATGAAGGTTATTCTGCCCTTCAGTGATTCACAGCATCCGATTCCCGTTGCTTCCTATAGCTTTAACTGATGCAGAATGCAGGGGCAGACTCCCCATAAATATCAATACATTTGATGTTTAAAGTTTATCTTTCGTCTGTAGCACTGTGAATCTTTAGTAAATGTGTTCTCTATAAATAGTGATAACATAACATAACACATCACACAGCATAGACAGTGATCAAAAAATAGAAGAAAGGAAGAAAAGAATAAGGAGCTCAAAAACAAAAAGGGAGATGCAGTAGTAGTAACATACATTTTAGAGAGCACATGAGAAGAAAAAAACTTGAAGTGTGAACACAAGGAGTATGAGGCAGAAATTATCGCTCCCAGGAAGAAATTAAACTATATAGGAGTGATTATAAGAAGGTCATTCAGCAAAGGAAAGATGAGATCAGGAAGGCCAATGTTATCTTCTGGAAAATTGTTAGCAAACCCTTTTTCACAGGGTATAATAAACCAACCATTGGTACGAACATCACTGTCCATTCTTGAGTAGAACATTTTTATGCCATTTTTAGCTGTGAAAAGGATATTTTCCCATTAGCAACCACTGGTGATTTACAGCCAAGTTGGGAAGAACTTCTGTCAATAAGTCATACAATCCATCTTAAGGACGTAATAACAGCAATTAATGAAAGTCGATCTGGGAAAGCACCAGGCCCAGATGGGGTCCCCATACACCTGCTTAAATCAAATGTTACTTTGTGGGTGCCCATCCTAACAAATGTTTCTAAGGCTGCTGTCTCAGGTCATCTAATTCCTTCTTGGAAGGAGGTAGTGGTGGTACCGATCTTCAAGAAAGGGAATAAAAATCTACCTAGCTGTTATCTTCCAATACTCCTTCTTGGACAGCTCATGTAAGATCTTAGGCAGTCATCACATCCAAATTGGAGGTATGAATAGAGGAGAAACAGCTACTTTCGAGGACACAATACGGGTTTGTGCAAAGGTGTTGGCACAATCGATCTGTGTGTAAACCTACAGCTTCTCCTGGGAAAATACGTTAGTGCAATGAGGCGGGGGGTTCAGTTCACCTTACTTTTAAGGGCCTCTTCATCACATTTTACATGGTTAATCAACCCATCCTGTGGTCCATTTTGGATAAACAAGGGTTCCGTGATGGCCCCTCAGCTGTTCTTACTTTATATAAACGGCCTGGAGGAAGCACTCCGTAAGGTAGATACAGATATACCCAAGATCAAGGATGTATCAGTCCCAGTTCTGCACTATGCAAATGATGCCATGGTGATTGCACAAACTGCCATGGGGCTGCAAAACCTCTTAGATGGGTTTAAACATTTTATGGATGCAATAGGCCTGAAGACAAACTTAAATCTTATGCTATTATCATGGGCCCTAAATAAACAAAAACCATGACATTTCATTGGGATTGGGAAAGCCATAGTAAATGGTTGCACTTACCTGGGAACTGATTTCAACTCCAAATTGAGCTGGGACTGCCTATTTAGGTCACACTCCCTCGATTTGTAGAGTTTAATTGACTCCATATTGAACTTTCAAGAAGACTGAGTCAAAAACCAGTGAAGAAACTCTCCACAATCTATAAAGCCAAACTTGTTGCTAAAGTGACCTATGGCGCAAACGTTTTTATAAAAACGATGTCTTTCTCCAGTTAATTGAATATACGTTTTTTTGTAAATTGTTGGATGTACCACATTCGGTGTCCACTATTGCATGTCACTTGGAGCTTGGTACAAACTACTTAGGGCCTGATTATGAGTTTGGTGGTGTGGGAGTGGGACCACCATGCCAGCATCCCACTCCTGCAGCGTCAAACCCATGTGCGCGCCGCCCACCGGATATCACTTTTTCAGTCACTGGCAGGTGGTTCTTTGGTGTTCCCACGGCGGTGCCTATGAAAGGGGAACCATCGTGAGAACGCCAAAGACAGTACCTGCACGGCATGGACAGGTGCAGTCCATGCCGCGCAGGTACTGGGGTGCATGCACATGGGGGGAGCACAACATGTGCCCCCTTGCATGCACCCAATGGGCCAGAGGCCCTTTGTTTCCTCTCTGCCACGGGTTTCATGGAGGAGGAACCGCCATGAAAACCGCGGCTTAGAGGAAACTCGTAATATGCTTGGCAGGACCACGGCCGACCCGCTTAGCATATTGCGCCCTCAAGACTGCTGTGTAACTGACAGGGATCTCTGATCCCTGGCGGTTGCGGCGGTGCAACGGCGGTCTTACCGCCCAACTCATAATGGGGCGTTCGGACCACTGGTGCGGCAGAAGCTGGAATGCCACCGCCGTGCCACTGTGAGTCTGGCAAACCTCAGACCACCAGACTTGTAATTACGCCCTCAGAGGATAAAATTAAAATTAGCCCCCTACTTCTCTGGGTTAGAACTTGGCTGACCCCTGAAGGTAGTCTCACTAGGAAGATTTTACAAGACTGCCTCCGTTTGGATAACATTGGGACTATTCCCTGGTTGAAATGTGTCAAATCTGCTTTTAAGAATTTGGGAATTTTAGGGTATTTTATAAATCCAGACACTATTACGTGTGGTACCAAATTACTGGCTGAAGAACTGTTCTAGGGTTGGAGAGAAGCAGGTCGCCAGAAGGATTTTTTCAATCCCCGGTAGGTCTAAACTATGTATCTATTAAATCCGCATTAGGTCTGGAGATTTTTGTGTCATTCATTCACGGTGAGAGACACAGATTTTATCTTACTTGGTTTCATTTCAATTTAATTCATTTTCAGGTAATATATCTTTTCCAGCGTACCTGGTTTGCTAATCTCCCAAACTGCCTGTGTATCTCCGTCACAAAATAAGGCACTTTTCATATAAAACTGTTTTGTAGTTTGTATACTCTGCACAGGAAGCACTTTTTTGTTCCAGTACCCCATGCAGCCAATTGCAGGCAGCACGGGACAGCCTTTTTTATTCTGCAAAAGTTGTAGACTTTCCAGATATGTTTTGAAGTAATAATCTTAAATATGCTCTAGTCACAAGAAATAGTTTTGGCCAATCTTTAGATATATAATTGACTATAAATTATTTGGGGGCATTTTTTCCGCAGGTGGAGGTCAGTGTCTATGTTTTTATATTTGTATATTTTAAAATCTTTTACTGTATTTTATGAATTGTGCTTTTATAATTGGAATACCAGTCGAATAATGTTATTTGATGATGGATAACTGGGTAGCCTGTAAGACTTTGGTCTGGGAGAGGTGAGGGGTTTTACCATGCTACATAAAGTTAGATAGAACCTGCAGTGCTTGGACAAACCATAGAGATCAAATCTCAAGCTTGCTTGAGGTAACACAGTCAGGCATAAACATCTCCCCATGCTTTTCTTGTTGACTGGAGAGGATTTACAAGAATGCTCACACTTCAGAGAAATGTCTGGTGTTACAGAAGAAATGTAGAAGCACAAATCCCCAAGAACAGAAAATGACCGGTAGAATGTAATGGGTATCATGTTTAGAAAGGTTTATTAGGGCGCCCCACAGATGGAAGAGCTGTTCTAGTCAAAGAAAGAGAGAAAGAAATAAACTACCAGGCAGAGATGAGATATTTCCTATTTATACAGTGAATAGTTCAGGGGGTAAGAAGGGTAAGAATTCTGTCACATGTTGAGGGTATATATTTACCCTATTGTTGATGCTAAAGGCTACCCACAGTAACATTTTGTGCTTATCCCCGACACTAGAAGAACATAAGAAGAGAAAAATATAGAGAACCAGGATACAAAAAGATATACCCTCACAGTGCTAACTCTTACCTTTTGTTATGGCTTTGGTCTAGCAAATGTTAAAATCTGTCTTGAGTTTACTGGGGGCGTATCCCAGGATAGGTTATGTACAGAGAGTGGGACATGGCATGACAAACACAACGTTTAGAAATACACAGGACCTAACTCTTATGTCCTTTCTGCCCAATAACAGAACCGTGGTACGAAGTGTAAGCAAACAAAATGGTCCTATGGGAATCTTTTCTTATGCATTCAATATAACTCTCTCTATTGATACAGAAAATATTTTAATCGATTTGTTCTCCAAAATAGGTATAGGATATCACATTCGAGAAATTAAATTAAGTGCAGACGGCGCAGTGCTCAAAGGTGCAGTGATGCAAAACATTTGCAATGATACATTTGTACAGGTGGGATGTCTCCAAATTTTTAATAGACAGAAAACAGTCCAAAATGTCAATCTAAGATCCTGTACTCTGCTCTCTAGCACCTGCGTACACTGGGCTAGACCCACTGTCTTTGCTTCTCTAGGCTTGAGCAAGTCACCTGTATCTCCCTTTGATTTGACTCTGAGATTGAAAAATGGTCTTTAATTTCCCGTGTTTGCTGGCCAAACATTTCCTGCACCGTTTTCAAGCCTTTAACATTACTACAACCTGTGTCTTTGCTTTCAGGTGAACTAGCTCTCCTCTGTTCCATCCCCTTCCCCTTTATAGCGTCCCCTTCAACTAGTATTGCCAGGGCCGGCTTTAGGGCAGTGCGACTGGGCGGCCGCACTAGGCACTGACCTGTGGAGGGGGCGCCGTGTTTAGCAAAAATGTATGATTGAAGAGATGAGGGGCACTTATGCCCGGTCGTAGTGAGAGAATCCGAGGAGGCGTTCATGTGGTGTGGAGGTGCTAATAATTATTCTCGCACCGGGCGCCACCAGCACTAAAGCCTGCCGTGAGTATTGCGTCTTTCATTGCCAAAATGGAAAATTAGCTTTGCACGGGTACTGCTGGGTGTATCAAATCAGCTACTGGGGATACCCCACCTTGCGCACCTGTCGCCATGTTCTTAGACCCTTTATTGCTTTTGTCTTGACCAGTACTCTCTTTGCCTCCACTGCCCTTTGGATTCTTTCATTATCTTTCAGGTCAAGCTTTACTTTAAAAAAGACCCTTAAGATTGACATAACTCTAGTACGTTTAGCGTTTGGGAGGCTTGATCTCTCCTTTGAGGTAAATGTGGACTTTCATAAGGTTCTAATTTGTGTTTTCTTAGCGGCTCGTATGTTACCCCATGGCCTGACTACCTTAACAGGCAGCTGTCCGCCACTTTCCTTACTTGCTGGACCAATTTCAGGCACTACCAAGAGTGAGTTTATGGACCTCAGTGTATAGCGTCCACCAGTGACTTCACTCAATGTCCCATCTGCCTTGCTTTTATCTTTAGAACTCCATGAGCTTCTAGATTTGTTTTGCAAGGAGGCTAAGTTGCACAAAACCAAAGCGCCCTTACTCTCTATCCACTGGCTGTCTGTGTCCATCAGTTCATTCTGGGCTGGTACAGCATTATTCCAGCCTTTCTTGCCACATACAATGCCATTTCTTCCAGCGCTGTCTGCTGCTTACACTTTGAGGCCTCCTCACAGCCTTTCCAGCCATGACTGATTGTGCTGGCTCTTCCAACGCTCAGGCGCGGTCGGTGGTAGGAGTGCCGGTCGGGCGGTGACGTGGGGCGGGGGAGGGGCAGGGTGGGGGTAGTAAACTACGGATTAAGGCCTAATACAGGTAAGTAAACATTTAAATAAATAAAACGAATTTCGTTGTGAGCGCTGCATCGCCAAATGCGATGCAGTGCGCGCAACGAAATTCGTTTTATTTATTTAAATGTTTACTTACCTGTATTAGGCCTTAATCCGTAGTTTACTACCCCCCACCCTGCCCCTCCCCCGCCCCACGTCACCGCCCGACCGGCACTCCTACCATCGACCGCGCCTGCCAACGCTGCCAGCACCGACTCAATGTCGCTGCAGGACGCGCTGCATGTTCTGCAGCTCTTGGAGCATCCCGGCTGCTGCAAATCAGTTCAGTCTCCTCTGCACTCTCATCTTCCTCCCCAGGGAAAACGGTGGTGCCCCGCTCAGCCACGGCCAGACTCCGGCCACTACAATTCCAAACATGGAGCGCGTTTGCTCGAAATCACAGAACGCGCCACTCCCGCAGGTGAGAGCTTCCGACCAGCCGCCTTAGCCGGCCGTCATGTTCCTCTCAAGAATATCGTTTTTTGTGGGAAGTAATATCATTGTAAATAATATTGATGTTTTTAATACCGCTTTCACCGATATAACGGTTAAAAATATCGTTTTTAAAATTATTTTTATGTGTTTTAGTTGATATGTTAATTTAATGTGGTACTATTGTTTATACAAATGTTATTTTGTTTTTAAAATATAGCTTGCACGTTGAAGTGATAAGAAGTTTTTTATTGATTTTTTATTTGTAATTTATAATGTTGTAGCAGATTGCTGGGTTTGCACGGGGTATAGGGTGGGAGGTTAATTAGGTAATAAATAATAAAGAATTATTTAATACATTTTATTTAATCATATGATTGATATTTGTTGCAAAATTTATGTGATACTGATTTATTTTTGGTACATATTATTTGCAGGCTTTTAGGTTTGTAGGGGTATAGGTGTAAGTTAATTAAGTAATAATTGATATTTGTTGCAAAATTTATGTGATACTGATTTATTTTTGGTACATATTATTTGCAGGCTTTTAGGTTTGTAGGGGTATAGGTGTAAGTTAATTAAGTAATAATTAATTATTTATTGATTTTAAATTATGCAGTTTATGGAATACTTATTTATTTTACTTATACTTTAGTTGCGGGTGGCTAGGGTTGTAGGGGTGTAGGATGGCCAGTTAATTAAATAACAATTAATAAACAATTTACTATTAGACCATGAATGAATAATTTTATTGATTTTAATTATGTAAAATATGGAATACTGACTTATTTTACTTATATTTTAGTTGCAGGATGCTAGGTTTTTTGGGATATAGGGTGGGAAGTTAATAAAGTAATGATTAATTAACTATATATTGTAAATTAATTATTTAATTGAATGTTAAATATGTAAATTGAGGACCATTCATTCAATTTCATTTTATTTTAGTTATGGGATGCTAGGTTCATGAGGTCATAGGGTGCAAAGTTAAGTAACAATTATTTCATAATGAATAATTATTCATTATTTAATTTATTTTAAATATGTAGGTTATGGGATATTTATTTTTTTGTTATATTTTAGGTGTAACTGTTAGATTTGTAGGGGTACAGGCTGGGAAGTTAATTAATAATTAAATAATTATTTATAAACTGATGATTCATTTTTCATTGAATACTAATTAAGAAAATTTGATTCACTGTTTTGAGTTTTGTAAATACATATTTTAAATGTTAATTAATATTTTTGAAAATAGAATAGGGAATAAAATGAACAAAACCTTAGAAATTCACTGATAAAACCAACGGTTACAGGGACGTTATAGTTAGGATGACATTTCACTCATACAAAACCAGAGAAATTCAGCAGTTCTAGTTAGCTGAGTTAACTATAACTCGTGCCCACACAATGCACTGCTTACGGACTACATATCCCAGCATGCACTAAGGAGAAGCGGAGCAAATATGCACTAAGCGACGCCCACTGGAGGCGGTTATAATAAGGCATGCATAATTGAGAGTTCTCTGCAAGACATTCGAAAAGCTGCCCATGAAGAAGAGGTTGTTACCTCGAAACGCGTCGGCACAATACTTTTAACAACCGGAATGTTCCTGTTGGTTTGCCATGATGAAAGAAACCGTATGGTTTTACAACAGCTGCGAGTGCGTCCAGGAATGCTTTGGGGCGTTTGGTGGAAATACTCTTTACGCGGCTTCCCTTACCGCGCTGGACTGCACCATCCCACGATTGAAGGAGAGGCTGCGTGGTGGGAACTACTCCACACTCGATATGCAGCACAGCTGTTGTGGCATAAAGAAACCAACGCTCTATCCGGAGCCCTACTAAAGGAAATAAAATAGCTGCAAAGAATGCCTGCAGAACCCACTGAGGGTCCAAAATACTCAAAAAAACAGACTACATATCCCAGCATGCACTAAGAAGAAGCGGAGCAAATATGCACTAAGCGACACCCACTGGAGGCGGTTATAATAAGGCATGCGTAATTGAGAGTTCTCTGCAAGACATTCGAAAAGCTGCCCACGAAGAAGAGGTTGTTACCTCGAAACGCGTCGGCACAATACTTTTAACAACCGGAATGTTTCTGTTGGTTTGCCATGATGAAATAAACCGTATGGTTTTACAACAGCTGCGAGTGCGTCCAGGAATGCTTTGGGGCGTTTGGTGGAAATACTCTTTACGCGGCTTCCCTTGCCGCGCTGGACTGCACCATCCCACGATTGAAGGAGAGGCTGCGTGGTGGGAACTACTCCACACTCGATATGCAGCACAGCTGTTGTGGCATAAAGAAACGAACGCTCTATCCGGAGCCCTACTAAAGGAAATAAAATAGCTGCAAAGAATGCCTGCAGAACCCACTGAGGGTCAAAATACTCAAAAAAACGGACTACATATCCCAGCATGCACTAAGGGGAAGCGGAGCAAATATGCACTAAGCGACGCCCACTGGAGGCGGTTATAATAAGGCATGCGTAATTGAGAGTTCTCTGCAAGACATTCGAAAAGCTGCCCATGAAGAAGAGGTTGTTACCTCGAAACGCGTCGGCACAATACTTTTAACAACCGGAATGTTTCTGTTGGTTTGCCATGATGAAAGAAACCGTATGGTTTTACAACAGCTGCGAGTGCGTCCAGGAATGCTTTGGGGCGTTTGGTGGAAATACTCTTTACACGGCTGCCGTTGCCGCGCTGGACTGCACCATCCCATGATTGAAGGAGAGACTGCGTGGTGGGAACTACTCCACACTCGATATGCAGCACAGCTGTTGTGGCATAAAGAGACCAACGCTCTATCCGGAGCCCTACTAAAGGAAATAAAATAGCTGCAAAGAATGCCTGCAGAACCCACTGAGGGTCCAAAATACTCAAAAAAACGGACTACATATCCCAGCATGCACTAAGGTGAAGCGGAGCAAATATGCACTAAGCGACGCCCACTGGAGGCGGTTATAATAAGGCATGCGTAATTGAGAGTTCTCTGCAAGACATTCGAAAAGCTGCCCATGAAGAAGAAGTTGTTACCTCGAAACGCGTCGGCACAATACTTTTAACAACCGGAATGTTTCTGTTGGTTTGCCATGATGAAATAAACCGTATGGTTTTACAACAGCTGCGAGTGCGTCCAGGAATGCTTTGGGGCGTTTGGTGGAAATATATAAATAAATATATATATATATATATATATATATATATATATATATTATCTAATGAAAATAACAGCGTAACTACCCATGGAGAAACGGAGCAAACGACTCGAACACATGAATTAACAACCCCATTCAAACCTAAATCATCATTTAATCCTATCATGGTCCGTGATTCAATCGACATTTTTCATGAAACAGTAACATCACAAATTAAAAAATTGAACAAAACTGTGACTATGCAGGAAAAGAAGAGGAGTAACAAAGATCAACAGTATGACAAATTAATCAAAAAATTGAAAGGGGATAATAAAGTCGTTATCCGCAACAGTGACAAGGGTGGTAATATTGTGTTATGGTCAACTGATGAATATAATAAAGAGGCATATAGTCAACTCAACGATAGGTCTTGCTACAGCCGTAGCAATTCTACATGTCTCAATACATCATACAAGGAATATTTTGCAAAATTGAACGGTTGGAGGAATGCTAATATTATAACCCAGAATGAATACAAATATTTGAAAAACGAAAACCCTACAACACCTTCACTATACTTTATTCCTAAAATCCACAAGGATCCGATACGCCCCGGGCAGACCAATCATCTCTGCGAGAGGAGGGTTATTGGAACACACTACGGTATATGTGGATTATTTTTTACAGGAATATGTCAAGAAGTTACCCAGTTACGTAAGAGATACAAGTGACTTTTTAAGACACATTTCAAATGTAATATGGCAAGATGATTTTCTTTTGATGACTTTAGATGTATCCTCGCTATACACAAGTATAGAACATGTTGATGGCTTAAAAGCAATTGAATATTATTTGATGGGCAGACTGCAGCAATATGAACAGCATAGCACAATGTTAAAGGAAATGATTAGATTTTGCCTGCACAATAACATTTTCATGTTTAATAGCCAGCTATATCGTCAAGAAAGAGGGGTAGCCATGGGGGCCAGCTTCTCTCCCAGTTATGCCTGTTTGCATATGGGCATGTGGGAGGAGCTGGTCCTCACGGATAAACACAGCCATCACATGACTAATAACGTGAGGTTATGGTTACGCTATATAGATGATATATTTGTGATCTGGCAGGGAACGGAGGAAGAGGCAACTAGATTCGTTACTGCAATAAATAGTAACACACTCAACCTTCAGTTCACATCAACGATTAGCGTTACGACTGTTGAATTTCTTGACACCCAAATATATATTCATGATCAGAAAATGGAAACTCGGCTATTTCGGAAAAAGACGGCAGGAAACTCTACTTTGCATGCAAGCAGCTCTCACCCCGTGCATCTCATCAACAGTATACCATATGGTGAGATGCTACGTTTAAGACGTATTTGCAATAACGAAGGGGAATTAGTTAGAGCACAGAGTGACAGCAAAACAAGATTTCAAGCAAGAGGGTATCCTGAACACATCATAGATAAAGCAATAGCCAAATCCATGCATCTATCCAGAACTGAGGCCCTACAAGACAAAGAAAAAGCAGCAAAGATGAGTGAGCCAGACAATAATAGTGGGGCATTTCGTTTGATCATGAAATATAGCAGACAGCAGAAATCTTTACAGAGAATCATACAAAGGAATTGGGCCATGGTATTATCGGACCCGGTAATAGGACCCCTGCTACCGCAGAGGGTGTCCATTACCTATAGCAAAGCTACATCAACAAGAGACAAGTTAGTCAAAACCAGTTCTGAAATAATTGAGGGAGGCAGCTGGCTCAACATGAGAAAAGGCTTTTATAGATGCAAAACGTGCAAGGCTTGTACACATGGCATTAACAGAAGCACATACAGAACATCTTTCAGTGACAGGGATTTTAAGATTACTAAATTGTTTACTTGCAAGACCGAATTTGCAGTCTACGTACTTGTTTGCCCATGTGGCTTGCAGTACGTGGGCAGCACGGTCTTGCAGGTTCACAAGCGAGTGTTGCAGCATTTACGAGCCATCACGAATCAGGACAACACATATCCGGTGGCTCGGCATTTTAAGGAGAAACACAATTCAAACAACACCGATCTAAAATATTTTGTCTTAGACGCTGTCCCTCCGAGTAGACGGGGAGGTGATAGAACCAACAAATTAAGAAAGCTAGAGACAAGGTATATATTACAGTTGGATTCTAAACACCCGGGAGGTTTAAATGCCACTGAGGATCTGCACACTTGCTTAACATAGATACACTGGAGAAGATGAAATCAGGCGATCGTCTGTGATCTAGCTATATATTTTAGCCATAGCTCTAAGCCATTGATATAGCATGGGTATCCTTTATATGGTGATTCAATGTTTTAGTCTCTTAGATATATTTTTATCAAGTGTTTTTTGAGTGTATTGACAGATTGGTGTATGTATTTATGTAGATTTGTATTCATATATGTATTTATTTATTTAAGGTCGATCTTTTTATACAGTATTTAACGTATACAATGAAATATTTTTATGACCTTATTTTATACATGTAATGAGTCCAATAATGTATTTATATATTTATTTAATTATGTACATGCACTGATTGCAATTTGCACATATTGTTACATCTAAACACTGATATAGTTATATATCCAAATAAGGGATAATATTACACACATAAGGGACAGATCATTGCAAAAGTATTGGAGGATGCCCTGCTATGGTATAATCATATGTATATAGATGTATAAGAAGGCACGATACATACACTGATTTAATTAAGGGAAAACGTAACGATGGTACAGGATTTAGCTTATTTATCTTTTTTATTCTTATAAGATCATAAAATAGAATGGAACTATTTTTATTGAAATATTAAAGTACTAATATTTCAGCACTTTGCACTTTTTTCACTTTTTGCACTTTTTAACACGCAATTTTATTTATCACAATCAATACCACAACAGTAGGACAAACAGGTAGCTACATTACACAGTTTGCCAATCTGGATTTATCCATATATTAAAAAAGCTATCTATTAATAGATTAAATGTCAAATATAGTTGCATTTTAGGATATGATAATGTCATGAATTATCGCAATACAATTGTTTGCAAGAGAAATAATAACCAGGTCGAACTAGATATCCAATTATGTGAAAGAGAAAGTATATCTTCCATGTCTACTGTTGAAGGTATCACGTGATATATATATTTTTAATTGGTTGTTATTGGCACTATAAAAACCGCACTTAGATTTCAAACCATGTCATGTGAACAAGGCTCAAGGTAGCTGAAACGCATAATGGCGATTGAATAAAGCATTTTATAAGAAGCACCAACTTGGGTCCGTGTCCGTACTGTGGAGAAATCCTTGGATTACAGCGGCGACTGCGTGATATATATATATATATATATATATATATATATTCACTGAAAAAACCATAGGTTTCAGGCACGTTATAGTTAGAAATTAGCATTTAAAAAACCTTACAAATTCACTGAAAAAAACATAGGTTTTAGGGATAGTTATAGTTAGTTGGACATTGCACTCATACAAAACCCGTGAAATTCCCTCCTTATAGTCAGTTCAGGTAACTATAACTCGCGCCCCCGCAATGCACTGCTGATGACGTCACATATTACATCACTCATGACATGGTCAGTGACATCACTGATGCCATCACTGATGACATCTCAAATGACATCATCTAGTCACTGTGTGTTTCTGTAAAGTTTAAATATGTTTAATATATATAGGGAAAGGCGTATTGAAGAATGAGTGGGTGTATAAGTGTCTGAATGGATGATTTAGTGCGTGCGTGACTGACTCTACAAGTGAGTGATTAAACGTATCTTACTGAATGCATGGGTTAGTGACTAAACTGTGTGAATGTCTGTATCCGTCTGTCTGTTGGTGTGTAAGTGGATGCATGGATTTGCGAATAGCTACATGAGTGTCTATATGGGTTATTGATTGGTTCTCTGAGTATCTGTATGGGTGCCTGAGTGTTTGTGTGGGTGGGGTGTGTGTGACTCTGTACATAGATGTGTGAGTGGGTGATTCACTGGGTGCATGATTTGAAGAGTGCATCTGTGATGGACTGCTTGGGTGGGTCAGTGTGTGTATGGGTGTGTTAGTGAGTGAATGTATATCTGAGTGGTACATGTGTGAGTAGCTACTTATGTAAAAGGCAGTATATATGTGTGTTAGAGTATTTAAATGGCTATACGTGAGAGTGTGGGATTGTGAGAGTGGCTGTATAGATGCGTGTGTGCTTGTATCAGTTATTGTATAAGAGCGTAAGAATGTGCTAGTATTTGTATGAGTAAGTGAGCTGGTGTGTGTATAACTGTATAGGTGAGTAAATGGGTGTGTGATTAATTTTGTGCATGACTGACTAGGTGTGTGAGTACCTCTATGGATAAGTGGCGGTGTGTGAGTGTTTATATAGGTGTATGAGTGCATATGATAGTCCTGTACTGAGTGACTGTAAGTATGAGTGACTGTACGGGTGAGTGAGTAGATGTGTGTGTGTAGACCTAAGAATCAGTGTGTGGGTATGTAGTTATTGATATTGGAGTGTGTATGGTTTTGAGAATGGCAGTCTGTAATTTAGAGTGGGTGTATCAAAAGTTATATTGGGTGTGAGAAGATGCATGAAATTATCACATGGATGATGTCATCAGTGATGTCATCAGTGATGTCATTTGAGATGTCATCAGTGATGTCACTGACCATGTCATGAGTGATGTAATATGTGACGTCATCAGCAGTGCATTGCGGGGCGCGAGTTATAGTTACCTTAACTAACTATAACGGGGGAATTTCACGGGTTTTGTACGAGTGCAATGTCCAACTAACTATAACTGTCCCTAAAACCTATGGTTTTTTCAGTGAATTTGTAAGATTTTTTAAATGCTAATTTCTAACTATAACGTGCCTGAAACCTATGGTTTTTTCAGTGAATTTCAAAGGTTTTTTAAATGCTAATTCCTAACTATAACATGTCTGAAACCTATGGTTTTTTTCAGTGAATTTCAAAGGTTTTGTAAATGACAATTTTTAAATGTATTAATTGTTATATTTATTTTTTTGATACTGATTTACTACATTTTTTAAACTATTTATTTCTTAGATATTTTATCTTTTAAATTACATTGTAATTACATTATACATTACATTACAAAATATACTTTCTCAGAATGAATTACTTTAGTTTAAATACTTTGCAAATAGGCAATAGACTTTTAAGTACAGTAGTTACAGTTGTTGCAATGGGCAACACAATTTCAAACACAATGCAACATTGAGCTCAATGTGAATTTCTACTTAAATGCAATTAGTTACTTTATGGATTACTGGATCCTAGATTCAGTCCTGGCACATCTCCTGTAAACAGTTGAGTAAAAGCGCTTTGGTTACAGTAGTGATTTTTAAGGAATATTATTGTATTTTAAAAGTTGACACTTAGAAACTTTTTCACATAGAATCACCAATGTTATCCTATGGGAGGAAATTCACTTAGCAGGTAAGTAGTGTTATCGTTACTTTTTCTTACTCACTGGTGGATCCTGGATCCAGCACTGGTGCATCTCCTGTAAACAGTAGAAAGAATGCATTTAAGTCATACAGGCGATTTTTAAGGAATATTTGTAGTTTGTGAAAATCGACACTTTGAAACTTTCCTGTTGAAAACCAGACAATGGATTCCTATGGACGGAAATACAAGTTACTGGTAAGTACGGTTAGAATTACTTTTCAGGGTCAGTGCTGGGCTAAAAGATGCAGCACTGGGTTCTCTCCTGATAACAGGTGAGTAAATCGGAATTCGTAGTTCTGCTGATTTTAGAGGAATATTTGTAAGTTTCAAAAATCGACACTTAGAAACTTTTTCAGCAAAAAGCAGGCAATGATATCCTATGGAAGGAAATTCAAGTTACTGGTAAGTACGGTTAAAATTACTTTTCAGGATTAGTACTGGGCTCAAAGATGCAGCACTGTGGTCTCTCCTGATAAAGGTGAGTAAATCGGAATTCGTAGTTCGGTTGATTTTAGAGGAATTTTATAAAGTTCCAAAACTCCACACTTAGAAGAATTTCCAAGTGAAACCAGTCAATGTTAGCCTATGGAAGGAAATTCAAGTTACTGGTAAGTATGGTTAGAATTACTTTTCAGGATCAGTACTGGGCTCAAAGATGCAGCACTGAGGTCTCTCCTGATAACAGGTGAGTAAATCGGAATTCGTAGTTCTGCTGATTTTAGAGGAATATTTGTAAGTTTCAAAAATCGACACTTAGAAACTTTTTCAGCAAAAAGCAGGCAATGATATCCTATGGAAGGAAATTCAAGTTACTGGTAAGTACGGTTAAAATTACTTTTCAGGATTAGTACTGGGCTTCAAGATGCAGCACTGTGGTCTCTCCTAATAACAGGTGAGTAAATCGGAATTCGTAGTTCAGCTGATTTTAGAGGAATATTTGCACAATGGTGAAGGAAGGGGGTGGGGCCTGAGGTGACATGTCTGCAAACACGCCCTGTGGCGCGTTTTAAGTTGGAGAATTAATTCCTCCTCAATCCTGAGGGTCCCTAGGGGCCAACTAGCCCACCATTAACCTCCAGTATGCGCCAGGGGGCTGCGTTGCAGAGAGGTGTACAGAGGCCACGCCCCTTTTTACAACACTCTGCAACGCAGCTCCGTGGCGCTTACTGGAGGTACCTGGTGGGCTAGTTGGCCCCCAGGGACCCTCAGGATTGAAGAGGATTTAATTCCCCATCTTAAAATGCGCCACGGGGCCTGTTTGCACACATGTCACCTGAAGCCCGCCCCTCCCTTCACCACTGTGCAAATGCGCACCGTGGCGCATTTTAAGTTGGGGATTAAGTCCCCTTGAATCCTGAGGGTCCCTGGAGTCCAACTAGCCCACCATGTACCTCCAAAAGCACCACAGAGCTGCGTTGCAGAGAGGTGTAAAAGGGGCGTGGCCTCTGTACACCTCTCTGCAACGCAGCCCCTGGCGCATACTGGAGGTTCCTGGTGGGTTAGTTGGCCCCCAGGGACCCCCAGTATTCAAGGGGAATTCGTTCCACATCTGCAAACGCGCCAGGGGACGCGTTTGCAGACAGCTGCAGGGTGGGGGCGGGGCCTCCGGCACGATGCCGGTCTTTTTTATTAAAAAAATAATAATAATTGTATGGGAGGGGGGCTGCGTGGCCCCCCTTCCGTTCGCCTCTTTTGGCCCCGGGGACCCCATCCCCCGGGGCATGAGGATTTTCATTTTTTTTTAAAATTAAAATAAAACGGGAAGGGGGCCGCGTGCCCCCCTTCCCTGGGCCTATATTGGCCCCGGGGACCCCATCCCCCGGGGCATGCCCTCTTTTAAAAATTTTTAAATATTTGGAGGGGGCTGCGTGGCCCCCTCCTCAGGCCATTTAAGGCCCCGGGGACCCCATCCCCCGGGGCCGGCCTTTCCGTTTTTTTTTTTCATTTTTATTTTTATTTTTGGGGAGGGGGCCACGTGGCCCCACTCCCGAGCCACTACTTGCCCCGGGGACCCCATCCCCCGGGGCTGGCCCTCTCCGTTGGGGACTGTGGGGGTCCCCAATCCCCCACAGTCCCGTCGGCTCCCGCGTCCCTTGGGAGCCGGCATTGCTTTTCCACATGGGGAGCTGCTAAGATGCAGCTCCCCGTGTGGAAAGCAATCTGCTTTGAATTTTGGAAGAGAGAGCAGGTTTCCCTGCTCTCTCTTCCAAAATTCAAGCAGTTTGCTATGGCAGGACGGGAGCCGCGAGGCTCCCGCCCTGCCATAGCAAACTACAGTGTCCCGGGGTAGGCACCCCGGGACACTGCAGGAGCCGGCCCTGGGGGTGGCGGTCCCCAGGGCCATCAAGGGCTCCAGGAGGGGGCCGCGCGGCCCCCCCCTTGAAATTCACAGCCCCGGGGAGGTGGTGGTCCCCGGGGCTCTGGGGTCCGTAACGGACCCCCACATTTATTTTCTAAGTGTCCCGAAGGAGGTGGTGATCCCCGGGGCATGTGGGGGGGCTGGAGCCCCCCCACACGTTATTAAAAATTAAAAAAAGAAGCCCCGGGGGTGGCGGTCCCCGGGGCTGCGGGAGGGCAGGAGAGCCCTCCTGCACCATTTTTTTTATAAAGCCCCGGGGGGTGGCGGTCCCCGGGGCTTGGGGGGCCTTAGAGGCCCCCTATATAAAACATAAACCCATCCCCGCATGCCCTCGGGACTTGGGCCACCCGGGGGCAAAATACAATCGAAGTGCGGGAGACCGCGCTTCGATTTATTTTTTTATCGGCGGGATCCGTGCACCCTAAGCGCATCCCGCCGATTTAAAAAAAAAAAAAAAAAGCTTTTTCTGCCCAGGGGGTCCTTGTGGGACCCCCTGAGCAGACCTAGGGGGTCAGGGTGTTTCTACCCTGCCCCCTTTGTGCGTTTGCGCACTTGCGATTTTTTTTTTTATTGGCGGGATTCGCGCACCCTAAGCGCATTCCGCCGATTTAAAAAAAAACAATGCTTTTTTCTGCCCAGGGGGTCCTTGTGGGACTTCCTGAGCAGACCTAGGGGGTCAGGGTGTTTCTACCCTGCCCCCTTTGTGCGTTTTGCGCACTTGTTTCTGTCCCTCGGTTCTACCGAGGGACAAAATGGCTGCCAACACTTTCTGATTTGGAGTGTTGACAGCCAATTAGCATGCAGCTCGTGATCGGGAGGGTGCGTGAATCCGACGCGGCCATAGATATATATGTGATTTTCCTTTTGATTTTCACAGGAACTACTGAACGGATTTACACCATTTAACAAAAAGGGTTCTTTCTGAACCAAGAACTACCTCTTTGCCAAATTTGGTGTAATTCCGTTCAGCAGTTCGGGCTGTAGCCGTGGCTAAAGTTTCCTATGGGAAAATGAATGGGGAAAACACGTTTTGGGATCCCCCTTTTTCTCGGCCCCGCTTGACGAATCACCCCAAAACTTTCAGGGTAGGAGCGGACCGGAGCGGGCCATAAAGTTTGAAAATTTCGCAAAGATTCGTCAACCGACGCAAGAGTTATTTCAAATAGAATGTTGCGGATTTCCTATGGAAAATAGGTCCTAACTATAACTATCTACTGGCGACCGCCAGTAGATAATATATATATATATGTATATATATATATTTCCACAAATTGGCTCCCTTTTAGCTGGATGTTGTTGGTGCTTCTCCGGCAGTGCGAATCCAGTCAAACGGCAGAGCCACGCCGTGCAATATTTCCACAAACAACTTCACAAGAAGTCTGGCCGCACTCACCAGTAAGGTTCAGCAAAAAGTTTTATTTACACAACCCACAAGGACATGTTAACAGGGACCAGGCAAATTCACTACACGTTTCGGTCTCTCTGAGACCTTTCTCATGGGTAAATAACACAGTTTCAACATCAGCCGTTAAATACAAAAGCTGATCACATCACTTCCTGTTTGCATTCCCCCATGGCATTGTGGTGTTTGTAGTACTAAAAAAGAAACAATGCATAATATGCGAGGAGGCGATTATGTATGTAAATAATTGTCTGATCTTTGAACAAAAAAACTCTGGTCAATCATTGCATGAAATTGCTTTACCAATTGTAGTTTAACCCCTTCCGTGCTTGCGTCGGCCAACGGCCGTCGCGAGCACTACCTCGCTAGTGCTGCGCACGTCCGTTGGCCGACGCGGCCCCGCCCACTCTTTTAAACTGCCGCACCGCGGCGGAATTCGCGCTGCCGTTAAGCGGTTAAAGTTCATTGAAGCAAAATTTCACATTTCTGGATTGTCCCGCCGGTGTTGTGTGTCAAATAATTTCCTCACATTTTTAATAAATGTGATTGTTAACATTATGAATAATTCCTACTCATAATCAGAACACTTCCGGCTTCTATCGTTGTGTTCTTACGATCGACAGATGTAGTACTATGTGTTACTAAAATTTCACAGAAACAATTATTATTAAAGAGTTGCTTCTAATTCATGCTCAGGGACAAACCTCCCCCTGTAGTGGTTCAAGTGCCCATTATCTCTATGATCAGCATGTATTTAAAGTATAGTCATCTAACTATTGTTTAGGTTATTTGACATAAATAAATGAAATTATCACGCCAACCCTCATAATATAATAGACTTGTGGTTATGTGTGAGCAAGTGTAATAAAAAATAATTAACAGTTCAGTTATGATTCGGAGAGGAGAGAGGCGACAGAATGAATAAAATTACAACAAAGTTCAGTAAGCGCGCTCTCAGGGTACAGTACACTCAACACCAAGTCGTTGCCGGTAACTGTTTAATCACATAAATGATGTGTGATTAAACAGTTTCCGGCAACGACTTGGTGTTGAGTGTACTGTACCCTGAGAGCGCGCTTACTGAACTTTGTTGTAAATATATATATATATATATATATATATATATATATATATATATATATATATATATATATATATATATATATATATATATATTATATATATATAATATATATATATATGCATAGATACAGACATATATATATATACATATATATATGTATTTGTGTAATAAATATTAGTGGAATATATTCAATTAACATTACACTAAATTTAAATATTAAAATATTTAACATTTACTTCTTTAAACTCTGTTACATTAAAAAAATTATTTTTGAACAATATTAATGTCAATGATATTTTGTACTTACCATTATAACTATAGGAGCACAATATTTTGCTAAATGATATTTTTGACACAAGATTTTTGTTGACGATATTATTTACCACAATATTTTGTCATTTTCCACTTTTATTGTTGGTATTAAGTTTTAGGGGGATATTCACAAGAACGTGCGCTAAACTTCTCTAAAAAATGTTAACGCAACTTTACACATTGCAGTCCATCGCGGGAAAATAACTCTGTGCTAACGTGGAATTCACAACACGGCGGTACCATGCAATAGCCTCCCGAAACCGCGGCCAATGTCTGCGATACAACCACCACGACGGCAATAAAAACACAAACCCCAACGCGTAAAAAGATGCGATGGGCCCAAACGCAATAAGAAAACAGTGATAACCAGCAAGAGCCCAGCAATACCCACGCGTAATGCGGGAAAAAGCACAAGAACAGCATACGGAAAATGCCACCAAAAAGGAAATGAACTGCGGAGTACCACGGATGCACCCTGACCGACTGCAGAGGACAACATGAACTTCACAATCCCCACGGAGGAACACCCAGGAATCCAGGGCTCGTGGAAGGGCAATGAGAAGAGGAAGAGGAAGACAGGGTACAGTCTGCAGGAAAACACGATCATCGTCACGGATGAGATAGAACACCACCACCAACTGTACATCACCTCCAACGTATCATTGGCAACAAAGAGGCAAAGATGGCACACCATCTCAGACCATGTGAATGCCGTCGCAGTGCCAAGGAGGACAACGGAAGAGGACAAGAGGCGCTGGATTGATGTGAATGGCAAAATCAAGCAGAGACACGCTGCCAACACGAAAGCAGCAACGCACTTCGGAGGAGGGGGGCCAGCAAAACACCAGAAGCTGAATGACAAGGAGAAGATGGTGGCCACAGTCATCAGTCGGGAGACGGTGACAGGAGTTGGGGATCCGGACACTGCCCAACATGACCCGACACAACATCAACAGGGTGCGTACCGACCAGGGAGGGGGGGAAGGGGGGAAATGGGCACAATGGCACACATGCACAATTAAGCAGAGCACACTGCACACCCACAATGACCCAGGTTCATGTCCCTGATCCCACAGGAACACTTCAGCACACACACAAACACCAAGTAGTCCCACGTACACCATGTGCCCAAAGGGGCACCCACCCAACACATCAACAATCACACAACCAACACATGCACACGTGCGAAACACAGCAAACATGCATATACGTCAGCCACACTGACAATGCAAGAGACACCACATGACGAGTAGCATGGCTGCAGTCCAATCATAATGACAATGTACACGGCACGACACTGAGGTGGCTGAGTGCGGACCACAACCGGAAAGGAGCAGGTCACACTCGGACACAACCACCTGCACCAACAATCCCTGACATCAACGACACATCTGTGGACAAGCCATGCCCAAGAGTCACAACTCGTCAAAGAGCACAAGTTACCCAAGTCTGCAACATCTCAGCACTGTGGAAGCACAGAACTGAAAGGCACACCGCATGAAAGTGATAAGTGGCAGCCAAATCAGAGCCGCAGAAGCGACTCACCCACCGTGCAGCATACGCACATTTATTATTCACACATGCCGTGCTTGTGGACATTTAGTCCTGTCCCATGATTGCCAAGGACGGCCACAATGTGACGTGCTCCTGAGAAGAAATTGGCAATGAGGGTGTTCCTACGGGCTATTCCTGCCGCAGCTGCAGTGGCATGTGGGCCACCTGCCCCATCGTCCTCATCGTCCGGTACCTCTGGAACTTGGATCCATGGGGCATTGGTGCGCACACAGATGTTGTGCAACACACAACATGCAACGATCATCTTGCACACGATGTCTGGGCTGCACAGGAGTCTTCCAGCTGTGACGTCCAGGCACCTGAAACGTGACTTCAACACACCAAATGTGCGTTCCACGATGCCCCTGGTGCGTATGTGGGCCACATTGTACTGCCTCTGGGCGGGTGTGTTTGGGTCTCGGAGGGGTGTCATCATCCAAGGGCAGAGTGCATATCCTTGATCACCTGTGACAGTGCAGAGAGATAAGAGTCAATACTTGGTTCGGCATGATGTGTTGGCAGGCCCACTAGTCCAGTGACACCTGTGCTGGCTGTGTGTGGTGTGTGTGTAAGCCAGCCCTCAGGGAGTACCTGGTGCTGGCAACAACTTCAACAGTCATCAGGCACTCAGGAATGCAATGTACGAACAGCAAGGGCGCATGACTTGAGTTGCACAGAGTTAGTGGCCCCGGATGCACAGCGGCCGACACGGGCCTACCGCCACGGGATGCTGACTTGCGGGAGACTGGGATAGGGTCATGAGGGCAGAGCAGGGTCTTGTATGTATCAAAGGTGGTTTTCACGGAGTGTCTCGGGGGAGAGTGGGAGGTGTACCCCCAGGGCATGGTGCAGAGGGCACATACCAGCTGTGTCCAGCAACATAGCGGATATGAATGCCACAGACTCATGCCAAACACCAAGTCCGTACCTGCCAGTTGCTGATGACAACCCCCAGGCCACAGGCTCAGACACCAACAATGTTGTGCCGGAGGCTGACGGTGACTCACGGCGCACAGGGTTAGTGGCACCAAGTCAGTCCTTGCGAGTGGTTGACCTCCTCCGTAACGGTGATCCGTGTTTCCACCGGACTGAAACGCATCTGTCTCTCACTCCTCTCCCTGCGTTCACTGGCATGAACTCTGCCATTGATTAATGAAGACTCAGTTCTAGATTTGGGACATACTGGACTGCAGTGTAGGCCGGCTGCAGCGGTGGGGTATGTCAACGAATGTGGACTCCTGGGGGCCTGTGTCACGGAGGACAGCGATGGTCTGAGGAGGCTGCCTAGCTCGCGGGCATGGGTGTTGGAGCTAGCACCGGCATGTGGTGGGCCCTCTTTGACACACAACGGAGTCGGCAGGTGAGCAGTGTGGCCTTGTAGCACTGGGGCAGGCAAGCCGGGTCTGGGTATTAGCGGGCTGGGGTGCAGCAGGCGCACAGGCTCACAGGCCCCGCTGCTCACGGCGTCGGCCTCGTGGCGGGCTGAGAGGCGCCGCCCTGGTAGTGACGTTGGCCATTCTGGGAGTGCACCACGCTCAGCGCAATGGTGTTTTCATCCACACCCCTGCGCAGGCCTGGCGTAAGCCGGGCCAACCCACTACGCTCACACACACAGGGAGGGACGCAGTGAGCGACATTTCCGCAATCTAACCCACAGCCTGGGGTGACATGGTTGCGTCCACTGTTCACTACTCCCCAGACACCAGCAGTTAATATCTGCCTGGACATATCTGTGGTTTGCATACCCAGGTCTGTCCAGCACATTCACGCCACACTTGTCATTGTGTACATTCCCATTCATGGGTCACTTGCGTCCTTCGCACATGCCTGCTTTCCGCCTCTCCACACGTTCAGCTGTTGTGTGGCTGTGGTGCCATGATATAGCTGGCTTGTGTACATGGTAAGCCCAGTATCCCAATGGAGTTCTGTTGTCGTGTCTGGTAGGTGGGCATGTTGATTGACATGTATGTGGTTTGGTCACGTGCATTCCCACAGTTGTGCGTTGTGTGATGGAGGCTTTGAGGTGTGTGGTGTGTTGATTTGGTACTTACCAACGAGCAGTCCAGTTCCATAGATGCCATCCTGGAAGCGCTGGTTGATGATGGACTGTCGGAAGATGTAGGAATCGTGCACACTGCCTGGGTAGTTTGTGACCACATTGGTGAACATTCCCCGGTGGTCCACTATTGCCTGCACATTGATGGAATGCGTGTGCTTTCTGTTGCGGTAGATGTGTGCAGTGTCCGCAGGGGGCACAAGTGGGACATGTGTGCAGTCAATGGCCCCCAACACGTGTGGGAAGCTAGCAATGGCGTAGAAGCCTTGCTTGGTCTCCAGCTGTTCCTGCGCAGTGTGGGGGAAGTGAAGGTACTGGGGTATGAAGCTGATGATGGCATCCAGGACAGGTGTGAGGAACTTTGATCGGACTGGCTGTGAGACTCCTCCGACTCTGGCGGTTGTTGGTTGGAAGGTACCAGAGGCCAACGTGTGCAGCACAGCCAGCAGCTTTGTCTGCGGAGGGATGTTGGTTGTCCGCTGTGTTGGGACCTCAGCCTGTGGCTGATGTGGGTCATGATGTGGAGGATGGTTGTCCTTTTGAGCCTGTAGTGGGCAATGACTTCCTCGGGCGTTAGGTCTGTGAGACTGGTGAGTTTTCGGTAGGTCCACTGTCTTACTCTGCGCTGCCTCTGTGGTGGTCCGGGGGGGTGCCGGTCCCGGTCCTGGGGGTGGTGGCGGTCCTGGGGGTGCTGGCGGTGGGTGTTGTGGCCCTGTTGGGGCCCCAAGCTGCATGATGAGTAGCTCCATGGCGTTGGTTGTTCTTCGACTGTGGCTGTGTGCGGGGCTCCGTTGCCTACTGCAGGTAGTCGTCCTGCTTAACACCAGCAAGAGGCAGGTGTTAAATAGCTGCTGCTACCGCGGCTTATCGCGTGGTTTTGGTTCGCATCGCAGATCTGGCAGTTCGTTGTGAATGTGGTGTAGTGGTGTTTTTGTGTGTTTTTGCACGGGAACGCCTACTCTGCATCTCATTAGGGTTAGTTGGTGGTGTCACCCGTGGGGATGTAATTTGCGGCAGTTATCGCGGGAATACTGGCGATGTCTGTAGTTTGCACCCGCTTGTGAATGGGGCGTTAAATCTATCTCAGATTTTGATGCGTTAAGGTGGCGATAACTCAGAGATATGTCCTTGTGAATATGCCCCTTAGTGCGCTGTGCCACTGCCATCTAGTATCTCAGTTCACGTGCACTTCTATCTAATTCCTTGGTTCACGTGCACTGCCCCAAAATTGTAGTGTAAAATTGGTTTATTTAACTGTCTGTAAAGGCATTACACTAGTGGCATGGAAGTTAAATGTCATTTGTGGGCCACAGTGTGTATTTGCACCGTCAATAAATATGACAAAATATATGTCTGGGCTTTATTATGAAAACATTTCAGTGGCATATACAAGGGAAAAGTGCCTTTGCCATGTAGAGTAAGTTATTTTGATATTTTAGATAAGTCATTCCGAAAGTGTGCTCAATAAGCCCACTAGGCTGGTTGTAGTATTCCCTCCCTTTGAACAATTGTCCAACAGCTGTTTTTCCTGTATTAGTAAAGATGAATTTCGTAAATAAAATCTTCTTTTCAATGCTCCACCGGGTAAAATTCTACTAAAATTATTAATTTGTCACTTAGGATGGGGATGAAATCTGCTTTGGCTAACTAGCTGACACTCACTGGCAAGCCTGGGCATGTCTTTTTCACAGGAACAAAGAGAAAAAGGTAGAGCTCTGCACCAGTCTCACTAGGGTTCCCTTTGAAATCTTGGAGGGAAGAAAGCAGTTATGTAGTGTCAGAGGTGGAGGCAAGAGAAAAAAGAGGTCTTCTAGATCACTACTTGATTCTGCCATCTTGGATAAGGAAGCACACTCACTAGAAGTCCCCACCTCTCCTTTATTGGCCTCTGCACACTAGCCAAGATCTTGAGAGAAAAGGGAACTACAGAAGAAGTACAGAGCAGCTTGCAGATTACCCCCTGCCTAGGATGGAGCTGGTCTACTGAAGTCCCAGCGACTCTGTGTCTGCAGGTCCAGTGGAACTGGCTTCCCCACTCCCTCTGAGGGACTTGCTGGGGACCCTGAAGGAGAGTGTTCCTTAGGAATTCTGCAGACCGGTGCTGTGGTAGAGCCCATTAAAAGAGGTCCCACTAGCTCCAGCTAGACACACAGGAACCTTCAAAATGTCCAGAAAGCCCAAGGGCCTGGTTAATGCAGACAGGCAGTGTAATTCCCCTTGAAGGTTAGAGGGTGACCCTGATAAAAGATCCTAGGCCAGGAGATTACAAGGAATGGGAGGCAGGTCCCTCAAGTTCTTCCTCAGTAGAGGGGAAGTTTAAAATACAGCTTCAAACAAAAATCTATAGACAATTCAAAAACCTTTAGAGGCTAGTAGGATCTGTAAAACACTCTTGGTGGCAGAGTTCACCACCAGGAGTCCGTTGCACCAAATCCCCTCTGAAAATGGCCATTATGGCCTTAGATATCTCCTATTGTTTCTACTGCTCAGGTGCAACACTGAAAAGTGTTACAGGTGTGCCCAGGAGATTGGGGGGAATGCAGTGTGACATTTCATTTTGAGTGAGATTGTGATTTCAACTCCCAGGAGTCTGTGGCCTGTTGAGGGGACCTGCTAGTCTAGGGAACATTACACTCAAATTCTAATTTGCTGCTAGGCAGTAGCTGAAACACCCACAAACACAGGACCCGGGAAGTTCAAGGGCTTAACTGAAGTGGACTGTGAGGCAAAGATGTCCACAAGACCCAGGGAAGTTGCCTGCCTCCCTTCTCACTCCATGCACTCACAGGGATCCAAGTTGGCTAAGCGTGGCAGGAGCAGGGAGAGCATAATTGCTGATTCCCACTTGAGCTTACAGGAAAGTGGGTGGGAGAATGGGATAAGGCGTCCCTGACATGTCTGCACTGTTTTGGGCTCCTACGCAGCCCTTAGCACAGAATGTGTGGGTGCCCTAAAGAAGAGAGTAGACATCCACCTTTAAAAATCATAAACATGCCGGAAGACACCTGTAAGTTACACACTATACAAAGGAGGTAAAATAAAATATAAATGTGTTGGCTCTCAGCGGCCGGAGTGTAGCTGTGGGTTGAAAGAAGTGTCAAATAAGATGTAGCAAGCTCTGGAGCATTGACAAGGGAAGAACTCTCCAGAAGCAGATGTAGGGGTAGGACAGGGAGTCCCCACACTCAAAGGCTGGCACCAGGTATAAATATTGGACCTTCAGAGCTACTCATCAGAATGCTCCTGGACCTGTGGAAGTTACAGAAGAAAGACTGCCCTGCTGCTAGAGGACTGCCCTGGTGCTTAAAGGGCTGCCTTCCTGTCTGAGAAGGAAGACTGGACCTTCTTGCCTTCACCCGAGGCTAACCAGAGTGACTACAGTGGTCAGTTGGCTGTGTGAGCTGTGTGAGCTACAGATACACAACAAGATTCAGATGCCTCCCTGCAACTACCCAGCTGACCTGCTACAATTGGACATGCATGGACCTAAAAATGGACCTGCATGAGCCTTGATGGCCTCTACTGGAGTGAGCCTCAAATTCCCAAGAGATGCCTCCCCAGTCCCAGAACCTTTGTCAGTAAAAGTGAAAATCCTGAAGTTTGGGCTCCATGTGACTGCGAATGTGCCTGTATGCACCAAATCTCTGCCACCTGTGATGACTGCCACCGCAAATTTCCATTGAGACCTGCTCTTCATGACTCCAGTGGCTGCCAGTGATGACTGGCTAAGCAAGACGTGCTCTTTCCTGCTAAAGCATCAACACCCTGCGACGACCGCCAACTCAAAGCTACACTAATGATTGTCTGCGACACTCTTCACGAACGGAAATCTTTGCACCAGACAATGGAGGTAATTCTTCAGCGGGACTAACTTGGTCCCTGTATCTGACCCATGCTCCATCATGATCAGCTTGAACATGTAATACCCTCCCTCCCCGTCTAGCATGACCAGGTGACTTTGAGCAGCACTTTGTATTTTTAGAAGCTATTTTCACTTGAAATTTTAACGTTAAATATCTTCAGTTCAACTGATTGGATTTTTGTTGTTCTGGTATAATTGTATTTAATAAAATTTACTCTAGTTTTCTAAATTAGTTTGGAATTTTTCTTGTGTTGTGTTTTCACTTTATTACTGTTTTTGTGCTGCATAAATACATTAAGCATTACCTCTCCATTAAGCCTGACTGCTTTTGTGCTAAGCTACCAGTGGGTTAAGCACAGGTTGAATTAGTGACTTATTGTGGTTCATCCTGACAAGGATTGTGGTGTTTCCTGAGTGGGTCTTCAACCCACCCAACCAATAACCCAATTTCTTACAATTTGATTTCTGGCAGTTCCAAATGGTTGGGGATGCTACAGAAAAGGAGTGATTTGCAGTCCAATGATGTAAATAATGGTTCTATGTGAAATGTTTTTTCCTTCTTAACCCTCTCTCTATGCCAGTGATTTTTACTCACTTAGGGCCTTATTACGACTGTCGGGGTGGCGGACCAATGACCGCCATACTGTGGGACCGCCTGCATTATTACAACTTTGGCAGTCGGACCGCCACCAGACCACCGGCACCGCTGGGATCAAGGATACCGCTAGGCGGGCTGTCTTTCCCTGGGAAAAATATGCTGGCGGTGCTGCAGCCGGCACCACCAAATTTATTTTGAGTTGGCATACCGCCACCCTTTTCATGGCGGTGTGACGCCATGAAAACGGTGGCAGAGAGGCAACAAAGAAGGCCCTAACAGGGCCCCCTGCCATCCCAGGGCCTTGGGGTGCAATCAGAGGGGGCATATGTTGCACCCCAGTTCCTGCACGGTGCTGTCACTGCAGCGGTCTGCATGCAAGGCTCTCCAATAAGCCTTACAGACCACCACCGTTGCAGCGCCGCCTGGCCACCGCCCACCACGGATTAGAATAGTAATCCAGCGAGCGGTGTGGGCACGATTTTGCCAGTCCTCCCGTGGGGCGCTGGCACGGTGGCCCGCGGGAGGACTGCCAATGTCATAATAAGGCCCTTAGTCATGTAGGAATTTGGACCTTTGTGGGTAATGCATGCAGCTTTAATTTAAATTTCATTTTTGATTCCACTAAAATAGTGAACCCAGGAGAGGTGTACCATTAGTGGAGCTTCTTTTTTATTAATATTCTTCTGTTTGTGCAGGTGCATGCTGGTTATAGTGTTTCTAGGGCTTAGGGCCTGCCGGTGCAGAAATAGCAGAGGTGCCTTTGGCCTAAGGGGTCCGGTGTACATTTAAGGAGTTACATGACTTGAATGACAACTTCTATAGGGTCCCTGTAGTTTGTAAGTCCATATAGAGCAGGTCACAGTAGGCAATACACTCAGGGCAGATTTACAAGCCCCTTGCACCACTTTTGCGTCACTTTTCCCATGTTAAAAATGACCCAAAAGTGGCCCAAGGGCCTTGTAAATAAGCCCCTCAGTCTGAAAACTTTTGTTATTTTGTGCTTAGTGTTTACTTTTCTATGTAACAAGTTTCTATTTTATTCTTAAAAGTAAAATCATTGACGAAACATCAATTTCAAGAGCCGAGCCAGAAAACAAAAAGCTCGCCACTTTGAACTCTATGACTACCAATGAGGGAGAGAGCAAAGAATGCGACCACCACAGTTTTAAGGAAGGACCACGTTAATTATTTCCCCAATCAAAGTTTCCTTTCTTCCTTCTTCATTTCCTCCTCTTTTTGCTTTCCATTTTCCTTTTGTTCCTCACAACTTGTTTGCATCTTTTCCATCTTCTTTCCCTATTTTCATTCTTTGGTACTCTAACTCTATTTGCCTCTCACATTTTCATAGTGTTTTTCATCCAGCCTCTTTCTTTCTGTAACCATCTTTGATTATTTTGTCACCCACTGTCCCCCCTCAACCCCCCCATTCCACAACTGTACTGTGGTTTCTATTTTTCTGTCATTTATTAATTTCTGCTTTTTTTGCGCACTGAGAGTGACAGTAAAAAGTTACAAATATAATAAACACCAGTTTAATTGTCCATTAAGACACTGTCTCCAGCTGTTATAACGAGTGTTTCACTGCACCCTTGAGCATTGCATCTAGTGTTGCTTGTTGAATGGTTGAATACTCCACACACAGCACATCCTCGGAGTAAGGCTTGGACCACTCTGCCTCAGTATCATGAAAGTCAAGTGCCAAATGCCACTGTGGGGGGGGAGTGGTCACCAGAGGCAAGAAAGCCCGGATGTTACAATTGGTCCCAGTACTGTCTGACTGACCCGGAGCCCACCAACCCTGATTTCCCACACACCCCTTTACACATTATTAACCCAGAACATATGGACACTTGTAAGTGACATAACTAATTTTAAAAGTAGGTTTTACAACATGTCCAAGGACTTTCATTTAACATGGGTTGACTGAGCAACGTTCGTTTCAGCAGTTCAAGGATGTAATGGCCCTGGGACAACTGCCTTTTAACCAGTGGTGCAATTTTTGTTTAATTTGACTACTTACCTACATGTCGCCCATATCATTCGGTTTTGCCAATTGTTCTCCAGGTGAATGCATGTGCTGGGAAGCTCATTGGCAATCAAGTAAACCAGAAAAATCAAGTCAGACAAAATGTATGTATGTATGTAAGGGATTTGTAAAGCGCTGGAATTACCCCCGTAGGGGTATCTCTGCGCTATCGTAGAGAGGGTACCGGAGATGCAAAGATCAGACCAGGAATAAAACCGTCTTCAGGAGTTTCCTGAAACGCTGAAAACTGGGGCATTTGCGCAAATCCTCCGGCAAGGTGTTCCAGTATTTCGGGGCAAGGTAGGTGACTGTTTTGCCGCCTGTTCGTATTTTCCTGAAGCGGGGGACCACTAGTAACCCTTTA
Source organism: Calotriton arnoldi (assembly GCA_963921515.1). Taxonomy (NCBI): domain Eukaryota; kingdom Metazoa; phylum Chordata; class Amphibia; order Caudata; family Salamandridae; genus Calotriton; species Calotriton arnoldi. The sequence goes on from CAWUFW010004877.1 coordinate 953,665, forward strand.
CCTTCAGATCTAAGTAGACGGTTTGGGCAGTAGACTTTAAACTTGTCCGCCAGGTAGCTAGGGCTCGTACCATAAAGCGATTTATGGGCGAGACAGCAGAGCTTGAATTTAATTCTCTGGCGGATAGGGACCCACTGGAGTAGTTTTAACAACGGCCCCGGGGAGGTGCGAGGCAGCTTTTTGAGAGCTAAGCGTGCGGCAACATTCTGTACAATCTGTAACCTGCTCAGAAGGGATTCATTAGCAGATGCTAGTAGAGCATTACAGTAGTCCAGGCGCCCAATGATCAAAGCCTGAGTCAAAGTTCTACGAACAGACAGAGGCAACCACTGGAACACTCTGCATAATAGCCTCAGAGTATGGTAGCAAGTCCCTGCAGTAGTCATGATTTGATCCCTCATTGATAGTGTAACATCCAAACGGACCCCTAGATTTTTCGCCACGGTAGAAGGAGATGGGGCGGGGCCTAACTCAGCAGGCCACCACTTGGGGGACCACGATGCTTGAGCCGCGCCAAACAACAGGATTTCGGTCTTGGCCGCGTTCAGCTGGAGAAAATGTTCCGTCATCCACGCCGATATGGCTAGCATACCCTTTGCAAAGCGCTGATCGATTAACTCTGTGTCCTTATCAAAGGACAGAAGTAGTTGTGTATCATCAGCGTAGGAAAACGGAGTAAAGCCGTACTCCCTTATGATCTTGGCAAGGGGGGCTACATAGATATTAAACAAAGTAGGGCTCAAGCAAGAGCCCTGGGGCACCCCCTTGGCCAGCTTCAAGGTTTGGGAATGGTAGGGACCCAGATTGATAGTCTGGGTACGCTGGTCTAAAAAGCTGATGAGCCAATTAAGAGCCTGTCCCTGTAGACCCGCCTCATAAAATGGGAGAAATCAACAAAAAATGCACTTTCCTACACCGATCATGAAAGAGTTGAGTTTGAAATGTATTTAGATGACAGGGTTGCACTGGGAAATAGTCAATTATTCAACAAAGAAAGACTGAATGTGCTAGTTGAAGGGCAAATAATGTATTGTTCATGGTCCACACAGAACTGTCTCCAGCATACCTTTGAGGTCAAGTACTCTGTTTCTTTTTAGTGCTGTCTGCATCACTAAATTGGATACATCATACTCAATGCCCACATTGTATTTGTAGTATTGTATCAGGATGATGCTGTGATGTGTATTGAATTCCATGAGTAGGTGTGTCTTATTCATATCTTTGTGGACTTTCCAGTGGCCCTATACAAATCGTATGTTGTGTGAGACCGTACGCCTGTTAAACTGTGCCTGATGATTCTAATATCCCTCAGCATATCTGCCAAGAAGGTTTTGTGCTCGGCGTTCTACCTAAAAGTAGATCCAATGATAACATAAAGAGTGTTTGAGGTTCCTGATGAGGTTGGCTTCATGATGCTTGAAGGCTTAGACATGGTACATGGAACCTCTAGCCTCTATTTCACCACTACTCTTCCAGGGCCTGGCTCTCAAAATATATGGGGGAGTACATTGGTAACAGCAGATTGGCCATCACCTCCGCTGCCTTTAGCACCACACTGGAAACTAAAATCAGCTCAGCATTGTCCAAATCGGCCCCAAACTACAGTAGGCTGAGAGATGAAGGGAGCCATGGCGGCGCTGTTGGGTAGGCAGTAAGCTTAATTTGTAAAAGAGTAAGTGCAGGTGACCCAATTTTTTTTTTTTTAACATAAGCTAACATGCATCATAGGCAAATGCCAAGGAGAAGCTCGAATGCATCATTTGTGAATGCCGAGGGTGTTGAATACCAAGGCTGTCTACTCTTGACTCATCCACTAAAATACTGTCGCTCCACATTATCTCACTCTTGCAGGATCTTTCTCATCTTTGCTGTCTCCCTTTTCACTGTTTTGCGTATTTCCATTCCTCCTCCTCCTGCCCACACCCCTTGATGCCTTTCTCTCTCTTGTTCTGTTTTACAGTCTGATGGTTTAAAACTCTTCTGATATGTTATTTCAGAAGCGCTGATTCAGAAAACGCTACCAGAGTATGCAGATGGCAGTAAAGCACTATACAAATAAGCTTGACATAGTAAAGAACAGTCCAGCACAGTCCACGAGCACCCTTTACAAGTGATACAGGAAACAGATATGGTCTTAAGAGGCTTTCAGGTCCTCCTTGTCGTACTTCTCAGTTAATAGAGCCTGTTCACTGATTAGAGTTCGGCATAGGCCTTTTGAGCAACCCTCTGGCTTATTATACTAAGAAGAACAGTGGAGCTGGATGTGAGTTTTTGTTATGTTAGAGAGGTTGATGCCCCTTCCCCTGGACCTAGCAGTCATGGTGTAGCGCTACAAGTCCTAATGGAGGAGGCCCCCTCTGCCACATCATGACTGTGAGGCACAATGGGGGCATTTAAGCTTGCTGCAATTGCTGCACATGAGAGGACTGTTTCCTTCTTCCTAAAGTGCATTTCAAACTACATCTTCACATGTGTATCATGAACCTGCCTTTAAAGTGTTTGTAAGATTGCATTATTCAAGTCTCTGATGTGTATCTATGAAGTACGTTTAACCTCACCTTTCTGGGATACTTATCAAGGGATTAGACTCTGCTCCTTTCCACCCTGCTGACACTTTCTATCTCTTATCATCCATCCATCTGGAGATCCATTCTCTCTCTCTCCTTTGCTTCACTCACTCACACTCTTACTCCTATGAGGTCCTTCCTGTGCTTGCTGAAATTAACCCCAGTGAGCTAAAGAAAGTGACAGAGGGGCCTGCAGCACCCCTGGGCCTTCAACACATTGGCTGATGGAATAAAGAGCCTGTGCAGACAGACCCATCCAAGGATCCATGTGCTCCTCCCAGTAATGCCGTTACTTGTGTGGCTTGCCCTGGGACCTAGGCAGAGCATTTCTGGCATAAAATGCAAAACAGTGCAAAGTGAATACAAGTTGTAGGAAAGTAAAACTATAAGTAGTATAATGTAAAAGGGTGTGTGCTAAAAAGGTTGAACTCTCACACTAACACAGGAGAGCACATTCTTGGGTCCATTTACATTAACAAACTATTGTAACTGATTTTGGACATCACACATCAAAAATTATTATAAATATAACATGGCAAGTGCCACCAACTGAGCTGTATCTAGGTGCTAAAATAATGGGTCATCATCCCACTCAATTGTACTTATATGTAAACTTAGTTTTGTAGGAGAATACACAAGACTGGCTGAAAGTCACCATTGTGACATGAGGACTAGTATAGAATGTACATTAGGGCTGCAGAATAGTGGAACTATGTCAACCTTTGTGTAGGTTATATTGGGAAGCTATAGTGTCATGGAAGCTAATGTTCACCTGCACAGGGCAACATAGCTACAGTCCAGGCTACGAAACTTCAGCTACATGGAGTTGTAAGCCTGTTTGCATAGGGTAGCCATACTGCAGCCTTATTTACATAAGGCCTGTACAGGGAAGCAATGCTGCAGTCTGACTTGCAACCTGCAGAATGGTAAACGTAAGGGTCCTATGCCTGTAATAGTTGTGCGGCAGTCCAAACCAGGTAAGCTGCAGCACTATGTACTCATCAGACATTATGCACAATGCAGTAGCTCTACTAACTGAAGTAGAAATCTGCAGCCTTATGAACTGACATCACATATTCACAGACCAATGGTAGAGGAGAAGCCCAGCTCTGGCTCAGCTCGAGGACTTCTTGGACCCTCAAGCCCAAAACGAGCCGAGCTTTCATGTCTTAAGAGTGCCACCAATGATCTAACCTTGTGCGACAAGAATAACAACTAAACAATAACCTTCTCAAATAAAAAAAGAGAAAGAGATACCCATCTCGTGTCTCTTTTGCGCAATCTAAAACAAGAATACCTTGAATCAATCCTGGCTTTCCTCCTTGAACAAAGTATGTAATCCTAGGCACATATTTTATTTAAATGTGCCTCCTTTTTCTTCATTATCACATGCTAGCACCTTGAAATTTGTGAGCTCAGGATGTGTGCTGCACAAAATCTCTCTGGTTTGATTTGATGCACTGTAATGTTGTTTCATATATAATAAAAATCTGTGCCAAATATATGGTGTAAATGATGACTGACGGCCTCTTATTTCACGAGTAGCATTGTCGCCAGGGCAGGGCTGGGGAGGCATTAATGTTTCTAAGTGCATGTTAAAAAAACTGTCACTTCTGATAAATGTTTTTCTGGTGTACTAAGTTGAAACTCTTCCCGCATGTAAAAGAAATACACTTTTTAGAAAGTTAAAGAGACTCTTTTGTATCTTTACATGACGGTTTTGCATGTATTACAGATTCAGGGCTCGTCTTGTGTATTGACTCTTAGAGCCAAGCTAGGCCCTTTGTTCGGCTCTCCTTGTTAATTTGTTGGCTTGCATGCCTCCCTAGGCAGTAGTGCTGCCATCTGAAATGAGAAGCCACGTCTATGAATTTTCTTGGGCATTTCAGCCTTTCTGTGGCTCTGCGAGGTCCATAAGGGGGGGCCCTCCCTCCCTGCGTGTGGCAGCCATGGCTCAGTGCTGAGAGGCCCAAGGTAGTTCACACCTCTCCTGGATCACACAGTACAATTTAGTTACTGCGAGGCCCAGAATTGAAGGCCTCCTCTCCTTGGTCTAACAGCCATGGTATAATTATATTGCTGTGATGCCCAGTGAAGGTAGCCCTCTCTCTTGGGCCTCGCAGCCAATGTGTAGTGCTGTGAGGCCCAGGGGAGGGGGGGGCTTCATTAGGGCTCATAGTGATGGTGACCATGAAAACAAATGAGGCACCCTCATTAGCAGGAAAGACAGCATGGCTACTCTGGCCTCCACCTCGCCCCTGACCTGCTGTGCAAACTGAATATTTGTCACCATCCCCTCCCCAGAAAATCTACCTCACCGTTTGAAGCGCAAGTTGTGAGACTGAGACACAACTCGCTGTCAAATAGTGAATGGATGTGGTAGGGACACAAGAGGAGCACACAGCAAGGACGGAGATAAAAGTGAGAAGTGTGCTTTGTGGTTTGTGGCCAACTGATGCGGTGCCCCATGAGGATAAGGTAAACCTAAGGCCCAGGGCAGCTGCCCACACTGCTCATGCCTAGCGATGGCCCTGTCTGCGACTAGAGGCAGGTCACAGGTCAAGTGCAGGGCCATTATAGGTAGTGCTTTTGCACGCTAATGGCCCTGCCAAACACAGATGGTAGAGGGGAAATTATTTTGCCCCCTTTTTACTCCCACCCTTGTCCCCTGTGTCCTCCCACTCACAAATCTGGGGGGATATATACCCCACTTTCCTCACACTTCCTACACCCATGAACCAGAAATATATGTCATGCAAACAGTGATTAGAGCCTCATGTATGGAGAAATTGGGTTACAAATAGATAACATGTACGATGTCTTTCTTAGAGAGCTAGAGTACAACTTTAAACCACCTATGACTCTATCTATGTGTTGAGCCGGTAGTACATTGGTTTTGTTGTTCATGACTGCAATTGTTTGTGCAAGGAGACCATTCTTATGTATTTTCTGCAGTCACTCAGATTCTATTACAACAAAGTCTAGGGGGATGAATCTATATTTGTTCTCTCACGTGATTTCTCATCACTCACTCAATACTGTAATGCAGGCCCCTGCAGACCCTTTGTAGCAGGAGTGCCCTCCCCACAGGAGCCCCTTTCAACCCAAGGTGCTGAATATCTGTGAGATATGGCAGTCTCGTTGCTCCTCACCACTTTCTGCATTGGGTACCATCATGTTTTGTTATGCCACTGCGTTGACACTGACATGTCTTTGGACTACTCTTGCTGCAGAAAATCTTTACAGGACTTCTCTCTGACACTCTCAACTTAAAATTGTTTCTCTTCTAAAAGTCTGCAACTTGGGAAAACCATTTCACAATAAAACATTCTCTGACCAGATCCTTATAATCCCATAATTGGTTTGGAAGCACCTAATAAATAGAATAGTTAACTGCTTCCTTCTTACTATAAAATTATATTCATCATCATTGCCTTTCTAATGCTCACTCTTATTCAAAATAATTGTTCTTTGGATGTTCCATAATAATGAGCTTCAGAAAATTTACTAAAAGATAAGGGCTCCAATTCCCAAACAATTTTGCTCATCAAAGTTTCACCTACTTGGACACTAACAAACTATTGTTAAAGCAAGTTCCATATTTTGATTCTTAGGGTGAGCATTAATGAACATCTATAAGGCTGTGTGAAACTGCATATTTTTTAAGTGGAATTCCATGAAAATATGTACAAATTGTACAAAAAACACTTTGGGGTGTCTCAGGTGAAAACAGAATGCAAGGCAATACCTCCAGTTCAAAAGTCACCTAAGATGGGCTGGGGATGTGACTTAATGACAAAACGGGATGTATGCCTGATAGCGGAGCTGTGTGAAGCACCAGGTCCATTCGGTGATGCACGGCTGACAGCAGCTTCCTTGCACACAAAAGACACTGCAGAAGGATTATTGACAATGGACTGAGACATTTGGGTGAGCTGGGGCTTTTGTTCATAGTGAGTATCAATGTTTTTTCATGATGTCAGACCACAGCACCTTCTTTTGTGAGTTGCGGCCACCATTTTGAATAGGCAAGCAAGATGTCTCTAAAACCACTGATGATTATGGAAAGAAATGTTTGGATATGCATCCTGCTTTATTCAAAATAATTGTTCTTTAAGAGCTCTGAATTTGAGAATTGGTTTGCTGTATCCCTTCTTTTTATAGAATAAGACAACTACTTATGATGAACCAGCTAAGTTACATAGGTTTCTAAATAATTGAAAAGAAGAAGATATGTATACCTTCAGAACTCATTCTGTTTAAATTCTTTTAGTCTTCAAATGTTTTTCCTATTGTCTTTTTGAATAATTTTCATTTATGTGTTTGATATTTTGCGTCTAATAAACTTTTTATTTTTTATCTATCTATTTCTAGATCCCATCCTCAGCTTTGTCAACTATATACCCATATGCACGTGTTATAGCCCTGGTGTTTCCAGGGTTGAAGCTATGTTATCCCTTGTTTGTTTGTGGCTTCACCACCCTCACTTCTCTCTGTGATTAATATAGGTATGTTTAGTGGTCCTTTTTGTAAGATTATTTTGTTTTTGTTGTGTCTTTTATGTCTTTTCATTATGTCTTTTTCATTCTTCCTTTTTTCTTCCTAACTTTGGTAATTATCTAAAGTTGCTGTTTATTGCTGAATGTTAATAAAGCTCTGGGAAAACGAGTTACATTTTATAATTGTGAACTACTTACTGTTATTTGCTATGTGTAGAAATGTGACTTCTATGATTACATATTACTGTGTTCCTTAAAGTATGTTACTGGATTGTTAAAGGATGTAGTTTTCCTTTTATGAGACAAAATGTTCTTTCAGATTTGTCATAATATAATCCCTCAGTTGATCTTCTGCATGAGAGCTACTTATCAGCAGAAGAAATTCTGAAACTTAAGGGGTTGGGTCGGTCATATCTTTGTTTCCATTTGAATCGAATAATTAATGTATTCGACAATCACTTAGACATCTCAGTGGTATCTCAGGAATTTGATGATTTTGGTAGCTGGATTATTGTCAGATATGTTGTTAATAAAAAACTCTGTTGCCATTATAAATGTCTACCGTCCCACACAAATTGATAATGATTTTGGGCAAAATTTTACAAATATAGTGATGAACTATCCAGAGTGTCCCGGCACTAACAGGCAGAGCCCAGGTACGCAGCCCAAACAGAGATCTTACTGTGCCCCAGAGAAAAGCCAGGTTTTTCGTTTTTCCCAGAAAGTGAGCTCAGAAGAGATCAGACGCAATTCACGAGGGAGCTCATTCCACACCTTGGCCGCAAGACAGGAAAAGGCTTTAACGTCCCTTCGGACACACCTAAAGCACAGGATTACCAGCAGTGAGACAGAAGAAGAACACAGCACTCTAGAGGGAACATACTGGGCAAATCATACAGCCAAGTCATCGTGACTAGAAAGATGCACTGCCCTGTAACCCAAAGCTAAGGCTTTAAACAAATCTGTTTTATATGGCCAGCCAATGCAGATCTTTTAGAGCAGCTGTGGTTGAAGAACATCTTGACAGGCAAAGAAGTAGCTTGGCTGCCACATTTTGGGCCACCGGCAAATGATTCACCTGAGCTTCTGCAGCTCCTAAATACAGGGCATAAGCATAATTCAAATGCAAAGTGATCAGGGCATGGTTCTCTACTCTTCTCGCCTTCAAAGGCAGGAGGACGAATTTCTTGATAGTATGGAGCACCGCAAATCACTGGCCTACCATGGCAGAGATCTGCGGCTTCATGGAGAGGGTGTTATCCAACTTCACCCCAAGATATTTTACCACTAAAGAGGGAGGTGGCGGGGCTGGCAACACAGAGGGCCAGAGATCTTCCCATCAGTTGAACACGTGTGACCAAAATGGAATAATTTCCATCTTCTCTGCATGGCAATTAGGTCTCCATCCAGTCAAAGATGGCACACATGCAGTCAGAGGAGGAAGCTGCAATAAAGGCGTGAGAGCCCTCGAAGAATTTTCTAAAGAATAGAGCTTTTTCTCTCCTGTGTAAATTGTAATTCAAGAATGTATTATTTATTTTAAAGTCAAAAACTGTTTCATAAACTGGCTCAATAATTAGTAAATGCTGAAATTTGAGCTATTGTTATAGTAGACTATGCTCCTGTTATCGTATCATCAGACCTTGATTGCTGATATAAAAATGAAGGAAGGTGGAGGTTAAATACGGGCCTTTTGAATGATTCTAACTTTTTACATCTATTTGTGGATTTACAGATGATGTATTTAAAATTAATTTATCAGACAACATTTCTTTTCCAATAATATGGGATACACTTAAAGCCTCGACAAGAGATTTTATCATCAATTTTGTTGTGAAGAAAAAGAAATTCAAGGATTTATTTCCAGCAGATTACATATAAGATTAAGAAGTGGGAACACTGCTATTATTCTACTAACCCCCGTACGCTCTAATTCAAGCAAAATTGTGTCTCTGTCTCTAACATCTTGAAATGGTCCTTCTTTGTACCACCAATCCCAGTGGGAAAGGAGCTGCCCCCCAGGACTGTTTTAATGTAACCACAGAGGAAGACCTGCTCCTTTCTCTGGCCCCAGGTCTGGGGTGGAAAAACAGGCTCTGCACAAGAGGATAAGAGTCTTTACCATCTTGGATTTGGGTAGAGAGGGACGAATGTGGGATTGTTTACAGTAGACACATAGTAACAGCTACAAAAGTGAGCAGGGTTACCCCTGGGAACTTTTTCCTTATTGGTTGGGGAGGGGCCAGGAGTCATCCCCATCCACAAGCAAGTGTCAGGCATGAATATGGCATCCCTGGGCACCCTTTTTGAGCATACTGGACCTGTGAAAGAGAGAAGAAAGGCTGTACCTGCTGTTGAGGCCTGTGGGGAGATCTGAAAGAATGGACTTGCTCCCACTTGTACCCAGGACAAAGTCGTAGACTCTAAAGATCAGTTGGCCTCCTGTTAAGGTACTGGGGCACAACAAGCTGCAAGATGCCAGTTTTCCTTAAGAGCCCAGCTGACTGGTTCCAACAGGACCTACCATGCTGGTGGCTTCGGCTGGAGTAAATCTTGACCCTTCAAGTGCTGTTCCTGAAGTAAAATGATTCTCCTCCTATCATCCTAAAAAACCTGGGCCTTAGAAACTTTTTGGTATCAAAGACCTCTGGAGAACTCAGACAAACCTGTCAAGTAAATCTGACATATGTGCTTCACTGCTAGACCAAAGATTCAGGTTGTTCCAGTTTGAAGCTTTTCTGCAGCATCAAATCTGTTTCAACAGGACATCACAGAGATGGTATGTGGACTTGAGGAACTCTGTTCTGCAGCCTGCACCCCTACCCTGCTAGAGGAATCCAAGCACCAAAAAAGTGACTAAGTCCAAATGTAGAAAACTTAACCTGGCGAAGGCACCAAAAGTACCTGCCGGTAAGGCACCTTCCTTGGGTGCAAATTTTGAATTTCTCCCACTCAAAGCTTTCCCATCAAAAGTCAACAGCTTCACCGTACCTCATCTGACATCTATCTGGCCTTGTGGAACCCTTCTCAGCCACAGCCTGCTGAATTTCCTGCTGAGAGTTTTTGACTTTCACTTAAGTGACTAAGTCTAAAGGTCAAATTTCCCACTGAGTCAGACATGGTTTCTATATATGACCCACGCTATTTTACGGTCAGCCTTAAAACACACTTAGGTTACAGACAAGTGCAACCAGATGATCACAGTTGGCGGTTAATGCTTTTTGGCACTATCTTTATTTAAAGCTTTAAAAATTCATATCTACTTTTCCCCTTCTATTTTTATCAGTTTGGTGCCATTTTCCTCATTAAATTATTCTACATTTATATCAGTTGGAGTGGGATTATTATTTTATTATGTTTTCACATTTTTAAGTGGTTTGGTACTTCTAAATGCTTTACACATTTCTTAGCTTAAGCCTGGCTGCGTTGTTCCATAGTTCCAGGGGTTAAGCTAAGGTTTTAATTATTGAAACGCAAAATGTTTGCAAATCAGTATTTTCATGATCAGAAGATTAAGGTTAGGGGCAGGAATGGAGGAGCAGCTGGGCATGTAAATGAAAGGGACATCAAGCTCACCATACTGTGGCTCTTTCAAAAATATATTACATGGCGATTTCTCCCCAAAATAAACTCTTTTGCATACATTTCGTGGCATAAATGTTTCAGTGTACGTTGAGCATCGACATTTGTGGCAAAGCACAAATGCACTTTGTGGATGAGCGAATATCACACATATTATTGCTTTTAATGTTGTGAGAAAGCACATCTTGTATATCTGTGTGTTTTGGTTTGGGGCTTAATCAAATATCTTTGTCAATGTAAAGATTCTGCACAGATTTTCATCTAAACCAAGATGAAAAAAGAGAAGCTACCTTTGGAAGGTGATAAAGGATATTGTAACAGGGAATAAAGTGATGGTGATTTCTTCAATAGCAGCAGGCCATTGGATGTCACGAAAAATAGCTTCTGAGATGGCTCAGATTGATGGTGCAAAGATGTCTGCTTCAACAATTTGGGTTTTGATAACAGTACAGCTTATCATTTACATTAAGGGACATTGTGCTGCTTTATCTATGTGGGCTTCACTTACTGGAATGTGTGGATGAACAAATGTCCTCAGATAAATACTGCACAATTGTATTTTTTTTAGACCTCTTCTCTCTGTTGAAGATGTCCTTCTAAATAGACCGGTGCAAACATTTGTGGTATGATAACACACTGGTTTAGCTGCTTGTTGTTTAGAACAGTGCTGATGCTGAAAGTCCAAGATTTCAAGGTTGATAGGCCCCCTTAAGCAGCTTTACTCCTTCAGATATCACAAAGCATGTATATAAGGATGTTCAGGGACAGGCACAATGCATGTGAGGAAATATTGATCTAATTACTTAAATTACTACTATCTTTTGATTAACCTCGATCATTAAGCCTCACTTGACATCACACTTCCCATGCAATCAATGTTACATAGATTGTGGAAACAGTTGACAATCACCAGGATACAACAATCACCCAAACCCAATATAAACAACACATATACCCACTATAGGAAATTAGGTTACTGGTTGGGAGGTGAAATCTACTCAAGCAGCAACCACAATTAATTCCTGTCAAGGTGAGGTCACAACCAACCCCAAATTAATCTGTGCCTAACGTTTTGGTAGCTTGGCACCAAAGTATTTAGGCTTAAGTTAGAGGCAATGTGTAAAGTATTTATGCAGTACTTAAAACAGTAATATAATGAAAACACAACACCAGAAAAATCCCACACCAATTTAAAATAAAACGCAATACCCATACCAATTTAAAAAAATGGATTAAAATGTAATAAATTATGTAAGGCCAATCAGTAGAACCAGATATTTGTACTTTCAAAGATTTAAGGTTAGTATAGCGCCTAAAAGCACAAAGTGCCAATCGCGGTATCTGGTCATTCAAAACCGGGTGAAAGTTACAAGTTCAGGTCGACGGTGATGGAGCACGAACCGGATACAAGGACCAGGTTAGTGCCGCTGAAAGAGTTACCTTCAAAAGTCCAGCACAACGCCCAATTGAAAGTTATCAATTATTAAATCTAGTAAGGTAATCCAATGTTATCCTATGTAAGAGGTAGGCCTTGCAGTGGTGAAGTAAAAAAATGTAAGAGTTTTCCACAACCAGGACATGTAAAACTTATAAGTACATGTCCAATTTCTTTAAATACCTTGCACTCTGCACGATGGGCTATTCAGGGGTTACCCTACGGGTGACCTATATGTATTAGAGAGGTAGGTTTAGGCATGGCAAAAGGTTTATTTTGCCAAGTCGAAATTACAGTTTAAAGCTGCACACACAAGCTGCAATGGCAGGCATGAGACATATTTAAAGGGCTACTTAAGTGGGTAGCACAATCAGTGCTGCACTAGTAGCATTACATATACAGGGCGTGGGTATGGGTAGTACCATTTTACGAGGGCATTACAAGTAAATTAAGTGTGCCAATTGGGTGTAAGCCAATTTTACCATGTTTAAATGAGAAAGCACAAGCACTTTAGCAGTGATTATCAGTGGTAAACGGCACAGAGTCCTAAAAGCCAACAAAAACAAGTTCAGAAAACAGAAGGGTGAAGGCAAAACGTTTTGGGGAGACCCTGCAAAAAAGGGAAAAGTCAAATATAACCCCCCTCCAGCCAAAAGCCAGGATAAACTAACCAATACATTGATGGGTTTCTTTGCTTAGCGGATTTACCACAGACAAAGGCTATGTTATACAGTGGCAGGTTTACTGACAAAAAACCAATGGCAAAAATATAGGGGCATATTCACAAGAACGTGCGATAACCATCGCAAAAGTTACTTAACGCAACCTTAAACATCGAAGTCCATCGCGGGAAATTTACACCGTGCTAACCAAGTATTCACAACACGGCGGTACCATGCGATATTCCCCAGATAACCCGACAACTGTCCGCGTTAAAATCAACGCCATGCCTCAAAAATGCGAAACACGAACGCAAAAATAGCTGCGATGAGGCCAAGCGCGATACAAAAAGCAGCAAAAACCAGCCACAGGCCTGCAAGTCACAAGCGTCAGGCGGGAACAAACACCATAAAAGCAGACCAAACAAACGGTGAGATGACAACGTCCGTGCACAACCCCCCAGCTATGATGCAGAACAAATGACCATTGTCAAAATCCGAGTCAGTTCCCCACACACAGCCACAATGTACATTGACATGCATTCAGCAGGTAACCTGCGCCAATGCGGAAACAAACATGGAACACACTGTGAAACCGCATCTCCCCTTCACATTGCAGAGGGACAAACAACCCCCCTGCACACCGACGTGCCATGTCCATGACCAAACAATAATGGAACCACGGACCAATGTAGGGGCAGTGACTCCCCCCATGTACATGTCGCCCATGTCACGGGACTTGAGTCACAGGGTGCATCCCTGCAACATGGCGGCACATAACAGACCCCAAAAGAAGCCCTCCTGTCACTTGAAGGCCACAAATGACAGCCAAAATGGAATGAACTGGGACACCCGTGAAACGCCGAAGTGTGGGATACCGTAACAACTGTGATACACAGTACTGGCATTACTAAAACGTGACACCCTAAACAGCCTCACTGCACAGAGGTGACACACCCACCATCCATAAACAAATCCCAAAATCTGCAGCACAACATGTCGCGCCCACACGTGTCTGAGTGAAGTGCCTGTACAGATGCACGCAGGGAATGTGTCTCGGAATGCATTTATTAGCACATGCTGTGCCTGTGGTCAGTCAACGTACTGTGCCATTACTGCTAAGGACCCTCACAATGTGACGTCAGCCAGAGAAGAAATTGCCAATGATGTAGTCCCTACGGGGCAATTCCTGCTGCGGCTGCAGTGGGGTGTGGTCCACCTGCCTCATCTCCATCATCATCGTCCGGTGCATCTGGCACACGTATCCATGGGGCTCTGCTGCATACACATATGTTGTGCAACACACAACATGCCACGATCATCTTGCACACAAGGCCTGGGCTGTACAGGAGCCTTCCACCTGTGACGTCCAGGCACCTGAAACGTGACTTCAACACGCCAAATGTTCGCTCCACGATGCCCCTGGTGCATCTGTGGGCCAAATTGTACTGCCCCTGGGGCTGTGTGTTCGGGGCTCGGAGGGGTGTCATCATCCAAGCGCAGAGTGCATATCCTTGGTCACCTGTGACAGTGCAGAGAGACATGAGTCAAGACTACATACTGCATGATGTGTTGGCAGGCCCACTGGTTCATTGGTGTGTGATATGTGTGGGTTAGTGATTCCCGTATGACATGTACTGCGTGTTGCTAATGAGCGGCATCACTGTGTAGTACGTAGCCTCACTGCTGCACCTCACCCCCGAGCACATTCACTATTGTGCGCAGGGCGATTGCGTCACATTCACCCTTACGGCACACCATTGTCATGCCTGTCTGCGCATGTCAACAATCCTGACTACGACACAGTGATGATGCTGCGCAGAATGTGGCCGGCCACGTGTGTGTCGGCCCATTGCAAGGACAGGGATGACACAGATGTAGAGCACCTGCCTGGCTGAACCCGACATGCAGTTGAGGGTACATCTTTGGCTCATGCAGAGATAATAGTGACACACACAACAGGTGGCATGTGTGATCCCTGACCCCGAGCGGGCATGCCCTCCCCCATGTACCCCTGCGGCCGAGCACGCACACCGGGGGCATGCCACATGGCATCATTGCCCATTGCGGGACGGGTGGCGCAGACACTACAATAGAGACACACGCATCAGCCACATCCTTGGCAAGGCCTACACTGCACCACACCCAGATCCATGTGTGGAGTAGCCACACCCCTATGCAGTACCGACGTACGCCAGTCCACCCCGCTTATGCTCACAGGGAGGTACGACACGGTTTCATGTCCCAGGTCTACACCACTGCCTGCGGTGACATGGATGCGCACGCTGTACACAGCACAATGTTATGTGGAATGACCCCGGTCCCCCATACATACATAATAACCACACGGACACACTGAGTGAGTTTGTGGGACTGGCCACGGGCACGTGCGCCCGGCCCCTTTTATTGCCAGGCTCACATCTCCAGTGACACCTGTGCTGGATGGGTGTTGGGTAGTGTAAGCCACCACTCAGGGGTTGGTTGGTGCTGACAAAGACAACAACAGTGAGCAGACAATCAGCAGTACAAGGTACGTACATCATGGGTCCCTGACTTGAGCAGCACAGAGTTTGTGGCCCCGGATGCACAGCGGCCGGCACAGGCACACCGCCACAGGACGGTGACTTGCGGTGCACTGAGGTAGTGCCACGCGAGCTGAGCGTGTACTCGTAGATGTCCAAGGGGCAGTGGCAGGTGTCCTTTCAGGGCATGATGAAGAGGGCAGAAGCAAGCAGGAACAGGCAGATGGCGGAGTTGAATGCAGCAGACCCCACTTTTCCACCATGTCAGTATCAGCTACATGTAGATGAAGACAGCCTGCAGCCCATGGGCTCAGACGCCACCGACGTCCAAACAGAGATTGCCCATGGATTTCAGGGCACACACTCAGTGGCGCCAGAGCTGGAAGGGGATGCAGTCTGCAATGAGGCCTGTACAATGACATGGACTCTGCTATGTAGAGAGCAAGACTCAGTTCTAGTCGTGTGACCTACTCCACCGCAGTGTGTGCCGGAGGCAGCGGTCAGCAGGGACCCACAGCCACGTGTGGTAGGCATGCGCGGCACAGAATCAGTGGCACCAGTGCAGTTGTTGGTAGTGTCCCATCACCTCTGTAAAGGTGAGCCTTTTCTCCTCTGGACTGAAGCTCGTCTTCCTTTACTCCTCTCCTTGCGTACTGTGACATGAACACTGCCATGAAGAAATCATGCTCAGTTCCAAGAGTGCCACCTAGTTGGCCGCAGTGTCAGCCGGAGGCAGCGGTCAGCGCGGGCCAACAGCTGTCCAGCCATCTCCCCCTGGATCTCTCACACACGACGTTGGAATGGTATTTGTATTACTTTTGTGGCTGACATAGGTAGTGGCACCAGAGCTGAGCCGGTGTGCAGCCGGCGAGGAGGCCGTATCCTGCCTGTGACGGACTGCATTGTATTGGTGTGAGGCCTGCAGGACTGCAGTGCAGGCACAAGCTCAGAGTCAGCAAGGGCCCACAGACACGTATGGTGGGAGTCCTATGCACAGACTTGGTGGCACCACATCGGAGGGAGTATGGTGACATGTACTCAGCCTTCAAACATGTACTCTGCAATGGAGTGATCAAGACTCAGTTCCATATGTGTGACCTACTTGTCCGCTGTGCAAGCTGGTGGAGTACGTCAACGGGAATGGAGGTCCGCGGGCCTGTGACGCAGTGGCCGTGATGATCCGAGGAGTCTGCCAAGGTCGGGGTCCTCGGGCTTGGAGCAGGCACCGGCACGTGGTGGGCCCGCTTTGGCACATGCCGGTGTCGGCAGGTGAGCAGTGATGCCTGGATGCACAGGGGCGGGCATGACGGCTCCGGGGACCAGCGGTCCATGGTGCAGCAGGCGCACAGGATCCCAGGCAACACCGCTCATGGCGTAGGCCTCATGGTGGGGTGAGAGGCACCGCCCTGGCAGGGACATTGGGCATTCCGGATGAGGTCCACGCCCACGGCTACGTGCTTTTTATTCACACCCATATGCTGACCTGGCGTACGCCGGGCCAGCCCACTCCTCTCATGCCTACATGGGGGGGACGTGACAAGCTACGTTTCCTTGGTCTCCCCCACTGGCTGGGGTGACATGGTTGCATCCACTGTCCACTACACCACACACCAGCGGTGTATGTGGACATGGATATGTGTGTGGTCTGCATACTGCAGTGTGTCCGACACATCCTCACCACACTTGGCCTTGTGTGCAGTCCCATTCATCAGTAACAGCGCCTCCTTCGAACATGCCGGGTTACCTCCTCTTCCCACATTCTGCTGATGTGTGGCTAAGGTGCCATGCCGTTGATGGCTCATGTACATGGCTAGGCCTGGTTCCCCTGGTGAGTTGTGCTGTCGTGACTGGTGGGTGGGCATGTTGTTTGGCATGTTGTATGTGGGTTGTGACGTGTGCATTTCCAGGATTGTGAGTTGTATGATTGTGGAGTTGAGGTGTGTGGTGTGTTCATTTGGTACTTACCAACGAGCACTGCATTTCTGTAGGTGCCATCCTGGAAGCGCCGGTTGATGATGGACTGTCGGAAGATGTATGAATCATGCACACTGCCTGGGTAGTTGGCGACGACATTGGCGAAGAGTCCCCGGTGGTCCACTATTGCCTGCACATTGATGGAATGCGTGTGCTTTCTGTTGCAGTAATTGTGTGCAGTGTCGGAAGGGGGCACAAGTAGGACATGTGTGCAGTCTATTGCCCCCATTACGTGCGGGAATCCAGCTATGGCGTAGAATCCTTGCTTGGTCTCCAGCTGTTCCTGCGCAGTGTGGGGGAAGTATAGGTACTGGGTTACCAAGCTGATGATGGCATCCAAGACAGGTGTGAGGAACTTTGATAGGGCTGACTGTGAGACTTCTCCGACTCTGGTGGTTGTTGGTTGGAATGTCCCAGAGGCCAACAGGTGCAGCACAGCCAGCAGCTTTGTCTGCGGAGGGATGTTGGTTGTCCGCTGTGTTGGTACCGTCAGCCTGTGGGCAATGATGTTCAGGATGCGGAGGATGGTTGTCCTTTTGAGCCTGTAGTGGGCAATGACATACTCTGGTGTCATGTCTGTGAGGCTGGTGCGTTTTCTGAAGGTCCGCGGTCTGTGTCTGCGTTGCCTCTGTGGTGGTCCGGGGGGTGGTGCGGGGGAGGTCCGGGGGGTGGTGGCGGGCTGGGGGGTGGTCGCGGTGGGTGCTGTGGCCCTGTTGGGGCTCCGAGCTGCATGATGAGTAGCCCATGGCATCTGTTGTCCTTCAGGTGTGGCTGTGGGCTGGGCTCCCTTTTCTGGTGCCGGCTGCCATCCGACTTTACACCAGGTCAGAGCAGGTGTTAGTTTCCTGCTGCTAACGCGCCATATCGCATGTTTTGTGGCCTTATTGCCGATCTGCCTGGTCGTTGTGAATGTTACGGTGTGGTGTTGACGCGGCTTTTTGCACGGGAACGCCTACTCTGCATCTCATTAGCGATAGTTGCGGGGGTCATCTGTGGCGATGTTTTTTGCGGATGCTATCGCGGGTAAAATGGTGTTCTGGGCTGTTAACACCAGCTTGTGAATGGTGCGATGAATTTATCGCCACTTTGGCTGCGATAAAGTGCCGCTAACTCGGCGATGAGTCCTTGAGAATATGCCCCATAGTTGTCAAAAATATAGATGAAAAAATATAGAATGCATACATATCGACTCCTATACTTAAACAGGTAAGTACAAAAATATCCCCAAAAATATATTGATGTTAAAAATATAGTTGTATAAAATATCGATTTTTATATATATATATAAAAATAAAACAATAAATATTAAATATATTAAATAATAAAATTATTTTTTTAAATAAAGTATATTTAATATACATTTTAACGAATATAACAAATAAACTTAATTAAAATAGTTAAACACACATACATAGTAATAAATATATATATACATATATATATATATATATATATATATATATATTTATTTACTTTAAAACAATTATTAAACTATTAATTTTAATTAATTTTATAATTTTAAAATTATATAAACATTTACAAATATATATATATATATTTATAGAAAAGTCGCCCACATACGAAGACGCACACAATTACAGGCGGACTCAACCTTGACAGAGGAATCCTTTATTCAGCAAACTGGCAACACAGCTGAATATTTCCACAGCCTTTCCCTACACGTTTCGGAGCTCCTGCTCCTTGCTCACGGGACAGCTTGTCATGGGCAGATGCAAAGAAGCAAGTCCGTGATTCGCCATTTTATCGCCCTCTAATGGGCTTCCTTGTCCAATTGCTCCCTGGGACTTGTAGTTCTATCACTCAAATATTACCACAGTTGGTTCTGCCTCAAAACAACATATGTTCAAACTCTGCATATAGCCTTCAGTGCGCAGCCAGTTCTTATTATGCACAAACCTGTAATCCTGCTTACACGGTTCCAGTGTATCTGAAACCAACAGTCCACATTCTATATATTTCTATATATTTGTATATACCAATAACTTAAAATCTATTAAAAAAAAATTCTGTTATAAATTAAAACATTAAACTATTTAAAAATCTTTATACTTAAATTTACCACTACAGTCAGTGCAACAGTAGGGAAAGTGCTGGATAGCGGGGGAGTAAAAATTACTATTACCACTCCAGTGAGTGCAACTATAGGGAAAGTATTGGATAGCGGAGGGGTAAAATTTACTATTCCCACTACAATAAGTGTAACAGTAGGGAAAGTGTTGGATAGCGGAGGGATAAAAATTACTATTACCACTCCAATGAGTGCAACAGTAGGGAAAGTGTTGGATAGCAAAGGGGTAAAAATTACTATTCCCACTCCAATAAGTGCAAAAGTTGGGAAAGTGTTGGATAGCGGTGGGGTAAAAATTACTATTCCCACTCTAATGAGTACAACAGCAGGGAAAGTGTTGGATAGGGAAGGGGTAAAAATTACTATTCCCATTCCAGTGAGTGCAACAGTAGGGAAAGTGTTGGATAGTGCCATGGTAAAATTTACTATTCCCACTTCAATCAGTGCAACAGTAGGGAAAGTGTTGGATTGCGGAGGGGTAACAATTAATATTCTCACTCCAGTCAGTTCAAAATTAAAAACAAACAAAATATTAACAACAAAAATATTTAAAAAACAAAATAAATAACAAATATGTAAATAGGTTAAAAATGTTAATACAAATATATTTAATATTACTAATTTAAAAAAACATATTATAATGTTAAATGCATATGACACATACCTACAAATATTATATTAAATAAAATAAAAAATAAGTTTCAAATAAATAAATATTTTTAATTAGAAATTATTTAGAAACAAAAACATTAATTGTTACATAAATTTACTTCCTACCCTATAACACCACACAATTCACAAAGTACATCTAAATTGAAAAAAAATGTACTTACATAATTAACATAATTAATTACCTATTTAAGAAATATTATTAATTAAAAAACAAATTAAAACTCATAAAAATTAATAAACTTCCCAAACTTTACCCCTATGACCACCACAAACCACAGCTACAATTAAACTGTAAAAAAATGTATTACACAATTAAAACTTATTTAAAAAAAAATCTAATAGTATTTAACAACTAATTATAAAGTAAGTAAAATGTATTTACTCCCCACCCTTTACCCCTATAAAAGTAAAACCCACACACAAAAATATATAAACAATTACCCTAATTAAATATCAATTAGTTAATTAATATTAATGATCAACTAATTGTTAATTAAAAAACATAAATTACCCTTATAAACCCCTATAAACCCCACAACCCACACCTAAAATTAATTACCCAATTTCCATATTTAATTTTCAATTAATTAACTAATAATAATTAAGAACTATTTATTAATTAATGAAACATAAATTACTTTCCGCCCTTTACCCCTATAAACCCCACAACCCACACGTAAATTAATTACACAAGATCCATATTTAATTTTCAATTAATTAATTAATACTAAGTACCAACTTATTATTAATTAATTAAAAATAAATTACTTCCCACCCTTTACCGCTATAAACCTCACAACCCGCAACTAAAACATTGCACAGTTACCATAATTAATTAGCCATTAATTAATTAATATTGATTAACAACCAATTAATAATTAATTAATAATAAATTACTTCCCACAATTAACACTATAATATCTCAATTAAATAAATATTAATAAATAAAAAATAATCATTCATTTATTATAATTAAATTACTTCCAACGCTATTCCCCTATAAACCCACAACCCCCTACGGAACTAAAAAACACAAAATTTAATTAAAATAAAATTGATAACTACTAAAAATGTAACACATATATTAAAAAACATAAACAATTCTTATACAAAAAAGTACATCACATACATTTAAAATATATACTAAAATACATAACTCTAAGTAAAAAATCAATATTTAAAAAAATATATTTTTGCAAACGATATTAATGACTTCTAACATATTTTTAAAAACTATGGTGTCCATTACAATATTGGGCGGAATAAAATCCGCCATCTACCATAGCGGTAAAAAACCGCCCGCCTACACCGTCTGAATACCGACCGAGCAATCACGATGTCGCGAAGCGAACACCGCCCGCGGCGGAAAAAACACACAAAATACCGCCCGTCTATGTCCGAGTCGAAGTCCATCCGTCCGCCACGGACGCAAACCCGCACGACAACCCAAAACCGCTTGCCCTGACTACCGAGACACCGGCCGTGAAATTAGGATCTTCCCGACATGAGCGCGGCAAATCCACAAATACACCGCCCGCCATCGTAAACAACAGTGATGAAAATAGACACGGCGGAAGCCCTGGCGGCCACGTCCCTGCACAGAAACCATCCGCGGACCAAAGAAATACACACAACATGGCCAACAAGTCCACACAGCAAGCCACGCCCAAATACCCAAACACAGTACACATCCCGAAAACACATCCCCCATGGACAAACAAATAAAATACAAATCCCAGAACACCAGCCACAACACACCTGAAAACAACAGCACATCATGACACACCCACATAGGTAAGTACAAATGCAGCCCCTTCACAGACCACAATCCCTTGCAATACTACAAACTGAGGACGAGAGCACAGAACACAGCGAGACAGAAAGGACAGGAGCACACCACAGACACGCACCCATCACCACCACCACCACCACCACCAAACACCGGCACCACAAACCCCCTGCACATCACACACCACACACACACACCGCACCAGCACCACAAACACAAAACCACACACCATGGCAGCACAGAGAATGCCCAAGTTCACTTCCATGGAGCTGACGGTCATGGTCAACGAGATCATCAAGGTGCACCCACAAATCTATGGGAACCAGGTCCAACAGACACCACTAGCCACCAGAAACCGGTTGTGGAGCAGGATCGTAGACCAGGTCAATGCAGTCGGGAACATGCCACGAAACAGAGCCGAAATCACCAAGAGGTGGCACGACATGAAAAGAGTGGTCAAAAAGAAGGAGGCCAAGAATCGGCAGCTGGCTGACAGGACTGGCGGAGGAAATCCCGCGCTATTTAAGACCTTCAAGGCGTGGGAGGAGAAGGTGCGAGGCATCCTACATCCGGAGAGTCTCACCGGAATACCAGGGGGAGTGGAGGCTGGTAAGTACAAACAAATGTATACCAGCACACCGCTATGTACTCACATGCACTACCACTATGCCATAGCTCCGAGGGACAAACACCCCCATGTCTAGTACACAATACACAAGACATCACTCACACATGCAACAGACTAACTAACAAAACCATGGGGGCATGTGTACAATCAGCCAGCACCGCAACTCCCACCAGGTCCCCTTGTACTCCAGATGCGCCAGAAGGAGCACTCCCCACACTCACACTCATGTGTCAGCCATAGCTGCACTAACCGACAAGTAACAGGTAAGTAGCCGGAACACAAAGTCAGTGGGTCGGAGGGGGGACAGCTGAAGTACAACACCCACCAGGCCCCTAGTCCTACAGCGCAGCAAGGTGGAGCACACCCCACACCCATGTGTCAGCCATAGCTGCACTAACCGACAAGTCACAGGTAAGTAGCCGGAACACAAAGTCAGTGGGTCGGAGGGGGACAGCTGAAGTACAACACCCACCAGGACCCTAGTCCTACAGCACAGCAAGGTGGAGCACACCCCACACCCATGTGTCAGCCATAGCTGCACTAACCGACAAGTAACAGTTAAGTAGCCGGAACACAAAGTCAGTGGGTCGGAGGGGGGACAGCTGAAGTACAACACCCACCAGGCCCCTAGTCCTACAGCGCAGCAAGGTGGAGCACACCCCACACCCATGTGTCAGCCATAGCTGCACTAACCGACAAGTAACAGGTAAGTAGCCGGAACACAAAGTCAGTGGGTCGGAGGGGGGACAGCTGAAGTACAACACCCACCAGGCCCCTAGTCCCACAGCGCAGCAAGGTGGAGCACCCCTCCCTCCCAGTACCATATGGCATCCATTGCATTGCGCCCTCCAAACCAACAAGTAGGTAGAGTACTGTACAGGGCGGGGTGTCTGTAGGCATGAGGACAGTATTACGACTAACATTTGGGACATGTCACGTAGCAGAGGAACACGCAGCACTGCTCCCTGTCATAATCATGTGACCAATGTGCACACGGACATGTATTACAGAGTCATAGCCCACATGAGCCATCACAAATACAGCAACACCCATGAAGCCACGTCTGCATGCACAAGTCCCACTGGAGTACTGACCCACACGGCGGGCACTGTGCCACTCATCACACACATCAGCAACACCATCGAAGTCCTGTCCATGTAGTCGTTACTGCCTGTTCCCCACACAACGTACAACATCGCCCATGTAAGTCTAACCTGTCTAGAACTAACAGTGTGGAACCCCAGTAATGCACATAAACACCACTGAACCCATGAAACACACAGCCACACAATGCACATCCAACATACCATCCATCTCATCTGTCAGCCCCAGTGTCATGAAAGGTATGTCATCGGAACAGCTGGCCCTCATACAGTAGTTCTGCAAAGATACCTGCCCATCACAAATAATGTGTCTGCAGTGACTGAAGCGCACATCACACTGATTTACAACATACATAATATAGTCAACACCCCAAGAGCACTGCATTGCTGCACATGGCCGAGGGTAGCACGCACACCAAGGAATTGGCCCATCTGCAATACGTTGTGTGGCACACAACCATCACTCAGTCACTACAATGCTTGCAGTGTAATGTCCATAAATGATAACAGTGAGCAGATATGCTGGGGATGTCAGACATACACACACCTTTGTCTCTGCACTGTCATGTTGCCAAAACACATGTCCCGTTCTGCACCCATATGTCACAGTATGTACCCCAAAACCATATTTCACCTCAAAAGCGTTGAGGGGGCTGTACCCCCTTTTGCCATCTGCGTGTCTAAGTGTTTTATTTGAACCCCAAAACCATATTTCACCTCAAAAGCGTTGAGGGGGCTGTACCCCCTTTTGCCATCTGCGTTTCTAAGCGTTCCATTTGAACCCCAAAACCATATTTCACCTCAAAAGCGTTGAGGGGCTGTACCCCTTCTGCCATCTGCATTTCTAAGCGTTCCATTTGAACACCAAAACCATATTTCACCTCAAAAGCGTTGAGGGGGCTGTACCCCTTTTGCCATCTGCGTTTCTAAGCGTTCCATTTGAACCCCAAAACCATATTTCACCTCAAAAGCGTCGATGGGTCTGGAGCCCGCATACACCCAAGCCACAAAATGTAGGAGTACAGCAACACACACTGATTGTCATTGCTAATCCGTCCCATGCCACATGAACACAACACACAGTTCCATTGCCTTGCCCACGCATACACACATCGTACATCCACACACACGCCACTGGGAAACCTGTGCACGACAGTGCACGAACTGTGAATGTCAGACAACCAATACAAACTTTGCAAGGTGCAACACAATAACCTATCTCATTCTCCCCACAGGTGCCGAACAGCTGGATGCTGGAGAGGGAGACAGCAGCCAGCACAGCCAGTCCGCAAGCCCCCGACCCGGACTCACGGATGTAGAAGACCTGGACACCTCTTCGGACGAGGACCACCGAGCAGGCCCGTCTGGAGTGGCAGGGCCCAACCGCTCCCCAGGGCCCCTCCTACCCACCAACACATCACCCAGGACTGCTGACCAGTCACAGACCCCTGCTGCCACGGTCGTTGCGGCCACCACCACCGCCGCAACAACCACCACCACCACCACCACGCCATCCCTGGCCACAGCACCTGCGCAAGGGGTGGCACGCCCGTCGTGCTCGACCCTGGGAGCCAGACAGAGGACCGTGGTGACCAATGTGGCGAGTGGGCAGTGGCAGCAGTACTGGTGGGAGGAGCAGGGTCAGGCCAACGCCATCTGAGCCTGGGAGCCAAGCCCTGCCGCAAATCTCAAGAGTCCTTGGGGCCTATGAAGAGGCCCAAGGACAATGGGCCAGGTCGGCTGCCGACAAGCGGGAGGTCCTTGGGGTGTTGAGGTCCATGGACGCCCATATGGGCCAATTCGTGACCCGTATGGACCAACTTGTGGACCTCATGGGCCAGCTGGTGGTGGTGGGGAGGGCCCAAGCAAGGCCAGCCACACCACCGCCGCCACCACGTGCTGTGGCGCAGGGTCGTGCAACATCTAGTTCCCCTGCGTCCACAGCGAGTGAGCAGTCCTCAGCCACCACCAGCAGCCCACCAACACAACCCCCCTACCAAACGTGGAAGGGGCCGTCCGAAGAGGAAACAGGTGTCCAGAGAGGACTACGCACGCTCCAAACGCCAGTGAGACAGCCAGCCACCCTGACCACCTACTGCACTGACTTTGACTACGATCCTACCCCACACTGCCATGTGAATGGCATGTGTCTGTTGGACTGTGGACATAGAACTTCATGGGTACACCTTGACCATCACGCAGCCATGTCCGTCAACTCATTGTCACAGCATGCACCACTTCTGTCATCACCTTGCACACAATCACATGTCACCGCTGTAAATAAATACACCTTGATCACAATCTGCTTCATGTGCCCTGGGTTTAATCAACGATGTGCAACCGCCACCATGAGCAGGAATGCCTCTGCTGTGTGGCATGTAGATAGGCCAGGAGATGTTGTAGGGACTTAGGGGTGAAAATCAGAACAAGAGTCCATTCAATTAGTGTGTCAGACACCCATCACACAGTACTTGTCACCAACTACAAGCAATGTACACACATCTCACAGAGCAACGGGGCACAATGCCACAGCCACTGTCAGTGGCATACTACCTGGACATGGACCATTGCCACACAGCACTCAGTGAACAAAAGGCCTCCGTCACAATGCACACATACACCTGCACAACTACAGCTACATCAGCCGTCGTACATGGTCACTCACCGTCAAGTGAAGTAGCGGGCGATAGCTGCTGATGCACATTCACAGCTTCCTCCTCTCCACTGTCCTCGTCACTGGACCCGTCCTGGTCTGCAGGCGGGGGTCCGGGCTGATCACTGTCATCCACTATTAGGGGGATCTGCTTGCGAATAGCCAGATTGTGCAGCATGCCACAACTATCTGGCACACCTTCTGTGGGGAGTACGCCAGTGCACCCCCGGTGCGGTCCAGGCATCTGAATCTGGACTTCAGGAGGCCAAACAGTCCGCTCCACCACACGTCTGGCCCTGCCATGTGCCTCATTGTAGCGGACATCAGCTGGTGTCCAAGGATGACGTAATGGGCTGAGCAGCCAAGGCCCATTCGGATAAGCAGAGTCACCTGGGTGTGAGGAATACCGAGATTAGTTGCAATTCCAACTGTCCCCAAGACAGCATCGCACACCAGGCACGCTACACGAGTACACATACTCACCAACAATCCAAGCACGGTCCGGTTGCAGATTGGTCATCAGACATGGTAGGATGCTGTTGCGCATGATGTGCGAGTCATGGGCCGATCCTGGAAACTTCGCACACACGTGTGTAATGACCATGTCCGTGATGCAGCGCGTACAATAAAACTATTCTCCTCCTAGGTCACTTATTGGTCATCCAGGGGCAAACTATATATTTTCTTACATCCACATGACGATGGGGCCCATAAACATCGCCTATCACACACGCACACACCTGGATTTCCTTTACACCTTTACGAAAATCTGTACTCCTAGGAGAAACATGAGAACTAAATGGAAAACACCATTTATGTACCGCTGGAAAGAGCCGGGATATCTTATTACCTAAACCTATCGTTTTCTTTCAGTTATTTCTTAAGATATTCCTGCTCATTGTTTTGTCGATGAATCATTCATGTAAGAAATTAGTTCATAGTGATTAAGACCAGCTAAATCACAATAACCAATTACTGGTGTCACAATCATTTAGTAAAATAACCACTGAGTCGTTTGATTTAAAGAATCTTAAATTTTATATAATTTTAAAAGCATGAGAAAGAATTTAAACTTTTATTCAATTATTCATTCATTATTCATTCAAATATTTATTAAACATAATCAATTTTATTGCAGAAAGGAAATTTTTGTCATGAAGCAAAACCCTAATTACCTGCCTACCTTCCTAATTTAGCCTAATGATTTCTAACCTAAGTTAAGAATTAAAAATAACCTGATTCTCATACTCAACTGGAAAATTAAGACAGCAACAGAAACTTCAGCTCGTTAGCATCAGCTACCTGCAACCCGTCTCATCTAACAGTCTTTCAGCATCTCCCGCTCAGTAATGGATCGATCAGGACCACCAAGCACTGGAAGCCACCAACACCAACACGACTCTCCAACTCCGATCGTGACTGTGAACCCCTCCCACTAAGAGTAGGCCCTCTTATACCCTAATTCTAACTTTGCTAACTAATTGTTGCAACATTAATAACACGCTTTTCTTTCATTGGTCCATTCATTTCATCTATTCATTCTTTTAATCAAGTTCTCTCGGATCCAAATGGTCCTTGGATCATTTCCTTTCTCACAGTTCAAGACATGTTTCCATCCGCTTCGATCAGTACATTTGTAACTTCTTTCGATACATTGAGAACTCTGCAGGCATTGTCCTTTTTCTTAAAATGGTTTCCCACGGTTTCTCGCTGATCACCACGGCACACTATCAGTTCAAATAGGTCACATCAGCCTTGACCATTCTCGCATCCTAGCCTCTCAGCAACATCACGAGGTTAGCTTTTCTCCAACTTTTCTCCCTTGTCACGTGTTTCCCCGCACTTGCGCACTTCATTAACTGGCAGCCATTTTATATCGCCACTCGTTTATACTTAGAAGCACTATTTTGAAATAAACAAAACATAATTAAAATAGAGAAACATAGCCTTTTCGTCTCCCTCCCGTCATCTACGTACCCCAATTAGTTATTACCTAGCAGAAAGCAACATTTAAGCTGTTCCTTACTTACCATCACTATTGTTTTTGCAACGACACGTTTATTTTCTATGAAGCACAAATCATGCATTTATTATAAATTAGTACGCATTTATTTTTATGTTATAATTAGACACACAGACATTCGTTAATAGATTATTCAGCACATACACTTGCGTATTACCCTTCCCCACGTACAGTGTTGATTAATACATTTAAACGAACCTTTTATTAATTATTTATAAAATTTGTTAGGGGTTAAAACATTTTATTTTCTCTGCTCCATCAACTCCCCCTTTGGTGATTTTTAAATCACCACATAAAACCCAAGTTATACTTCTTTTTCAGGCAGCATATGTCTTTCATCCTTTTGCTTTTTGTTAGTTACACATCTGTTTCCCTTTCATCTTGTCTTCTTGTCTCCTTATACATGCTTTCTTTCATTTTCTCTAACTCAATTTCACCCATTTCTCTCTCTCTCTCTTTCATTATTCTGTTATTTCTTTTTATCTTAGTTTGTCTTACTTTTCTTTTTATACACGTTATTACAATTTTCAACACCATGGCTAACAATATTACTACAGTTGCTATTATTATAATTTTCCCTATCATTAGTCTACTCATTCTGGTCAACCAATTTGCTACGGAAGAAAACCCTCTACCAAGTTTTCCCAACACACTTTCAACCTCCATTGGAACTAGTTCTTTGTGCAAATTTGTAATATTTGTAATATACTTCTGTATATTTTCACTTTTATCAGGAATGTAAGTGCAACAATGTTGGACTTTCAGCATTCCACAGACTCCACCCTCTTTTGCCAAAAGAATATCAAGGGCAAGCCGATTTTGCATCACCATAGCTCTCATGGCAACCATTTCGGTATTTACCATTAAGAACCCTCCCGCAGTATCTGTAGACAAACGATCTACTACTGTGGATAACTTCCGAATTTTAAATGCATTCAAAGATATTCCCACTGCTGGTATTAATGCTCCAAAAATATCACCTACAATTTCTGAAAAACTTTCCCTCTTTCTACGTGTAAAGCTATTAATCATCTTGTATGTTCCTTTTTCTTCTCTGTCCATATGAAAGATTTTTGGAAAGACCAGGCCTACATAGCAAGTTCCATACCAATGGTCCGGTAACCTGTAATAAGCTCTATTCCCACAAATATAATAGATACCTGGAAATATTGGATCTTTTCCACCTTTGAATCCCCAACCTCCCAAAATTTGATAATTGTCATGGCAGATACTGGAACCTACAAAGTAATTGTCATAGACTGTCTTATTTCTCCTAATACACAACTTTCCTGTTTGCGGCCAATCTAATGTCATTGCTGCATTTATCTTTTCCCTTCCTGATTTCCTTCCTCAAACGTCCATAGATGTGTTCCTTCCTCTTTTATTGCTTCTTTTTGAAATTTCATTCTTCTTTCTTCAACCATTTCTAAAAATATCTTTTCTTCTTTCTTTAACTCACAGGTAAGGTTGTTATTAACTATTTCTTCTAAGGTTAATTTTCTATGTTCTAGAAAGAATTCTCCTAAAACTTTTGCTGGTTTTACTTTGTTAAGTTCTGGTACTACTGGAACGTTTGCAAAAATCTTATCTATATCAGTATAATAAGATTCTAATCTACCTGTTTTATAAAATAAACTTGCTATTACACTACAGGTTATTCCATAAGTTAGAGGTAGGTGATGATAAGTCACACCTTCTGACACTGATGCAGGCAACTGCATACAAACATAACAATCTCTCACATCCATTGTCTCTACATATTCATACAACAATTTTGTAAAAACATTTTTAGAAAAGTCTGTTACTGACTTATCCTTATGTAATTCTGCACTACTTCTTAAAATAACTGGTTCTTTAATATTAGTTTCTTTTTCTGGTTTAGTATCATTCTTCGCTTCTATTACAGCTAAACTAATAGGAATTGTGATTGCTAAAACTATCCATACGGTCATTAATAAACCTGTACAAAAGCAGCACATTTTACACCATCTTTTTACAAACTCACATTTATCTCTTCTATCCCTAGTATTTTCCATTTTGCTTTTCTCTTTTTATTTAAGTTTCAGAAAATTGTGTCACTACACCTCAGAAATGACTTAGATGCCACTCTGCTTTCAAAAAAGTCTTTGCTTGGTACTTTCTTTTAATTCTCTCCAGAATTCTTTCGTTGTCACATCTGGTGATTTGTCATATCCAGTAAAATTGTCACGTCCGGTAGAAGCACTATAAGTCTTCACTTCAGGTTTTGTTGCATCTCACCTTTACCCATTCGGTTTCTTAGTCTCGGGTTCTCGTGAGTGTTTTCTTCTTCTTTGTAATCCGTCAGTGCGATATGTAGCCACTCAGGTGACTTGTACTTCACATTCACTTTCTTCGTTCTTTTAGACTTTTGCAGTCGTTTTCCACTTGGCTTTTCTTGTCCCTTTTGACTTGTTATTTCATTCACTTGTTCAGCACTTTCTTCTCCTGTTCTTATTATTCTATATCTCAATTTTCTTATATAGTTGCTGGGCCAATTATCTCCTTTTCTTGGCCTTTTGGCTTCACCCTCCTTTTCTTCTCTTTCGGATTTCCAATTTCTTTTTCTTGATTCAGTTTTTGCTTTCTTCTCTTCTCCACTCTCTTCAGATTCGGTTTCAACTGTTTCACTATTGTCTCTTATTTTGAAGCTTATGATCTCGTCGTTTCTTACTGGTGGATCTGTCTTCTCCTTCTTGTGTTCCCTTATTACTGTCCCTCCTCGGTGTTCTTCCGATTTGGTGTTTTCCTCACTTTCTATTTCTAAATTTCCCTGTTCTTTTGTTTCTCTATAAGCCCTATTGCTCCTCGGGGTTCTTCTCGATTCTCTAGCTTTTTGTGTACTTCTTTCCCTACTTCGTCTATTAATATTATTTCTGAAGGATTTCCACCATAACTTGTACTTGGTTGCTCATCTAGATCATTTTCTTGCTCATCTTCTTCTCTAATTGGTTTATAACCCCAAGTTCTCCTTCGAAACTCTTCACAGTTTGCAACTGAATCATCAGATCCTGAACTTGTGTCAGATATTTCCAGATGTCGACTTACAGGTCGATCTTCAGGTTCTGGAATTTCTGAATTTCTTTCTTCTTCTTCCTCCTCTTCTTCTCTAGAGGTGCTCGCAGTTGGGGTTTCCAGATGTCGACTTTCAGGTCGATCTTCAAGTTCTGGCACCCTTTCTCTTATTCTTGTTGTCCCAGCCGTTAAATTTTTATCCCACACTTCCAGACGTCGACTCACATGTCGATCAGTAGGTTCTTGAACTCTGATTGTGTGGCTGGCATGGACCCAGTTCTTCACTCCTGCACACTTGACTGCAGTCGTTGTCACTAGGATTACCTGTCGTGGTTCGTCCCAACGAGGAACTAGACAGTTTCTTCTCCTGTGGATTTTTATACGGACCCAGTCTCCTGGATTCAAGTCGTGGGCTGGTTTTCTTTCAAGAGTGGTCGCATCCGGTCCAACCTGATGAAACACAGAACGCACCACATCAGCCAGTCCCTTGCAATAATCCAGTACTAGATCATCAGTTATAGTCAATAACTTGTTGACAGGTACTTGTGCTTGTCTCATTGCTCGTCCCATGATCATCTCATGAGGACTAAGTCCAGTTTTCTTTTCAGGAATGCTTCTGATGGTCATCAGAACAAGGGGCAGTGCATCTGGCCATTTGAGTCCTGTAGCTTGACACATTTTTCCTAATCTGTTCTTAATTGTTCCATTAATTTGCTCTACTACCCCAGAAGCCTCTGGTCTGTAAGCACAATGTAGTTTTTGTTTAATACTCAATGCTTCGCAAATCAATTGGATCAACTCATTTTGAAAATGTGTTCCTCTATCTGTCTCAACCGTGACTGGAAAACCATACCTTGGAATGAACTCTCGCAGCATAAGTTTTGCCACCGTTGTTCCATCATTCCTTCTAGTGGGGTATGCCTCCACCCAACGAGAAAACAAACAGACGACCACTAGAACATATTTTAGTCTGTTACAAGGGGGCATTTCGATAAAGTCCAATTGCATTCTAGTGAACGGACCTCCTTCTCGTCCTATTGTTCGTAGGCTCACTACCGTCTTTCTTCCTGGGTTAAACTGCTGACAAATAAGACATCTTTGACAAAGGCTTTCAGCTATCGCTCTGAATTTTGGGTTATACCAAGTTTGTCTGAAAAGTCTGATCATTGCATCTCTCCCAATATGAGCTTGTCCATGGTACATCCGTGCCATGTCTGCAATCATGCTATCAGGCATAACTGGTCTTTCATCTCTGTACACCCACACACCATTATTTTCTTGTCTTCTACATCCTGCTTTTATCCAGTAATCTTTTTCCTCATCATTTGCAGCTTCCTGTAACTGTCTTACTTCATCCCATGTCTCGACAGTGTTAGTAAAAAGCAAAGGAGAAGAGATATGCTCCCTTTCTCTGTTTTTATTCAGGGACACCATGTTCTCTGCACAATATTTGGCGATCTCATCAGCATAGTTATTGCCAACAGCTATGTAAACTTCGTTTTTCTTATGTGCCTTGCACTTCACTACAGCTATTTGTTTAGGCAGCTGTATCGCTTCAAGCAGCTTTTTAACAAAATCTCCATTTCTGATAGGTGTTCCTGCAGACGTCAAGAAACCTCTTTGTGACCAAATCTGACCGAAGTCGTGTACGATACCGAAACCATATTGGCTATCGGTCACAATCGTGACTCGCATATTTCTTCCTAATTTACATGCTTGAATCAAAGCAATCAGTTCCGCAACTTGTGCAAACCTTATTCCTTTCAGACAAGACGCTTCCATCACAGTTGCCACTGTGCACACTGCGTAAGCTGCGCTTAGAACTCCTTCTTTCGTTCTCAAACATGAGCCATCTACAAACATGACATAATCTGATTCCTTTAACGGTTCATCTTTTATGTCAGCTCTTGGTTTTGTGCAATATTCCAGCACATTCAGACAATCATGATCTACTTCGTCTTGTTCAATTATACTCTCTTCATCTGGCAATGATGTTGAAGAATTCACATTCATGCATCTATCTATGGTCACATTTTCAGCACTCAAAATTACTTTTTCGTACTTAGCCAGCCGACTATGTGTCATGTACTGTGTTTTTGTTCTTGTCAAAATAATCTCTACTGAATGGGGAACATATACTCTCAGTGGATACCCCATCACTATAACTTCACTTTGTTCCAGACTTACACAAGTAGCAGCAACTGCTTTCAGACATCCGGGCAATGCTTTTGCTATAGGATCTAAAACAGCTGAAAAATAAGCAATTGGTCTTTTCATTGTTCCATGTTTTTGTACCAGTACTGAAAACGCACATCCATCTCTTTCACTGCAGTACAATTCAAAATCCTTCTCATAATCAGGCATGCCTAAAGCAGGGGCCTCACACAATTTCTTTTTCAACTCTTTGAAAGATTTCGGGGCATATTAGCAAGACCCACGTTAAAATTATCGCCGTTTTAGCCGCAGGAAACTGCCGCTAAAACGTCGATAATGGGCTTGCTAATATGCGTTATGGAATTCCAATAGAAGCCCAGGTTAGATGTCCTGCACATCTAACATGGGCTTCTATTGGAATTCCATAACGCATATTAGCAAGCCCATTATCGCCGTTTTAGCGGCAGTTTTCTGCCGCTAAAACGGCGATAATTTTAACGTGGGTCTTGCTAATATGCCCCTTCATTTCTTCGTTATTTAACTCAAAAGGGTCTCTTACATCTTTCTTGGTCAACTTTTGTAATGGTTTTGCAATCAAAGAGAAACCACTTATCCATTGTCGGCAATATCCAACCATTCCCAGAAACATTCTTACCTCTCTTTGCATCATTGGTGCTCTCATTCCTTGAATCATTCTTACTCTTTCTGTCGCTATCTTTCGCACTCCTTTCTCAATTTTATGCCCTAAATATTGAACTTCTTTTTGGCAAAATTGCAATTTTGAAGGGGACACTTTATGTCCTCTTTTCTCTAGATGGTTCAGTAAAGCAATTGTATCACTTACACATGCTTCTTTTGTTTTCGATGCCACCAATAGGTCATCGATATACTGCACCATCACTGACTTTTCTGGCATTTTCAAATCTTCCAGAGATTTCTTTAGAATCTGATTAAAGATTGAGGGGCTTTCTGTATACCCCTGAGGAATTCGGCACCATGCCAAAATACGCTCTCCGAACCGGAACGCAAATAATGGCTGGCTATCTGGATGCAAAGGAATAGAGAAAAATGCGTGACACAAATCTATCACTGTGTACCACTCAGCTTCGTGTGGAATTTGATATAGAATTACTGCAGGGTTTGGCACTATTGGACAACAGGGCACAACTATTTTGTTGATCTTTCTCAAATCCTGTACTATTCTATATGTTCCGTTTGGCTTTTTCAGTCCCATAATAGGTGAATTACATGGACTGCTCATTATTTCTTTTAGAATTCCTTGTTCAATCATTTTATTTATTACAGGAGTTATTCCTTCAATTATTTCTGGAGTTAATTTGTACTGTGGCGTATTCGGGTAAGTTGTTCCTTCTTTTACTGTTACTTTTACGGGATCAACTTCTTTCATTAATCCAATATCTTCTCCTGTAAAATCCCACACACTTTCTTTCACTGTAATTTTTAGTTCTTCTGGAAGTTTTTCTGCATCAAATGCAGGAAACAACCCATTCATTTCAGGTTCCTGATTCATCAAAGTTACTTTATACAATACATCTTCATCTGAGGTCTGAAATCCAATTCCGTCTGGTGTACAATAAATTGTGCAATTCATCTTGCACAAGAGGTCACGACCTAAAAGATTTACAGGACTACAATCGCACACTACAAATTTATGCATTTTACTAAAAGAACCAATTTTTACTTCCACTAATTCAGTAAGTGGTGTTTTAATCTGCTGATTTGCTACTCCTACCACTTGGATGCATTCACCTGAGAGAGGAAGGTTTGGAATTTCCACTGATCTAACAGTAGAACGGGTAGCTCCAGTATCGACAAGGAATGTTACATTTGCACCATTCACTTCTCCATCCACAAAGGGACCAGACTGATCTACCTCTAGAGTTGCGCCAAGTACGCACTCTTTCCCCTCTCCTGGGCACCGTCAGAAACTTTCATCCGGCTCATCCTCACTCTGACGCAACCAATACTGAGAAATGTTAGCTGCTCGCGGCAACTGTGTTACCTGCTCTCCTCCATAGAATCCTGTTTCTGTACTGTATCTTTGCTGGTTAACAATGTTGGGAAGTGGTGGTTGCGGCACCTGACTTTGTTGAACAACTACCTCATTCTGCACCTGTGGAGTTAATGATTGATTTTCGGGATTAGGTTTAGGTGGGAACTTACACTCGTTTCTCCAATGCCCTAATTTTCCGCAATTATGACAGGGCCATTTCTTCTTTGCCTCCTCTAGACTCACTTGACCTTTCCCTTTACCTATGTTAGGTCGCATTTTATTCTGTCCTGTTTCATTCCCACTATTACTATCCAATTGAGCTTCTTGTTTTTCTGCCACTTTCACCTGTGCCCACATTGCCTTCTCTTTCAATTTACGCTGTCTACTCTCAATATCATCACTGCAATACTTAGCATACCTTAGCACATCGTCGACTGTGCCATTCTGCCAATTAATCATATGCTGTTTAATCATTTCACTAATCTCTGGCTTCAAACCAAACACAAATCTGTACACAAAATGACTCATATCTTTTTCACTTAATTCCTCATATCCACTATACTGCTTGAAAACCAACAACAACCTCTCATAATAGGCGTGTACAGACTCCTTACTTTCCTGTGTAGTTCTATCGATTTTTACCCAATCTGTCTCTTTAGGAGGAATCTTATTCTTCAAAAAGGTAATCACCTTATCATACTTCTTCATCACCTCAGGACCTGGAGCTCCTGTCTTAGGATCTCTTGGATATTCTGTAGTTGGCCAGTCAACTGTAATCTTACATTCTGACCACAAATCAGTTGGTACCACTATGTCAAATAATCCATCTAAATCTATCCACAACACCTTTGAAACCTTTACAAATCTCTCTACTTGTCGGTACCATTCAACTGGTTTCTCACTTAGCTTCGGAAAGTCATTTGTAAATGACAGTATATCCTGCCTAGTCCAGGGAACATGCACATAACTACCACCTGGAGTTTCTCTCATAGGGTATTCTCTGGCAACAGGTTCCTTTTCAGTTATCATAAAAGCCAAAGAAGCTTTGTCTGTAGTTTTCTCATTCTTCTTTGTCCATCTAACCTTCCATCTGTCCACATCACCCCATTTTCTCAATAACACAATTAACTCTTTTATTTGTGTCAGCCTTCCTGCCGTATTCAAATTTTCAATATCTTTTTCACAAAAGTCTACTCTATAGGGTTTCTGCAATGTTTTCACTTTCGCAAAGTCTATTCCAATTTCACTGGCTACTTCTTCTAGTTTTTCATGTAAATTCTTTGCTCTCCATGTAATACTTTTGCACAGAAACATTATTTCATCATCCTGGTAATTTTTTATCTTTTCTGTACCAATCGTTCCTAGAATTAATTCTTCCATGTCAATTTTTAACCTATTTACATCTAATGGTTTTTCTTCTGGTTCTTTTATTTTAAATGCCTTCATCCACTCATTTAACTCATCAGGAGTCGGACCTATGGGTGTATTATTTAGTTCTACCCAATTACCACTCTTCTCAGGAGTCTCTGTTGCAGATTCTGTTACCATATGCATTTTCCTACCATTGCACTCATTCACAGTCAAATTTGTAGGTGGACTTGGTCTGTAAGTACTAGCCAAATTACTTGTACTTGCACTTTGTTCCATCCTTTCTTTTCTCTCTGAAATTGTGAACTCATGGGAATCACTAAAGATCGTTCATCAATTTTCTGATTCTCAAAAACTGGTATTACTGGACCTATTGTTACAGGTACAGTCACAGCTTCCATGTTTTTCGTTAATTCTCTAATTTTCTCAGTCAGCTCTTTTGTTGTTCTTGCTAATTCAATTGCATTGTTACTTTCTACTCCTTCATTTTGTGAAGTTCTTATTTGATCTTGTGACCTATTTATTTCAATTCTTTTTTCCGGACTTTTATTTCGCATAGTCTCTATTAACGGCGCATTTGGTGTCACCACTGTAGAACTCTGCTGATACGGAGGTGGATTTCTATTTAAAATATCTTCCAGCAATTCATCATCCGTTTCGCTCTCATGCATATATTTCTCCCTCTCCATATGTTTCTTTTTCTCAGTCCGTTTTCTCTTAGTCTCTTCCTCAACTGTAAAAGCCGGAAACAAACCTCCTGTCATGTTAGCACATCTCCAGCGTTTTATTCTATCCTCATGATTTATTCCCCACATTCTTCCAGGCATAAACTCATGATCTCTTAAACCTCTGAATCTCTCTCGCTCATACATCTCATCCTCCCATTCTGTCAACGCTTCAAACTGTGTCGGTCTAGGTCTAGGTTCTAGATTTGTCATCTTTTCTCGCAAATTTCGCAAAACCGCTACACTAAATGTACCATTCTCAGGGAAAGCTAATGCACCATCATTCTTCGTATACTTTGCCCAATTTTCCAACCATATGCATGTATGATATCCATATTTCAGCATCATATGTGAAGCTGCTGATTTTGGCGGAGGAATTACTTGTCCCTCTCTAGTCACAACCTTTTTGTCTTTCTTAAAGAAATTCTTTATTTTTGTCGTCCATGACGTTCTCTCCCTTTCATACTCGTAATACGGCATATTTTCGATTTGTTTTTCTCTTCACACTAGCACTGACCTGTGTACGGAACTTCAACCAATTACAGCGCGACTCACACTAACGCATCAATCAGAACAATTCCCTTCGTCCGCGAACCAACCAATCCTAGCGCGGCACTTTTCTACGTCACTCCTGACTCTGTGTTCACGTGACTAGCGCACTATCCAATCCTAGCGCGGCACTGTTCTACGTCACTCCTGCTCTTTTACCCCTCCTTTACAAAATTTATCGGCAATTTTTCTTTTCACTGTTTTCTCCGTTAGTTACAACAATTAAAACAATTCCATAGTCTGATTCGCTAGACAAAAGTGACAGCTTTGTCCTTTTACACAAGAATCCTGTATTTCCAGTAGGCAGCGCTTAC
Source organism: Calotriton arnoldi (assembly GCA_963921515.1). NCBI lineage: Eukaryota > Metazoa > Chordata > Amphibia > Caudata > Salamandridae > Calotriton > Calotriton arnoldi. The sequence goes on from CAWUFW010004877.1 coordinate 992,017, forward strand.
CTCTACCCTACCACAGAATTATTAACTCTCGCCGATAAAGTAGCACTTCCCTCTACCTTACCCTTCTTTCAAGCAAATAATTTACTCGTTTCTCTGGGGATAAGACACATGTGGAGACTAGGCTCCTGAGAATTAAGGCCAAAGTTTCACAAGAAAACGTGATTTGCTATTTCAGTTACACACCTTTCGTACAGAAAATCCCTAACATAACACAACCTGTGTTATTACCAAAATGAATTCAGACCATGTACCAAATTCCATGTGACTTCTCTTGCCACACGTGTTCCACTTCCTACTTCCCAGAAGCGTGAAAACTCACATATAACATAACACGACTCAACATATAGTATTAGTCATAAAAAAATAATCAATAATCAATAAACAATAATCACTAAACTAATCTATAGAAAACCATAACTCTGCTACCAAGAAATCTGATGCAGCGCGTACAATAAAACTATTCTCCTCCTAGGTCACTTATTGGTCATCCAGGGGCAAACTATATATTTTCTTACATCCACATGATGATGGGGCCCATAAACATCGCCTATCACACACGCACACACCTGGATTTCCTTTACACCTTTACGAAAATCTGAACTCCTAGGAGAAACATGAGAACTAAATGGAAAACACCATTTATGTACCGCTGGAAAGAGCCGGGATATCTTATTACCTAAACCTATCGTTTTCTTTCAGTTATTTCTTAAGATATTCCTGCTCATTGTTTTGTCGATGAATCATTCATGTAAGAAATTAGTTCATAGTGATTAAGACCAGCTAAATCACAATAACCAATTACTGGTGTCACAATCATTTAGTAAAATAACCACTGAGTCGTTTGATTTAAAGAATCTTACATTTTATATAATTTTAAAAGCATGAGAAAGAATTTAAACTTTTATTCAATTATTCATTCATTATTAATTCAAATATTTATTAAACATAATCAATTTTATTGCAGAAAGGAAATTTTTGTCATGAAGCAAAACCCTAATTACCTGCCTACCTTCCTAATTTAGCCTAATGATTTCTAACCTAAGTTAAGAATTAAAAATAACCTGATTCTCATACTCAACTGGAAAATTAAGACAGCAACAGAAACTTCAGCTCGTCAGCGTCAGCTACCTGCAACCCGTCTCATCTAACAGTCTTTCAGCATCTCCCGCTCAGTAATGGATCGATCAGGACCACCAAGCACTGGAAGCCACCAACACCAACACGACTCTCCAACTCCGATCGTGACTGTGAACCCCTCCCACTAAGAGTAGGCCCTCTTATACCCTAATTCTAACTTTGCTAACTAATTGTTGCAACATTAATAACACGCTTTTCTTTCATTGGTCCATTCATTTCATCTATTCATTCTTTTAATCAAGTTCTCTCGGATCCAAATGGTCCTTGGATCATTTCCTTTCTCACAGTTCAAGACATGTTTCCATCCGCTTCGATCAGTACATTTGTAACTTCTTTCGATACATTGAGAACTCTGCAGGCATTGTCCTTTTTCTTAAAATGGTTTCCCACGGTTTCTCGCTGATCACCACGGCACACTATCAGTTCAATTAGGTCACATCAGCCTTGACCATTCTCGCATCCTACCCTCTCAGCAACATCACGAGGTTAGCTTTTCTCCAACTTTTCTCCCTTGTCACGTGTTTCCCGCACTTGCGCACTTCATTAACTGGCAGCCATTTTATATCGCCACTCGTTTATACTTAGAAGCACTATTTTGAAATAAACAAAACATAATTAAAATAGAGAAACATAGCCTTTTCGTTTCCCTCCCGTCATCTACGTACCCCAATTAGTTATTACCTAGCAGAAAGCAACATTTAAGCTGTTCCTTACTTACCATCACTATTGTTTTTGCAACGACACGTTTATTTTCTATGAAGCACAAATCATGCATTTATTATAAATTAGTACGCATTTATTTTTATGTTATAATTAGACACACAGACATTCGTTAATAGATTATTCAGCACATACACTTGCGTATTACCCTTCCCCACGTACAGTGTTGATTAATACATTTAAACGAACCTTTTATTAATTATTTATAAAATTTGTTAGGGGTTAACATTTTTTATTTTCTCTGCTCCATCATCCGCAAGGCACACCACTTGCACATTCAGGGAGTGGAAGTGCTTCCGATTCCTATATATGTGCTCCATGGCCTGTGGTGCTACAAGGCCAACATGGGTGCAATCAATTGCACCAACAACGTGGGGGATCTGTCCAAGGGCATAGAAAGCACCCTTCACTGCCGCCAATTCACGAGCCCTGGGGAATCGGATGTACCGGTTCCTGTACAGCATCATAGCTGACAGTACATCCCGTAGCACCATGCTGAACATGGGCTGGGACATCCCACTTCCACTGCCCACTGTGTGTTTGAATGACCCAGTGGCGAAGAAATGCAGTGCAGCCATCACCTTAGCCGTGGGGGTAAATGCAGTTGGATACACCCTGCGAGGACGGAGGTGGGGTTCCAACAAGGCACATAGGCGATGCAGGGTGGGTCGGTCCAGACGGAATTTCCAGATTACCTCCACGTCCTGCATGTCTGCCAACAATTGGTAGGGGCGATGTATGTTTGGTCTCCTCCTAGGAAAGATGGAAGTGGACACATGTCAAAGCAACACGCCACATGGCATTTTCACAAACACAAAACAAAAATGACTGACCAAGCAATTGAATCACAGAACAGCTGACAAGTAGGGACAGCACAGCCACAATACACTTACACAGGTCCCCTTACCAATAGCAATGAGCAGTGACACAAACCATTGCTATGAGCATGCACATGGGGATTTAGGCCTTAATAACTTGTAAGGCATGACGATGATATCAGACTGCATATTTGGGAAGCGGCAACACCACGGCAATATAACTAGCTGCTGTGCCTGGCACAGCTTCCGAGGCTGGGTGAGTATGGCACACACCAACAACGCAATGGACACAGGCTGAGCGGCAGAAACAAGTGGGTCGTGTTGCACGAGGGGATATGAGACAGTCATTTATGTCCCTACTTCACCCTATGTACAGCACTGTACGGATCACACCTCAAAAACACATTGACAGGTGTACACATTGACAGCTCCATGACAACACAGCTGTGTGATTGCAAATACACATCACAAGTGACACGTAACGTAGCACGTGCCAAGTGGGAGATGTGCATAGTGAAAGATGGCATGTGTGTGCATATGCATGTCCCATGCTCCCATGCCAATGTGTACATGATGATGTGCCAACAGACATGTGGAGGCTGAGCACTGGCCGTCCCTGCCCATGCGCACAGCATGTTGTGGCCCTGTCCAGTGTGGACCTGCTCCCACACACAAGTCATGGCCACACCTGCAGATGCATTGCGCACATCATACTGTGTAGTGCACATGGCATCAGCGGACTGTACCCGCCATGGGCCAGGCCCTTACGGCCAACTCCAATGGCCCTCGCGGTTGCACCCTGCGTGTCCCGCAATGGAGGAAAGCGTCACGGGCCAGCTGGAAGAAGTCCATCGTCTGCAATTTAAGCAGGCAGACACGGTACACCAATTGCAGCGGCTTGGACCCACTGAAACTGCCCCAGGGGCTATATGACTGTGGGAGTGAGACCGGCATTACCACAGCTACCAGGGACTGCAGCCTGGCATCCCTCAACAACACCTGCTGCTGCCATCTGTCCACCTTAACGTCGATGACGCTGAAGATATGTCCAGGTCCACTCACCAGCGAGGAGCTGGAGATCCTGGATTCCGAGCTCCACGCACACTGCACATGGCTATCCCTTGCAAAAGTTGTGTGTGTGAGACAACCAAAGTGTGTGTGGGAGTGCATGTGGGGGACACACATGTCGTTGATCCGCAGCACCATGAGTCAGAGCCTGTGGGGTTCCAACATGCACTGCTCACCATGCTTACTGCAGGTGGCAGGGGTATGTGAGCTCCCGGGCGCTTTGCCATGTCTGTCCCTCCCGAGTGGTGGTACATGGCAACTTCATGTCAGACATCCAGTGACACAGCCAATTGGCAATGCAGGTCTCAGAGCACTTGTTGCTCGTGAGAATGGCAGGCTGGGGCCATGCTGCCCTTCTCAGTCCCAGCAGGCCTGGGCTGCACATTGACTGCACAATGCCAGTAGGTGACAACACAGACTGCCCAGTGGGTTACATGTGTATTCTGTTCAGGACCCTCCGGAAAAGCGCTAACTCAGCATTGTCGATTGGACACACCATGCCTCGTGATAGGGATGTGTGTGAGAGATAGTGGCACAGAATGTGACCTCCATTGCGGGGTGGGCCATGCACAGGGTGAGTATGTTGATGGTTGCGCAGTGTTGGACACAGTGGGTACACCCACACAGATGTGTTGCCTTGTGATCTTTGTGTAGGTCCACCTGACAATGGACAGTAGATGTGGATAGGCTACACATTGCTCGATGTGCTGTCAACCTGCATGTGAATGGGTTGGACAGGTACTGTGTACACACTCCCAGCAGCATGCATTCACGTTGTGGTGTACACATGCTGTTAGGCCATGTCCGATTACTTCCTGGCTCTGTTGCACGTTTCGGAGTATTTGGGATGGGTCAGCAGCATGCCACTGTGATTGGTGGATGTGTGTGATGTTGAGAAGTGCATTAGTGACATTCCAAGCCTCCTGTGCACCATCCCTGCAGTTGGAATTCCTCCAGCCCAAGGACTTGTGAGGAGCCATTGCTACCAAGTTGATGCCTTTGTGTGTGTGTGACCGCCAGTGCAGCCAATTCCACAAAGGGTGTGATGGCATCTGCCGGATGGGCCACTACGTGGCGTTGACGGATCGGGGGATGCCCCCTCGTATTGTCAGGTTAGCACGGCGCTGCATTTCACCAGTAATGGTCTGCATCTTGACAGTCACACGGCCTGTGCCGGATGCACGTTTGTTGGGGCATCAGCAGCAAGCAAGTTTACAGTCTTGTGGGATGGTGTCTTTTGCTGTGAGAGGCAGCATGTGTCCACAGCCTACCCATGATATGGGTAATGTGATGTTTGTTTTGTGATGCAGTGTGTAGTAACTGTAGTCTGTGCTGTGTGCATCTGACATGCATATGCTAGTCCTGAGGCTTAAGATGCAATTAGGGCACTCTGCATTCCCAATCCACTCGGAGTCGTAGCCCTCAGGTACAACCTGTAGTAGGCTGGAGTGGCTATTCACATGTATGTTAGGGGCACTGTGCCTACTCTGATATCGGTCGGACATATGTGGGCGATGCCTCACCTCATGTCTCTGGTACTTGCACATCCGGCACACCGTGCAACAACAGTTGTGCTCGTGTGAACGACAGGTGGATGGCATGGGCTCATAGCCATTGTGGGCTGTGAGGTTGCAGTCTGTGTGAGTAGTTTCCCATTCTGCTCCATGCAGGTATGTGTTTGGCCTAATTACATAGTGGTCATCCTTGCCACCATCAGGATAGTGGTTGTGCACAACGCGAGTTGGGGCTATGGTCGCAGGGTGACACAGGCCGTGTGTAGTGCGATGTGCACTACATTCGTGGCACTAATTCGCGGATTCCTTTCCTGTACGCCAGCCATTGGGTGTTGATTGTGGTGGCTGTATACTATTGCACAGGTATCGTGCAACATGTGGATTTGGGTATGTTCTGTGCTGCTTCCCTTGCACATGTCTGTGTCATTGATGCCAGATGAGTGGGACCACCTCGCTCTCTCTCATGTGGCATCTCCCTGGGTGCTGAGGGACAGGGGACGCTCAACAGTGGGGTGGCTTCGGATGTAGCAGCTGCACAGCTGCTGAGTGAGACAGTTGTGACCTGCGCCTCGGAGGGGCTAGACGTGTGCTGGATGAATCACAGGCCCAGTGGGCAATTTCGGCGTTGACTGAGGTGATGCATCCATGTTGTATGACATAGGGGATGTGGACTCTGGGTCTTCATCAGCCACGCGGAGGCCAATGACCGCCCTCCCATCCACTTCCACTGGTGCAACACGTGTTGGCACAGGGATGTAGGATAGGGTGTCCTTCACACCAGGCACAGCTGCCCCTGCACATGTGACCCTTGCTGCCCCAGTGCTGGGTCTGTTGAGCTGATGCGCCATCTGTGCGTGGGGCAGACAGCTCTCCTCACTTACGTCATTACCCATGACATCACTTAGCCGCAGGAGACATGGATGATGGAGGGCCCACATGTACGCGTGGGTGGACTACACCAGACCGTCCAATGGTTGTCACCCCCAGTGAAGGTGTGCCTTCAACTGCGCCAATCTCAGACTGACATTCCTGACCCTTTCCCCACCCCCCTGGGGAGTGGCACATCTGACGGCAGTAGTGCACGAGTCCTAAATCGGAGGAGTGGGGGGACGCTGACGTCCCGACCGCCTGTGACATGTTGGAAGGTGGCTTGCACCGTCAGACTTATGGCCTCCCCTCGCTCACCCCAATATGCGTTTGCATCTGAGAAGCCAGCGCGTGCACAGGCAGCTCCGAGCTCGCACCAGAGAGGCCAAAGAGTGTATGTGTGGGTCCATTTGAGCAGAGTTGTCTGTCTCGCGGTATAATCAGTGGCGGGACGCCGTCCACCTGCGTGGTACCCCGACTCGAGACCTGGACAACATTGACAATGCATGACAGGCTCCGCAGTCCGGATACACCACCTGCAACACACAGAGGCTGTAGCTGCCCTAGCGGCCCAGGCCGCGTCCAACTGGTGCTAATGGACCCACACATTCACTCTTTGACCTCTCTGGGGAGAGCTTGGAGCTGCTTGTGCACACGCTGGCTTCTCTGTTGCAATGGCATGTAACGTGTGTGGGGAAATAGGCAATGAGTGCGATGGTGCGAGCCACCTTCCGTGACGTCACTCCCGGGCGCGATGTGTGCGTCCCCCACTACTTATATTTGACTTGTGCCATGCTGCACAATGAGGATGTGTTGCCTGCGTGATGTGACCAGGAGGAGCGCGCCATGACCTCTCACCCACCATGCTCCACTGCCATCCCGTGCCCTGGATAGCCCGTGCAGGTGGATGATGTTGGGGGTACACCTGGTCGACAGGGGATGTGCATGCCTTGGCAAGGGCCTGGCGGACGCACAGCAGTATCCAGCATGTCCCCAGAGGGTGGGCTGACGTCTACACCTGATGCAGCATCTTTCGTGTGGCCGCCTGTTGTGCACACACGTGTTCACATTCATCCCCAGACAGGTGGTCATTACAAATGCCCAAGACAGCGGTAATCTAGTGCTCCCGAATCCTCCCAAAACAGTGTGTTTCAACATTGCATGTGCGCACCTACCCATCACACCCACCCACCTGGGGTAACTCCCGCTTCACATGACACATGTGTGTCTTCCACAGTTGTGCTACTCTCTCAGGGCCGGACCTGAACTGTCCCGTAGCACACACACAGCACCGAGTCGTACTGGCATCCTGTTAGATTGGTAGGCACACTCACACATCTCCTTCTGACACAGTGGTGGCTGTGATGGATATTGTGACTGCCATGGCAGTGTTGGCTGGCCATGGCAGGGCACACTAACACACATTGCATCCGCGGCACTAAGTGTCACTACTCGGCACATCGAACTGGGCACTGTCCCTGGGGTTGATGAGTTATGCCGCCTGTCGATGTAATCTGTGACTGGATGCTGTTGTTCCTGTAGACGGTTGTATCTGTGTAGTTGATGATTGCAGTTGTTGCAGTGTGTGCTTGGTTAAGTGGGGCACATGCCGTGTATGTGACCTCAGCAATTGCAATGTCTGGTCTCACATTCCAATGTGTTGTACACGTGGCAGGGACTTCACTTATTTCAGACTCTGCTACTTGTGTGTGTGATGAATCTGCTTTTCTGTGCAACGGATTGACTGCATGTATTTGGTGTTATTTCTGGGTAAATGTATCCGTGTCATGTTTGCGTGCATGCAATGCACAGGGTGTGAGTCTAGCCACAGGTGGACTGGCAGCATGCACTGAGTATGCGGGCATGTGTGAGCTTACTTGCTGTGTGGCCAGCGGTGTAGGTGTATGTTAGTCTTGTGATGTACATTGTGCCTGGGGACATGGCCTACTCTCAATGTGTGCATTTGGGAGGTGGTGGTGGGTGGTGTGGGTGGTGTGAGTTTGGGGTGGCATTGGTGTGTGTGTGTGTTGTGGCCATGTCGACTACACACATATGTTTCCCAGGCCCATGGTGGATGTTTGTAACCGTGTTGAGGTCTGTGTATATGATGAGATGTGTGTGTTGTATGTTGCACGGAATGCAGTGTGTGGGTGTGTCCTTGCAGTTCAGGATGACTCCTACTTGTTATGGTTCAGACGTTGTGTGTGTGCAGGGTGTGTCACTGTCAAGATTGTGCCTAGTTCAATTGTGCATGTCAGATTTTCTGCAGTTCTTACTCATTGTGCAGTGCTGCCCACCCAAACTGATGTTGTGTGTGTGTTTTGACAGGCATTGCTGTGGCATGCTTTTGCGTGGCTCCTACTTTTGGTTGCTGAGTGTGTGGTCAGACTGTGTGGGAAATTGTAGACATGTGTAGGACTGTGCTTTGTATTGACCAGGCCGTCAGTGTTGATGTGATGATCTTTCGGGCACCTTCAGAGTCTGACAAGTCCTGCTCCAGGAGCTGTGGTATTGCACTGTGGCCACTGTTGCGACTACTCATTTGCGTTGACATCCAATGACAGTGGACTACATGGTCATCTCACAACTGTCGTGTACTTCACACACTCTCATCCTCTCTCATTCGTACTTGTGTTTGTGAAATGATTCAGCGGAGTCACATTTTTGCTTCAAGCCATGTATTTGGACTTATGTCCTCTGTGATGCAGTATAGTGGACACTACTGGCAGCGAAATGCATTTGGAGGATCTACTTAGCATGATTACACATACAAAAGCGGTTAGGGGTAGATGTGATTAGTTGTTGACTGTGGAATGAGGGCTTCAGAGTTACAACTGCCTTGCCCTTGCTATGCTAATGTACATTTGCTAGTTACTGAGGAGCTCTCGACTTTGACACAGACAGTAATCATTTTGCCTACGAGACAGCTTGACATCATAGGTACAGTACATCTCAGTTCCATGGTACAGGTTTACTACAGTAGTTACTCCGACACACGTGCGTGAGGGGTGACATCAGAGCATGAGCCTACGTGCATGCAGCAGCGTGTCACTAGTTGTTGCAATGTGGTGGCTACTGAACATGTCACATTCACTGGGGTCATGTTGTTGGGGGATGCATTTGTTGTCCATGCAAAAGTCCTGGCACGGAAGTACAGACAAAGGTGAGGTGACAGTTCTCACGTGATACAGCTGACAGATTAGTGTGCACTGACCGGTGCATATGTTCATGTGCGCAGGATACATATTATAGCATAGTTGTTCATGCAGTATTGTCCATGTGGTTACTGTACACAAGTCCCATACCTCTGCCTCCCCCTGTTCATGCAGAGATATTGGATGTGGTGAGGAACAGAGAGAATGTCCCGAAAATGTCCGATGTCATGGCAGTGGAGTTGATAGTGTGGTGTTTGTTGCAGGTTGTATGGTATAGTTGTTGTACAGGTAGCTGCCCAGTCCGTGTGAAAGCCAAGCATAGGTACGGTGTTGAACATCATTGTTCAATTGGGGGTATTGCCTCGGAGCCCGACGAATTGACAGGTTGTCAGGTATGCGATACCTTCCAGCAGGGCTTCCATGGCATTGGTGTTATACAATGATGCCATCCAATGAAGCGGATGGTGGCTGTCAATGTGTTCATCGTAAGTTGTCCCTTGTAGGGGCCTGATGGGACATGTTGGATGACATTCGATGAAACTGTGATCCAGAATCCGTTGTGTGGAGGCACACATGTCCCATTGCAGTGTGTGTCCGATTGCAGCCACATACGCCATGCCCCCATAGACTGAACAGATCCTGTCGTGTGCGTCCAGGGGCGAACAGTTGTACCAGGTCCGCCTTTGGACATGCCGGGTTGGAGAGACATAAATCCACAGGACAGTGGAAGGGACACCTCCGACAGTAGAAGGCGGGGATGACGCAGCTGAACATTGCGATGCGGTAAGTTACTTGGTAACTTACGTTCAGCATGGCCAGGTTTTCACAGCCCACTATCTGTAGCAGGCTGTCCATGTGAGAGCTGCATCTGTCCGGCGTAGTTGGGTAGGTGTGGTGCGACTGCCATTTTGCTACAGGGCGATGTGATGGCGTGCTCCAGCCGGCTGTGCAGTCAGCAGAGTGCACCCTCCGACGATGCTGGGAAATCTGGAATAGTCGTATGGAGGCAGGGTTTGGGTTATAGTAGCTTGTGCGGAGGACACAGGTCCTCATCCCACATGCTTCTATGAATGGTCAAGGTCAGTGGTGTCTGACTCCTTCCAGATTACTTGCATGTGAACCACATGGAGGAGTGGTCTTATTTTTTTTTTGTGGTCAGAACTTTCTTTCATGTTGTGCGCTATCTGCACATTGGACGGTTTCCTCGGCATGCCTCTGTTTGGCTTGTTGTTGGGACAATGGCTGTATTCTCCGGCTTGTTTTGTCGTAATGTGGTTTCAGAGTGGGAATGGAAGGCCATTCAGTGCTATCTGCTTTCCCGTGTGTGGGCGGCACGCTGCGTTTCCGCTATACGTTCGGCCTTGTGTGTGTGTGTTGTAATTGGTAACACCTGTTGTCAGGCACCCGGGTTTTTTCATGTTACGTCTTGCATGTATTGGTATTGGGTGCAGGATGGTATTAGTATTTTTGTATGGTACTGGCGTGCCTTTTGCGGACGAGGTACATATTCTGCGGCGTGATGTCGCAGCCGCTGTGTGCTTCGCCATGTTATGCACACAAGGGTGTGTCCTATTTTGGCGGGACGTCACTGCCCTGTTCGGTACACTTGTGTGGCGTCATGTTAGCACCTGTGAGTTGCCGGTTGGGGACATGACTGATGCAGGAATGCCACGTGACATGTGCGTTCAGGGTGGGGCTGGTGTGTGGTGTGTGTGGTTGTGTGCCTGTGTTATTTGTGTGCGGCCCATGCATGGCGCTGTAGTTGGCCTCTGCGTTGTGTGCATGTGTAGCTGCGTCATCGCCGCTGCGCAGCGTTGCCGTGACGGGGACGTCAGTTCCTGGTCCCGGGTATTGTGTGCCCGGTTGTTGCGAGTTGTTTCATTTTGCCCGGTGTGACATTTGTGGGTGCAGTGGTGGATGTGTCCTGTCCACACAGGGGTGTCTGGGGGGGCCATGTACATTTTTTACGTCCTTGCACTGTGTGCGGTGTTTGCGTGCCCTTGTTGTGTGTCTGCCTACCTGCGTCGCCGCGGCGCGTTGACTCCTAGGTGCTGCATCAGGTAGAGCATGAGGATAGCCTGAAGTGCAGGATTCATGTCGGGGTGGGCCGCTTTTTTGGTGTCCGTACTCGAGCGGTCGAGTTTCCGCCTTGGTATCTCGTGCGGTGTCTCTTAGCCAGGAGAGCTGTTTGTTTGCGGCATCGTAATTTGTACGCCGGGCGGTACGTGATTTCGTCGGACGGTGTGCCTCCATTGGCTGGCGCCGCTACGTGTACGGGCGCACTTTGATGGCGGGCGGCGTCGCGGGCTTACGGCGGTGTTTGGCTGATTTTACACATCCTAATTGGGCGGGCGTGTGGGCCGCGGCGGGCGGAGGGTAACTGGTGGTTTTTGCCTCCGACAGCACGGCGGTAGTGCTTCCGCCCGACATCCTAATGGGCCCCTATATTTCTTACCTTAAAATCGATATTCTTGACCACGATATTCTTGCAGTCGATATTTCTGACTCACGATATTTAAAACTCGATATTTCTGTAGGTCGACATTTCCAACTCGATATTCTGTCTCTGCACCACAGTGGCACTAGTCAGTTCTGTGCCTCTCTGAACTCAGTTGGATCCCTCTATCTACACTCTCCTGAGCCACTGAACTGACCCCTCTCCTCACTTGTGGATCCCACCTATGCAGCACCTAACTTTATGGTTGCTCAAGATGCATCCAAGTAGGCAGACAGTACCACCATAGCCAGCAAAGTGATATGGCCCATTCCACACCTCGGATCAGACTCCTGTCTCCAACCCAAGGGAAATTCTACCCATAAGGAAAGGAACCAGCACAGGCCACTGATATCTGTCAGTGTCAAGAGCCAGGCCCCTGGCCATCCACTGTCAGGTGAAAGCTTCGAGCGGAGACATTGGGTAGGTCTCTCTTCCAGCCTTTAGGCAGGCAAGGAGTTCCTTATGGACTCCTGAGGATACTCAGCCATCGGAGGTTTCTCAGAGTGGGAGGCACCAGCCCTGGGTGTTGGACACCCTACTTTCACTGTACCTTCCACCTGTACAGGGATGGTATCCTGCTACTGGCTTCTCCACCCAAGGTCTGAACCCTGAAGCTGAACAGGTGACAGGAGTGAGTCCTCCCTCATCTTGCCCCTCTATCTTGGCTCCTGTACTCTACGCCTGGGAGTGGCTCCCCCTGAAGTCTGAGCTTTCAGGGCTCCCTGGGCGGCCGACCCTTCCAGCTCTTCAGACACAGGTGGTAAGGTAGTACCCAGAATATGGTCAATGTGCATCTGGGGGGTACCTACCCGCTGTTGAGTTCCCACCAGTAAGTGGTCTGTTGGTACAGATCAGGTCTCCTCACTTGTGCTCCAGCTGGGAGCAATCAAAGCACCAGCGTTGGAAATGGGATGCCCTGGGCCACCGCCCAACAGAATCTCCCCTCATATTCTTACACAGGGCATGGGAACCGTTCCCTCCCACACTCTTATGTGGCCTGTCTGGGTCACTGTATACCTCCACCCCACTCGGTTAAAAGGAGCCTAAAACACCCTCCTCACGATCACTCACAGGTACCTTCCCAGACAGTCTGGTACTAACCAAGAGGCCTGCCTCCTTTGCAAGCTAACTGGGGTCAGTAAACGTGGAGCCAACCAGGTGTTGGTGCAGCTCTGTTAAACAGTTACTGAGCATGCGCTCTCTCAAAATTAGATTATACAACCCTTCATAGCTACTCACTTGGCTACCCTTCACTCAACCATTAAGTGCCTTACTGAAAAAGTCCCAAAAATCTACCTAATACTGGCAAGTCAGTCTATGACTGTCCCAGAAACTTAAGCGGTATCCCTCTGGAGTGAGACTAAAATTTGTGATCCAGGTTGCTTTCATGGGGGTGTAGGACATCTGGTCAGCCACCTCTAAAGCCAACAGGGTATCTCTTCCTGCAATTGGCATGTGTCTCTACAGACTTTGCCCCAAATCTGCTCTGAGATCCTATGTATTCTAAGGGCTACCTCATAGGGTGCAAACCACCCAGCAATATCATTCCCCACCTCAAAGCTGGGCACCAGGCCTTTAGGTATGTGGACTCCTTGATCTCCTTTGGAGACTGTGATATCGCTATCACCATTTCTGCTGAACTCTGACATCTGTTTGTCCTTCAATCCCAGCTCCTTTACACTCAGTTCATAAGGCAACAAGATTTTTCTCTCCTCCTAGGCTCTTTCCACCTCAGCCTTTCTCTCTTCAGCAGCCAGTCTGGCTAGCTGCAGCTTCAGATCCCTCTCAGGCTGTCTGTACTTCAACTCTTCAGAAGACAGGTTGTGAAAGGATACGCTGCTTCCAGCAGGAGATCCAGCAGTGGACACGATCTTTGTGTGCCCTTCTCTCTTCTAGAACCATTGCTAAGTAATTTCCCTCCTACTCCTCCTCATTATCTTTCTCGGGCCATCACCCTCTTGTTCCCCTGGGGAAGTCTTGCTCCATCTCAAAATCATGCAGGGCATCCTGAAGGTCCTGCATAGTGGACCCCATTTTTTGTGGCTAGGCCGCTCTCCATGCAGAACTTCTGCATCTCAGCCTTGCTGAGGTCATCAACGGAAATCAGGTCCCTCTCATTGGAGTCTGCTAGGCAGTTGGAATCCATTCCCATTTCTGGCAAGGTATCACAGGTGTAACAAAAAAGAGTCCCAAGTCTATGAAGGTGAGATAGTAATTACATTTAGAAAAATTACCAATTGAGTGAAAAAGGAGAATTTAAAAAGGGGCGATCTATGGTCTCACATTATTTTTCTGGGATATTTACTGTAACACAAAATTACTGTATGACACTGCACAAACACAAGTCCTGATCCTCACTGCTGAACACCAATGTAGAAAACTGGGTTACTGGTTGACGGGGGTGAAACCCTACTCAAGGGGCAACCACAGTTCCTGTTAGGGTGTAATCACAGCGACACCATATTAACATGTGCTTAATCTTTTAGTAGCTTGGCACAAAATCTGCCAGACTTAAGTTAGAAGCAATGTGCAAAGTATTTATGCAGTACTTCAAACAGTAATATAGTGAAAACGCAACACCATAAAAATCCCACACCAATTTAAACAAATAGAGTAAAAAGTTATATATTATTTAAGACCAAATGACAAAAATCCAATCAGTAGAACTGGAGATATGCAATTTCAAAGATTTAAGGTAAGTATAGTGCCTAAAAGCATAAAGCACCACTCACAGTTTTCTAGTCATGAGAGATTGGGTGAAAGTCATAAGTTAAGGCCGGCCACGATGGGGGTGCAGGCTGGATAAAGGGACCACGTTAATCCTGCTGAAAGAGTTACCTTACAGAAGTCCAGTACGAAGAGATGGTGTTTGTGGTAGAAGGGACCACAAGGACCAGGACCTGAGGAGGCCTCTTAGGGGTCAGGAACTCACTCCAGCAGATGCCGGCAGGGCTGAGGCAGTTCCAGTTTCAGGTCCAGGCAGTAGGTCATCTGGGCAGATGCAGGGAGGCCTCTGGAGCTTGTTATGTCCCTTTTGCTCAGAAAAGGAAGACAGTCAGCTGAGACTTGGAGTCACTTCAGCCTGGATTCAGGTCCAGTCGCAGTGCAGCATAGAAACAGTTCTTCTGTTAGCAGAACAGCACAGCAATCCTTATTCTGTAGTATCCACAGGTCCAAAGGTGTACTGACGACCACAAAGGTGGTCTGAGGGTCCAATATTTATAATTGGTGCCAGCCTTGAAGTTGGAGAAATTTCTGGAGCCAACAAGTTCTGGAGGTTTTCACACCCAAACGTATTTGGAATTTCTTTCCTCCCTGCACTGGCCCCATTTCTAATAGGCACTAAAGATTAGTGTCAAACCCTTTGCAAGTGAGCTAAGGCAGTGCCTTTTCGATGGGCAAGTGCAGTAAGTGACAGCTCCTGACAAGCTTGGGTATGTCCAGACGTGGGTCCCTTGCTCACTTTGCCACTGGATTCAAGCTAGCCTGGCTGATGAGGGGTGTTCGCCCAAAACCGGTCCCAGGATGCTTGTTTCCGGTCCAGGGAAGACATGGCTTGGCAGTTCGGGCTGGACTGTTTCCATGAGGCACAGGGTAAAGACTGATTTGCATATAGCTGTGTCAGAACTGGGGTGGCGAAGTGAGCTAAAGAACGATGATGGATTCAACCCAGATCTGTGACTGGGGGTGAGTGTCTGAAAAGTTTCAGCGCTCCGTCCATCATCTCCTTGTGTTTGCTAGGTTTGTGGGTAGGGCCAAGCTCAGATTGCCACCATTCGTTGTTCCATAGGGTGTCCTAGCCTTTCCCGAAGATGAGAACTATTGCCTTGTCAGTGTTGAGTTTGAGACAGTTGTTGTTCATCTATTTGTTATTTATTTTTATTTGCAAAGTTTTATATAGCGCTGGATAGACCCGAAGGT
Source organism: Calotriton arnoldi (assembly GCA_963921515.1). NCBI lineage: Eukaryota > Metazoa > Chordata > Amphibia > Caudata > Salamandridae > Calotriton > Calotriton arnoldi. The sequence goes on from CAWUFW010004877.1 coordinate 1,007,714, forward strand.
ATCAGAGCGCTTTACATGAGGATCAGCGAGTTACAGGTTACATAGTTACTTAGCCAAGAATAGACATAGGAAAAAAAAACATGAGCTTACACAATAATAAGAGTTATTAGTGCGTACACACATCTTAAGGGGAGAGAAAGGTAGAGGGGGAAAGGTAACAGGGGTAAGGAATGCAGGTGGAAGACAAAACGGGGAGACGAGGAGAACAGTGTCCGATGTCCGGCTCGGTAGGTGCCGGCTGAGGGGTGAACCAGAGCCAAACTCCTCTATAGCTGCATAGGACAGCTCCACTGGGCATCGGCCTCGGTTAGGCACATCCTTCATGCATCTTTGGAAGGTGTCTTTGACGTCATTGGGTCGTTTGTCAGGGAGAGGATGAGTTGGGTGTCGTCGGCGTAGAAGATGTTGTTAAGCTCATGGCTCCTAATGATGTTGGCCAGGGGTGTCATGTATATGTTAAAGAGGGTTAGGCTGAGGGATGAGCCTTGAGGTACTCAAGGTGATGTTCTTAGAAAGCGAGGACTAAGCAGGGATGAAGATCTTCTTTGCCCTTCCTGTGAGTTAGGAAGCGATCAAATTGAGGGCTGCTCCTTGGATTCCGATCTGGTGGAGTCTGTTGATCAGTGTGTAGTGGGATATGGTGTTGAAGGCTGCTGAGAGGTAGAGGAGCATGAGGGCTGCTGTTTCTCCATGGTCTAACAGCATTCTGATGTCGTCCGCGGGTGCGATTAGAGCAGTCTTGGTGCTGTTGTTTGCTCTGAAGCATGCTTGGGAGGGGTCCAAAAGGTTGTGTTTCTCCAGATGTCTGGTTAGCTGGATGTTGATAGATTGATGGCTGGGAAGGAGAGCAGGAAAATGAGTCGGTAGTTCTTGAGTTCTCCTGGGTCCGCGGAAGGCTTTTTCAGAAACAACTTCATGTCAGCATGTTTCCTCCATTTTTGGGGTAAGTGGGCCATGGTGATCGAAGATTTGAGGAGCCTGGTGAGTTCTTTGCTGATGAGTTGATTGCCGAGGTTGAAGGTGTGGTGGGGGCAAGGGTCTGCTGGGGCTTTGGAGTGGATAAATCTCATGATGGAAACCATCTCCTTCTCAGTGAGGGTGTTCCACGAGGTGAACTGGTGTGGGTGGGTGTCAGCTGGTGTAAGGAGGCTGATGTTGTCATCAGTGGGTGGTTGAGGTGCGAAGTTTTGGTAGATGGTTTGGTGTGGAGAAAGTCCAAGTGGGTGTCGCAGAGGACTTGCGAGGGTGTTATGGTGTTTTCGGTTGCCGATGGGTTGATGAACTCCTTGACTATGTTGAACATTTCGCTGAAGTTGGAGCTGTCATTGATGCGGGTGGCTAGGGCAGCCTTCTTGGTGTTTTTGAGGAGGTGGTGTTAACGGTTGTGTGCCTTTCTGAATTGTTTTTGGTCCTCGAGGGTCTTACTGGCGCGCCATCTTCTTTTTTCCTGTCAGCAGTCGTGTTTCTTGGTTTTCAGTTCTGCCGTGAACCAGTTGAGGTCTTGTGTTAATTTCTTAAGGTTGGTGGGTTTCCTATGTGTGACTACGTAAGCGCTTGTGGTGATCCAGTTTGTGCAGCTTTCCACCTCTTGCTCTGGGTCTTCGTATAGTGGTGGGTAGACGGGAGTTGAGGGCATTGATCCATCTTTGCTCTGATATCTTTGACCAGTTGTGCCGTGTTTCGCTGGCAGTGGGGGGCGGGGTTGTTGTGGGGCTCCAAGATGAACAAATGGACGCTGTGGTGATCGGTCCAGGTGAGCTCCCTGGTGTGGGTGTATGTTAATCTGTTGCTGGCTGAAAAGATGTGGTCAAATGTGTGGCCTGCGGTGTGGGTGGGGTCAGTGATAAGCTGTTTGAGGCCGAGGTTAGCCACGCATTCTAGGAGGTCAGCCGTGTTGACATCATCGGTGTTCTCAAGGTGAAGGTTGAGTTGATGGCGAAAGGGGAGATGAAGGCAGGGTGGGGTCCCAGAGGTCTGTAGGTGAGGGTGCCTCTGATGGTGGTTTTGCTGTTCATTCAGAGTAGAAAGTTGAAATGTTCCATGAAGTGGGTGGAGTTGTCTGGGTGGTTGAGTATTCAAGGTTCTATTTGTAGATTATGGCCATGCCTCCGCTGTTTCTGTTCGATCGTTCCTGTTGCACGATCTTGTATACTTTGGGGGTGGTTGTGGCGATGTCTGGAGCAGAAGCGGTGATCCACCAAGTCTCTATGATAAAACTGCGTCACGAGTGTGGGTTGTGATGGTGTTATAGATTTCCGTGGCATATTTTCCAAGTGAGTGTGCAATGATCAAAAGGCAGTTGATCTTTCAGTAAGTGTGGGTATCAGCCCTGTGGTGGGTGTGTGTAGCGCGGTGTGGCTGTTTGAAGAGGCATGGGTGGTATCCTTGGTGTTGCAGGTGAAGCTCTAATTCTGTTCCACAAAGATGATCAGCACACACATTTATAAACATGAAGTACACATCTTATTATGGCATCTTATTAAGACATGGGATGCACAAACTTCTTTTGCATGTTCTTTATTTTTTTATATAAAAAAATATTCCTTTATTCTTATGTTCTTAAAATCAGATTTCTCATGTAGCTAACACATTTCGTCTCTTCACAAGAGACTTCTTCAGAGTTACAAGAATGCAAACAATGCATTCATAATTAAAATATGTTACAAAGATCGAGCAAAATGTATTTGTAAAACAAGATTTTTGATACACAAGTCACACAATTATATATTGTTTGATCTCCGACCCACTTTTCACAATTTTGATGAAACTTTTACCAAATTTATGTGCAACCCCTTTTGTTAGTTATTTCATGTCTTGTAACAACAACGGGGCATATTAGCAAGGGCACTATCGCCGCTTTAGCGGCACTTTTTGCCGCTAAAGCGGCGATATTTATATCGCCCTATCAGCAAACTGTCTCTAACAGCAGTTAGCGACAGTTTGCGGGCATTAACGCCCGTTTTTTCACCGCTTTGCATGTCAGCGATATTTATCGCTAATGACATGCAAAGTGGGCGTTCCGACGAACAAACCTGGGAAACACTCGCTAACAGGCCTATCGCCTATTAGCAAGGTAGCCATGCCCCCAGTTAGCGACGTGAAAAGTCGCGCTAACCGGGGTCATCGCCATTTATTTAACACCTGCAATTAGCAGGTGTTAGCCATACCTAACATGGGGGGGTGGATTATGCTGATACGACCACAGGGTCGTATCAGCAAGGTGTTCTCCCTTCTCCATGCAACATCGCTGGTTTTTCAGCGATGTTGGCTTATTCCCCCGCTATCAGCTGGAATATTCATCGCCATAGCGCTAATCGTTGCTAATACAGCGTTAGCGTGGCGATATATTCCAGCGATAGCTGGCGATAAAAAGAATCACGCTAAGCAGGGTTAGCGATGATTATCGCCTCTTCTTGCTAATATGCCCCAACATTTTCTAACTTTTGAGGCAAATATGATGTGGATTGATGGGGGAGGTATCAGAATGGAGGAGGGGGAGCAGGAGGCAATGCTGGGGGACTACTTCTCCACGGGGTAACGGCGGCGGAACACTGGTGGAGCTGAGGGCAGGAGGCGGAACTGGGGTCAGAGGCAGGCTTGGCCTGCCTGGAAGGGTGGGCACAGAGCACATAAGGCACACTTAGTAGGACAGGCTGCCAGGAGCTGGGGGCATACTCCAAGTAATTCATAAACACCCATTAAGGAGCATATGGTTATATCTAAATCAATTCGTAAAGTACAACAAGTCTAATGAATCCATCAAATCCAAAATATATTAATCAGGGAGTCTTTTGTTCATCTTTTTCCAATTCCACTTTATTGCAGTTTAGGTAACATGCATGCATCAGCCCAGCCAACGCGTATCGTCCAACAGGACTTCCTCAGGGTTGGTAAATTTCTCCAATGGATAGACTAGTTTTCCTTATATCAAAATTCTACTGGGTACAGGTTATCCGTCGTTGCTGAGTCACACAGTTAGACGACTTGGCATTTGAAATCTGACAGGGAACACGGCAGATCAAAACAGAAGGCATTTAACCATTTACATCCGGAAATGAGGACACCATGGGGATAATCTGTACCCAGTAGAATTTTGATATAAGGAAAACTAGTCTGTCCATTGGAGAAAGCACCCATTTTCCCTATAAGGGCTGCCAGCTGCTGTAGTCCAGCGGCCCAATAATATAATTTAAGAATAGGGACTGCTAAACCTCCATTTTCTTTAGATAGAGTCATAAACCTGAGCACACGGCGAGGGTTCGCAAACACCTTGAGGAATCTCGTCAGCATCTCATAGAGAATTTGAAACCAGCTATTGCTAAACTCCAGCAGGATAGCACGAAAGAAATAAAGGATTTTAGGGAGAAAGATCATCTTGATTAGATAACTCCTTCCAATCAGGGAAAGCTTTTGGTTATTCCACCTTCGGAAATCTAGTTTGGCCTTCTGAATCAGAGGAGTAAGATTGGCCTCTACAATATTTCCAACATCGGAGCAAATAATAACTCCCAGATAAGTTGCCTCATTCGTGGCCTGATCATCCTGAAGGAGTTCCTCTTTATTAATAACAACTTGGATTTTGTCCTTATTCAGTAGATATCCGGAAAACTGACCAAATCTCTTAGCCTCCTTTCGATCTCTATGAGAGACCCATATGGAGCAGAGCTGGCGATGGCCAGATCGTTGGTGTAAGCTAAAATCTTCGTCTCCCCCCCAGAAAGTATGATCGGCTCGATTGCTCTATTGCGTTGAATTTGCCGGATCAAGGGATCCATATAGAGGGCAAATAGCAGGGGGGAGCAGGGGCACCCTTGCCTAGTTCCCCGTTCGATGACCACCTCATCGGAGTTATCTCCCATGAGAGCGATCCTGGCTCTAGGCAGATAGTAAAGGGCTTTCACCGAATTGATGAACCCCTGGACGATTCCCTTGTAGGACATTATTGTTGAGAGAAACGGCCAGGAGACCCTATCAAATGCCTTTTCGGCATCCAATTGGATAAGAGCAGTGGGGTCTTGGGAAATTCCCGCTGCATCAAAAAGGGTGATTACCCGACGGATGTGGTCGGTGGTGCCCCTGCCTGGTATGAAGCCATGCTGCAATGGAGACGTAAGCCGGCTGATAACTATAGATAAACGGATGGCCAGGATCTTAGCATAAATCTTTGAGTCACTGTTAATAAGAGTGATGGGCCGATATGAGCCTAGCTCCATAGGGGGTTTGTTCTTCTTTAAAAACACCACTATTTTAGCCAGTGACCAGCTGGCAGGTGGGGGAAGCCTATCCTGAATCTCCTGGAATAATTTAGTCAGGAACCCTTTCAAAGCCCCGGAAAAGACCTTATAAAATTCTGCAGGTATAAAGTCCAGGCCTGTAGCCTTTCCCGCTTTTAAGCTATCAATAGCCATACAAATCTTGTCAGTCGTAATAGGCATATCTAGGGCCTCTCCATCCTCAGCTAAGAGGGTTTCCTCCGCAAGTTCAGAAAGATAATTCCCTATATCTGAAAAGTCCTCATTAGTCTCCTTGGAGTAAAGATGTTGGTAAAATTGCTGGAAGTCCGCTCTAATCCGAGCCTGATCAGACCTAATACCAGAGAGGGGATCCTTGATCTCCATTATCTGGCCTCTGGCAATAGACTGCCTGGTTCTAAATTCTAGCTGTTGCCCTATCTTTTCACTGAATTCATATGCCTTTTCCCGCCATACCAAATACTTGTCAGCTGTCTTCTTTGTGGAGATCTCAATGATTCTTGCCCTGGGGGTCACTACTTCTAACAGAGCTACATCAGAGCTGTTCCCAAGGGAGATCGCCTCAGCTAATTTTAATTCTGCAATAGTAAGGCCTGTATATAATTGCTCAGTTAGTACTTTTTCATTTTTTTGATGTTCAAAACTATACTTTGCAGTTGCCCCTCGTAAGCAGGCCTTGAACGTATCCCAAACAGTGCTGATTGGGGCACTGCCGAGGTTGTCAAGCATGAACTGAGGAATCCATGCCTGAATCCGATTCACATACTGTGGATCTAAAAGTAAGGCTCGCTCAAAAGACCAAGTGTAATTTGTTTGCGGAAGTTGAGACATTCTCATTTCCAGCACAAGCGGATTATGGTCAGACATGACCCTTGGAAATCTAGAAACACTGCAGTCTCTTAATAACCCCATGGAGACAAAGAAATAGTCTAATCGCACATGAACCTTATGAGGTGCAGAAAAAAAAGTAAAACCAGGGTCTGACTTCATAGTTTCTCCCCAGACGTCAACCATTCCATGAGTATATTGAAGATCACTAAGAGCTCTAAACACTTTGGGTTTTTTCCCAGAATATTTCCTACACCCTTGCATTGAGGCCCGTTACAAGACAGATTAATATTGAAGTCGCCACACATTATCACGGGTAGAGGCCAAGAGACCAGCTCGCTGGTTAACCATTGAAGCAATGCAGGGTTGTCCAGCACCGGGCCATACACTGAACAGATCATAATGCAGCTAGAGCTGGAGCTATACTCCACAATGGCCCAGCAACCAAGATTATCTGAGCAGGACTGGAGGAACTCAACAACTCCCTTTCTAGCCAGAATGGCTACCCCCTTGGTACGAGTTCCCTGCATTGTAAAACAGACCAGCTGATACCCAAGGCCTTCAAGAACATGTCTACGAGAGCTCTTAATATGGGTGTCTTGTAGGCATATTATATCGGCTTTCAAGATCTTTAAATCAAGGCAATCCTTTGCCGCTTCTGGTAATCATTGAGCCCACAAATATTCACAGATGCAATACGAACTTTAGTCATTTAAATGAGGTTAAAAAAAAGAATAGAAAAACAGCAAACTGCAAAATCTATTACTAACAAATAGAGTTTAAACCTGCAATACAGCTTACATTTTTACTGCTTTCACAAATACAGCAAAGTCTGTTTGGTTCCCCATTCCACCCAGAGCCCCGCTCCCCCCGTGCCCTCTCCCTCACCCAGGAGTCCTGCGCCCCAAAGTCCCACCCCCCCGGAACCCCTAACTGGAGCAGCGGGTCACCAAGGACCCCAATGATGGCTCCTGCAAAAAAAGCCCAACCCGCCCGCCAGACACCCGGAAGAAAAAAAAACTGACCTAAAGAGAAGAAGAGAAAGAACAGGCAAGAAAAAACAGTATCTCATCAAGGGTGACAGAAAACCAAAAAAAATCAGGAAGAGGATCTTGACCAGTATATACCCTAAAAGAAGCCAAAGCGCAAGAGATGAGAAAATGGCAGTGACTAGAGAGACAGAGAGAACAACAACGGATATAGTAAAAAATGACCCTCACTTTTCAACTGATTTTTCTAACTAATATGTCCTCCTTTAGAGTCCCTTGGGTGATCACGGCCAGAACGGATTTCATCCAGAAATTCTTGTGCTTTTATTTCAGACGTGAAGGAGCGTGTCCGACCTTTAAAGATAACCTTCAGTCTGGCTGAATTAAGGAAAAACACCTGACACCCAAGATTCTGCAGGGGGGTAAACATTTCTCGGAGACGCCATCTCCTTTCCACGGTTGCGTGACAAAAATCAGGCCTTACGAAAAAGGAATGACCCTCAAATATGCGTCTTGAGTCAGGGCGAGCTTTTTCAAAAAATAGCTTGACGTAGCAAAAAATTCCCCCAAAAAACCCAAATTGCTCTAGGCTTATCCGATTGGTCCTTCTGTCCATTCAGTGTGGTAAGAGGGAATCTGTGTGCCTTTTGTATCTCCGTTTCCCAATTCCAGCCATCCAAATCAGGGAACGCACCCTTAAGTAACCTGATGATGAATGCTCTGGCATCGTTACCCTCACCATTTTCCGCTATGCCCTGGAAGCGTAAATTATTTCGCCGCTGGCGAGTCTCGAAGTCTTCCAACTTCCAGAGCATATCCATCAGCTGTGGGTCCTGGCTCTCCACCTGTGTTTTCAGCACGCAGGTGCTCTCCTCAACGGCCACTGTATGATTTTCCTACGCCACCAGCCACGCAGTCATCTCAGAACAACATTTATTAACTTTCCAGATAGCCCCCTGGATTTTTTTAGCAGCCAGGTGCGCCTTACGGTTCTCAGTTCGGGCTTCCCCCTGTAGCTGTTTTAGCATGGAGTAGATCAAGCTCATAGTGGGTGTTTCCGGAGACGCAGGAGCCGGAGAACCTTGAGCACCCGTGTCTACATAAAGCTGTTGAGTCGCCGAATAATCCCATATCAGATGGGAAGGGGCAGCCGTGGCGGCAGCGTTAGTGTCAGTAAGTGAGAGGCTTTTACCGGAAAGATTACTCCTAGTCTTCCTTCTTTTTATAAAATGTTTTATGGTGCTCGGGCGGGGAGGGGGAAGTCCATCAGGTGTACTGCTGTTAGAGCCCTCTAAGTCAACCCCATCCTCGGAGAGATCCTCCGTGATAGCAGAGCCATCCGAGTCTTCCGTGAGGGAAAAAAACGTATCACCCTGGTCTGGGGAGGGCAACTCCTTATTTATTTATTTATTTATTTAATGAGTTTTATATAGCGCTGGCTAGACCCGTAGGTATCAGAGCGCTTTACATAAGGTTCAACAATGTTACAACAATGATAACAATTACACGTTACATCGAATATATGCGACACATTAAAGTGTGAGAAGGAGAGACAAATAGAGTGGAAAGGGGCAGAGGGGGAGTGAGAAGGGAGAGGAAGAGGGGGAAGACGGTATGAGAGACGAAGGGAAAGTCTGCCCAAAGACTGAATGGGTAGGTGACGGCCGAGGAGGGAATCCACAGCCAGTCTCCCCTATAGCTCACAAGGTAGCTCCATCGGGCATCGGTCAGATAGATAGATAGATAGATAGATAGGAGACAAGGAAAAAGCAGAGTTACAGAAATACGATGAGGGGGGATGGGCGAGACAGGGAGACGGGGAGAAACTGTGCCCAAGGTCCCGCTGGGTAGGTGACTGTCAAGGGGATGAACCAAGGCTGATCTCCTCATTAGCTAAACAGAGCAGCTCCACCGTGCGTCGGACATAATGCTCGGACTCCGCTGTCAGGATAGTGATCAGGTGTACTCAGAGATTGTCAGATTAGTGCGGGGATGGGGGGTGAGAAACCATGGTCCGAATGAATGCCAGACGCCATCTTGAGGTCAGGCACAGTCCTGGTAGGGTTATGTAAGGAAAAGTTCAGCTCGGGGGAAACAAGTCACCACTGGCGGCCATGTTAGGGTCAGGCACCCATCAGCCTCAGCTTCGAGTAAATGGTGGCCCCTGGGACCCTTCTCCACACCATGCGTGTGCCGGGTACTACAGAACTTTACAGGGAAGGATGGGCCAGTCTCCCTTGGATGCATCTCCCTTTGCGGTAGGCCAGCGCGGTAGGAGCCGCCATTTTGCCTCGCGCTGGGGGGGGTCCGCTCACCTCTGCCTTCGGCAACAAGTGCCTCTGGGTTCCTGGAAAACTTTTCCGGCCTGTCCGCTGCGGCCGCAGGTTACTTTCCACACGCAGCGGTCGGGCCACACAAGCGGATGGAGGCTCACCGTATGCCTGGATCTCATTGGGGGTAGGTCCAATGTTCAGGGCTGTGCCTACGGTATAACTGTTCGCTTTCAGCTGCCGGCGTCCACCGGGGAAGCGGGTAGGGGATCCCCCGAACACGCCGCTAATCAGGTGTAGGTTCCCAGGGGTCCGCTCCCGATGTTGCAGCCCTCGCTCACCTACGTCCAAACGCGAGTCTGCTCCACCCCAGGCGCCATCTTGAGGCGCGATCGCCTGGCAAGAATTTAGTCGATATCCCAGCGATGCAGCATCCAGGTGGAACGGCGGCCACAACGGCAGACGCTCCCAAACGTCCGATGTCGGGAGTTGGCTCTTTCAGCTGGTTTTGTGGAGTTTAAGCGCCACGCTAGGTTGTTGGGCGCGGGGCTTCTATGGAGCTTAAGCTCCGAGCAGCCATGAAGGGGTACTGCTCGGTGGATTTTCACCCATTAGGGAAAAGGACATCCCAGAAAACCTTATCAGGGAAAGGAAGAGGAAAGGGAGGGAATAAGGGGTAAAAGGTAGAGCAAGAATGAGTCTAACTAATCCTTTTCAACAAAATGGAATTCTTCAGATTGACCTCCAGATATGCTTAAAAGAGAAACTATACTTAAAAGACAATGTGTCTCGGAAAAGCGGGTAATAAAAAATACAAAGGCAAAACAAATATAAGAGGCACATGAGTGAAAGAAAACTAAAAATCTAAACAATAAAACCTCGGGGATTGATTGGCTGGCAAATGTTATGTTATGTGCATTTGTATAGCACACTCCCACCATAGAATGGTTCTGCGATGTTTTCGGAATCTGGTTGCCCATTTCCATTCTGGGTTTCTTGTCGAATGGAGTCAGAGTGGTCTGTTGACCTTGTGTGTTGTGTTTTGCGTTACTAAAGCTGAGATATCTTGGGTAATTGCCAGCAGGTTGGGTAGAATATTGTATTGTTTAGTGTTTGATAATGCTGGAGGTGACCAACAAGATTCTTGTGGAGCATTATGTGCATGAGTTCAGGTGCAGAAATGACTCTTCTGATTGTCTTTCTCTTCTGGGGTGTGAAGTTGTCTGTTACTTGTCTTTAGGCATCTTTGCCATTGCGTGGATTTAACCTACTTACTTCCCATCTTTAAAGCATCAATTTCATCCCTCTGCTTGGATAATGTCTCATTCATACTGCAAAGATGATCACTCATCATACTTAACTGGTCTTCATAGCTTCGTTTGGTTGTTGTCAACTCATCCTGTAACCTGCTGATGCTCTGATTAGCTGATTTAATCTCTTCTGCTAGGGACTCCTTCGCCTTATCCGCGATAGTTAGTCGTTTGGCAAGTGCACGACACTCAGCGTGAAAATGGATGGCCTTGCTATCAGCCAGCTGTAGCTGCGTTGTAATTTCCACTATTCTTGCCATGTAATGATTTTTTATCAGATCTTCCCGAGAATCCGCTTCTGTGGGCTCTTGATTTGCAGCTTTCACAGTCAATATTCCAATCAAGCTTGTACTGTTCATAGAGTCTTTCAAATATTTATCTGCTGTCTCTTCTTGGCCATGTCTGCTCTCATTAACTGAGACTGCATGGGTACCTCCTTCAGTGTGAGGCTGTCTAGTTGCAGTACAGAATTTTTTTTTTTTACATTTTTTTTTTTACATGGGTATTTATAGGAGCGCACGTTCACCGACCGGTCTCTTGGCGCTGAAAATCTGAACAGAGAGAGATCAAACAGGGAGACATCTAGTTATAAGCCAAGGTGAACAACCATGTCTTAAGCTGTTTCCTGAAACGCACGTAATCAACCTCAAGCCTGAGGGATATAGGTAGTGAGTTCTAGAGCTTCGGACCCAGAAAGGAGAACCGAGTCCCTCCAATGCGTTTGCGTCTGAATTTGGGCACTGCCAAAAGATTCAGATGCATAGATCTCAAAGTACGCTGGGGTAGGTACTTGCTGATTCGCGAGGAAATGAAGCTAGGCCTGAAAGGCTCTGAAAAGAATGCATCCAGTTTTAAACATAGCTCTCTTCTCCACTGGAAGCCAGTGGAGATCTTTGAGCAGCGGGCTAATATGGCATCGTCTATCCTTAAGATAGATGATTCTCGCTGCTTGATTTTGGATCATCTGTAGACGATGTTTCTGATTTTGTGGAAGGCCAAAATAAAGCGCATTTCCATAATCAATTTTTGATAGAATGAGAGCAATCACGATTTGGATACTGGCCTCTTTGCTGAAAAAACGTCTAATCTTACGCAGCTTGCGGAGTTGAACAAAACAGGCGGATGTGACTGAGCCAATTTGGGCCCTCATAGAAAGATCCGAGTCAATATGGAAGCCCAGACTCTTTATCACTGGTTTGGGAAGTGGAGCCGCACCTAACTCAGGGGGCCAGTAAGAGGGTGTCCAGTGTTTGAGTTTGTTACTGGGTATGATTATCTCAGTCTTTTCCGAGTTTAATTATAATTGGTTATTGTTCATCCAATTCTTGACATGTATCATAGAGTTCCTAACAAAGTCTTTGGATTCAGTTGAATTCTCCAGGGTAAAAATTAGCTGCATGTCGTCAGCATAATTAAAAATCTTTACCCCCATCTGCCGGAGACTGGAAATAAGGGGACGTATGTATACATTAAAAAGGATCGGGCGAAAGAGATGAGCCCCGCGGGACACCACAGCTCATTTCTACAGTATTGGACTTGTAGGGGGAGAGCCACACCGATTGTTTGCGGCCCTCTAAGAAAGATCTAAACCAATCCAGTGCCGATCCCCCGAGACCCGCTGCGGCGATGCGATCCAACAGAATTTTGTGGTTGACGGTGTCAAATGCCGCAGACAGGTCAAGGAGGATTAAGGCCTGAGTACAATCAATGTCCTTCTGTCCTTTAAGGTCATCCATGACAGATATAATCACAGATTCAGTAGAATGTGCTGGGCGAAAGCCTGCCTGATGAGTATCCAGAAACTTGGTGGTTTCCAAGAAAGAACTGAGACAGGTGGCTACATGAGCCTCCATCAGTTTGGTTGGAAACGGGAGGAGTGATATAGGCCTATAATTCTATAATTCTCTAATTCTCTAATTCTTCGATAATTATCTACGAAATGCACTGTCTGATCAGACACGGTCGGGGGTGAGGGTAGTTGCTGAATCAATAGTTAATTGGGTCCTAACCAGCTGTCCACCCTCAGTTCCTAGAGTTCCTTTAATCGCAAACCCTCTCCACTACAATAGGATCCGGAATGGCCCCTTCTCCATAAACACAAACGATAGAAGAATCGCTTGTCCCAGTACTCATGGACGGGCAGCCTGCAACAGCCTGTAAACCTTCCTTCTCCTGCTTCCGTGCCAGTAGGCTCCCCAGCGTGAGCAAGACGCCGTGCGCTGGAGCTGAAGATCGAGGAAATGATTGCCTGTTTCCATTCAGCCTGCGTGAGACTGCCCTCGATGACCTGGAACTCCTTTATTGCCCTGGAGGATTATGACTCGCTAGCAGGGAGGGAGCCAGCTTTCAATTTCCCTCTGCCTTCGGTTTCCTGCTCGTCCCTCTCCTTCTTGTATCCATGGTGCAGCGAGCTCTAGGTAAAGGAGGCGGGGGCCCCTCCTTTCGCTCCTTCTCTTTTTCCTTCTCTTTCTCTTTGACCTGCTTGACGCGAGGAGGCATCACGAAGTGCCGAGGGGCAGTACGAGAGCCCTGACAGATAGGTAAGTAAATAGGCAATAGTTCTTTGCGTTCCCCTCATACGAACTATGAGCCCCAGAAGCAGGCAAAGTCTTCCCCAGGGGGGCCGTACCATAACTAGTCTCAGTCATTGAGAAGAAAGGAAAACCATATCGTCGGTGCGAGGTGCGGGCAGGTGATGCGACGTTCTAGGCAGCCGCCATCTTGCTCCTGGATTCATGAGACTTGTTGTATTTTACGAATTGATCTAGATATAACCATATGCTACTTTTCATTGGGTGTTTATGAATTACTGTATTTTGTTGTGACTTCTAAGCAGTGGGGTCACGAAACGTTTGAGCATATTATATCTACATACCAATAGAGAAAACTATACCTGTGCAACAATCTATAGCCTACACTCCTAATATTATAAGTTTGCATACTGCAAGTAGGCTTGCCGCTGTGGAGGGAACAGGTGCCCGGGGGGCTGGGGACACGCGCTAGGTGCGGATGCAACAAAAGAGGAGCGAGGCGGCGATGAGGGGACTTACTTCAAGGCTGCAGCAAAAGAGGGGTGGCCCAGCCTCTTCCAGGCACTGTCTGGCGCAGATGGAGCCACAGTTGGCCAGGGTTTGCCTGGGAGCCGACAGCGGGCGTCCCATGATCCAGGAGGAGATGCACAGTTAAATGGGCTGCTGGAGAGGAAAAGCAGGAAAACGGTGGCAAAATGGCAGCAGGTTACTCCTAGTAGTAGAGGTTGCTGGGAGTTGAGGTCTTGCAGGGGTGGAGGGTCTCAGACTGCTCCGCGATGCGGGAGAAGGCATCCAGTTAAATGCCTGTTTGAGAGGAAAGCCGGGAAAATGGCAGCCAATGGCAGATGGACTACTCCAGTGGTGGAGGCTGCTGGGAGTTGTGGTATCGCGGGGATGGAGTGTCTCTGGCAGTCCCCTGTCATCTTTTACTGCACTGGAGTACAAATGGCTGCCGTGCCCCAATGCATGCACCCTTGCACCATGCATGCACTCTGCAGCATACATAGAAAGAAGAAAACACCTCTTAGGATTATTTTTGTGCAGGAAAGTGCCCCTTTGTGCACAAAAATAATCCAGCATGCAACAGAGGCACCCTTGCACCATGGTGCAAGGGTGCCTACGTTGGCGCTAGGCTACCAAAACGGTGCCAGCACTGGGAGAAAGGATAGGAATGCACTGTATTTCTTAAATACGGTGCATTCCTGCCCTTTTTCTTTGGCATAGCGCAGCGTAGCAAGGTGCCCTGCTGAGCTGCCTACGCCAAAATCCGATAAATAAGACCCCAATTCTGGAAGTAACAGCATGGAAGATTCCATTGTATGATGCTTTGAAGCAACCTAAGAGTGATTAACATTAAGATTTCATCCTATCTTGAATAGATCAGACGAGAACAAATAGGTTTAACCAAGAAACCTGAATTCGAAGTATGCACTATTTACTAATTGATCCCTTGCTCATTCACTGCTCTCAGGGTTCATTAAATATGCTTCTATTGAGGCCTCTGTAAAAGGTATCAGAACCATGCTCGTTTTGGAAAGTATTGTGTATGCTTCAGAGAGTATCTTTGAAAGCCATTTAGAGCCTGGTGCCTACTTAGGTCATCCTTAGGGGCAGGTATGTTGAATTGGCTCCCACAAATAACAAATCCTTAATTATAGATTGGTAAAATTAAAGTTTGTTGGGAACAGAATGGCACTTACAATAAAGGAAATCCTGCCAGGAGGGTATGTTTTCCACAGTCATGAGGGTCGTTTAGGTGTGGAAACAAGAGAGCATTCAGGAAAGTGTAGGTGGCATATACATTGCCACCTACATTAATGTCTTCATGTATAGAGTTACACCTACACAAAGATGGACATATTATGTGGTTGTAGCAAAATGGGAAAACACATTTTCCTTGTACTGAATAAAAATACATCAACTCTATTTGAATATATGTGGCAATCCAAATCTTAGCAAATTATATTTATGTTTATTTGTCAGCTCTAAAATATCTAAATCAATTAAACTACAAAGAGAATATGAAATTGATGATCAATATTTGCTTAAACACACAAAACATTGGAAGTTTGTCTTCACTCAGATACTGTCAATAAATATCCAATTATCTGATCCTATGGAATGGCTTTAAATGTAGAAACATTCTTATTCGTCAGCATCAAGGCTGTCCAATAATATGTTCCTTCTTTCAACACAAAAATGCGGAGAGATTTATCTGTTTTTTATATGTTGTGATAGTGGAAGTTGCCTGCATTAATTAAGCATGAATGAAAAACTTCCTAGCGATCGTAAAATAAAGTTTCAATTCTATTAAGTACTCAGAGGCGAGGATTAGGCTGTTCTTTCTCCACTTTATTTTCACCAGCATCCATTAGGAACACAGAACAGAACAGACTACATTTCCCATGAGTCCTCTGGAAGTGAAACAACAATTTATTCAACAGCAACAATGTCCAATCAGAATGCAGAAGCTACAATGACTTTCCCCGAGGAAGCTCTATCCTCCTCGTTCTTCCTGCGAACACAGCCGGAAATTGTCCATTTCACTCCTGTTTTGCTGAGTCTCTCCATGCAACACAAAGGGACAATGAGAAAACTTAACCACCACCGCCTTGCTCAACAAATCTCCCAAACATCACAGAGAACACGAGCAACAACGTGAACCACAGCAAGCATTAGTTGATAGTTAACAAAAGATGAAAATCTTATTTACGTCTGTTTGAAGATGCATCGGGAGGGTTGCCATACCAGGGTGGGATTCCTCGCCTCCGAGTCCTGAATAGAATTTAAACTTTCCTTTACGATCGCTAGGAAAGTTTTCATTCTATGTCAGGACCGGAGGCTCGGATTAGGATAGTTTAAAGCTTGTCCAACACCACGGATGCCAGGCTCGGCACCGGCTGAAAATAGAACCTTTTAAGACCAGTCTGCGGCATTCAGGATGTCCTCTAGCCGCGCGCCTAGGCAGAACGCCTTGGATGCAATCGTCCCTCTTAAAGAGTGGGCTCCAAAATGAGAAGTATCTATCCCTGCCTCCTGCATGACCCAACGGAACCATCTAGCTATAGTTGGGGAGGACACCGCCCTGTTCGATCTAGTAAGGTCAATGAATAACTGCTGGACTCCATGTGGGCGTAGTTCTTCAGTCTAGACTTCATAAGCCTTGAGCGCTCGTAGCACGCACAGCTTGGGGACATCAGGAAAGGCTGGATAGGATACCAACCTTGAATTACATTTTGTCCTTCTTGATATATGAAAAGTGACCCCCTCAGGGGTATACACTCTGCCTGTCAGGTCCAGTGCTGGTACGTCCGAGACCCTGAGACATGAAATCAAGCAAAGGAGGGTTGCCAACTTTGCAGACAATTGTTTCCAGGACAGATATTTATTAGAAGGCCATAAATGAAAGAGATTGAGGACCTTGTTCATTTTCCAAAGTGGTGGAGTACCTAGGCTCCGGGGGAGTGCTGAGCCGAATACCTCGCAAGAGCTTGAACACCAGTGGATGCTCCCCTACTGGATGACCAACCACAGGGATATGACCAGCCAAGATGGCCGACCAGAACGTATTAATTGACCTATAAGCCAAGCCTTCCATAGCCAACGAGGCCTAGAAATTCAAGATAAGGACAACTGCGGCTCCCACTGGATCCACTTGTCGCCTATGACACCAACTCCCCCATCTTGTCCAGGCGGAGTGGTATCTCTTATTGGTACTGTCGGCCCACGACTTGGCGTGTAGGGAGGCAGCTTCCGAAGAAAGCCCTGGCACTTTCCAGCTTTCCCTGAAATCCGCCATGCCATAAGATACAGAGCACCCAAAAGAAGCAGGTGATGAGGAATCCCGTGGGGATCCTGAAGGAGACCAAAAAAGTCCCATCCGAACTGGAAACCAAGCTTGAGATCTCCAAACAGGGGTTATTACCATTAGATCCGCCTGCTGTCTCCGAACTTGGGCAGACAGCCGCATAATCATCGCAAAGGAGGGAAATGCATAACCCCTCTCTGAGCTCTAATCCTGGAGAAACGCATCCACTGCCACCACCCCAGGTTCCGGGCGCCAGCTGCAGTACCTCTCCAGTTGGTTGTTCAGACAAGAGGCAAAGAGGTCGATCGTAAAGGGACCCCAACAAGCCCGAAGCTCTCGGAACACCTCCAGGTGTAGCTTCTACAGACTTGTGTCGTGCCAGTGGCACGTTTGCCAATCCGCCACCTGATTGAAGGAACCCCGGAGATGGTCCACCGATAGTGAGATCTGGTGGTTTAGACAGTATTCCCAGAGATCCCGGGCCAGGTCCAACAGAACTTTTGACCTCGTCCTACCTAGTTGGTTGATGTATCGAACTGCTGCAACGTTGTCCATCTTTAAAAGAACACAGCACTGCACCTTGTCCTTGGTCCAGCATTTCACTGCAAAAGGACACTACCATCAGCTTCAGACAATTTATGTGAAGCTGTTGTTCTTCTGAGGACCATTTTCGCCTGTCAATATGTCCCCTCATCGAGCCCCCCAGCCTGCACCGCTGGCATCCGACTCGATTACCAAATCTTGCTGCGAACCGAAGATAGCGCGCCCATTCCAAGCTTCCATGTGGGAGATCCACCATCGTAACTCGGTCTTCACTTCCTCCGAGAGAGGAACAAACTGGGAGTATGTTAGCCCTTTGCATAGGTGTGAGCTCTTGAGTAGCTTCAACTGTCTGTAGTGCAGAGGGCCTAGGAAGATGGCCTGAACTGAGGAAGAGAGGAGGCTCACTACTCTGGCCAGGTGGCAAAGGGAAACTGGTCTTGGCTATGGTTCGCTTGAGTTCGGGCCTGATCTTGGAAAGCTTGGGAAGACTTAAGGTGGCCTCTACCGAGGCCACCATAAATCCCAGAGAGGGAGCAAGCATGGACTACGATTTGTTGATCACGAACCCAAGGATTCTAAAAGGCCAATTGTTAATTGGGTGTGGGACATCAACTGCCGAGGGCATTGATTCATCAAGAGGATGTTGTCTAAATAAATTATTAGCCTGATCCCAAAAGCTCTCAGGTGTTGCACGACCGCTTCATTACCTTGGTGAAGCACCAGGGAGCGGAGGATAGACCGAAAGACAGGGAGGAAAATACGAATATCTGCGACCTCCATTGAAACTGAAGGAAAAGCCGGTGAGGGGGAAATATTGGGATCGTCAGGTAAGCATCCTTGAGGTCCAGATGGACCATCCAATCGTGACTCTGCATAAGATCCCTGAAGAGGTGAATTCCCTCCATTTTGAAGTGACAATAGATTAGCCACCCGTTGAACTCTCTGAGGTTTATTACTGGACGGTGGCCACCATCCCGCTTTTCCACCAAGAAAACGTTGCTGAGGAAACCCCGGGGATGGAGGGTCAAAGGCACGATTGCTCTCTTTGCCAAAATGTCGGAGACCTCCCTGTCTATTAGGACCATCTGTTCTGGGGAAAACCCAATCGGGCTGGAGCGAGTGGTCTGGATGGGGCAATCGTAGAACTCTATCTGAAAATCCCAGACTGTCTGCAGAACCCAGGTATACGCAGTCAAGGCTGCCCAGTTGTGAAAGAAGAGTTGCAACCTGCCTCCTATTTTTAAATCCACTGAGTTCTGAACCCTTACCTTGTTGGGCGTTGAAAGAGCAGCTGCCTCTTCCTTTACCCCCTCGCTGTCTTGGGTGTGAGCGCATAGGATAGAAATTCCCAACCCTGGTTGGGTCCTGCCACTGTCCCCTGCGGGATTCCGTGCTTTGGTTGGGGGCTTGTTGGTAAGCATGGCCGGTCGGGCGCCCATGCCACGACCGGCGCCGCCAAAAACACAGGGTGTAAAGATATGTTTATTAGAGGTTTGAGGCTTGTCCAAAGAGTTGAAAGTATTTACAAACTTCCCCAACTCTTTCACAAAGGGGTCTCCGAAGAGGCTGCCCTCCGCTATAGGTCCTGCCTACGAAGTGGTGAGCTTGCCCAATTACGGATCTATTTTTATTAAGAGGGAGCACGTCTCTCCGTTGAAATCGTGGAGTTCGCGTTTCCCAGAAAGATAATTACCCTTTTGGCCCAACTAGACAGAGCCTTTGGAGAGATGAGGGCTCCGGAAGATTTTGCGTCCTCCGCCATGTCGAGAATTTTAGCTAGTGGGCCTGCCACATCCAACAGTTTGTCTTGGCAGGATAGCCAAGAGCGATCGATCCCTTTCTTGGGATCGCACACAAATTTAGCTAGGAAGGTGGCCATCTTGGTGTCTATTTACGGCGTGAGTGACACTTTGCCCTCCAACGTCGGTCTAGGGCATTCGTCGCAGAGGCAGCTCCACACTTCCTTATCCAATGGTTTCCTTAGCCTAGCAGCGATATGGATGCCACCTGAGGGGTGGGGGTCCATTCCGCTGACCTGGAGTGCAGCAAGTCGTCAGGGTTCAACATGTCGCCCAACTCCTGGGGTTCTGTCCCAGAATCAGCCGCCACTGGGCGCGAAGGCCTGCCCTAAAATCCCATCCCCAGCCGACGTCTGGGGTGAGTCGTCGGGTCCCCCATGGGGGAGGGAACGGGATCCCCGGTGGGCCCCCCAGACCCTCTGATGGGGGGGTGGGGTTGGATAGATTTTGAGAGTCTATAAAGGATTTCTTTAGGCGTGCGAATGAGGTGGCACAAACTCCTGACTCCTCTGCGCACTTGCGCTTGGGGTCTGAGGTGGAGGTAGAAGGCTGACCTGGAGGTCTAGGACCCCAAAACAATCTTCCCCCGCCCGAGGGGTTTTAGGCACTGCGCCTGGAGCTGGAGGATTTTCCTCTCCAAGGGTGCCACCACCTTTGTAACCGCCTTGAGGATGGATGTGTCCATTACCTGGCAAAAAAATGTCATCAATGGGGAGTTAGGCTATCTCTTCCTCCTCCTCATAGTAATCCACAAAGTCTTCCATGACTGCAGCTCAGCCAAATGATGCTGCTGCTCAGGAGTATTAAATAGGGGATGTCCCCCAGTAAGCACCCAAAGGTTACTACAAAATATGGTCACTCAGGGGTTAAAATCGTGAAGGGCTCAAGGCCCTGGACCTGCGCTCCCTACTGCTAATGAGGGTATTGCCCTGCCTGGGCCGGTCCCTTATTAGCAAAAGGTCTTACCCGCTGTGCGGTGTGTTGCTCCAGGCAGGGACTCATTAAGGCTCAAAACTCAATTAGAGCGTATCAGTCCTCCCCTGAGTGTGTACAAAGCGCGGCAGCCGTGCATGTGTCAACGCACTCTGTGAAGCGGAAGACGGACAGCGCGGGTGCCCGGGGGGGGGGTAGAGACACGCTAGGCGCTTAATTGGAGATCGCAGTTCCCCTATCGGTCGGAAGACCGCACCGCGGGCGGAGCCTGCAATTGAGAGAGAGCAGCCGCGAATGGGACGAGAACATTCCTCCAGCCACGCTGGAACACAAAATGAGTTTGATGGCAGCGCAAAATAGACAGTGCGCCCAGTGCCTCAGTAAATGCCATAAACATTGCATTAACACTCTAGAAAACATCAAAACAACACCATATAGAGCAGAACAGAGAAAACACTTATCATGGGCTCTGGATTAGCGAAGAAAGAGGAGGATAGAGTGTCCTTGAGGGAAGTCATTGGAGCTCCTGCATTCTGATTGGACATTGTTGATGTTGAAAAAATTGTTGTTTTATTTCCCGAGGACTGATGTAAAATGTAGTTTGTTCTGTTCTGTGTTCCTAATGGCTGCTGGTGAAAAAAAGTAGAGAAACAACAGCCTAATCCGAGCCTCCGGTCCCGACATAGAAATCTGAATATTTTGTGGCATTACACCTTGTTAAATGATGTGGTGGTGTGGGATAAATAACCAGTGTGCCCTAATGTGATGGCCCTATCCTGTAAGTTTACAGAACCTTCTACATACTAGCTGCTTAAATCTTTTTGACTCTATATTTGAAATGCTTCTATAGAGCCTTAAATGTGTCATAAAGACTCTGATCATATTGCATCTGCAATCTCGAACAGCATATACCTGTGAGCATTGGCAACATTGCATGTTAAGCATAGAGTTACCTCGTTGTCAGTGGAATTAAACAAAGTTCTATTTGAAGCATCCCTGAGGAAATCGATTTGGATGACTTAAGTAGGATTTTTTCAGTTTCATTAATTCCAGACAGATAGCACTTCGACTGAACCAGCTCCTGAACAATAAATTAGATCTTTCTTAATATAGTATATTTCAACCATTGGCCTTAATGGCTCTCCAAATGCCACCCCAAATAAATTAACGGTAATCTGCAAAAGAGTTCACAATTTATTTTTCCAGGTGTGGGTGCCATGTTAACTCCTAGATGAATGTCATCCTTATGTAGCTAAGTTCCATTTCCATTTCTAGAAAATAGGTTCTAAATGTCCTGTTGAATTCAAGACTGCAACAGTTGAAAGTCAATACCAGTGTTTTCCTCAGGTTTATTTCTAGTGTAAGTAATTCACATAAATCCTTCATAGCACTTAGTAATGCTAACAATGTCATCCACACTTGCCTGTATCAAAGTAGAAACAGATCCTAGTTTTTGCCAGAATGCACAGACTTTATTCAAGGTATTAGAAATGTGGGCTAATAAACATTTCAATTTCACCCCTGCTCTGTTGCAAACCTATCTAACAATCGATCCACAGGAACAAATCTTATCATCACCCAAGTACCCATATCATGTCCGGATAAAAATAGAATCCTAGTATGCATTCCCCATGCCAGGACTTTTCTCCAGGGTACACCACATTGAAACCTATCTATAGTAAAGCTGAAGTCAACAAAGCACAATACAAAAATTCAATCTTCATCTTAACTACTTCCAAGGCCACTCCTATGTCTGTGGATTATCAGCACTAAAGAAAATGCATAGTGCCCCAGGGAGAAATGATGTGTAGATATGGAAAAGTACACATGCCTTCCAGATTTGTAGTCCCAAAAATGAATAATCCTAAACAATTATATGTGTAATCCTACAATGTCTTGGTAATCCGTATTTTTTGTGAATCAAATTTTAATTTTTTAAGAAGTTTATAAAAGTTGGAATGAAAAGTGACTTGGGTTGCAATACACTACAAAGCTTTCTGGCTCCCATTATAGAGTTAATCTCTGATTCCTAGGAGGTAAATATATCTTCTGATATTGGTTATAGAATTATCAATGCAATTGTCTGTTTGGCACCACCATCATTTGCCCTTCTATTCTCCAGTTAACACAGCAGGTGAATGCGAAAGAGCTTGGAGAGGCAATTTTTATGACTTTTAAAGTAGGGTACCTCTACTTCCCGTGAATGAAGAGCACAGGCCTGAAAGAAGTTCGAGGACTATGGCCCTAATTATGATGAGACTCAGAAAGCCTCCGACCATAGGTCGGAGGCTTTCTGAGTCTCATTGCCGATTTACTGTCGACCGCCGCATTACGATGCAGGAGGTCAAAAGTGAAACCGGCCGGTCATTCCGGCTGTATTCTGACGGACTCAAGGAGCCCATCAGTCAGTCGGAGGCCTGCGCGTAATCCCTATGGACGGCGTTTCCTCCGTAGGGATTATGATGCTGATTTCCAACAGGCTTCCCATGGCGGGCATTCCGACATATAAATCCTGTCGGAAAGCGACTAAGGGCCCCCTTCACCCTGTGGCCTCCGTTGGGGGCCGAGCTGGCACCTATGGTGCCCCTTGTTAATCCCTGCAATGTGCAACTCCTAGATGAATGTCATCCTTATGTAGCTAAGTTCCATTTCCATTTCTAGAAAATAGGTTCTAAATGTCCTGTTGAATTCAAGACTGCAACAGTTGAAAGTCAATACCAGTGTTTTCCTCAGGTTTATTTCTAGTGTAAGGAATTCACATAAATCCTTCATAGCACTTAGTAATGCTAACAATGTCATCCACACTTGCCTGTATCAAAGTAGAAACAGATCCTAGTTTTTGCCAGAATGCACAGACTTTATTCAAGGTATTAGAAATGTGGGCTAATAAACATTTCAATTTCACCCCCTGCTCTGTTGCAAACCTATCTAACAATCGATCCACAAGAACAAATCTTATCATCACCCAAGTACCCATATCATGTCCGGATAAAAATAGAATCCTAGTATGCATTCCCCATGCCAGGACTTTTCTCCAGGGTACACCACATTGAAACCTATCTATAGTAAAGCTGAAGTCAACAAAGCACAATACAAAAATTCAATCTTCATCTTAACTACTTCCAAGACCACTCCTATGTCTGTGGATTATCAGCACTAAAGAAAATTCATAGTGCCCCAGGGAGAAATGATGTGTAGATATGGAAAAGTACACATGCCTTCCAGATTTGTAGTCCCAAAAATGAATAATCCTAAACAATTATATGTGTAATCCTACAATGTCTTAGTAATCCATATTTTTTGTGAATCAAATTTTAATTTTTTAAGAAGTTTATAAAAGTTGGAATGAAAAGTGACTTGGGTTGCAATACACTACAAAGCTTTCTGGCTCCCATTATAGAGTTAATCTCTGATTCCTAGGAGGTAAATATATCTTCTGATATTGGTTATAGAATTATCAATGCAATTGTCTGTTTGGCACCACCATCATTTGCCCTTCTATTCTCCAGTTAACACAGCAGGTGAATGCGAAAGAGCTTGGAGAGGCAATTTTTATGACTTTTAAAGTAGGGTACCTCTACTTCCCGTGAATGAAGAGCACAGGCCTGAAAGAAGTTCGAGGACTATGGCCCTAATTATGATGAGACTCAGAAAGCCTCCGACCATAGGTCGGAGGCTTTCTGAGTCTCATTGCCGGTTTTACTGTCGACCGCCGCATTACGATGCAGGAGGTCAAAAGTGAAACCGGCCGGTCATTCCGGCTGTATTCTGACGGACTCAAGGAGCCCATCAGTCAGTCGGAGGCCTGCGCGTAATCCCTATGGACGGCGTTTCCTCCGTAGGGATTATGATGCTGATTTCCAACAGGCTTCCCATGGCGGGCATTCCGACATATAAATCCTGTCGGAAAGCGACTAAGGGCCCCCTTCACCCTGTGGCCTCCGTTGGGGGCCGAGCTGGCACCTATGGTGCCCCTTGTTAATCCCTGCAATGTGTGGCAGACACCCTGAGGTGCCTGGCATGTGGTGCAGGGATGAACAAATTCTCCCATTTCTCCATGGGAGCTTGTGCTACGGCTAGTTTACGGCCGCAGCACAAGCTCCCATAGAGAAATAGGAGTATGCAACCACAGCATATGCGGTCGTATTGTAATGCAGCGTTCGGGGCAGCTGACCGGAGGTCGGTTGGTGCCGATTCCGCAACAACGTCCGCCCGACATCGTAATTAAGTGTGTTGGCTTTGTAGTATCGCTACTCAAGACTAAAGTCTTGTGTTGTTTATCTGTTCTACATTAAAAATGTTTTATGTCCTGCGTTTTTAAAATAAATTATCCAAACATTAAACACGAGAGCTCATAATTTCTGCAGAATCCAACAATATCTATTTTTAAATTGTATGTTTAATAATATCAAAAGATTATATCTATCTTTCTGAACCATTTTGTGAGCGACTGTAAACACACTTTAAAAATAATCTTGAAATGTTGAATGCAGGTTCTGACAAAGGAAGGACCAGTGGGACAGGCGAAAATCGGTTATTGTTCTACAGAGTGGATGTCTGACAAGAAGGGTCAGAAATTTCAAAAGTGCTTCATATGTGGAGATGATTGGCACCAGCACTCTTTTTTGGTGGTGGCGGAGGCATGTGGATGAATCAAGAAGAGGCAGCCTTTGTATTCCACAACCCTTGGATTCCGCAGTGCAGATGGCAAGCTCACAAGAAAAGATGTGGGCTCTTGCACTTCTGTTTTCACTAATTAAGCATTTTGTCTGGAAATAACCCTAAACCTCAGGGCATTAATGGCAGCTGTGGTGTGGCAGGTGCATTAACGTGCTCACTGCCAGGTTTCTGGAAACCTGCATCATCGTAAGGCAGAATACCATGGGCTGTCAGGTTCTGTTTATTTTTTGTCACATTCCTATAAAAATGTTTCATCTCAGCATAATGCCGGGAAAAGTGGCAAATGTTGCTAAATCATTTTACTGCAAGCACTGCCTGACTGGATAAAAAAAAGGCCTATGAAAAAATATCATTCGCCTTTCATGTCTCATGGGAGATATTAACAGATGTATATCTGAACACCAGGGAGGCTGTCTGTTTGACTGTTTACAGAATTTATCCACCGTTGACATTTTATACACACTTTTGCTTGCAAAATCCATTAGCCTGCCCTGTTATCAGGCAAAAATATTCTGTCAACATTAACAAAATTCACAATATTAAGATAGAAATCACCTCAGCGAGAAATGAAAAAAATGAAAAATAAGGCTTAAAAAGAGATCGCTTGCTGAAGAGGAGTCAGAGTCAGACATACAGGGCTGAGTGTGGACATTTTGCAGGGTTTGTTGTGAAAATATATGGGGCACTTATAACAGCATTTCTTTATAAGTTTTAGTGGAGTACAGAGTTCAAGAATTCACAACTACTAGAATGAGAAAAAATAAGGAAAACAATTAATTTCCTGAAGAATGTGTATTTAATGTTGCAACCTCTGATTCTGCAATTTGGCACAACACTACATTACAATATAACAACAAACCTTTTCACCTGAAGGGTTGGAGGAAAACCGGACTAATGCGGGTCAATCAGATTTTTATTAATACTCATTTCTGACTTTTCTGCAGGCTCAAAGTCTATTTATTCTTCTATCTCCATTTCAACATAATTTTCAAATATTACAAAATATTTTAATTGACTATTATCATCGTTTCCGGTCTTGTGCTACAGAATCTTTAATGCCCACTACTACATTAGGAGCTCTTCTCCTTGCAACCCCAAAAGCTTGAACTATTTACGGACTTTTACACCAATTAACCATTGATAGACCTAAAATAGACATTGAATTAGCCTGGGAGCGTGACTTGGGAGTAACTTGGCCCACCGCCACTGGGAGACACATCTGGATGAAATTGCGAAAAACTTCTCATTCTGCCAACACTACTGAACAGTAGCGGTCCGTGGTAGGAGTGCCGGCCGGGCGGTGACGTGGGGTGGGGGAGGGGCAGGGTGGGGGGTAGTAAACCACGGATTATGGCCGAATACAGGTAAGTAAACATTTAAATAAAAAAAACGAATTTCGTTGTGCGCACTGCATCGCATTTGGCAAATCAAGTCTATTTTCAGTTCATCTGTACCTTTTTCCATTGTTAATATTTTCTTAGGAGGCTTACCTAATGACTGGAAAGATGTTTTTGCACATATAAAAATTATAGCTCTATTGCTGGCAATCGTATTTCAGCAAATAACAAAGAATTGGAAAGACTTCATCCTATTATTTTTTCAAGCTTAATGGCATGCAATCAGACTTGTTACAACATACATTCATCCTCTCTCACTTGTTTTTAAATGTTCTGTTTTATGGTTTCTCATCACAAATTTTTTAGACAAACATACAGAGTCCTCTTTTCCAGGTCAACCTAGCACAGAGGAAGTTCTTCAGCCTCCTTGCTATTCCTTTTCTCATATAGCTGATCAACTTATATCTTTAAATTGCTTAAAAATGCATAAAAATGTCTTATACTATTATCAGATTGTTTTTACTGTTGACCATGTATACTTTTCCTGTTATATTATTCCCAATTTCTGTTTTTACACCTCTCCTCCAGCAGTGGTTTCTTCACGTGGGCCGGGGGGCATTTTCTCCCCCTGCGAGCCATGCAGAAGGAAATAATAAGCTAATGAAAATATTAGTTTTATTTTTTACCGTTGTGTGTGCTGCTACAGCCCTAGTCCTGAGATCAGACATGCTGGCAGGCGCGGTCGGTGGTAGGAGTGCCGGTCGGGCGGTGACGTGGGGCGGGGGAGGGGCAGGGTGGGGGGTAGTAAACTACGGATTAAGGCTTAATACAGGTAAGTAAACATTTAAATAAATAAAACGAATTTCGTTGCGCGCACTGCATCGCATTTGGCGATGCAGCGATCACAATGAAATTCGTTTTATTTATTTAAATGTTTACTTACCTGTATTAGGCCTTAATCCGTAGTTCTACCCCCACCCTGCCCCTCCCCGCCCACCGCCACCGTCACTCTACCACCGGCAGCGCTGCATGCTGGGCATGTCCTCTGCTGCCTATTGGCAGCAGAGGACAGGAGCAGTAGCAGACTGGATGCTCCAAAGTACATGTCTCTTTTGCTAGCTGTCTTGCACCGGCCAAAGTGACAGGCGCACTCTGAAGCTCTCCTCTCAGCTGTCTTAGATAGCTGGGAGGAGACCAAGCACCGGCATCCAGGGCCTGAAGTTGCATCCACTCCATCCAATCATGGCACTGCTCTAATGCTGGTTGAGGGCAGCGCCGGTATTGGTTAGGGGAATTGAGGAGACAGAGCCTGAACACGGAGCGAGGAGGACGTCAGAGTCACGCAGCAAGCAAGGTAAGAGGTTATTTTTTCTTTTTATTTACACTCACCTTGCTGGCATGCACCCACCCACGAACCATTTGCTTGCCCCCCCCACTCTTCCTAAATGCCAGCCGCCACTGCTTCCCTCAATTTTATCTCCTATACTGGTTTGAATGCATTACCATTTTGTACTCTGTTTAATTCAAATAAACTTTCTTTAAAAAAAAATAAGTTGCTACCTCTGGAAAATACTAATTTCATTTCTGTTATATTCAAAGTTAACTTTTTTATTATAACCATATTTTAAATATTTATACATCGTGATCAAGGACCTCAAGTGTGAGAATTATTGTGCAAACTCAATTTTCTTTTGATCCTAAAATCGGGTTTGTGTTCTCATTTCAGAATTCAGGTTTCAATTTAATTGAGCATGATGATGAAAGATTTTGTTTGCTCTGACGCGTCAGGAAGCAGTGATCCTTGAGTTACACACAGATCCAGCTGACAGATGTATGACTTGTTGAGCTGCGGTACAGGTTTCAACGAACTCTTAGTATATATGCAGGTGCACGGAGTGTAATATGCTATATACTACCATTGTTGAGTGGTTGAGTGAATAATCCATGACTCAAGCAAGGCAAAAGTTTACATGTCATATTGAACTTTTTAGTATAGTTAATTGAAATAATGTGAAATTGGGAAACGTTTATGTTCATTGCTGTGGCGTACATTTAGAATACTTTATTTAGAGCAAGTGCTCCAATACACAGACAAACGCAAACACACATACACAATTAAACAATGGTAAATAGCTTCTTTGCTCTGGTTGTAACTTAGGCTTGTTAACACGTAGGAATGAAACAAATAAATGGGTAGGTCAATAAATGTGTGGTTTCTGTCAGTGAGGCATATTGCTTTGCTCTTCTCCTGTGTGTAAAAAAGTGGGCACAGTGAAATGTTGTGATATTTCACGAATTTCACAAAAAACTGAGGGGCATATTAGCAAGACCCACGTTAAAATTATCGCCGTTTTAGCGGCAGGAAACTGCCGCTAAAACGGCGGTAATGGGCTTGCTAATATGCGTTATGGAATTCCAATAGAAGCCCAGGTTAGATGTCCTGCACATCTAACCTGGGCTTCTATTGGAATTCTATAGCGCATATTAGCAAGCCCATTATCGCCGTTTTAGCGGCAGTTTCCTGCCGCTAAAACGGCGATAATTTTAACGTGGGTCTTGCTAATATGCCCCTAAATTCCGAAAATATGTGAAATTCTAAAGTAAAAGGTTGCCTGTTCCATGTTTTAAAAGGAAAAAAATCCTAGAAACGCTAGATTGTTGTGGTTAAGAGATGTCCAATGGAGAACATTGGGCCACATGCACGACCCTAGTAAATTGCGACTCGCAATTTGCGCTCGATTGTGAGTCGCAAATTGCAAGTCGCAATTTACTATGTACAACAGTGTCAGAGACACTGATTGCCATTCCCAATGGGGTCGCAAAATGCGAGGCTCGTTAATATTAATGAGGCACTCACATTTTACAACCCCATTGGGAATAGCTGGCCCTCCCATGGATGGTGGCCTGCTGGGCTCAGCAGACCACCATGTCTGGGACTGCTTTTAAATAAAGCAGTTTTTTTTTTTTTAATGCAGCCCGTTTTCCTTAAAGGAAAACGGCAGGCATTTAAAAAAATAAAAATGAAACATTTTCGTTTAATTTTTTAAGGGCAGGCAGTGGTCCCTGGGACCACTGCCTGCCCTTAAAAAATATTTTCGCATGCATTTGCAAAGGGGAGGGGGTCTCCTGGGGACCCTTCCCATTTGCGAATGCATTACCACCTACTTGAAGTAGGTGGTAATTTGCTAGTGTTTTGCGACCGCAATTGCGGTTGCAAAACATTCATACATGCCTCATGAGTCGCTATTAGGAAGGGAACGCCCCTTCCTAATAGCGAGTCGCAAAACCTATTTTGCGAGTCGCTAATTGATTAGCGAGCCGCAAAATAGGTTTTGTACATCGGCCCAAGGTTTTTAGGGTGTGCAAATGGGTCTAAATCCCGTTTGCGCACGCTAAAAACCGTCATACATCTGGCCCATTATCTCTTAAAAACAACTTTAAAAGAGAGTAAATAATAGAGAGAAACTGAGAGAGAAGGGACAGGAGAGAAAGAAAGAAAGATCAAGACAAACACTTAAATGTCTGGAATGAAACTATAAAGAGGCGAAAGAGAGAGAGAGATGATCAAGAGGCAGAGGTAAGCCTGGAAGCAAAAATAAGGAATGAAAAACCGAGAGTTAGAGTAAAAGATAATGGGGACGGAGAAGAGTGAAGGAGTAAGAAAGATAAAGTAGAGAGTAAAAGTAAGAGAGAAAGAGAACAGAATGGGATCGAAACAGAGAGAAAGAATGAGAGTAAAAGGCTAATAGACGTCTAATGGCACCATTTTTTCTTAAATACGCTATAAAAAGGGAGGGAGAGTGAGAACATTAGACAGTGAGATCCCAAGAGGCATATTTACAAGGAGTTAACGCCACTAGAATGATACTTCTTCCGACGCTCTGGTGGTGTTAACTCCTTCGTCTTATTTACATGTCGGCATTAAGCCACTTAATGTGGCTTAACGCCGCCTTGTAAATAATGACCCTTTCATGCTACACTTAGTAAGAAAGGGGAGTGCAATGGGTGTTGCAGTGAGCAATCTGCCGCAACACCCATTGCTTTTTGACGCTGCCCCATTTTAACAAGGTATGGGGCAGCGCCAAAAATACCGGCAGGGCATACCTGGTCCTAAGTGGGCGATACGAGGAGAAATGTTTTATTTCTCCTCGTATTTTGCTCTTTTCACATATGCTGCAGATAGAGAAAATTACCTGTAAAGATTGTTTATGTGCAGGAAAGTGTATCTTCCTGCACATAAATAATTGCCCCTGCAGTGCAGGTACCATAGCAAACTGGCGCTAGGGTGCCTGCGCTGGTGCTAGACAGCTTTTTTAGGGCCAGCCCTAGGGGTAGCGCAGGGGTGCGCTGCATTTTTGTGAATACCATGCATCCTTGCGTTATGAAATTGTCAGAGTGTGGCGTCATTAATTTTGGCGTAACACCGTGCTCCATCAGTTCCTTGTAAATATGCCCCCAAGAGCGACAGAGGAAGGAATTAAGAGAGGAAGTTAGGGAGAAAGACAGAGTAGAGAAAAAGAGAGAAGAGTGTGAACTATGATGTGAGAGAGAAGGAAAGGTAGGAGAAGAGAGAGACAGAGAAAGAGTAAACAGCAAGAATAAACATGTTGACCTAGAGAATTCAAGAATGATGTTCAGACTGATAACTTCACAAAAGTGTCGTGTGAGATGGAGATTCGAAAAGGGTTTATGTGACATTGAATTGTGTCAGACCCTCGATTGCACAGTAAAGACATCGTGGGAAAGTCATGATAGGAATTACCAACTCAAGCTAGTCATCCCGCTCCTGTACTGTCCCAGTATGGACTGCCAAAAGGGGAAAAATATATGGGTCCAAAAATATATGGGCCCCTTGCCTGCATGTTAATTCCTGATTCTGGAGTTGTTTCTCTGCACAGAGTCTTCCCAGTAACACCCATGCACCACCCATGGAAGGTCTCCATTATTGATATTGAGATTGAGTATTTTTATGAAGCGCAGCATATACCCATAGGCATCTTGGCGCTGTCAGTGATCAAAGTGGTAAGTATTTTCAGTTGGTGAAAAGCCAGGTTTTTAACGCCTTCCTAAAAGCTAAAAGCTCAGTTATAGACTCTAGTGTTTGGGGGAGTCCTTGATGCAAAACAACACAAAGAATGGTTTTGCACTGTGTTTTATCCCTTTGGGTTACAATCTAATGCACCTCTGTGTTTTGCGTTGGTGTGCGTTAAAAAAGTAATACAAGCCCGACGCAACGTGAAAATATGGGCCCAGAAATGTTTCAAATGTGTTTTTATATTACAACAATTGTTTTATGGCTATGAATGGAGTAACTAATCATGTTTTATATTTTCTAGAAGAAAGGGCGTTGCTACCAAGCCCTCCAATGACAAATTGATAGCATTGATGTCACTTATACACAATATACTTTTCTTTTTTCCAAATCACCTTAGAAGAGTGAACTTACATTCTGTTGCCAAGGGACCCAATGGCAATTGTTATTGTTTCCTTAGTGACCACATTGGCCTCATGTTAGATCTGCAGCCTTTGAGTGGTATTTCCCCCAAACATTTTGTCTTACTCCTTCTGTTTTTGCTGAATCTGTTTTTGTTGGCTTTTAAGACAGTGATAACCAGTGCTAAAGTGCTTGTGCTGTCTCCTTTAAGCATTATAAAGTTGCCTAACACCCATTTGGCACATTGAGGTACTTATTTACAAGCCTATTGTGCTGCCGGTACATCACTTTTTTGGATGCACCGGCGGCGCAGTGTGCCTACCCATATTTACAAGGACACAAAAAGCCACCCTGCATGGCTTTTCATGGCTGTGTAAATAGGGCCCCCCTTTCTTGAATTGTCTGCGTGAAAGAGGCGTTCACCATGGGTGTTGCTGTGGGTGTTCCCACACAACATCCATGGAACCTGACGCATTCCCAGATTTACAAGGTTTTGTAAACCTGAGAATGCGTCAAATTCCTTCGCCTCCCCAGGGGAGGCATAAGGGAGGCTCAACGAGGCGCTTTATTTTTCCTCATTTTTTTCTTTTTCTATGTGTGCATGGTGTAGCACACGTAGCAAGAGAAAAACACGTCTCATGATTGTTTTTGTGAAGAAAGGTGTCCCTTCATGCACAATAACAATCACCCATACAATTCAAACACCCTTACATCATGGATCAAGGGTGCCTGCATTGGCACATTGCAGCCCATTGTGTGCCAGCGCAGAGGAAGAAGACATGAATGACGTATCTTGTAGATGTGGCGCATTTCTGTCCTTTTATTTTGACGCACGTCAGAGCAGCAGGAAGACTTTCTGCACTGCCATGCACCAAAATATTGTAAATGAGGCCCATAATTTACTTGTAAGTCCCTAGTAAAGTGGTATTACATTTACCTAGGCCTGTAAATTAGATGCTACTAGTGGGCTTGTAGCACTGATTCTGCCACCCACTTTCGTAGCCCTTTAAACCTCTCTCAGGCTTCGCATTGCAGCCTGTGTGTGCAGTTTCAAACTGCCATTTTGACATGGCAAAGTAAACCTTTTGCCAGGTCTAAATCTCCCTTTTTAATATATATATAAGTCACCCCTAAGGTGGGCCCTCAACACACCCTAGGGCAGGATTGAGTGTATTAAAAAAGTTTGACATGTACTTCTAAGTTTTGCTTGTCCTTGTAGTGCAAAACTCCTAAATTTGTTTTCCAGGACTGTGAGGTTGACCCCCCCATAGGATAATATTGGATTACCTTATTGCATTTTAAAAGTGTTTACTTTCATTTGTGAGCAGGTAGGAAAGTCAAGTTTGGTCTCTAAAGAATTGTAATTTAAAACCCTCTTTAATGGTAAAGCTGGATTTTAAGTCACAGTTCTGGAAATGTAACTTTTAGAATGTTGCCATTTGGTGCCTGCAGCCTCGATCCTTAGTCACATCACTAGGTGTAGCTCGCAGTTGGTCCTTGTGTGTCAATCTCAGACGAAGGGGAAATAAGTGTTGGCAAGATGGGCCATCTCCAACTTGATGGGCGGGTGGAGTTGTCACCTTCCACACTTACACATCACAAAAACTCTGCCTCCGCATTCTCACAAAGGGTTTCACACTAGTCTTTTGTGCCCCCAGGCAAGTTGGGGCTAGGGCAGGGGAACAGCACATTTCAGACATCTCTGTAGGGGTAAGGGGGGGTTAGAGAAGCTTCACCTACTTCAAACTGGGCACCAGGTATAAATATTGGACCATCAAACATAACTCTTTAGATTACTTTTGGACCTGTGTACTCTACCAGGAAGAAGGACTGCTCAGCAGTGAGGTCTGACCTGCTGACCTCTTGCTGAACAAGGACTTATTTGCTACTCAAGGCCTACTGTTGCGGAACCAAGACTCCTCTGCTGCTGTCAGTTGCCCTGCTGAACCCAGCCTGTCTGTGTGAACCCAGAACTCCAGTAAATCTACAAGGGTAAGCTGGCTCACCCCCTGTTCAAAGCCACAGGGACATAACTGGCTTCTTCAAAGTTGGCGCATCTACCAGCATCTCCACACATTACGACGTAACCCACCATCGACTTTGGTCCATCCCAATGCAGCTCGTCGTGGACGATTACGCATCTCATCGAAAGTCCTCTCAAACACTGGTGGCTTCTTCGATGTCGATATAGCCTACATCGGCCCAGTATGAAGCATCTCGTCCCTAGCGCTGATGCAGTGCAGCAGAGAGATCCATAAGCCCTACTGCTACCTCGACGACACGCAGGACCACGCATCACAGCCCCTTGCCATCCCACCGCTGCGCACCAGCTCTCTTTACCAAAGAAAGTGAAACTGTTCCTCACAGAAAGCAACTTCAGATCTTCTGTTCAATTCCATGTTGCTTGCATCCGGATGGGGCAACACCCTATACCACAGCCTCCCAGAATCCATACTGGCTCCTCTTAAGGACAACCTATATGTTCCAGCATGCTTCATCAAGGTCTTGAAGAAATGACAATATTACTCCCACTATAATGGAACTCCATGGGTTCCACTTGCCATCTCACAACATGTTCAAAACCAGCGTTATCTATGAAGCCATCATGACTTGCACACCTGACTATCTGGCTGACAAATGTACACATTCGCAGCCAGGACAATCAGACTGAAGCTGAAGAAGTAATGAAAAGAACACACAAAGCCTTCTCCATCTATGCCACCTGGACCTGTAAGGACATACATCACAAATGCTAGATCCAGCTCCAAATAAGGAAAACGTTGAAGGCACATCTCTTTAAAGAGTACTATGTCACAATGCAGAAACAGCCCACCTCCCATCTAAGCACTCAGCTACATATCTACTCATTGCCCGCACCACATCTTTAATCTCAGAAACCAAAGGTTCGGCAAGGAACTCTCTATTACCACTGCAACATTTCCCGATGCCTGGGAACACGCTGAAGTCAGACCACTACTCAAAATACCCTCCGACAACCCCAGCGAACTCAAATACTACCAGCCAATTGCCCTGACAAAATATCTTCAACAATCAACTCATGACACACCTGGAGCAGAACCAGCCACTTGAACCCTCGCAATCTGGCTTCCGCAGCAATCATAGTGCAAAGAAATCTTCAAGTCGTGGTATGTAAAAAACTTGACTTTATTTATGGAGCTTCTTAAGAATTGACTGGCAGGGAAGAAGGCTCACAACACCTGCCTCTCCCTGTTTGAATACTAACATTCTACTGTGCTCTCACATAAGGAAGAGCATTCTACATTCCGCTCGCAGAGCGGAAATAAGAACCCAACACATCTCCCCTCCTTTATCAAAAATAAAAATGAAATAAAAATAATACATGACACAAAAAGGAATTACAAATAATACTTAACCAACTCAATAACATTATAAAAAGAATTAACACGTTAAAACAAACTCTTGAAACCTGGCAGGTACTTTCGAGCTCCTACTCGATTTCCTCAACACAACACTCTGCGTTATACCTTGTCTGTCCTTACACAGATCATTAGTTCCTGACCTGTGTTCCTTGTGAATTACAGATAACCTGTCTTTGTTCCAGCGTTTACCATCATCTAGTGTTACTGCAAAATCACTAACATTAATGACCTTTTTAGGAGAAGAAAACCAGGACACCCTCTTCCCTCCTCTGAAAGGAAGTTTCACACACAGAAGATCTCCAACATTCATCTTTAGAAATGTTCGTGCCGGTGTGGAATACTTATCTTGAGACATCAAACGTTTCTCATTCACATCATACATTACACCAACAGACACCATCTTCTTCTTCATCCACAACCTGTTCATTTTTGACCCAGGTAATCTTCCTTTAAGTAACACAAAAGGAGAAACCTGAGTATCTGAATTCGGTGTAGTGCGCCATGCCCGAATTACATTTTTTACTTCCTGCACCTAATCCAAACCCCTGGCCACAGACAATTGTATATTCTCCTAAATCATTCTGTTGCAGCTCTCAACCATACTGTTACTCCTTGGGTGGTTAAATGAAGTGGTAATGTGCTTAGCACCAAAATCTGAAAGAAAAGTCTCAAACCCACATGACACAAATTGAGGACCATTATCAGTAATCAATTCATTCGGAACACCTTCTCGAAGAAATAATTTCTTCAAGACCTCTTCCACCACAGCAGAAGTAATGCTATTCATAAATGCAACCTCATTCCATCTAGAAAAATAATCTACCGTTACAATGCCATATTTCACATGACCATGGTCCACACCAACAGGACCTATAATATCCATAGCCAGCTTCCACCATGCAATCTCAGGCACGGGTACGGCAACAAAAGGAGAAGGTACAGTCACTTGTGTCTTATCACTTGCAAAGCAGGGCTTGCACGTTCTCACATGTTGCTCAATTTCTCGATCCATACCAGGCCACCAATATGAATCTCTCACTCTCTTCTTCATAGCCCTCATGCCTATGTGCCTATGTGCCCTTCGTGGGCCAAATCCAAAATCCTAGATCTGGCACAACTAGTACATCTGTCCTTCTCAACACATTACCCTTCACAGACAATTCGGATTCAATTTTCCTAAATGCATCCACCTGTTCATCATGTATTTTGCTATTAGGCCAGCCTTCATTAATATCTCTCATGACCGTGGTCAAAGTACTGTCATGACATAATGCTTCTAGCCAATCAGCTTCAGAAATGGCACTTTGAGTGGCACTGGACACCTCACTTATCACAACATCATCTTCTTCCAAAATTCTCTGATTTCCTTCATGGGATTTCACAGGTAACCTAGATAAGCAATCCACCATCACATTTCTGATGCCCAGAATATACTCCATCGTATTCTTGCGTTCTGTATTGCCACTTAGCAAGTCTGGGTGTAGCCTTACCACCTCCTTTCGTGGTGAACATGTCAATAAAAGGTTTGTGATTAACTCTGATTATGAACTCTCAACCCCACACGTATTGGTGAAAATGATTTACACCCCACCAACAAGCCTATGCTTCACGCTCCACCACAGAGTATGATGACTCAGCACCATTAAGACCGCGACTGACAAATGCTAATACCTCCTCTCTTCCATTTCTTTTCTGCAGTAACACAGCACCTAATCCATATTGACTAGAACCAGTAATTATTATGCTAGTATCCCTGGTATTGAATGGTTTGAGGGGAATAGCATTGCCGATTTCTTTTTTTATGTCAGCAAACTCTCGTTCACACGAATTACTCAAAACAAACTTCTCATTCTTCCTTAACAATTGGCGCATGGCATGTGTTCTTTGAGCACAACTGGGAATTAATCTAGAGTAAAATTCCATCAAACCCATGAAAGATCTTAATTGATACTTCCCTTGAGGCACAGGTACTTCCGCAATAGCTTTTACTAAACTATCCTTAGGCTCAGCACCCACTGCAGATAGTTTGTGACCTAAATACGTTACTTAAGGAATACCAAACTTGCATTTGTCTGCTCTGAGTGTGACACCTTTTTTCTCTAAAACATCTAGAACATGAGCTAGACGCCTATCATGGTAATTCTTAGTGTCCCCGAAAACTAATACATCATCTTGGAAACACAGAATCCCTTCAGCATCCTTGAATAAAAATTCCATGAGACACTAAAAAACAGCAGAAGCTATAGCCAACCCGAATGGCATTCTTTTGAAGCGGAAGGCACCTTCCGGGTTGATAAATGATGTTAAGTGTTGTGAATTCTCATGCAAAAGTATCGGGTGATATGCATAAGTCATATCAAGAGTAGAGAACAAATTTGCACCTTTGACCAACGATAACATCTCCGTAATGTTGGGTAAGGGATGACGATCTACTCATATTTTAGAGTTGAGATCCCTAAGGTCGACACACATTCTCGAACTCCCATTAGGTTTCCTTGCAAGGACAACCGAAGATAACCATTCGGAACTCTCAATGGGTTTTATGATGTCTTGTTGTTGTAACTTATCTAACTCTTTTCGAAGATCTATACTGATAGCCATAGGAACTTTCCTCACCTTGTGAACCACAGGAACAACTCCCTCTTTAAGCAATATTTTATGCTTGAAACCTTCCAACTTCCCAAGAGTATCACTAAAGACCTTAGAAAATTTTGTTTCCCATATGGAAGATTTTATTTCATGAACACAAGTGTATTCCTTTCGTAGCATTACTTGTTCCGAGCTATTAGGGTCTAATATTATGCCTAAGTCCCGTTGCTCCAGCCATCCTAACAATTATGACCCATGCTTGGGTACACATACAACAGCCGAGGCTGCATTACCTTTGAAAGAAAGTTTTGTATTAAATTCACTTAAAACCTCAATAGGTTTGCCACCATAAGCAATGGGTTTTATAAAAGACTCCGCTAAAGTCACATTGTTAAATTTTTTCCAATCTTCAGTACCTATTAGTGTAAATGGTGACCCTGAATCAGCCATCATATTGATTTCTGTGTTACCAACAGTTATGAAACAATATGGTCTTTGGATGGCACCCATTTCCATGTGCATAACATCAACATTGAGATCCACATGTGACTGCACTTGAGCATCATTTATGCACAGTAACACACTTTCATCACTCGAATCAGAAGAATAGTAATTAGAATTTTGTTCACATACTGCGCTAGCAGTTTTAGGATTTGAAACCTTTGCCTTGGATTTGGATCTGCATACCTGCACAAAATGTTCCTTTTTTTTACAACCAGAACAAATTTTATCTCGAGCAGGGCATGACACAGAGTTTCCTAAATGGTTGTCGTTTCCACACCTATTGCAAAATAGTTTGCTTTTCTTTTTAATCATCTCTTTCTTTTTATCACAAAAACACACAACGGATGGTACGCTTTTAGAAGTTTCACTTGTTAAAGACATTTGAGACATAAAAGAAGCAGTGCTTTCTATACCAGCTGCCAATTTAACTGCTTTGTGTAATGTGAGATTAGGCGTGGTAAGCAGAACCTTTTGAATTTTTTTATTGTTGGTGTGTTCAACTATTTGATCACAAATCAGTTCTTCCTCGAATTCTTTATATTCACAAGAAGAGGCTAAAGACCTCAATACCCCTACATATGTTTCAATTGGTTCGCCAGGCAGTTGATGACGCTTCTGAAACCTGTGTCGTTCTAAGACAACATTCTTGTGAGACTTGAACCTCAAGTCCAGCATTCTTAAAGCAGACATATATTCATCCACCACATCACCTTCCCCAAATATGGATTGCTGTGGTAAGTGCTTTAGTATTTTTCTGTCTTCCGAGCCTAGACAATGGCGTAATAATGCATATTTCTTTTTATAGGTGAAATCTTCACCATCAATAGCTGCCATTTACGCTTCAAAGCTTTCTTCACATAGTTCCCATTCTACACTAGCATTCGTTGTGCTAGCACAAAATGAAGGTGGTGGTATAATGCTTTGCAACATTGTTATGTATATTTATTTGTGCAGTTAGCGAATTGTTGTGAGCAGTTATATTAACAATGTCATAAAGAAGTGATAATACTGATGTCTAAAATTTAAGGTTAAGTTCACCACTGGAGATGAAACAAGGATGAAATAATGTTTTCATTATTTCTTAGTTCTTTGTTTGGTTAAAGATTTTTTTTTTTTTAATCTTTATCTTGTAGAAGTGCGTATTTCCGAAAAGCTGCACACTTTACACAGTGAACTGCTTATTTAGTTGTAGGTGTGTGTGTCACCGAAAGGCAAACACGCTCAGGAGAAACATATAAGTTAGTGGTGTGCGTGTCACCAAAAAGCAACATGCTGAGAAGTGATTGTTTTGCCTCATTTAAAGGTGTGCGTGTCACCGAAATGTAACAGGGCAGCTTGTGGCTATTATTCAATAAGTGGTGTGCGTGTCACTGAAATGCCGAGTTGACCATGGGTGAAACATACGCAAGGGTCCAGCAATGAATGCGCAGCAGGAACACTGTGGGGGCTCTGGCAGCTAACAACGAAGAAGCGCTGGGGAAGAAGCGAACGCAGGAATTAGGCTAATGCCGAGGCAGACACAGAAGTCAGGCAAGTTAGAGGTACGGGCAAGCGCAGAGGCAGACACAGGATTCAGGCGAACGTTAAGGTCAGGCAGAGTCAGAATGACGTTCCAGCCTCACAATGTCACGAACGGCTTGGGATACCAGCAGCGCCGTAAAAATATAAGAAACAGTACCTTGTTACGAAAGGTGATGGCATGGTGGAGAAATTCTCGAGGCAATGATTCCGGTGAATAAAGGGGAAACACTTGAAGCGATGAGGTGTCAGCTACGGTGCTTCGCAGGAATTCGCCGTGGACTGCCCTTACTGCTCTGGATACACCGTGGAACAGCATGGGAGCCCTGCCAGTCGGTCGTCACCAATGCAAAGAAGTCTTCAAGTCGTGGTAAGTAAAAAACTTTATTTTTGGAGCTTCTTAAGAATCGACTGGCAGGGAAGAAGGCTCACAACAACTGCCTCTCCCTGTTTGATTACTAACATTATACTGTGCTCTCACATAATGAAGAGCATTCTACATTCCGCTCGCAGAGCGCAAACAAGAACCCAACACGTAGCGCCGAAACCGCCCTGATCGCAGCCACCAACGACATCCTAACCCTCCTCGACTGAGGAAAAACAGCAGGTTTGATCCTCCTCGACCTCTCGGCTGCCTTTCACACCGTATTCCACCACACGCTGATCAAAAGACTCCACCACAAGGGGATGCGCTCAGATGGACACCTCCTTTCTTACCGGAAGAATTCAGAAGATTTACCTCCCACTTTTCCCCTCCAAACCCAAGGAGATCACCTGTGGTGTCCCCCAGGGCATATCCCTCAGCCTCATATTCTTCTATGCATATATAAATTGTCTGGCCAACATCCTCAGATCCCACGATCTCAACATAATGTCCTATGCAGATGACAACCAACTCAAACCCTCATTCACCGACGACCCCGCCACCACCTGAACCAACTTCCACAGATGCATGACAAGCATCATTGACTGGATGAAGAACAACTGCCTGCCACTAAACACAGACAAGATGGAAGTACTGATCTTCAGCAACAGCAGCAACACATGGAACGACTCCTGGTGGCTATCAGACCTAGGACCTGCACCCACTCTCTCTGACCATGCCAGAAACCTCAGAATCATCACTGACAACAAGCTCATCATGAAATCACAGATCAAAACTGTTTCCTCCACCTGCTTCCTCACTCTGCGCATGCTACGTAAGATCCTCAAGTGTCTGTCCCTACACACGAGATGCACCATGACACAGGCCCGAATGGATTACGGCAATGCCCTCAAAGTAGGTATTGCCTCACACCTCCTACAGAGACTGCAGACCATACAGAATGCCACAGCCAGACTCATCCTCAGCCTTCCCCGATGAACCCACTTCAAACCCCACTTCAGGCAAATCCACTGGCTCTCAGTACCGAAGAGATGCCAATTCTAGTTGCTGACCCATGTACACAAGGGTCTAAACAACCAAGTACCTGCCTACATTAACCACCGCCTGAACTGCCACCAACTGTTGAGAAGACTACCCTCTGTCTTCCTCTCACTTACCCATACTCCCTGCACCTACCAAAGCAGAAGTGGAGGATGCCACTTCTTGCACATTGCAGCAGTGGCCTGGAACAGCCTCCCCACGCATTCTGGAGCATCACCTCACTTTCGGAATTCCAAATGGCTCTCAAGACATGTCTGTTGGAATAAGCCTCCGGGACCTGCAAACAGCTGGAAACCCTATCGGGTGATTAGCTGCGCTTTATAAATCATGATTGATTCATTGATTGACTTTATCTTTTGCCATTGACCCTTTACAGTATTCTGCTGCCTTTAGCCTAGGTTCAAGTTATAGAAATACCACATACATACATACATCCATACATACAAACACACATACATACTTACATACATATATACATTTAATTTTGTTTTCATTTCTATTTAAATATAAATGGAAAGGTGTGGCACGGATCTAGAGTTTACTTTTTCATGATAGGACAATAAATAGCGTGAAACCATTTTACCTGCTTGTAGTAACCTAATTGAGTGATGCCTGTGATAATAACAATAGGGAAGGACGCAATAGCTTGGTTACTAATGTTTATCTTTAATCTCGGTCGTAATCTTCATTATCACAGACAAAATTAATTGAATGTATGGTATAATTTTATGCTAAACAGGGCTGAAAAAAACAGAGAAAAGTCAAATTCTGGGGAGCAGAGATGCAGTAGTAAATGGTTCCTTAATACCAGTTGATTGTTTGCCTCAAAGAGAATTAAGGACAATGACAAGGACGATTAGAGCTTCAATCATGATGTTTATCGGTATGTAAATGCGCCATTGTTCACAAGGGGCCATGGTACTGTCTTCCTAAAGTATTTGCAGTATCCTTCTCGAGGGAAAATTAGAGAACAAAGCAGTGCTGACAATGAAGTAATAGTACAAAACTAAGATACATATATGCTAAAATCTGAGATAGTGTGAAAGTGCAAAAAGGTGGGTTGATTGTAGCCACCTAGAGCACATATGGAATATTGATGTCAGCGGACCAAAAATCTCTATTGCTGACGTTTACAAAATGCAGGCAAGGGGAGCAGCCATGTATGGGGCAGTACTCTGTGGCCAGTGCAATTTACGTATTTTGAGCATTAAGGAGAACAACTTTTTAGAGACATTACAGGGATGGGGAAGGGGACATCTCTGCTGCCCCTAACATTGGATTTGGGAATTCACCCAGTTACTGAACTTGCAGGCCTAATACTGCTGCTATACTGGGTCCGTGTGTGGACCACAAGAGAACTCCATCATTATAGGTCCGGCCTTAGTGATGCTATGTCATGCACGAAAGCAACCAGGAGGATCCAGTGGCTAAAGAACTTAAGAGATGTATGGACAAAGATAGGATTGATAGGGTTTTGGGATGATCCAGGATCTATTCCCACAAATGCTGCTGTATTGGTCAAGCAAAAATATTGGGAAATGGCCAGTTTACGATTAGAATTGGATAGCAGTAGAGGCACACTGACTAATCGTATTTTAAAGTATAAAGACATACCAAAAACTGAAGAGTTCTTGGATTACGTTAGACCTATATGAGCTCACAGTCTCTTCCTCCAGTTTAGGTACAGTACTCTTCCAATTGCTGCTTCTACAATGTGTTTGGCTTCTAATGGGAATGGTACTAAGAGTTGCAAATTCTGCACTACTATGGACAAAATAGATGAACATCTGTTTTTTTTGTCATATATTTGCAGTGCCCAGAAGCAGGTGGATTATTCCCTTATGTAAAAGTTTCACAATTCTGGATAGGATTAATGCCCTCAGGATTAGTAAGGCCAAATCCACCTCAGCTGTAATAGTTGCAGTTTCCAAATTTTCACATGCAGCATTGGCCATCAGAGGGAAAGAACTATTGAAATCTCAATACCCGCTGGTTATGATTTTATAATT
This sequence comes from Calotriton arnoldi, assembly GCA_963921515.1. NCBI lineage: Eukaryota > Metazoa > Chordata > Amphibia > Caudata > Salamandridae > Calotriton > Calotriton arnoldi. Next base: position 1,050,875 of record CAWUFW010004877.1, read on the forward strand.
TTTATGATGTTAATATCTGCACTTGTTTAAAAATATCGATTCAATGTTTTAATGAAAGGAATTATGTTTTAGTTTTAATTACCCACCTGCTATTTCTGATTATGTATATAAAATTAATATTTTATAATGAATATTTCTATTATTATGTGATATATGACAATGAAATATTTTCTTATTTCGATCTGTCAATAAACTTTAAAACTTTGAAACTCTATTGCTCGTGCTTAGTGGGTATGAATAAGGTTCTTCCAAGGATCCATAACATTTATCTTACGGAAATAGATGAGTTACCTTTATATAGCCAATTTCAGCATATCCAGATAATAAAGGAACCAACCTCAAATCGAACAGCCTGAAAGAAAACAACCTATATTCTGCTTCTGTATAAATTAGGTGTAATGTTCAGTTTCTCCTTGTAGAAAATGAATGTTTGCTTATTCACAGATACAAGCCCCACAACCTTATGCAGTTCAGTATCATTTCATCCAAAATATATAAATGTTATGACTGATTTGTTTATTTTATATTGGTTGAGCTATTATAGGACTGATACAGGACTGATACAGGACTGATGCAGAAATAATTAGAAAAAGATGCATGGAAACCTACACAATACTTACACAAATATCATAGGTCTGTATGCAAACACCTATTGCAACACAATCCCACCTAAAGAGTTCTGTAGAAGATACAATAATGTCTGAACCCTTAGAGGATGCACTGGCTCTGGTTGGCAGTAAGTCACAGCCAACAGCCTGAACTTGGGCATGTAAGCCACAAAGACAGTCAGGGAAACCTGCATCCAGTCAGAGTTCCCACACAACATTGTCTGTAGCCTCTGGACTTTGAGTCATCTTCTCCTGAGATAGAAGCAATCTAACAGGCCACGCCTGCACATTCCCTTAACTACCATGTTTCGTGTTAGCCAACTCAATACCTTTAAACCAGTCATTTTTTTTCAGAGCTAAATCTCTAAGGGCCATATGTATGAAGCTGTTTTGCGATCGCAAACACTGCGAATCGCAAAAAAATGGTGTTTGCGATCGCAAAACAGAGCCCCGCTATGTATGAGCCACACACCCATCGCAAAATTGCCAATCGCTAAATTAGCGACTAGCAATTTAGCGAATATCTCCAAATAGCGAGTTATTTGCGGATTCGCAAAATAGAGACAGAAATTCAGCGACAATCGCAACTGGCGTACTCGCAATTTGCGAGTCGCTAAGCAGGGATGCATGAAAAATTTGCTAATTGCGAATACACGAAATTCGCAAATTAGAGAATCGCTATTAGCACCAAGTCTGAGCAGGTGGTAACCAGGTGCAACCTATTTAAAGAGACCCACAATGCAACTGACGTTTGCCACAATGTCTGGGCTGTGGCTGCGACTCAGAGCTGCTGCACAGAGGAGGAGACGCCAGGAAAGAATCTTCAGAGCGCGCATAACCCTGTTCCAGCGGACTGAGGAGGAGATCCATACCAACTACAGGCTGGATGAAGAGAGCATCCTGGAATTAATAGCAGAGCTCCAACCCATACTTGAACACCCCACACGCAGGACACACACAATCCCCACCCACATACAGGTCCTGTGCTCACTTCACCTCTTGGCGTCAGGGAGCTTTCCAGGGGGTGATAGCCACAGCAGGAGGGGTCTCACAGAGTGCATTGTCGCGCTTCTTCCACGCGTTCCTTGATGCCATGGTACAGAGGCTGCATAACCACATATACTTCCCCAGCACACCACAGGCACTAGCCCAGACCAAGCAGGAGTTCTACCAAATTGCACAATTCCCCACATCATTGGATGCATAGATGGGACCCATGTCGCCATATCCCCCCCCTCCCAGAACGAGTATGTGTACAGGAATCGCAAGTCCTACCATTCCCTGAACATACAGGTGGTGTGTGATGCCAGGCACATCATCACCGACATCGTCGCCAAATACCCGGGCAGCACCCACGACTCATTCATCTTCCGCCACAGTGGGATACACCGCCGAATCACAAGTGGGGAGTTTGGTGAGGGATACCTACTAGGTAATTGCATGTGAAAGAAGGACACACTAGTAATGCACAGCAGTGGCTGGACAGTGTTCAACCATATTTTTCTTCCACCCCAGGTGACAGTGCGTATGCGGTCCGGGACTACCTACTCACTCCTCACCTTAATCCTGCCAACGCTGGAGAGCGGAGGTACAACAGTGCCCACATAGCGACCAGGTGTACCATCGAGAGGACCTTCGGGATACTCAAGAGCCGGTTCCGATGCTTACACAAGAGTGGAGGGGCACTTCAATACAGCCCCCAGACCTGTTGCAAGATAGTGGTAGTGTGTGCCATGCTGCACAACATCGTCACCAGGAAGGGCACACCAGTGGAGCTCTCCGAATTGGAACCATCGGATGAGGAGGGGCCAGCTCCTGGACGCATGCCAGCCGGTGTAATTGGTGCAGCTGCTGGCCGCCAGAGGCGAGATAAGATCACACGCAATTATTTCTAGGTAAGAAAAGATGACACAATACCAAAGATCTAATACGAGACTGTGTTTAATTTCCTTTAGTACAGGATATATATTGGCACACAGCCTGTGTGGCACACAATGTATTGTTAAGAGTCCCGCACATGTGTGATTCACAGTGCAAATTGACTATCCTGAGCAAGTGTCCGTGTGCACTGGGTTGGTGCACCCATATCCATGTCTATGTGTGCCTCAACTGCGGCGCTGTCAGCCTGTAGCCCCTTGCTGTGGCTGCACAGTGCCCTCTTCACCTGTCTCAGCAGGCCTGCTGTGATGCACACTACGGCGCCTGTCCGGTGGGGGCGGTGGGGTAATGCTGCTCCTGCTGGATTGGGCATCCTCATCTGTTGGAGTGAGGACTCCTGGGCCAGCAGTGGCAGCTGCACGCAGCTGATCCACAGCACATGTCACCTGTACCAGACCCCTGGCCACGTCCTGGCTGCAGTGTGCCACCTCGTGCTGCATACTGATGCTGCGCCTTGACAGCACAGAGGTCGCTGAGGAAAGGCGGTTGACCACCCTAGTGTAGAGGTCTAGGCGGGTGTGTAGGCGCTGCCTCTCCCTGCGCCTAGCAGCACGGTCCGCCCTTAGTTCAGCACAGAGTGCCTCCAGGGCACCCCTCAGGCCCATGAAGCCAACCCTGATTTGCCTCTGTATTGACCGTATGTTTTTTGCCTGCAGGTGCTGGACCTCTAACATGTGGCCCTCCAGCCCTTGGAAGACTGTGTCGTCTCCTGTGACTGCTGCACTGGTGGATGCCCGTGGTGCCTGTGCTTGGATGGGATTGGTGGTATTGGTGCTGCACGTGCTCGGGCACGGGGTTGTGGCTCTGGCTGTCCCGGGACTGTTTGGACATTGGAATCAGTGTCCTGGGATTCCTCCTCCAGTGGGGGCAATGGTGGCACTGCAATCCGCCTGCGGCGTGTTGGCGGGATAACTGGGCTGCCCTCGTCTTCCTCTTCCTCCTCCTCCTCTTGCCCTGTTGCCTCTGGGCTGGGGGATTTATCCTCCCTCCACTGATTGTTCCCTGTGTTTCTGTTGGTGCTGTGGACATAAATGCACACATTAATTGACTGTCCTGCCTTGCATTTGTCATGCATTGAATTTCACTGTTTGGAGTTACATGGGCCCCATCTGTCTGTATTTTGACTTTCATGATGCACACATACTGTCTGAGCCTGGCTGGGTGTCATTGCTCCACTGTTAGGTGCATGTGACTACATCTCCCATAATGCATTGCTGTGTGTGCTTGTGCACCTGCACTGGAATTATACTTTGGTTGTGCCCCTGGGTCTCTCCTGGGTGTGTGGGGGATGTAGGGAGGTATCAGGGGTGTGATGGCATGCTTCTTACCTTGTCCTGGTTTTGGGTGGTCGGAGCTGTCCAGGTCTGACACGCCCATTACACTCTCCGGAAGCAGGGTCCCCTCAACCATTTCCTCGAGTGGTGTTGAAGCGGTGGCAGTGGAGGTCCCACCACCGGTCTTGTTGGCCTCCTCCAACCTGGCAGCGACCTTCTCCTTTGAGCGCGCGCGCATGTCATACCAGCGCTTCTGTAGGTCTTTGACGCTACGATTTGTGATGCCAATTGCATTGACTTTGCACTGGATGTCTGCCCATATCCTTCTCTTGCGTGTCTCTGGCACATGCAGGGACTTCTTGCCAAACAGGAGCTCATGGCTCACAACCATCTCCTGTATCAGGGCCTCCTGCTCACTTTCTGTGAACTTCTGTTTCCTCATTCTGGGGTCTCCCCTGCTGCTTGTCCTTGCTGGCCATGTCTCCACTCTCTCCAATGTGTGTAGCACTACAGTGATGCCTCAGCCTCAACTCCTACTCTCTCACTCTGCTCCTGGGACTCAGGTGCAGCATGGAGTAGTCACACTTCCTGGTTGTGATGTCATCCACCTGCACCTGATTCCCCGATTCGCACTTAGCGAATTCGCTATTTTGCGAGTTCGCTAGTTTTGCGAGTCGCAAACTATAGATTTCGCTAATAAGGAATCGATATTTAGCTACTCGCTAATCATTTTGCGATTTATAACGATTCGCTATGTTTTTGCGAATTTTTGTTTACATACCGTTTTGCGAATCTCTAATAGCGATTCGCTAAGATTCGCTATTAGAGATTCGCAAAAAGGGTGTTTGATACATATGGCCCTAAAACCCTTAAGCAAATCAAAACTCAAAACTCAATATTGCAGGTCTGTAATGAGACGGGACAAGAGAACCATGGACTGGAATTAGTTTCAAACTTTCTGTGTTAAAATTGCTGCTTCAAAGATATCCCCCTGTCTTGGAATTTCGGAAACTTTGATTTTGCTTTCTGCAGATTTTCATGGTTGGGCAAGGAGCTGTAAAACTAATTTGCTGGAGAACATATCCTTTCAGAACCACTGCGTACATTTGTGTATTTTTGTTCAGTTCTCACACTCTTACCTAATTCTACTGAGCCGGTTCTTCAAACCAAGGGGCATAATATGTATTCCTTATCTGTGTTGAATTTTCGTTTATATGTTATATGATATGATTATTCCCCAATCAAAGATTGCTCTTTGTTATCACATAAGCCAAGTTGTACACAGACTCTGAATAATTTTTTAGACCATGTTCCTGGTGGTAGTAGAGGTTCAATCACTCGAAAAGAGGGTGAAAACCTACAGCAATGGCCATGCAACTGCATTGACAACTCTGAATGGCATCCTACATGCTGCAGCAAATGTCACATGTTTTGAAGACGTTTGAGCACCTAACCTGCCAACGACACCGGCTCCCCCTCTAGGTCTGCATCATCTTCAAGACCAGTTACATCACCTACAAGGTCATCAGAAATGAAAACCCTGAACAAACAACCAAAAATCGAACCACTCAGGCAGACAGCACCACACCAGGAGTCAGCATTGTGGCAGACTGGAGACAAAAGGATGCAAGAAGGAAAAAACAAAAGAAATGTCAGCTTCATCTACGCATGCAGGACATGGAATGCTTTTTCTTGACATCAGAACTGCTCATACTCAGCTAGTTTTCAGAAAGACAATGAAGACTTTAATTAAAAAACACTTTCACCCTACACAATAGGAATCTACATGTTACCTGCCTCTTGTGAAGGATCTTAAATCAAATCTTTAACCCATGTTCAGTTGTCCGTGGTAGACTCAGTTTGCTCACAAATACTTTGAGTCAGAAAGACGAATGAAGAATGTAAAAGTATCATATTAACTTTAGAAGATTTTTATTTGAACAGCACTATAAAAGATTTGTGAAAACTCTTCAAGGTTGTAAGAAAAATGGCCACTGCCTCAGGTGATGGCATTTAAACAGAAAGAGCAGACACTACGGGGAATATGTTCCCTGTACTTGCATGGAAACTCGATTAGTGGATACTGTTGTTCCCGCCATTGCGTCCTGGGCTCAGGAAGCATGTAAGGTGTGATCTACCTTTTCTCTAAAAGCTGTGATAAGGGATTTTTTTTATCCTTTCTTTAAATCATCACTAGAAAAGGTCTTATTGGCATTAAAAAAATCATGCACACCGGTATTTGACATAATCTCCTATGGATGAGCAGTCATGAGCTCTACAAACAGATCAGAGAGCTCAATCTTTTGGAGAAGAAAGTACAGAAAACGTTGATCCACATACATACATGTGCTCCAGTTTCACCCCAGGTCATTTTGCTCTGCTCCTCATATGACAAAATATGTGCAGCTGAACATTTTGAAGATTAACCCATCAAGCTCCCGCTGTGAAACTGATTAATAAAATTGCTCCTTAAGGATTAGCTGAAGATATTTGGGCTAAATATTAATTTGTGTAATCAACGCGCAAAAGTGTCTTATCTGTTATTTTGTCAGGGAGGGGGTGGTAATTATTAGTGTCCAGAAAGACAGGTTCAGCTCCATTTTCTCCCCAAATTTGCACTTAGAAGTACACATTGAAGAGAAGAGTTGGAGAATTTGTATTGGTTAGAAATGAAAGTTGCAGCTATGTTGATCAGAAACTCCTAAAATGAGTTGATGTACGCGTCTTTGTGAAGAAACAGGCAGGCAGCATCATTCAAACATGTTTCAGCTTCCACAATTTTTTCGCTGCTCGACACCCATGTCATCCTTTTTGTATACAAGTATGGTGGATGCCACCAACCCAGCAGGGCAAGAAGATCATACAGGGGCTGACTTCCTGGAGCGTGCCCACGTGTTAAAATGTATCCATTTCAAAAGAAGTCAGGAGGCCCCAACCCTGTATCCCCCCTCTCAGTGATAGGAGACACGGATATGGGGTACGCGCAAAAGGCGCTCCGGCTGGAATGCATGGGTTCATAGGAAACTGCGATGACCAGTACATTTCTAAGTACAATATACATCCATTTTGTCAATGCTTTTTTTAATATCACTTGATATAGAGTGTTCTTCCTAAAAGCTTTTTTTTTTTTAAGCAAAGATGTGCTCATAGTCAAGAGGGTAGGAGGGGAGCAAAAAGCAAAGCATTTAGAATCTAAGACCTGGAAATCAAAAGCCCTTCTCTTCTATGAGTTACAGCTTAATAGAGATAGGACAATTGAAAAGCATAAAAAAATACACTTTGTTATTTATTTTTAGCACAGCCTAAGTAGGACGCTGAAGTGCGTAGCGTCTCGGTTTTACAGTCGAGCACAGATTGCAGTAAGTGGGGAGAGCAGAAAATACTCAGAAAGTAATTGGCAGGGCGTCGGGAGCACTTGATTAAGTGGGAAAACGCATCCTCAGTTTGTTTAGTCCCATTAATTTAAAGTGGATGTCAACCTGGAAGGGATGATGGTGACACCCCCCACTTGCCCTCATCAGGCAAACTGACAAATATAGCCTTCAGTTCAAAATGCAAAAAAAAAGCCAGACACAAATCAAGCCCTTTGCAAAACTAGAGAGCCTTTTGAAAGCCTGGCCTTTACTTGCCACATTAATTATTCATGAATATTTAAATTGCCCTATAATATTCTCAGGGTGCATTGGCATAGGAAACTCTTTCTGTCCTCTACATCGGGGTGACAACTCTTAATATATTGATGGAGTCAGGAAAGACGTTCAAAGTATGTTCATCGACAACCTACACACAACATGCGTACCCTTTGTCAACCTGGCCCCAGCCAGAAAAGGATGACATGAAAGACATGGGATTCAGTACTGACCACTTTTCATGTCACCCATTGGTTCTTTCATGCATTAATTGTGCATTATTTATGTAAATTAACACTTTAATACAGATTGTGGCTGTTAGAACCACATATTCTCGAACACTAGACTTGCTTCGACAGTATTATCGTTCCAGACACATTGCCTGTCCCAAAGCCATGTGTGTGTGTTCTTGAAAATGACTATATTTTTGTATGTTTTATATTCATTGAACCATTGTCCATCAAAATCAAGCAAACCAGCTGTCTAAAAAGTGATGTTAAATAAATAGAGAAGGTGTACAAAATGCAGCAAATATTATATACATTAGTGGAGACTTGTCAGGAAGAACAACATTCAGAAAATATTGTTTTGTGGATGCTGTAGTTTTTTTTTAAATGATTTGAGCTCAGATTTACTACACCTCTGCATTGCACAAGATGACACAGAGCAACACAAGTGCTTATTTAGAATTAGCAAAGCCATTTAAGGCCTTATTTGGATGCCCTTGTGTGGCTTTGTAAAGAAATGTAATGCAACGCAGCAGCTTGCGCTGCTTAGTCGCAGGCATTCCATGGGTGGATCACGGGTGTTCCAGTGCATCCACCCATGGTGTTTACGCAATCTGAGATTTACTAAGGTTTGTAAAGCTGGAATTGCATGAAATTGGTATGCCTATGGTGAGAAATTGGGTTGTTGGTTGACTCGCATATGAACACTGCTCAAACAACAGCCACAATCTGTTGCTGAGTGAACTACAAACAGTCACTAAATTAACCTGTGTTTAAGCCTGGGTAGCTTGCGACAAAAAGCAGAAAGGCTTAACTTAAAGGCAATCTGTAAAGTATTTATACAGTACACAAACAGCAATAAAGTGAAAACTAGAGGTGGGAGTAATGTTTCCTTAGGCCCACGGAACTGGTGGAATTTTGGCTACTCCTCATTAGTCTTTAATGCAGAGTCCTGGCCAAATCCTGCCAATCACCACATAGTGGAATTTTTCTGCCTCACGGCTCGAGAATATGCAAGCTGGTGAGCGAGATTAATTTCCCCTCATTGGATTTTGTAATGCAGGCAGTTCACGAGCCAACGTTCATGAGCGGTCGCGGTAAGAGAGCTGCCATTCAATTATATTAGCTTCCTCGCACGTAGATTTTCTACTCGAGTGGCAGCAAAATAAACTTGAATGGCTGCTTGCTCTTGCACAGCTCATGGTGCAGTTCTCACTGATTTTCGCTGCTGAATTGTAGCACAAGCAGCACGCCCTGCATGTTTTCTGCCTGTTGAAAGAAAGGCTAGAGTAATACATTGGCAGTCCCCGTGGGCTGATTATGCTGCTGTGCTAAGAGAAGGGCTGGAGACTGCTCGCGCTGGATTTCAGTACAAGTAGCAAACATCTGGTGTGATCGGGTCCTTATCTGGTTGCGAAGAGCTCAAAAGCTTGAATTCAATAGCTCAAGTGCAACACCAACGGTCCAGGACCTAAGAGGCACCACTTGGGTGTCAGGAAGATGGGTCCAGGAGATGTGGGGTAGCCTGTTTTGGTCCTGTGGCTCAGATCAAAAGGCAAGCAGACTTGCCCTTGGAGTCACTCGGGGATCCTGGCTTCAAAATAGAGTTGCAGGTCCACTTCACCTTTCCTAGCTAAGATGACAGCAGGCAGCAGGTCAGCACAGGAGGGCAGCAGTTCCTCCAGAGCAGCAGTCCAGCAGAGTGGCAGTCCTTGTAGCAGCACAGCAGTCCTTCTTCCTGGCAGAGTATCCAATGGTTCAGAAGTGTGCTGAAGAGTTGGGGTGAAGGTTCCATATTTATACCTTTGTGCCCTTCTCCTGGAAGATGGGAGAAGCTTCTGAAGCGTTCTTTTAAATGCATGGAATTTCCTGACTCCCCTGCCCTGGCTCCAAGCTGGCTGCAGTGACAATACATGATTGTTAGGCCCTTTGTGTGAAGGCAGAGCACCGGTTATTCAGGTGTAAGTGGGGCTGTGCTCATCCCACCCCCATCCTGCCAGCAGATGGCACATTCAGACACACCTAATCCCTCTATTGTATGACTGTCCAAGAGGAATACACAAAGTCCAACTGTCAGCTACAGCCAGTCATGTGACCCAAGACAGGCTGCAGGCACAAAGGGATAAGGGCACGAAAATGACAGCTTTCTAAAATCAAAGTTGTAATGAAAAATCTGTCATTATAATTCCATAGGTATCAAACATGATATATCTACGTCCTCTCAATCAGGAATTACAGCTTATTAAATGTAATAAAGAATCTCTAATGTTATCCTATGGGAAGGGTAGGTCCAGCGGCGGCCCGTGCAGGTAAGATCGGTGCGCAGTGGGTCCGGGTGGAGGGGATTTCGACAGACGATGACGAGGGAAAATTATTTATTTATGTAATTCTACCTTGTGGTCGTTTGTTGAATTCCCCCCCAACCCGGCCCACCGCTCTTACCTGCATGGGCCGCTGCTGGGTAGGTCTCACAGTTGTGAAAAACTAATTTGGGAGTTTTTCACTACCAAACATGTAAAATTTGAAAAGTGCATGTCCAACCTTTAATATAAAGCTACACAGCACCCTGCCCTATGGGCTACCTATGGCCTACCTTAGGGTGACTTCTATGTAGCACCCCTTTACGTAATACATAAAAAAAATAGTGAACATAAGTGGAACCATCGCAGTTACACAGAAGAAACTTGCATGAGAAAATATTACCGATGCAAATTGTAGACAGCATTCCATTAGAAAACACAAGGCACTTCTATAGTGAAAGGAATGTTTAAGACTTGGTAAGTTGAATGCAAAGTTGACATAGCAGTGTGACACTGCATTTAGGCTGCGCTGGCAGGGCTGGAACATGTTTTGGAGTGCTACTTACTTAAGTGGATGGCAAAATAAGTGCTGCATGCCCACTGGTAGCTTTTAATGAACAGGCCCTGGGTATATGATATACCACTCTACAAGGGACTTAATATGCCAGTTAGGTATATGCCAATCACACCATGTTTACGAATTTCAGCCGCCAAAAGGTAAGCAGGCAAAAGGAAGGGGGAAGACCACCCTAAGGCTGACAATTCTAATACCTACCAATTGGTACTCCTCGTTATTTTCTCTTAGGATTGTTTTTGTACAAAAAAGATCCATGCCGATAAGGCAGGCATCCTTGTACCATGGTGCAGGGTTGAGCTGAAGAGTGCCCACATGGAGCTTTTCAGTTTTATCCAGCTCACGCATATGAAGCACAGCAACATTGCCTGCAGCCCTGTGTTGTGAGAACTCTTGTGCAATGTCAGAATCTAAGCCGTTGGAGCTAAGTTGCTGGTCTGTAGTAAACCTTTTGGTTTTCAGAACTACAATACAGCCAGGCTCCGCTGTCTAGCACGTCAGGACATGGGGAAGCATGGGTGGCTAAATAAGAAAAGTTGGGGGTTAACTGGAGAATTGGAAGTATCTACAGCTTGTTTGGACAGGGCTTAATCTGCAAAATACATCAGATCCATAGCTCAAAGCTCCTCTTAGGAGGTCAATGAAAGAGAATCACACTGCCCATATATTCAATAACAAAGGCACAAAACTCATTAAATCATTCATCCACCTTCCACAACACCCTTTCCCTGGCCACAATTGCAATGAGGAATGCACCATTGCTAGGCGCCCAGCCTAGGTTTGAGCAATACATGTACATAGCATACAGTATAAACATTGGAAGTTGCAGCTAGTTCAAATAAGCTACATTAGCCTTTTATGCAGTGATAGAGTTCAGGCTGCTCCGTGTAATGCATGAGTACTTTGTCCAGTTCTATTTTTCCTTTGCATCCTGGCTTTTACAGTCTGCCTTTTTACAAAGGCAAAAAGATATAAACAGGATTTTAAATTATATATATAGGACTGGATTCAGGGACATAATGCATGTAGTGGGATGGGCAGAAAGCTCAAACCTAACACAAATCCAGATCGCTAATGCTTTATTTGAATGGAGAAGGAAGGCGAGGCAGAAGAGAATGACAGATAATTAAATGCAAGCTGTGAAACCGCAGAATCCCCTGAGCGCTTCTCAATATGCAGCCCTTCGGGTGGAACTCATAGAGGCGTAATTTGTAGAAAAAGTGTAACAAAAGATAAGCATGATGTTATTTACAATTTTGATGTTATTGGATATTTGAAATATATTTTGCAAATGATTTGATTTTTGTGTTTGGTATGGTGTCTTAAAATCGAGTTTTTATTGACTAAAAAATGAGTCACATATCAGAATATTTTCCTTTTTTATTTTACATAACACAAACAAGATCCAGAGGTATCAGAGTTTGGTACAATAGAATCATTACAAACATAGGGAGTTTATTAGTCTGACAAAAGAGTTGAATTTACATAGCCTATGTTTGGTGTCTGAAAATGTGCAGTTGTGAACACAAGGTCTCTTTTTGGGCCACGTCGGATCAATTGACAGGGACTCGCGTGGGCCAGCAACTTAGTCTATCTCAGTGGATGGCAGAGTCTTTCAAGAGCCTGGAGCCTGGATGACAGGCATGTGGTCTCATCATTTCGGGACAAGGAGGCATCCAGGGAAGAATCTGTTCAGCAGGATTGTTTTCTGCTTGAACATGGCAAATGATGGGTTTGTACCGATCTCTGGTGAAAAAAGGCTTGGCCGCAACTCGGCACCAATTTTGTGTAGTAACATGCTACACAAATGGAAGTTAAATAAGCTCCTTTATTATGCGACCAAGAGCTTCGCGTCTTCCAGGCAACTGATTTCTCCAACTGTCATCTCTCACATTCTAACTTCAACCTTCCATGTTCTTCTAATGTCATTACTTTAGCCAAGTCTGGACTCCCACAAGACCTTTATTCAGGTCGGTAATGTTTTGAGACTAGATATTCTTAGTCAACCGTGTACATGTGTGTATGCCAGATTTGCATATTGCAGCATTGTCATAAGTGGTTCCATGTAAGATAGGAAAGGATAGAGCATTGGGGTGCACCACCCCTCATTACAGAAGGGTTCTATCATGCGCCCTCCAGCTTAATTAGTTGCATAGAGTTCTTTAGGTCAACGGGAAATTCTGCTTGGTGAATTTGCTGAGATCCCCATTCCATCCACTGTATTGTATTTAGAACTGCCTAGATGTTACATCCTGATAAATTGAATATTCTGTAAGTCAAAGACCGCTAACAAAATGATTGCTGCAATGTTGGATCAATGATAAATAAACCTTGTTTGCGTAGCTGTAATGGTTGTGCTTTATATTTCAGTGAACAGTGTTGAACACATGTTCAGCTGCATACATGAAAAATTAAGTCTATTGAATAAAAAGTTTACATTTTAAAGACGTTCTGTTTTACAGCAATAGCATATCTCCCATCAAATGCACAGTTATTTTTGGTGTGTCGCACGCTACAGATGTAGCATAACATATATTTGTACGGCGTACGTTCACCCAGAAGGGTGTATTGGCACTGAATAACAGATCTTTATTGTTACCCAACTCAAAGGTACTCATTTTATCAACCTCAGAAGGATGAAAGGCTGAGTGGACCCACCGGGATTTGAACCTTTGACCATGAGGTCAAAAACAGGCCCTAGAGTGGGTGCATTAGTCCACTAAGTCACCAGACCCAAACAGGTCCCCAATCAATACCAAGGCAACATATCTCCCTTAACCCTTTCCCCCAACCCAATGGACTTAATTGATTTATTTCTGTACATTCTTAGTTCAGGTAACTGCTGGTGCAGAATTTGATAGAGTCACAGTGTACATTCCACCACAACCCCCCTTTATTGCCACAACATTTCTGGCTGAGCTTCTGGAAGAACCGTGCTGTGGCGGATTCACAGAAGAATCAGATGGCCTGACATGTCTGGTTCTTCTTTAATTGAACGATTGTTGACCAGCCATGCTTGTAGTGGTAGTGCAGGCTAAGCATACTAGTTGTATTGCAGGCCGAGCATCCAACGAGTTGGAGGTGCACAGCACAGCACCCTGACTCCTTCTCCAGTACAAATTGGCATCTGTCTTTGGAGTTTTTTATACATAATGAGATATAGCAGCATGCTAATGGAAGAGGATGACAGCTAGTCAGCCTGTACAGGTACACTGATAATGTAGTGCATGATAGATGCTTCAGGGTGCTTGATAATTCCTTTGCACCAACAAAAGTGGAGAAGTAAAGGAAGACCTTCTGGTGAACCCATCTTTAGAGAACCAAACATCCACTAGAAGGATGTTCTGTCTTTGTTGATCCCTACTCTGGAACACTCTGCCAAGAGACCCTCTCAGCAAAGCAAATCATCCAAATTTCAGAAAATTGATGCAGGACTTTTTGTTAGCTCTATTGAAGCATTGAACAGGCAGGAAAGTGATGATTGCTGAGGCGGGTCAGTCCCCAGCATGCTTTTAATAAAATGTTCACAGCCAATCTATCACTCACCCATCATTATCAGTATACTCAGTGCTTAATTTGTAAATAAATATGTGCCAGGACCCAAGCTATAGCTCAGGAAGCCACTGCAGCTTGCTCTGCCAACTAGACTTGCCATTGCGGCCTTATGTCAGTAAAAACACTTCCTACAAAACATCACACACCCAACAATGGGGGTCATTACGATGTAGGGTGGATCGCCACCGCCCGCCTGGCGGTGGCGATCCGCCCTACATTTCCCTCCGCCCGCCACCCATTTTCCCCCCGCCATATTAGTATAGCGGGGGGACCCCGGCGGACGGGGAGACCATCCGCCGGTTTTCCGCCGGTCGACCAGTCAACCGGGTGGAAAAGGGGCTACATATGGTGGCGGTGTCTGCTAGACACCGCCATCCATATTAGCATGGGTGTGCGAAGCAGCCTTTCCGTGGTGGCAATGCCGCCACAAAAAGGCATGCGGAGTTTGCTGTTGGGGGCCCGTTACGGGCCCCCAGGGTATTGGGGGGGTGGGGGGTGCATATGGGGGGTACCTATGGTACCCCCCTACATAGTCATGGACAAGGTGGCAGGCACCGCGCGGTGCCTGTCACCTTGTGCATGACAATGCACACAGTGCATTCCCAGCATTGTGGCGGGCGGTGCTGTGTGCACCACCCGCCAAAATGCTGGGAATGGAGGATGCCACCGCCACGGTGGCGGTGGCATCCTAATCGCTGGTGCGGGACCACCGCAACACTGGTGGCCAGTCCTGACTGAGCTAAACAGATGGGTCGACAAACACGAAATCCTCCCTCCGTATCAAACGGGGTTCCGCAAAGGATGTTCGACAAGTGACAACATAACGGCCATATCATACTTAAGCCAGCAAGCAATTGTAAAAAATAAAAAACCCCTCTTTGCCTGCTTCATTGACTACTCTGCAGCTTTTGATGGTGTCCCACGTGGCAAGCTCTGGGCTAAATTGTGCGATTGGCAAATTCCATCTGACCTCCTCAATGCTATCATTTCCCCATACAGCAATACCTGGATTATAGTTAAATTAACAAACAAAACCGTCACGAGAAAGTGCTTTACAAACCGGGGCTTAAAACAGGGTTGCGTTTTAGCCCCAACCCTCTTCAACTTATATACAGCAGACTTGGGCAAGAAGCTGCAAAATGCCAACCTTGCAGTCCCAAAAATTGGAAGTAGCAGACTCCAAATCTTACAATATGCGGATGACCTAGTGGTGAATGACCATACAAAAATCGGATTACAAAGGGGTCTAGACGCCTTAAATGCCTACAACCGGACCAACGAGTTGGTATTAAATTCAGAAAAGACCAAAGTTCTGATTTTCGGAAGTTATCCAAAGAAAACACTCCTCAAATGGTATGTAGGTGAAGTGCCAATCACCGTATCAAAGTCATACAACTACCTTGGATGCTGGTTATGTGACTCGGGCAAAGCGCGCTTGCACGTGAGCAAAATGAAATCGAAAGTAGAATCCACAATCTTCGCATTATGCAAACTGCATGAGAAGATGCAAAGCCCAACGACCATCCCAATCAGAAAGGTGTTACAGGCCAAAATAAGGGCGATTGCGGGCTACGCTCAGCAGGCCTTCCCGGGTAAAATGCACACAATGATGGAAAAAACGCAATGTCGGGCGTACAAACGTATATTTAAATTACCAAATTATACCCGCAACAGCTGGATTCGCTTGGAGTTCGGCCTGGTGCAGCAGAGCAAAGAATGCCTAGGAGCGCACGCTAAATACTACTACCAAGTACTCAAAGCCCCAGAAGGGAGCCTGAAAAGCATGCTAAAATCCATCTATGGTGGAGCAGCAAATCCATGGCAGGCATACATGCATGAGGCGGTAGAAACCATAGGCCTGGCAACACAGAACTGGGTCCAAGATGTTGTTTCCTACCCAGCCATCAGAAAGGCAATTAACAAACAATGCTACCTATTAACAAGAGAGACAGACCGGGCTTACTTTGAGAGTGGTAGAGGCCCTCCTGGGATGGCTGCCACATACACGGAACACAAAGCCCAGCCCTACTTATATCAAGCACTGGGAAGAAAGGCCCCAAAAAACATCCAGTGGGACAGACTAGTCCCTCTTCCAATAAAAGAACTGAAGCCGGGGTGGAAATCTCTCTACCAGAAAGTCCGCTGCAGAATCTGTGACTATAAATCGGAATCATTAACCCACTTGATCTGTTGCTGTCCAGGTCTGATACAACTCCGCCGGAAATTACTAAAGCCAATATGGTTAAGCAAAGGAGCGCGGACAGCAACAGAAGGTGTTGCGGCGCTGTTCGCATGCACCCTACCGACTGAACTGGCCTGATTTGGAAGATATATGGAGGAAGCTCGACTCAGACTGGCAAAAGAATAAATCCCTCGCAATCTAAGAAAACAGACTCAATGAGGGCAGTCCAATGTATTTTATAGTATTTACTATTCAGCTTTTACTACTCAGCTTTTACAATTTCCTTATGGCATCTTTTAAGCACTGAGATTGGTTATAACTGTATATGAAATTTCTTTTAAAAATCTTGATGATCTTTTATCTATTTTCCACTTTTAAAACATGTTGGTACATTGCAAATGGTTTTAAGTAACTGTGCAATAAATAAAATTCATTCAGTCCCAGCACCGCTAGGGTGGCGGGCGGACGAAAGTCCGCCCGCCATCCTAATAGGCCCCAATGTGTCAGTTTGGGCAATTCCAAACCACTCAAAACAGTAAGAATGGCCTGGATGTTCTACAATGTTTTTAAATGTGTATTTAGTTGTTAAGCTAAATTGTTAAAATAGGCATACAGTGCCACTATGTGGTTGACTGTCATAAGTGAGTTTGGGTGTTACCAAATAAGTGCAGGTGCTAAGCTCTGTCAAACACCACAGTACAAACTAAGCACTGTCAACACAAATAAAACAATGGGTCCAATATCATAATTTACATTCTGAATCCAACTAGATAAAAACCTTTTTTGTGGCAGTTTTGTACCAAATGTCCCTATGCTCTTTTTAACACAGGTGAAACTGTAAAGAGGGCTGGGCTACATTGCACTGGTATGTATGCCATACATGCATGCTCCTTAAGTAATCATGTATGCCTAAAAAAATCACTCAGCCTCCACCACGAGCCCAATAGCATTTTTTTAAAAAGATTTCATTCCACGGTAGAACATTGACAGTGTTTCTGTCATCGAGTCATATAGTCACCTAAATTCATTGGTATAAGCACACTGGGCCAGATCTACAACGGAATTTTGCATGCGCAAACAGGTTTGCAACCCGTTTGCGCATGCAAAATCCCTGTGGGCCATTTACTAACACTATTTTGCGAGTCGCAATTTTTTGCGACTCGCAAAATAGTGTTAGTACATGGCCCACAGAGATTTTGCATGTAAATAGTGCTTAGCGACTAGCAATTAGGAAGGGGCGTTCCAAGGGCATCCCTTCCTAATTGCGAATTACCTTAAAAATAGTGGCCCGATGGTGGTACCTAAGGATTGGACATCTGTGGTCTAAGCAGCAGATCTCTAAAGATACTTTGTTGATTTTTCCAGAATCCTGGAGCTGGTCCTGTTTCCGGTAAGAGTATAGGGCTGTTTCTAGATTGGCAGGAATATGCCTATGCTTCATGACCAGTCAAAGTACGTCCATCTAGTGGCAAACAAAAATAATAGCACTTGGTTTTTCTGCGCATGGCCACCCAAGATCAATCCCAGGCGTCTATTCACTGCAGGGGATTTGCAATAGAGAGCGGGCACAGGCAGGTGAATGTCTTCGGCCACAGTGGAGCCACTATCTGCCAGCAATGTGTGGCACAAATCTTCACCACAGTGGCTGTGGTGAAGATTTGTGGAGCCTAATAGGCGAATCGTGATGTTGATGCTGTTCAAGAACTGTTCTGAGGGTGCAAAGACAGAATATCGAGTCTGGAATATCGAAGTGCCAGAATATCGAGTTGGCAATATCGAAGTGGCAGAATATCGACATCAAGAATATCGGTGACCAGAATATCGACTTGAAGGTAAGAAATATCGTTTCCTGTCATTTCGAAGTCAGTAATATCGTTTGTAAAAATATCGTTGTTAATAATAGCGATATTTATGTTAGTGTTCTGTATTTTAGTATGTATGTTAAAAGTATGTGATTTAATGTTTTTTGTATAAGTGTAGCTGTTTTTTTAAATGTATGTGTGAAACTTTTAGAAGTGATTCATTTTATGTCAATTAAATTTTGCGTATTTTAGTTCTGTAGCGGGTTGTGGGTTTATAGGGGAATAGGGTGGGAAGTAATTTAATTATAATAAAGTAATTAATGATTTTAATTTATTAGTATTTATAATTAATTTTTGATTAATTAATTATTAATTGGTTATCAAATGTTATTAATTAATTAATTGATAATTATGTAAATTGTGTTATTTTTTAGGAGCAGGTTGTGGGTTTATAGGGAATATTTAATTATAATAAAGTAATTAATAATTTTTATTGATTAGTATTTATAATTAAATTATTATTAATTAAATATTAATTGGTTATTAAATGTTATTAATTGATTAATTAATCAATTATGTAAAGTGAGTTGTTGGGTGTATAGGGGAATAGGATGGGAAGTAATTTATTTTGAATAAAGTAATTAAGAATTTTTATTAGTATTTATTTATTTATTTATTAGTATTTATTTTATATTTTGATTTTATAGTGTTCTTTGTGGTAATTTATTTATTATTAATTAATTATTGTTTGTTAATTATAATTAATTAATTGTTAAATATGTTGATTGTGTGAATTATGTAGGAGTCTTTTGTGCGTTTAAAGGTGAATATGGTGTGAAGTAATTTTTTAAAAATACTTAATAAATATTTTTTGATTATAATTAATTTATATTAATAAAGTTATTTGTTTGTAATATGTTTTTTTAAGCTTCTATTAAATAAGGTTTGTAGTTAATTTTTAGTACTTTTTAACATTAAAATATTTTTCTATCTTTTGTAATTTATTATATTTTTATGTTTTTTATTTTTGTGTTATTAACAATTTTTCTATTGTAGTTGGTGTTTTGTTTCTTTTTTCTTTTAATTTTTGGGAAATATTAATTTTAACCCTCTGCTATCCAACACTTTCCCTACTGTTGCACTCTCTGGAGTGGGGATAGTAATTTCTACCCCTCCGCTATCCAACACTTTCACTACTGGGGCACTCACTGGAGTGGGAATAGTAATTTTTACCCCTCCGCTATCCAACACTTTCCCTACTGTTGCACTGTATGGAGTGGGAATAGTAATTTTTACCCCTCCGCTATCCAATATTTTCCCTACTGTTGCACTGACTGTAATGGGAATAGTAATTTTTACCCCTCCGCTATCCAACAGTTTCCCTACTGTTGCACTCGCTGGAGTGGGAATAGTAATTTGTACCCCTCCGCTATCCAATATTTTCACTACTGTGTCACTCACTGGAGTGGGAATAGTAATTTTTACCCCTCCGCTATCCAACACTTTCCCTACTGTTGCACTCACTGGAGTGGGAATAGTAATTTTTACCCCTACGCTATCCAACACTTTCCCTACTGTTGCACTCACTGGAGTGGGAATAGTAATTTTACCCCTCCGTTTACCAACACATTCCCTACTGTTGCACTGTCTAGAGTGGGAATAGTAAATTTTACCCTTTGCTATCCAACACTTTCCTTACTGTTGCACTCACTGGAGTGGGACTAGTAATTTTTTCCCCTTCGCTATCCAGCACTTTCCCTACTGTTGCACTCTATGGAGTGGGAATACTAATTTTTACCCCTCCGCTATCCAACACTTTCCCTACTGTTGCACACTCTGGAGTGGGAATAGTAATTTTTACACCTACGCTATCCAACACTTTCTCCACTGTTGCACTCTCTGGAGTGGGAATAGTAATTTTTTCCCCTCCGCTATCCAACACTTTCCCTACTGTTGCACTCAGTGGAGAGGGAAAAATAATTTTTTCCCCTTCGCTATCCAACACTTTCCCTACTGTTGCAGTAATTGCAGTGGGAATAGTAAATTTTTACCCCTACGCTATTCAACAATTTTCCTACTGTTGCACTCAATTGAGTGCAACATGTAAGTTTAAAAATGTATAAATATTTTAGTATTTTATTTTATAATATGTTTTTTTAATTATATTTTATGTTATTGGTGTATGTATATATATATATATTTATAGTTAATTTTTATATATTTATAATATTTTAAAATAAATTAAAGTTATTAATTTATTAATATTTTTAAAGTAAATATACATTTATATATTTAATTTTATATATCTATGTTTAAATTTTGTTGAATTAAATTTGATTATTATAATTTTTTAATGTTTATTATATCTAAGTAATAATTTTTATAGTTAATTTTATAATATGTGTTTTAACATAATTTTTTATAAATAAAAAAACGATATTTTGGACTTTAAATATAGGATGTCGATATTTTGACTATCAATATTTTTACATCGATATTTTTGCCATCTATATTTTTGTCATCGATATTATGACAGTGATTCGTTCTGAGAAATGCCTGCAACAGCATGAGTGACATTTTTGTGTATAATTCAACACCCAGTAGGCCTCAATAGGGGGACACCAAAAAGATCCCGACCTCGCTCAGACATCTGAACAAATGTTCAAAAGCAGCTGCTGTCTCTGCCCATGGATTCATCTCATATTTTAAAGAATCAGTTACATTTACTTTCAAAAACACCTAGGAGAGGAGACATTACAAGAGAACGCATGATGCAGAGCACTAGTGTGGCCTGCCATAAATGGTTTAAAGCTCCTAAAATTAGAGGCGATCTTCTTTACCTCAAGTGCGTTTGCAAATAAAAATCAGCCCAGCTGGGGATGCTCTCCATGCTCGACAGTGAGTGTTTCAGAAACCTAAGGTTTGAGATGAGCGACCTTGCAAATGTACTTTTTAGACATGACAGGACATCTCCTTGGCCTGAGAACTGTGGAAGCAATGTGGTAGCCAAATGAACACGAGCCAAATAAGAAACAACGGTCCATCTATCGCAGGTGGTGCAAAAAGCTAATTATTCTAACAAACAGATGTGCCTGGAGCTTGGTCCCTGATGTCAAATTATACTGGAAAAACATCTGTCACAAAGTACAAAGTAAATTAAAATTGCACTCCAGATACTGGGTTAGAATACTGACAGTAGCATTCTTAGTGCAGTGGTGAATCGGGGAGGGGGTTTAAATTGTGTTGCACGATTCTGAGTCTGCACCGAATTGTCAGTGTGTCACGTTTTGTGATGCTCCGATGACGAAGAAGTCTGCTCCATATTTACCAGGCAGCACTAAGCCACTTTTTTGGCTACGGCTGCCTTGTAAATATCGTTCCCTTAGACACAGTTTTCC
The DNA here is from genome assembly GCA_963921515.1 of Calotriton arnoldi. Classification (NCBI taxonomy): domain Eukaryota; kingdom Metazoa; phylum Chordata; class Amphibia; order Caudata; family Salamandridae; genus Calotriton; species Calotriton arnoldi. The sequence continues at coordinate 1,072,362 of CAWUFW010004877.1, forward strand.
ACATTAAAGGGGCGTGCAATGGGTGTTGCTGGGGGCGTTCTCAGCAACATCAATGGCTTTTTGACAGTGCCCCAGATTTACAAGAAATCGTAACTCTGAGGCAGCACCAAAAACTTACGCCTCCCCAGGGGAGGCATAAGGGTGGCACAACGAGGAGAAATATCTATATTTCTCCTCATTTTTCCTTTCTGCAGCACACATAGAAAGAGGAAACAGCCTCTTGTGATTGTTTTTGTGGAGGAAGGTTTCCCTTCCTGCACAAAAATAATCATCCCTGCAACGCCAGCACCCTTGCACCATGGTGCAAAGGTGCCTACGTTGGCGCACAGCAGCCCATTGTGCGCCAGCTCAGGGGAAAAGGACAGGAATGGGCTGTATCTGATACATATGGCAAATTCCTGTGGCGCTGCCCTATGGCAAATACTCATAAATGAGGCCCTGAGTTTTTTCTCTGCGCAAATTCCATTATTTGGAGGAATGCTCATGGGGAAACATGTCATATATGGGATAATATGTGGCTTTACCCATTGAAGAAAACAGAAATTCCAATCTGTGTTCACTAGGAGTAATTGAAGTTGTGTTGTTTGGCAAAAATTAAATTCGGTGCATTCATGTCCTTACCCCCTGCGCTGGCGACTCTTTGCTTCCTAGCACCAACACAGGCACCCTTGAACCTCGGTTGCATGTAGGACTGTTTTTATGCCAAAAGGGGCACTTTCCTGTACAAAAACAATCCTGAGAAGCTTTTTCCTGTTTCTGTGTGTTTTGCAGAATGCAGAACACATGGAAAGAGGAAAAAACAAGGAGAAATAAAGATATTTCTCCTTGTTACGCCTGCTTTGGGGAGCTTAAGGTTTTGGCGCCGCCCCAGGTTTACGTGATTAAGGACATTTGGGGCAGTGTTAAAATCCATGGGTGTTGCGTGGGAACACCCACTGCAACACCCATGGAAAGCTGCCTTGATGCAGAGTAAGGCAAGGCTGCAACTTGCACTGGTTTGTCCTACTCCATATCTGTGAGGCCATTCAAAGCCACATAGAGTGGCTTTGCGTCGCCTTATAGATATGATAGAGAGGTTGGTGCCGCCAGAGCATCAAAAAAAGTGACGCTCTGGCGGCACAAGCCTCTCATAAATAAGCTCCTAAGAGTGTTAGCTAGGCTATTTGAGATTGGCTACCCAGGTGTAAATCAGTAAACTGTGATGTTTTTCCACACAAGATCACGATTTTCCACATCTCATTGTGTGTATCAATGATCTTGCATACCTTGACATTGCGACTGTCCAGATTCTGCAAGTCACACAATGAATGTCGCTATTGAGTGCACAGGGCAAACTACCAGTTTCACAATTCCTGCAAGACATTTCAGCTCCAGCCAAGTATCCGGTGAAAGGAAGATGTGCATTAGGTGTAGGCATAAGGAAAACAAGAAATTCCGAAAGCCTAAGCTAGCCTAGGCTAGCCAGATGATTGTGACTTGCATAATATAAGGTATGCACAGACCAGAAGTAATAGTATTTCACTTGAGTGGCTATAGCAGTAGATTAATCTTCCGACTCAGAGTAAGGGTGTCAGGGTTTGTTTATGTCTGCAGTCCATCCATGGCCCAAACGCAAAATATGAGTCGTTACTTGACTTTAACTTTTCACTACCCACCTACCTTTACTGTGACAGCTGAACTAAGCCCTCCTAGATTTAAAATGTGAATATAAAATGAGAGCTTGTGAGCAAAACTGACGGGTAGAATGATAGTCTGATCTAAATGTAGTCCTTCCAGTTCCATCACCCCTCCCAGGACCCACTTGTTACATAGTCCCCACTAACAATTAACCCATCACTATAAATAGGTACATTATAACTGTCCAGCAGATTCAATAAAGGTGTTTTTCCCTTACCAGGTTCTTTTACTCTTGTTAGGATCACATGATTTTATTTTTTAGAGAAGTGCATACACAGCCATGTTTGCCTTTAACCACTGTTGGGCTTGGCCCTCTCTGCAGGGTCACTCTCAAGCTTTTTGTCTTCACCCCTGTTATTTCATTCATTTTCATTTTCGTTGCTCTTAGGACTCTGCACACTTTACCACTGCTAACCAGTGCTAAGTGTGCTTTCTTCTTTAATAGTAGCCCTTTTAAACATTTCACATCTGCCATTGCAGTCTGTATGCAGTTTCAAACTGACTTGATGAAATAAAACCCTTGCCAAGCCTTAAACTTCCTTTTTATTACATATAAGTCATGCACTAAAGTAGGCCTTATTTATCCAATATGGCAGGATGCATTAAATTTAAAAGTTGGACTTTTAAGTTTTACCTGTTCTGGTATTCAAAAACTCACAAATTCATATTTCACTACTGTGAGGCCTACCTCTCCCATGGAGTAACTTTGGATTACCTTATTACATTTAATACGTGGTAACTTTTGATTGGGAGCAGGTATGAAAGTCATGTCTGGTGTGTGAGGAATTGTAATTTGAAATCCTCTTTAATTTGAAAAATCAAAATTTAAGTGCTGGTTCTGAAAATGCCACTTTTAGAAAGTTAGAGGAACAAATGATGGACGGAATTCTGAACAATGCAAACATTCACCCCAAGTCACAAGGACCTGAGTTTAATCCATCGCTCTTTTGCTCATCACTCCACCCCAGTTTGGACCCAGGCATATGTAAATTAATGTTGACCCTGTTCCTCATTGGAACAGTCCAGCCCGCACTGCCAAGCCAGGTCCTCCCTGGACCAGAAACAAGCATCCTGGGACCTGTTTCGGGACATCACCCCGCATCACCCAGGCTAGCTTGAATACAGAGATGCAGTGAACACGGGACCCACGTCTGGGCATACCCTTCCCACTTATGGTGAAAAAAGAAAAAGGAACAAATGATGGATGGAAGGCTGAACAATGCAAACATTCACCCCATTCACAAGGATCTGGGCAGATTCTTCGCTCTTTTGCTCACCACGCCAGCCCAGTTTTGGACCCAGCCATATGCAAATCAGTCTTGACACTGTTCCTCATGGGTACAGTCTAGCCCAAACTGCCATGCCAGGTCCTCCCAGGACCAGAAACAAGCATCCAAGGACAGGTTTCAGGGAATCACATCTCATCAGCCATGCTAGCTTGAATCCAGAGGCGCAGAGAGCACTGGACCCACGTCTGGGCACACCCTTCCCACTTAGGGCGACAAATGATGGGTGGAATGCTGAACAATGCAAACATTCACCCCCAGTCACAAGGACCTGGGTTTAATCCATCGCTCTTTTGCTCATCACGCCACCCCAGGTTGGACCCAGTAATATGCAAATCAGTCTTGACCCTGTTTTTCATGGGAACAGTCCAGCACGAACTGCCAAGCCAGGTCCTCCCTGAACCAGAAACAAGCATCCTGGGACTGGTTTCGGGGCATCACCCCTCATCAGCCAGGCTAATATGAATCCAGTTGCACAGTGAGCACGGGACCCATGTCTGGGCATACCCTTCCCACTTAGGGTGACAAAAGCACAAGGAACAAATGATGGACAGAATGCTGAACAATGCAAACATTCATCCCCAGTCACAAGGATTTGGGTTTAATCCATTGTTCTTTTGCTCACCACGCAACACCAGTTTGGACCTAGCCATATGCAAATCAGTCTTGACCCTGTTCCTCATGGGAACAGTCCAGCCCGAACTGCCAAGCCAGGTCCTCCATGGACAAGAAACAAACATCCTGGGACCGGTTTCAGGGCATCACCCGTCATCAGCCAGGCTAGCTTGATTTCAGTGGTGCAGTGTGCACGGGACCCATGTCTGGGCATACCTGTCCCACTTAAGGTGAGAAAAGCAAAAGGAACAAATGATGAATGGAATGATGAACAATGCAAACATTCCCCCCCATTCACAAGGATCTGGGCTTGATTTATCGTTCTTTTGCTCACCACGCCACCTCAGTTTGGACCCAGTAATATGCAAATCAGTCATGACCCTGTTCCTCATGGGAACAGTCCAGCCCGAACTGCCAAGCCAGGTCCTCCCTGGACCAGAAACAAGCATCCTGGGACTGGTTTCGGGGCATCACCCCTCATCAGCCAGGCTAGTTTGAATCCAGTTGCACAGTGAGCATGGGACCCACGTCTGGGCACACCCTTCCCACTTAGGGCGATAAAAGCACAAGGAACAAATGATGGGTGGAATGCTGAACAATGCAAACATTCACCCACAGTCACAAGGATCTGGGTTTAATCCATCGTTCCTTTGCTCACCACGCCACACCAGTTTGGGCCCAACCATCTGTCCGTTTGGTTGAGCTTTGCTGGGAGACCCCCCCCCCAGCTGCTACTAAAGATACGCTGGCCCGGCGCACAAACTGGATTTTGGGCCTCAGGCTCCATTGAGGGGTGGGCAACCAGCCAGACCTTCTGAGCAGCTAGACATGGCGACACCTGGACGACCACGGGTGGAGGGGTCAACTGCGAGATTGCACAGTGGTGGACTCCTGGGACCCCCCTCCTGCCCTGTTGGACCCTACGGTTCTGGACTTGATCCGCCCACTGGGCAGCGAAAGCTACTTACCTCCCACCTGCCCCAACCCTGCCCCTGACCACTTGGCAGAGCCCTGCATGCAGCAAGCGGGGTGTACGCTGCACCTTGGACGAACTCCTGAGTGGCAGAACTGACCTCCCATCGTCCTGGCTGAGGCATAGCTGTGCTGCGGAGAAAGACCCACCTAGTCGCGGTGAGACTTGCCTGACTGCCGCTGCGATACTGGTGGGGGAGTGATGCCCAGACCCCCACTGGTGGAGGGCCCGACTGCGAAGTCGCGCAGTGGTGGGCTCCTGGGATCCCTCCCTCCCTGCCCGGTTGGGCCCAACAACTCTGTGTGCAAACTGCTTCGCTAGGATGAAGCGAGCGTCCACCTCCCACCTGGCCACTACACAGTAACACCTGGATCAGTACCTAGGTGACTGACAGCATCCAGAAATACCTGCTAAGCGGGCGAAGACAGAATGATCGCTTACCCTGACCTCACCCCTGATCACATAGCACATTCCCACATGCAACAACACTAAGCGGCGCCCAGTCCTTGGGCGAAACTGACCATCTATTGGAATTGACTGGCCCTCACCCCTACTGAGTCATAGCTGCGCAGCGGAAGAGTACCCCTCGACTCACAGCGAAACTACCTGATCACCGTCGCGGCCCCAATCGGGAGGCACGCCGTGACCCCTTCACCCTGAGGGGGCGCTAATAATCCACAAGTGCACATACGCCACCAGTGCGAACCAGCCGATACCCTCCCGGTGAGGCCGCTTAATGACTAGCAATACTACCACCATCCATCGACCCTCCCCGAACCTCCCGGCCATGGGGAAAGACCGGGGTTCGAAACCACCTGCGACACAGACTAAAATGGACCAATACACTTTTAATGAAAATGGGACCCGGTCCGAGGTTGTGGAAGGGCACACTCCAACGAGTGGAGACCTCAACACAATCCTGCAAGCCATCTCCGCCTCACAGATCTTAGTCGAAAATAAGATTGGAGAGGTTCGAGTCGACATGGCCCTGCTCCGGCAGGACCTCCACAACACAACAGCCAGTATCACCGAAACTGAAACTCGCATCTCCTCTGTCGAAGATGATGTGATAAGTCTGAAGGAACAAATGACCCGCCTGCAGACTCAGGCCAAAGAACTTCACAAGGGGCAGAAGATGCCATAAACAGATCCAGATGCAACAATCTGGATTCCCGGAGGGCGTAGAACACGGACCGATGGAATCATTCATCAAAAATTGGATTAACTCATGGATGCCCAAAGACATGCTCTCTACTTGGTATGCGGTGGAACGAGCACACCGCTCCCTGGCTCCAAAACCTCCCCCGAGTGCCCCACACCGACCCATTATAGCAAGGATCCTCAACTTTAGAGACAGAGATTTGATCCTGCAACAAGCCCGTGTCCAGAAAACCGTAACTTACCAAAATCACACCATCATGATATTTCCGGATTACACCAGGGAAGTCCAAACACAGAGACGTTCCAACACAGACGTTAAACAAAAACTCTGCACCTTCAACCTACAGTATAGGCTCTCTCTTTCCAGCAAGATTGCTGGACCCAAGACCTGCTGACCTTCAGAAGACTCCTCAAGACCTGGCTCTTCGAGCAGTAGCAGCACTCCTCCCCCTCCCCCCCCTCCAGCGCCTTGAGACCCTCACGGGTATGTAGTGCGCTTTACAAATGCTATGATTGATTGATTGATTAATTGTGGTCTTTCAGGACAAAACACATTTCTTTGGTAGTCCGGAGGGTGCCTGGACCTGGCTGACGGAGGAACGTCCCCTTCGACTCAGGTCTACGACTCTGACCCCAGGAACCTAAGCCGCAACTGCACACAACCCTGCTCCGCGAAGAAGATGCACATAGTCCCGCAGGGGTCGGAAGGCCGGCAGGGCCAGATCATACTCACCGGTGATTGCATTCCTGAATTCCCAGTGCCGAGCCCTGTCACCGAGATCCCACCCTCCGCAGGGCTCCGGTTCCCGAGATCGTTCACCTACGGAGAGCACTTCATCCAAAATTATGGTCATGGATTCCACGGATTCAGATCTCTCCAGCAGCCCAGCTATCCCCAGCTGAAGCTCCCGCAGAGCGCCACAAACAGAACCGGTCAAACTAGAAGGCGCTCATTTTAACAATGGCGAAACATCAGACTAATCAGATACTTCTGCCAATTTACACTCTGATCCTGTAACGAGAGGGGTCCACCACGTTTCACTGACTCTAAACGTTATAGTTTAGTTCACCTCAACAGTTATAGGGTGACAGATGCTTCTGTTTTCGAAGTATATGGTGGGGGGGTGGAGAGTTGGGGCTGTTGTCCCAAGTTACCAATTGTTCAGCAACTCAAGGTTCACAGCATCTAAGCTCCACAATAGTACGACACAACATCACAAATGTACATCAACAGGCGAGAGAGACACCTAGTTAACATATCTCAGCCTCCAAGACGTCCATCACAAGCCGACCCCTGGGGCACTACGGGCTTTTCACACTGATCACGACACAATGACAAATAAAGGGAATTCTCTCCGGATCATGACGTGGAACGTTAACGGCCTACTAGACAGGATCAACCGGACCGCGGTCCTGTGACATGCCAAAGGCCTGCCCCCGACATTCTCATGCTCCAGGAAACCCACTTCATGGGCAATCTCCCTCCCTTCCTTGCAAGGTACGGGTTTGATAGATCCTGGCACTCAGGCTTCGCACGGGGCTCATGTGGGGTTGCAATCCTCTTGAAACGCAACTTACCTTTCGTACCTACTCAAATTACCAGAGACCCCCACGGCCGTTTTGTAGCCCTCTCCGGAGCTCTGGGCGAGGAGACCCTCAATGTCCTCTCCATCTACATTCCTGGCGCCACGCACACACAGACCCTAGACCGCATAGGTGAAATACTCTCCTTCCTACCACCCGGAACAGCGGTTCTGGGGGGAAATTCAACGCTGTCATGCACCCCAGACTTGACACCACAGGGACCCCCTTTATCTCACGCACCTCTCACGCCAAACAGTTAATGGCCTGGACTGAAACCATGGGTATTTGTGACGTATGGCTATCCTGGAATACACCCATACCTCAGCAGCACACCACAGCCACTCTTGCATCGATATGATGTTTATGCCGGCCTCGGAGTGTCGTAAAGTCAGAGAAATACATATACTCCCTCGGGGCATCTCAGACCACTCACCACTACTCTTGACCCTATGCGACCACCCCACTTTTCTCCGCCCAGTGTGGAGGATAAATGCCTGGTTTCTCCAAGACCGGAAATTTAAGGAAACAATTAAAACCGAAATCAAACAGTACTTCCTCACGAACCAAGACACCGTCTCATCCCCGGGCACTCTGTGGGAGGCAGGTAAAGCCACGATCCGTGGACACCACAAGAGCCACCTCAAAGCCCAACGAACAGCGTGAGACAGTAGACTCACACTCCTTGAATCCCAAGCGATCCAACTCAAGAGAGACACATCTGGAGCACCAGATGAAACCCAGTTGAGCCAACTGGCATTGGTGCGGGATGAAATGAGACAGATTTCTCTAGACTCTGCAAAAATCCTATGGAGGTCCTCTATTGCACGAGTATAGGGTTGGGGTGATAAAAACGGGAAAATATTACATAGACTAATATCCTTCCCCTTAGCAAACCGGATAATTCCGGAGATCCGTGACCCAGAAGGAAATACTCACCGTTCTCCCAAAGCGATGGCCCAAACGTTTGCAGACTATTACTCAGACTTATACTCTGCCTGAAAGCTAGAGCTTTCACTGACAGAGCTGATCACTCTAGAAGACCTACACCTCCCCAGGCTCAATATAGTTGAGTCAGATGGAATGGAAAGTCCGATCACATGCGAAGAAATACAAGGTGCCTTTTCGGCTGGTCGCGGCCGGAAAAACCCCCGGCCCGGACGGCTACCCACAAGAATATTACTCCGCTTACGGTGACATACTAATTCCTCACCTTGCGGCCCTTTATGAGGAGGCCGTAGAGAAAGGCTCTTTCCCTCCAGAGACTGACACAGCCACAATAGCTATTATCCCCAAAATGCAACCACCTTCACTAACATGTACTGACTACCGCCCCATTTCCCTGATCAATACTGAAGACAAAATCTATGCCACAGTTCTAGCTCAGCGCCTTAGGCCGCACCTTAACAAGTTAGTCCACCCTGACCAATGTGGCTTCATGCCGGCACGGAGTACCAGACATTGCCTGAGGGGTCTGCATCTGGCCTTGGCCAATCGACAATCACTCAGCCCCTACCTGGCACTCCTCCTAGTTGACTTTGAGAAAGCATTCCACTCGGTCGACTGGGGCTACTTGTAGGACGTCCTAGTGGTTATGGGCATGGGCCCTAAATTCTGCAGTATACTCCAAACCAACTGCACAGATGCTTATCAATGGAGCGCTCTCGAAAGTTTTTCCAATCAGAAGAGGGACGAGACAGGGCTGCCCCCTCTCGCCCCTCCTCTTCACTTTGGAAATGGAGCCCCTGGCCACTCTCACCTGCTCGGATAACCAGGTTCAGGGCTGGAATTGGGTAGGATCACATGAAGACAAAATTGCTTTATATGCGGATGATGTCCTGCTTTTCTTCGCAGACCCAGCCCGATCCGGTCCTAGATACTTGCATATACTGCAGTCCTTTGAACGGGTCTCTGGGTTGCCCCTGAACTCGGCCAAGTCTACTTTGGATCTCCTGCATCTTTCAAGGGAATGTTTTGACTGGCAATCCACTATCCCTATCAGATGGCAATCCTTCAAATACTTAGGTATATGGGTCGCCCTACTTCCTGAACTGACCTGGGCACTTAACGAGACTCCTCTGGTCGCTAAAACCAAACTGGACCTCCAGAAGTGGCAAAAACTACCACTTAACCCGCTAGGGAGGATAGCGCTATTTAAAATGATGATCCTCCCCCGGTTCCTCTATGTCATTCAGAATACTCCATTCCATATCCCCGTGCCTGGTTCAAGGGAATAGATAGTCTAATTACAAGGTGTCTCTGGAGTGGCCTACGGCCGCGTATGCCAGATCCCACCCTCTGACGCAGGCATGGGTCTAACAAACTTGTACTATTATCTTGCAACCCGCCTCCTAGTAATGCACGACTGGTTCAATGGGGGGTGGTCTGACCCTGCTTACAGGACTGAACTCAAAGACTTAGGCCTCTCTCAAGTTCAGGCTATGATGTACGAATCTCCCACTCCCGGGGACCTGCCCACGGTGACCCAAAAAGTACTTCTGGCCTGGCGCGCCTCCCTACGACACACCCAATGGAAGAATAAGCTGACTCAGCAAACACCCCTTAGGCAGGGCACATGGTTGCATGAGGTGGGGGGCTTGGAAGGGTTTAAGAGCTGGGACCTCATTGGCATCTCACAGCTTGGAGACGTGTGGGTTAGTGACCATATTCGCTCCTTTGCAGACTTGCAGACTAGACATTTACTTCACCCGTCCCAGTTTTACAAATACTTACAACTCCGCCATGCCCTAGACGTGCATATAAAGTCTGGTACATCACTGCCAGAACACAGTCCCCTTGAAGCTCAGATCACGATGGGTAACCTGGGGAGGGGAGGCATCTCACGTATATATCGTTCCTTAACTAATAATGATCCTACTTCCCTTGACCCATTGAGAGCTAAGTGGGAGACATGGTTGGACCCTCTGGAAGAGGAGGATTGGAGGGACGCTCTGATGGCCCCCAAGACCATCACCGTCACAGCTAGACTTCGCCTGGTCCAGCTTTACTACTTAAACACCTCTTATCTTACCCCTACCCGCCTATATAGAGCAGGCCTAATCTCGCCCCACACAACCCCCAGAACATATTACTAGGTGTCACTGACGGACTAGATGGGTTAAGATCAGATAAAGTGTTTCTAGGGACCGCCCTTGTGGTGGCCAAAAGCGACATCACAATGGCATGGAAGAATCCAACCCCACCCACTGTAACCAGATGGCGCAGAGGAGTGGACTGGTGCGCGGCACAAGAGCTACCACTATACAAGGCCAGGGGTTGTCCAGCCAAACACCGGAAGGTCTGGGGTAAATGGTTGGGAATGCTAGATTGAATAACTTCCTTGTCTTCTAGATCTAATTCTATATGCCCCTCTGATGATGGAGAAATAACAATGTATATTGTCACAAGACTGTTCTACTCGCCTAATGTCACATGATGTGGTGCTGCTAATCAAGCTGTACTGTTTGTACTTATGTTTTTATCACTATCTCTTTGTAAAATCAATAAAATTGATTATAAAAAAAAATCTTTCTTACATTTGTCATTTCAGATCTCATTCCCAGCAGTCTCTTTCCCTCCTCCTTCCCCTCACCTGGCATTGCAGGGGTCCTGTATTAGTTTCATTTAGAAATCCACTGGTGCCAGGAGATGGGGCCTTTCTTAGCATCATGCCATTCCTGAGAAGCGTTGGATTCTTTCCTGACAGAGCTGCCCAAGCTGGTCATATTTTGGCATATAGCTGTTGATGACCACTTTCTTCAAGACAAACAGAAATGGGCTGATTCCCAAAAGCAGTTTTAAGTACAGAAAGTGGTACTACAGGAGTACACTACTGCATACTCTTACATGCCTATGTGAATCAGTCTCAAAACTTCCAACTCCCTATTATACTGCATAGAGGACACAGACCTTTCTATTTGTTCTAATTGTGTATGCATATGACCCGAATTTCCCTGTTTATTCAGATTTTAGATGGTTTGTGAGAATTCACAAAGGATTGTATGAGTACACAGAAGATTGCTACAGGTGTACTCTTTTACGTACTCTTACATGCATTTCTGAATCAGTTCCAAAATAAATTTATATGAGCCAGATTTGCCAAAAGAATCAGAAAAAAAGAGATGCATCACAAGAATAGGATGAAACATTTAACACCCTCACATCATTCTAGAAAAGACAGAGGGGCTCATTATGATGGCGTAACGATCGCCACCGCCGGGCCGGCGGTGGTGACCGTTACGCCATCGTAACGTGAAATACCCCCGCCATATTATGATGGCGGAGAGTATCGCGGCGGACGCAAAGTCTGTCCGCCACTTTTCCGCCGGTCGGCAATCGTTACGATTGCCAGCCAGGCGGAGCTGGGCCACTGATATGGTGGCGGTGCCTAGCAGCCATATTAGGATGTGGGTATTTGAAAGCCTGTCCATGGCGGCGATGCCGCCATGGCAAGGCTGGCGGGGATTAGCTTTGGGGGCCCGTTGCGGGCCCCCTGGGGGGGAGGTGGAGGGTTGCACTTGGGGGGTACCCATGGTACCCCCCTGCAGTTCCCTACACCAAGTGGCAGGCACCGCGTGGTGCCTGCCATGTGGTACAGGGAAATGCTGTGCATGCCCTTTTACCATTGCGGACGGTGCTGCAGCCAGCAGCACCATCCGCAATGGTAAAAGGCCATGATGCGCCCGCCAGTGTGGCAGGCGCATCCTAATTGGGCCGGTGGGACCGCCGCACGTCTGGCGGTCGGTCCCATCACAATTATGATGGCGGGCGGACTGATGTCCGCCCGCCATCATAATGAGCCCCAGAGTTAGGTTCCTGCTAAGAATGGGTAAGTCAAGCTGCTATTCACCATGTTTGAATCCCTTGTTAAAGAAAACATTTGGGGGCCGATTCCGATTCGGGCCGGAAAACGTACCGACCGACTCGGTCCGGGAATAAAGTCCGACCGACACGTACCGGCGCCGTACGACCCTGGTAGTATGATGAAATGCATGTGAAATCAGACCGACTCGGACGGAATACAAAACGACCGACCGAGCCGGACGGAAACAAGTCATCCGGCCGGGAAATCACGCGAAACGAACCGACCGACACGCACCCGGATTGAACCCGAACGAAACGTACCCGCGAACTCCGACCCGCCTAGTACGATGCTGTGCGTGCAAAACACGACCGACTCGCCCGGAGCACAAGCCGTACGACCGACACGCATACAAAACCCAGCCGAAGCAACCCACTACTACGCGACCGACTCGTACGCCGCATATGAAACCTAGCTGACACACAGCGGGAGCAGAGTCGGACAAGATCGCACCAGACAACTGCAGCGTCCTACTCGGACACAAGAACGACTCCTACATGCACCAAAAACACCAAGGAAAAATTAGAAAAAAGAGGGCAAACAAGCAACCACAAAGCCAATAAATACAGGGAGGAAAAAAAAATGGAACAAGGACACACCTCCAACTCCACCTACATAAAGGCCACAAATCCCTACCATGATCCTTTGCAAATTCCACTGACCTGCCAGCACACAACACCATCACACAGCAACCACAGACACACTCACAGCTCATACATCACACAAGCCACACACCATTACCACACCTACAAATAGCACCCTCACACATACAGCTAAACCTACACTCACACCCCCCACTTGCACACACACACATCAATCACCACCACCACCCATCAACATGCCCCCAAAGAAGAACCATAAGTTCCTAGATAGTGAATTGGAAGTCCTGGTAGACGAGATCCTGAGAGTAGAGCCACAGTTGTTTGGTACATTGGTACAACAGACCCCCATGTCGCAGAAAACCAAGATGTGGGCGAGGATTGTCGACAGGGTGAACGCACAATCACCATGTTTGCGCACAAAGGAAGACATCCAGAACAGGTGGTATGATGTGCGCAGGAGGGTCCGGGACCTACTCAAAAAGGACTACCTCCTCAGCCAGCACACCGGCAGTGGCCCTCCTGCAAAACCAGAATACCTCAAGCCCTGGGAGGAGAAGGTGCGGGCCATCCTACCACCAGTGAGCGTATACGGACTAACAGACATCCCAGAGCCTGGTGAGTACACAACTAAAATACACAATATGGTGTGACAACACACACACATCACAGTCAAGGGGATAGGCAAACCATGCACCCTCAGCAAATACACAGCAACCAAAAGATATTCATCCCAAGATGTGAATGCTAGTCAGACAAACACAATACCTCCCATCTCATAGTGATATGTAACTGTGTCATGACATGTACAAACCTAACAACAAATACAGCAAGGCAGTGGCACAAATAGAACCAACAAACACTCCCAGATATTTAAACACCACTAGAACACCACCTCAAAGGGAAGCTCACTGAAAGGAAGGAAGTCTGTGTATGCTGGTCAAGTCAGTGTAGCCAATAGCATGATGGGAGTGGTAGTCACAGATATTGGTCACACCCACAATTGGCCCATCAACACCACTCTGAACCATGCTCACATCACAGAGAGTGGAAAACAACTGACAAGATGGCTGACACTGGGTACTGCTGGGGGAGCACAAGGCCCTGCTGGGAACTGTGCAACAACCAACAGCAGGACACCACTGACTGACATCCTGAAAGACAACTTGCACTCCCTGAAATGGAAGCACGTTCCATGGTGGGATATCTGGCTGGGTGGGAAGGAGGACTCACAGCACTGACCATAGTTACAAGCACCTCCACTCACACACCCCTCAACACAAACTCCACATAACCCACCTGGGAGAATGCAATGCCTCACATCCTAACTGAAGATCCCACAAAGAACCACCACCCTGGGTTATGCGGTGTGAAGCACAGGGACACTCTTGGCACTTGTAGCCAAACAACTGCCAGGACAACACTCCCAGCCATCCTGTCAGCACAGGCACCCCACCCCACCGGGAAGCAGAGTCAAAAGGAAGGAAGGATGGGCATGCTGGGAAGGGGGGTGGAGGCAATAGCATGATGGGAGTGGTAGTCACAGATCAACATCTCACACCCACATGGCCCAGCAAGTTAGCACTGAAGCATGCATACCTCACAGGGAGTCAAAAGCCACTTCAAAGATGTCTGACACGGGCCACAGCTGTGGGGAGCACAAGGCCCTGCTGGGAACTGGGCACCAACAAACAACAGGACCACACTGCCAGCCATCTTGCCCTTGCTGTCACACTCACACACAGTGAAGTCCACTCAAAAGGAAGGAAGTATGGGCATGCTGGGAAGGGGGGGTGTAGGCAATAGCATGATGGGAGTGGTAGTCACAGATATTGGTCAGCCTCACAATTGGCCCATCAACACCACCCTGAACCATGCTCACATCACAGGGAGTGGAAAAGGACTCACAAGATGGCTGACACTGGGTACTGCTGGGGGGAGCACAAGGCTCTGCTGGGAACTGTGCAACAACCAACAGCAGGACACCACTGACTGACATCCTGAAAGACAACTTGCACTCCCTGCAATGGAAGCACGTTCCATGGTGGGATATCTGGCTGGGTGGAAGGAGGACTCACAGCACTGACCATAGTTACAAGCACCTCCACTCACACACACCCTCAACACTAACTCCACATAACCCACCTGGGAGAATGCAATGCCTCACATCCTAACTGAAGATCCCACAAAGAACCACCACCCTGGGTCATGCTGTGTGAAGCACAGGGACACTCTTGGGACTTGTAGCCAAACAACTGCCAGGACAACACTCCCAGCCATCCTGTCAGCACAGGCACCCCACCCCACAGGGAAGCAGAGTCAAAAGGAAGGAAGGATGGGCATGCTGGGAAGGGGGTGGAGGCAATAGCATGATGGGAGTGGTAGTCACAGATCAACATCTCACACCCACATGGCCCAGCAAGTTAGCACTGAAGCATGCACACCTCACAGGGAGTCAAAAGCCACTTCAAAGATGTCTGACACGGGCCACAGCTGTGGGGAGCACAAGGCCCTGCTGGGAACTGGGCACCAACAAACAACAGGACCACACTGCCAGCCATCTTGCCATTGCTGTCACACTCACACACAGTGAAGTCCACTCAAAAGGAAGGAAGTATGGGCATGCTGGGAAGGGGGTGTAGGCAATAGCATGATGGGAGTGGTAGTCACAGATGTTGGTCAGCCTCACAATTGGCCCATCAACACCACCCTGAACCATGCTCACATCACAGGGAGTGGAAAAGGACTCACAAGATGGCTGACACTGGGTACTGCTGGGGGAGCACAAGGCCCTGCTGGGAACTGTGCAACAACTAACAGCAGAACACCACTGACTGACATCCTGAAAGACAACTTGCACTCCCTGCAATGGAAGCACGCTTCATGGTGGGATAACTGGGCTGGGGGAGAAGGAGGCCCGGATGGCAAGCAAATACCACCAATGCTGGTCATGCACACACCTCAACATTCACATTGACATGCCACAGGTTGGCAGGACAATGTGCTACACCAATATCACTCTCTGACTGTCACAATTTAGGAGAATGCAATGTCCAGGCCCACATCCAGAGGTACAGTCACAACTGTCAGGTGTTTGAACAATTGATGCCAGTAGAAACATAACATACAATCTGTGTCTCTCCCAAAACAGGTGATGATGGGGACACAGCAGCAGACGAGGAGGAGTCCCTTTCCCAGGCTCCAGGGAACACTGAGCTCACTGGTGTGGATCAGCCTCTGCACTCCTCAGATGGCGAAGAACCAGCTGGACCCTCCGGTGTGAGTCATCATGCAGCACCAGCAGGACCAACATCTGCACCCCCTGCACCCACCCCTCCAACAACTGCCAACACACAGGCCACCCCTGCCAACCAGGACAGACCAAGGACCACAGATGACAACAGCGCAGGGACCCAGACCCAAACTGGAGCTGGTGACAACGAGCCCAGGAACAACACCCAAATGGGCCCACGGTCACCTGTGCGTGCCACCGCAGGTCCTGCACGTGTCGCCAGGGGTGGTGGGAGGGGTGGTAGACATAAGTTGCTCTGTGCAGACGGGTCTGGACTGCATGATGACCCACAACTGACACGCATCGCGGATGCGTACCAGACTAGCACCGGAGAGGTCAGCCAGGTAGTGGGGATCCTCAAGGACATACAACAGCAGCAGGCTGCCCATCATGCCCGCTTGGACTCCCACATGTCCCGTGTCGAGACACACATGTCACGTGTCGAGACACACATGTCTGGCATGGAGTCCAAGTGGGACACATTGGAACAACTGACAACGGTGCATAGGGACATACTGACATGCCTCCGCCAGATCAGCACCAACATGGTCACACCTCCCTGTGTGCCCACAACATCTGCTGCTGAAACAACTGCAAATGCCACAGGGAGGGAGGAGGACTCTGGCAGAGAGTCCCCTGCACCGTCGCAGCCTGCACCTGAGGGTCCCCCCCGCAAGAAGAGGGGCCGTCCGAGGAGGCCAAACTGAGAGGCCGATGGCCATCTACATCCCCCAGGAAGCCAACACCTGTTCTGGAACTTTTCCTCTGTGTGCAAACTGCACGTCCTGTCGAAGCCAACCCAACTCTCCCACATGACATGGGGAGCTCTAGTTGGCCAAATTCATCAGATGACTGTGGACTTTACTCTGGACATCTCAGCTACCAAGACTTCCAAATCACATGGGAACTTTGGATTCCAATTTCTATGTACAGCACCCACCATCCTGTTCACCATTCTCACACCTGTATGTAAATAAACTCACCAATACACCATATCTGCCTCTGTTGTGATTCCAACGTGCTCTCTGTCATGGAGATGGTGATCAGAAAAATGACACTGTGCATGCAAACTGCTACAGCAAGTCCAACACCGTCATGTCAGTCATGGCGACATGACACATATGAGGGAGACACACCACTAGGGCCACACAACACATACACACCAGGGCCATCAGACTCATCACCTATACTGATGTTGCAACTAAATACAGTGGAATGCACAGACACGCCACCTATTCACAGTCTGTCAACTAGACTACAGGTGCAGTAAGCAAATGTCAGTCAGATGTGTGACCACAGACAACGCACATCCCAAAGTGAAGCACAGGTTTATTACACATTTGCAACATGTTGTTTCCACTACAAATGCTAGCTAATCCAACCTGGCTGTGGCCACAAAGTCAAAAAGTGCAGAAGATAGAAAGTCCAGGGGTGTGTGGCACATCACCTGTAGGGAAACGACTGCTTCCACCTTGCAAGTTGATTCATGGATTCGTGGGATCCAAGTTGATCAAACAACTCCGGCAGCACCCTGTGAAGGACAGACATGACACACAGTCAAAACCACTGAAGAACAGCACAGAACGGCAATACTCATGTCTAATACATGTCACGAGATAACTACACAAAACGAAGTTAGCATGTCAACACTGTTGGGCAGTACAGACCACCTGCAAGGACACATCGCTGCACGCATCCAGTCAAGTAGCACATGGCCACACTCAAACAGCAACAGAGCACCACACACACATATCATGCAAACTCAAATCATTGACATTACAACCCTCTGGAGACTCACATTCAGCTGAAGAAGTTGGTGATGAGCTGTGTGCGGACATCACCATCATCATCATCATCATCTTCACTGGCATCGTGACCCAGGCCAGGATCTTCCACAGGTGGCGGACGTTGGTCATCGTCATCCAGGATGAGAGGCAACTCCTTCCGCACTGCCAGGTTGTGCAGCATGCAGCAGACAATGACAATATTGCACACCTTTGCTGGGGCATATGGGAGGGCCCCTCCTGTCTTGTCCAGGCAGCGGAAGCGGCTCTTCAGGAGACCAAAGGTCCGCTCAATCACCCTCCTCGTCCGACCATGTGCCTCATTGTAGCGCATCTGGGCTGGTGTCACAGGGTTCCTGAGGGTGTCAGCAACCACGGCATGTTGGGGTATCCCGAGTCACCTACAGACAGACAATTGCACATTAGCCGATTTGAAAATGTGTGCGGAAAACAACATAGCAGAACACACACAATGGTACAAAGTCAGTACACACCAACAAGCCAGGTACGCTGGTTCGGCATCTGTGACATCATCCTCGGGATGCGACTACTCCTCATCACGTAGGCATCGTGTGCCGAACTGGGGAAATGGGCACACACATGTGTGATGGTCATATCTGCAAGACATACCACCAGAGCATTGATCGAATGGTAATGTTTACAGTTCCGGTATGCCTGCTCATGTGCCTGTGGTGGTATCAAAGCCACATGTGTCCCATCAATGGAGCCAATTACATGTGGCATCCTCCCTAGGGCATAGAAGTCACTCTTGATGTCAGTGAGTCGTTGACGTGTTGGGAAATAGATGTACTGGTTCAGGTAAATCAACATTGCCCCCAAAACATCGCGTAGCACACGGCTGAACATAGTCTGTGACATCCCACTGGCAGTCGCCACAGCGTGTTGAAAGGTACCGGTGGCAAAGAAGTGTAGGGCTGCCATCACCTTCACCTTGGGGGTCAGTGCTGTAGGATACGGACGGCCAGGCTGCAAATGTGGGTCCAACCGCACTGCCAAATCCTCAATAAGCTGCCTGGTGAAGCGGTACCGTCGGATGCTGTCACATTCCACCATCGTTGCCAGGTCTGGGAATGGTCGATGGACAGCAGGAGCCCTGCAGTGCATAGGTGAAGAAAGCAAGATTGTCAGTCACCCCAACTATGTGCCGTTCACCATACTCAATTTCCTATGATACATCATTAACAAACACAAATACTTGATGTTTGTGTTGTTCTGTTTGGACATATATGGCACCTACATGGACATCATCTAACATCTCTGTTCAACAAGTGTTGACAACAGGTTCCAGGGTGTGCTATGGGAAACCATTAGGCTGTGTCACAGTACCCATTTACTGCTCTCACGTTCCACACACATACCACAGTGACATGTCTGGACAGATGCTCCACAGGCATCACAGCTCATTGACAGGTAGATTCCAAGGGACCCTGTCTTGCCACATGGACACTGGCATGACATTGCGTATCATGTACACGTCAGAGAAACTAACATGACACCCACAGGTAGTGGCCCCTGTAGCCTCTGCAGGACAGACATGAACGTCTGTGACACACACACACAACATCAAAGTTCATGCACAAACCACGTGGATGTGGAGACTGTCTCCCATTGTGCACATGGAGTCAGAGACATGTAAAACACAACATGCACACAGACTGCGGAGGGACATCACTATTGTGGCAATGGGCCACCCTGTGACGTACATGCCTTCCCACATGTGAGCCTGGGGGCATGTGACATGTCATACACATACACAACCTGGAAATGTGACCATGACACATGCCCATAAATGAAAAGTTGCACACCACAGTGGTCAGGTGCACAACACACAAAGGACCCTGTCCCCATGAACACGTGCACAGCCTGGGTGTGTCTGCCCCCAAATGCCACCCCAAAAACCACATGTTCACCCCCATACACAGATAAGGTTATGCTGCCACACATGCCTTAGATACAGTGTGGACTGGGTGTGGTGTTGTAGGTGTGCCCCTGAGTCCCTGGAAAGTATATGTGGCTGGCATAGGTTCACCAGTGACCAGCATGGTGACATATGCGTGTGACCTGTCCAGGGACGCGTTGAACAGCAATGGACCGATCGGTGTGCCCGGCCGGCCCATTGCATTGTATGTGAGCGGGTACGCGTTGTATCCCTGGTACGCGTTGTACAGCAATGGACCGATCGGTGTGCCCGGCCGGCCCATTGCATTGTATGTGAGCGGGTACGCGTTGTATCCCGGGTACGCGTTGTACAGCAATGGACCGATCGGTGTGCCCGGCCGGCCCATTGCATTGTATGTGAGCGGGTACGGCGTTGTATCCCGGGTGCAGCGTTGTACAGCAATGGACCGATCGGTGTGCCCGGCCGGCCCATTGCATTGTATGTGAGCGGGTACGCGTTGTATCCCGAGTACGCGTTGAACAGCAATGGACCGATCGGTGTGCCCGGCCGGCCCATTGCATTGTATGTGGCGGGTACGCGTTGTATCCCGGGTACGCGTTGTACAGCAATGGACCGATCGGTGTGCCCGGCCGGCCCATTGCATTGTATGTGAGTCGGGCACGCGTTGTATCCTGGGTACGCGTTGCACAGCAATGGACCGATCGGTGTGCCCGGCCGGCCCATTGCATTGTATGTGAGCGGGTACGCGTTGTATCCCGGGTACGCGTTGTACAGCAATGGACCGATCGGTGTGCCGGCCGGCCCATTGCATTGTATGTGAGCGGAGTGCGCGTTGTATCCCGGTGCAGCGTTGAACAGCAATGGACCGATCGGTGTGCCCGGCCGGCCCATTGCATTGTATGTGAGTGGGTACGCGTTGTATCCGGGGTATGCGTTGTACAGCAATGGACCGATCGGTGTGCCCGGCCGGCCCATTGCATCGTATGTGAGCGGGTACGCGTTGTATCCCGGGTACGCGTTGTACAGCAATGGACCGATCGGTGTGCTCGGCCGGCCCATTGCATCGTATGTGAGCGGGTACGCGTTGTATCCTGGGTAAGCGTTGTACAGCAATGGACCGATCGGTGTGCCCGGCCGGCCCATTGCATCGTATGTGAGCAGGTACGCGTTATATCCCGAAATACGCGTTGTACAGCAGTGGACCGAACGGTGCGCACACATTGGCTGGGGCCTGGCATGGCAACGGACGCGTTTTCGAAGCTCCAAAGAGTCTGATGCAGTGAATTCAGTTGGTCAGCCACAACAATGTTGCAAAATCATGGGTGTCATGAAGTTGAAGATTTGAAGGATGCTGTGGGCGTGTATTAGTGCTGCTATTCCATGGATTGGTCAGATTCAGAAGATGCAAACGACTTGGACCTATCACTTTGGATACATGGGACAGTATCTGCCTCTGCAGCACACATATAATGCTGGCTGTTCCCCTGAGAGCTCACTTGTCTGCACTACATGCTCCAGGACGACATCTGCCACCAACACTGCTGCTGTTTATGCATCCTCTGGCTCCTGCAATGGCACGTACTGTGGAGAGAGCCCCAGCCTTCAGCCTTGAGGAGAACCAGGCCCTGCTGGACAGCCTCCTTCCACAGTACAGCAAGCTGTATGGGAAACCAGGGAGCAGGTGAGTGTGCTGTCCACTGCCTCACTAATTGTGCATGTTGTCTGACTAGCAGGGCTTTCAGTGTGCACACCACTGGCTAGCATGCCCACTGAGTAGTTGTCACACCCCAAAGTGTGTAGTTACATGCACTGAACTGGTACAGTGCAGTAACAGTGCATTCCAACTAGGTTTACTTCCCATGCAATGATACCATGTAGTGACTGCTAGCAAACTGTTCATAGCCATTGTTGCACTGCCTGTGTACATCATATGCCCCTGTGATTGAGACATGTATATCCAACTGTGTGATGCACGTATATGTTGCATGTGTAGTAATGGCCTTTTAACTTTGTCATCCTCACAGGTTGATGCCCACCAGAAGCAGGAAATCTGGCTGACCATCGCCCGGAAAGTAAGATCCGTGGGGGTCTACAGGCGCAGGATCCGCAACTGCCAGAAGAGGTGGCAGGACCTTCGTGGCTGGACCCGGAGGATCGCAAGGGTCCAGATGAAGCTGTCGCCTCCTTGCAGGAGGGGCGGACACCGGACCCTGACCCCCCACATGCTCCGGATCCTGGCAGTGGTCTTCCCTGACCTGGATGGGCAGCTGAAGGACAGACAGCAGCAAGGAGGGGGTGAGTCCATGACTGCACTGTGCACTTTGGGGCCGATTCCGATCTCGGCCGGTAGTGCTCCGAATCGGATTCGGTTTTACCGGATCCGATCCGGAGCCCTATTTTCCGACCGAGTCGTACGCGCGTCCGGGCGAGCGAGTACGATGCGTATTCGCCAACCGACTCGTCCGGGCGACCCGACCGCTCCGACCGACTGGTTCCCGGATCGTACCGCTCCGACCGACTCGCTCGGACCCGATTCGCACCGCGCAATGGAGACGTTTTCCGGCCGGGTAAGTACGATGCGCACCTCGACCGCTCCGACCGACTCGCGCCGTCCGACTCGAACTCGCTGTCGGAGCCGTACTTTGGGGGTCCGTGTCGGACCCCTGTACGCCGTACCCGTGCGAGGCGCACACAGGGGGGACCCATGGGTCCCCCTACCTGTGCGTGTACGCCGCGAAGCGCTTCGCAGCGTACTCGCTGTAGGGGCGCCCTTGTCTGCCTCGCACCCATTGAGGCAATGGGAGCCCGCGTACGCGTTGTATGACCGGCTCCCATTGAGTTCAATGGGAGTCCGACCGACTCGTGTCCGGTGGCATACGAATGCATCGGACTCGTTCGGTCGGACTGCACGGGTCCGATTCGGTCGGAAATCTCTCCGAGGCCGGCTTGGTCGGAGAAATTACCGACACGAATCGGAATCGGCCCCTTTGTCTGACATGCTATGTGCCCTCCTCTTGCCTGGTTAAACTTCCACAGTACATCAGTCATGTGGTCCAGGACCCATGTCCCTCATTTGTGACATGCCCACTTCTCCTCTGATACGCATATGTGTGGCCCTTATAGTCAGGAAATTGTGTCATTTGGTGACTGTGTCATTGCATTTAGCTTTGCTCAAGCTGGGGGACAGCATTTGTTCCCGTGACTATGTTGTGCGATTCATGGGTGGGTCAATTGCTTACACAATGCCTAAGTTCTGACATGTAATCTGGGTGTAACTTTGATATGTGGTCCGCTTGCTGCTCTGACTCACCACATGTCCCTGGGGAATTTGGCACACACCCATGCTGCTGGTGGGAACAATGTTTGGGCCTCAGGAGTATGTGTATCCAGTGTGTCACACATGCTTAGCCACCTGCCTACTGTCCAGGACTCATCCCTCTTACAGGTGGAGCTGGACAGTCATGCCTACTCCAGGGCATGCAATGCACTCTGTACTCCCACTGCCGTGTATCATCTGGCATGTTGTGATCAGTGTAATGTACCCTCAGGTGTCTGCCTCTGTCTCATTGTGCTGTGTCTTCGTTGTCAGGACTACTGGTATGTTTATCGGTTAGGGCTCAGCATGCCATCTGAGATGTGACCATGATAGACAATACTTCTGTGACTTATAGGTGTCTGATCACTTGACTGTGCACACAGGTGTTTGCGACTGTGACTTTCAGTCAGCTGTATTGTCATTCACAGCACACTGTGAGGTGCTCATGTTCAGAGAGTTGTGTTTCATGTCCCCCATATGTCCAGTTGGTATGACATGGACAAATAGTAGTACAGATGATGTGGTATTTGGGGGATGGACATGTGCACTTGTCAGTCACATAACTTGCATTCCCCATGCCCTCGGATTGTGACACAGTGCAGACTGTTGTTGGCTGGCTGCCATGGCCATGTGACTTGAGACAGTAATGTATGACTTTGCACGCATTCCTGTGTCATGGCATTCAACTTCCTGAGACTGATCCTGCAGGGGAGTGACATGTGCAACATGCACCCCATTGTGGCATTGACTATCCGGACATGGGTGCATCATGGTGTCTGGTGCTGGTATGCATCACATGCATTTCTATTTAGACTCTGGCCATCCCTTTATCCGGACACCTGCACTGACTCAGTGGCAAGAGATGTGATGTGTGCATGTTCACATACTTCACCGTGTTCCCTGCAATGTCCAACAACTGTGTAGGTGGTGCATGTATCCACACTGGGGTCTTACCATCAGACAGGCACCGGACAGATGGGTGCAAGGGCAGGAGGGGTGTGAGTCCCATGGTTGACCATCAGACTGACAATTGGCTTCCCCGAATCTGTGTGAGGACTTTAGGCAATGTTCAACTAAGGATGCCAGGCTTGCTCTGTAATGTGCTGTACTTACTGTGGTGTGTGCGGTCAGTGCAGGTGACTGATGTTTGTCTGTTTCCCTAATTGTTTGCAGATACATCCACGGCCACAGGAGGGGACAGCTCAACGGACCAGGAGCAGCAGCAGAGCCAGACTGGGTCAGCATCGGACGAGTGGTCAGAGGGACCCAGTGGCACGGAGAGCGAGGGGAGCCACACCGAGGAGTCCTCAGCACCATCCACCTCAGCTGAGGACCACAGCAGCTCGGAGGATGACTCCCTTGTGGAGGCGGGTCTCAGCAGCCACCAAAGGCCAGCTAGTCTGTCTGGCCCTGCCACCACCACCACCGCCCTCCCATTGGCTCCCATTCCTGAGGTCCGTGGAGGCTCCCGTACTCAGGAGCGTGTCTCCTTCGTGCCAGGCACCGGAGCCCCTGCCCCTGTGTCCCCTTCTGCCCTGAGTGAGGAGTCTGTGTACCTCCTTCGCCAGCTCCATGTAGGGCAGACAGCAATGCTGAGTGTCCTCCATGCACACACCACTCTGTTGACACAGCTGGTGTCGTTCATGGAGGGCATCTCGACGGGTATGTCTGCCCTACAGAGGAGCAATAGGTCCATGGACTCCTCCCTGACGGCAGCAGTGTCCCTCCTCCAACAGTCCCTCACCCCTCCCATGGACGGAGCTTATGTACGGCTCGCCCGGATGCTCAAACGTGCCGGACGTAGCGACGAGTTCGGCGCGTACGGAAGACGCATCGTACTAGTCCGGCCGGAAGGTGCTATGTATTTGGTTCCGTGCGACTCGATTCGGCGTTTACGGATCCGGCTCGGGCGGGGAACAGGAGCTGGAATGGGTAAGTACGGCTCGCTCAGAATCTGGGCTGTTATACGCATCGTACTTGTTCGTTCGGTAGAGTGTTCGAGTCGGTTGGAAAGCACGCGTTCGGCTGGTATTTTTTCCGGACAAATACTGTTAGGTGCGCTTCCGGCCGACATCGGAATCGACCCCTTAGGGTGTGAGCGAAAAAAGGAAGCTTCTTGTTAGGTGTGCAGATTATTTCTTATTCTTAAAAAAAAGCATTTTGTTTACAATTTCATGAAATGAAGGAGTATTGACTCAGGTCTTTCAATGAAATGCAAGAACCATCACATACCTGTTTCCGACTTCCACACCTCAAATAGAGACACATGTTCAAGCAGTAGCTGCTTTTTTATGTATATATGAACATAACTTGGGTGCAGGGTGCAGGGTGTCAGCCTTTCAATTTATAGGTCGATTTTCTCTTCATATTTTATTTCCCCCCTGCACAGTCTATCTCACGAGGCAGCAGGTGAGCCCACATCAGTTAGTGAGCAGTTATTCAGTCATTCACTTTTTAATATAGGCACGGTATTTAGGAGGCTGTGGTGGGTGGGTTGGTGCAGAGACAGAATATCGACGCCTAAATATCGAATTGCCTGAATATCGAGTGAAGAATAATGATTGTGTAAAATATCAAGGTAAGTTTTTTCGTTGTTAAAAATATCAATTTTGGTGCTATGTAGAAATATCAATTTTGTAAATATCGATGGCAAATATATAGTTGTAAATAATATAGATTTTTTTTGTTTTTGTTTTTGTTTAATGTGGTGTATTTTTTTATTAATTTGGTTTTAGTTACTTTATACTATTTAATTAATTTTGTTATGTTATAATGTTTGTTTATATTGTTTTTTAAATAATTTTTAGGGGATAAGGGTGAGAGGTAATTTAAAAAAAAATTGTGCAAAATTTGAATGCTTTTCAAATTTTTCCAAAATTTCAGGAGAGGGATGTTGGGTTTATAGGGGATAAGGGTGGGGAGTAATTTAAAAATATTTATTTAAAATGTTTTATATTTTTTATTTTATGTAAAAATGTAGTTGCGGGATGTTGGGTTTATAGGGGATAAGTGTGCAGAGTATTTTAAGAATGTTGGTTAAAAATAAATTTTAATTCAAACATTTTTTTGAAATATATAAAAAATTTATAAAAAATAAATGTAAATTTGTAAATTTTTTAACATTTTGTATGTAAATTGTGTAAAATATTTTAGAAATATTTTCTAAATTAAAAAATAATTTAAAAAATATGGTTTTTTTAAAAATTATTTAAAATATATATTTGTTTCTAATTATTTTTAGTTTAAAAAAGTTTAAAAATTGGATAATTTTGAATTTTTAAATATTTAAATGTTTATTTAATTTAGAATGTAATATTTTTTTATTTTTGTGAGAAGGGGTGTCTCAAATTTTAAGTGATAATTTTTTTAATAATTATCATTTTTAATATTTTTATATTTTACATTTTATTATTTTACATTTTATGTGACAATTTTTGTTTTTTAAATTGTGTTGAATTTTTAAATGTGTTAAAGAAATGTAAATTTGTATAATTTTTATTTTGGTTTAAAATAATTTTTTATTTTTCTATATTTGTAAGTTTTTTATTAAGTAGTATTTTTTTGGGGGTTTTGTATTTAGGAATAGGAATTTTTAGGGATTGATTATCCAGCACTTTCTTTGAGTTTAGTTCGTTTTGGAGTTGGAATAGTAATTCTTTTGGGTTTATTATCCAGCACTTTCCCTGAGTTTAGTTGGTTTTGGAGTTGGAACAGTAATTTTTTGGGGTTTATTATCCAGCACTTTCCTGAGTTTAGTTGGTTTTGGAGTTGGAATAGTCATTTTTTGGGGTTTATTATCCAGCACTTTCCCTGAGTTTAGTTGGTTTTGGAGTTGGAATAGTCATTTTTTGGGGTTTATTATCCAGCACTTTCCCTGAGTTTAGTTGGTTTTGGAGTTGGAATAGTAATTTCTTGGGGTTTGTTATCCTGCACTTTACCTGAGTGTAGTTGGTTTTGGAGTTGGAATAGCATTTTTTGGGGGTTTATTATCCAGCACTTTCCCTGAGTTTAGTTGGTTTTGGAGTTGGAATAGTATTTTTGGGGGTTTATTATCCAGCACTTTCCCTGAGTTTAGTGGTTTTGCAGTTGGAATAGTATTTTTTGGGGGTTATTATCTAGCACTTTCCCTGAGTTTAGTTGGTTTTGGAGTTGGAATACTAATTTTTTTTTGTTTATTTTGTATTTTTTTTTAGAGTTTATTTGTACTTTGAAATTAGAGAGTTTTGAAAAATTGGACTTTTTTGGAACTGTAGTCATGTAATGGTAAAGTAAATATATTTTTAGTACTTTAATTATAAACAGTTTGATTTTTATTGTTTATCGTTTTTATGACAAAAGTAAACATTTGTATACATTTGTTTTTACATTTTTTAAATACATTTTATATAATTTTATTTTTTTCCTAACATTAGATATGTATTTTTACAAATGTATATTTTGTAAATTTTATTATTTAGTATATTGAATATTATTTATAATAAAATAATATTTAATATATTACATTTTTTACAATATTTTTAACAAATATATTTGTTATCATATATTTGTTTATTAAACATTTTCATATTGTTTGCACATTTACAGTACATGAAACAAACACATTTTAATATATTTTAAATATTATATTTTTTGTTTTCTGATAATATAATATTTAAATGTATTTTAAAAAACTTTGCATATTTTTTAAAGATTTCAATTTTTTTTACAATAAATAAAAATATACATTTAATTTTTGAGAATTTTTAATTATTTTTTCATTCTTGTCTATGGGGTGTCAGTCTTTTTTTCATTTTTATTATGTGGCCATTATTTTTTCCCATTCTCTCACTTTTCTGTCTATCTGTTTCGTTTTTAGATCATTTTGGAAGACGGAACCTCGCGGTTAGAAGCTGTGTTAAGTCAGGTAAGGTAAGTTTAATTTAATTTACTTTTTTTTTTTTTTGCTTTGAGTTTATTGAAATCAAGAAACAGAACAGCAATATAGTAAGTATAATAAATTTCAGTTAACAGAGAGGTTATAAAAAGGAAAAGAGATTCAATAATTACAATAACATGCTGTATGGAGAAAGGGAAGGAAGGGAGAAAAGGAAGAAGAAGGGGAAGGAATATGATAAGTCCGTACTAAACTTGAAGAAAAACAATATGTGAAGCTAAACACTGTAAGCACATTAAGACTTAGGAAAGAAGTATTACAATATAAATATACAAGCATGAACGGCAATATCTCAAATTTTAAGAAAAAGACACATGGTGAATATAAGGCGGTTTCCGGACTTCATCTGATGTATTCACAACGTTACCAGTAGAAACAGTTAAGGAAGCGGACCAGGATAAATACGTAGTAAGTGGAAGCCATAAAAGATCTCTTTGAATAGCTAAAGAGATAGGGGTAACAAAATTGGTGTCGAGTCTATGATGGAAACATACGGCATTCCACCAAGCTTTAAAAGTGACTTTATCTGCTTGTTTCCAGTTTGAGGTTATTAGGTGTAAAGCTACAGCTAATAATAAATCTAACAACTTAAAGTTTAATGG
The DNA here is from genome assembly GCA_963921515.1 of Calotriton arnoldi. Classification (NCBI taxonomy): domain Eukaryota; kingdom Metazoa; phylum Chordata; class Amphibia; order Caudata; family Salamandridae; genus Calotriton; species Calotriton arnoldi. Next base: position 1,100,963 of record CAWUFW010004877.1, read on the forward strand.
AGATTGAGGCCAGTGAGGTGATAATGAGCCTAAGAAAATGTTAAGTAAGGAAAAGGGAACATTAACTCTAAAAATCTTAGTGATTTGGGACCAAACTGAGGGCCCCATTAGGATGGCGGGCGGACTTCAGTCTGCCCGCCACCCTAGCGGTGCTGGGACCGGCCGCCAGGGGTGCGGCGGTCCCACACCACCAATTAGGATGCGACCACCACCCTGGCGGTCGCATCCCGCATCTTTAACATTGCGGCGGGTGCTGCTGTAAGCAGCACCCGCCGCAATGCCAAAGAGACATGTTGAGCATTGCCATGCACAACGTGGCAGGCACAGCGCGGTGTCTGCCACCTTGAGCATGGCAATGTAGGGGGTACCATAGGTGCCCCCGAGTGTAGCCCCCCACCCCCCACTCCCTCGGGGGCCCGCAACGGGCCCCCAAAGCAATTCCCGCCAGCCTTTCCATGGCGGCATTGCCGCCATGGAAAGGTCTTTGTGTAAACCCATGCTAATATGGATGGCGGTGCCTGGTAGGCACCGCCACCATATTAGTGCCCCAGTCTGCCCGGCCGGCAATCGTAACGATTGCCGACTGGCGGAAAAGCGGCGGACGTACTTTGCGTCTGCCGCGAAACCCCCAGCCATTGTAATATGGCGGGGGGTTTCACTCGTTACGATGTCGTGGCGGTCGCCACCGCCGGCTCGGCGGTGGCAAACGTCATGACATCCTAATGAACCCCTGAGTGCCAAAACTGAGAGATAGTAGGACAGTCAAATAGCATGTGTTTTAAGTCAGCGTTTGAGCAGGAACAAGACCAACAGGTAGAAGGAGTGTTAGGCGAAAAGGAGGCTAATGTTGCAGGGACAGTAATAAACGTTGATAAACAAAATAGAAGGTTTGAGTAGTACTAGCAGCTCTTGAAGTTTTGTGAATCTTAAGCCACAATTTGTCCCAGGTGGAGGTCGGCCAACATTGTGTTAAATCTTTCTCCCAAACCAATTCAGTCTTCGACTTGAGTCTGCCCGAAGGTAATAATAAACATTTACAAAGAGAAGAAGCAGAAGGGGAAGTATCTAATAAGGGGAAAAGTGTAGAGCAGGTTATAGGAAGATTGGGGGTGGTTGGGAGCGTAAGGAGATATTGATTAAGAGAAAGAAGTAAAAGATTATATTGTGATTTGAAAGAGTTAGGAAGAGAATATTTAGGGCCCGATTCTGATGTGGGTTGGAAAAGCTTCCCGACCGAGGGCCTGATTCTGATGCGGTTAGGAAGGCCTCCTAACGGCATTTGCTCCTTCCAAATCGGATCGGGAACGTGTCTTCCTGACCGAGGGCCCAATTCTGATGCGGTTAGGAACAAATGTTCCCATTGAAGTCAATGGGAGTTCAACCAAATCGTATCTGGAAGCATCCGGATGCATCCTACTCCGCCGGTCGGACTTTCCCGATCCGAGTGGGTCGGACACCATTTCCCAACCGATTCGGTCGGGAAGCTTTTCCAACCCGCATCAGAATCGGCCCCTTAGTCTGAAGGTCAGTAAAGGATAGAGAGGTATTATCAGTCAAAAGTTGGGAAATCCAAAATAAACCCCTGGATCTCCAAGAAGTCCAATAAATAGTACGATTGTTTATACGTAGTAATTTATTGTGCCAAATGGGCTGTTGAGAAAGAGAAGTAAGAGAGGGATAAGAAGATGGCAGAAGAGGAGCTAAGAGTTTACGAGTATAAGACACTACAGAAGGGCGTAAGGAGGATATATTATTAGTGAAGGCAAGGGCTTCCTGAAAGGTAAAAGGGGAGGTGAAAAATGTTTCTATAGATATCCAGACTGGAGGATGTGTAGAGGGGCTAGAGGAAAGCCAGTGAGAGGCTTGTTTTAGGGAAAAAGCATAATGATACGATTTGAAGTCAGGAAATTTGAGGCCTCCGTTAGGTTTGTCTTTTTTTAGAGAGGACAAGGCTATTCGAGGAGGCTTGTTTTTCCAAAGGAACTTTGTCAAAAGAGAATCAATTTTCTTAAAATAGTATCCGGGGATTTGCACAGCAATCATAGAGAGAGTGTATAGAATGAGAGGGGTGAGCATCATCTTAATCGAATCCAGTCTTCCCCACCAAGAGAGAAAGAGAGGATGCCAACGTGTAATAGTATTTTTTTAACGTTGTAAGAATGTGGTCAAAATTTATTTTTAAAGTTGCCGAGATAGTCGAGGAAAACCACAGGCCTAAATATTTTAACTTGGAAGGCTGCCAAGGCATAAAACGCTTAAGGCATAAAACGTTGAGAGGTAAGACTTCACATTTATCCGGATTAAGGTGGTAACCTGACAAGTGAGAAAAAATATCAACCTGATGAAGGAACGGAGGAAGAGAAGTAGCTGGGTTGGAACAGTACAATAGGATATCATCCGCGTACACGGACATTTTGACTTGTTGTGGACCTAGTTGGAAACCAGAAATCTGGGCATCTTGTCTAATTTTAGTGAGAAAGGGTTCTAATGCCACTACAAACAATAAAGGTGATAGGGGACATCCTTGTCGCACTCCTCTAGAGAGAGAAAAATAATCATAGATTCTACCATTAACAAAAATAGAAGTTCTAGGTCCTGAATATAGTAAGGAGATTAAAGAGATTAATTTAGGGGGAAAACCTATCCATTTTAGAGCATGAAACATGAAACCCCATCCTATCCTGTCAAATGCTTTCTCAGCATCTAAAGCTATAGCGGCAATAGGGTAATCCAGGGATTAGGCCTTGCTAAGAATGTTAAAGAAGACTCTAGAATTATCAGAGGATAGGCGGCCCTTTATGAAACCAGATTGTTCAGGTCCAATAAGTTCAGGTAGGATAGGGTCAATACGAAGTGCCAGAATTTTTGCGAAAATCTTATAGTCAGTATTGACTAAAGAAATTGGACGATAGTTTTTACAAAGGGAAGGGTCTTTATTGTCTTTTGGAATTAGACATATCATGGCCTCTTGAAAGGTACCATGAGAGGAGCCATTTGAAATAAAGGAATTAAATAAAAGTAGATGTGGTAGAAGAAGTTTAGTAAAATGTTCATAGAACTCCACAGTAAACCCATCGGGTCCAGGAGCCTTACCACGTCGTAAAAGTGATACACCTTGGGCAATTTCTGCCGTGGTAATGTCTATGTCTAGTGAAGCAAAATCAACATGTTGAGAAGAAGGAGAAGGAATGGAATGAAAATAAGCGGATAAATCCGATTGATTTGGAGTCATCTCAGGAGTGTATAACTTTTTATAAAAGGAGACAAATTCCTTTAGAATCTCGTCATCTTTGAAAAGGGAAGTTCCAGTAGCACTCTGCAAGGATTCTATTCTAGTTCTTTCACGTCTTATTTTTAAGTAATTAGCCAGTAACTTTCCCATTTTATTTTGACCTCCATAATAACGAGCGCTGCTTTTTAAAAGATAGGAGGAAGCAACTTCCGTGGAAAGTCGATTAAAAGAGAATTTAGCATCAATAAGATCTTTTAAGGAAGATTCAATATTGGAATGATAATAAGCGTACTCTAGGTGCTTAATCCTAGTGAGAAATTGAGTCGTTTGAGATTCAACAGATTTTTTCTTATGTTAGACAAAATTCATGATGAAACCTCTAGCGGCTGCCTTGAAAGAATCCCAATCATTATAGGAGAGGAGTCTGGGGTTGTATTAATGGAAAACAATTCAGAGGCAAAGATATTGAATTGGCTAGAGAATTCAGGGTCCACAAGTAATGAGTTATTGAATCGCCATCTACCAGCACGCGGGACAAAAGGTATCAGATCAAAATCAACAAAAACCGGGCGTGGTCAGATATTAAAATGGAACCTATCTCAGACTGAATGACATGTTGGGTCAAGGACTTGCTTAAAAAAAAGGTAGTCAATACGGGATTGTGATTGATGTGGGGGTGAAAAGTAACTGTATTCTCGAAGATCTGGATGACATAGCCTCCAGATATCGACTAGGGACTTGCGACGTATGGTGGAGGTCAATTGGGAATGCATTTTAGTATTGACAAATTTAACAGAAGAGTGTCTATCTAATATGGGGTCATGAATTTGATTGCAGTCACCACCAAAAATAAGATAATCATCGTTAAACAAAAGTAATTTATCAGAGACCTGTGTCCAAAATACTTTGTCAACAGAGACAGGGCCATATACATTAAAAATAACTAACGGTATATGATCTATAAGCAATTTAACAATAACCCAACGGCCCTCAGAATCTGTTTCTTGATGAACGACTGAAACATGAAGTTTTTTATGACAGAGAATCAAAACGCCATTTTTCTTACCTAAAGCCGGAGAAGAAGAAAAATTGCCAACCCAACATTTCTTTAACTTAGAGGCTTCGATTTCAGATAAATGTGATTCTTGGAGCAGTGCAATGTCCATTTTCAATTTGGCTAAATGGGTTAGCACACGTTGTCTTTTAATGGGATTACTTAATCCTTTAACATTCCATGTTGTAACTCTGAATGTACCCAAAAGTTAATAGCATGAACACTTATTAAGCATACAGTGAAATAACCAAGGTTTAAATCGGGAAGTAAAGAAAAGATAAGAATACAATGAAAAGAGGATTGGTGAATCAGAAGAAAAGGGAAAAAGGAAGTAGTAGGATTGAAACCAAAGAGAACGAAGTGAAATAGAAAATTGGTTAGGGGAAAAAGGTAAGGAAGAGAAGCAGGGAAGAGCAAAGAGAGGCAAAGAAGAATAATGATACAGAGAGTCTGAGAGATGGTAAGAACAGGACAGAGAACAAGGAGACAGTACAAGTCATAAGATAGAACAAAAAGACCATAAATGCTATACAAATGACGACTGAAAAACATACCTACAACACAAGACGAAGGTGAGGGATGGCGACACAAGAAGATGACGACGACGCCGCCAGAACTCCACCGAACTCCAGAAGAACTAGGGGTAAGACATCAACAAAGGAGAGACCATAAGGGGAGCAAATGACGGGGAGAAAAAGAAAAAAACTATACCTGTATGAGAAGAAAAGAGTGCAAGTGAGAAGATAAGAGAAAAGATAAAACATCTTAATACAGAAAGCGGTGCAATAGGTACAATGACAACAATCAAGAATTACATAGGCAAGGAAAAACAATCAGACAAACCGAACATGAAAACATATCAAATAGGGCTTGAGATGTCCATAGCCATAGCTCCATGTTGACGAAGAAAATCTTGCAGTACGGCTGGGTCATCGTATGTTGTAGTCTTATCCTTATAAGTGACCTTCAAAATACAGGGATGAATTAATCCGAATCTTGCATTGAGAGAACGCAGTTGAGGGCGAAGATTGAGACATTTTTTGCGACGATCTGCTGTGACCTTAGCCACATCCTGAGGGAAAAAGAGACGATGACCTTCCCAGAAAACCTGCTTTTTAGACTTGACCACAGACAGGACTTGCATAAGGTCTGTATATTGTAGGAAAAACATGATGACTCCACGTGGCTTTGCAGAAATCTTAGGACCTAGTCTGTGAGCTCGCTGAATATTAAGAGAAGAAGTGGAGGATTGTTCCAAGAGTTTTGGCAGGAAAGTTTGAAAGAAAACAGTTGGGTTAGAGCCTTCAATATTTTCTGGAAGACCGTAAATTCTAAGGTTATTCCTGCGGTTTCGGTTTTCCAAATCTTCTGATTGCCTCTTCAGCAAAGTGATTTCAGACTCCAATGTGGAAATACGAGAACACGAGATTTGGAGAGAATCCGTCTTCTGTTCCACCACAAGCACATGTGACTCTAGTAAAGATCATTTATCGTCCAGATGTTGCAAAGTTTTTTTGGTATCCTCTATGAAAGGTTTTAAATATCGAATTTCCTCAAGGATAATATCCATGGATGCTGAGGATGAGGCCACCGGAGAAGGAAGGTCCTTTTTTGGCCGTTTGGTGGAGCTCGCAGGTAGTTTACTTGCAAAATGCGATTTTGGAATGGTGCCTGTCGGAAAATCAGATTTCTGAGAAGAAATGTTCTCCATGTCGTTAAGAGCAGAGTCGGAGTCAGATTGCACAGTAGGCTTAGATGGAATGTCCAGCCTCAAACTTCTTAGTCTTCCCATAGGAGAGCGGCTTGAGAAGAAAAGAGAGACTCAAATCCGAAGAGAAATCGCAGAAGTCACTCTCTTAGCACCAAAGTTCCATATGTAACAAATTGCTTGCAAATAAAAAGAAAGCCAATACGCAAAAATGGGAAAAAGGCAACCATTGATATGGAAGTCACTCCATGTCTCCCAAGGTATAGAGGAAGCAGCAGGGTAAGTATTGAGCAAAAAGGAAATTCAATTATACATATTGAGATGATAAACACCAAGCGCTTTCCAGAAGGAGGGAGAGTTGTGCTGGAGGTGAGAAGGAATCACAAAATGGCTGCCACTTAATTAAAATAGCCCATTAGCTCTCTCAAAAATACCATAAAAGCTTCCAAAAGGGCAAGGGAGTAGAGTAGAAATCACTTGCCCAGCATGAGTATCAGGCACAGTAAACGCTGCAATAAAGCATGAATTAGGTATTCCTGAGGTGATTATAGCGTCGAAGTGCAGCAGAGCTAAGATGGCGGCCGTTGTGAAAGAAAAACGGTCGCGGTGAAAAAGTGCCGAAAACGGAGGTAAATGAGCGAATTCCAATCTCAAATGCTTCCCGCTATTAAAAGAATGTACAAACCTACATTCTTGATTGAAAATAAAGGCTCTCTCCGGCGATAAGGAAGTTGCGCTCGGAGTGCCGGCGCAGAGCTCCGGGATCACGCCGCCATCCTGGTCGGCGTCAAAGCCACACCCCCCTTAATTTACTTTTAAGGTAGTTTTGGAAAGGGGCGAGGTAGTAGTAGTGTAATTAGATTTGTTAGGATGTTATTTGTTCATTTTGGGAGTAGTTAGGTGTTGTTTTAGTAGTTTAGTGGTTTATGTGTTTGATGTAGTGTTGGATAGAAGTAAAGTGTTATGTAGTGTTAGTTATGTGTTGTTTAATTCTGTTATCTTGTATTTAATGTTGATTTTGATGCGTGTGGGTTTGTAAATGTTATTGTGGGAGGGTGTTCTTTTAATTTTTCTTCACAGGTTTTCTGTTTCGTGAATGTATGGTGCTGACGACGCGTTGATTTTTTTTAAAAGGAAAATGTATTTTGTTTTTTTAAAACAAGTTAATTTACATTTCCTTTTATTTTTCGGTTTGTTAGAGTGTTTTTATTTTCAAGCTACTTTTCGGGTTTTTGAAGGATTCGTTATTGAAAGGATTGCATCGTTGGAGCCTTTTTTCAATAGTTCAATTTTTATGTTTTAAAAAAAATAATTTTTAGGTTTTTGAGGGTTCGTTATTGAGAGGATTGCATCGTTGCATCGCTGGAGCCTTTTTTCTACAGTTGTATTTTTGTATTTTTTTTGGGCTTTATTTTCGAATGGGTTCGTCTTTCGATTCATCTACTATGGATTTTTACATTTTCGAGGATCGGTTACTGCAACTTTTTTTATTATTATGGGTGGGAAATGTTTTTGGTTTCATTGGTTTGTTTGTTTCTTTTTATTTTAATAATTATATTATGCCATATATTTTTGTGTTCGTTTTTAAATTGTAAATGACATAATTATAATTATTACTTTAAAAAAGAGTAGAATGATGTTGTTTAAATGTATTGCTATTTTAAAATGCTTATGATGTTTAGCATGTCTAGGTATTCTAGCCGTTTGGTATTTGGAAATAGTCGAGTTTTATGTTGTAGGTATTCATACATTGTTTTTGTTTGTTTACTGCGTTTCGGGCCGATTTTAGTTAGGGATTGCTCTAGCCTTAGCTCTTGATAGCTCTGTTCATTTTTGATAGCTTCTATTATTTTGTGTTGGTTTGGTTGTCCCCTTCCTATTGTGGCTTGGAAGACATTATGCCATCCTTCCACCGCGTTGTTAGTTTTAGCCTTTTGAGCTAGAGTGCTATCGTTGACGTTCCACCAGGGGATTTGGAACTTTGGTTGTCTACGGTGCCCTGACCTATGTAGCCTTCCTACCCAAGTGTCTTCAAAGTTGTCTAGGAAGGGAGTTAGTTTAGTTTTGTTTGCTTGATCGAAAGGGCTTTCAAGAAGTATGTTATAATGGTTGGCAACTTCAGTTGTTGGTACATAGGCCAGGGCGATTCATTTTTTTATTTGGTAGGCAAAGTTGCTATTGGTGGCGTAATCTGTACTTAGGGACTCATTACGATGGTGGGCAGACATCAGTCCGCCCGCCATCGTTGCGGTGCTGGGACCGCCCGCCGGTAAGGCGGCGGTCCAGCTGAGTGAATTAGGATGTGTCCCCCCACTATGGCGGGCACATCCAGGGCCCTGATCATTGCAGACGGTGCTGCTGGCTGCAGCACCGTTCGCAATGCCAAAATGCCACGTAGTGCATTTCCATGCACAACATGGCAGGCACCACGCGGTGCCTGCCACCTTGTGCATGGAAATGTAGGGGGGTACCATGGGTACCCCCCAGTGTACATACACCCTCCCCCCGCACAGAGGGGGCCCGCAACGGGCCCCCGAACCCAGCCTCTGCCAGCCGTTCCATGGCCGTTTCACCGCCATGGAAAGGCTGGCTGACGCCAGCATTGTAATCTGGCGGCGGTGCCTGCTAGGCACCGCCGCCATTTTACCCATGCTGACCGCTCCACCAGGCAATCGTGACGATTGCCTGTGGCGGAAGCGTGGAGGGCGGTCTTTGCGACCGCCACGGTCACAAAGCGATTCCCCCCGCCATCCTATTGTGGCGGGGGGAAATGAGAGTCAGATGGCGGAGGGACCACCACCGCCGGCCCGGCAGTGGCGGTCTCTCCGCCATCATAATGAGCCCCTTAGAGTTTGGAGCTGCCTCCAGATAGTTTGGTTGAAGTGGTAATAGCAACCTTGTATTGCAGTGTGTGGGTATATTTTTTAAATTGACTGAATCATTGCTTGTTTAAAGTTAATGATTATGTTTTGAGGAAAGTAGTTGTCGGTGTATTGTTTTAGTATTGTAAGCAGCTCTATGTAGGTGGTGTTTTGCTTATTAGGGAGTAGTGTGCCTATGAAGGGGATGTTAGTGTCTTCATATTCGCCATGGATGGTATATAGTTGGTAAAAAGGCTTGGGGCAAACTTTGAATGTGCCATCCATCATTCACGTTTCGTAGTTTTTAAGTTTTTGTAAGTTGTTGGTGGCAAAGATGATAATTTGTTTTTCATGACTGTTATTGTCATGAAAAAGGAATTTTTCATCTTTGTGGGTCATGGTGTATTCTGGTTAAATTTCTATTTCTGCAAAAGTTTGGGAGATGGGTGGTGTTTTCGCTGTAGCTCTTTTCGTTCTGGCGATTCATCTTTTTAGAGTGGGGATGGACGGTAGTTGTCCTGTGACATGTTCGGGAACCCTAGTTCACACATTTTTTAGTATTTGGGTATTGGTCTGTTGGGAGCTGGTACTTGCTTCTCTGATTGTTTCTAGAGCATCTCTGACCTCGATTGCAGTCACATTGGGGGGATAGTTGTGTTCTTTGACATTAACTACATTTAATTCTACTGTAGTGGCTCTCTCATAGCAAGAATTGGAGTAATATTTAGTGCATTTCTAATGGGTTTTGTATCCAGTTACTTTTTCTTGTGTATAGGTGTGGCCCATGTAGCACAGAAGTAGTTTTCCCTTTTGTGAAGTTATGAATTTCGCTCCTTCTGCCATTTTTTTGTCTATCTATGAATATATGTATGTATATATTTATTAATTATACAATTTTGAAAAGTAAACGTTTGTATAATTATTATATTTGAAAATAAACTTACATTTGTCTTGCTTTAATTTTCTTGCTGAATATTTTACTGATAGTCATGGTTTATTCACTGTTTTTTTTCTGTTGGTTGAAAAGCAAAATGTTATTTTTATAAAAGTGTTACATTTAATTAAATTTTTTCGATTTTTTAATCTCTATTTTTATTTAGTTGGAAATAAAAATAATACTTACTAATTGTAGTTGATGAAGTTTATTTCGTTGATGTTGTTGTATTTTGAAGTTTGTAGAAGCTGTGAAAAGAAAAGTATTTGTTGGCTGCAGGTGCCGGTGGCAGGTTCACCGACATCGTAATGAGCCCCTTGGTCTCTATTTTAATTTATTTGTGAAACAAAAATATACTTACTCTTATTAGTTGATGAAGTGTTTTTTGTTGATGTTGTGGTTTTGTTGACTTCTGTAGCAGCTGTTAGGAGAAAAGTATTTGTTAGGTATGTTTTGCATTTTTATGAAATGTAATACTTTTAAATACTTTACTTTATTTGTTGGTTAAGTCATATACTTTACGATATATTTTTATAATGTTGATTTAATTGTTGTTGTGTACGTAAATCTTTGTGTTGAATTTTGTAGGTGGATTTTTAGTGAAGTTTAAACTGTGATATCTAAAGGAAAACATGTTATAGTTTTAGTTAATTTTTTTAAAAAAAAGCAAATTTTATTTATTTAGTTATAAAGTTTTTTTCTTACCTATATTGAGGGATTTTCGGAATAGTTGTTTGTGTAGTTGTTTTTCGTTCTGTGTTCTCTCTCACAAAGGTACGCTCTTCCTCCGTGTTTGTCCGATATACGGTAAATTTTGTGTTAATTAATTGATTGTTTTTATAGTGTTTATTTAATTAGTTAGAGTTGTCTATTGGTTTGTATTGGTGTAGTTTAAATTTAGTGGTCGAGATAGCTTTTTTGAATTTTTTAGCTGTTGCCTTTTAATTTGTTTAATATTTATTATGTTTATTTAATGTTTGTTTTTATTTTGTTTATTGTTGTTATTTAAATGTATATGTAGATAAATGTGATATATTATTTTAAATATGATACATATTTATGTTTATTTATTTTCTGTAGTTGTGATATAATATATACGTTTTTAATGTTGTATTGTTTATTTATTTATGTGTGTTTGGATTTTTTGTGTATTTGTTTTATTTAATGTTATTACATTTGTAATTATTTTTATTGTTTGTTTAAAATATTTGGTATATGTTATTTTATTATATAATTGTAAATAGTATATGTTTATTTATAAATGTTATTTTTGATATAGTTTAGATGTATTTTATCGATGTTTGTGTTGTCAATATTGTTTATATCCATGTTTTTGATGTGTTTCATTTTATTTTAATGTTATCGATATTTTTGTGTTCTTTATTTTTGTTGTCAATATTTTTGTCATCGAGGTATTTTTAAACAATATTTTTTATCGATGAATGTGTTATTTTTTTTTGTGTATTGTGTGTCGGTATTTTTGTATACGATATTGTTGACTCAATATTTGTGTAGTTCGATGTTATAAGAGTCGATGATGTATCAGTGATCCGTGTGGGTTTACGCATTACTGTGGTTGGCTGAAGCAAAATGTGTATGGCTGAATTATTGAGCAGTGGCTGTAGTGGATACAGTCATTGACCTATGGTGTATGCCTCGAAGGAAAGAATTACCATGTCAACGGCACAGTAAATGATAAATGGCTGAAGTATGCTCACCAATTTCCGCAATGATATATACTGTGCTGGGTGAAGTAAATTGTGAATGACACAAGAGCTACCTGACATGGGCTGATACATTGCCCTACGCTGGGGTGGATGGATGCGGATGGGCACTTGGTGAAAATTGCTAACTTCTCTGTCACCCGCGTTCTCCTTTTTCACAAAGAGCACGTCTTACAAAGAATTTTCTCCTGGACAAACGTAGCTTAATGTACTTTTGTCTTTTTGTATGTATTATGAAACATGAACTATTTTTTTCTTTGCTTTTTCTCTTAGTATTGTTGGAGACTTTTTTGGAAGTATTGGATCTTTAGAGACGTTTTTAGTAGTACTGGGTCTTTGGAGAGATTGTTGGTGTCAGATAAGTGCAAACTTGAGACTCTTGTTGTGATCACGCTTTACTACACTCTCACATCATTACATTACATTCTTTCATTTCATAGCACCTCCTCACCCCCCAAAACAGACACACAGCAATAATTCATATGAGTATCTTTGCATTCTCCCTAGGCCGGAAGGTTTTGGTAGAAACAGAGTTGACGTCTCTTTGGATGATCGCTTCCGAGACTCTAACTCAAATAATGTAGAGGAGCTATGTGGCAGCATCACAGGGAGAGGTTCACGGAGTAGGATATGGGACAGATTTTGTTATCAGAGTTCCTTCCAATGATGACTCTTCTTCCAGTGGGCTTTGAAGTTGTGATGTCCCTTGACAAGCAATAACTGTGCAGGGAAGAGCTAATGACAAGGTAGACCAATGTAGAGTGCAGGCAGATACGGAGCTGAGCACAGACATAGTGCTTAATTCAGTTCAGTCAGTAATTCTCCCATTTACTGGAGATGCTGGATGTAAGGTCAGAACAGAAAATTGTTTGCCTATTGACTATTTCCATCTTTGTTTGGATGCAGACTTCCTACATGTGTATGCTGAACAGTTTCTGAGGGAGAATGAAGGCACTTTGGCGCATCATTCTAGGGCACTGCAGTTGGGGAGGTGAAACAATTTTTGGGCCTAACGCAGAAGATGGGAATGGTCTAGAAACCAGCCATACAGTCCTGCTGGTCTACTTGTGTGGTTTGGGTAACACCCTGTTTCGAAGTGGTCATTAGCAAAGACAGGATTTTGATTTTACAATGTATGTTGCTTTTCAATGACAATTCCGCTGCATTGCCCCAGCACTACCCAGACCATGACGGGTTACTCAAAATTCAGCCTGTCATACAATATTTGTCTGCCAAGTTATTAAATATTTATACTCCTGGAAAAATTATAGCAGTTGATGAGTCCTTGATCTTGTACAAAGCTGCCTGCTGTTCAGGCAGTGCATACACAGTAAAGGAGTTCATTATGGAATCAAGATGTACATGTTGTGTGACAGGTCTACTGGTTATGTGAAGAGCCTGAGAGCAGTCACAGGAAAAGACGATAAATACTGCAGATTGCCCTTCCACGTTAGGGTTAGTGATCAAAATGAAAAAATACTGTATTTAGACTATCAATTCCATTAAAGTTCCAAAGTGCCAGGTAAAATTAAAAGAAGGATCGATACATAATTTTCTTTTTTTTACTATATTATGTTGATGATTATTCAACATAAGATTAGCTTGCCAATTATACAGGTACAATCAGTTCATGTAATGAGAATTTTTAAAAGCATTTCGATAGGGTGCTTGTGTTTTTAAAATAAAATACCATATAGGATAGATGGTTTTCTTGCTTGTTAATGAGTTGAAGCTCATCTTAAGGTGGACATGTCATAGTCTCATTGCATTTTTCAAATTGCGGCCATGTGATTAAAATATTTAATTAATAAATAACAAAATTAAGGGGCAGATTTACAAGGCCCTTGCGCCACTTTTGCGTCACTTTTCCCATGTTAAAAATGACGCAAAAGTGGCGCAAGGGGCTTGTAAATCTGCCCCAAAGTCTTTAAAATGTAAATGTTTTGTTAATAGTGCATTGATAAATACCTGTGATTAAAGTAAATTAGACTGTTTATATGTATCTTTAACTCTAAAAAGTTTGCTCTAAGCCACTGCAGCTCTTAAGGCTCTGGATTTTTTCTTGATAGTTTATCTGCAATGCCCAGGAATTTTATACATTTGGAAATAGCTTGCGGCTGCGCATTGTTTATTAAATGGATGACGGCAGATGACCCCTCGTTAATCCACAGATGTCGAAAAAATCTTCTGTGATCCTTGAGGAGGGTGGGGCAAATGCAGAGCAGGTGTGATATTGATTCCTGGAATAGGCCACAAAGTCAACATATTTTAGTATAAGTTTTAGTTGCCCATGGAGATAGTAAATCTAATGATGAAAAGCAGCCCATCTGGAGTTGCAGGAATTTTACATTATAATATGGTGTGAACAGTTCTGCAATGTATTTCTGGGGGCCTTTTCTATCATAACTGATGAGTACCAGAGAGGCATGTTCTCTTTTAGTGAACACCTTATGATCAGATACAAAAGAATTGATTGTACCTTTCTGTTCAGGGCTAATTTGAACTGTGGGTGCGGTAGTTATTTATATTTGTTCGAAAAGATCAAGTGGTGGTTGATAAGATGCCAGTGGTGTTGTTTTTTCTTTTTCCGATCTAAAATCACAATTTTGTTTTTTTCGTAGTTTATTTACACATCATTTTCACAGCAGTGATTATGTAAAACATCTAGCATTCTTTGGAGCCCCGTCGGCATTTGGCTTAACAGGACAACATCATCCGCATACAGAAGCGAGGTGATATGTTGATTCCCTAGTTTAAGGGCAGGGCTGATTGGTCAATATAGTGTGGGTACTAGGTCACTCATATACAGATTAAAAAGAATTGGTGCTGTTATGCACCCCTGCTTGACTCCTTGCTTATTTTATTATTTTTAGTGTGGGATCCTAATTTTACTCTGGCCCACGTATTAGAGTAGAGCAGCAGGATGCCTTCTAGTAGTGGTTCTGGGATTTGCCAAGCTGTAAATTTTGACCATAGTAGTTGGCGATTAACATGATCAAAGGCTTTACTATAATCTATGAAACAGCATTACAGCTGTTCCTACTTCTGTATTTGTTTTGCTACAAGCATCATTACGGCCACAAGATTGTCAATAGTGCCTGACCCTGTTCTAAAGCCAGTTTGGTTCAAATATGGCAAGTTGTTTGTCATTGCCCATTCTTCTAAATCCTCCAGCAGTAGCAACGTAAAATATTTTGCCTCGATATCCAACAGTGTAATATGACGATAGCTATTGAGGTGCGAGACAGGGCCTTTTTGTAGATAGGATGTAGAATTGATCCTTGCCAGGAAGTTGGAACGGTATGACTGGTTATACATTTTTTAAACAAGTTTCCCAGCACTCCAGATGAAGTAACTGATGTCATGTTTGTAAACTGATGCTGGGATGCCATTAGGGCCTGGTGCACTGTCTGCTCTGCTTTTTTGGATTAATGTTGCTATTCTGATAGAATTGACAGTTGTCGCATATTGGAGAGTTTTTGCTTCCATTGGCATGGAGTTCTGTTGTGCTGACATTTGTTTGCCGAAGACTAAGGGTCTCATTTATGGGTTTTTTTGCCGTAGGGCAGCGCAGCGCCTCCGCATCTCCGCCTCTTGCCAGGACTCCTGAATACATATAACATCATGCAAGGTTAGACAGGCCATTATCTCGGAATCGGTTAGAAGGTTTTCAAGGCTTGCTACATTCCAGGAGACTAAGGACATTGTTGGGGCCTTTGTCTCATTTCCTGGTTTGAGGTTTTTATGGGTTCTTGATGCATGTCAATGTTGTTTTGAGCTGGCCAATGTTTGCGCGAGCCAGCCCCAATTCTCATAAGATTTGTCAATTGGTGGTGCGGCTAAAATGCACTGTCTTCTGAACTTATTGTTTGTAGAGAGGATTATTGGCTGTTGGTTGATTAATGTCATTGATCACAGTGGGCCAGTCGTATTTTTTAAGAGTGACACTGGTTTTATCGGATTTGCTGCCTCGATATCGACAGATATTTTCCTGGTTGGTGGGTGATGAGCAGGGATCAGGTTTACGTTCCTTCTTCAAAAAAGCTACTGGGTAGCGTGCTTTCTTCAGGAGAGTAATCAGAATTCCCCATTCTTCAAATGTCTTCTGATTTTCACAGATGGGGTGCACAGCAGCACGGGAGTACCATGTTACTGCTGTTGCCTCATTATTAGCTAAAATATCCTACGGGACTAGCTTTGCTGTGATTAAGTTATCAGTAGATTTTTGCCTTGTAGATGCTGCCTGTTTGCTAGTGTAAACATAGATCTCGAGTGTCATTGCCTAACTCATGCCTCTCTGATGCTTGGCCTGTTTTTTATTCAGTTTCCTAAGTCGCTTCCTATTACGCTTCGATAGCTGTTCTAATGGAGCGTGGCGCAGGGTATCCAGAATGGTAGGGGGGTTTGATGCGTTATTTGGTTGCCTTGTGTTTATTTCTTTATTGGAATTTGTGTGTTCAGTGTTCCCAGGTGCTGAATGAATCTCTGAATTGACTACCATAATATTCTTCTGCGATTTTGAATTACTCAGAGTAGTGAGGCTTTTGGAAAATTCTGGTGGTATTAGGGCTGATGGCGATTAAGTAGCTGTAATTTCCAAAGCCATCAGTGGTGTTGTATTATGGGGATTGTTCATGAGTTGCTCCTTCCTGGTCATTTTTACTCACTGTAGTAATTCACCACTATTGAAGGTAGAGCGAGCATTTTCTCCATAAGGATGGTGCACATATAATCTTTGTTTTTATTGTTGGTGGCGTCATTATGCGTATGTTGATTATGAGCTTGTAGGAGCCAGTCAGCTGGTCCTCCTCAGCTTGCATTTGCTGGGCCGATCTGATGGCATTTCCATTCCTGTGCCAGTGGCAGCGGGACAGTTGGCTGTTCAGGGGATGAAATTGAAGATACGCTGGTGGAGTTGAGTCTGAAAGATTGCACAGATGGGGTGCTTCGAACAATAGTGTTCCTTTTGCCCTGGCTATTATGAAGCAGCATTGGTGCGGGAAGGCAGGGCGTTAAGGGGGGTTGCAATGATGGAAATACTCCCTTTACCTCCTCACGGGTGGAGTACAATACTGCACCTTTGTCTTTCATAAAGGAGAAGTTAGAGGGGTTATTCACGATCCTCGGCCATGTGGCAAACATACTCTTCAGGTCAGGGGTGAGCGTGGAGATTAGAGGGCCAGCTGTGACAGATGGAGACTTCTGCTTAGGCCTCTTCATTTGGGGTTGGGGTTGAGGTTCGCATTCAGCATTGGCTGTACTTTGACCCCTTCTTTTTCGCTGCACCAGTGAGGGGTCACCCCTGGTTCGGCCTGAAAACATTTTGTGGCTATAGTTATTCTGTACTCTTTAATGTGCTCACAGTGCTTTTAATCTCTCTATGTGTAACACAAAGAGAAATTACTGTTCCTGAGGGATTGCAGCAAATTGAATCAAAGGGGGCTGGTAAAGAGTGCGGTCCACATCCGTCACAGCAGTGATCGGATTGCCACCTGAGACCTGTCCTTTGGCTGTCAGTTACTGTTGTTTCGTGCCGATGTCCCTTGATGGCTATTTCTAATGTGCACTTCCAGTGCTTACTGTTGGCAGCCTTGTAGCAGGGGCTGCTACTCCCTTCCCCCACCTCTCCATTCTTCTCTCCCTTCTTCTCTTGCATCTTCACCCTTCCCCCAGAGAGGAGTGAGGTTTTCAGGGTAGGAACAGTGACTCAATAGCAGGCATACATAAGGCCCAATACAAGGGCAGAGGTAGTGGAGATGGGGCACCGAGTCAGCAACAAGGCATTGTCCCTTAAGACCGGATTAGAGAGGGGGACGGAAAGAAAAGCAGAAGCACCAACCTAAGCCTCCATGTCGGTCACTCTGGGTCCGTAATAGGTCCAATGCAATTCACTCTAGTCTGGTCTCCTGTCTCCTCGATCCTCCAATGCTGCCTGGTCCACTTGCAGAGGAAATCAACGCACAGGAGCAATGCACAGTATTCGGTGGGGGGAGGGCCATACTCTGTTTGCTAGTGTGAGCAAGGTACACTGGGGGTTCACAAAGGCCGCACCTGGCTCTACCCTGGCCCCCTCTGCAGGAACTCCCGGGGCACGCACTCAGCAGCGACTGACTACAGCGCCACGCTCACACTCTCTGCTCGTGGCTCCTTTACCCTTCTGTCCAGAGCTTCTTCTTTTTCCAACACTTTCCAAAGGATGCGGCGCCTCAACTGCCTGACGAGTGGAGCCGGAGTGGAGCTGAGACAGTTCCGATGCCGGGACTGGCCTTGGGACCACAGCGGCTATGGCAGCTATGGATACGGCGACAGCAGCTGTGGACTCGTGGGCCTCGGCCCCACTATGGCCTGCTTCTCCTCAGCTTCTGATTCCGGGTCCGCAGTGGCTGCTGAGAGCCTCCCAGTCTGTGCAAGAGCGTGGCTTGACATGGCGTCACTTCGTCAGCATTCGTCCAAGACCTGCAACTGCCACACAAATGTTAGGGTTAGTGAGAAGATCATATGGGAGCTTGTATAAACTCTCCTTTAAAAAGGCCATAATATTGTTAACATGGAAAAGGTTGATGCTAATATAAAAAGCACTACATACATTTATGAGAATAAAATCGTGTCATTATTAACAAATTTGCCCTTTATGAACTCTACATCAACCCCGACTCGTAAATACGTAGTCAGGCAAGCACTAAGATCTAAGTGCGAGGTCACTGATTGATATTGCCGGCAGTCAAATGCACAAGCAGGAAACCTTTGATCAATCCCACAGATAGGTGCAACGACACTGCAATGGTCAAGGGAGATTGGCCTCTATAAAGCACACATGGCCGGAGGGGGTACTTATGCTCCTAAAACACCATAAAGTTAGATGACACATGAATTAGGAACATATAGCCAATCAGGACACAGCACAAGCAGTGATTATCTGCTCACTATGCCAGACATATGAACACATTTCCCATTGTCCACATTGTGTCCACGCAAGGTCGAGGCACATCTGTATTTTCCATTAGACAATTAATTTATGACTCTAAAGGCAGCAACTTACATTCCTCACCATACATGGATCACCAGAAACCTTTTATTACCTATGATGAACTGTAAGAAAGGAGGTCACAGACTAATTTTAAATTAAAATAGTCTTCAGACCCTGCGCCTGTAACTGTTCTCCTGGCCGCTATGTTTAATTAAACATACTGTTCCAGTTTTGCCAAATGCCTCTTGTCTCTTGTTTTTTCTAGGTATTTCATGTTCAAGTAATAATATTTATGTAGATAACTTTTGTAGAGGAGTCCAGCTGTATAGTTAACTGTACAACGCTTGTATTGTGGCTTGTGATATTATTAGAAAGCACTGCAAAGGATTCCTTCAGGGGCTTGCAATATTCTCCAAAAAGATCAGAGCAGTGTGTTGCATTGCAACAAACTGCTCGCTGGCAAGTTCCCAGACAGGCAGGAAGTATATGTGCTCACTACACTTCACGTTGAGAGCACTTCTCCCATCACGGTTTGTGGACACTTGGCAGAAGTCTAAAAGCTCACCTGCATTCTCAATTACAGCAAGTACATGGGTGGAGTGGATTAAAACAACCTAGTTCTTCAACCATAAAATGCGAGTCGTAAATCTTGCACATGGTAAAAAGAGGTTGGCCACTCAACTGATTCATTTGGCAAAATACAATGCATATGTTTTCTATGGGCAGACCACCACAAGAAGACTAGTGTCCTTCCTTGACTGATTGGTTTTCTGTATTGAAAGCCTCACTGCTGTAGAAGCAGTAGCCTCTATTTCATCTGTTATGGAGGACATTGCAAGGCTGAATTATTGATACTTTGCTGACCGCAGTCCAATAACAGAGCAAAAGAGTCGCCGATATCGCTGATGCAGGATTTGTGCTTGGCAAGGAAAGAGGCGGGAGAATAGATATTAAAGTCCCCAGTGTACATCTCAGCCTGGACTGTGTTTGTCAGCTTGCTTCACTTTGTGCCAAACAAAGGTGTAGTTCTGTGAAACTGACTGAAGTGGAGCACATAGATTAGGAGATGCTATGTGACCCAAATACATGTACATGGATACATACCCTTTCATGGACCATTTCTTTAGTAGCTGTGTAGCCTGGGAAATTTGTCAATCCTCAAATCCAAGATTTTTTTTCTCTAAATTAGATTTGAGCTACCATGTATTTACTGACTCCAGTAAAGAAGCACACGATATTCTTGCTTTTAGCCACTTGCCACTTTCTTCCCCTTTTTCCCCAATTAAAAATGTGGCAGAAATTCTATCCAGCTTAAGTGCATTTCATGGTGACATAATGGTCAACTGGACATGCGCCATGTTTTAATAGAGTACCATGTTGCTAAATGTAGGTGCGCCAAAGCACCAGGTCCGGATGGGGCCCCGATCGACTTCTTTCTAGAACATCAAGATCTATGGGCCCCCCTGTTAACTATTATATTCAATGAAATCTCTAAGAGTGGACCGCCTATATCATGGAGAACTAGTATTATAGTCCCAATTTATAAAAAAAGGGACAAATCCAACCCCCAGAACTATCGCCCCATCTCTCTTCTGGATTCCACCGCCAAACTCCTGGTGCGGGTTTTACTGAACAGGTTAGAAGACTGGGCAAGAGAAAACAAGGTCCTGATGACATCTCAATATAGATTTTACTCACAAAAAATATCGGGATGTTGTCAATTATATCCAATAACTGACCACGGTATAGGTGTAGGGAAAGAATAGGGCATTAGTCTTATAAAGACGAGAACCTTCACTCACCCAAAGGTGACATGCTTTATCATTGGGTTCCCTCTTACACACTGTGACCGCAAGGTTCACAGTGTGGTCTACAACTCTCCCTTAGGAGAGGAGCGTGAGGTGTTTTGTTTTTAAATAATCCAATGGAAGTTGGAGTGAGGGGCAGAGTACAAATTGACTGAAAAAGTGTTTTAAAACTAACTCAAGGGAGACACAATCTACTTTAATCGGTGTCCCCAATGGTTAGAGCTAAAAAAGCTAAGTGAAAAAATAGGGGTATAGATATTCCCTATTAAAGTTAATCTCAATATAGATTCTAGAAGGGCAGAGGCACGATTGACCAGTGCCTAAACCTAAGTTTGATTATCTCTAACTACACCAGAGCAAAGAGAGGGAACATATACATGGCCTTTATGGACCTCTCGGTGGCTTTTGACTGTGTAGCTCATCCAAAATTGTGGGCAATCATGGCTGCGATGGGCAATGATTCCAGGCTGATTACTTTGATACGCCAAATGTACTCACAGGCGACGGCTTCTGTTCGCTACAGAAGGGACGGGGAATGAACTAGACCTTTAAAGATCATGAGAGGAGTCAGGCAGGGCTGCGTCCTCACCCCATTTCTATTCTCACTTTATACAAATGGGGTGGAAGCCACCTTGAAAAGGTGTACGCCTGATGTTCCTTCTTTCCCCTCAGGCCTATTACCAATTCTAGCCTATGCGGACAACGCCGTCTTAATAGCTAGGATAGGTGTAGCACTTCAACGCCTAATTGCCACCTACGTGAGTTTTATGTCATCCATGGATCTTAAAGTAAACGAGTCAAAAACCTTTATTTTAGTGTCAGGACTACCTCCCCCTAAAAATATTCCATTGTTCCATATTGGGACTCGCAAACTAGTTGTTGCGGAGACCTATTCATATTTAGGAGTTGTTTTCGACACTAAACAAACCTTGTCACACATGGTGGGTAGTAGGGCCCAAACAATGGAGTGCACTATGGCGGCTGTTTCCAGCTTCACTAAACAATTAGGCTCAAAGCCCCTAACAACAATAAAAAAGATCTATAATGAACAGGTTTATCAAGAGGATTGCCTCGTTCCCTCCCTCATTCTCAAACTATGTCACTTACTTAGAGCTGGATTTCCCCTATGTGTCCGACATAGTGAGAGTAGCCCCAATTATGCTCTGGCATTCAATATGGAATAGGGACACAGTGGATCTAAATCAGACCATTATACAATACTGCATTTCAATGGACAAGGCACATAAAATCCCCTGGTTGGAGTGCGTCAAATCAACCTTGCACTCACTAGGAGTCCCATAATTATATGTAAATCCCAGCTTATGCTGCAGGTTCCCAAAAAAGAGACTAAAGGCACTATTTCTGGACAAGTTAGCCTATCAAAGAAAGGAATTCCAGAAGTAAAAAACAACTGTAAAAATATATTACTGGATTCCATCTTAACAGAGGGTGAATATTTGTATTTGGATGCGATAAGGAACCTGCACCACAGGTTTATCCTTTTAAGGTTCCGCTTAAACCTAATCCCTCTAATGCTGGGCTTTCCTTTTAAAAAGTATGCCTTTAGTGACCTGACTACTTTCCCATGTGATAATCTATCTGTGCAGTCTGACTTCCACCTCTTCTTCTTTTGTCATTTCTATAATGAACAGAGAGTTAAATATTTTACATCTCTTTTAAGGCGGCATCATTTTAAGCAATGCCGTGTCGCTCTGTTCTACATGAAGAAGCTTCTGCGTAGCTTCATTCCCTTTGGCTTGTAAGCGAAGGAGACACTCACTAGAATAGGAAACTCACACAAATTTTTAGTCCTATATTCACTTTCTCTCTTGAAAATATTACGAAATTTCCTTGAAACAGGTTCAAAGAGATATAGGATCTGTATAATATATGTAATATTCTTAAATGTTTTTTTAATTTATATAGGCCGTTCCTTTTTCCCCAAAATATTCTGTTTTAATTCTTTTTTAACTTATGTACTCATGTAGTATTCGGGAACCAGCAGTCTTGCATTTGACCTTCTATTGCATTCATTGCATAATCTACAGACATTAAATTGCGCACTTTGCACAGCCCAACCCTACACACCTATTGTTTTGGGGTTTTATCTTGCATATTGCATCTTACTATCTTAATTGACAGTTTTTAGTAATTTTATTGTATTAGATTGTATTGAGGAGAAAGATATTGCTTTCTTTTTACATGTATATTTTGATGATCTATGTTTTCAAATTAGATCGAATAAAGTTTATGAAACAAGACATGCGCAATGTTTTAACAGGGTACTCTGTCCACCAAACTCTAAAGCCCTTAGTCTTCCAGAAGTGTTTTTTCAGGAATTTAGTAAAGTCTGAGCCAGAATGTTTAGCCTCATTTTCAGAGGCAGATTTGCTGACAGTTCGAGGAACGGGCCACAAATGCATCATCGGACAACTGCAAGTTACTTACACACATTAGAAGGAGTTAGATTTAGTGCAGTGGGTACGCTGAAAGTGCATGTAAGTCTAGCCTTCCTGAGCTTAAGCAGGCTGCCACGAGGAGGTATTAGGAAAGGTGAACATGGCACCCTCACGTTATTCGGACTCCCCTTGAGAGACAGACAAGAGACAGACATGAACAGGTAGCCAAATGTCAGCCTAGGTTTGTTGTAAATGGATCTCATGTAAGAAGAAGACAGCCAAACAAGGTAGGAGTGACATACAGATCACTGTCACCCATTACTCGTCACATGTCATACGTGTAATCTGTTTGCCACCGTCACCCTCTGTCAAAACATGGCGTATATTCTGCCCGCTATGTAACCAGTGCCTTTCAGTCAATGGACGGCACATAACGGTGGACATGACATGAGCAATGTGCTGACTTAGTACCTTATCCATCAAACCCTAAGGCCCTTAGCCTTTATAGAAGTGTTCCTTAGAGAATTTAGGTGAGTCTTCCCCAGATTTATTAGTCCCTTTTTTACATGTACATTTGGTCCCACAGACTTAGGATGGGCCACAAATGCATCCCAGACACCCCCAACTCACTACCATACACTAGAAGGATTCAGTGCATTGAGTGCTCTGAGGACCATAAAACGAAAGTCTTTCTGAGCCTAATATGGATTCCAAGGTGAGGCTTTAGTAATGATGCACCTGGCACCCGCGCAGTATCAGGACCGTGGGTGAGATGGAAATGATCACTTAATCAAACCATAACCTATGTTTGTTTTCATATGGATCGTGGGTAGGTAGAAGATGATCATGGTCAAAGTAAAACTGTGTTCAAGGCACTAACCCAACCATTGTTGGCAATATGTGTGTAGTGGCAATTGTGTGGCTGTTGGCTGGCGGAATGTGTGTTTTGTTTTGGCAGAGGTGTGTTTCTATAGTAAGTTGGCTGATAAGTGGCAGTGTGATTGGTGTTTCAGTCTTGTTGGCTTATGAGGTGATTGGTCCTTGAATGGTGGCAGTTCGTTGATGTGAGTGTTGTGTGTATTGGGTCTGTGGCAGGTGCTATGAATGGCTCTGTGTGGCACACATGAAAGGAGTGTGAATGGACCATAAAGGTGTTGATGCCTTGACCCAAACAATATGAATTTGTGCTTGAGTTAGGGATAGACTCAGAATGTACATTTATATGCCCTCACATTATTGAAACTTAACACCTAGTGGTTTAGGGTGGTGTAATGTGCATTAATCAAATTTACCTATCAACAATGCCCTCCAAATTTCCAACTTTCCCAAATGGTTATAAACACACGTTGCTCACATTTCTGTGTTGGGCACTTTCAGATTGTCTGTCTAGCCCCAAAATTCCTACTGCTCAGTGTTTCCACTTTTATCCTTATAAAAATGCTAATCCCCTTGTGTGGCTTGGCCTAGTGCATGTGACACAAACTGTCCTAAAATGCAAAGTGGAGCCCTTAGCAAATAGGTAACTGCTGTATTTAGACTTGCGCTCGACAGCCTCCCTGACAAACATATCAAACTCACACATTTCTGAAAACTGGACACCGGGTGGGGGGGTCCAGGGTGGTGTGCTTTGTGTGGATCCCACAAAGTTTTCTTACCCTCAATGACCAGCAAACTTCAAACTTTAGTGAAAAATACATATTTTCCCTATATTTCTGTGATGGAAACTTTTCAAAGCAGTAGAAAGCCACAAAATTCCTTCCACCCAACAATACCCCACTTGTCCTGATAAAAACTCTGCCCCACTTGTGCGGCTGGGTCTTGAGCCGGTGACAGAAACAGGTCAAACCACGGTCAATGGGAGAACCCACCCACCACAACGCCCATTGATTGCCTTTGAATCAGAGTAAGACAGCAACTTGCGCTGCTTTGCCTTACTCCATATCTACAAGGCCATGAAAAGCCATGCAGAGTGGCTATGCGTGATCTCGTAGATATGGTTCTGCACACTGCGCCTCAGGAGGATCACGAAAGTGACGCTCCGGCGTTGCAAATGTGCCACAAGGGGTTTGTAATAAGCCCCCCAGTAATTAGTAGGTATGATAAAGTCCGGAGCCTTCATTAAACTTCAGCAGGTGAAACCAGTTCGAATTTAACAGGGGAATGAGTACAATATGTATAGTGACGTGCAGATTTTGGTGCTGTAAGCAAAAAAATCTGCATATTATTCCCTAAAAACTTGGGGGCAGATTTACGAGCCCCTTGCGCCACTTTTGCGCCGCCGTTGCGTCACTTTTGTGATGCAGCGGCGGCGTAAACCATGCGCCACGTTGCGCCCTCTTTACAACGTGACGCATCTAGCGAGATGCGTCACGTTGTAAAGCCCTGCGCCACATGAAACCTGCGTCAGGTTTCATGTGGGCGTCCGGCGCAGGGGGCGTTCCGGCGCACTAAGCCTCGGAAAAGCGCCTGAGTGAAATCTGCAAGATTCCACTCAGTCACTTTTCCGACGCCACTGCGATACCTTGCGCCTGCTTGAAGCAGGCGTAAGGCGTGACGCAGCATGTTGGAGATAGGCCGGGTTGGAACAGTGCTGGAGTTGCGTCGCGCCCGCAACACGACTCTCGCACTGCGCCAACCTTACGCCGGCAGATACGTCACGCATCTGCCTATCCGTGCGCCAGGGCGCGCCGCATTGTAAATGCGGCGCATCCATGGTGGCGCACAGGTAGTTGTGCGTGACGCATCTTTCTTGGCGCATCCCTGCTGATTTGCAGGGATGCGCCAGAAGTTGTAAATCTGCCCCTTGGAGTAGGTGCACTTTTGAGCACTGATAAATTTCTTATCATGTGGAGTCAGATTTTATTGGATGCTATAAACAGCTCCTACCCTCCAGGGTCAGGGCCTCAGTTTATTTTTGTAGTGTTGTGTAGGACCAATCCTTGCCAGAAGATCTATCATTTTAAAACTGTAAATGTTGCTCTGACTCGAAAAATACAGCTGTCGCCAAATCACTTCTAAACAAATTTACACTTTCCTCGTGCAGGGCCGCATATAGGAGTAGGATCGGCCCTTTGAAAGCATATCAAGTGGAAAATCAATTCTAAAAATTCTTATTTAAATCCGTGTTTAAATTCTGGTGCGACAAACCTAAGATGACCTCTTTCTGCTGGCTCTAAATGACACTAATGTCTCGAGTAACATGACTGTTATCTTAAAATATTAAAACGACTTCTACTAAAGGTTCAACGTTTAAAATCCCAACTGTTCGGAGACATGGAGTGATGATACTAAGTACAGGCTCAGTCATAAAACATTCTGCAAATGTATTTGATCTAATTAGGGACATGTCCCTAGACTTACTGTGCCAAGGAGAAACATGTTTTGCTCACTTCCTACTGCCAGTCCTCTCAGCTGCTGCTCAGCTAGGATGTGAAATGGCTCTTGTCTTTGCGTTGCTAAACAAAGACGCACTTGTGTACACAGTCAGGCTTACTTTGTTAAAAGGAAACATTTCATTTCCCTGAATAACCTGATTTTAATTGCAAACTGAATACTAATTGTCTGCTGCCATGTACTCTTGAGCTAGAGAACTTACGTGGAGTTGCAGAACAGAACTTTTGACCCCTTACTTTTGAACATTAACCCTAGTAGGGTGTTTCTAGCTAAATTAAATGATTTAAACTGGTATAAATAAATATCATTTAATGTTAAAAAAAATAAAAGTAATGCACGTTTATTACTTAATTACAAAACATTTTAACAACCTTTTTTGAATGTATACATGTACATGAATATACCTTTAGTTTTATTAAAATATAACTACTTTTACATCACATTTAATAAATATTTTTGCACAAAAGAATTACGTTTGGAGTGAGACAATATTGTGGTTCTGAGATATCAGAAGGGAATGAAATGCTTACACTGGGCTGACAACGATTTTACCAACAAGGTATTTCTTCAATAAAGTGCTTTTATTCACACCAGAAGAGGAGATTGTAACATGATTCTTACACCTCAAAATTGTGGAACTTGAATTCTTCTTGCCATCATACTGGTGATTTGGTTTGCTTACATTGGGGTCAATTGGTGGATTGACCCTGGCTGTTTCAGTACCTGGAATGTCCTATTATCAATTGTTGCATGTGCAATGTGATTGTGCCACTATCACCTCCCTATACTGTTTATTTTACTTAAAGTGGGAATTTATCATTTTTTAAATTATTTATTTTACATATCTTTATTGGTTTTACACAAGAAATATGTGAACATCCGATGGGCCGGAACCCAGGCCGGAACATAATAAAAACACAACGCAAGCGGTACTTAAACACAAGTAAATCAATGTATAACAGAATTCCTTTTAACATCCCCCCAACACAGGCCAATATATCCGCAGTCACCAACCGCTTAGAAGGAAGTGGACAAAGCCTAAGCATCAGCACTCGGTCACCACCTAACCACCATCTAGCCACCCGCACAGTTCTAGCAACAACAAAAAACAGCAATCCAGTAGCCCCCATGAAGTTACATAGCCACTAGTAGTGCCACAATGCCCAGAGCTTCAGTCCCATATCCAGGAGAGAGGAGTAGGAAGAGGTGCACAGTGGGAGGTCTTGGGAGTTCTCGGGTTGTTTTGTGCCTCTATGTGACTGAGGTAGAAGTCTCAACTCAGCAACCCCTGTACAGAACCACCCCTCCTGCGAATTTCTGATAGAAAGTCGGATCCAATAATATATGGAGCCAGCCCAGTACATCCGGGGTAGCCATCATCTTCCAGGCCATGGCAATTTGTCTCTTTTACAGTATCAATGCCAAATCAATGAACTTATGAAAGGTTTTATCACCCTAGGTCCTGAGCCTAATGTCCAATAAGCACAGTTTCCGGACGGACACCGCCACATCCCCAACCAGAAGGGTGGTAGTTGCACGGCCTCTTCTCATGCCCGTCCGATCACCGGGCACTCCCATACCATATGGATAAAGTCTGCATTAGACCACACATCTGGGGCACCCCAATTGTGGGTATGGATGCATGTGTGCGATGCATTGTGGCGTGAGGTACGTTTGATGGAGGTAGTTAAATTGGGTGTAACAAAAGCGTGGGTTGAAGGAGACCTCCTTGACCTGTTGCAGGGTGGCCCATTGTGTATCTGAGAAGCGTGTCTGAAGGGCCAATGGCCAGTGTTCACGAACCCTAAGATCAGGTGTGTGGCGAGAAGTAAGTAATGCTAAGTAAAGTGTCGCTGTGACCCTTCACACCATCATGTGTGGAGTGGCAATGCTAAAGGAGGTTCACCACGACCCTGTCCCCAGTGCGTGGCAAGCGCATGTTGAACAGCATTAAATACCAGAAAGTGTCCCCCGGCAGCCTGTATGTATCAGTGAGATCCTGGAAGGACCTAACAGTGCCTTCCAGCATGCAGATACCCAGTGCACTCTATGCCTGCCACTCTGCAGCTCGTGAGGTCATGGTGGTTACCGACTCCATGCAAGGTAGCCAGGTGCCAAACAGGGATTAATGGCTAATTGGGGGAGGGTCTCTTTGCCTTGAACATACCTCTGCCAACAATGGCAGGCAATCTGCATCTGGTGTGTCTCTCATGGGAGGTGGTGCCCAGGGGTTGACAGCCACGTAAATATATGCATCTCTCCTAATGGCAACGAACATATGCCCTATTCCAAGCCAATGCAATGGCCATTGCAACTGTGCTGCTGCAAAATATAGCTCATAATTAGGTGCTCCCAGACATCCCTCCTGCAGGGGCCTGTAGATTCTAGCAAGAGCCAATTGGCGTCTGTCCGTACCCCATATCAATTCCAACAGAAGCCTACTTAGATCAGCGAAGAAGCACCCAGAAAGTATGAGGGGAAGAGTTGCAAAGAAGAAGGTGCGGTAAAATGAGCATCTTGGAAACCGCCACTCGGCCCAGAGGCGATAGTGGAAATGATGTCCAGAACGCTATGGATCGACAAATCAATTCTAGTGCCTTATATACATTCCCCTTCACGAAAATGACATTCGAGTGATAAACTTGAATACACAGCTATTTAAAGGTATCAAATTGCCACTGAAGTTGGGTCCGGGGCAACCCTTCTCTATTGGCCTCCAGAGCCCGGCACAAGGGAACAGGCAGAACTTCACCCAGTGTACCCTAAGACCCGACATATCCCCAAAGTCATCCAGCAATGTCATCAGTACCTCTAGCAGCTTCATAAAAAGGGACATGTTAAAAGTTGCATGATATTCTATGGGGAGGCCATTTGTCCCCTGGGTTTTACTGCATGCTATTTGGGAGGTGGTCAGGTAAATCTACTCCAGCTCAAGAGGAACATCCGAATCCACTTGTTGTAATGGATTCAAGTGGGGGAGTGGGAGATCTTGCAAATAACCAGACAAGCCATTCACAGGAGAACTTGCTGCAGCCACATAAAGAGAGTGGTAAAATTCAGCAAAGATATCATTAATGCCCCTGCTATCATGCGAATCACTCCAAGGGGTGGTCATGTATGATAACAGTGGAGCAACCACAATAGCATTCTACCGGCAAGGTCACCCTCGCCATGTGGACAGGTAGGATAATGCTGTAATTGAGCTTCCCCGGTGGACTTTAAGCTCTTTGAGTTCCATCCGTAACTGCCGTAATTGTTTGACCTTTTCGGCATGTAGTGGAAGTTCAAGTTCCAGTCATTGTAGGGCCAGTTCCTGTAATATGAACTCCCTGTATACGGTCTGATGAATCCCCCACATGGTGGTGATACACTGACACCGCACCAAGACGTTATATGAATCACATTCTGTCACTCTAGAGGCCGTGGAGACTTCACTGAGTTTGAAGTCCTGGGTAAGGTGTGTGACCAGAGCCTCACAGAGAGGAGCATGCTAGAGGGATACAGTTGTAAGCCTCCATCTCGGAATGTAGAGGTGAACCGCACCCCACTACATCAACATCTGCAACGGGTAATAGTCAGAAAGCGTGTGCACCAAGAATCCCTTAAAGAGGATTGAGTTGCCCATGGATTCGCTACATAGAAAGAGGTCTGGCCAGGTAGGTATCCTATGAATCAGTGAACAGAAAGAGAACTCATTATCCTCTGGGTTCTGGAGACCCCACAGATCATCTACCCGGTGACTAGCCAACCATTCACAGAAGTGTTACATGGTTCTGCAACATGCAGTCCCCTCCGATGGTGAAGCAGAGCGATCTCTATCAATGTTCGGTATACAATTAAAATGCCTTCCCCAAACAGTAGGGTGTGTGGGTCTCGGTAAAGAGTGCCCAACATTGGGTTTATAGATAGTCAACAACACCAGAGGCCTGTCACTCAGACACCCCTCTGCGACCACGCATCTACCCTCTGGATCCACCTTATGTGTTTCATGCACAAACAGAACCACCAGAGCTATCCAAATTAGAACTCCCCTGGCATAAGCTGAGGCCGTGCTTCCGTACACCTTTCCACTCCATTTCAAATGGAGTTTGCACAGTTCCATATTTGTTAGGTGCATCACCCAATATAGCCCAAGTTATAAGGGTTCTTTCCTCTTGTTCTCAGCCACCATTTAAGTTTCTGGTGCCCTGGTGGCTGGAAACGTATTGGTAGTTAGTAGAATTTTTTCTGTCAGGAATCATTGTGTTTGTGTGGGTACGTTCAATTAGAGGTAGTGCAGGAGTGATAGGAGGGATTTTGGAGGATTACCGGGTTCTAGAGTTGCGGCTCTTGAGTTAGGCTGGAAGGATGGACCTGGTGGTGGCTAAGGCCAGAGGCTCGTTGCGTCTACCGTGGCGAGCGTCGGCGGGAGTGCTGCAGGTCTCAGAAGAAGAGGAAAGTCAGTGCGGTGAGTGGGCTGGGCCGCTCGCAGGTCAGGAGAGCGGCCCCAGGTGCGGTCGCGCTGGTAGAGGAGCAGGCTGGTATTGAGGCCATAGGGAAGGGGGTGAGAGGCGGGGCTAACCTGTGTTGCAGGGTAAAGGGAACCCCGCATAGAGAGGGGGCTGCGGCGGCCCTAGGGAATGAGGAGGGCCAGTCAGGGACCGCTGGCAGAAGCGGAACAAGTGCGTGTGCTTCCGCAGAGGCAGTAGAGGAACACGCTGGGGGGAAGGGCATGCAGGGCAAGGCCTCGGCACGATTATGAGCATTTTGCTTGCGCTGAGGACCGGTTGGGGAAGGAGGCTGGGGAGGGGGGGATTTCGAGGACACAATTGAGCCGGATGGTGTGGTAGGGGGATTTAGGGAACCCTCAGTGGGGGTGCAGGTTCTGGTGGGATGGGGGATTGGAGAAAGTTTGGGTGAGGGCCCCTGGGGTAGGGTCAGGGACTGGGGCCATGAGGGGGGACTGATGAGGACATTCCAGAGGAGCTGGAACCAGCTCGGGGTATGCAGACATCGGAGGGCCTAGACATTTTCACGGCATGGAAAGAAGAAGTGAGGGGGGCGGGACAGGGTTGGGCAAATAGATGCCTATATGGACAAGGGTGGTTCACTGTAAGGAAAAAGGGGAGCCTGGGGACAAGTGAGGGGAGGTCAGGGAGGGTCATGCAGAGAAATAAGCCTGGGGTGGGGGCACAGGAAAGAAGTGGGCGAGGGCTAAGTCAGGGGCCAGCGTCCGCAGTTACAGCAGCCATGCTGGAGTGGAAGGAGGGGGAGGACGAAGGGGGGAGGTAGACAGTGGGTGTCAAATAGGAGTTGGGGGGGTCGGGGCAGGTACAAGAAGCAAAGCAGCAGGATGAGAAGAGGAGGGGAGAGAAGGTGGGGGGTTTGGCAGGGCACCAGCACACCAGACCAGATTTTTATTTTACAGGCTGAGGAGCAGTGCAGCGCAGCAGACTCGGCAGAGCTAGGAGCGGCTCAGGGGTGCCGAGGGGAAGGGAGGTTGGAGCCCAGAACGGCGTGCCCAGATCGGCAAGGGAGCCCATCGCGGCCAGCATAAGTAGGCCTAGAATGACCTCGCTGGCCCCAACACCCAGCGGATCGTGGTGGTTCACAGAGACATAGAAGAGCGGTATCAGATGGGGGGATATCGGAGGGGTACCAGCGGGTACAGTCGCCCCCTCCTGAGGCAGGGAGAGGGGGTCCGGTAGGGCCCAAGAGTAGAGGCATACCAGGAATGGCCCCAGGAGCCGGGCCAAGAGCAATTAGATTTTAATGAGGAAAGCCTTGTAGAAGGCTAGTTGAGAGAGGATGAAAGGGATGGGGGGGCCAAATTAATGTTTCAGCTAGTATGTTTCAGACATCGGCAGACAGGCCAAGGAAGGCTTCAGGGCCTGCGGTGAGGCCAGCAAGGACGTTGGAGAGTGTGGGGCAACTGGCAAGGCGGACTGCAACTATACGGGCACCCTCCTTGGAGCCAGTTAAGGCCAATGATGCAAAGGGGAAGCCCGCAATGGTGTCAGTGGGCATCGGGGGGAGGAGCTGAGGGGAGGTGAGGGTAGGTTGCGAAGAGGGAGGTACGTCACAGATATCGGAATAGGCACAAGTGCAGCTGGGGATATAAAGGGGACAAAGACTGAGGGTAGCACGAATACCGAGAAAGTGACAGAAGACGGGGAGAAAAAAGGGGACAAGAAAGAAGGGCCAGAGAGTAATGAACTTAAAAAAAAAAAAGAAAAACCATACATGGGGGTGACAAAACCATTAGGGGTGCATTTGATGCTGGCAATGAAAGGGCACATTTGGAAAGGGGAATATTTGGAAATGCTGAAGCTACTGCATAGGGAAGTGAGGTCAAAGGGGTCTAAAGAGGAGGAATAAGAGTTAGACAAATGGCCAAGGGCCCTGCTGACAATAGAGAATTGGACAGCAGCATTCTTGATATACGCAAGTATATATTGCAAAAAATACCCGGAGCGCTGCATGGCATTATTCAAATACATGGACATCACCAGGAAGGCCCAAATCACATGAGGGGGATACGCATGGGCTCAATACGATGAGGAATTTAGAACGCGCCTGGCTTGAGACCCCGAAGCAAAATGGGGGGATCTAGACACAGACTTGTAGCAGCGTACAATGGGAGCGGCAAAAGGGGGGTAAAACCCATATTTACGGCCAGCGGACTGCCGATGGTGTACCAGCTCTTTCAGGGGAGGCCCACCCGGGGAAGGGTGGGAGGCATGGGGAAGACTCAGACAGGAACAGGGGGAGATTGCTGGGACTTCAACAAAGAGTTGTATACCCGCAATTTCTGTAAGTTCTGCCACGAATGCTCGAAGTGTAGTGGACGGCACGCACTGGTCAACTGCTTTGGGCAGGGGGCGGCTATCAGCAAGGAAGCCAGCAATGGCAACAAGGGGGAGGGAATACAGGGGGACACCAGCAACAGTTTACCGTACAGAGTGGGGGCAAAGGGCCACAGGGGTCTGGGCCAAAATGCACGTACTCCGCTTAAACTGGAGAAATTGGAAGCAGGGCTAAGGGGATAAGAAGATCAGGGGGCAGCCCAGGTTTTGAGAGAGGGTTTACTGGTCCAAGACATAGGAGATGGCCGGAGAATTTGAGATCAGCTACTGAGCACAAAGGATAGTGCGGGTTTAAGCTGGAGAAAGAGGTGAGGGAGGGTAGGATGGCAGGACCTTTTGATAACTGGCCCATGGAGACATTGATCATTTCCCCCATCGGGTAGTGCCAAAAAAGGAGCCAGGACAATACAGACTTATTCAGAATTTTTCATGGCCAGAGGGGTCATCAGTAAATGACTTTATCGCTGAGGAGGCAGTTACAGTGTTTTTACTCATCATTTGACGTGGCCATGTCACTGGTTGTGACCACATGCGCAGCTGCACCAATGGTAAAATGTGACTTAAAATCAGCCTTTTGATGGGGTAGTGCCAAAAAAGGAACCATGACAATATAGACTTATTCAGCATTTATCATGGCCAGAGGGGTCATCAGTAAATTACTTTATCGCTGAGGAGGCAGCTACAGTGATTTTACTCATCAGTTGACGTGGCCATGTCACTGGTTGTGACCGCGGGCGCAGCTGCACCAAAGGTAAAATGTGACTTAAAATCGGCCATTCGATTGCTTTCAGTCCATCCAGATGATTGGAATCTTCTGGGTATCCATTTTGAAGGGAAATGGTACGTGGACAAGGCATTGCCGATGGGATACTCTATCTCGTGTGCATACTTTGGATGCTTCAGCACATTCCCACAATGGCTATTTTTACGGCACACAGGGCATCAGCTGGTGGCACATTACCTGGAAAATTGTTCTTTGTGGGCTCACCCGGCTCCGCGGAATGCCAGAAGGCGCTGGAAAGTTTCCAAGAGCTGATGGGGGAGCTCAGGGTGCAGCTAGCACCAGAGAAGACGATGGGCCCCAGCATGGCACTGTCTTTCTTGGGAATCGAGATAGATGCTAGGGCAATGAGGGCGCGCTTGCGAGAGGATAAAAAGATAAAATGCTGGAGTTGCTAAAGGACATGTTGGCCCGGGAGAAAGCTAAAGTCAAGGACATACAGGTCCTCTTTGGTCATTTAAACTTTGCATGTAGAGTAGTGAAGGCGGGAAGGACATTCTGCAGGAGGTTGGGGCGAACATTGTCAGGACATCAGCTACCTCACCACCACGTTCGGTGGTCAGCCGGAGTGAAAGAGGATTTGAGGATGTGGACCGTGCTTTACAGTCTGTAAAGGGGATACCATTGGCAAGGGAGGAGGACATCACATGGGGCATGTAGATAATTTCAGATGCAGCAGGCAGTCTGGGCTTTGGTCTGTTTTGACAGGGTAGGTGCTGCGCGGAACAATGGCCAAGACATTGGAAGGACGGGGGCAGGAGCATTGCCTTTTTGGAGTTTCTTTCCCTTAGAGGTAGCGGTAACCCTGTGGGGGTAAGAATTAGCACATAAGAAGGTTTTGTTTCGAATAGACAACATGGCTGTAGTAGAAATTGTGAACCGCCAGTCTGCAAAGGATGAACAGGTGTTGAAACTACTCAGAGTTTTTGTGTTGGGTTGCCTGCGACATGACATACCTTCAGGGCATTACACGTGCCTGGTGTGGACAATGCCATAGCAGATGCCAAGGAATTGGAGACAAGAATTTTGCATGGGCTAGGGAGCCAGGCCTGGGGCGGAAGTGGCAAAAACCCCGGTACTGGCGGATGCTGAGTCAGGTACTGGCTGTACTGCCGGTGACGTGTAGAGACGAGTTTGAAACGTGTTGGTTTTTACGTTGATGGTTTGGATGTTTTTCGGGGCTTTCAGATATGGGAGTTATTGGGGACTAAAGAGGGGGTGTTGTGGCAGGACGTGGTCACTCAGAGATTTGGAGCACAAATTCGGTTGAGTAGGTCTTAGTCCGACCAGAAGGGCATAGGAAAGTGGATTAGTTTACAGGCATCAGATCCCCCAACATCTTGCCCTCGGAGGTGGGCCCTCCTTTGGTTTAGCTTGTCCGGAGGCACGGGGGGTGGTATGCAAACATGAAAGAGTAGACAGGGTAACAGCATTCCAATTGCTGGCAGTTTTGCGAAAAGCCTGGCAAAGGTTGGGGGTGGACGGAGCCGGTTATGGCTCGCACTTTAGTCGCATCTGGGCAGCATCAGAGGCAAATAGCAGAGGGTGGGACCAGGGTAAAATTATGAGCCTGGGTCATTGGTAGTCTGATTGCTACAAGGACTATGTGAGAAGGGGGGGGGTTGCGCAGGCGGTAGATGACTATACACATATATCATGCAGAATTTTCTCGTTTCAGGTTATGTGTACGGGCCCCAGGCGGAGGAGATGCTCATTTGGGTCGTGGATAGACAGAAAAACAGGAGTACACCCGCTAACCCAGTCGAGACCCGGGTAAAGTATGCATATAAAACTATGTCTCAACCGGTAGTCATTCACAAGGCAATTTAAATAAGATGAACTAATCAAAAGAAAGAGAGACGGGGAGGCCCAAAGAAATTTGTAGGAAAATTTTCTTATTTACAAGTAGTTGTAACAGCACTACAGTACATTAATGTATAAGTAACCATAAGTGGGTTGTGCACTAGATGTACTTTGTGACAGTGAACGGCGCAGTGACACAATGAGATGAGGAAACAGCATGAACGGTGCAAAAATACAGACAGAAATGGTGGTCAATAATACAAATGAAATTAGATACAGAATAGGTATCCACTCTAAATTATTTAGATTGACCACATTGAGGCCAAGGATAACGCTGGGTGGTCGACGGCGTTTCGATCTTTCTTAGTTTAGGTCATCATCAGGACGAGGTTACTTGGATTTATTATAGTGCTTATGTAATAAAAGAGAATACATAAAGAGAAGAATATGAATGAGGCCCAGAGGTGACCAACAGGGTCAAGTAATCAAAAGTAGAAGAAAGTACAGGACGAAAAGCTACCTGAATTGTGAGCAAGTGGTCCAAGTCAAAGGGAGGGAAATCCAGAAGGAATCTAAGGGGTGAAGGTATAATTACTAATATGCAGCAGGGAGAAAAATTAATAATGGCAGGAAGAGCAGATGAGTATCTGCAGCATAAAAACACGTGGGACAACGTAGGAAATAGTGTAGTCCCCATGAAGGGCAGAGAAATTGCAAGTATGCCCAGTCACATCAATGTTGTGCACGAAGTCCCGGCTAAAAGAAAGGAGAAACAAAGGGGGGAGGGGGCTAAGTCAATATGTAGGAGTTTCACTGGGGGTAATTGGCCCAGGAGTGAAAGGGGAGAACGTACCTGAATGGTGGGACCAGACTTGGTGGCTCTGCGTCAACAGACCGCTGTAGCCATTTGCGGTCCGTCTGCTAGAATCCAGACGCCGGGGAAACAGTCAAAGATTAAAGTTAAAACGAAAAACAGAGCCAATGGCCATGAATATTATCAATTCACATTGGTTGTACAATTGTGTGTTAAAGTTACGCCATCCATGTAATACAGTAAAACATCGATTTAAGAGTCAATGCTATTTAAAAGAAATTGAGCATTGGTTGTACAATTGCGTGTTAGGGTTACGCCATCCATGTAATATAGAAAAACATCAATTTATGAGTCAATGCTGGTTAAAAGAAATTGAGCAAGGGTAGTGCTGAGGGGTGGTTGGGGAGGGAGAAAGAGTCAAACTGCAGGAATCCAGGTGGGGGGGGAGGTCAGGGGCGTTGAACAGAGGGGTAATGGAGGGGGTGGGAGGTGGCAGATGTGGAGGGGGGGTTAGACGGGGAGACGAGCCAAGGGGGAGAAGAGAGGGATTATTTGGAACAACAGTAGGAGTAATAGTAATATTAAAAAAGCATTAGCATGATCCAAACAATGGTACATGGACATAAAGAAAACATTGCATTGAAACAGTTTAGGAAAGCAGAGAGGAGTACTACAGTTTAGATAGAAGTACAAGTTCGAACCTCATGAAAAACCCCTGGGATACTACTCCCGGCAGGGAAAAAGCTTAGGAATAGCACTATAGATGTCAAGGTGTATCAATAGTGGTATTCCACTCGTCAAGTGTGTTGAGACCGTTGTTGACAGAGTCGCATCTAGCGATCCAGCGACATTCACATTTGTTAAGGAACAGACGTACATTTCCACCTCGCAGAGGTAGTACTGGCTGGTCGATGTCTTGCCAAAAAATGTCTGTTTCCGAATGGCTATGATTCCTGTAGTGTGCGACTAGAGGGGCTGGCTCAACGTTGCATCAAATGCGGCTTTTATGTTGCGAAATTCGTTGTTTGACCATTTGGGTTGTCTGGCCGATATATACCAAATTACAGGGACAACGGACGGAATAGATCACATTGGTGGTCCTGCAATTAGAAAATTGTCTCAGTTGGTAAGTACGGGCTCCGATTGCAAATACTTTCGTGTTGCATGTCAACTCACAAACGGAGCAAGTTTGGCACTTGTAGTGGCCCATGGTTGGTGGTAGGCCTCAAAGGGAGGTGATGGTTTGGGGTTGTTTCTTATTATCTGGCCAGGTGATTGCATGTACCAGTTTGTCCGACAGGTTATGACCCCTTTTATATGAAAAAAGAGGTGGTTCTTGGAACGAGGCATGAGTCCGAAGTATGCTCCAGTTTTTCTTGATCATCTTGCTCACTTTATTGCTTGAAGGGCTATAGGTGGAGACAAAGGGAATTTGGAGATTAACCCGTTTGGGAGAGGGAGCGAGGAGAGTCTCCCTGTGGCATTACCAAGCGCGTTAGCAAGAGGGTATTGCGCTCCGTTGGTTTGCGGAATAGGGATGTCCCAATGGTACAATCTTCGGCATGGAGGGTGAGATCAAGGAAGGGTAAATCATTGGTTCTGGCATCAGATGTAAAAGTCAAATGGGATTGGCAGTTGTTGAGCCAGGTGATGAATGATGACAAATCATCATGTGTCCCATGCCAAAGTAGGAGGATGTCATCTATGTATCTGCGCCATAGACGTATCCGTTGCAATTAGGGGTTCAGAGGTGAAAGAATATTCGTGGTTTCCAAGTTGTAGACGTAGAGAATGGCAAAGTTGGGAGCAAAGCATGCTCCCATCGAGACCCCTTTGACTTGGAGATAGAAAGTATAATTATAAAGAAAGTAGTTTTTGTAAAGGGCGATCCATAGCCGATCCATTATGAATTCGGAGGGGATGCGTGTGGGACGGGGTCGTTTATCCAAGAGTTGTTCAATGACAAGTAAGCCTTCACTGTGCGGAATGTTGGTATACAACGATTCAATGTCCAATCCCACCATCAGGTCTGTGTCTTCATTGTAGGGTATATCTTCAATGATGTTGATGAGGTGGGTACTGTCACGGATGAAGGTCTCAATGAGGGGGACAAACTCTTTCAAGATGGCATCAACATATTTGCCTAGGGGTTCCAGGCTAGACCCACAGCCAGAAACTATCGGTCTTCCAGGAGGTTCTGTAAGATGTTTATGAACCTTGGGCAAGATGTACATTACTGGTGTTCTAGGATGTGGATTATTCAGAAAGGCATGTTCCTTTTTAGAAATGATATCAGAGCCTAGGGCCTGGTTAGTAATGTCCTGTATCCATTGTCTAATATTTGGAAGTGGGTCTGATGAGAGGGTTTTGTAGTGAGTGGCGTTGGAAAGTTGCCTCATGATTTCTGTATCGTACTTATCAATGTCCATTACCACTATGCCACCACCTTTGTCTGCTGATTTTATCATGATTTCTTTGTTGTCTCGTAGGTTATTAAGTGCTTCTTTTTCACTCATGGGAAGGTTGTAGGGCACAAATTCGGACTGGTTTTGTATTTCTTTGATCTCGTGGAGTACCAGCCTTTCAAAAGTCAATAACTCTGGGGGCATAGTTGTAGCAGGGGGCAGAAAGGTGGATGCCGGGTGGAATTGGCGTTCATTGGACGTGGTAGATTGTGGCTTGTCAGAAAAGAAATGTTTAAGTCGGATGCGTCGGAAGATCAAAAGCAGATCCTCTTGAAGCTTGAAAAAGTTACTGTGGTCAGTGAGAACAAACGATAAACCGCGGCTCAGGAGTGAAATTTCGTCCGATGAAAGGATAT
Organism: Calotriton arnoldi; assembly: GCA_963921515.1. Taxonomy (NCBI): domain Eukaryota; kingdom Metazoa; phylum Chordata; class Amphibia; order Caudata; family Salamandridae; genus Calotriton; species Calotriton arnoldi. The sequence goes on from CAWUFW010004877.1 coordinate 1,140,107, forward strand.
GCTTGGATAAATTAAATATAGGAATGGCAGCGGAGACAGGAAGATCGGTATGAGTATTCGCAATGGTACAAGTAGGTACAGCAATCATAGTAGAGGTGGTGGCCTCATTGGTTATGGTATTGGCTGTGGGGTGTCCCATTTGAGTAGGGGGAGCCAAGGTCATAGTAGAAGTATCAGCTTCAATGGTTGTGGTATTTTTTGCAGGGGGCTCGACCGGTGTAGCAGTTTCATTGGTAGTGGTAACTGTCAGGGCTAGCATCATGGTGGAGGTAGTAGCCTCATGGGTAGCCACTGTGGGGGGCTCCATTGGTAGTGCTTCCGGCGGGTTGCCGCTCGCCTGCGTATTGATACTGGTAGCTGGGTCTTGATCTGCCCCTGCTGCGTCCACGTTTCACTCCTAAAAAACCAGCTGGTAGGAGTGGAGGTAGGTGAGGTCTACTTTGGTTGCGATCTGTGCTGGTACCTTCACCAGCGTCCGAGTTTTCAATGGAGGTGTTTATTAAGTCAGAGAATGTGATCACCTGATTGTTTCTGTATCTGCCCCAGTTCTTGTTTCTTGGTGGCTGGTAGGTGGTATTGTCGAAGGTGTCGAGAAGGTAGGGGTAGGTTGTTTCTGTGTTATAGTTTTTTATGTCCTTTTGTATTTTATTTATTTTTTTGTTTTGCTCGAAGGTGTTAAATGTTGTGATGGTGGTATTGATTTTGTCCAATAAACTGAATAAACTCTTAGCATCAGTTATGGTGGAGTCAGCCAAAATCAGTTTTTCGATCTCAGCGATTTCTTCAAGTTATTTTCGGCTGTGCTCGATGGCTGTGTCGATGCCTAACACCATCCAGTGTCTCGAGCACCTGATGGTGGGATTGGACATTGAATCGATGTATACCAACATTCCGCACAGTGAAGGCTTACTTGTCATTGAACAACTCTTGGATACACGACCCCGTCCCACACGCATCCCCTCCGAATTCATAATGGATCTGCTACGGATCGCCCTATACAACAACTACTTTCTTTATAAAGATACCTTCTATCTCCAAGTCAAAGGGGTCTCGATGAGAGCATGCTTTGCTCCGAACTTTGCCATTCTCTACGTTTACAACTTGGAAACCACGAATATTCTTTCACCTCCGAACCCCTACCTGCAACGGATACGTCTATGGCGCAGATACATAGATGACATCCTCCTACTTTGGCATGGGACACATGACGATTTGTCATCATTCATCACCTGGCTCAACAACTGCCAATCCCATTAGACTTTTACATCTGATGCCAGAACCAATGATTTACCCTTCCTTGATCTCACCCTCCATGCCTAAGATGGTACCATTGGGACATCCCTATTCCGCAAACCAACGGAGCGCAATACCCTCTTGCTATACTCCAGCTACCATCCACGGGGCCTTCGTGATGGTTTACCATATAGACAATTCCTCCGCATCTGGAGGAATTGTAAATGGTACAAGGATTACTTTCTTGAGGCAGCCGTTCTCACTGAGAAACTGTTAAACCGCGGCTACCCAAAACTCCTTGTTTCCCGCGCTTGTAAACACGCTTGGTATTGCCACAGGGAGACTCTCCTCGCTCCCTCTCCCAAACGGGTTAATCTCCGCATTCCCTTTTTCTCCACCTATAGCCCTGCAAGCGATAAAGTGAGCAAGGTGATCAAGAAAAACTGGAGCATACTTCGGACTCATGCCTCGTTCCAAGAACCACCTCTTTTTTCAAATAAAAGGGGTCATAACCTGTCGGACAAACTGGTACATGCAATCACCTGGCCGGATAATAAGAACCAACCCTAAACCATCACCGCCCTTTGGGGCCTACCACCAACCATGGGCCACTACAAGTGCCAAACTTGCTCTGTTTGTCAGTTGACATGCAACACGAAAGTATTTGCAATCGGAGCCCGTACTTAGCAACTGAGACAATTTTCTAATTGCAGGACCACCAATGTGATCTATTCCATCCGCTGACCCTGTAATTTGAATATATCGGCCAGACAACCCAAATGGTCAAACAACAAATTTCGCAACATAAAAGCTGCATTAGTTGCAACGTTAAGTCAGCCCCTCTAGTCGCACACTTCAGGAATCATAACCATTCGGAAACAGACATGGTTTGGCATGTCATAGACCAGCCAGTACTACCTCTGCGAGCTGGAAATTTACGTCTGCTCCTTAACAAATGTGAATGTTGCTGGATCGCTAGATGCGACTCTGTCAACAACGGTCTCAACACACTTGACGAGTGGAATACCACTATTGATACACGTTGACATCTATAGTGCTATTCCTAAGCTTTTTTCCCAGCAGGGAGTAGTATCCCAGGGGTCTTTCAAGAGGTTCGGACCTGTACTTCTATCTAAAATGTAGTACTCCTTTCTGCTTTCTTAGACTGTTTCAATGCAATGTTTTCTTTAATTCCATGTACCATTGTTTGGATCATGCTAATGCTTTATTAATATTACTATTACTACTACTGTTGTTCCAAATAATCACTCTCTTCTCCCTCTTGGCTCGTCTCCCCCAGTCTAAACCCCCCTCCACATCCGCCACCCATGCCCCTCCATCTCCCCCACCTGTCCCACGCCCCTAACCTTCCCCCCACCCGGATTCCTGCCATTTGTCCCTTTCTCCCCCCAACCACCCCAAAGCACTACCCTTGCTCAATTTCTTTTAACCAGCATTGACTCTTAAATCGATGTTTTACTATATTACATGGATGGCGAAACTTTAACACACAATTGTACAACCAATGTGAATTGATAATATTCATGGCCATTGGCTCTGTTTTTCGTTTTAACTTTAATCACAATAATTGTCTCTATTACATACAGAACATGATTCAGTGTATGAATTTGATGTGTCGCAGACTCGGGTGCCTGTTTTCTCACTGTCCCCCCGGGGCACCACGTAATGCTCAGTAGCACTCGGTCTAGTGTCTCTTCATCACGTGACCCGTTTCATTCAGTGTTAGCAGCTCCCAGTCCTGATTCTTAGTGTTGCACCAGTACTTCAGGCACCTGAGACGGGACACTTCATTCACCCGTCCCCATTTCCTCCCGGCCTTCCTGCTCTGACCGCGATCGTTCCCTGCGGCAGAGCTTGACTGTTTCCCTGGCCTCTGGATTCTAGCAGACAGACCGCAAATGGCTACAGCTAGTCGGTTGATGCGGAGCTTTCTTCCCGCTTCACTTAGTATCTACCCACCAAGTCTGGTACCACCATTCAGGTACGTTCTCTCCCCATTCACTCCTGGGCCAATTACCCCCGGTGAAACTACTCCATATTGACTCCCCCTTTGTTTCTCCTTTCTTTTAGCCGATTTTCATCATTTCTTTGCCATTCACAGGGACTACACTATTTCCGACGTTGTCCCACGTGTTTTTATGCTGCAGGTACTCATCCGCTCTTCCTGCCATTATTAATTTTTTGGCCCGTTCTCCCTGCTGCAAATTAGTAATTATACCTTCACCCCTTAGATTCCTTCTGGATCGCCCTCCCCTTGACTTGGACCACTTGCTCACAAATCAGGTAGCTTTTCGTCCTCTACTTTCTTCTACTTTTGATTACTTGACCCTGTTGGTCACCTCTGGGACTCATTCGTATTCTTATCTTTATTTACACAGCACTATAATAAATCCAAGTAACCTGGTCCTGATGATGGCCTAAACTAAAAAAGGTCAAAACGCCGTCGACCACCCAGCATTATCCTTGGCCTCAATGTGGTCAATCTAAATAATTTAGGGGGTCATTACGATGGCGGGCGGAAGCACAACCGCCGTGCTGGCGGATGCAAAAACCACCAGTTACCGCCGGCACGCAGCAGTCCACACGCCCGCCCAATTACGATGCGAAAAGTAGGCCAAACACCGCCGGCAAGCCAGCAACACCGTCCGCCATCAAAGTGCGCCCGTACACGTAGCGGCGCAGCCCAATTGACACACACCGTCCGACGAAACACGTCCCGCCCGGCGTATAAATTACGATGCCGCAAACAAACGGCTCCCACGGCCAAGAGATACCGTACGACTAACCGAAGCGGTAACACGGACGCCGAGCACGGACAACGAAGAAGCGGCTCCCCCGAGCATGAATCCAGCACTGCAGGCCCTCCCCATGCTCCTGCTGATGCACCACCAAGGACGCAACGTACCGCGGAGACGCAGGTAGGCACACACACAACAAGTGCACGCAAACAGCGCACACAGTGCAAGGGCGGAAAAAGCGGACAACCCCCCACCAGCGCGTGTACACTACACATCCACCATTGCATCCACATATGACACACAGGCCAAATCGTAACATCGCGTAACACATGTGTACACACCACCTGGGACTAGGAACCAACGACCCCGTCACGGCCCCAAGCGGCGATGACGCCGCCACACATGCGCTCAACGCAGAGGCCAACCGCAGCGCCATGCATGCGTCGCACACAGACACAGGGACACAACCAAGCAGCACACACATCAGCCCCACCCCGAACGCACATGACACGTGACAGGCCTGCCACAGACATGTCCCCAACGCCCAATTCACGGACAACACCCAACGCCACACAACCGACGCACACATGTCAGTGAAGTCACGCAACAGCAGGACACACCCCAGTGTAACAAACATGGCGTAGCACACAGCGGCGGCAACACCAACTAGGAGAAGCAGGGCCCCTTCGGGAAGAGGAACGCCAGTACCACACTGAAACACCCATACCACCCTGCACATATGAACAAGACATATAAAACGGAACACCAAAGAGCCCGGGGACCGACAACAGGTGGCCCAAGAATAACATTCACACACAAGGCCCAACGCAGAGCGGAAAGGCAGCCTGCCGCCCACACAAGGGAGAGCAGACAGCACTGAATGACCTTCCATTCCAACTCCGAAACCACAGCCCTACGACAGAAGCCGGTGAATACAGCCATTGTCCAAGAATAGACCAACACAGGCATGCCGAGGAGACCGACCACAGGCCAGATAGCGCATATCACAGAAGCACACAATGGACGGGGAAGAAAGAAGAAAACACTCCCCCATGTCGGCCACATGCAAGTTAATTGGAAGGAGTCACACATCACTGACCTTGAACTGTCTGAGAAGCATGTGGGATGAGGGCCCGTGTCCTCCAAACAAGCCAACAGAACACAAGTCCTGTCTCCCTACGACTACACAGAGCTCACAGCAACCTCGGAGCGTGCACATTGCAGACTGCACACACAGCCGGAGCACGCCACCACAACGCACCGCTGCGAAATGGCAACCGCAACACACCTACCCAACTACGCCGGACAGCTCAAGCTGTACAAAACCAACCTGTTACATATATTGGGATGCGATCTCCTGTCCCTGCTGAACGTAAGTTACCGACTGACTTACCGCATCACATTGTTCAGCTGCGTCATGCCCGTCTTCTACTGTCGGAGGTGTCCCTACCAGCATCCCGTGGAGATATGCCTCTCCAACCCGGCATGTCTGAAGGCGGACCTGCTACCACTACTCCTCCCTCTGGACGCACACGACAGGGCCTGCTCTGCCTATGGGGGCATGGCGTATGTGGCCAACATCGCACCCGCACTGAAATGGGACCACTGTGCCTCCACACGACGGATCATCGAGAACAGCTACATCGAATGTCACCCAGCATGCCCCATCATGGTCCTCCAAGGGACAACTTACGAACAACACCTTGACAGCCACCATCCGCTACATTGGCTGGCAAACATGTACACCACCAATGACATGGAAGCCCTGCTGGACGGCATCGCATACCTGACAACCTGTAAATTCGTCGGACCACAACGCAGGTTCCCCGATTGACCTATGATGTCCAACCCCGCACCCATGCTTAGCTTCCGCACGGACTGGCCAGTCACCACCACAACAGCCATACCAAACGACCGGCAACTGTAACCACACCATCAACGACATCGCCATGACATCGGATATGACCGGGACATGCACACTGTTCCCCATCACATCCAGGAACACCGCATGCATCGTGGGAGGCAGTGGCATGGGGTCTGTGTATCGCACCCACATGGACGGAACTGCACGAACAACCAGGACACGACATGGATCCAGTGCCCATGGACACACACACCGCTCAGTGGACATGAATAGGTCGCCTGGAGTCTGTGGGTGCTGCACCCCTCCCACCCCCGCCCCGGGAATCCCATACCAGGACCTTTGCATGGACGACAAGTGCATACAACAACAACACGACCCCAGTGACTGTGACATGTCCAGTAACCACCACAGTGCAACAACAAGTGGCACGCCGCTGCATGCACGCAAGCACATGCCCTGATGTCATCTCACATGCACGCGTGCATGAGGAACAACCGCAGCAAACCTGTCACATGGAACTGAGATGGACTGTGCCCATGATGCCAAGCGGTCTGGTAGGCTACATGTATACCGTCTGTGTCAAAGTCTGCAGCTCCGCAGCTATACGTAAATGTACATTAGCACAGCCTTGGCCAAGCAGATGTAACTCTGAAGCCCACATCCCACATGCAACAGCCAATCACATGTAACCCCACACCCTATCCCATTTGCAATCATGCTCAGTATATCCTCAACATGTATTCCGCTGCCAGTAGTGTCCACTATACTGCATCACAGAGGACAGAAGACTCAATATAATGTTTGAAACCAAAACTGTCTCCGCTGACTCATTTCACAAGTACGAATGAGAGAGGATGAGAGTATGTGAAGTACACGGCAGTCGTGACATGACCATGTAGTCCACTGGTATTGGATGTCAACGCAAATGAGTAGCACAACTGTGGAAGACACACATGTGTCGTGTGAAGTCGTATGGACGCAGTGCTCAGGTGGGTGGGTGTGACGGGTAGATGCGCACATGCCAAGTTGGAGCACGCCGTGTTGGGAGGGGTCATGAACAGTACACCACCGCTTCCCTGGGCATTGTGAGAGGACACCTGTCGGGGGGGAGTGAACACGTGTGTGCACAGCAGCCGGGCACACGTACAAAGCGGTACCAGGCGCACCTCAGCCCACCCTCTGTGGACAAGCTGGATCCTGTTGTGCGCCCGCCATGCCCCTTGAAAAAGGCACACACAGCCCCAGTCGACCAGGTGTAACCCCAACATAGTCAATCCGCACAGGCGATACAGGGCACGGGATGGCAGTGGAGCATGGTGTGTGAGAGGTCTCCTCGCGCTCCTCCTGGTCACATCACGCAGGTAATAGAACCTCAACGTCTAGCATGGCACAAGTCAAATGGAAGTGTAGGGGGGACGCACCACAGCACGAGCAGCACTGACGTCACGGGAGGTGGCTCGCACCATCCCATCCATTGCCCATTATACCAACCACGCCACATGCCATTGCGACTAAGTGCAAGCGCGTGCGCCACCACCCCGAGCCCTCCCCAGAGAGGCCAAAGAGTGAATGTGTGGGCCATCAGTCACAGACGGACGCGGCCTGGCCGCAAGGGCAGCCACAGCCACTGGGTGTCGCAGGTGGCGGATCCGGAAGGCGAAGACTGTGATGCATAGTCCATGCAGGCCGGGTCTCCATTTGGGGCACCACGCAGGTGGACGGCGTCCCGCAACACATCATACCCTGAGACAGCCCACTCATGCAACTGGACCCACACATACACTCCTTGCCCTCTCTGGTGCGAGCTTGGGGCTGCCTGTGCAAGCGCTAGCCTCGCAGGTGCACATGCATATTGGGGAGCGAGGGGAGGACATGAGGGCTGGGGCGAAGATGACTGTATCACTGTCAGTGAGTACAAGGGATGACCCAGATGTGGAAAGGAAGAGACGTGTCCCGTGTGTACTGCAACTAGTCGCCAATCCAACTACCCCCCATGTCCGGAATGTAAGCCCGCACCTAGGCCCGCCCATCCGCCACATCGAACATACCACCAGCACGACAACCTTCCCATTCGAAACACTGACTGGGGGTGGCGACCAGTGAACAATCATGTGTAGCCTACCCACGCGTACATGTGGGCCCTCCATGATCCATGTCACCTGCGGCAAAGTCATGACATGCGCAATGAGGGAAGTGAGGAGAGCTGTCCGCCCCACGCACAGAAGGTGCATCAGCTCCACAGACCCAGCAGCGAGTCCAGCAGGGGTCACATGTGCAGGGGCAGCTGTGCCTGGTGTGAAGGCACATGCATATAGACAGCACATCGACCAATGTGTAGTCTGCCCACATCTACAGTCCATCATCATGCGGACATAGGAATTGAACACAGGGCAACACATCTTAGTGGGTGCACCCACCGTGACCAACAATGCGCAATCATCGACGTACCCGCCCTGTGCATGGCCCCCCACCCAACGGAGGCACATCCAGTGCCACCATCCCACACACACAAGCCTTCCACGGAACATGCTGTGTCCAATGGTCGATACAGAGTCAGCGCCCATCTGGTGGATCCTGAACAGGAGACACATGCACACACATGCCAGCTCCCACTATGTACGTCTGCCACCTGGCACGTGCAATGTAACCTCTCACCTGTGACGTGTGACTGCAAGCACACAGCCGTCTTGGCATGGGGCTGTCAATGTGGACACCTGTCAATGTTTCGGGAGGTGTGATCCGTACAGTGCTGTACATAGGGTGCAGTGCTGACACCTACTACTGTCTCATATCCCCTCGTGCCACAGGTCCCACTTGTTTTGGCCGCTCAGCCTGTGCCCACATCGTCGTCGTGCGTGTGCCATACTCATCCAGCCTCGGAAGCAGTTCCATGCTCAGCAGACATTCATGTTGCCGTGGCGTTGCTGCTTGACGAATATGCAGTCAGTCCCCATCAGCACGCCCCGCAAGTCATTGGGGCCTAGATCCCCATGTGCATGCACATGGCAGTGGTTTGTATCACTAGCCATTGCCATTGTTGGGAGACCTGTGTAAGTGTAGTGTGGCCGTGCCGTCCCAGCTTGACAGCTGGGCTGTGGCTCATGTGCCTGCTCAGTCATGTCAGTGATGTGTATGCGAAATTGCTATGTGTTGTGTTGCTTTGACATGTGTCCACTGCCATTTTCCCTAGGCGGAGACCGAACATTGACCGCCCATACCAATTGCTGGCGGACATGGACGATACAGAGGTCATTAGGAAGTTTCGGCTGGACAGGCCAACCCTGCATCGACTGTGTGCCATGTTGGAACCCCATCTCCGTCCCCGCAGGGTGTATCCGACAGCTGTCACCCCCACGGCTAAGGTGATGGCCGCCATGCATTTCTTCGCCACTGGGTCATTCCAGCACACAGTGGGCAGTGGAGGAGGATGTCCCAGCCCTTGTTCAGCAAGGTGCTGAGGGATGTACTGGCAGCCATGATGCTGTACCGAAACAGGTACATCCGCTTCCCCAGGACTCGTGAATTGGCGGCAGTGAAGGGTGCATTCTATGCCCTTGGCAGAATCCCACACGTCGTTGGAGCCATTGACTGCACACATGTTGGCCTTGTTCCACCACAGGCCACTGAGCACCTGTACCGCAACAGGAAGCACACGCACTCCCTGAATGTGCAAGTGGTGTGCCTTGCGGACATGGTGATCACCCACGTGTGTGCAAAGTTCCCAGGCTCGGCCCATGACGCACACATAATGCGCAACAGCATCTTGCCACGACTGATGTCCAATCTGCAACAGGATCGTGGCTGTATTGTCGGTGAGTATGTGGAGTGGTGTAGCGTGCTGGTTGTGCGATGCTGTCCCCTGTCCAGTTGGAATAGCAACGGTTCTCTGTGTCCCTCACACCCAGGTGACTCTGCGTACCCGAATGGGGCATGGCTGCTCAGTCCATTGAGGAATCCTCGCACCCCAGCAGACGATCGCTACAATGAGGCACATGGGAGGACCAGACGTGTGGTCGAGCGTACCTTTGGCCTCCTCAAGTCCAGGTTCAGGTGCCTGGACCGCACCGAGGGTGCGCTGGCGTACTCCCCACAGAAGGTGTGCCAGATAGTGGTGGCGTGCTGCATGCTGCACAATCTGGCCATTCGGAAGCAGATCCCCCTCATCGTGGATGACGGAGATCAACCAGGGCCCCAGCCCACAGACCAGGACAGCTCGAGTGAGGAGGACAGCGGAGAGGAGGAAGCTGGTAATGTGCGGCAGCAGCTCATCGCCCACTACTTCACTTGACGGTGAGTGTCCATGTACGACGGCTGATGTGGCTGTATCTGTGCAGGTGTGTGTGTGCTGTGTCAGGGTGGCCGTTTGTTCACTGCGTGCTGTGTGTCAACGCTCCATGGCCAGGGTTGTATGCCACTGTTGGTGGCTGTGGCATTGTGCCCTATTGCTCTGTGCGATGTGTGTACATTGCTTGTAGTTGTTGACATGTACTGTGTGATGGGTGTGTGACACACTCATTGAATGTGCTCCTGTTCTGTCTCCCACCCCTAGGTCCCTACAGGTCCCTCCGGTTCCATTGCCATGCCACGCATCAGGTGCCTTTCCGCCCAAGGTGGCCGTTGTATTCCGTACAAATAAAACACAGGGCACAAACAGCAGTTTGTGTAAGAGGTGCATTTATTTCAAACTGTGACATGTGATTGTGTGTAAGGTGATGACAAAAGTGGTGCGTGCAGTGACAATGAGCTGTCGGTCATGGCTGCGTGATGCTCAGGGTGTACCCACTGGTTCTATGTCCATAGTCCAACACACACATGCCATCCAGATGGCTGTGTGGAGTGGGATCGTAGTCCAAGTCAATGCAGTGGGTGGTCAAGGAAGGCTGGCTGGCTGCCTCACTTGCGTCTGGAGCGTGCAAAGTCCTCCCGGGAGATCTGTTTCCACTTCGGACGACCCCTTCCACGTTTGCGAGGGGGTGCCTGCTTGCGACATGCTGGTGGTTGAGGTGTGCTCACTGGCTGTGGACGCAGGGGAACTGGACACTGCTGCTCGACCCTGCGCCCCGGCAGGTGGTGGCGGAGGGGAGCTGCTGTCCCTGGCTGTGACCTCACCGCCACCACCAGCTGGCCCATGAGGTCCACGAGTTGGCCCATACGGGCGTCCATGGACCTCAGCACCCCCAGCACCTCACGCGTGTCTGTAGCTGACCTGGCCCATTGTCCTTGGGCCTCTTCATAGGCCCCAAGGACTCTGGCCATTTGAGACAGGGCATGGCTCCCAGGGGAGGCTGGCGTTTCCCTGACCCTGCTCCTCCTACCAGTCCTGCTGCCACCGGCCCTGCCCACTAGCCACATTGCTCACCACGGTCCTCGCTGTGGCTCCCAGGGTGGATCCAGTCGGCCGGGCCACCACCTGCGCTGGGGCTGGTGCCAGCGAAGACGTGGTGGTGGTGGCGGCGGTGGTGGTCGGTGCGGCGATGGTGGCGGTTGCGGCAGTGGTAGTGGCCGCAATGACCGTGGGTGTGGCCGCAATGACCGTGGGTGTGGCCGCAATGACCGTGGGTGTGGCCGCAACGACAGTGGCAGCAGGGGGCTGGGAATGTTCAGCAGCCCTGGATGATGGGTTGGTGGGTAGGAGGGGTCCTGGGGAGCGGCTGGGCCCTGCCACACCAGATGGGCCTGCTTGGTGGTCCGTGTCCGAAGAGGAGGACAGATCCTCCACATCCGTGTGTCCTCGTTGGGGGCTTGTAGGCTGGCTGTGCTGGCTGCTGTCTCCATCCCCAGCATCCAGCAGTTCGTCACCTGTGGAGAGAATGAGATTTGTTATTGTGTTGCTCCTGGCGAAGTATGTATTTGTCGTCTGACATTCACAGTTCGTGCAATCTCGTACATGGGTTTCCCGGAGGCGTGTGTGTGGCTGTACCATTTGTAGTTGTGTGTGCTTGGCAATGGGACTGTGTGCTGTGCACATGTGGCATGGGACGGATTGGCCATGCCGATGGGTGTGTTGCTGTGCCCCTACTTATTGTGACTCTGGTGTATGCGGGCTCCTGGCCCATCCTGGGTCTGGTTTGTACTTTGCTTTTGGTGTTCAAATGGGACGCTTAGGAACGCATATGGCAACATGGGGGCCATGCCCCAGATTCACATTTGGGAGGGAATATGCTTTTGGGGTTCAAATGGAACGCTTAGGAACGCATATGGCAACATGGGGGCCATGCCCCAGATTCGCATTTGGGAGGGAATATGCTTTTGGGGTACATGCTGTGAGCCATGGGTGCCGAACGTGACATGTGTTGTGGCAGCATGACAGTGCATGGTCTGAGGTGTGTGCATGCCTGACATGGCCTGCATATTTGCTGTCTGTTGTGATTACTGGACATGGCATTGGACGCATCGTTATGAGTGAGTGATGGTTGTGTGCCAGCCAACGTATTGCAGTTGTCCCATCTCCTTGGTGTGCGTGCTGCCCTGTGCCATGTGCATCACTGCAGTGCTCGTGGGGGGGTGTGGCCCATGTTGTGTGTTGTTGCTCACAGTGTGGCGTGCGCTTCATTGACTTCTGGCACATGGTTGGTCATGGGCATGTATCTTAGCGTGACTGCTGTATGTGTGGCAGCTGTGCGGATGACATGCCTTTCATGAGACTGGGGCTGACGGATGGGATGGATGGTATGTTGTATGTGCATGGTGTGTCTGTGTGTTTGATGGGTTCAGTGGTGTTCGTGTGCATTTATGTTGTTCCGCTCTGTTGTGTCTAGTGTTGTTTGTCTTACATAGGCGTAGTTGTGGGGTGTGTGGTTGACAGGCAGTAGGGGCTACATGGACAGGACTTCAATGGTGTTTCGGTTGTGTGTGATGAGTTGCACAGTGGCTGCTGTGTGGTACTATATTCAGTGTGGCTTGTGCATGCAGACGTGGCTCCTTGGGTGTTGCTGTGTCTGTGATGGGTCATGTGAGGTGTGAGTCTGTGGTTCATGTCCGTGTGCACATTGTTCACTTGTTCGTGACGGTGGGCGGTGCTGCGTGTTCGTCTGCTACGTGACATGTCCCATGTGTTGGTCGTGTTACGGTCCTCATGCCTCCAGTAATCCAGCCCTGTCCAGTTTCCCACCTGCAGGTTGTTCGGGCGTGCACTGTACTGGATGCCACATGGTTCTAAGCGGGGGTGCTCCATGTTGCAGGTTTGTGGGGGTGGGGAGGTGTTGTGGGTCGTGGTGGTGGCTGGACACCCACTGACACCGATTGCTGTGGACCGTGATGTCTACCTTTCGGCTGTCGTTGTGCACTGCGGTGGCTGACACGTGGCTGTGGGGTGTGGGGGATGCTCCTCCTTGCTGTGCTGTGGGACTAGGGGCCTGGTGTGTGTTGTACTTGGGCTGTCCACCCTCCCACCCACTGCACTTTGTGTTCCTGCCACTTACCTGTTACTTGTCGGTTAGTGCAGCTGTGGCGGACACATGGGTGTGGTGGGTGCTCGTTGTGGCGCTTCTGGCATATTTGGGGACCTGTTGGTGGTTACGTGGCTGGCTGAGTGTACACATGTCCCCACGCATCTTACAGTTGTTCTGTTTGGGCTGTGTGTGGTGGTGTCTGTTGCATGTGTGTGTGATGTGTTGTGTATTGTGTGCTGGATATGGGGGTGTTTGTCCCTGGGAGCTGTGGCATGGTGGTAGTGCATGTGAGTACATAGCGGTGTGCTGGTATACATTAGTTTGTACTTACCAGCCTCCACTCCCCCTGCTAATCCGGCGAGGATCTCGGGATGTATGATGACTCGCACCTTCTCCTCCCACGCTTTGAAGGTCTTGAAGAGCGCGGGATTCCCTCCGCCAGTGACGGCTGCCAGCTCTCTGTTCTTGGTCTCCTTCTTCTTGACCAGGCTCTTGACGTCATTCCACCGTTTGTTTATTTCGACTCTGTTCCTGGGCAGGGTCCCGACTGCATTGACCTGGTCTACGATCCGGTTCCACATTCTGTTTCTGGTGGCTAGTGGTGTGTGCTGGACCATGTTCCCATAGATTTGTGGGTGCACCTTGATGATCTCGTCGACCATGACCGTCAGCTCAATGGGCGTGAACTTGGGCATTCTTTGTGGTGCCATGGTGTTTGTGGTGCTGGTGCGGTGTGTGTTGTGTAATGTGCAGGGGGTTTGTGGTGCCAGTGTTTGGTGGTGGTGGTTGTGATGTGTGCGTTTCTGTGGTGTGCTGCTGTCCTTGCTGTGTCACTGTGTCCTCTCCTCTCCTCTCTAGTTTGCAATGTTGCAAGGGGTTGTGGTCTGTGGGAGTGCTGCTTTTGTACTTACCTATGTGGGTGTGTCCTCATGGTCTGTTGTTTTCAGGTGTGTTGTGTCTGGGGTTCTGGCCTTTGTAGTTTTTGTTTGTCCAGGGGGTGTTTTCGGGATGTGTACTGTGCTTGTGTATTTGTGCGTGCCTTGCTGTGTGGACTTGTTGGCCATGTTGTGTGCGATTGTTTTTGTCAGCGGATGGTTTCTGTGCAGGGACGTGGGCGCCATGGCTTCTGCCGTGTCGATTCTCATCGGCGTTGTTTGCGCTGGCGGGCGGTATATTTGTAGTTTTCCCGCGCTCATGGCGGTGTGATCGTAATCTCACGTGCGGTGTGTCGGCCGTGAGGGCGGGCGGTTTTGTGTTGTTGTGCGTGTTTCCGTCCGTGGCGGGCGGTTCGACTCCGACTCGGACGATGGCGGGCGGTATTTTGTGTGATTTTTCCGCCGATGGCGGTTTTCGGTTTGTGTAATCGTAATGGCGTGGTCGGTGTTCAGACGGTGTGTGCGGGCGGATTTTTGCCGCTTCCATGCCTGGCGGATTCTTTTACGCCGGGTATCGTAATGGGCCCCTTAGAGTGGAATACCTATTCTGTATCTAATTTCATTTGTATTATTGACCACCATTTCTGTCTGTATTTTTGCACCGTTCACGCTGTTTCCTCACCTCATTGTGTCACTGCGCCGTTCACTGTCACAAAGTACATCTAGTGCACAACCCACTTATAGTTACTTATACATTAATGTACTGTAGTGTTGTTACAACTACTTGTAAATAAGAACATTGTAGTGATTAAGTCCAGGTAGACGTGATGAGTTTCAAGCGGATTTATTCAGGAAAGTTGCAAGATAGACAGATGAGTAGTACAAGCCCCACCAGGAGCAGCCAGCATGCTGCACAGCCCACTCAACTGTGATTTCTCTGACCGATTCCCAACATTCTGAACAGCATCATCACAGCAACATTCTACTGATGGTGAAATAGCATTGCATTTACAAGAGCAGGATACAACATATCCCCCTTTCTTATACGGAAAAACAAAATAGATAGAAATAGAAAGAAGAGAACCTAAGATATAGAAGGGAAAAATATACAGAGGCAACAAGAAACGAAGAGAAGACAAGAAAGAACATGAAGAATGCAAAGAAAAGACAACAAGAGAGATGAAGAAACAGTTAAGAATGACCCATCCTCCCTTCTACAAATAAAACAGAAAAAAAATGGAAAGACACCGGGAAAGAAAACAGCGAGAAAGAGACACCAATGACAATCTCCCAAACACACCAGCTGGCCAGGCAAGCATGCAAGGAGGCAAGAATTTGCATAGAAACAACACTGAGGTAAACCCAGAGACAGACAAGATCAGGCAAAAAAAAAACAAGCACGTATGACAATAAGAGGAAGAAAACAGGAAACTGAAAAGAAAACTGAGAAAAAGCTACAAAACCAGAGACTGAAAACAAGAGAGTCAGAGGACAGAAGAGAAAAACAAAGTGATAATCAGAAAATGAAATTACATTGCAAAATATGACAGTGTAATACTGAGAAAGAATGACGTCGGAAAAACAATAGAAATGGGAGTGAAAATAAGATAACACACCCAATGTAAAAGTAGAGAAGTACCCAACGCATGAGAACATGGGACTAAAACCAAATCATACAACGATGACCCATGTAAAGGCAACGATCTGAGTTGACATTGAGAAAAGTGCAGTAATGGGACTAGAAACCATACATCACGCAAGTAAGGGAACATATGACTGAAAACCCAGAGGAGGTTAACAAATGTCAACAACAGTATATGGGTCAGAACCCATGATCTCTCCGAATATGAGAGATTATTTAAAGTTAACCGGTGTATATGGGTCTGAACCCATGACTCAATCCTAGGAAAAACGAAGGTTAACAAATGCAAAGAGGAAATAAATTGATGCATAAATGAGCAGATGGGACTACAACCCATTGCGATCCTCCCAAAAAATAACATATAAACTGAAATGATGGACTCTTGCCGGTGCGTACCTAGGGTCCATGAACATACAATGTAGCTAAAACTAAAATCATTGTAGATAAAACTAAACTCATTGTACAATCCTATGAAGGATAAAATAAAACAGTACTGTGAGCAAGAAAACTCGCACAATGTAGATCTAACTGAACTCACTGTACAATCCTATGAAGGATAAAGTGGAGATAAACAGAAACTTATCCACCATAAGCCAAAACGTAAAAGCACATGGTAAAACACAACCACTAATAAACAAACTATATGTGAACGTGTCACTATATGTATGTGACACACACCAGTGTCCGAACAGAGACACTTAGAAAACCTAGTTCGCAGCAAACTTTGAATAATGATTTTGAAGACTTTGCGAAGAAGATGCAAACACCCACAAATAAACAAAGTTGGCAACGTGAAAAATTGCATGCATACAAAAGTAAATATACTGCCAACGAACATTTGTCTCTGTAAATAAAAAAATCTGGCACCAGCGAGAAAAACTATTGAGAAAAGACACGTGATTTGGTACCAATTAACATGTACATGCAAATACATTTGAATGCCAACAAACTGATAAGAAAGAAATTAAACATGCACCGTAAACTTAGCATATCGAAATAGTCACTGGTGTGCCTGTCACCGGGATAAAACAGACAGGCTTAACTGGCACAATTCCCAAAAATCTGGCAGAATAACTTGTGCAATGCAGTAAATAATGCCACCAAGCATTATACAATGACTTGAAAAATCACCAGTGAGCGAAATCTCACTCGAACTGAAAAAAATGGATGATAACAAACAGGCTTAACTGTCCCAAGAGACTTTAAGGAGAACGTTCTTCGCCAGGGGGCGCACTCACAATTGCGTGCGAGTCACTGATGCTTCCAAGAGCTGTAACCACCCACCGGCTGAGCAGAAGCGCTCTGACGTAGAAAAACAAGGAGAGTACCTGCATAGAATTTCGCTGTGAAGACAAACCAGGAGAGCAGGAGAGGAGCCGATCTCGTAGATTTCCACACTGCGACGCTGCTGAGGTCATTCAACTCGCAATCAGCTATATAGAAATGTAACAAAGTGGTTGACCATCCTTCAACACAAAAATGGCTACACGCCGTACATGCTAGTGCAGGATGGCTCACGGTGCGTCCATGCACCAAAACGTCAGAAGAAGATAAACAGGTATCACAGAGGTACGCGAGCTGAAAATGGAGGAGTCACAGAAAAGATGCCCGCGTCACTATGCAAGTAGGAGCGCGCGCTGGATGTGACACGCGCCACTCTTTTGAATATGTGAGAAGCGGTTGAACTGGCGCTGGCTCAAAGGTGGCTTAAAAAATGCCAAAAATAATAGACGGAAACGGCTCAGCTCCAAAGATCAATCCAATGCTCCGACGCCAATTCACCATGCATGGCCCAAGCACTCCATGCCTCTGTACATATAGAGTGGATGGCCAGGAACGCGATCCTTGTCAAAATGGCATCCACACGCTGTCAACTTGATTTGAAGCAACAAAGTACAAAATGTTCTCAGCTGCCTAGAGCTTGCTAATTTCAAGCGACCCTTTCTGTGTGTGACTCAGTGCTCCAGTACAGATATGTATCATCTTGTAGATGTTTAGAAGCAAATAGAAACATTAAGCAGGCACCTCCAAAAAATCATATTTCAGGCACCTCCAAAGTAGCGCCCACATCTTGAAATAGACAGACCATGCGCAGGACAGATCCCCAAGTAAATCTTAACATGTGCTGCATCCAAGCAATGTGTGTACATGTAGAACATCATTTCCAAGAAGCAAGGTTCCCTTGATGGCGCAGGTCTTGTGGCAAACACACAGTACAGCATGATTTTGTTGGGGCTGTCTAATGTACAGGACACTGGTGGGGCTAAGGAGTGTGCTGTACCATTTACTTTTGTTCCTTTAGTGGCATCTTGAGTTACGATGGTTCTTGTTGTGTTGCCTCTTGTGTGCTTGATGTAGGGTTGTTTCCTAGTTGTCTGCACTAGTAGCCTTCACACCCTGTGGGCTGATTAAAGATGTCATCTTCTGCTTCCTTGACCAACTGTGGAGACAAGTATACAAGTGGGAAAGTCTCCATCCTCGTCGCCATAAATTTGTAGTGATTAAGTCCAGGTAGACGTGATGAGTTTCAAGAGGATTTATTCAGGAAAGTTGCAAGATACAAAGATGAGTAGTACAAGCCCCACCAGGAGCAGCCAGCATGCTGCTCAGCCCACTCAACTGTGATTTCTCTGACCGATTCCCAACATTCTGAACAGCATCATCACAGCAACATTCTACTGGTGGTGAAATAGCATTGCATTTACAAGAGATACAACAAACATTTTTCTACAAATTTCTTCGGGTCTCCCCATCTCCCTTTCTTTTGATTAATTCATCTTATTTAAATTGCCTTTTGAATGACTACCGGTTGAGACATTGTTTTATATTCATTTGGGTCGTGGGGCACTCGTTCATAAGAAGGGCGCAAATTCAGGTGTGGCGGAGTTATTTTGGTCAAAATCTAGGTTTGAATGAACGTATGTTTAAAGTTGTTTGGCATGGAAAGGGGGCATGTGCTGGAAAGAATTGGTTCCTTGGTTAAATAGATTGTTGTTGAGCGGACAGTGCCCAGACATTTTGGTATTGCATTTAGGCGGAAACGACATGTGCAAAGAGAAGGCCATGGTTTTGATGAGGAGCATGAAGAAGGATTTAGCTTTAATAAAAGAGCAGTGGGCAGGTTGTTTTGTTATATGGACAGAGTTTGTGCCACGCAGGATGTGGCGTGGAGCTCTTTGCCCTGGTGCGGTTGACAGGGCAAGGAGGAAGTTCAACTCGGAAATTGCTCGTTTTGCAGAAGCTTGGGTTTTGGCAGGATTTGCCACTCAGAAATCCACTTCGACGAGGTTGAATTTTTTAGGGATGATGGCGTACAGCTTTCCAGGATGGGCATGGAGTTATACCTATTAGAAGTTAGAGAAGTGTTGGCTAGGTCACTGAATGTGCAGAGGCACATGGGCAGAGGGCCCTTTGGATAAATCAGAGCTGGGGGGGGCAGAAAAAAGGGAGGGTGGTATAACCCACCATCCCCTTGTTCTGGGTGGTGGGGGTTTGAAAAGTTTGCCAGGGGTTGGCAGAAGTTTTGTTAGCGCTGAAAGTTGGGAACATGGGCAAGGAAAGGGTAGGCACTTAGTTTAAGGGTCAGTTGTAGACGTTAGGTTAATTAAAGTTTCAAAAAGGCAGGCATAGGATGTTGGATTAATAGAACTGTATATTTTAACTGCAATACTTTGCAATGTTGGTAATATGTTAACAGCAGGGCGGGGGCTATGTTGAGGGGATTGGAGGGGCGGGGTCAGGTGTTAGATATCGAATGTTTAGGGAGGTTTTAGTTTTGTAAGGCAGTTGCCAGTTAGGATATTGTAAAGTGCACCTGTTTCAATAAAGCGGCCTTTTTCACACACAAAATGGTTTCTGTCTGGTCTGCCCCCCTCCCTCCCATGGGTGGGTTTGGGGGGCAGCCGACCGGAGGGAGGTCTGCCCTGCGGGCAGATTGGGAGGGGTGGGGGCTGGCCTGTTGGCCCGCCATTTTCTAGACAGGTGGGCTTTCTTTGGGCTGGTAAAGTATAGCCCAATATAGCCCAAGTTATAAGAGTTCTCTCCTCTTGTTCCCAGCCACCATTTTAGTTTCTGGTGACCTGGTGGCTGGAAGCGTATTGGTGGTTAGCAGAATATTTTCCCCTCCCTCCCGTCCCCATTTTCGGAGTTTTGGGCTTTAGGGTTATAAACTTTTTCAGGTTTTATTGGTGTGGCTTTGATTGGGACAGGTGTGCAAGGGGTATAGTGTATTGTCACTTGGAACAGGTGCTTGTCGGGGGTTTGAAAAGAAGTTTTGTTAGCGCTGAAAGTTGGGAACATGGGCAAGGAAAGGGTAGGCACGTAGTTTAAGGGTCAGTTGTAGACGTTTGGTTAATTAAAGTTTCAAAAAGGCAGGCATAGGATGTTGGATTAATAGAACTGTATATTTTAACTGCAATACTTTGCAATGTTGGTAATATGTTAACAGCAGGGCGGGGGCTATGTTGAGGGGATTGGAGGGGCGGGGTCAGGTGTTAGATATCGAATGTTTAGCGAGGTTTTAGTTTTGTAAGGCAGTTGCCAGTTAGGATATTGTAATGTGCACCTGTTTCAATAAAGCGGCCTTTTTCACACACAAAATGGTTTCTTGTCTGGTCTGCCCCCCTCCCTCCCAATGCCCAGTCTTGCACAGACAACAAATATAAAGAAGCAAAAATAAACTCAAACACTGTTGTCAAGTCAATTATCATATAGTGGGGCATGACAAGTCCTATTCAACGACATCTGGCTGCTTTGCCCATTATTTAGGGGTTGGTGCTCACCCCCCAACGCCGTCTGACCCCTCCCTCGAGAGTCCCACAAATTGCATCTGGCTCATAGAGGCAGGTGCAGGGCTTACCACCCAAGAGCGACATAATGCATCACAGCAAATCGCCTGCCAGACAGGGCGTCAGCTCCGGTCATGGATTTCCGCATCGGGGGAATTCAACATCTCATTGGTATCCAATCTGGTTTAGGAGGTGGGATCTGAGCGCAGAAATTCAAAGAAGTTGCAGCTGTGCTGCAGTACTTCCTCCGCCATTTGTATGCATTCCTGATCAACCTGGTTGGTCATGAGATGGTTGCGTGTTCTCCTGTCCCGTGTGCGAGACGATCTCGGTGTCAACCAGTCACAAGAGTCCTGTGTGGCTGCTGATTGCTCCAACAAACAGTTGACGTTCAATCAGGTCCAAGCATCCCCAGGAGTTTTGAAGATGTAGGTGGTGTTCCCCTCCACAATTGCAGTTTAGCAGGAAACATTAGTGCAAATTCTGCATTGCCGCTTAACAGTAGTGTAGGAGTTGCAATGGCACTGCACCACAGGGGTAAAGCCTGGATAGGTGGCAATTCCATGCCTTGCCCTCGAAGTGCCAGGGCCCCTTTGTCTGGAGTATTAAGTCTCTGAAATTAAGAAGTCTCGAAATTACGGGCCTTGAGTGGGCGCCCGACGAAGGGGAGAAGAAAAGAAGTGAATTTTAGGCACCTTCCCAGCCAGCACCAATATAATTAGCCAGTGCTCAAGGAATAGTTCCATGTTGGGCCCTCAGAATGCTCTGTGAACGTTATTGTGTTTTGAGCGCCCCTCAGCATCGTCTGCTGTTTGCAAGAGGAAGGTAATGTTGGCTTTCATCCCCTGCACTTGTATCTGCAACTCTTGCAGTGTGGGGCACCTCGTAGTCAAGGCAAACTCTATGTCATCTACCCTACCCGCTAACCATTGATGATCCACTCACAGTAGGCCGACATCTAGGGAAACAGCATCTATTTTAACTCCAGGGTGGTTTTATTATCCATGATGGCCTGCAGGATCTGTTCAAACTGCTCAGAATGTTTAACGACGGTAGCTTCGAGACTGTGTTGCACTCACTGCTCCAGCTAGTTCATTGTCCCCAGCAGCCCCTTTGGTGGGGGAGGGCTGCTTGGATGACCATGGTTTCACCATTGGCCCAGGCTAGTGCAGGTTGCAGATATTCACAGCACTTGGTCCCCATTGGCAGCAGTGCCACAGGCCACCAGCAGCTCAGGACTTCACGGACCACTCATTAGGAGTACAGCGTTCAGGAGAAGTTATGGGGGGATCACAGTTCGAGGAACCCCTTATAGTACATCAGTAAGCCTCTTAAGATATCCACAGGGTCCCTACACCTCCGCCCTCCGAGCTTGAGCAAAATATGGCCTCTTCTGCCCAGCAGATGCCAGTCAGTCCCCAGCAGGACATCTACATGTGCTGTCGCCCCGCAATCCAAATGCAGCTACCAGCGAGGGCCACACGCCTCTGCCTGATATCACAGCTAGGGCGGCAATCAAGTTCAGAAGCAAGTTCCACAGGCCCTCTGCAATCTCCACAGCAGGAAAACAGGGGGAGGAGGTGAGGGGATTAGTCCGCCCAGCTCATCTCGGGCCCAGTATCATATCAGGTATCAACTCAATTGCCCCAAGACTCATAGCTTCCCCATGGGACATGACTCTGGTCAGGTGTTCTCCCCATACCCCCCACATTTACAATTAAGTAGGTGTGGGCATAACTTCCGTAAGTTGCTGCAGCGTAATTGCAAGAAATTACAGAAAATTATGCAAAATAATGCAGAATTATATAAAGAGCATAACCCAGCTTTTAACGCTATTTTCTTAGCGCGAAATGCAGGCTTGTGTCCAAAATGGACCGAGTATCCATTTTGGGCTAAGAAAATAGCACCGAATGCAACAGAACATGAACAGCAGCAGCCATCAGCCACTCATGCTTGCTAAATGTGTTGTTCCTATTCTCCTGCAGTAGGATTTTTGTGCCAAATTACTCATAATTATGTGAATGGGCATATTTGTGAATGTTCTCATAATTAATCTCTCATAATTAAAATTTCACCCAGGCCTACTACTAAGTAGTAAACGTACATATGAGATGATTTCCCCATAGAAATGTTACGAGAGGTGGAGGTGAAGATTTACAGTAGTAGACCTGTGATAACATTCTGTATAACTTTAGTAGTACTATTGTTTGTGAATATGTTCCCATGTGTTTGAAGCAAGTCCTGGCATAAGTGTTGGTAATGGCTGGTGCAACAATCTTTGTTGGTGCACTCCAAATCTCTTCTATTCTATGCAAATTTATAAAGTGCATGGTAACCAGTAGGCATCCCAGTATAGGCAACACAACACAGAATCAATCAATCAATCAGGGGGTTGGTAAAGCGCAACTACTCACCCGAAAGGGGACTCAAGGTGCTGAGGTGGGAAAGCAGTGCAGCTCCTGGGAGTTCACGGTATTTCGTCGAACAGCCGGGTCTTGAGGTTCATCAAGAACTTGGGGAGTGTTGGTGTCTGTTGTAGGTGGCGGGAGTTCCATGCCTTGGCCACCAGGAGGGAGAAGGAGCGTCCTCCTGTTCTGGTCTTCTTGATGCGTGGTACCATTGCAAGGGAGGGATGGGCTGAGCGGAGGGATCTTTGGGGTGCGTGGAACGAGAGGCGGTGGCTCATGTATTTATTTATAACGTTTTGTATAGCGCAAACAAGACCCCGATGGGTATCAGAACGCTTCACAATATGGAGTGTCGTAAATAATAAAGGAAGTCAAACCAACATCATTTGAGAATTCATGCAAGGAACAGTGACAGAGGGGCATCAAAGAACATCACATTTAAATAATACAAAGCGTGCTGGGAGAATAACACACCTAACTTATGAGAGTATAACCAAACAACTCTGGGCTTCACAAAGGATGGTCTAATATAGTAGTTAATCCAAGGGCGGTGAGTGAGACAGACGAGCCATTGTCATTTAAGGCAAGAACTTGTTCATAAGTATTATTTTCACTTCCTTTTTGAGAGAAGCCGTTGATGAGATTCTGCGGACTTCCGGTGGGAGAGAGTTCCAGATCTTTGGGGCCGAGCCTGAGAAAGCTCTGTGCCTCATTCTCTTTTTGCAGAAAATCTGTGGTTTCAAGAAGAGATAGTTTGTACTTCTTGATGGTCTACCCCCTCCTGATAGTTCTAGCTTTTGCACCAAGTAACGGAGGGTATTGAAATGGAGGGCTTTGTGAGTCATGCAGGCGATCTTTAGTTGTATTCTTGCTTCAAATGGCAGCCAATTTAGGGATCTAAGGGATGGGGAAATGTGAGCATATCTATTTGTACCCGTAATCAATCTGGCTGCTGCATTCGGGGAAGCCCTTAGTGGGGCCAAGGTATATTTGGGGAGGCCACAGAGCGTAGCACTGCCATAGTCTAGCCTTGGCAAAACAAGTGCTTGAACCACCTGCTTGAAGTCATCTTGTGGGAGGAATGGTTTGAGATTCCTAAGTATCCTCATCTGATGGTTAGCACCCTTGCAAGCCTTACTAATATGATCTTCATGTTCAGGTGCATGTCCAAGGTGATTCTGAGAGATTTGACTGAGTCAATAATGTGAGGAGAGCAGTTGAAAGCTGTGAGCCAGCGGTCTATCTTGGGGGTGTGATTAGGCGGAGATAGGAGAAGGAATTCCGTTTTGGATGTGTCGAGCAGGAGGTGGTTCTCTGTTAGCCAGTTTTGAGTATTTGTCAGGGTAGAATTGATTGCATTGAAATCTGCAGAAGTGATTTTCAGGTAAAGTTGCTTGTCATCTGCATACATGTGAAAAAGAGTGTTCGTGGAATTATTGCATTTGCTAATGCTTCCATGAATATGTTAAAGAGTATGGGAGATAAGGCAGATCCTTGTGGCAACCCCATGGAAAACTGTAGAGGGATGGGATAAGGAATGAATCACCGTGACTCTTTGGGATCTGTTGTGCAGGAAGGACGAGAACCATTGCAATACCATACCTGACAATCTCATCCTGTGCTCAAGAATGGATAAGAGGATGTCGTGATTAACAGTGTCAAACGCAGAAGAAAGGTCTAGGAGGATTAGGAGGCAGGATACGTTTTGGTCTAGCATTTTTGAAATGTCATTCATAATGTGAGTGAGCGCCGATTCCGTGCTGTGGCCACTCCGAAAACCGGATTGATGTTGATCCAGGAGTTGGAAATTCTCTAAGTGAGCGCAGAGTTGAGATTGCACACATTTTTCTAGGAGCTTAGCCAAAGTGGGGATGTTGGAGATAGGGCGGAAGTTTTTGAGATCAGTTCTATCTGCATTAGTTTTTTTTTAGAATGGGTGTAACTTGAGCAGCTTTTAGGCATTCGGGTATCGTGCCTTGTGATAATGAAGTGTTGACAATCTTTGTCCACAGGGAGATGAAGGCATCCTTAATTTCTTTGAATACCTTCGGTGGCAGCGGATCGCTGAAGTGATTAGAAGGGTTGATACTACGAAGGGTTTTGTAGATGTCCCTTTCACTGAGGGAAGTAAAAGTACCCCATGATGCATTGTTCTTGGTGCTAAGACTAAGTGGATCGAGCCTCTCAGAGTAAGCCGGAGTAGACGCAATCTCGTATGCTGACAGAAGAGCCTTCTTGGATTCAAGGTCAGTACTGATGAGTTTTGTTTTTTCTTTAAAGAAAGCAGCCAGGTCGTCGCATGAAGGAGAGGCGTCTCCTGGGTCAATTTGGTTGGGTGCTTTCACCGATTGTTGTTTAACAATTTCAAAAAGTTTCTTTGGGTGATTTGAGGCTTGGTTAAGTTGGGATCTGAAGTAGTCAGCCTTAGCACTCTTGATTTTTTTATCATAGGAACTCCTTACCGATCTGAGGACTTTTAAATGATCCGAGTAGGGTTTGGATCTCCAGGATCGTTCCGCTGCCCTTAAATTGCGGCGGTCCGAGCTTAGATTGTTGTTGAACCAGGGTTTGGAGTTTTTGAAAGAGGCATTTTTTTGTTGTAGTGGAGCAATGAAATCCATGATATTATTAGAGATAGTAGAGTTATAGAAGTCAGTGAGTTCAAGAACATTTGTCGTGTGGATTTGTGAAGACAAGGCAAATTTACAGTGGGTTGTTAGATCTTCTGTGTTGATATTCCTGAGGTCCCTTTTCCATTGCTTAATTTTCTTCGGTTGATCCCTCTTCAGTGCCACATCCCTGTTAATAAGGAAGGAGATGATGTGATGGTCGGACCAGTCACATGGGATAATGTCATCGAGTGTGATGGTGTTTCCTTTTGATATGATGAGGTTGAAAATTTCTCCTTTGTTATGAGTTGGTTGGTCACAGAATTGGGTAATCTCGTGATCCAATAAGAATGATTTTAGGCAGGTTACCGCATGGTCATTAGGGTTAAACCAGTGAAGGTTGAAATCACTGAGGAAGATTTGTGACACTGAGGACAATGAGATGATTTCCATTATTTGTTCAATGAAGGTGAGATTGTCTCCCGGGGGTGGTAGAATGTATGAAGTTTGCAAACCGGTAGGTGGTTACTTGAAATTTTGAGGCAAAGGTATTCACTAGAGGGTGGTGTGGTGGTCTCTGTGTGGGAAACCGAGAGTGTGTTCTGGTGTATACAGGCTAGTCCACCGCCCTGCTTCTTAGATCTGTCAAGACAGATTATATCATGACTCAGAGGGACTAGGATGTCTAGGATAGGGGTGGAAGCGGGATTTAGCCTGGTTTCTGTGAGGATGACAATATCTAGATCATTGAATTGGATGAGGTCAAAGATATCGGAGGCATGTTTACTGGCTGATCTGCAGTTGAGTAGTACACATTTCAGCCGTAAAGGCGTGTGTGAGGTAAGAGTCTGCGTGATGTTCACTCGCTTGAGGTTGTCACTATTTACAACTCTGAGGTTGTATGAGGGTTCCCTGTGCGAGTTGGCGTGAATGGCTTTAATTTGATCCAGAGGCTTGACGGTGTCTTGAGTGATAGAGTAAGAGAGGAGTAGATCCTCAATATCACTGGCTGCAAGATCGGCCTTCATTCTTCTAGGGCAGGATGGGGCATTAGGGAGGGGTAAGGTTTTAGAGATAAGGTGCGAGCAGTGCTGGTTAAGGCAAGGGAATGCGCTCAAGGGTACTATGAGCAGCTTTCCTAAGGAAGTAAGAGAACTGAGCAGGGGTAGGTGCTCAATTGAGAGGGCTTTCAGATCATGTGGTTCATACGAGAGTAGGTGCAATTTGAGAGATATTGCATCCAAACGTGCAACCAGGTCTGTGTGTTGGTTAACAACTGTGTAGGTTGAGTGGTGAGATTCAGCGGAGGAGAGGGGCCTCGGGGAGTGCCCAAAAGGTCTAGGGCGGGTCCAGTGTTGTGGAGGGCCTTGTGGTCGTGGGTGGGAAGCTTTAAAGTGATTCCCTTCTTGACGGGGAGCCAGTGTAGTCTTCAAGGGTGATGGCTGATGTGGCAGTGGCGCGGTAGGTTGAGGACTAGTCTGGCGGCGGCGTTCTGGATGTTCTGGAGTTTGCGAATGAGTTTCTTTGCTGATCCTGGCGTAGTAGAGTACGCTGCCGTAGTCCAGTCTGCTGCTGATGAGGGCGTGGGTGATGGTTTTCCTGTGTTCGAGGGGGATCCAGTTGAAGGTCTTACGGAGTAGGCGGAGGGTGCTGTAGCAGGAAGAGGTGACAGCGTTGATCTGGTGGTCCATTTTCAGTTTGGAGTCCACAATGATTCTGAGGTTGTGTGTGTGGTCCATGGGGGAGGGAGGGCTCCCGAGGACGGGGGCCACCAGGTGTCGTTCCAGGCGTCGGTGTGTGGGCCCATGATGAGTACTTCGGTTTTGTCTGTGTTGAGTTGTAAGCAGCTGTTCTTCATCCACCTGGCGACTGCTTCCATTTCTTCTTGAAAGTTGTGTTTGGAGATGTTGCATTCATTGGAAAGGATGAGTTAGGTGTCGTCTGCATACGATACGATGTTGAGTCGTGTGATCTGACGATCGATGCGAGCGGGGTCATGTAGACATTGAACTGGGTGGGGCTGATGGAGGACCCTTGGGGGACTCCTCATGCGGTCGGTGTGGGTTCCGAGAGGAAAGGGGGGAGTCTCACCCGCTGCATTCTGCCAGAGAGGAATGAGCGGATCCAGTCGAGGGCCTTGTACCGGATTCCTGCGTCGTGGAGTCTGCGGGCAAGGGTGAGATGTGAGACTGTGTCAGAGGCAGCGGAGAGATCCAGGAGGATGAGGGCCATAGTCTCTCCTCTGTCGAGAAGGGAGTGGATGTCGTCTGTCGCAGCGAGTAGGGCAGTTTCGGTGCTGTGGTTCATCCTGAAGCCTGATTGAGAGGAGTCAAGGATGTTGTTTTCTTCTATGAAGGAGACAAGTTGACTGCTGACGGCTTTGTCCATGACTTTTTCCGGGTATGGGAGTAAGGATATTGGTCTGAAGTTCTTGAGGTCGTGGGGTCCGCCAAGGGTTTTTTCAGGAGAGGGTTGATCTCTGCGTGTTTCCAGTCGTCGGGGAAGGAGGTGGTTGATGATTCGCCGCAGCTCAGGGCGATGATGTCTGCGGCTCTGTGCTAGATGTGGTGGGGGCAGGGGTCCATCGGGGCCCCGGAGTGGGTGGTCATCATATTCTTTAGAGTGTCTTCGATGCTGAGGGCGGTCTATCTGTCCTGTGTCGGTTGCGTGGTGCGGGGAACAGTGGGGGTGGATTCCACATGAAGTTTGTTGTCTTTGAAGTTGTCATATAAATCCCCTAAGTGCTCAGGGGGGCTATAATTATCAAATGACCATGTTTTTAGGAGTTTTTTGAAAATAGATTTGTGGTGGTGAGTCTCAGAGAGAGAGGGAGGGTGTTCCATAGTTTGGCCACCTTATTAATTTATTTGAAACTTTTATATAGCGTGAACATGACCCTTGTGGGTATCGGAGAGCTTTACAAATGCTCAAGGAGCAGAGACAAATAGAAACAAAAATGTCATAATCAAGAACAATACAGGAAAAGGCAATTTCCCAGGTGAGGGCGGTATCACCTCAATGTTTAGACAGATATGCCAAAAAAGACAATAGCATAACAAGCGAGCAGTGCACTAGGTGAGAGGAGTTCCTAGGGACTAGGGCAGAAATTTGTTCATAAATAGTAGTTTGACTTCTTTCTTGAAAGATGTAATTGAATGGTTCCATCTGATTTCAGGGGGCCGGAAGTTCAAACTTTTTGGGGCGATGCCAGAAAAGGTTCTGTTGTGCGTTTTATCTTGAAGAATCTATGCGGTTTCAGAAGTAAGGTGCTGGAGCTTCTAGATGATATGGAGCCACCTGAAAGTTTAATCTTCTAGGCGAGGTCGATAATGGTGTGGAAGTGTAGAGCTTTGTGGGTCATGCATGCAATTTTCAATTGAATTCTTCCTTCGTAGGGTAGCCAATTGAGTGATTTCAAATCAGGGATGATATGGTTATTTCTTTTTAATCCTGTGAGGAGCCTTGCAGTAGAGTTAAGGGAGACCATTAATGAAGCGGTTTTGGATCTTGGCAAACCACAGAAGGCAGCGCTTCAATAGTCCAACCTTGAAATCACTAGAGCTTGGACAGCAGACCTGAAGTTGTTGCGGGGGAGGAAGGGTTTTAATTTCCTTAAGCTGTTCATTTGGAGATTCGCTCCTTGAGGTGGATGCATGACAGCCAATTTTTGTTTTTTTTGTAGAGTTATGTTGAGAGCTTTGATGTCTTCAGGGGAGAAGACTTTCAGGTATAATTCACTCCACTACCGGCATACATGTGATAGTGGATGTTGGAAGAACTCAGAATTTATGTTAGAGGTTTCATGAACACGATAAAGAGGGTGGGTGAGAGGTGGTAACCCTGTGGCACCCCTAATGTGACCGGAGTAGTCATAGACAAGGACTGATTAACCTTGACTTTTTTGAGTTTTGTTTTGGAGAAATGAGGTGAACCAATTTAGGATGGATCCTGAAAGTCCCTTTGAATGTTCCAACAGTTCTAGTAGGTAGTCATGCTTAACCGTATCGAATGTTGAAGATAGGTCCAGTAGAATTAGAAGGCAAGATTCTTCATGATCCAATATTTTTAGCGCATCGTCCACTATATGTGTGAGGACCGACACAGTGCTATGCCCGGGCAGAAACCAGATTGGAATTGGTCAAGCAGATGGAATTGTTCAATGTGGTTACAGAGTTGAATCTGTACGCATTTTTCAAGGAGCTTCACCAAAGTTGGAATGTTTGAGATGGGGCGGAAGTTATTTAGGTCAGTGCAATCTGTCATTGTTTTTTTAGGATGTGGTAACCTGCCCGGACTTTAGGCAATATGATACAGAAATGTGTCTTGGACTAGAGAGGCATTAACGATCCTGTTCCAAAGTGGGAGTATCGACGTTTTGATCTCATTGAAGAGGTAGGGAGTTAGTGGGTCATGGAAGTGGTTTGAGTGTATGAAATCTTCTAGAATTTAAAGAATGGCATTTTCCTCCAAGGTTTTGAAAGAGTTCCATGAGACATAGCTTTTGAGGCAGTGCCCCGGTTGATGTGAGGGCCCAATAGTCTGGGAGGGGGAAATGTTGGGGGTGAGGAAAGAAAGGACGTTGCTGTAATGCCATCTGCAAGTCAGTTCTCATGTTTTCTGTCTTCGCAATGAAGAAGGATGCAAATTCTTCTCAGTTTGGTAGCGGACTGCATCCAGCTAGGGAAGGGTTGGGTAGGCCATTTGTTTGAAGTTTAATGAGCTCAAATATTTATTTGGGGTTGGTTTCTAGCTTGATCTAGTTGGTTTCTGAGGAAATTTGCTTTCGAGTTTTTGATGCTCTTGTAATATATATCCCTCAGTGATCTCAATTGTTTGAGGTGTTCAAAGGAAGGTGAGGATCTCCACCTTCATTCAGCTAGGTTTAAGTTATGTCTTTCATTATTAAGGCTTCCATTGTACCATGGTTTAGAATCTTTGGTGGACAGCATTTTTAGCTGTAGGGGAGCAAGCACGTCTAGAATATTCTTCATGGAGCTTGTATATTGGTTTGTAAGATCTTGGACATCTGACATTTCTCCAGGAAGAGGTAGGCTGTTATTACTGAGGGATGTCAGCTCACTAAAATTAATCTTTCGCATGCTCCTTTTCCATACTGTGGGTTTCATTACCTGTGCAGTATTTGTTCTCCTGTGTTCAGAGATGAAGAATGTGATGCAGTAGTGGCCAGACCAGTCACAAGGGAGGATAGATTCCAGTTGGATAGAGTTAGCCTTCCCTATGATAAGTTCTAAGGTCGCTCCCTTGATGTGTGTGGGGCTGTCACAAACATGTGTCAGGTTGAGGCCAGCAAGAAAGGTTTTGAGGCTGTTAACTACAAAGTCAGTCAAATCATTCCAGTGGAGATTGAAGTCTCCAAGGAGTATTTGGGTAGCGTGTTGACTCATGTTTGTTGTGACGATTTCCATAAGTTTTTCTATGAAAGAAAGGTTATCCCTGGCGGGTTGAAGAACGTGTGTAGCTTGCATAGTGGTCTGTTATTGCATGAAATATCCATGCATAGGCACTCGCATCTGGATAGAGTAGAGGATTGTGTCTGTTTGACTTAAAGGCTGCTACAGTAAATGCAGGCAATGCCTCCTCCTGGTCAACTGGATCTATCTAATCTAGTGATGTTGTATCTAGGATGGACTAGTAGGTCAAGGATAGGTGCAGAAGAAGCATTTAGCCAAGTTTTGGTCAAGATAAGGAGGTCAAGGTCATGTTCGAGGATATGGTCAGTGAGGTTCACCGCATGTCTTGCAGCTAATCTGCAGTTGAGTAGCATGCATTTCAGATGGGATTTGGTGATAGATGGGGAAGTATGAGTAAGAGTAACTCGCTTGCTTGTGCTTGTTTACCGCTCTGTGGTTGGGCTTTGATTCTCCGTGTGGATTCGCAAGAATGGATTGGATTAGAACCAGATTGTTAGTGATTTCAGAGTAAGATGAGTTATACGATAGGAGGAGGGAGTTGATATCTTTGTCGGATGGTGGATCTGTTTGTCTGATGGGCCGAGAAGGTGCATTAGGGTAGGGTACTCCATACCAAGTGCGGGTGCTTCGAAAATGGTGAGATCAGGTTGGTAGAGTTGTGTTGGAGGTAAGGTGAGGTGGTTGGTGGGTTGGTCTTGATTATAACTAGTCATTCTCTGACTCCTGTTTGGCCACCGATTAATAGTAGATTTTTTAGTGACGTGGATAAGGCTTTGTAAGTCTGCCTTGAGCTGTGGTAAGAATTGTGCAATCTCATCCAATCTGGATACTAGAGATGTGTGGGAACAGGTTGTCGGGTCCTGGGGCAAGGGGCTAGGGGAAAGGAGGTGGAGGTGGTGATACCAGTGGCAATGGAGTATTGTTGGCCAGAGGTGTCCAGCAAAGGAGAAATTGAGTTGGAGGTGGAAGAAAGTTCGAAGAGCTTTAGCTTGTAGCTAATGGAGCGTCCACCACTTCTTGGACGGAACAGTGGCCAGGCATGCATTCGTGGAATGTAAGGGTCTGTTAGGTGTGTAGTGGGAGATCAAAGTTCTAAGGGTTACAGGGCCTTTCCTTTGAAGTGCCCTATGTGCTATGCATAGAGCTTTGAATTTGACCCTCTGTTCGACCAGTAGTCAGTGAAGTGTAGCCAGGGCCTGCTGGGTAGGGTAATGGCTGGGAATGTTCAGTAGAGCTCGGGCTGATGCATTTTGCCCCACCTGTAGTTTTTTGATGACCGATTTAGGGGCTCCCAGGTAAAGTGAATTCCCGTATTCTAGGCGGGAGAGAATAAGTGTCTGTACCATAAGCCTTCTGGAAATGGGGGGTAGGAGGTGTAATACTTTACGGAGCATTCCGAGAATGCCGTATCAACATGCAGAGAGTTCCATGGCCTGGGCTTCCATGTAAAGTGATTTGACTAACCATACGCCCAGGTTTTTAATAACTGCTCTGGGGGTAGGGGGTGCACCTAAGCTATCAGCCAACCCAAGTTGATGCAGGGATTGATGTTATTGCCCAATACCATGAGCTCTCCTTTCTCCCCGTCGAGTTTGAGGCAGGAGTCTGCCATCCAGCCAGCGACTTTCTTCAGGCACGGTCCTAGTGTGGGGGACTGAGGGTCTTGTCCTTAGGTGAGAGAGAACACTAGCTCAGTGTCGTAATCATACGAGATCAGGTATATCCTGAATACCAGTACTATTTCAGCCAGTGGACCCATGTATATATTGAAGAGTGTCGGAGGAGTCACATATCATCCATACTAGTAAGCATTATATGTTAAGAGTACATAGGGCCTGATTATGAGTCTGGCTATCCACGGACTACCAGACTCACTGTGGCGCTGCGGTGGCGGTCTAGCTACCGCCGCTGTGACCGCCCTAATACAACTTAGTCAGTCAGACTGCTATTGCACCGCTGCAACCCTCCAGGGATCAGAGACCCCTGGCACGGCAGTCTGAGGACCGCAATATGCTTGGTGGTGCCCTGCGGCACCGCCAAGCATATTATGATTTTCCTCACCGCCAGCAGTCTCATGGAAGTTCTTACTCCATGAAACTGCTAGCGGTGAGGAAGGAAGCCTACATGGCCCCTGTTGCTTCTGTGCACTGGGGTGCATGCAGGGGGCACATGTTGTGCCAGCCTCTGTGCATGCACCCTATTCCTGCAAGGCATGAACTGCACAGTCCATGCCTTGCAGGAACGTGCATTTGCGGTCCTGTGGCGGTGAAGTTTAAGACTCACAAATGAGCCTTTAAACTGCACTGCTGCAGGACCGCCATGCCACCCACCCGCCGGACCATGAAAATACACATAATCTGGTTAGCAGCTGTAGGTTTTGGCATTGCAGGAGCGTGGTGGTAGCGTGTCGGGCACTCCCGCACCGCCAAAACTCGTAATTGGGCCCTTAGTCTGCAGAAACACAAACGTAGGATTTCAAAATATAACAGAATCTTTGTCAATACGAAAATAAAAGTATGAACCCTTTTTTGCAAACCCTAGAATAAAGTTGATTAAAAAAACAATAAGGTTCTAAATGGATCACTGATACAACATCAACTCCTATAACATCGAACTACAAATCGAGTCAACAATATCGTATACAAAAATATCGACACACAATACACAAAGCAGAAAAACACAAACATCGATAAAAAATATCGTTTGAAAAAATCTCGATGACAAAAATATCGACAACAAAATAAAGAACACAAAAATATTAATAACATAAAATAAAATGAAACACATCGATATAAACAATATCGACAACACAAACATTGGTAAAATACATATAAACTATATCGAAAATAACATTTAAGCATAACAATATACTTTTTTCAATAATATAATAAAATAACATATACCAAATATTTTAAACAAACAATAAAAATAATTACAAAATTAATAACATTAAATAAAACAAATACACAAAAAAACAAAAATAAATAAATAAACAAACAATACAAAATTAAAAGTATATATCACAACAACCGAGAATATCTATCACATTTAACCAGATATACATTTATATAGCAACAATAAACAAAAAAAAACATTAAATAAACATAATAAATATTGAACAAATTAAAAGGTAACGGCTAAAAAATTTTAAAAAGCTATCTCGAACAATACATTTAGACTACACAAACACAAACAAATAGAAAACTCTAACTAATTAAATAAACACTATAAACACAATCAGATAATTAACACAAAATTTACCGTATAACGGACAAACACGGAGGAAGAGCCTAAATTTGCGAGAGAGAACACAGAACGAAAAACAACTACACAAACAACTATTACGAAAATCCCTCAATAAAGCTGTAAACCAAACTTTGTAACTGAATAAATAAAATTAGCTTTTAAAAAAAAAAATATAACTACTACTATAACATGTTTTCCTTTACATATCACAGATTACACTAAAAATACACCTAGAACATTCAACACACAGAATTACATACACAACAGCAATAAAATCAACATTATAAAAAATATATCACAAAGCAAGTATATAACTTAACAAACAAATAAAGTAAAGTATTTAAAAGTAATACATCAAATAAAAATGCAAAACATAGCTAACAAATACTTTTCTCTTAACAGCTTCTACAGAAGTCAACAAAACCACAACATCAATGAAAAACACTTCATCAACTAAAAAGAGTAAGTACATTTTTTTTAACAAATAAATAAAAATAGAGACTAAATAATCATAGTAATCAAATTAACAAAAACTATGACGTTTTCTTTTATGTTTCACAGATTACACTTCACTATAACTCCAACAAAAAGACACAAAACAAACATTAACTTCAAAAACAAGTACAAAATCAACATTAAAGAAAAATATAAAACTAAGTAAGTATGTAAATTAACCAACAAATAGAGCAAACTAATAAAAAACGATAAATTAAATAAAAAACCAAATATAAATAACAAATACTTTTCTCTTCTCAGCTTCTACAAACTTCTACATACAACAACATCAACGAAATAAACTTCATCAACTGCAATTAGTTAGTATTATTTTTTTCAACTAATTAAAAATAGAGACTAACAAATCGAAATAATAAAATTAAATGTAACACTTTAATAAAAATAACATTTTGCTTTTAAACCAACAAAAAAAAAACAGTGAATAAACCACGACCATCAATAAAATATCCATCAGGAAAATTAAAGCAAGGCAAACGTAAGTTTATATTCAAATACAATAATTATCCAAACATGTTTACTGCTCATAATCGAATAATAAATAAATATATATGTATATATTCATACATATATCCACAGATAGTAAAAAAAACGGCAGAAGGAGCAAAATTCATAACTTCACGAAAGGGAAAACTACTTCTGTGCTACATGGGCTACACCTATATGCATGAAAATGTAACTGGAAACAAAACCCATTGGAAATGTAGTAAATATTTCTCCAATTCTTCCTATGGGAGAGCCACTACAGTAAAAACAAATGTAGTTAATGTCAGAGAACACAACCATCCCTCCAATGTGACTGAAAATGAGGTCAGAAATGCTCTAGTAACAATCAAAGAAGCAAGTTTCAGCTCCCAACAGACCAGTACCCAAATACTAAAAAACGTGTTAACTAGGGTTCCTGAACATGTCACAGGACCACTACCGTCCATCCCCACACTAAAAAGATGAATCGCCAGAACTAAAAGAGCGACAGCTCAAACACCACCCACCCCCCAAACTTTTGCAGAAATAGAAATGTTACCAGAATACACCATTACCCACAAAGATGAAAAATTCCCTCTTCATGACAATAACAGTCATGAAAAAAGAATTATCATCTTTGCCACCAACAACAACTTAAAAACTGCGAAACGTGGATGATGGATGGCACATTCAAAGTTTGCCCCAAGCCTTTTTACCAACTATATACCATCCACTGCGAATATGAAGACAATAACATCCCCTTCATATGTGCACTACTCGCTAATAAGCAAAACACCACCTACATAGATTCCTTACAATACTAAAACAATAGACCGACAACTACTTTCCACATAAAATACTTATTGACTTTGAACAAGCAATGATTCAGTCAATTTTAAAAATATACCCACACATTGCAATACAAGGTTGCTATTACCACTTCAACCAAACTATCTGGAGACACCTACAAAAATCTACTCTAAGTATAGATTATGCCACCAATAGCAACTTTGCCTACCAAATTAATAAATAAATATCCCTGGCCTATGTACCAACAACTGAAGTAGCCAACCATTATAACATACTTCTTGAAAGCCCTTTCTCTCAAGTAAACAAAACTAAACTCACTCCCTTCCTAGACTACTTTGAAGACACTTGGGTGGGAAGGCTACATAGGTCAGGGTACCGTAGACAACCAAAGTTCCAAATCACCTGGTGGAACGTCTACGATAGCACTCTAACTCAAAAATCTAAAACTAGCAACGCATTGGAAGGATGGTATAATGCCTTCCAAGCCACAGTAGGAAGAGGACAACCAACCCTCCACAAACTAATAGAAGCTATCAAAAAAGAACAGAGCTATCAAGAGCTAAGGCTAGAGCAATCCCTAACTAAAATTGTCCCTAAACTCAGTAAACAAACAAAAACAATGTATGAATACCTACAACACAAAACTCAACTATTTCCAAACACCAAAGGGCTAGAATACCTAGACATGATTGCTAAATCTAAACTTTAAATAAAAAAACAATGCTAAACACCATAAGCATTTTAAAATCACAAAACATTTAAGCAACATATTTCTACCCTTTTTTAAATTAATAATTATAATTAAGTCATTCCAAATTTTTAAAACGAACAAAAAATATATGACATAATACAATTATTAAAATAAAAAGAAACAAACAAACCAATGTAATCAAAAACATTTCCCATCCATAATAATAAAAAATAACTTACAGTTATGTCACAGTAGACTATCCTTGAAAACAAAAAATCCATAGTAGATAAAACAAAAGACAAATCCATTCGAAAAGAAAGCCCAAAACAAATTCAAAAATACAACTATAGAAAAAAGGCTACAAGGACGCAATCCTCTCAATAACAAAACCCTCAAAAACACAAAAATTTGTTAAAAAAGCGCAAAAATTGAACTATTGAAAAAAGGCTCCAACGACGCAATCCTCTCAATAACAAAACCCTTCAAATTCAAAAAGTAGCTTAAAAAAATGCTCCAACAAACCCGAAAAATAAAAGGAAATGTAAAGTAACTTGTTTTAAAAAAGAAAATGCACTTTCCTTTTGAAAAAGAATAAGTGCATTGTTGGCACCATCTGTGCATGAAACAGAAAACCTGTAAAGAAAAAAAAGAATAATCTCCCACAATAACATGTACAAACCCACACGCATCAATATCAACTTTAAATACAAGATAACAGAATTAAACAACACATACTAACACTACATAACAATCTACTTCTATCCAACACTACGTCAAACAAATAAAACACTAAACTACCAAAACAACACCTAACTACACCAAAAACGAACAAATAACGTCCTAACAAATCTAATTACACTATTACTACCTCGCCCCTACCTACCCTAAAACGACCTTAAATTAAAAGTAAATTAAGTTTAACTTATCTTAACCGATGAAACACAGCTCCTAACCGCGAGGTTCCGTCTTCCAAAATGACCTAAAAATGAAACAGATAGACAGAAAAGTGAGGAAATTTGGAAAAAATAGCCGCATAATAAAAAATGAAAAAAGACTGACTCCCCATAGACAAGAATGGAGAAACAATAAAAAAAATCCCAAAAATTACATGTATATTTTGATTTATTGTAAAAAATGTTCAAAATGTTTCAAAATTATACACACAATTTGAAAATATACATTAAATATTAAATTATGAAAAAACAAAAAATGTAATATTTAAAATATATTAAAATGTATGTTTGTTTCATGTACTGCAAATCAATCAATCAATCAATCAATCAAACACTTGTAAAGCGCACTACTCACCCGTGAGGGTCTCAAGGCGCTGGGGGGGTGGGAGCTGCTACTGTTCAAACAGCCAGGTCTTGAGAAGTCTCCTGAAGGTCAGCAGGTCCTGGGTCTGCCGCAGGTGGATGGGGAGGGTGTTCCATGTCTTGGCGGCGAGGTGGGAGAATGATCTGCCGCCGGCGGTCGTTCTGCGGATGCGTGGAACCGTTGCGAGGGCGAGGTCAGCGGAGCGAAGCTGGCGGTTTGGGGTGTAGAAGGTGAGTCGTTCGTTGAGGTATGCTGGTCCGGTGTTGTGGAGTGCCTTGTGAGCATGGGTGAGGAGCATGAAGGTGATCCTCTTGTTGACGGGGAGCCAGTGCAGGTCTCTCAGGTGGGCTGTGATGTGGCTGTGGCGGGGGATGTCGAGGATGAGGCGTTCTATATGCGTTGTAGTCGTTTCTGAGAATTGGGCGTGGTTCCCGCGTAGAGGGCGTTGCGGTAGTCCAGTCTGCTGCTGACGAGGGCCTGGCTGACCGTCCTTCTGGTTCTGGTGGGGACTTGCTGGGTCATTGATAGCGATGAGACTAGGATGAACCCCAGGTTGCGTGCGTGGTCGGTGGGTGTCGGTGCAGCTCCCAGTGTGGCCGGCCACCAGGAGTCATCCCAGGCGGAGGGGATGGAGCCGAGGATGAGGACCTCCGTCTTCTCCGAGTTCAGTTTCAGGCAGCTGTTCTTCATCCATTCGGCAATGGCCTTCATTCCTTCGTGGAGGTTGGTTTTGGCGGTGGTGGGGGCCTTGGTGAGGGAGAGGATCAGCTGGGTGTCGTCGGCGTATGAGATGATGTTGAGGTCGTGCGATCAGGCTATGTTGGCGAGCAGTGCCATGTAGACGTTGAAAAGTGTCGGGCTGAGGGATGATCCTTGGGGTATGCCGCAGATAATCTTGGTGGCTTCAGATCGGAATGGAGGGAGGCGGACACTCTGGGTTCTGCCGGTGAGGAAGGAGGTGGTCCAGCCCAGGGCTTTGTCGCGGATCCCTGCGTTGTGGAGGCGTGTGCATAGAGTGTGGTGGCAGATGGTGTTGAAGGCAGCCGAAAGGTCCAGGAGGATGAGGGCCGTGGTTTCTCCGTTGTCCAGCAGGGTCCTGATGTCGTCGGTGGCGGCAATGAGGGAGGTTTCGGTGCTGTGGTTGCTGCGGAATCCTGATTGGGACGGGTCCAGGGTGTTGTTCTCCTCAAGGAAGCGGGTCAGTTGCCTGTTAACAATCTTCTCGATGACTTTTGCCGGGAACGGGAGAAGAGAGATGGGCCGGAAGTTCTTGAGGTCCTTAGGGTCCGCCTTGGGTTTTTTGAGTAAGGCATTGATTTCGGCGTGCTTCCAGCTCTCCGGAATGGTGGCGGTCTCAAAGGAGTTGTTGACGATCTTCCGGAGATGGGGTGCGATGGTGAAGCTTGCTTTGTTGAAGATGTGGTGCAGGCAGGGGTCGGATGGTGAGCCGGAGTGGATGGTATTCATGATTTTGGTGGTGTTGTTGACGTGGGTCCAGGAGAGCAGGAGGTCGGTGTGGCTGGGGGACGGTGAGTCTGAGGTGTCGGTGGCTGTCGGGGGGGCCTGGTTGTTGAAGCTGTCGTGGATTTCTGAGATCTTGCGGTGGAAGAAGGTGGCTAGGGAGTCGCAGAGGTTTTGTGACGGCAGGATGTCGTTGGAGTTGGAGCTGGGGTTGGAGAGTTCCTTCACGATATTGAAGAGCTCTTTGCTGTTGTGTGCGTTGTTGTCGATGCATTCCTTAAAGGAGGTCCTTTTGGCGGTTCGGATGAGTTGGTGGTGTCTGCGGATGGCGTTCTTGTGGGCTGCATTGCTGTCCGGTGTCTGTTCGTGATGCCACTTCTTCTCGAGTCTTCGGCAGGTCTGCTTGGATGCCTGGAGGTCGGCGGTGAACCAGATGGCTTTTCTGTTGGTGCGTCTGTTTGAGGGTTTCTTGATCGGGGCGAGGGTGTTGGCGCAGTCGTCGATCCATTGCCTGAGGTGGTAGGCGGCAGTGTCGGTGTCGGCGGTGTCGGTTGGTGGGTTTCGGGCGAGGGTGGCAATTAGCTGGTCTTCGGTGACCTTGTTCCAGCTGCGGCGGAGGGTCTGTTGTGGGTGGTGGTGTGTGGTGGGCTTCTCGAAGGTGAAGTGGATGCAGCGGTGGTCGGTCCAGTGGAGTACGGTGGTGTGGCTAAAGGTGACGTGGTTGCTGGCGGAGAAGATGGGTCGAGCGTGTGTCCGGTGGAGTGGGTGGGAGTTGTGACGAGCTGTTTGAGTCCGAGGTTGGCGAGGTTGTCAAGCAGGGTGGTGGAGTTGCTGTCATTGGTGTTCTCGAGGTAGAAGTTCAGGTCTCCGAGGAGGATGTAGTCCGTGGATGCAAGGGCGTGCGTGCTGACGAAGTCGGCGATGGAGTCGCTGAACTGTGGCCGGGGTCCGGGCGGTCTGTAGATGAGGGTTCCGCTGAGGGTGGTGCTGGGATCGGTGTGGATCTGGAAGTGCAGGTGTTCAGCGGCGCTGAGGGTGTCATCGGTGCTGGTCGAGATTCTGAGGGTGTTCCTGTGGACGATGGCGATTCCTCCTCCTGCTCCGTTGGTGCGGTCCCTGCAGGTGATCTTGTAGCCGTCCGGGATGGCTATGGCGATGTCGGGTGCCGAGGAGGGGTTCATCCAGGTCTCCGTCAGGAAGGCGACGTCCGGGGAGGATGAGTTGAGTAGGTCCCAGAGTTCGATGGCGTGCTTGTGGGCGGAGTGGGTGTTGAGTAGTATGCATCTGAGGTAGTTGCGTCCTACCCCGGGAGGCGCGGTGGTGGCTTGGAGGCTGGTGAAGCTGCAGCTCCGGCAGGTGAAGGGTCCATGGATGCGCTTCGGGGTGGCCAGGAAGCAGGAGGATGGTCGGCCGGCGTTGAGTTCGTGGAGGGTGCTGGCGTCGTAGTGGCGGCGGGCGTCGTGGTGTTCGCGGGGGCCAGGGGGTCTGGCGCTGGGTGCGGTCCAGGCACGGACGGGCTTGCCTTTGGCGCGCCAGCGGCGCAGCCGTGCAGCGGCTGCCATAAGAAGGGGAGGTGGGAGGGAGGAGCAGCTGGGAGGCGGGAGCGGGACGAATGGGTGAGCGAGGGGGGCGGGGCCACAGGGGATGCAGCAGCGGGAAGGGGAAAGGAAGGCTGGAACGCTGGAGGGCTACAGAGAGAAAACGGGCAGGAAAAAGAACAGACTACAAAAAAGGAATACACAGTAGCGGCCGGTGGTGGGAGTGCCGCCGGGTGCTGACATGGGGTGGGGGTAGTAAACTACGGATTGCGGCCGATTACAGGTAAGTACACATATGAATAAATAAAATGAATTTCGTTTCTCGCGCTGCATCGCCAAATGCGATACTTACCTGTAATCGGCCGTAATCCGTAGTTTACTATCCCCCACCCTGCCCCTCCACTGCCCCACGTCAGCGCCCGGCGGCACTCCCACCACCGACCGCTACTGTTATTAATAAAAGTGCATTTTAAGATAAAGGGAATTTATCATCTTATTTGAGTTTATCAATTCTATCTTTTTGATGTTAGGTTGAAATTTCATGATGAGGGACATGGCAGCGATCAAAGCATTTTAGTGGTATTATTTGTTTTTTAAGTCATGGGCTGGTGTAATCTTTGATCTGGTACTCTATGTCATGGTACTTAAGTTCGGTTGCAATTGTATGAAGAGGGAGATTACCATGATTAACACATTTTAGTGTTCTGTAAAATTGAGAGCCTATCTAATCATTGTTTTTCATTTGACTATACAATAAAAGACTACTGCTGATATGTGTGTGTGTGTGCTTACATGTGTGTGTGTGTGTGTGCGTGTGTGCGCCTGTGTGTGTGTGGGGGTGGTACTGAGATGTGCCATGGCGATTTTCATGATGGAGTGGGTCTATCCATAATTTGGTTTAAACCAATGTGCAGGTATCAATAGAAATTGGAATGTTGTGGTTTATCCTCAACAAACCTTTTGAAATATGTTTGCAGGAAATTATGCCTCTTTAAGCTTATTTAACTATGCATTTTGGTGAAAAAGGACAGATTTAAAATACCACTTCAATGGTCAGAGGTGGAAGTTCTTCCTCAACTAAATTCGTATAACATTGCACACTTTGCTGAAAAATCTAAATGCCCCATGCAAATTTCCAAAGCTAATGCTCAGTTGTTTGCAGTGAAGAATTATCCAAAGTTCACATTATGTTATGTACAAAGCATGCGGTTATGGTACCATTCACCAGACGTATCTCCAAAATGCAATAAAGTACTGTGAGAACAGATTTAGGGCCAGATGTACGACCTGCAAAAAAGCGCCTCGCAAAATGCGACTCATTTGCGACTCGCAATTTGCTAGGCGCTATTTGGCGTGTACAACGGTGTGTTTAACACTGTTTGCGATTCCCAATGGGGTTGCAAATTGCGAGGCTCATGAATATTAATGAGCCTCTCGCAATTTGCGACCCCATTGGGAATGACAGGCCCTCCCAGGGATGGTGGCCTGCTGGGCTCAGCAGACCACCATGTCTGGGACTGCTTTAAATAAAGCAGGTTTTTTAAAATGCAGCCCGTTTTCCTTAAAGGAAAACGGGATGCATTTAAAAAACAAAAATGAAACGTTTTCGTTTCATTTTTTAAGGGCAGGTAGTGGTCCCTGTGACCACTGCCTGCCCTTAAAAAATATTTTTAGAGACAGTCACAAAGTGGGATGGGTCCGCTGGGGATCCCTTCCAAAATGCGACTGCATTACCACCCTCTTGAAGAGGGGGGTAATTTGCAAGTGTTTTGCGACCGCAATTGCAGTCACAAAACATTCATATATTGCTTTGCGGACGCAATTAGGAAGGGAACGCCCCTTCCTAATTGCGACTCGCAATTCCTAAATAGGGAGTCGCAAATAAATTGCGACTCACTATTTAGGAATTGTACATGGCCCTGGGCCATTTTGCATGCACAAACGGGTCGCAAACCCGTTTGCACATGTAATTTAGGGTCGTACATCTGGCCCTTAGTTCTGAAAGGTTAAATCCTATTTTTTTTGCATTTCTACAAGGGGGGAGGGTCACAATCACCAGTTCTTAATTTGAGCCAGTGGTTTACGGTGCTCGGATACCAGCACTTAATTGTCAACACTGACGCTTGTGACAGTCTTCCACAAGGTGGTGATGCCTGGCTACTTTAGAGAGTATACATTAAAAATGGCTATTACCTGCCGCCAAAGACATTCTTATAGCTTTGGGGGCCTGGAATTGTCTGAATGCTCACACTTGTAGGAGTTTGATGGTTAGTAGTTGTGTTGTTACTATCATTGGCAGCGTGGCAATGTGTTGGGCAAGGTGCGGTGGCCTCCTGACGAGAGCCCTGGTCCTTATGTTTGTTACAAATTAATTACTGACAATCACAGGTTCAAAACAATGTGTCCGACTTACAAATGAAAGTGTAAAAGTACAGGCAGGTGGTTTTTTGCTAGTCACCAAGCAGGAGCTATTGTGCGCCTAGAAAGTCACACCAGGTACATGTTTCCATGTATAATATTACACCTGCCATGTGACTTTCATAAGGCTGCATATTTCTCCTATGTGTAGTTGTTCTTAGAAAACAAAGCAGTGAAAGAGCAGCCAAATGTGCAAACACGCGTTTTTTTGTCTCCGCATAGAAAACATGATTCCCGTTTACAAACGCTGTTCCTCTTCACCCACAGCGAATCTTGGAGGGGATCTGTTGCTCTATTTACAAGGCCCTTGCGCCACCGGTGCGTCACTTTTTGTGTCGTACTGGTGGCGCATTTTACTGCTCCATATTTACAAGGACAGGAAAGGCCACCCTGCTTGACTTTTCCTGTCCTTGTAAATATGGCCCCATTTGCACACAGCACTTTGCTTGGAAGGGGTGTCCCATGGGTGTTGCTGTGGGTGGTCCCACGCAACACCCATGTAACCAGACACATTTCCAGATTTACGAGGAATCGTAAATCTGGAAATACGTGTGAATACTCTGCCTTCCTAGGGGAGGCGTAGGGAGGCGCAGCGAGGAGAAATGTATTCATTTCTCCTCGTTTTCTTTTCCTTTTTCCATGCGTGCTGCATTCTGCAGCACACATAGAAAGAGGAAATAACCTCTAATGATTGTTTATGTACAGGAAGGGTTCCCTTCCTGCACATAAACAATCATTGAAACAATTACGTTTTTCAACTTCTATGTGTGCTAATGCAGCACTCATAGAAGTTGAACAACGGCATTTCAGATTGTTTTTGTGCAGGAAGGGAACCCTTCCTGAACAAAAACAATCTCCCCACGACGCAGGCATCCTTGACCCATGGTGCAAGGGTGCCTGCGCCGGCGCATGGCAGCTGTTTGTGCTTCAGTGCAGGGGGAAGCACAGAGATGCGACATATTGTTGTAAATATGTCGCATCCCTGTGCTTTGAAAGTGACTCAGTGCAGCGCAGCCAAATGGCTTGCATTCCGCACTGAGTCACTTTCTTGTAAATCTGCCCCTTTGTAACCATCTCCACCATGGAAAAGGGTGGGCTTTCAGTTTTTGATTGTAAAAACCTACAATGTTTCTAACCATTGACAAACGTACGAGGCAAACTACATCTTGTGACACCCAATTCCCACCCTTTGAGAGGGATTTACAACTGCAGATTTCTCCACACTCATTGTTGAGAAATCCACATTAGTAAGTACACTTATGCCCGCAAGAATCCTTCAAGCATAAATTGAGGTTTGCCAAAAAATATGGTTGAGAATC
Organism: Calotriton arnoldi; assembly: GCA_963921515.1. Classification (NCBI taxonomy): domain Eukaryota; kingdom Metazoa; phylum Chordata; class Amphibia; order Caudata; family Salamandridae; genus Calotriton; species Calotriton arnoldi. Next base: position 1,184,885 of record CAWUFW010004877.1, read on the forward strand.
TAGCCCCATGTAATTTCTGTCAGGCATTGTTCTCTGCAGACATTTTTTTTTCAGACACTGCATGTTGACGCAGCAGCAGTTGCATGAAAAGTCTTCCTCATGCTGATAAGAGTTGATACAAATTTAGCATTTGGAGCCATTGTGTTGCTTGTACGACAAAATATTGGGAACACAAATATCGCAATACACAAATTTAGTGAGAAAAATATTGGGAGCGAAAATATTGAGTTTACACACTTTGTGCTAAATTTCTATGTTAGTGGAAAAGGTACCCAGTTGCAATAGTGCGAGAGTATCCTTTCTGAAAACATAATGGTCCGTCTGCCTAATTTAAATGCGGATGGATCTTTGGTGTAACGAAGGTGGAGACTAATCCGTCTCCACCGTGGATGCACCCCTCCCACGGCCATGAAATGCAAGTATTTTTTCTCTGCCCATCACTGCCTGGAAATCCTAGACGGTATGGGGGAATGAAAACTGCAAAATGCCCTCCTCGTAATGGGAGAGGGGGTGGCTACATTGGAATGCCCATTCTGGGCAGCCTCCACCCCTGAACTTGGAAAAAACAATCCCTGGTGCCTAGTTTGCTTTCTTCCCCCCCCCCCCCGGCTATTGTCCACATCTGCCTCCCGGGGGGGGGGGGGGGGACAGAAAGACTGTGGCAACATTTTTTGGAGTGGGGGCCATGGCATGCCCATTCTGGGCAGTCCCCACCCCTACATAAAAAAAAACCTAATCTGTGGTGCCTAGTGGGCTATTGCCCCCATCTGCCTCCGGGGGGGTCAGAAATACATTTTTAGAGGGGGAGGGTGGGGGCATTGGCATGCCCATTCTGGGCAGCCCCCACCCCTGAACTATAAAAAAAATAATCCCATGTGTCTAGGGTGCTTCTGAGATTATCCCCTTTCCAATGATACCACTACCCTGTGTTTCGGAGCTCAGGGGGCTGAGATAGCAACAGGAGCACCGAAACAGTGAAACTGAAACTCAATTTCAGTTTCATTTTTAATGTAATGACTTCAGCACAGCACGCATGAGATCATCATTACATTGAATACAAAAAAAGGCCTCGGGAGGTTGGGGAAGCTCTTCTCCACCTACCGAAGCAAATAAAAAAGGAAATCCCTCTGCTGTTTTCAGCAGAGGGATTACGTGCTAGTGTGCACATGACGGAATGGTTCCGTCATGAGCACACGAGTACTGGTGCTCATGATGGAACCATCCCGTCATGAGCACCGGAGGGGTTAAAAAATAAATTACATTAAAATTGATAATAATAATTAAAAAAAACTTACATTTAACATAAACCTATAAACTTATACTTCAGATTATATTAGAAAATATAATTATTATAAAACATCACAATTAAAACATAAATATAAAATTACAAATTATTTAATTTTATAAATATTAAAAAAATGATTAAAATATATAAAATAATAAAAATGGAACATTAAAAAATAAACAGCACTAGCAAAAGTGTTGGACTTCAGAGGAGCCAGATTTTCTATTACTATAATTTAAGCAAAGGTAGAGACAATGTTGTAGTCTGGAAGGGTTACATTTCCTATTCCGACTCCAATTTAAGCAACATTAGAGAAAGTGTTGGACTTTGGAGATTGTACATTTACAATTCCCACTCCAATTCATGCAACAGTAGGAAGGTTTTGGGGCCTTACTACGTGTTTAGAGGTCTGATCATCAAAGGACCGCGTCTGCGACCACTAAGAGCCCACTACACCTGTGGCCTTCCGACCTCTGTATTACAAGCTTCCTGAGGGGCCGGCGGTGTGGCTGCGGCGGTCTTGCGGCAGGGGGCAATGTATTTCCCATATATTGTTGCCTGAATGTACATTCAACTGCATATTTGTAGAATGCACACATATGCATGATATATGAGGAAAAATACCACCTACCCATTGCCGAAGTCAGACCCATATGTGGGCCGTACCAGTAATGGGTACATGCTACCAAGCAACTCACCTGTATTTCCCTGAATATAGAATTGTATTCCTCTGGGTGAAGATACTCCTGTGCAGGAGGGACCTGGAGAAAGGGATCAACGTCGAAATATGCTGGAAAGGGATGAGTATGCACCCCAAATCCTACGTCTCCGCCGACCTTTTGGCAGCAGTCTGATAGACGCGGTCTGCTTGTCAGGAAGCCAACTCATAATACGAAAGGTGATGTTGCGATTTTGTACCACCCAACGGATGCTGCCTTACCCCGACGCGACCGTGGCAGTCTGCAGTGTGCCGGTGGTCCAGCCCTGGTGTTCGCAAAGTCAATCTGCCCAACTTTATTACGTCAGACAGCTCACTACTGTCGGACCGCTACCGAACTTGTAATAAGCCCCTTGAACTATCGAGGGGTTAGATTTGTCTTTTCTACTACAACCTGAGCAACACTAATGAAAGTGTTGGATTTTTGTAAGCAAAAGCGGGGAAGGTATTGGACTTTGCATAGGTTAGCTCTACTATTCCCACTTCAATGTAGGCAACAGTAGGGATAGTGGTGGACTTTGGAGGGGTCAGATTCACTATTTCAAGTCCTAATATTCTAAAATATTTTACAAATATTTTAATAAATAAAAAAATCAACATATTTAAGATAAGAAAATATATTAATCAATATAAATCAAATTGAAAATAAATTCCAAAATTAAAACTAAATATAGTAAAACTTATACATTTATAAAACAAATACTCCAGACTTCCAACTGTCAAAAAAATGAAACACTATCAAACTATTAAATTTAGTAAAAAATATAAACATGAAACATTAATATTAAATTAATTATTAAATGAAACCATTAAAATTAAAACAATAAATATAAAACATAAATTTCATTTCTAAATAAACAAAGTATTCTGATCAACCAATTAACTACAAATAAATTATTAATATAACATTTAACTAATTCATTATTTTATATTTAATCATTAATAAATACACTAAATTACATATGGAACTGTATTATAAATTAAAAACAATAAATTACATTTTAGGTAACTCCCCACCATAATCCCCTACAAAGAACCCACTACAAAATAAAAGATTCTAATAACAAAATATATATTTCACATTAAAAGTTAAAATCTATACTACAAAACTAAAATATAAATATTATTATAATACCTCTTAATGGTACAATATCTAATCAGATTAATTACAAAAGATATTTTATTCAACTCTTTTAAATACAATGATGTTATATATAATGATATTTAGAAAAACGATATTCTATACCTAAAAAAAGTAATTTTTACCTTCAATATGTACGCACAATATTTTTGATTTGATAATATTTTTGACACAATATTTGTGTATCACAATATTTTTGTAATTCCCACTGCTTGTTGAGAACATCTTGTGGCAATTATCGTTTAGTAGCAACAGATTCTGCAAAAAATAAAGGAATACGCACTAGTTCTAGTGCTCCATGTTGCAGGGCAATTCACTGCATCCACACTATACTCTTAGGTAGCAGTCCTTCTTCTGGTAGTAACCACAGGTCCAGACATGTACTGAAGAGTTGGTGTCTGAGGTCCAATATTTATACCCAATTCTACCCAGGGGTGGGCAAAACATTCCGCTCAGCCGGCAGAGTTTAGTGGAGTTTTTCCCAATTCGCGTTCTGATTGGAGTGTGGAGTTCTGGGAAAACTCCCCCAATAGCCACATTGTGGAGGTTTTTCGGGCTCACCAATATTAGGTTGGTGAGCACAAGCAAGAATCTTCATCCGCTAGTCCCATTTTCGGGCGCTGGAATGCCTCCCGGCGAGATTTCTCAACACGGGCAGTTGTGACTGTTTGGGTTGAGAAACCTGTCGCTCGGGTAGAAAATCTACATGAGAGGCAGAAGACAGCAGCGCCCTTTGGCACGCCGCGTGGTGCTGTTTGCATTGAGTTTACACAGCGGAACAAGCTCCTGCTGCTAAAAATCAACGTGACCTGCCAAATTCCGTCCACTCCTGGAACTCCATGGAATCTCGCTGAGTTTTTATGTAACTCCCCGGAATTCAGTGGAGTGAAACTCAGTGAGTCCCCCCCCACCCCTAGTTCTGCCTTTGATGTGAAAGGAGCTTCTAGAGGTTTCCCTTTGAAGTTCACAGGTTTCCTGCCTTCCTGCCCTAGGTTTAGACTAACTAAAAAGGGTTTTCAGCCCTTTGTGTGGAGGCAGGGCAAAGCTTATTCCAGTGTAAGTAGGGCTGTGCCCAGCTCCGCCCTCCCGTCCTGCCAGTGAGGGTCCATCCTGGCACACCTAAGCTCCCTGTTATGTTTGGCCGTCTAGGAGGAATACATAAAGCCCAGCTGTCAGCTACACCCACCCATGTGACCCAGAGGCAGGCTAGAGGCACCTAATGGCTGAGGCAGGACAATTCCAACTTTCCAAAAGTAGTATTTTCAAAATTGTAATTTAAAATCCCACCTTACCATATGAGAGGATTTTAAATTACAATTCCAAAAATACCAAACATGAACTGGTTACCTAGGCCTTGCGGTAGCGAAAAATAAATGTAAGACCTTTTTACTACCAGAACATGTAAAACTAAAAAAATCATGTTCCACTTTTAAACTACACGGCATCCTGCCGTCTGGGCTGTCCAGAGCATGCTCTCGGGGTGACTTACATGTACTAAAGTGAAGGTTTGGGTCTGCCATAAGGTGTATTTTGCGAGGTTGTTATGGCAGTTTAAAAACTGCACACACAACTACTATAGCAGACCTGAGACATGTTTAAATGGCTACTTAAGTGGGTGACACAATCAGTGGTGCAGGTAGCATTGAATTAACTGGCCATGGGCACAGGTAGTGCTACTTTACTAGGGACTTACAAGTAAATTAATTAGGCCAATTATGTATAAGCCAATTCTACCATGTTTTAAGGAGAGAGCACAAGCGCTGGTTAGCAATGGAAAAGTGTGCAGAGTCCTAAAGCCAGCAAAAACAGAGTCAACAAAACAGGAGGTTTGAAGGCAAAAAGTTAAGGGGAAAGCTATACCAAGGATGCCAGGTCTAACATCTAATAAATGAAACACAATAGGTTTTGTACAACTGGTATTCTGAACACATATAGTTGAAAATACTTTCTTATGTGATAATAAAGAAAGAGGAGCTTTTGTGAAATAAATTCACATCATTTAAGTTGGTAAGCCGCATTTTATCCAGGTTTTCTAGTTTCACTTTGTACAAATCAGCTACTAAATGGGAATCTATTTGTCTTTCCTTTTTTATATTAACACTTTGCTTTTATGTCTATGTGCTTTTTTCTGAAGTATTTATATAGTTCAAATTCAACCTGAATGATTCGAGCACACCAGTTACATTGCACAAGGTCACATTCATTTTTTAATGGCACTCAGAGATTGAATGATTTGCCCAGTATCACATAATGTTTAGCGATGCCAAGACTCAAAACTGGTTTCCCAATTCCAAAGTCAATAGCTCCGGCCAGAACACCACATCATGGATAGAAGGAGGGTGGCAGGCAGGAGCCACTTGAAAGCTGGGCTATTATAGGCTTGAGGTTCCAGCAGGACCTCGATCTGAGTGAGAGACAGACCTCGGGCTTGAGCCTGGCTTGAGCTTTCAGTCCCACCTCTAGCACAATGGGTTAGGTCATTGGCAGAAACCTCTTGCTAAATGCATTTGTGCCATTTTCCGCCATTCATGCAATGCAGCGCTCCCTTCTTTCACAAAGCACTCCATTGCATAAACAGCAGCAAATCTGGGCCTTGGTGTGCTCGATCAGCTGGAAAAGGGCACACTTAATGGTCCAGCAATTAACCAGTTAGAGCCAGGGACAGCAGGAGAAGATCCAGGCACAGATAAGTAGGGTCAAGTAGAGCATGCAGTGACATTCAGGGACAGACTGCCCCTGGAGGCAATAAGGCTGCTCTGAATGTTCAGTATGTGGGCTGGTTTTCTGGCTGTTTGTGGGCCTGTCTTATGGTCTGCTATACTTGTTTTTACTGTTAATGTAATGTGATATTAAAACAAACATTGCCTGCAGCAAGCTCAAATCCAAGCACTCTCCCATACCTTGAAAAATATTCAAAACTGCCCCAATTTGCAAACATGGCTCACTTTATCAGCTTACTAATTCACTAATAATGGTCCCCTCTATTTTTGTGCAGGGCCTATTTTCTGTTCTAGCCCGATCTGCTGACATTCCCACCCAGGCACTAGTCCTCCTTTCCACATTTGTTGCGGCTCAGAGGCTGTCACTATTGTTGAACCTAGGAGTTGTGTAGATGCCCAAATAATCTTATGAATCATTTTCATGGAGACCCCTTTTGAGGTACTAGAAATTAAACCCTTGCGCCCTACTGAACTACACTTTAAGAATGTGCTGTGCCCTACTAACCAAAGGTTTTTTCCACTCTAATGTTTCCTGTTTCGAAAGAGATGTAGTTGATTCACAAGTTTTTTCTGACTCCAGCAACCTATGTTCAGAGTAGACCCAGGCAAAATGTCCACCAGTCTAGTGTAATCAGAACAGCTTCTGTAATTTTGCAATGATGTCTGTTGCAGGACACTCCTGAAATCATGCTATTACACCACACAGAGTAAATATGCACCATTCGTGGTAAAGATGTATAGTTGAAGCACGGAAACAACACAATCGAGAGTGCAAGCAGCTGTTGTTTACAGTACTTTTCTGTTTTTGCACTATTTTTTACTGCAAAATGCCTCCTTGCATCCAAAGTGGATGCAAGAACTCATATCTCGCTTAAATACAGCTCTAAATGTCAGTTTTGCATTCCATGTAATTACTCATAATTCGTTGTAATCTTACTTGAAATTTCACATAATTATGCAAAAGCAAATTATGTGTATTTTGCACATCCTACTTCTGAGACTGTAGAGAATCTTGTCTTCTTCTATCATTAGTAAACCTATCAAAGAAAGAAATGGAGGATGCGGTACTTGGGTGAAATGAAGTGTTGGCAGAAGCATGGCCTTGATTTATCTTTGTTTTCTCAAATGTGAAGCATGCTCAGAACTAGTAGCAGACTTACTGTTATGTGTGTTCAGAATAAAAGATGTGATGTTATGATGTTGTGAAGTTGTAGCATTGATATTGAAAACATCCTGGACAAACTATCATCACATTGGTATATAAGAGTATTCGGGACACATGCATCAAGCATTTTACTGGTTGCAAACGGGCTGATTCGCAGAATCGGCCCATTTGTGACCGGTAAAATGCCTTTTCCGATGCATCAAAGGCATTGCATTCTCAAAATAGGTAATCGCAATTTTTGCGATGACCTAATTTGCGAATGCATTTAGGGAATCGCAATTTGCGACTTTGCATTTAGGAATAACAAATTACCATCAACTTCAAGTTGAAAAATGCACAAAAGTGCATTTTCCAAAGTGCCATGTAGTGCACACACATGCCCTGAGGGCATGTGTGTGCGCCACATGTGCACACTTACCTTTTTTGGGGGTCATCAGGGGGGCCTTAGGCCCCCTAGCACCTTTCCAATTGCATTCGCAATTTGCGATTACCAATGGATTCTCATTCATTCCTATGGGCCTACAGGCCCATAGGAATGAATGGGAATGCATTCCCTAAGAGCGAATCACAATTTGCGATTCGCTATTAGGGAATGTTAAGGATTCGCTAAAATATTTGTGAATCCTTCATCCATAGGCATTTGCGATTACCAAATAGCGAATCCTTAAAATTCGCTATTTGGTAATCGCAAAGGAATACCTTGATGCACGTGCCCCTTCGTCCCTTTCCACTGTTCCATAAATATGCCTCCAATTACATCCCTATTTTCTTTGCATAGTGGAGTACATTTAATGAGGCCTTCTATTCCCTGGCTGATAACCATTTAATTGTGCCTTTTCTCTAACATTTGTGTTTTGAGTCCTAGTGTACCCTGGACAGTCTCTAGACAGTTGCTAAAAGTTCAATGTTCAGGCCAAAATATACTCCAGGACTTTAGAATGATGCTCTCCAAGTTTCAGGCCATTCTAAATAGAAGTGGGTGAAATCTTTTTTTTTCCAATTTGTGGTTATGGTAAGCTGATGTGAAACTGCGGGCAATTCCACTGTTTCCACTGTCATTGTACTTACCCGCTCCGGATTTTTTTTTTTAAACGCAGAAGGCAGGCGAAAGTTCCTGCAGAAAAAAAATCCTTTGTTCTGTGCAGTGAGATATGCAACGGATGAGGTATTATTGTGCTGTCTGATACTGTCTAATACTGTCAGAGGCCTTACAATGCAATTACCCTGATGGAAATTACATTAATTTAATTACTCTGGACAGCTCATGACAGTGCTTTTCATATCAGTTTTCTCAGGAGGCGAGCTTGTGTGTGGCCACTGCCTGCTAGTTCACCAAGAGAACCTTGCAGACAGATACGGCACTCAGACTACACTGCTGGGGTAATTGATTTGAAGTGCACTTTTAGGGGTACGAACAATGTAGATACCTTGATACAGGTAGCACAAAGTTAAATAGTGCCCCAACCATAACAATTCCTTTGGCTTCTGGCTTTCTTTTCCACCCATAAAGCAGGAGATCAGTGTTAATTCCACTGTTTGAGTGAAAAAAATGGGAGAATTGTGTATGTTTCATAATTCGCTCCTAATTTTCACCCATCTACTTTTAGAGGGCCAGCTTCCTAGCAAAGGAAGACCCATTTAAAACAGTGCAAATAACATGTTTACTATGTTTTGATTTCATGGAGAGTGAAGGAAGGGGTTGGTGGTAGAAATTGTGCATTGAAGTGAATTTTTGTCATGCCGTTAGAGTAGGCTTTGCTATAAAAAATTAGTGTTGCCTCACAACTTTGAAAAAAAATCTAGAAATAAACATTTCCAATTATTAGTTCGAAAAACTATGGGCCTAATTATGACTATGGCGGTCCGATGGACCGGCATAGCCATGGTGGCGGGACAGGCGCTGCCACACCGACGGTCCGACTGCCCTTTTACATGTTGGGCGGTCGGACCGCATTGGGACCGCCGCAATCTCCAGGGATCAGCGAACCCTGGCGGTGTTGAGGCAGTTTTGAGGCCGCAATATGCTTGGCGGTGCCACTGCAGAACCGCCAAGCATATTACAAGTTTCCTCTCTGCCACAGTTTCCATGGCGGTGAGCCCGCCATGAAAATTGTGGCAGAGAGGAAACAAAGGCCTCAGGGCCATGGATGCATGCAGGGGGGACATGTTGTACCCCCTATTGCATGTACCACAGTTCCTGCACAGCATGGACTGCACCAGTCCATGCTGTGCAGGAACTGCCTTTGACGCTCCTATTGCAGTGCCTTTTTCATAGTCATCACCGTGGGACCACCAAAGAACCACCTGCCAGAGACTAAAAAAATCATAATCTGGCAGGCAGTATCAGTACAGCTTTGTAAATGTAAATGTCCAGTATTTGTAAAGCGCACAGCTACCTCCGGAGAGGTGTCCCGGCGCTGGGGACCATCGGGAAGATTAAGCGAGCTATTGCCCAAAGTCACATGGTGCTGGGCTGACCTGCCGCCGGCGATCGAACCATGAGCCCCAGGATCCGGAGTTAGTCGCCCTGGCCGCTGCGCCACACCTCTTCCCTAGCTTTGGCGTGACAGCCTGCTCTAAGACCGCCAAAGTCATAATTAGGCCCTAAATATTTTTTTAAAATACACTTCTCAAAGGGTTTGTTGCCAAATTATACTGTAGTATGGAGAGTGTAAACTGGGTTAAAGTTATGGTTTAATTATAATGGGTGTAAGGTATAAGATAAGGGTTTGGGGTTTGGACAGGTTAAAGGTATAAGGTTAAGGGTCAGTGGTCAAAGGTTTACGGTATAGGGTCATAGGGTATGGGTTAAGAGTCAAAGGAATAGGGCTAATGGTTTAGAGTATAGAGTATAGAAAATAGAGGGATAGGGTTACGAAATACCTTTAGAGCACTTGTGACTCCTATATATTTAGACATTTTGACTGTATGAGCAACTAACCAGTGGAGTGTTTGGAGAAGGCTGGCTATTAGATAATTTTGTGTAAGATGACTACCTAATTGTTAAAAGTTTTAACATCACAAACACTAAATCAGTTGTCTTCATTTTCAAGTGACAGTGCATACTCCTTATACCCTTGAATTATAACTCAATATTTACACTCTAGAACCCCTAGACAATGAAGATATAAGGCTGACCACAGACAAACAAGGAGCATTGTAGTGAGAACCTTTGGCCTACTTAAAGGCAGATTTCGATGTCTACATAAAAGTGGGGGCACTCTGGATTATGACTCTACAATGTGCAGTAAGATTATTGCCAGATGTGCAATGGTATTCAACTTAACTATTCATAGGAGTCTACACATGAAGTCAGGAAGTGGGTAGGGAAGAGGTGTCGCGCAGCGACCAGGGCGGCTGACTCCGGAACACTGGGGCTCACGGTGCGATCGCCGGCGGCAGGTTAGCCCAGCACCATGTGACTCTGGGCAATAGCTAGCTTAATCTTCCCGACGGCACCCAGCGCCTTGACACCCTTGGGTAATTGTTCACGCTTTACAAATACTGGATTTAATTTTATTTTTATGTTTCAGAAAGGGAGAATGACAAAATTTCTAATTTCCCACCTCCAGGACTGGATGTAGCAAGAGCAGCAGAGGGACGTGCATGTCAAGATGATTTGACTATTTTTAAGGTATAGAAAATATATATATAAAAGTATACCTGAAAATGTGATGCATAGTAAATAAATATTATTGTGTTTATTCACAGTTTATTCCGAAGATGGGCAAATTGTCCATCAATTTTTCTTTGCATACAAAATTGTCCTTTTGAATTTGTTGGAAAGTAAAAGAAAGGAATTATTCTTTTGCAAAATAAAAGTCTTGGCAAAGTGTATGTGTATTTTTGCCTTTGATATCCACTGCTAGGTCTACTAGGTCTTCGTAGAGAATGCTGGTTGCTCATTCCTTGCCCTTCTACATTCTAGTTTCGAGTGCTAATAGATATAGCAGGCTAGCCCACAGACATACTGCTTACACTTGCTCCCTCCTCAGTTTCACCAACAGACCTTGGAGGCCTATTTCTAACATTAGCAGTTTGCATTTCTTCAAGGGTTTTGGCTATTTGTCCAGGGCTCTTAACAAAATCAGTATTGAGGTGTATTAACTAGACCTGTATGTTAGCTGTTCTCCTACACATTGTTCATGTCACTGTAGCCAACTTTTCCATAGAACATCCAAATGTTTGTTAACGATTATTGGTGTACCTCTGTTGACGCCTGAGTCAAGCAAAGTCTTTTGCAATTTGAGTAGTCATCTCTTTTATTGCCACTGTTCATTACTCAAAGCCTGCTCTGATTATCTTAGCCTTCTCTAAAGGCTCTCTCTAATCTTCCTACCTTTCACCCAAGGGCCTGATTCCGATGCGGTTAGGAAATCATTGTGACCGAATCGGTTTGTGAATGGTTTCCGACCGACTCGGATCGGGAGAGTCCGATCAACCGTGTACAATGTATTCGGATGCTTCCAGATACAATTTGGTTGGACTCTCATTGACTTCAATGGAAGCCTATGTTCCGACCGAATGCATAGGCTCCCATTGAAGAAAGGGGTGGCTGGGGAAAATTGGGCACCCTGTGGCAGGCACCCACTTGTGCCTGCCACACTGTGCATGGCTGGTAAGGGGGGACCCATGGGCCAGATTGAGAAGGCTCCAAGTGCAGGCACCCTTAGGGCCCAATTCCGATCTCGCTCGGTTTTTACCTAAACCGATCCCGAGCCCTTGTTTCCGACCAACTTGTTCCCCATTCCGAATGACCAAGTACGATGCCTGGAAACCCTTAGCACTGACCAAATCGTTTCCGGAAGGCATACGGAGAGAGAGCCCTCAGGAGCCGAATCGTACAGCTCTATGGAGTAGGTTTTCCAAGCGAATTCGAACGATTCGGACAGCCTTTACAATTCCTTTTGCCCAGATCGAAAAGGCTGCCAGAATCGGTCTTTGGGGGCCCATAGCAGGCCGCCTTCACCCAGGGCCCTCCGATTCGTGCACGTGGGGTTATCCATGGGTTCCCCCTTTCAGACCATGCACAGTGTGGCAGGCACCAAGAGGTGCCTGCCACAGGGTGCACGATGATCCCCAACCACCCCTTTTGTCAATGGGAGCTTGTGTAAGCGTTCGGTACAGAGGCTCCCATTGAAGTTAATGGGAGTCCAACCGAATCGTATCTGTATTAGAATGCATCGCACTTGTTCGGTCGGACTCCCCTGACACTAGTCGTATAGAAAGCATTCCTGATTTTCAGGTTGGTTAATATTATCAGGCTCATCTGTAGCAATCACTATTTGTATAAGGTAAATGTTTGAAAATCAACCTTGGCTCTTCCGATTTTGCGATTAGGTATGAACTGCAAATTAGGATTCAGTCATTTTAATTTTTGTAAATCAGCCCTTATCTTCTACCCCCACCCAAAAGGACTATTGTCTTGTTAATGAGCCTGAATCCATGGCTAATGCCCATATTGGCAGTTAAAAGTCTCACTAGCACCAAAAGAGAGAAGCCATGCTGCACCATAGCAATGTTTTGGCCTATTTTCATTTCAGCCTCCAAAGATCACTTCTTAAAACACTGTACTCAAATGTTTCTTTTGTCAAGCAGAGCCAATTTGTGACCAGATGTTTCATCCATTTCCCTTTATCTTCCTACCTTTTCTTACCTTGCACATTATTAGAAAAGCATGTTATCTCACTAACTCTGCGGTTGTCTAGAATGCCACAGCTAAACCTATTACCAAAAGTAATGTACAGGACCATATCTTTCTCAGGCTGAGGTCTCTCACCTGCTCACCATTGATGTCTGAGTCAACTTCAACATTTTATTTCTCACCTAAAATATGTCAGCGGGAGGAGTGCAAGGTATGTTAGCATAAAAATGGAATGCAAATACAGTTGTGATTGTATGCACTCATTCAACCAAAGTCTTTCTCTTCATTACCTGAACTTGCAGCAACTTCAAAAAAAAATCTTCAGTCCAAATAGCAAGCGTCAGAAATGTGCTTTCCCTGAAAATTCAATAGAACATTTCAAACTGAGACTATAACATGACTTTTTCTGCATTCTATCTTTCTCCAGTCTCACTATAAACAGGCGTAAGGCAATTAAGTTTTCAATCACTCAATCAGAGATTTGTGAAGCGCACTACTCACCCACGAGGGTCTCAATGCACTGGGGGGGTTTAGTGCAGCTTCATCTCACCTGAAGAGCCAGTTCTTGAGGCACTTCCTGAAAGCTTCCTGAAAGCTTGCAGTGTGGCGTTTGTCTGATGCTGAGTGGGAGTTTGTTCCAGGGCTTGGCTGCGATGTAGGAGAAGTAATGCCCTTCCGCTCTGGCTCAGCGGATGCGTCGGATTATAGCTAGGGCAACATCAGCGGCTCGGAGGCTTCTGTTGGGGGGGTAGAAGAATATTCTTTTGTTGAGGTATTGGGGTCTGATGTTGTGGAGGGATTTTTAGGCGTGAGTGAGGAGTTTGAAGGTCACTCTCTTTTCGACTGGGAGCCAGTGGAGCTCTCGTAGGTGTTGGGTGATGTGGTGTTGTCATGGGATGCTGAGGACAAGTCTAACTGCAGCGTTCTGGATAGTCTGGAGTTTGCGGAGTAGAGATTTGTTTTTTCCAGAGTAGAGGGCATTTCCATAGTGCAGTCTGCTGCTTATGAGTGTATGGGTGACGATCATTCTGGATTCAGGGGGGGATCCATTTAAACGTCTTGTGGAGGTTGCGGAGGGTGTTGAAGCATGTGGAGGATACGGCGTTGATCTGTCGGTGCATGGTGAGGGAGGAGTCTAGTAAGATGCCGAGGGTGTGCATGTGGTCTGTGGGTGTGGGAGGATCGCTGAGGGTGGTGGGCCACCAGGTGTTGTCCCATGCTGAGGGTGTGGATCCGAGGACGAGGACTTCCGTCTTCTCTGTGTTGAGCTTTAGGCAGCTGTTGCTCATCCATGAGACAACTACTTTCATACCTTCCTGGAAGCTGTGTCTGGTGCTGTCGGGTTCGTTGGTGAGGGAGAGGATGAGCTGGATGTCGTTGGCATAGGATACTATGCTGAGTCTATGTTTTCTGACGATGGTGGCATGTTGCTGAGTGAGGATCCTTGGGGTACTCAGCAGCTGATCTCTGTGGGAGTCTGATTCTTTGGGTTCGGCCGGTGAGGAAGCAGCGTATCCAGTCGAGGGCAGTTCCCCAGATGCCTGCATAGTGGAGTCTGGTGGTTAGTGTGCGGTGGGAGTCGGTGTTGAAGGCTGCTGAGAGGTCAATTAGGATGAGGGCTGCCATGAGGCCCTGGTCCAGGAGGGTACGGATGTCATCAGTGGTGGCTAGGAGGGCGGTCCCGGTGCTTTGGTTGCTGCGGAATCCGGATAGGGAAGAATCGAGGATAGAGTTAGCTTCTATGAGGTTAGTGAGCTGGTTGTTGATGATCTTCACTGGGGCTTTGGCTGCGAAGGGGAGGAGAGAGATGGGTCATAGTTCTTGAGGTCCATTGGGTGTGCGGTGGGCTTCTTGAGTAGGGGCTTGACCTCTGCGCATTTCCAGTCGTCGGGGAAAGTACCCGTTTTGAAGGAGCAGTTGATGGTGCGTCGTAGTTCAGGTGCGATGATGGAGGCAGCTCTTTAGAAGATGTGGGGAGGGCAGGGGTCAGTGGGCGCTCCTGAGTGTATACTTCTCATGGTCTTGGCGGGGTATTATGTGGTGACCGGGGTCCAGACGGTGATGGTATGCTGGGTAGCACTTTTGGTTGGAGGTTTGGGGTAGGTGTCTGGGTTCTGCTCGTCGAAGTTCCTGTAGAGATTTCTGATCCTGAGATGAAAGTAGGAGCTGAGTTTGTTGCAGAGGTCCTGGGAGGGAGGGGACATCAGAAGATTCACTGGGGGTTTGGTGAATTCTTGTATGATGCTGAATAGCTCCTTGGAGTTGCTGGAGTTAGTGATTATTCTGTTCTGGATGAAGTTCTTCTTCGTGGTTCTGATGAGTTGGTGGTGTTCTGTCGAGGCTGTCTTGTAGGCAGAGCGTGCTTTCGGCAGTTTGCTGTTCCTCCAGGCTTTCTCGAGTCGTCGGCATGTGTGCTTGGATTCTCGGATGTCTGTGGTGAACCAGGTGGCTTTCGTAGTGTGTTTTCTGTCAGAGTTCCAGAGGGGGACGAGAGTTTCTGCACAGACGGTGATCCATCTGTGGAGTGCGTTGGCCACGGCGTCAGTAGTGGTAGGGGGAGGAGCGCGGTTGAGGGCGGAGATGAGGAGCTCCTTGTGATCTTGCTCCAGTTCCTGCTAGGGGGCACAGTGTGGGCCTGTGAGTGGTGGGCTTGGAGAAGGAGAAATGGACGCAGTGATGGTCTGTCCAGATGGGTTGCGTAGTGTGGCTGAAGCGGATGTTGTGTCCTCTAGCGAAGATGGGGTCGAGAGTGTGTCCTGGCTTGTGTGTGGGAGTGGTGACAAGCTGTCTCAGTCCGCTGTTGGCAAGGTTGTCAAGGAGGGTGGTGGAGTTGGGGTTGCTGGGGTTGTCGAGGAGGAAATTCAGGTCTCTGAGGAATACGGAGTCCGTGGATGCGATGGAGTGGGGTGCGATGAGATCTGCGATGGTAGTGGTGAACGTGATGTGCAGTCCGGGAGGTCTGTAGGTGAGGGTGCCGCGTAGAGTCATTCTGGGGTTGATCTGGATCTGAAAATGCAGGTGTTCCATGGGGAACGTGGAGTCATTATTGCTGGAAGTGGTGAGTCAGAGGGAGTTTTTGTTTACAATGGCGAGTCCACCTCCGGGGTGGTTGGCGCGGTCCTTCCTCTTGATCTTGTATCCATCGGGGATGGCGGTTGCGATGTTGGGAGCGGAGCTGGCGCTGGTCCAGGTTTCTGTGAGGAAGGCGACGTCGGGCGAGTGGGTGTTGAGGAGGTCCCAGATTTCTTCTGCGTGTCTGTGCAGGGAGCGGACATTGATGAGGATGCAGGTTAGGGGTTTGGGAGCGTTGGCGTCCTGTGGGTTGGTGTGCTGGTGGGCATCCGGAGGTGGGAGAAGGTGCGGCAACAGTGTAGGCAGGAGAACTGGCCTTGGGTGGTGTTTGGCGTTAACAGCTGGCAGTTGTTGTTTCTTCCGGGGCTGAGTGCGTGGAGAGTTGCACTGGTGGGTTGGAGGACTAGGGTTCCTGGCGCTGGTCGTGGGCAGGTCACGGACAGGGGCAGACAGGCTTGCCTTTGGCATGCCAGCGGTGCACCCACAGCTTGCAAACACTGCACAGCCACACAGCAGCCGCCATTAAGTAGGGGTAGGGAGAGGGCAGAAATAGCTGGGAGGCGGGAGGGGCCGCGGGGGCAGCAGCGGCGCGAAAGTGGGAAAATAAAGCGGGAAAAAAGGCACATAAAAGGAGATAGATGAAATAAATGAAAATACTAGGAAAAGAAGGCAAAAACACAGCTCAATAAACTAGGACAGAAAAGAAGGCAAAAATGGAAAAGTAATGAAGGCAAAAAGCACAATAGAAAGAAAAATGAAGAAAGGCAAAAACGGGGCAAGAGGCAAACAGGCAGACAGGAGAGTCCAGGGGACTCAAACCGTGCTCTGCTGCGTGGGAGGCAGGGGCACTAGCGATCAGGGCTGAGGCGGAGCTGCGTGCTGGGAGAGCAGATCCCAGGGGGTTTTCAGAGCTTTGCCACACTATATATAAAAATGCATTTAACCATTGTCTCTATATTACATGGTCTGGAACTACTACTAGAATTTCCCACATCTCAAACTCAGAGGAACTTGGGAATTAAAACTCCTGGTTTAATTCTTCAGATATGGAAAACTTACCTATCGCAGTTGAGGTCCAGACTCGTTCACCTCCTGTTGAATGATTGAGATTGTGAACAGCAATTTTGTCTAACTCTTTAATTAACCCCACATATGTTTGATTAAATGAGATATAAGTTTTATGAACATGTTAATGACCTGCTAAGAACAACTATCAATGGGACAAAGGCGGTCTGTGGAGTAGCACTTCGGGGTATCAGAAGCATGCTAAGAATTTACAAAAAGGCAAAGATTTGAGATACAAAGGCAAGATGGGAATGGCTGGAATGGCTCAGTGGAAGATGCTGTTTTTCTAGCATTGATCCAGATCAAACAGTGCTAAATATGTGGGCTTGATGTAAATGGGTCAAACTTGAGCATACCCTGAATTTAGTGTACAATCTGAAGGCATTCTGACTCTGCCTGTTCTTGGGATAAGACTTTGCCTTTGTATTTCACCAGCTTTTACAACAGTGTGGGAGAAGAGCTGGTAGCTGGGACCAGCTATCTCTGCCACCTGTTAAGTGGGTGTGCAGACAGAATATCGTGTAAAAAATATTGAGTTGCACAAATATTGAGTAATAAATATTGTGGTTCAGAAATATCGACAGCAAGAATATCATGGTAAAGAATATCGACTTAAGGTAAGTAATATCAATTTTAAAAATATCGAAGTGTTTACTATAGTTTGCTAAAATATTTGGCCCAATTCCGATGTCGTTCAGACGGCCTCTGAATCGGATTTGGCTTTTCCGGATCTGATTCGTAGCCCTTGTTTACGACCAAATCCTACACAGGTCCGAGCGACCAAGTACGATGCGAAGATCGCGTACGCGCCGACCGAATCATTTCCGGGACCCGAACCTGTCTGTACGACTCGTTCAGAGCCGAATTGTGCCAAACTATGGAGCCGAATTCTGACCGAGCGAGTACGATGCACGATTTGGAAAGCCGCTTCGCCTCGGTCTCAGCGAGACAAAACGGCTGTCGGAAGCGTACTTCGGGTGGCTGTAGCAGGCCCCCCTTCACCCGGGGCCCTCCGAATCTGTCACAGGGGTCTGTCCATGGGTCCCCAGATCCAGGCATGCACAGTGTAGCGGGCAACATGGGGTGCCCGCCAGAGGGTGTACACTTTTCCCCACCCACCCCTTTTCTGCTAGGGGAGCCTGTGTATGCGTCTGTACATGGGCTCCCATAGAGTTCAATGGGAACCAAGTCCGTAAGCATATGGCCGCATCGTACTCGCTTGTTCGGACTCCGGGAGCACGTCTCGCTCGGAAAGCTCTCCGGATCCGAGTCGTACGGAGGATTTTCCTAGAGAGATCGGAATCAGGCCCATAGCTAATACAAATTTTGTTTTTTAATTAATGTTATGTATTTTAGTATATATTTTATATGTATGTGAAGTATGATTTTTTGTATTAGAATTGTTTGTATTTTTAATATTTGTGTTAATTTTTGGTAGTTATTGAAAAAAAATGATTTGAATTTGGCGTTTTTAGTTCCATAGCGGGTTGCGGGTTTATAGGGGAATAGGGTGGGAAGTAATTTAATTATATTAAATTATTTGATTATTTTTTATTTATTAATATTTGTTTACTTTAGATTTTATAGTTTTAAATGTGTAAAGTAATTAATTATTAATTAATTGATAATTGATTAATACATTTTAATGAATTCATTGGTAATTAATTATGGTAATTGTGTAATTGATTTTAGGTGTTTGTTGTGGTGTTTATAGGTGTAATGAGTGGGAAGTAATTTATTTTAAATATATGGATCAATAATTGGTTGTTAATTAATTTTAATTAATTATTGGTAATTGATTATGGTAATTGTGTAATTAATTTTAGGTGTGTGTTTTGGGGTTTAAAGGGGTAAAGGGTGTTAAGTAGTTTATTTATTTTTATTATTATTTTTTTGTTAATTGATAATAATTAAATTAATTACAATTTTACTATGGTAATTGTGTAATTAATTGTAGGTGTGTGTTGTGGTGTTTATAGGAGTAAAGGGTGGGCAGTAATTTCTGTTTAATTAATTAATATATGGTTGTTAATTAATGATAATTATTTGATATTTATTTTGGGTAATTGTTGATTTTTTTGTGTGTTGTTTTTCCTTTTAATCAATCAATCAATCACAGAATTTGTAGAGCGCACTACTTACCCGCGAGGGTCTCAAGGCGCTGGGGAGAAAAAAAGGGGGGGGGGTGCTGCTACTGGTCGAACAACCAGGTCTTGAGTAGCCTCCTGAAGGTCAGCAGGTCTTGGGTCTGTCGTAGGCTTAGTGGAAGGGTGTACCAGGTCTTGGCGGCGAGAAGGATCTGCCGCCGGTGGTTGTTCTTCGAATGCGAGGGACGGTGGCGAGGGAGAGGTCGGCGGAGCGGAGCTGGCGGTTGGGGACGTAGAAGAAGAGTCGTCTGTTGAGGTAGGCTGGGCCAGTCTTGTGGAGTGCCTTGTGTGCGTGGATGAGGAGTTTGAAGGAGATTCTCCTGTCGACGGGGAGCCAGTGCAGGTTCCTCAGGTGGGGAGTGATGTGGCTGTGGCGTGGTACGTCGAGGATCAGGCGTGCGGAGGCGTTTTGTATGCGTTGCAGTCGCTTGATGAGCTTGGCCGGGGCTCCAGCGTAGAGGGCGTTCCCATAGTCGAGTCTACTACTGACGAGGGCCTGGGTGACTGTTCTTCTTGTATCTGTCGGGATCCACCTGTAGATCTTGCGAAGCATGCGGAGGGTGTTGAAGCAGGAGGAGGAGACTGCGTTGACTTGCTTGGCCATGGAGAGCGTTGAGTCGAGGATGACTCCCAGGTTGCGTGCGTGGTCGGTGGGTGTCAGGGCTGCTCCCAGCGTCGTTGGCCACCAGGAGTCGTCCCAGGCTGAGGGGTTGGAGCCGAGGATGAGGACCTCTGTCTTGTCCGTGTTCAGCTTTAGTCGGCTGATCTTCATCCAATCGGCGACGGCCTTCATTCCTTCATGGAGATTGGATTTGGCGGCGAGGGGGTCCTTGGTGAGGGAGAGGATCAGTTGAGTGTCGTCGGCGTAGGAGATAATGTTGAGGTCGTGCTGTCTGGCGATGCGTGCGAGCGGGGCCATGTAGATGTTGAACAGTGTTGGGCTGAGGGAAGATCCCTGGGGTACGCCGCAGATGATCTCAGAGGCTTCGGATCGGAAAGGTGGGAGGCGGACTCTCTGGGTTCTGCCGTCGAGGAAGGAGGTGGTCCATTCCAGGGCCTTGTCTCGGATCCCTGCGTCGTGGAGGCGTGCGCGTAGAGTGCGGTGGCAGACAGTGTCGAAGGCGGCGGAGAGGTCCAGCAGGATGAGGGCTGCGGTCTCACCGTTGTCCAGCAGGGTCCTGATGTCGTCGGTGGCGGCGATGAGGGCAGTCTCAGTGCTGTGGTTGCTGCGGAACCCTGATTGGGATGGGTCCAGGATGCTGTTTTCTTCGAGGTATCGGGTTAGCTGTTGACGATCTTCTCGATGACCTTGGCTGGGAACGGAAGCAGGGAGATGGGCCGGAAGTTCTTGAGGTCTCTCGGGTCCGCCTTGGGTTTTTTGAGTAGGGCGTTGATCTCTGCGTGTTTCCAGCTCTCTGGGAAGGTCGCGGTCTCGAAGGAGAGATTGATAATGTTGCACAGGTGGGGTGCGATGGAGCTGCTGGCTTTGTTGAAGATGTGGTGCGGGAAAGGGTCTGACGGGGAGCCGGAGTGTATTGTGCTCATGGTCTTGATGGTGTCATCGATGTTCACGCTGGCCCAGGCTGGCAAGGGGTCATGGTCGATGGTGTGCGGCGGGTCTGGTGTATCTATCTTAGTAGGGGCTGTCTGGGTGTTGAAGCTGTCGTGGATGTCGGCGATCTTGCGGTGGAAGAAGGTGGCGAGGGAATCGCACAGGGCTTGCGACGGCGGCATGTCGTTGGTGTTGGAGCTGTGGTTGGAGAGTTCCTTCACGATGTTGAAGAGCTCCTTGCTGTTGTGTGCGTTGTTGTCGAGGCGGTCTTTGAAGGAGATTCTCTTGGCGGACCTGATGAGGTGGTGGTGGTTACGGATGGCGTCTTTGTGGGCTGCGTGGCTGTCCGGTGTCTTATCACTGTGCCATTTCTTCTCTAGTTTCCGGCAGGTACGCTTGGAAGCTAGGAGTTCCGGGGTGAACCAGATGGCTCTTTTGGTGGTGTCGCTGTAGGTGAGTTTTTTCAGCGGGGCGAGGGTGTTGGCATAGTCGTCTATCCATCGTCTGAGGTTGCAGGCAGCGTCGTCGGTGTTGGATGGGTCGGAGGGAGGGCTGAGAGCAAGGTTTGCCCGTAGTTGGTCTTCGGTGACTTTGCTCCAGCAGCAGCGTGGGATCTGTTGGGTGCGGTGGTGTGTGGTGGGTTTCTGGAAGGTGAAGCGGATGCAGCGGTGGTCGGTTCAGAGGAGTTCCGTGGTGTGGCTGAAGGAGACGTGGGAGCTTGAGGAGAAGACGGGGTCGAGCGTGTGGCCGGCGGAATGAGTCGGTGTTCTGACGAGCTGTCTCAGTCCGAGGTTGGCAAGGTTGTCGATCAGGGTGGTGGAGTTGCTGTCGTTGTTGTTCTCCAGGTGAAAGTTCAGGTCTCCGAGGAGGATGTAGTCGGTAGAGGTCAGGGCGTGCGTGCTGATGAAGTCGGCGATGGAGTCGCTGAACTGGGGTCGGGGCCCAGGGGGTCTGTAGACAAGGGTGCCTCTAAGGGTGGTGTTGGGGTCCGTGTGGATCTGGAAGTGCATGTGTTCGGCGGTGCAGAGAAGGTCGTCGGTGCTGGTCGAGACCCTGATGGAGTTCTTGTGGACGATGGCGATTCCTCCTCCTACTCCGTTGACGCGGTCTCTGCGGGTGATCTTATAGCCTTCTGGGATGGCTATGGCGATGTCGGGTGCGGAGGAGTCGTTCATCCAGGTCTCTGTCAGGAAGGCGACGTCTGGTGATGATGTGTCGAGCAGGTCCCAGAGCTCGACGGTGTGTTTGCGTGCGGAGCGGGTGTTCAGTAGGATGCATCGGAGGTGGTTGAGGTCCTTCTTGGCGGGCGCTTCGGTGGCTCTGAGGCTGGTGTAGCTGCAGTTCCGGCAGGTGAAGGGACCATGAGTGCACAAGCAGTTGTGTGTCCGTCCGGGGTTGAGAGCGTGGAGTGTGGTGGCATCGTAACGGCGTTGGTCCTCGAGGGTGGAGCGGGGGGCGCGCGGCCCAGGAGTTCTGGCACTGGGCGCGGTCCAGGCGCGGACGGGCGCAGACGGGCTTGCCTTAGGCGCGCCTTCGGCGCGCCAGCGGCGCGGCCGCCATATATGGGGAGGTGGGAGGGAGGAGCAGCTGGGAGGCGGGAGGCAGGGGCAGCGAATGGGCAGTCAGGGGCGGGGCCGCAGGGGACGCAGCGGCGGGGAGTGGAGAGAGGCAACGGGGGTACAGAAGGCAAAGTTGGGCACAGAAAAATGGGGGCACGAGGGGAAAACAGAAGGCAAAATGGACACAGAATGGGGGCACGAGGGGAAACAGAAGGCAAAATCGGGCAAACAAAATGGGGGCACGAGGGGAAACAGAAGGCAAAATCGGGCACAAAAAATGGGGGCAACGAGGGGAAACAGAAGGCAAAAATGGACACACAGAATGGGGGCAACGAGGGAAACAGAAAGCAAAAATGGATACACAGAATGGGGGCACGAGGGGAAACAGAAGGCAAAATTGGGCACAAAAAATGGGGGCACGAGGGGAAACAGAAAGTAAAATGGACACACAGAATGGGGGCACGAGGGGAAACAGAAGGCAAAATCGGGCACAAAAAATGGGGGCACGAGGGGAAACAGAAAGTAAAATGGACACACAGAATGGGGGCATGAGGGGAAACAGAAGGCAAAATCGGGCACAAAAAATGGGGGTACGAGGGGAAACAGAAGGCAAAATCGGGCACAAAAAATGGGGGCAACGAGGTGAAACAGAAGGCAAAAATGGACACACAGAATGGGGGCACGAGGGGAAACAGAAGGCAAAATTGGGCACAAAAAATGGGGGCACGAGGGGAAACAGAAAGTAAAATGGACATATAGAATGGGGGCACGAGGGGAAACAGAAGGCAAAATCGGGCACAAAAAATGGGGGCAACGAGGGGAAACAGAAGGCAAAAATGGACACACAGAATGGGGTCACGAGGGGAAACAGAAGGCAAAACGGGCACCGAGGCAACAAGCAGAGGGGCGAGCTTACCAGCAGCAGCAGAGGGCAGGACAACACAGGCGGAGCTGTGTGGCGGGGGAGCGACCTACCTGGCAAGGTCAAGGGTCGCTCTCCTCACCGCGCAGCGGCCGCCATATATGGGGAGGTGGGAGGGAGGAGCAGCTGGGAGGCGGGAGGCAGGGGCAGCGAATGGGCAGTCAGGGGGGCGGGGCCGCAGGGGATGCAGTGGCGGGAGTGGAGAGAAGCAACGGGGGGTACAGAAGGCAAAGTTGGGCACAGAAAAATGGGGGCACAAGGGGAAAACAGAAGGCAAAATGGACACACAGAATGGGGGCACGAGGGGAAACAGAAGGCAAAATCGGGCACAAAAAATGGGGGCACGAGGGGAAACAGAAGGCAAAATCGGGCACAAAAAATGGGGGCAACGAGGGAAACAGAAGGCAAAAATGGACACACAGAATGGGGGCAACGAGGGGAAACAGAAGGCAAAAATGGACACACAGAATGGGGGCACGAGGGGAAACAGAAGGCAAAATTGGGCACAAAAAATGGGGGCACGAGGGGAAACAGAAAGTAAAATGGACACACAGAATGGGGGCACGAGGGGAAACAGAAGGCAAAATCGGGCACAAAAAATGGGGGCACGAGGGGAAACAGAAAGTAAAATGGACACACAGAATGGGGGCACGAGGGGAAACAGAAGGCAAAATCGTGCACAAAAAATGGGGGCACGAGGGGAAACAGAAGGCAAAATCGGGCACAAAAAATGGGGGCAACGAGGGGAAACAGAAGGCAAAAATGGAGACACAGAATGGGGGCAACGAGGGGAAACAGAAGGCAAAAATGGACACACAGAATGGGGGCACGAGGGGAAACAGAAGGCAAAATTGGGCACAAAAAATGGGGGCACGAGGGGAAACAGAAAGTAAAATGGACATACAGAATGGGGGCACGAGGGGAAACAGAAGGCAAAATCGGGCACAAAAAATGGGGGCAACGAGGGGAAACAGAAGGCAAAAATGGACACACAGAATGGGGTCACGAGGGGAAACAAAAGGCAAAACGGGCACCGAGGCAACAAGCAGAGGGGCGAGCTTACCAGCAGCAGCAGCGGGCAGGACAACACAGGCGGAGCTGTGTGGCGGGGGAGCGACCTACCTGGCAAGGTCAAGGGTCACTCTCCTCACTGCGCAGCGGCCGCCATATATGGGGAGATGGGAGGGAGGAGCAGCTGGGAGGCGGGAGGCAGGGGCAGCGAATGGGCAGTCAGGGGGCGGGGCCGCAGGGACGCAGCGGCGGGAGTGGAGAGAGGCAACGGGGGGTACAGAAGGCAAAGTTGGGCACAGAAAAATGGGGGCACGAGGGGAAAACAGAAGGCAAAATGGACACACAGAATGGGGGCACGAGGGGAAACAGAAGGCAAAATCGGGCACAAAAAATGGGGGCACGAGGGGAAACAGAAGGCAAAATCGGGCACAAAAAATGGGGGCAACGAGGGGAAACAGAAGGCAAAAATGGACACACAGAATGGGGGCAACGAGGGGAAACAGAAGGCAAAAATGGACACACAGAATGGGGGCACGAGGGGAAACAGAAGGCAAAATTGGGCACAAAAAATGGGGGCACGAGGGGAAACAGAAAGTAAAATGGACACACAGAATGGGGGCACGAGGGGAAACAGAAGGCAAAATCGGGCACAAAAAATGGGGGCAACGAGGGGAAACAGAAGGCAAAAATGGACACACAGAATGGGGGCACGAGGGGAAGCAGAAGGCAAAACGGGCACCGAGGCAACAAGCAGAGGGGCGAGCTTACCAGCAGCAGCAGCGGGCAGGACAACACAGGCGGAGCTGTGTGGCGGGGGAGCGACCTACCTGGCAAGGTCAAGGTAAAGGGGTAAAGAATGGGGATTAAATTCATTTTTATTACTTTATTATTAGTTGTTAATAGTAATAGATTTTAATTTAAAAATAAGTTTTAATTGTTTTTAATATTTTATAGTTTAATGTAGGTGTGTTGTGGAAATTATAGTGTTAAAGTGTGTGTAGTCAATTAATGTTAATTAGTTTTGTTTATTAATATTATTTATTTAATTGATTATTAATTATGTTAATTATGGAAGTAAATTCAATTTAAAATGTTAAAGTGTTTTGTTTTTGGTGTGGTGTTATAGGGTAGGAAATAAAATAAATACATGTATGGATTAATAAATGTTTTTGTTTGTAAATATTTTGTAGTTTAAAAAAAGTATTTTTTAAAATGTATTTATTATTTAATAATATATAATATTTGTAGGTTATAGAACCCGTGGCCGGTTGCGCCGAACCATTGGTGTAAATGATACATTTGTACTCCTCAAGCAGCAGCAAAGACAGAGGAGGAGGATGAACAAATTCATACTGTAAGAACTCCTGTGTCTGAAGAGAGGAATCAAAGATAAAAGTGACATCCGGGCACGTCAGAGATGTAGCCCATTGAATCCAACGGGGGTGCAAAGCCTTAGAGTTCGGTACACTTGCCTTCGTCACTGCCTCAAGGGCAGGATATGGTGTTACCACCAATATGGGTTTTCCCTGTGCCAGTGCACGTTCCTTAAGAATCGCCATTTGCACTCCAGTCAAAACTTTCTCCACAGAGGAAAAGCGCAACTCCGCTGAAGTGTAAAGATGCGACTTGTATGCAATAGGTAGGGTGTCACCTTCGTTAAAGGTTAAGTACGTGAAACCCACTGCCCCTGGTACTATTCTAATCACCAGGTTCGTGTGGTTATCACGAGTCAACAAGAACTTAGATTCAAGTAGATCAGACTGCAAAGAGTGCAGTATAGAGGAATGCTCAGGAAGCCAGCATGACTTCAAAAAGTTAGACTGTATCAAGGCATATAGAGGCTTGATATGCTGGGCATATTCGGGAATGTAAGTACGCCCAAAGTTTAGAAATCCCAGTAATGACTGAAGCTTCTTCAGGGTGGTCGGAGGGCGCAAGAGTGCGCACTTCTCCAAGAAATGGGGAGCTAAGCCCCTACCTTCATTGTTGAGCTCATAGCCCAAAAACAAAACGGAGAATTCAGCAATGTGAGATTTGGCAAAATTAAATTTGTATCCTAAGACCGCAAATTCAAGAATAATGCGGTCCACACGGGAAAGATGCGGCCATAATTCGTCGTCTGTCAGATAGATATCGTCGACGTACGAACACGCATCTGGGTCTATGCTGTCCAACAAAGAGACAACACGGGCGGTGAAGACACCCGGGCTGTTCTTGTAGCCCATGGGCAAACGCCGAAATTTAATATGTTTTCCACCGGAAGTGAAAGCGCTCCATTGGCTGCACTCCGGGGACAAATTGTGCGTGTAAAATCCATTAGATAGGTCAAGTGTCGTTTTATATTTTTTACGAACAAGACTGTCTACAAGCGCAGAACTGTGGGTATTTTGTACCGCGAAGGTCCGACAATGAGAGTTCAAATGTCAGTAATCCAAAACTAAACGGTACAACCCATCGGGTTTAGAAACCGCAAAAAGGGGTTTATTCATTGGTGATACGCATGTTTCAATCACTCCTTGATATTCTAACTGTGTCAGAATGTCTGAAACAGGACCTTTAGCTTCCCGTCGGAGGGGATATTGGGCTTGAGGCTGTGGCAGAGACCGCAATGGTATTTCATGGGAGGGTGAATCCTCATCCCAGCCCACGTGATTATGGTACAGTGCCGGGGCCTGGGCCTGGGCCACAGCCCATTCAGCTGCGAGAGCCTCTGCTTTGTCCTTGGGGACATGACGAGAAAAGCTCGGAAGGATGACCTCCTCCCCTCTACGGGCAGCAAGTCCGAATGGGGGCGGCCAATCCACCTCTGCTAACAAAATGTTGTAAGAAGAGGTCAGATTTTCCCAAAAAATCCCTTTAATAACACGCTCAATGTCACCTTCAATTTGAATGACAATATTAAATAGTCTGTCAGGTGGTGCCACTCGGGTGTCAGCTGTCTCGACAGTAATGAATGTATCAGTTGCTGTCGCCTCCACATGAGGACACAGTGCCTCCCGCACTATGGTAACTTCCGCGGCACTGTCTAGCAGCGTCACTGCCCACGGCCAATTCAGGAGTCTCGTTCTCACCATCTGTGGCATACCTCGCTGTTAATGCTGCAACTTTTTTCTTCTGAAACTGTGGGCGAGGATGTTGAAATTCTTCTGGTTTCACTCGGCCTGGTTGTCGAGGTTGGTCTCGTCCCTGTTTTTTCAACCTCCAGCTCTTTTTAGTAAAGAAGGGTTTCTCATCTTTCTCAGACTGAGTTTTTTGTTGTGGGTTTGATTGAGTTTGCGTTTTAGCAAAAGGCTTAACCCCCAGACTATTGCAGCCAATGGTTTTATAAGCCTGTGCAATAATTTTCGGTAATTCGCGTGGCTCCGGGACCAAAGCCAAAGCATTAGCGACTTGAAAGTTGACTGCATCACCCTTTACGTTCGCAAGGATTAGATCAGCCACCACATCGAACACTCCTACCAGTTTCATCCCCAATTCCACAGCCACTTCAGGGCCATGTCTATCCTGCACTCGTTTAATTACAGAGGGGAGAACTGTCATGGAAGGAGTGCCAAAACACTTCGCATACACTGCTGCAAATACCTTGCCCCAGTTGTTGCATTCTGCCAAATCGGGAATTAAGTCTTTCGGCAAGCTAATGGTCAAAATCCTGTGTTTGTCCACAGGAGAAGTGTTTGGAAAAACTGCCTCCAGCTGGTCAAATTTTTCTGCAGCCAATAAGGCAAATCATCTTTATTTTGCGGGCGCTTGCCCATCACCGAATTAACCATGACGGGACTTATGGTGACACCGCCCGGTCCAGCTGTATGCGCCGCAACTCCAGGAGGGGCTCCCTGGACGTTGCCTGTAACATATTGTACCAAAGCTCTGTGCACGCGGATTAAAGACGCATGCAAAATGCGCAGTTCATCTACTGGAACCGCTTAATGTCGTGGATGCGGGGTATACCCGGCCAAAACAGGCCAAGTGGCCCCATCTATCGATAAAGGGCCTAAACGAATCGGGGTGACCGGATGTGGGAGGGCGCCATTAAACCAAACACGGTGTTGCCACGCCGTGAGCGGTACTTCAAGAGCCTGATAAGGCCGATAAACATTGGGTAGGGCAGTGGGAGCGTAAACATGAAACAAATTGTCAGCTCCTTCCACCGCCGGAAAAGTGACCCATGAGTAAAACACCTCAAAGTGGTAAGCTGGATCAGCCTGCACCACAAAGATGAGAGCGACACCCGCGTCGGGCACTCCATAAGCCAGTAAATGAGCCCGGAGCGCAGCGCGGCTATGTGCTGGTATATTTACATCCGCCATTAAGACCAAGAATGTTCGACAACCTAGTATGAGGCAGCGCAATATAGGGTTAACATAAACACCTTTTAATAACTTCAAGCTTGAAAGAACCTATAAAAACATCAATATAGGAGGTATCACCCTCACATACGTTTCCAGAAGCGTAAGCGAAGGTTATTGTGGACAAGCACAAGCACTACTCAAGCGTCTCGCAGATAAGAAGCCCACCACGTTGGTGGCGCCATGTTGCGGGGATTCTGCACATATACAGAGCTATGCACAGGATAATAGGACCTCGGTGTATAGTGGTGAACCAACCATGCACCTTAGTACCCACATTCCCAATCCTACTAGCTTTAGCGTCTCATTCGTTCTCCGTACTACAGCGAAGCTACCAATGATTAGACAACCCAGAACACGGTCTCTCTCAGGACTCGTGGGAGCAAGAACACTCTTTCATCACTCACTCATACTTGTCCACAACGTGCGTAATAAGAGACACAGTATAGTTTAAAATGTTTATTTCAACTATCGTGCTCTAAGATAAAGTACACGTGCCAGTACTATCAGCATAATGCATAATGATAAAATAATAAGCATGGTTACAATTCCATAGAATACAAACGGGGACAGCATTTTATAAAGACAGTGGATATAGGGCTAAATGGCCTTACCACCCTCCCCGTGCTATTAACTAGTTTATTATAAATATAGAAGACCTCTGGGCTTTGTCAGGCGAACCCCCATACCTCAATATCTAGATGCAAGGTTTACATCATCAGACAAGCACAGCTCTTCTCCCTGGAATGGTTTTTCTCCAAGTCCCACTAACAGGGAGCTCACAATATTAAAAGCACACGAATTTCTCCAATGCAGCTGTACTGTGTGTTATGTCTAAGTGCGAGGGGCTGACCAGATCAGCAATAACAAGGGACGTTGTTTTTCGACCTTGTACATGGTGTGCAGACGAAACCCACAGGGAACATGAGTAAAGGTGAAAAGCAAAAAGGCAGACAGTTCTAATATAGCCGGGCACTAGCAGAGTCTGGAAAAAACAAAGTCACAGAGTAACTGGTGCAAAAAAGGCATCATGGCGGCCAGGCCTAAGCTAACTTAGCAATGTAGACAATGAGGCCACAAACCACACTACACCCCCTATGGGGTGGGCAGTGCTGGTAGTGTTAGGCATCCACCCCCTATGGGGTGGGCAGTGCTGGTAGTGTACTGCATCCACCCCCTATGGGTTGGGCAGTGCTGGTAGTGTTAGGCATCCACCCCCTATGGGGTGGGCAATGCTGGTAGTGATGGGCATCCACCCCCTATGGGGTGGGCAATGCTGGTAGTGATGGGCATCCACCCCCGATGGGGTGGGAAGTGCTAGTAGTGTTAGGCATCCACCCCCTTTGGGGTGGGCAATGCTGGTAGTGATGGGCATCCACCCCCTATGGGGTGGGCAATGCTGGTAGTGTTAGGCATCCACCCCCTATGGGGTGGGCAGTGCTGGTAGTGTTAGGCATCCATCCCCTATGAGGTGGGCAATGCTGGTAGTGTTCTGCATCCACCCCCTATGGGGTGGGCAGTGCTGGTAGTGATAGGCATCCACCCCCTATGGGGTGGGCAATGCAGGTAGTGTTAGGCATCCACCCCTATGGGGTGGGCAGTACTGGTAGTGATAGGCAGCCACCCCCTATGGGGTGGGCAATGCTGGTAGTGATAGGCATCCACCCCCTATGGGTGTGTTGCCTTTCGCGGGATCGTGATGTTTTTGTGTGTGGTAGGTGTCTGACTTACCGTCTGTGACGGACACGTCGGTTTCGGTTGTTGATTCGACCGTAAGCGTAGAGTATAGGGATGACATGCGCGATCGGATACATAGCTGCTTCGTCTCGTACGCAGTGATCGTGTTGTGGCGTGAATCGGCGATGAAATACAGCTCTTCCGGATGCTGTGACGTGCTGGAGGTGGCGACCTGTGCGGCGCGTAGGAAGTACGCATCGTACTTGTCCGGCCGGAAACTGCTTCGGAAGTGTCTCCAGACGACTCCATTCAGCGTTTACGGAGCCGGGTCGTACGGAGAATGGTGCTGGAATCGGAGCGTACGTGTCGCTCGGAAATAGGAGACTTTTGCGCATCGTACTTCGTCGTTTGGATGGATCGGCTCCCGGAACGAGTCGGTCGGAAGGTAATACTACGGACGGCGCTCGGAGGGCCTTCCGAGCGAAATTGGTATCGACACCTAAATCGTGAACTAAACACAACACTCAAGATAAGACGTGCAATTTCAACTGTTTACCAGCACCACAGCATCAAGAATACATCAATTGATAACTAAAATTAAGAAAGAGAAAGAGAAGAGAGAAAAAGAAAAGAAAAAACTGACAGAGAAAAAATTATGACTTTGTCAAAAAATACCTTATCTCGGTCCTTAGCGCATGCTACCCCATGACGAGGGGAGGTTTTGGGAGGTACACAGGACCAAGTGAGCCCGGTACTCTGTCTATATTGGCTCCGAGACAAAGAGAACAACAATTTTTGTGGAAACGTGGAACAACTTGACAACCACAAGTCCTCCTTGGCAAAAAACAAGCTACACCTAATCTCCAAGGTGCAAATTTTCCCTAAGGTCTGAATTACACCCTATATCATACCCAGGGCCCATGCATACCATCTGCATCATGCCCAGCGGTCCAAGCGGTGAAGCCTCACCCCTGTATCACACCCAGGGGACAATCATTACCATCTGTATCATGCCCAGTGGTCCAAGCAGTGACCCTGTATCACATCCAGGGCCAAGCGTACCATCTGTATCATGCCCAGCGGTCCAAGCGACATCCAATATTCACCTTACCTGGCTTGCTGACTATTAAAGAAAGGTAACCTCCACTGGATCCCCTCTGAGGCCGCCTTGCGACTGCTCAGTTCGGACACATGAAGTGGGCAATATGTCAGATTTCTGTCAGTGGCAGGGCGCTCAGGTTAAATTTTTGTGTTTCTTCCTAGATTGTCTTACACCAAATGTTGGGAACTAAGGATCATATGCAGTCTCTTACCCACTTGACAGCGGCTTCAGGATGGGCCTCTGCCCTGCGGATTCAGCAGAGCTTTCAAACTATTGCGGCGTCGCTCACCTTCCTTGCTGCGCTCATGTGAATCCGTCAGAGCAGGCTCCTTTCCTTTGGTTGCAGTCGGGTTTGAAACACCAATCTCTCCTATCTGGGTCACCATAATGTTGCTCAAATATGAATTTACCTAGAATAAACAAAAACAAGAAGCATTTGGCAAAACTGGAACAGTTGGTTTAATCAAACACTACCGCCAGGAGTGCAGCATACAGAAATGGGTCTGAGGACTGACTCAAAGTACAATCCTTTGAATGTGTTTTTATACATTTCTTGAAGCATTGTAAAACAATTCATAGATCCTGTTTTGGGAGTAGAATATGGGTCTTGTCATGAAGCCATAAATTACTCCCACCTGATGACAAATGCAAGTGGGTCTAAACCTTGCGTGGACACAATGATGGCCAGTGGGTAACGTTTCCAGATGCCCGACATGGGGAGTGCGTGATCACTGCATGTGTATTGTGTGCTGTGTCCTGATTGACTGAGTGTTCCTAACTTCATGTGGCATCTAACATTATGGTGTTTTGGGAACGCATGCCCCTCCGGTCATGTGCATTCTATTGGGGCCAATCTCCTGTGGTGTCGCTGACTATCTGTGGGTCTAATCTGGATTTTTCCTGCTCGCACATTTTTCCTGCTGGTTACGTGCCACCCCACCTTTGATCTGTTAATCAGTAGCCTCAAGACTAGGGCGCAGGGCTTGCCTGACCATGTATTTCTGACTCAGGGTTGATGGAGAGGTCATATCAGAGGATTTCGACAACAGTGATTCGATTTCGTTTTTGTGCATACACATATGGTTGCATACATAAACATCAATATTAACAAGAGGGTTTAGGGAGTTGATGGAGGAGGTAGCCCAATTGTTGAAACTCATGATGGCTCCGGGGAGGCTGATGTTGTTGTTGATGGGTGGGTGTTGAAAGTGGTGTTGTTGAAAGTGGTGTGTGAGTCCTTGATGCTGTTCCAGTTTCAGCTGGCTGTACTGGCAGTGGTGCATGGACGTTGGACCGTGGCAGAGATGCTGAACTTGATAAGGGCGTGGTGAGGGCTCGTAGATTTAGATATTGTTGAAGGTGGTTAACATATAGGGTTCAGGAGATGTTCAGTAATGTGGACAGTTTCCTATAGTAAATGAGTGTTTTTGAGTTGGGGTTGGAATGGTCTTGAATGATTCTCATATGAAAACAGCTAACAAGTGCTTGACAAAATTTAAAAATTATTAGGTTCATAAGGCTTTGTACTCTTGTGTAGAGAAATTGATTTATGCCAAGATCCCACTGTGGCCATCACCTGCTGATAATGGTTATACTGAGGACATGAGTGATGCTAGCTTATAATTGCCTGTGATATGATTGTGAATTCTTGATTTAAGGCACTCTTTTGTGTGCTTTATTTGATCATGGTGTACCTCTGTAACCAAGGTAGTAAGGACTGTAGGCAATGGCAGAGCTGTGTGATCCAACTTAGGTGTTCACGCTAACTCTATGTACCTGCACAGATGCTCTTATGAGGCTATAATTAGGCGTGGGACTCTCTATGTTGATTGCGCTTGAGGGAATGATAGTTGTGCTACAACATTTGAGGCTGTATTTCTGGTCTATGATTGCTTAACCCATGATCTGTCATGCATGCTCTTCTGCTATTTCATGGCAACACTCTAGTCAATATATGCGTTGTAACCTAAGAATAGTTCTAAGCACCTGCACACATGCTATCATGGGGCTATAACTGATTGTCCATGAGGAAATTATGGTTGTCTTAGGACATTTGAGGCTGTACTCGGGAATGGGATGGCTGCACTGCTGTCCTGCGACTACTTCACCCTTGGTCTATCATACTTGCACATCTGCCATTCCATGGCCAAACTCTAGCTAAGATATGGGTGGCAACTTAACGTTTTATCTGACTCATGATCTTTAAATAAATATAATCTCAAAATAAATTTTGCTGATATTTTACTATTTTGTGTGTTTCCGAAATGTAGTGTTGTCAATTTCTGTAGTACCAACAAAGTGCGGTCACCTGCCATGATATCCGATGATGTCATCAGGGTAAAAAGGTAATGTGAGGTCACTTCTTGTGAAGTCATGAGGGGAGGAGTCAAAAGTCTGCCACTTCCGCTACCCTTTTGTTGAATTCATGTCCATGTCTCGACATAATAAAGCATCAGAAGTCTTGGTGTTCGATGAGAAGGCAGGCAGACTGTACTCCTGACTCACCAAACAAGATCTCTGCTCGAGCAGTGTACTCCGATCTGCTCTCTCACATGCCGTTTGGGGAGGTAATGAAAGCTGGGACAGAGATACAAAGTGTTGCCCTCTTCACCAAGAAAAGATAATGGCACCAAGGAAAAGAGGGAACGTTTCCAAGTAGTAAAATTACGGGGCATATTAGCAAGACCCACGTTAAAATTATCGCCGTTTTAGTGGCAGGAAACTGCCGCTAAAACGGCGATAATGGGCTTGCTAATATGCGTTATGGAATTCCAATAGAAGCCCAGGTTAGATGTGCAGGACATATAACCTGGGCTTCTATTGAATTCTATAACGCATATTAGCAAGCCCATTATCGCCGTTTTAGCGGCAGTTTCCTGCCGCTAAAACGGCGATAATTTTAACGTGGGTCTTGCTAATATGCCCCAACGTCCCTAACCAAATTTTCTCAAAGAAAATATGCCACATCGCTAGTCATTCACAACGTTCAGTTTTAAAGGCAGTTAAGAATTTGGGGGCATATTATCAAGCGGCAGCGATAATTATCGCTGGCCGCTGTTAGCGTGAGGAATCCTATCGCCGGCTATCGCTGGAAATTATCGCCATGCTAGCGCTGTATTAACAACGCTTAGCGCAAAGGCGATAATTTTCCAGTCATAGCGATGTTTTACATGGAACATCGCTGGTTTTCCAGCGATGTCCCATGGAAAACGGCGATATACTTGGTGATAGGGCCTGTGGTCTTAGCCACACAATCCACCCCCCATGTTAGGTATGCCTTAGTCAGGAATTTAGCAGACGTTAAATTCCTGCGTTAAGGCATACTTAATCGCTAACCCACGTTGCTAATATGGCGATATCTGGGTTAGCGATATTTCCCCCTGCTGTTTTCACAGGCACGCCCCCTTTGCATCTCATTAGCGATGCGATGGGAGGCGTGCAGAAAACGGACGCTAAGTCAGGAATCACGCGCTAGCGTGTCCTTGTTAATTCAATGATAAAATTATCGCCGCTTTTCGTCCGAAAACGGACGCTAAAGCGGCGATAATTCATTAACGCCGCCTTGTTAATATGCCCCTTGGAACCTTAATACTTTGCTGTTTCCGTTTCCCAAATGTAAACAGCTTATTTTAATTTACTTTTCCGATAAAGCTGTGCTTTGAGTTTTATAACAAAAGCTTCCTCGTGTTTAGATATACCACCTTAATTCATATTTAGCGCCAAGACGCCTCTGGGCATT
This sequence comes from Calotriton arnoldi, assembly GCA_963921515.1. Taxonomy (NCBI): domain Eukaryota; kingdom Metazoa; phylum Chordata; class Amphibia; order Caudata; family Salamandridae; genus Calotriton; species Calotriton arnoldi. The sequence goes on from CAWUFW010004877.1 coordinate 1,219,750, forward strand.
AGTTGCGCTTTATAAATTTAATTTCAATTCAATATTTCACAGTTAGGAATGTGTTGTGGTATTAGTATAGCACCGTAAACCAGGACTGTGTTTACCTACATTATTAGAAATATTGTGTGTGTGACTGGCTTTTGTTTGCAGATCATGTTTTAGGAGACTTTGGGCTTATTACCTGGGATTTTTAAATCTAGGTCAGAGTGTAGTTTCGCTACTTGTTAGATCCATGTTCCATGTTCCAGGTCCAGGATCGAGGTTTCCATTCAGATTTATAAACACGTTTTCCTTGTTTTGAATGCATTGCTCCCTTGTGGACAACTCTGCACAGGGGGTATACATTTCCCTGTGTAAATGCACATGTTTTTGTTTCTCTCTTGTTCCGAGTTAACAATGTTCATCTTAGACAAAACCCATCAAGGGACGTACACCCCTGGCAAATTTGGGGGTTGATTTATTTCCTTTCTCACCTCAGAAGGAGTTTTACACCGGTACTCTTTCCAGGCTGGAAAGAGAAATGATAGAAGTTTGTGAATTCCCACAAACATACTTGTATGTGGGTATTCACAACTCCAAGACCCCAAGCCTCCCTGGTCAGAAATATAGGTAGCGCAAAGCTTCCATTTCAGTAGGAATTTGTACCATTGCTTTCAACCTTATCAGGGTAACCTACAATAAATCGAGACTCGATGGCTATACCCTAGATATTTTTTTAACTAGATCCCTGCAATATCAAATATCTCCCTGAAGCGGGTTGAGCCCACTCGGATACATAACCACTCTGAGTGATGGTCCCAGTGATTAAATTAAACCCTCCTATGATAGCCCTCTGTGCCATCTGACATGTTACTTTGTGCTTGTCTCTGGAGTGGTGCTAATTGTGCACCTTACTGTGGCATTGTGATACTTTCGTGGCACTGGGCATCTGACTAGGGTCAAGTGAACCTGTCATGGCATTCTGTAAATTCCTGTGGCATTGTAATACTAACAAGACATTTTACATCTTCTTGGGGAATATGTGAATTTAGTATGACACTGCATGCCTAACTGCAGCACAGTGGTATTTGCATGGCACCATGGCCCTCAACTAAACCGCAGAGGAATAAGGTGATGGCCTCCCTTCAACGTGGTCTTCCTACACAGGCAGGAGGATATTGGTAGGATGGCAGTGAGACACACCAGCACACAGCTGACAGTGGGCCCCCATGTTCCACTTCTTGTTAGACACAGCAGAATCTTGAGGTATTCTCTTGCAAATAATGTGCACATGTGTGGGTCCAGCAAGAGGGTCCCTGGGAACGAGGCACCATTCCCATAAGATAGTCATAGTCATAGAGTTTTATTGAGCGCACATATCACCCGGAGGGGTCTCAAAGCGCTGCAGCAAATGCTTGTGAAGGCGAAGATAGAACAGCTGAAAACTGGGGATGAGTGGGCGGTCAGAACAGCCAGGTTTTAACCTTTATTCAGAACTGTTTATGATCCGAAATAGTGCGAAGCTGCAATGGGAGTTCGTTACACAGGCAGCGGGCTAGATGGGAAAATGATCGGCCACCGTGCCTAGCAGTTCGCACCGTGAGTGGAGTGAGAAGATGTTCAGTTCCAGACCTAAGGTTTCTGTTAGGGAGATACCAGTTTAGTTTTTTGTCCAGGTAGCTTGGCCCATTTTCAAACAAGTTCTTTTGTACCAGACAGTTGATCTTAAAACGGATCTGTTTTCTAATTGGGAGCCAGTGAAGAGTTTTCAGACTGAACTCTGACGGGGATCGAGGTGGAAGGTTTAGTACCAGCCTGGCAGCTGTGTTCTGTAAGACTTGGAGCCTGGTGACAAGCTCTTCATTAATTGAGGCCATCAAAGCATTTCCATAGTCAAGACGACTGATGATTAAGCCTTGGACAAGCGGTTTTCTTGACTTTAATGGGATCCATTGGAAGAGCTTACATAGGCTCCTCATTAGGCCATAACAGGTGCTCACTATTTGGTTTACTTGGTCTTTCATGGATAGTTTGTCATCGATTTTTACTCCAAGGTTGCGTACCATGGGTTTAGGAGGGGGACAGGGGCCAAGACTATGGGGCCACCAGTCGTTGGACCAGTGTTCATGAGCCTTGCCAAATAAGATGATCTCGTTCTTACTGGCATTAAGCTGCAGATAGTTAGCTTGCATCCAGAGGTTAATATGAGTCATACAGTTTTTAAATCTAATTCTGGTATCTGTTGGGTTGGGACCCAGGGTGATTAGTAGCTGGGTGTCTTCAGTGTATGACAATACGTCAAACCCATATGATCTAATCACCTTGGACCGGGTGCCACATAAAGGTTGAAAAGCATGGGACTGAGTATAGATCCCTGGGGGACTCCCCTGTCTACCATCCGGCTACGAGAAGCTAGGGTGCCCAGTTGTACTATGGTAGTTCGGTCTTTTAAATAGCTTCTGAGCCAGCTTAGGGCTGTTCCTCTGATACCAATCTCCCACACTCGTTGCTCTAATATACTGTGGGAGATGGTGTCGAAGGCGGCCGACAGGTCTAACAGGACAAGTATGGCTGACTGTCCAATGTCCTGGGCGAGTCTTATACTGTCGACTACCTCAACCAGAGAAGTTTCAGTGCTGTAACCAGCCCTAATGCCTGACTGAGAAGGGTCAACAACTCGTGGCTTTCCAAATAGGTTGTTAGCTGTTTGTTGACAAGAGAGTCAAGAGCCTTTCCAAAATAGGGGAGTAGGGAGATGGGCCGATAATTGCGGGGCTCATTGGGATCGGCTGACATTTGTTTAAGAATTGGCTTGACTCTGGCTTCTTTTCATTTAATAGGGACCATTGCTTGGTAAAGACATATTGTAAATGTCGGTAAGACTTTTGAGAAGCACTGGGTCCAACTTTGCCAGAATATGGGGCGAAACAGGGTCGACAGGGGAACCAGATTTAATTTTGAGGAGTGCAGTGTTAACTTCTTCTTGAGTAAGTTCAGCAGACTCTTCTAGCATTGCTGTGGGGGGTGTCTGGGTGCCGTCCGGCTTAGGGTCTTGCTGTTCAACGTTCTGATTGAGGAAGGTGTTATGGATACTGTCAATCTTTTCCTCAAAAAAGGTAGATAGTGTGTCTACCCAGTCTTGTGTGGATGGGCTGTCAGATTGGCAGGGAGAGGGATTAGTGAATTCTTTCAAAATCTTGTGAAGTTCCTTGTGTGAATTAGCAGCCTTGTCAATTCTATTGATAATGTAGTTTTTTTTGGCTACTTTAATATTTTCCAGATAACGTTTGTGAATAAGTTTATAAGCCTGTCTATCCTCCGTGCTCTTTGATGTTCTCCAGTTGCGTTCAGCTTTCCTGCTTGCAAGTTTATCGGATTTTAAAGATTCCGTGAACCAGGGTGATGCTTTATGTTTGTATTTGACCTTTGAGAGAGGGGCAAAAATGTCAAGGGCCTGTGTAATTACATTCTCAAAGGTGTCTACAGCATGGTCTATATTTTCGGAGCCTATTATACAGGGGAACTGAAATTGGATAAAAAGGCTTCTAAACTAACTTTCCTCCAGGGTCTGGTAAGTTTCTGTACGTTGCTAGAATTTTCATGTATAGTAGCTATTTGTAAAGAAAACTTCAATAGGCTGTGGTCAGACCAGATTAGAGGGGTGGGAGACTCGACCTTAGTGTTGGGGTCATTGGTGAACAAAAGGTTGAGAGTGTGGCCTGCCTGATGGGTGGGACCAGTTACCCTTTGTTCTATTCCCAGTGTGCTGAGGTTAGAAATCAGCAGGTTTGTGTCGGTATCAGAAGCGAGTTCTGCATGGAAGTTAAAATCTCCAATGAGAAAGAAATTGTCGGCCGCTAGGAAGTGTGGGGTAATAATCTCCGTCAGACGGTTAGTAAAGTTGGTTTTTGGACCCGGGGGTCTGTAAACTAGGGCGCCTCTCAAGGTTCCATTAGTTTGTTTTTCAAACCTAAAGATACAGATTTCGATCCAATCTAAGCTGATGGTTTCCAAAATGCTGACCTTTAGTCTGTCCCTAAAGGATATTGATAGGACGCCCCCTCTCTTATAACTTGTGTCAAGTCTAGACAGTTGATATTCGGGGGGGAAAGCCATTGCCACATCAGGTAGAGCTGCCTCGTGAAGCCAGGTCTCGGTTATAAAGCAAATATCTGGCTTTTCCGAGTCCAGCAATCTCCATACCTCGAATGCATGTTTAGGGATTGAACGTGCATTAAAATATAGCCCCGCTAGTTGTTTAGGTTGGTCGACAAAATTCCCTCCTGTAGTGTTTATAGACATTAGTTTAGCATAAGGGATGGATTCAAGTTGAGTGCTTTTCAGAATGATTTTAGGAATGGATGCTAAAGTGGAAATTGCCTCAGGGCAATGTGTCAATTTGGCAATATATAGTTTATTTAGTCGTTTGAGTTCTTCGCTCGAGTATCGGTAGACTGCCATTAGGTGGAGGACAATGTAATCCACTAATGATAGAAGGGGTAAAGAAAAATAGGCATGGATCCTGGCGGCTGGCGGCGGTTAGGCGCGGACGGGCACAGATGGGCTTGCCTTTGGTGCGCCTTCAGCGCATCGCTGGGGCGCCGCTGCGCGTCCACGCCTTTTCCTGCCCTAAATAGGCATGGCAGGAAGGAGAGAGAGTGAAGGCGACAACTGGAGCGCTGACCCGCCAACCGGCAGGAAACTCACTTCCTGTACAGGGAGGCAGGTTCCGCTGAGCAAGTCCCTCCGCTCAAACGGCACAAGCCAAGGCGGAATAGGGACGGCTCGAAAAGGAGGAAGTGCGGGAGAAATACCGGCAGGCTGTTTAAAGGCAAGTACAATCGGCCTAAGTGATATACAGTTTAAAATAGCGGCGCGATGTGCACTAGAACGAAGTGCAGTTAAAAGCGCTTTAGCGTGAGTGAAACTATTTCTCCTGGCTATATTCAGCTGTTGATGGGAAGCCGTAAATATCTGGCCTCCAGCAGAGATGACATTCGGATCTGAAAAGTCCAACAGTGGAATCAGGGACATCAGCATGGCGGTGCTTGAACCGTCCCACTGATGCTCACCACAACCTCAACACCCTGAAGCCATAACATGGGTACCCTGTACTTCCATGCTGGCAGGATGGTGGCGTGGAGGTGTTATTAAGGACTGGACCTTGGTACATTACTGCAGAAGGCATTGTGATACTTCCACAGCACTTAACGTGGACACACGTGGAGAAACTGGCATGGCTTTGTACTTTAAAATGGCCTGTGAGGGACCCCCTTGCAAAGTACATGGAGGGGGCCCCGCCCGGACCCAGTCAGGTGCTCTCATGCCAGGGACTCACAGCCTGTGCACACTGTCGGAGGCCCCTTCCCACTCCCGCACATGAGGGCTGTGGAGGCTAATGCTATGCCACTGTCTGAATGATAGAAACATAAGATTTGATTAGATTGACGGATTTTATACTTTTGGGGGTAGAAAATAAAACAGAGATAAAATGCAATGTTCTTTGCTTGCAGAACAAGCATCTAACAATCCAGTCAAATATTAATTTTTGTATTTATTTGATGAATTGTAACGGTGCCACATGCTGCAGGCAGACGTCTCACAGGTTGTTTTTAGGACGAGCCTAGGCAGCGCGCATGCGCTGTCCGCAAGACCTGTACCATACAGTAAACTGAGGTAGGTCCCGCCTGCTGCTTACTATTTGTTCAGGGCAGTGTTGGTCTTCTTTGCTGCCGTGTAATTGGTTTAGGCAGCCAACGTCACTCCCGTGTTTTCCCTGTGCAGCACTGACCAAGTACAGGTTTGTTACTCTTAGACAGCGTAACTGTTATTTGGGGAACTCTTTTTTTGGTTTATTGCATTGCTTCATGCTTGTGGCAGTGCTCGATCCATGTCTGTGTAGTTGTTCCCACTGGTGTGTCCCCCCACCACCACCTGCCCTCTGTCTGCCCCCCCAGTGCCACCCGCCCGTCGCTCCTTGTTTATTTTCTTTTTTTGTCAGCTTTCTGCACGCCGCTCTCTGGGTCCTAGTTGTTTATTGCATTGCTTCAAGCTTGTGGCAATGCTCAATACACGTCTGTGTCGTCCTTCCTACCGTCGTCCCTCCCACCGCCACCCGCCCTCTGTGCCTACCCCACTGCCACCCGCCCGTCGCTCTGTTGCGGGGATTCTGCACCCACACAGAACTATACGCAGGAAAACGGGACCTCGGTGTATAGGGGTGTACCAACCTACCACCTTAGTGCCCAAAATCCCAAAACTGACTAGCTATAGTGTCTCATTCGCTCTCCTCCAAAAATCACAGAGCTACAAATGATTAGACAACCCAGAACATAACACTCCCGACTCTCTCAGAAATCGCGGTAGCAAGAGATACTCTTTTGCTCGCTCACTCGTACTTGTCCACAACAAGATTTGGCAGAGTCACTGTAATAGTTCAAAATGTTTATTTTAACTATCGTGCTCTACAATACAGTATACGAGCCACTACCAGCAGCAAAATGCATAAACTCAAAACAATTAGCATTGTTACAATTCCATATAGTACAAAGGAGGAAGTCATTTTATAAAAACAGTGGAAATAGGGCTATAAGACCTAAACACCCTCCCCTTGACTGGAAGATGTTAATTAAAAAAAGGAAAATCTCTGGGCTTTGTCAGCAGACCCCATACCTTAAAGCCTAGATGCAAGGTTTACATCATAGGAACAGCATAGCTCTTCTCCATGGAAAGAGCTCTCTGAAAGTGTCTGTTAAAACAACATGCAACCTCGTAATATCAAAGCACGAGTCTCCAGCATTGCAGCTGTGTTTAGCATGTTATGTCTCGGTGCTAGGGACTGACCAGAACAGAATAACAAGGGGCATTGTTTATCGACCTTGCACATCGTGTTCAGACTAAACTCCAGGAACTTCAGCAAAGAACGCGAAAAGCAGACAGTTCTCATGTGAAAGGCACAAACAGCGCCTTGCAAAAATAAAGTCATGTAGTAACGTGCGCAAAAGCAGCATCATGGCAACAAAGCTCATGCTAACTTAGCAATGTCGACAATGACCCTAAAGCCCATATAACACCCTCCCCCTGGTAATGCCATAGGACATAGACAAAGGACTGAAACAGAGTTCAAAAACACAAGCAGACCAAAAACGTATGAGAAATGAACTAAATTGGAAAAAATTCCCCCCAAAAATGTTTTCATCAGTTTTCACGGCTTAAAACCAAGTGTGGCGTCTCCGGGAAAATGTTATGATGATGAAGGTGGTAAGTCCATCAACGTACGTGAACTTAAGAATGCAATCCCCTCCAGAAGAGCATCTCTATCGTTAGTACAAAAAAGGGATGCCATCCAATCAAGGAGTTCGAAGGAACAAACGTGCTCCTCGTAATCCGATGCTTCCAAAAGCATCATTGGACAACTTGCGTGATATTCGATGAAACTCTGATGTAAGAGGCTCTGCGCAGCCGCACAGATATCCCATTCAGCTAACACTCCAAGTGCAGCTGCACGCGCCATACAGCCATCCCCAGAACAAGCCTGGTCATGAGCCTCTAAAGGGCCCATCAACTGGACAAAATCCGGGACTGCCCAATAGAAGGGGCATCGTCGGCAGTAGAAGACTGGTTGCACGCAAGTATAGTAGGCAAAGCGAAAAATTAATCCATAACTCACGCTAAGCGTCGCTAACGGCAGGCATCCAAAAACTTGTCGCATCCGATCACGGTACAGTTGCAATTGGCCTGGTCTGTGCAGGACCACAAGAGGAGCAGCCATTGCGCAGCAGGAGCAGAAGAAGCAGGATTCCACCAGCTAACACTGGTAATAAAGGGAATCCTCCGAAGACGCTGGAAAAAATAGAATGAATAAAAGCCGGTATTACTCCAAATATCGTCTGAAAAGAAGTCACAGGGCCTGCTCCCACTTGTTTAAAAAAATGTGCAAGGCCTTTAGTGTCAGACGCATTAAAAATTTGATGTATAAGCTCCCCAAAGTGAAGTGGGAGGTTAGTATTCAGAAGTGACTGAATCTCACTAGATGTTCTAGCCACCTGTAATTCGAAGGTCTCTCGGGCTGAAGTGAGAGCCACCTCTTGTTGGAACAAAAGGGCCTTTAGCCTGCTTAATTTGTTGAAATCTGTTTTCAAAGTAGGAATGGAAGGCCAAATGGAGCTATCTACACCCCCATGCGGGCGGAAAAAGCACATTGCTACAACAAGTAGCGGGTTGTGAAACAGTGACCAAATACGGGACTCCTGCCTGTAAACCACAGCAGTCTTGGTTGTTCAAAATAAGATAGCTACCGTTAGTAAGCAGGATAAAAGCGGGAATTATTGATGGCACTGGAGTCCCTTTCAAAAAACAAGCAAGATTAGGTGCTGATACATTACATGCGCCGTGTAATTTAACGTGTTTACAAACTAGGGAATGTCCTACTGTCGAATCGCAGTCCTCCCCTGTTAGGAACACCTCTTTATCATCCCGTTGACATCTGTAAGTAAAAGGTAGGGACCATAATTCATGCAAAAAGGCACTACACAGGGGTTCGAAGCGGCCAATTGGAAAATGTTGCATGCAAGATTTAAATTGAAACAGTGAGAATGGGAGGGAGATAACTCCATTAATTAACCAAACAGCAGAATCCGTTTCCGCCACAGAGAATGGCAAGGGTTCCAATTGTTCAATGTGCAATAGCGTGTATGTAGCATCTTTCATTGACATAAAACGCTGTTTATCAGTCAGATTATATGGTAAAAACAGAGCAGAAGCATTCAAATAATCCCAAGGGACTTTTCCCATTTTAAGGGTCTGTAACGTCCATGCAAACTGCATAACTGATCGTAATTGATTTTGACCATGATATAACACAGACACATCATTCTGAACAATATCAATAACAGGAGAAACAATGTTATCCAATGTATAAATGCGTGATGAAAGCGTATTGATGCTATTGTCGACCACGGCTAGAACCTTTTCTAAATTAGCTTGATCAATTTGACGTAGACGAAAGGCTGCTTCCATCTGCGAAAGTTTCCACATTTCATTGTATGCTGCATATATAAATCTTTTAGCTCTGGGAACCCTGGGTCCCAAGAGAAAATCAGCCAAATTAATGTGACTCGACAAGAGCGACAGGTGTTGCTTCACTGACAATAGGGTTGAATGTTCCAACCATTGGTGGCATAATTTACCCACTGAGTATGTGGTAACCGAATGTGAACGTGGATAACGTGGGTCCGTTCTAGTCTGGGTGAAACCAGGTGTTACATTATAAAAACGCAATTGACATGCATTCGAATTGGTTTGCCACACCAACCAACCGGATGAATCAATTCCTGAGACATTAAAGGTGTCATTTTGAAACAAAGCCCGCAATGCATCGATGGTATAATTCGTGCGAGCATGCCAATTGTCGTATTCCGCTAAAGACGGAATGGAAGGGATATTTAAATTTTTTACCGTAGCCATACCAAAGCACGTGGTTTGATAAACAGTATCATTTAAAAATAATATTTGAACTGGGATAAGACAGGCACGATGCAGTGCCTCTGTTCCCTGTACCTGCCAGTGTTTTGTACCCCCGATTGATTTTAAATCAATGGTCTCTTTCCAGTGATCATAACCCTGTGTGGCTAATTTAGTCCTGAATGAGTTGGAATAAATCAATTTAGTGTGGGTTAGTATAAATTTGGATTGAGAAGACAATTGTAATTTAAAGAAATATGATTCCGGATTTGACGTGTTATAATCTGTAAAATATGTAAACTTATTCCGAAGAATTTTTGAACTCCCTCTGATGGGAGTAGGACAGTGTTCCCATTGAGTGTAATTATAAACCGGCCTCAAAGTATTAGTTTTATGTAAAAAATGATGCCCATAGTGTTGATAACAAAAGAGATCAGCATAATTGGCAGAATTTAGGTACAAATCTTCAGCATCAAAAGCAGCATAATACTTCAAATCAGAAAATAATGAATGTACTGCTTGCATATCCCAATCATCAGAATGTATGTCCCGTGTTACCACATCTCCTAATGAGACGCAAAACACGTATGGCACCCTGAGCACCTCTGTCGGGCCGTGGACTTCTAAGACTACTTTATCCCAAACGATGCCATCTGCAACCGGGAATGCTGAAATGTTCACATGAGTCTGATCACATTTCATGATGTCTGACGATGTGTGTGGGGCCAGAGTTACATCAACCAAGTTCACAGCAGAGCGTTCTGGCAAATAATGACCATTGATGAGTAAGAAGAACACTGTTACAAATCCAATCGACATGAAGAGGAAAATTAGGATAAGCACCAACCAGATGTAGGTCCATGGAGGGACCAAGTACATCTTCTTGAACCAAGAGGTGAAAACACTTAATTTAGACGGTGGTACTGCCAAAGTAGAAGACGAGGAGGATGAGTCATAAGAGAAGCTGGCATGGTCCCCATAATATCCATGTTCACCTCTCGGTATCAAAGGCGGGTGAGAGGTATCAGCATGATGTGGGCGAGGATCGCTCAGCACTCCCCTGGTAGACTCATCAGTGGGATATGTATATTCGACATCTGTGGTGGAAGAGGTAGCAGGCAAAACAGGAGAAAGGTCAACAGCAGTTTCCATCTCAGCCTCACTGACACTGTTTTTATTCGTGGAGGTTGAGGGAACCGGATTCAAAGAAATAGCGTTGCACGAAACTGCAGGTGTGACACTATTCAGAATCGGCCAAACGGTGTAGCTTGACATTGTCCACTGAGATGTATCTGTTGTCTTTGCGACCAGGTAAAGGTGGTAAAATGACTGTACGAGTACCCTTCAAACCAAGTACCGGAACCGGCGCACAATAAGAGGGACCAAATTCTTTCTTGTTCTCCAACTTTTCTCGTACCAGATCTCCAATCTTAGGAAGCTAGCCGGCAACCGGAATCAGCAGTGCTGGATCGTCGGATGAGGGTAAATGTTCAGTTGCATATCTGTCACAGGTCTTTTGTAGATTCTGTAACACAGTAGAATGATTATCTACGTCAAAGGTTGCGGCAGCAGCCACAACGTCTAGTCCATCAAGCTCCGGCACAAACATTTTGATGCCAAAGAGCATTTTATATGGGGTCCGCCCACCCAGAGATCTTCTAGGGAGATTATTGAGTGCACATTGAACACCATACAAATGGGCCAGCCAGTTCCTGCCAGTACCTAAGACTATACCTGTCAAGGATTGCTTTAAGTCACGGTTCATTCGCTCCACAATTGAATTGCCCTCAGGCCTGAATGGAGATGAAAACTGCACCAGCACCCCCATGGACTTCATCGCGTCTTTGTAAGCCTTAGAGGCGAACGCTGGACCTTGGTCTGAATGGAAGGTGCCACAGGCAAACATCCCGACAAAGACACGCAAATCCCTGATGACATTTCGAGCGTCAGCACTGCGTTGTGGCCAAACCCAAAGGAATCATGTGCACGAATAAACTGCAACTAAAATATATGTATATGCAGTATCAGATGAGAACGGACCCCAGTAATCAAGATATACGCAGCCAAATGGTTGATTAGAAATACATAGCTGTGTTTGTGGTGGGCGTGACACCGTAGATGATTTGATTTGTTGACAAATGTCACAAGAAAGCACATAATTACGGGTCTGTTTATATAAACCAGGCCACCAATCACGTTGCTGTAGAATCGAGACTGTCGCAGACACCCCGGCATGTGCAGAAGGCATGCCCTCATGTGCGGCTCTGATCAAAGCAAGTCTGCGGTCCATGTTGGGAATCAGCCGATCCCCAACAGATGGAATAGAAGCGTAAGGAACTTGTTCGGGAGATACATGATAAGAGTATCTCGAAGGGAAACCCTGAGGATAAGCGGTTCCCTCCCTCGTAGCAGCCACCACTGCCAGAATATCATTATCTATTTTAGTCATGGACCTTGTAACTGCTGCTACGGAACACGTGGGTACTGCAGATTTGGCCGCTTTGTCAGCCAAAGAATTACCAAGAGCATGTGCTCCCACACGCTGATGACCAAGAGTATGGATAACATGTGTGAGGGGCAGAAGATGCTTAAGCTCAGCCACTCAAACCCAAAGCATTTTATGCTTAATTGCGCTGCCTTTAGAGTCTCGATAGTCATTTCGAGTCCAAAAGAATAAGTTGTCATTAACAGACTGAACACAGTAGTAAGAATCGCACACAATAAGAGTATTCACATTAGGATCAGCAAACTCGAGAGCAAGAACAAGAGCGCGCAGCTCCGCCAATTGTGCCGTACAGTCCCCAAGTGCTTGAGTATGCACGATGGAAGACTTAAATTCTCCATTGACAATGGAGCCAGCCACAATTGCGCAAGCCGCTGAATAAGCATGCTTGGAACCCTTGGCCGGTTGAGCCGAGCCATCGGTGTAAATGATACATTTGTAAACATGTTAAGGAAGCAAGGACAACGGAGGAGGATGAACATGTTCATACTGTAAAAACTCCTGTGTCTGAAGTGCAGGGTCAAAGATAAACATGACATCAGATGATGTCAAAGACGTAGCCCATTGTATCCAACCTGGATGTAATACTTTAGAGTTAGGTACACTCACCTTAGTCACGGCCTCCAAAGCAGGGTGTGACCATAAGAATGCGTTTACCAAGTAGCGGTGGAACAATGGCTGGCAGAGACCCATACCTTTGGAGGGAGCCGTGTTGAGCACGCCCCATCCCCGAGAGACCGACCCTACAGCAGTCACATGCACAGTGAAAACTTGGCAGCGCATAGCCACGCGCCTGCAAGTGCCTATGATCTACTCACCTATACTTCCCCTAACATATCACCCTAAAATGCCGGTACTACAAGAGGGGGTCTTTAAACATACCAAAGCCAAATTCGGTATACGCACATGGGGAGATTTATATTTGAATGGAAGATTCCGCACACTGCAACAGATATTTCCTATGCCCGCACCTTCTCCCATGGACATTTTTTTATACGTCAGGCTGCGGGTGGCATTAAAGAGCGCACCCCTTCAAAGCTCCATGAACCACAAACACTGGCTCCCCTACACATGCTGTTACTAATGGAGACAGCTTCACATGTGGTGTCCACATTATACCACAACATATACTCCAACCAACCCCCGGTACGATGTGATGCATGGGAGAAATGGGAAATAGACTTGGGGCAGACAATTACGGAGAAACAATGGCACTATTGTTGCAAACAGACAGAGCTGGGATCGTCAAGTTGTCGCCTAAGAATTATACATTATAAATTCCTGCACTGCATGAATTATACTCCCGTTAAGATGTATAAGCACATACTACGGAATAACGACCACTGTGACAGGTGTGGGATGGAACAGGCAGGCTTTTTACACCTTGCTTGGACATGCCCCAGCATCGCAGACTATTGGACACAAGTGTTTGAAGCCTTGCAACAGATGACGTCGCCCCTAGTTCAGCTTTCACCGTTACCCGCTCTTTTGAGCTATACGGAGACACTAGAGGTGGGATACAGGAAATTCATTTCCCTAGGGCTGTTATTGGCCAAGCGAAGAATAGCATGCAGATGGGGTCAGGGTAGAGCTCCTAAATTCAAGGACTGGATTAAAGATATGGGGGCATATTATCAATGTCTGGCGATAACTATCGCCAACGCCACTTAGCGGGAGTTTTGTTATTGCCGTCTATCCCTGGAATGTATTGCCTTGTTAGCGACGTATTACCAACACGTCGATAACAGGCGATAGTTCCAGGGAACGGCAGTGAAAACTCCCGCTAACTTCTGCGAGATGGCGATAGTCATTTAGGCGATACCTAGCGATCGCTGCATTAGCGGCAGGAAAAGTCCCGCTAAACGGCGATAATGGGCTTGATAATATGCCCCTCAATCTGTTTGGATACGAGGAACAATAAAGACGGACAAAAATGCAGCCGAGACCCAAACGGAGAGAGAGAGGATTACAGTAAAAGGAGTGGGATGAGAGTGACTATTCTAGAGTGCCGAGAGACAGATGGCTGTCTGGAGCCAGGGTGCAAGGCACAACCGACCCAGAAGGGTGAGAGATGGCAGGGCACAGCCACACATTCAGTGGTGAGGTTAATATCCTTTGATATCTTGGAGTCAAACCAGGCCCTTGCTCGGCTCTCCCCAAGGGTGTCCATGTCCCCTAGTAGTGTCTCCTTGCTGTTCTCATGGTAGTCTTCCGGCCTCTACTGGGGCTCCTCACCCCCCTGTGACCACGGACGTCACCTCCGCCTCTTCTGATTTCACAGTGAATGGGGCATGGGGTGGTGGCTCTGTGGTTGTTGCTGTATTTCGAAGGACGCAGGAACCTTTTACCTCATCTGCACGACGGGTGCAGCGGCACATCTCATTCGAAGTCACACAAAGCCCTTCTTCCACCTGAATTCGTTTCAACTTTCAAGAGACCCTGACAACCTATTCCAATGTGACCTTTTCACGTCGAAATCCGCTAAACACAGCTTGGTGGGTACAGCTCCTGATGCTCTCCCAACACCCAGAAAAGGTGCGGCCCAGTTACTGATACTGCGGGCGCGACCAATGGATGATGATGGTCGGTTGGGGGGGGGTGGGGGGTGGTGAACAGAGTGAGTTGTTGAAAAGCGCCAGCATATGTTTAACGTGCTGCGCTTGACTTGGAGCGCTAGGTGACGACATGCTCCCTCCCTCCCAGGCAACGAGGGTCCCTTCTGCTCCAAAGCCTCATTTGGACTCCATGCACATTCAATCACTGGCCTCTCTGCCAAAGACGCAAGCACGGGTTCCAAGCAGTGCAAGCTGTGCTGGGGGTGCCTACTGGCTTCCAACCTGCCCCTGGAACCACAGCGAGACTTTCACCTCATTCTACACGGGGTGCCGAGGAGGTCGCCTTATGGTGATCAAAGTACAAGTTGTGGGAAAACTAGTTTTTACCAGTCCTTTTTATCATCTTGCTGATTTTTGACATTTTCTGAATTCAGATGTCAAATTTGGACGTGCGGATGGGAGCGGGGCGAAGGTTGGTTGGATGGATGAATGGATGGATGGATGGATGGATGGAAGGATGGATGAATATTGAGTGAAAGGATGTATTTTTGCAAGGTGGGTGGATTTGTGGGTGGAGTGATGATGTGGGGTGGTGGGTGGTTATTGGGTGGTTCGGTGAATGTACTTGTGGACATATGGAACAGGGTAGGTTGCTGGATGAATGAATGGATGATTTGGGTGGGTGTGTGGTTGGATAGTGGATAGAAGGGCATTTGGACTGCTGGGTGGATAGATATTGGGGTAATAAATTGATGGGTGGGTATTGGGTGGATGGAAGATATTGAATGGGCGGATCGAATTGTAAGATGGATGGCTGAATGGATGGACAGATGGACAAATGGACGAATGGATGGACGAATGGACAGATGGACGGACAGATTGATGAATGGATAGATGAATTGGTGGCCCGATGTATGAACGGATGGATGGATGGATGTTTAGATAAGATGGCTCATGGATGGATGGTAATTGGATGGATGAATTGATTGATGGACTGCAGGTCCTTAAATGTTCTCGGAAGTAACAAACATCCATCTCCCACTCCACGTCACAGTCCAGTATGGAGTGGATAGAAGCCCCCCAGCCATGCGCTCTGTGCTATTATTAGTCTTTACTACCCCCACAAGATCGGATTGTGTATTGAGCACAGTTCATGAAACCCACTGTGCAATGAGCAGCACGCTCATGAAACACACGCACCCCACGCGTCCTCACCACAGGTTAATCTTCCCTACACGCTCGCTGCTGATCTCTGCGGTGCAGAAGCATCACACTGTGATGCGACACCTCACGCTGGGTTCAATCTCGAAGGCAACACGTTCCTCATCAAAAATGATCTTCTGGGGCGTGGCCAAGATGGCGGACTGGTGAGTCGCAACTTCCCGCGGCTCTCCGCTCCCAGCCAGTTAACCCGGGCTTAACAGTGCCTTTTGCCCTCGTAAAGGCTACCATCCTCACAGATTCGGAGTTCAATTTCAGCGGAGCGGCCCCGGAGGGGCTATAGGAGTTCCGGAGGGCTGGATTCTCGGAGATAGCGTGACCGCGTGGACCGAGCTCCCGAGAGGCAAAATGGCGGCGGACTCGGCAGCGGCCCACCACGCCAGCTAGCAGTGCTTGGTCCGGAGCTCGCCCGGCTCAGAGGGGCCCTGCCCCCCTGCGACGCCTCCACCCAGCAACAGCAGTGATCGGGCAGGCATGGGAGAGCGGAGCACTTGAGCGGCCGCCGGACGAGGCGAGAAAATCCTGCCGATCAGAGGCCTCCGAGATGGGAGGGGGTCCGGGAGCGGCGGGGCCTACGGAGCTGTGCCGCGGAGGTGACTGAAGGTGATGCCCGAGGGGGCTTGCTACGCAAGGAGGGTGAGTGAGCTGCAGAAAACCAGCCCCTGCCACCTGCTCCATCCCAGCCGAAAGTCACAGCGAGGTGGGTGCTGCGCGACGGTGCCTGCCAGAGGAGGGGTCCTGTTCCACCAGTCCCGGCACTCGAGGCTCCCGGGGCCGGGAACCTTCCAGGGATCGCTGCTCCTCCCGCACTGACTCTAGCAGGGGATGCCTGTCGGGCAGGCATTGGCCGCACACTCGTGCGGGGGTGCGTGACAGGGGCAGTCAACCCGGCGCAGCCCGGCGCCCCCAGCCGCACCAATTCACAGGGAAGTCGGTGCCCGTTACCCCCGCTGACTCTGCTTGCCCCTGGGGTGGAGCGTGGAACCACCGCTTCGACCACCACTACGGGGCCCAATCACGCTGCTGCCGGACCCGAGGAGTGGCGAGCAAGCGCACCTTTGTGCAGTAGGCCGTGACAGCAACAAGTTGTGGCCCCTATTTGCCTGTGCTGGGTTCCACCCACTTGACACCCGGTCCCGCTCGCTTAACATTGGAGGACGAGGACGAACATCGGTGAGACCCCCTCAACAGATCTGTAAGGGTCAATCCACGGGTCTCGCTGGGGATAGGCCTGCATCATCGCCTAGCGGGAGTGCGAAGGGGTCCCGGCGGGGACGCCCGGGGACTGGTCCGACTTCCTCGAGGCAGGGCCACACATCACATACACACCTATCCGGAGAGGCCCCAGATCACCCCAGTCGCTGGCGCTGCAGTACACAGAAGTGGGCACGGTTCCTCATCGCGGTCCTGGGCACAGACCAGAGCCATGTCCTCGGTGAAGGGGAGAAGGGAGCGTACTCTGAAAGATATGCTCTCCAAAGGCCCTCTACCAGCTGAGAAGGGTGGCCGTTCGCCTACGGTTCCAACCTTGCAATCCGACCTAGAAGACAAAGAGGTCCCGATCACTCGCTCCTTTCTAGAGGCCCTTTTTAATACCCTGAGAGACGAATTCCGAGCCCTTAAAAGCAAGGTCGACGAAGAAATAAAAGAGATATGCCGAGATGTGGATGAGATCGGGGAAAGAATAGGGGCCCTAGAAGATCGCGACCAGACCAGGGACGAGGAAGTGGAACAGCTCCAGCAAGAGGTACTTCGCCTACGTGAGCAGCAAATCGATCTGCAAACGCACACCTAGGACCTCGAAAACCGCTCGAGGCAGAACAATATCCTCGTGAGGGGGGACCTACTGACGCAGGGGGGCCTGACATTACGAAATACTTACAAGAGATGTTCCGGGACATTCTGGGGTCCCACAGGACTTCGACATTCGCATAGATCGAGCTCATCGGGTGGGCTTGAGACGGCGTGCCCCTGCCCCCCACCGGATATTTTAGCTTTTCTCCCCGACTACACCCTCAAGGAATGCATCCAACGAGAGGCCAGGGCTAAGCAACCGCTCTATCGCCCTTTTCCACGACCTGGCTGCCATCACTTTACAAAAAAGGAGGGAATTTCGGGAGGTGACTACACACCTGTGGGAACACGGAGTGGCCTATTCATGGGGTCACCCCTTTCGACTGATTTTCAAATGGAATGGCAAGATATGTCAACTCCGCTCCCTCTGGGAAGCCTACAAGCTCCTCGGCCTGGAATACCAAGACCCGACAGATGAAGCGCATACTCCAGAGCGGAAACCTCCAGAGCGGAAACCCCCGGGAGCGACATGGCAAAAGGTGGGCCGAAGGAGATCGCCTACTATGGGGCCAAGACCAGACCAGGCCACAATAGCACAGGAGAGACAAGCAGCTCTGAACTCCGTCATGAAGGACACAGCACCCGCTGACTGCACATGACTCTTTTCTGAGGGTACTCATGCCTTGTAATTATCCTGCCTCGGGGGATGGCTGGGGGCGGGGGGCCCAGGAAACGAGTGACGGGCACTGGAGTTTTTGTTGGGGTTTTCCAGTTGGGGTTAGGGAGGGGGGGAAAGGGGAATCAGTGTGCTACTTAAGGCGGGGACCACGCAAGGGTCCGACGGGGAGACACGACGTAGGGGAGACTGTGGACATACCCGAAGTTACGGGGACTATGCTCACACAGATACAGCAGGTCAGGCCCACGGCTGCCTCATGTCGCGATCCAAACTTCAGATAATCACCCTTAATGTGAAAGGGCTAAACAACCCCATTAAAAGGAGAGCCATCCTATCCTACCTAGAGAGCCGAGGTGTGTCTACTGCAGGAGACCCATCTCCTCCCCAAA
The DNA here is from genome assembly GCA_963921515.1 of Calotriton arnoldi. NCBI lineage: Eukaryota > Metazoa > Chordata > Amphibia > Caudata > Salamandridae > Calotriton > Calotriton arnoldi. Next base: position 1,238,323 of record CAWUFW010004877.1, read on the forward strand.
GACTGGCACCGGATGAGATCCCGAGCTTTCCCCCAACAGTTCTACTCCTCCACACCTGATAAGAAAGCGGGTGTGGCCATAATGATTGCAAGGACATTCCAGGGTTCAGTGGGCAACAAGGTGGCAGAAGTAAAAGGCCGTTTGCTGGCCTACAAACTATGGGTGGGGGGTGCTCCCCTGGTGGTGGGTTCCCTCTACGCCCCCAACTCAGGACAAGAAAAATTCCTCATGACAGCCCTCTTGGAAGTTCTACGACCACAAGATAGGAGACTGGTGGTTGGCGGGGACCTTAACCTGGTCATGGAAGTGGAGAAAGACAGGTCAGGCCAACGTTACGGCCAAACGGGCACACTATCCGCAGCAGGGAAGGAGTGGTTGAGAGACAGGGGGTTGTAGACATGTGGCGGGTGGCTCACCCTCAATCCTCTCAATTTTCCTTCTACTCCAATACACACCATACCTACGCCCGACTAGACCACTTCATAGGCTCCACGGAATTGAATGCGCTAGTGGACACAGTGAACATCACACCGGCAGCGTTATCAGACCATGATGCAGTGACACTGACCCTCAACATGCCCCCGACTCCCAGACGGACCGGGATGTGGCGACTTAGGGAAAACTTGCTCAAGAGAGAGGGAGTGCCTCAGCAACTCCACAAATGCATTACCGACTACCTAGCGACGAACAACTCCCCGGACACTCTGTAGTGTAGCTCCTATTTCCCTAATAGGCTCTGCGCATTGGAATAATATACCCTATAGGCTTGACATAGGACTGAGGTCGGTATGTCCCTATTGAGTATATTAAACTTAATTACTTCGGCCAGCTAGCTCAGAGGCCTCTAGAAACTCCTTGACAAACAAGAAGGGAGTAGTTTCTGGCAGCCGCAAAACATGACCACTTTGTTTCCCTTTAGAATCAGAACGTGTCCCAGAGTCGTGGAAACAATAGATAACCGTTTCACTCAGCTCAATCGTGCATGCTTAGTTTTCCTCAAAGTTACACCGAAAGAATAGACGGGCGTTTCAATAAAAGATTTATTGAACAGTCTTGTTTCTCGTGTAAGTAATATGTGCTGTTACGATCACAAGACAGTATGCAAGATAAATAATGTACAGCGTAAGCAGTAGAAATAAATAATACTGCGCTAGCATGATCTTTAGTAGATATTAATTTACATAAATAACACAGACTAAAAATGCGAGTACTCATACGATGCGTTTCTAAGCTAGTTCTACCCCAATGTACCTAACCTAACCTAGGTGTAGGGAGAGGTATGAAGTAGTTGAAGTATTCCTTACTATGGTATACTAAGAATATGTTACGCCTAGTATGCCTAGTATGCCAAGAGTCCCTCTAGGTTCTAGTCAGCTCCATACCTTAAGAATGAGAGAGGTAGGAATCTCTTGCCAGACTCGAACTCCAACACCCCACAAGGGAAGTCAGATCACTGGAAGCTGGACTCTCTGCATGCAGGGATGACAGCGTCTTTTCAGTGCGTCAGGCCGGGAAACGGGCTACTCTGAAGTCGAGGTCTCCTCTGATTTACAAGGGCTAGGGAAGGTATATTTATACCTGAGAGGTACCTCAGAATGTTAGCATTGACGTGAATCGGACAGCGGAAGACGTCATGAATGAACCCCTAAGGTATAACGGTTCATGCATAATAGATGAGTCCTTGAAGAAATCAATAGTCCTGTGCTTGGGAAACTCCCGAAGCCTAAGGGTTTGTTCTTCAAGAACTCTTTGTGACGTTAGGGTGGACGGATGTCAGAGACCATGCCTGTATTTGGAGTGCACGGTTTAATGCCTAAATAAGGACTGGGATTTTATGCCTATATAAGGGCAGGGCGAATTGTGCCTATATTAGGACATGATACAGGAAAACCTATATACGGACACCCTAAGAGGAATACAACACCCACTCCACTTTCGTGTGTACGATAATAATATAAATGCTAAACATTTAAAATGCTAAACATAAAATGGAGTACCGCATATTGCTAAAAACATTTTTTAAAAGCATTAAAAGGCAGTTAAAAAACCTATTAGAATGCAAAAAGTACTGTACATTTTAAGCATTGCTTCTCATTTCAGGCATATATTTGAAAATAAAATGCAATTGGAATGAAATAAGCAGTAATAATTACATGTGACAAACAAATGATCGATAAGTTGTTCAAAATCAAAGTCATTTCATGTCATGGAAATTAATGAACTTTATAGACTAACAAGATGACAAAGTGTCTGAGGAAGTACCGCGAAGTCCGTACTATAAGAATAGTTCTACTTCAAGCAGATTGATTTGCCATTTAATTCGAAAAAACGGAAAAAAGTTCAATATGGGAAGAGTTGCAAGTTTTTGAAATATGAAGGCCAAATTTTTACTGCATCTCTGGAACACTGTGGGCTGAATCAGAGTCAGTGTACGGGTCTGGTGTAAACATGAGATCATCTATTTCTGTAGACAAAATATCGTCCACTGTAGTTGGTAACATTCGGAACACCTCGTGTAGTAGATTAATTGCACAGAGATGTGAAGCATCGCTTTCAGCATAGGATGCCGCAGCAATGTTCGTGACCGTTGTTACCTGTGTGCCTGTAGATCCATCTCGTACCTCAGCAGCAGCCAGAAGCGTCTGTGAGATCTCAATGAATGCCGTCATCAGGATTGGTAGCCTCTGGTGACAACACAGAGCATGGGCCGTTATCAGGTCCAGCAGAGTATCGATATCCGTTGGCGTAGCTGATGGAAATGTTAGACATTCTTCACCGCATAGCAGGCATCGTAGAACAGGTAAGATGCAATCTTGCCAGATTGGTCTGAATGACAGGAACCACGTGGTATTAAGTTCCCGTAGACGATTCATGCCCAAAGCTGTACTATTCGCTCACGGCACTTTCGTTCAAGGAGAGCTTTTTCCACTTCGCTCAGAGTGATGTCTGCGAATAGGCTGGCCATAGCATAATAGCAGGAAGAGAAATAGAATTCCGGCAACAAGTGCTAGAATTAATGGTATGCCACCAAACACCGAATGTGCAAAGTTTGGGATTATTCCAAGTATTGCCTGGAAAGGTGCTAACAGACCGGAACAGATGCTCTTAAATACATGTACAATTCCGCTTGAATCAGACATGTTAAAGATACGTCCTATCATTTCCACGAAATTTATAGGGCAGTTTGTACGTATTAAAGTCTGTATCTCAGCCGAAGTCCTTGCGATTTGTAGATCATAGGTTTCTTTGGCCGAGGTCAAAGGCACTGTTTGTTGTAAAAGCATGGCTTTCATTCTGCTTAAAGTATCAAATCTTATAAAAGAGACGTTCAGCGAAGGCCACAAAGACGACTCCCTGACTGTGTCTATTGGGGCAAACAATACTTGCATACAGCAAGTGACCCTGGAGTTGACCGTTACTAGATATGGGATGCCTGGCAACATGCCGCAGCAACTCTGATCATTCAACATGAGGTAACTCCTATTAGAAAGTTGTCCAAACGTTGGATTAATCACAGCAGCTGGTGTACCCTGCTGGTGGCAAGACAAATTTGCCACAGAACCATTACAAGCCCCGTGTAAAGAAATGTCCTGACATATAAGTGAAACGCTCAGTGCATTTTTACAGTGTGTACCGCTCAGAAACACTTCACGATCCCCACTCCAACATCTATATGTGTATGGTAAATTCCAAGATGTCTTAATGTATTCCTTACCCAACCTTTCATATTTGCCTGCTTGCATTTGTTTGAGGCAATACTGAAACTGAAAAGTAGTCACAGGTAGTGTGATTTTGCCATGAATAAGCCATTCTGTAGCTGGTTTTTCTGCCACTGTGAATGGTAACTTTTCCAGTGCCCAGCACTGTATACTTTGCTCCTCTTTGTGCCAGTTCGATCTATTTAGCAGTTAGATTGTATTCTGCAAACAGAGCTGACGTGTTGATAAAACGCCAAGGCACATAGCCCGCACGCAAAGATTGCAGCGTCCAGCTTAATAACACAATAGAACGTAATTGAGATTGGCCTTGTTGTAACATCGCCAAATCTTGTTCCAGTATGTCGATAGCAGAGGATACAATGCCATCCAGTGAATATATTCTGGAGGACAAAGTTGTTAACCCATTGTCGACCACAGAGAGAGTTTTCTCTAAATTAATACGATCAACTTCACGTATTCGTTCTGCGGCCTCCATCTGTGACACTTTCCATGCTTCATTACAGGCAGCATAAATGCTGGCATATATGAAACGTTTTTGACGCGGTTTTCTTGGTCCAAGCAAGAATTCCCTAAGGTCTGCGTCTTCTTTAAGTAAGGATAAGTGTTGTTTCACATCCTGTAGTGTAGATTTCTGCAGCCAATCGAGGCATAATTTTTCTACACTGTATGTTGTTACTACCCCCGGATGCTGTCTTTGGACGTATCTTGGGTCTGGCCTATGAATAGTAAAGCCCTGAGTTTTATTCAGTAATCTTTCCTGACAGTTGTTCATGTCTGTCGGCCAGATCAACCATTTTCTCCAATCAGGATTAGATCTGTTGAGTTGTAGTATTTTGTCAACTGTAACCGCTGCCTGTGTATTGTTATCACTTGCAGGTGTTGGTACAGAAGGTGTTTTCATCTCTTCGATCTTGGCTAGACCAAGACAAGATGTTTGTTGGACAGTTTCATTCAAAAACATTATTTGTTCAGGGATGATACAGGCTCTAAATAAAGCTTCTATCCCCTGCACTTGCCAATCTTTAGTACCCCAGACAGTTTTTGTGTCTATTGTGTCTTTCCAAAAGACGAAACCCTGTCTAGACAGTTGGGCAATAAATGCTGCAGAATAAATCTGTTTATATTTGTTAACATAATTTTCAGTCCTGTTTTGTTTACATTTTTATAGTAAAACGTTTCTGGATCAGATGTATTGTAACCTGAAAAATATGGAAACTTATTAACAACTGTTTTTGAACTACCTTTTGGTGGTGTAGGACAATGCTCCCATTGGTTAAACATAAACACATTTCTAGGGTATGCAGATTTATGCAAATAATGATGACCATAGTGGTTATAGCAATACAGCTGTTCATAGTCTGATGAACCCTCTAAATATTCACTTTTAGAAAATGCAGCAGATTTTTCTAGGTCAAACATTATGTCGTTAACAGTCTCAAAGTCCCAATCATCAGAATAGGTACCGGACGAAATGAGATCACTTAGTGAAATTTTAAACACATGTGGAATGTTCAATTGTTCCGTCGGGCCAAAAATATCAAAATCTGTTTTGTCCCACACTATACCATCCTGTATAGGAACGGCTGTGATGTTCACTGTTGACAAGTCTCTTGCTTCACGATGGGAAGATTTATGAGGTTTCAAAAGTAAGTTCACATCTTTTCTTTCAGTGTTCACATGGATGTATCTGCCATTTATAAGCACGCTCATAGTCATAACCAAAGCTAGCCAAAGCAGGAAAACAAATATTCCAGAAATAATCCAGAGTTCAATCCATGGTGAAACCCGATAAGTTTTTTTCAGAAAGTGAAGAAAGTCTTGTACTTGCTGCTTGAATGTTAATGATGCTGGCGTCGTTTTAGGTTCACTCGGATCTTCTGAGAACGTATCAAAGTTAATGAAATAGCCAGAAGCAGTTCTGTGAATTGTTGAAATTGCATCAGGATTTGTAGAAATCGCTGGAACCAGTTGATCACTTGCTACATTGGTGTAGACAGGTGTATTTGGACGAACTGTTACTTGTTTTTCAAGAGGGATGAGTTCCATTGCATTGTTGCTTAGTCCTTCATCTGTTACTGCTGAAGTCTCGATGGTTATCAGTCTTTCAGTCTGAACCTCTTGGATAGTAGCAAGAGGAGTGTGTCTGCTACTAGGTCGGAGTCCACGAGGCCTACTATTTAGTATTGGCCACATACTGTGGTTTGATGAGGTCGATGGACACAAATCTTTTCTCCTTTTTTCCAGCAAGGGGTGGCAGAAGTACTGTTCTTGTTCCTTGAACTGCCAGGACAGGTACTGGTTGTCTGTAAGAAGGTCCAAATTCCTTCTTGTCCGCAATCTTTTCTCTGACTAGATCCCCAACTTTTGGAATCCAGACAGGCCTTGCTGGGACCGCCGGTTTTTCCCCAGTGGTGGTTGGCTGCAGGAATACGTTGCTTTGTTTTGATCTTAGTTCATTGAGTTCCTGTAAAACAGCCAAACGATCTTTGATATCAAACGGTTTATTTTCCACCACTGTGCCTACGTGATCGAGGTCTGGTACCCACATTCTTGTCCCAAATAGGACCTCATATGGAGTGACCCCCCCAGAGAACTTCTTGGCAGGTTGTTCAATGAGCGTTGGACCCCATAAAGATGTTTGACCCACCCATCACCCGAACCTAATACCCTAGCTGTTATAGACTGCTTTATGTCCCGGTTTTTCCTTTCCACAACCGAATTTCCCTCAGGATGGAATGGAGAGGAGTACCGCAATGCAACGCCCAGACTAGCCATGGCTTCTTTGTAAGCCTGAGAGCTAAACGCAGGGCCCTGGTCAGAATGTAGCGTGCCTATTGCGTATGTGCCGATAAAGACTCGCAAATCTTTTATAACAGTTCGAGCGTCAGCCGAGCGCTGAGGCCATATCCATAGGAACCTAAATTCAGTATTTGTGGGATTGCATTTGTTCAGAAGGACGCATGCGCGTAGATAGTCTAATGCTGTCTAACAGTGGTGTCTGTACTGGGAAGCTACATTCATAGCATGGTGTCTGGTGGCGTTCTGCATCACGCTGTACCTTACAGTCTATGCAGTCATTGATGAAGATGTGAATCTGTGTATTCATTCCAGGCCACCAGTACATCTCTTTTAACGTCAAGATTGTTTTAGAGATCCCTTGATGTGACAGACCTTCCCCCAAATGTGCTTCATAAATCAAAGATGCTCTACGTTCCATGTTTGGAATTACCCTATCCCCCACTCCAGGGATTCGAGCAAAAGGAACGTTGTTCGCATCAATTACATAAGAGTACTTGAGTGGAAACCTTTTTGGTAACGCTGCACCACTGCCTTTGCTTGTAGCATTGACAGCCAACATTATCTCACTGTCTATTTTTTTTTTTTTAACGAGTGATCGCAGCTATGGAAGCCGTCTGAACAGCCCCCTTTGCGGCTTCGTCAGCCAATGAATTCCCTGCAACGTGAACACCATCACGTTGATGACTCAGTGTGTGGATCACGTGAGCCTTTGGTAGTTCGTTTTTTAACTGAACTACTTGTTCCCAAAGCGTTTTATGCTTTATTGTGCCACCTTTCGCATCTTTGAATCCATTTTCAAGCCAGTTTTGTATATATTCATTATACGACTGAACACAGTAAAGGAATCGCACACTATTAGTGTGGGGAATTCTCGATCTGTACTTTCAAGTGCCAGTTTGAATGCTTGTAGTTCAGCTCGCTGAGCTGTACAATCTCCTAGAGATTGAGTTTTTGTGACCATAGGTCTGAAGATACCATCTCGCATGCGACCTTTAATGATTGCACACGCTGCACTGTAAGCTTGCTTACCCCCTGTTGCGAGTTGTGCGGATCCGTCAGTGTAAATTATGAATTCGTACTGATCGAGAGGCAGAATTTCAGTGGGCAGAGGACATTCTTGTTCATATTGCAGGAATGCTTGTGTTTTTAAATCAGGATCAAAAACATATTCAACATCTGTTGCAGCAAGAGAATTAACCCACTGTATCCATCTTGGATGTAATGCTTTAGCATTTGGAATGCTTGCTTTTGTGACCGCTTCTAAAGCTGGTACTGGGGTTACGACAATCATGCGTTTCCCTTGGGCTAAGGCTCTTTCTTTTGCTACAGCGGTTTGAACTGCTGTCAGAATTTTTTCAGTGGAAGTGAAGCGCATTTCCGCTTGTGTGTACAAATGAGATTTGTATGCGATTGGTATTTTCTCACCCACATTAAATGTTAAGTAGGTGAATCCGCATTGACCCGAAATTATTCGGATCACCAGGTTGCGTTGACTTACGCGTGTTTGTAAGTGATTTGTTGCTAACATGTTAGCCTGTAGTGAACGCAAGATTTCTGTGTGTTCTTGTGTACAATTCTTGATTGAAAAATCAGGTTTGATTAATGCGTAGAGAGGTTTAACCCTTTCTGCGTAATTTAGAATGTATATTCTTCCAAAATTTTGGAAACCCAGGATGGATTGTAAGTTTTTTTGCGTTTTTGGAGGTTGGAGCAGCGCACACTTTTCTAAAAAGTTAGCTGCCAAGCTCTTGCCTTCACTTGAAAGCTCATATCCTAGAAATAGGACATTGAGATGGGCAATTCTGGATTTTTTAAAGTTGAACTTGTAGCCCTCAGAGGCGAAGCCCAGTATAATGGTGCTTACCCTGTTCAAGTGTTTGTCCAGGTCATCGTCCGTCAGATAGATGTCATCGACATAGGACAATGCCTCATTGTCATAAATTTGTAGTAACTCTGTTACTCTCGCTGAGAATAACCCCGGGCTGTTCTTGAACCCTTGTGGGAGTTGACAAAATTGACGCTGGGTCCCCATTATGGAGAATGCTGTTAAGTACCTGCTTTCAGGTGCTATGTTTTGACAAAAGAAACCATTTGAGATGTCCAATGTGGTTTTATATTTTTTACGCACAATGTTATTCATTAATGCTGTGCTATGTGCATTTTGCACTGCAAATGTTTTACAACAAGTGTTTAAGTGTCTGTAATCCAAAACTAGATGATAGGTGTTGTCTGGTTTGGAGACAGGAAACAAAGGATTGTTCATTGAGGAGGTGCATGTTTCAATCACCCCTTGGTATTCAAGTTGATCTAAGATCTCCCTGACCTGTTTTTTAGCTTCTTGCTTTATTGGATACTGCCTTTGTGCAGTTGGTTCATGTTTCAGATGTATTTTATGGTGAGGTGAGTCCTCATCCCATCCTACATGATTTTTATATAATGCTGGGGCCTGGGCTACTGCCCATTTCCTGGCATAAGTATATTTTAGATGAATTGGAATATGGTTAGAGAAGGCAGGCATAATAATGTCCTCGCCATGTGGGCACTCCCTGACAAATTGTGGTAGCCAGTCTTTTTCTGCTAGAAGTATGTCATAGCCCCTTGAAAGTTTTTCCCAAAAGAGTGCTTTCACCTGTCTAGGTATGTCTCCCTCCATTCGGAGTGTTATTTCATATAACCTTTGTGGAGTACTAACCCCGGTGTCTACAGTCTCAACTGTAATGTACTCATTCAAGTCCACTATCTCCAGAAGTTCCTTCAGGTTCTGGCAAACTATTGTGACTTCTGCTGACTTCTGCTGCACTGTCCAACATTGTCTGGGCCCATTCTCCGTTCTTGAGTTGTGTTCTCAGTATTCTCGGCATGTCTGATCTTCAGACCTGCTACTTTCTTTTTGGAGAATTGAGGTTTTGTTTTATTTTTTGGCGCGTGTTTATCTTCCTTGGATTTCACGCGTTCTTCTCTATTTTCTGACCGTCCTCTTCTTTCCGAAGTCCGTGACGAGATCTGAAAGGTACGAGAGGAACGTGTATCAGTATCTTGATACCTGTCAGGTTTTCTCAAATTATCCCTATTCCTGAGGTTATATCTCCTTTCAGAGGGCTCCTTTTGAGGAGACCTACCTCGTGATTGAGAACGTTCCTCGTTTGAGTTTTGTTTAGTAGTTTCCCACTTCTTTTTAGAAGGTGTAGGAGTTTGTTTAATAGAGTCCTCAGGACTTTCAGATAGTTTTGGTTTCACTGGTCTTCCACCCAAACTATCTCTGCCTAATTCTGCATATGATTGTTCAATTATTCTGGGTATCTCAGTTTAATGTTCTGTAACATCGAATTCCCTTAATCATTGGCGGATCGCCACTGCTGCTGCCTCCCCTTTAATATTAGATAATATTATTGTTGAGACCTGGTCGAAATTTTTCAGTAATTTCATACCTAAATTCAGAGCAGGTGCTGCCCCATATTCATTTTGAATTTGTTTCAGGACATCTGGTATTACCACAATTGATGGAATACCATGTGTTTTAGTATAGATGGCAGAAAAGTCTGAGCCCCAAGTGGTACAGTCTTCCAGTTGTGGTGTGATCCCCATTGGTAAACTGATTGTTAGTATTCTGTGTTTCTCATACGGGCTAGTATTTGGAAATACTGCTTTGATTTGAGTCATTTTTTGAGCTATCCAGAATGGAATTTGCTCACGTTTTGTGGGCATTTTACCCATGACTGCGTATAGAGTCTGTGGTGTAATTTTTAGTGTAGTCCCCGATTGAGGGGTCTGATTTGGAATGGTTAATGGTGGTTGGACTGTGAAAGTCCGCATGACATATTGGACCAATTGTCTGTAGATTTTTATTAACTCTGTGAGTTGAATAAGTAATTCCTCATCTGACATTATATCCAGTTCAGGATGAGGTGTGTAGCCGGCTAGAATCGGCCATGTTGCTCCTGGTCTACCTAGTGGACCGAGCCTGGTAATGTTTCTGTGATGTTTTAGGGCGCCTTTAAACCAGGGCTGATGCTCCTGGTATGTTAGTGGAATTTCAATATCCTCGAAAGGAATATATTCCTCTGGTGGATCATCTTCTTTGTAGAAGTGAAACAGTTTTGTAACTGGATTGGATTCAGGAAATAGTACCCATTAATAGAATACCTCTGTCTGAAAGGATTCGTCTGCCTCTATCACGAAAATTGCTCTACCGCCTCTTGGTGGTAGGCCGTGTTTTATGAGTTTTAGAGTGATGGCTCTTCTTAAGTTTGGAGGGATGTCTATAACACCCTCCTCGGTTTCATTTAAACCTGTAATGTTAAAAGCTGTTGCTAGGGCTGGATCAGCCGCAGCTCCACCGGTGTCGGTGGCATTTTCCCTGTTGGACATTTGTTTTTTGAAAAATGCAGAACAAGTTTCAAGGAAACAAAGATAAGGTGCACAATATTTTAGAACACTGTATCCTTCAACGTTGAGCAAACCAAACAGCTAATATATAGGGTGTTTCCCTATGTAGCCGTAGTGGATACTTAACCCTGCCCACTCCAGACGTCTTTTGGAGTATATGGGTAGGGGTCTCTGAGAGAAAAGGCACGGCTGAGTTACTCAGTATCTAACGTTAAATTACCGCCTTACCAAACGTTGGGCGCCATGTAGTGTAGCTCCTATTTCCCTAATAGGCTCTGCGCATTGGAATAATATACCCTATAAGCTTGACATAGGACTGAGGTCGGTATGTCCCTATCGAGTATATTAAACTTAATTACTGGTGCCAGCTAGCTCAGAGGCCACTAGAAACTCCTTGACAAACAAGAAGGGAGTAGTTTCTGGCAGCTGCAAAACATGACCACTTTGTTTCCCTTTAGAATCAGAACGTGTCCCAGAGTCGTGGAAACAATAGATAACCGTTTCACTCAGCTCAATCGTGCATGCTTAGTTTTCCTCAAAGTTACACAGAAAGAATAGACGGGCGTTTCAATAAAAGATTTATTGAACAGTCTTGTTTCTCGTGTAAGTAATATGTGCTGTTACGATCACAAGACAGTATGCAAGATAAATAATGTACAGCGTAAGCAGTAGAAATAAATAATACTGCGCTAGCATGATCTTTAGTAGATATTCATTTACATAAATAACACAGACTAAAAATGCGAGTACTCATACGATGCGTTTCTAAGCTAGTTCTACCCCAATGTACCTAACCTAACCTAGGTGTAGGGAGAGGTATGAAGTAGGTGAAGTATTCCTTACTATGGTATACTAAGAGTATGTTACGCCTAGTATGCCTAGTATGCCAAGAGTCCCTCTAGGTTCTAGTCAGCTCCATACCTTAAGAATGAGAGAGGTAGGAATCTCTTGCCAGACTCGAACTCCAACACCCCGCAAGGGAAGTCAGATCACTGGAAGCTGGACTCTCTGCGTGCAGGGATGACAGCGTCTTCTCAGTGCGTCAGGCCGGGAAATGGGCTCCTCTGAAGTCGAGGTCTCCTCTGATTTACAAGGGCTAGGGAATGTATATTTATACCTCAGAGGTACCTCAGAATGTTAGCATTGACGTGAATCGGACAGCGGAAGACGTCATTAATGAACCCCTAAGGTATAACGGTTCATGCATAATAGATGAGTCCTTGAAGAAATCAATAGTCCTGTGCTAGGGAAACTCCCAAAGCCTAAGGGTCTGTTCTTCAAGAACTCGTGACGTTAGGGTGGACGGATGTCGGAGACCATGCCTGCATTTGGAGTGCACAGTTTAATGCCTAAATAAGGACTGGGATTTTATGCCTATATAAGGGCAGGGCGAATTGTGTCTATATAAGGACAAGATACAGGAAAACCTATATACGGACACCCTAAGAGGAATACAACAACTCCCCTTGCTGCACTATGGGGGGCCCTCAAAGCTGTAGTGCGGAGCGAATTAATAGCTATTTCTGCTGCTGCATCCAATGAGCGCAAGGAAAAAAGGGAACTTTTCACGGCACAAGTGTTAGAATTCGAAAGAGTCCACAGTCGAACAGGTGCGCCCAGGGTATGGCGCCGACTGAAAGCAGCAAGGGCGCAATTGGCGAGCCTTGACTTGGACAGAGCCGAATATGCGGTCCTCCGGCTCAAACACTCCTACTATATAGGGGGAGACAAGACAGGGCGTCTCTTAGCAAGTAAGCTCAGGGCTCGCACCCATCGCTCAAAAATCTCAACCCTTCAGAATGCCAAGGTGGAGACTGTTGAACGCGATGATGAGATTGCGGAAGCCCTTGGAGACTTGTACTCCACATTTTATGGTAAAGACCCACAACTTAGCACCGACGGGGAAGCCTACTTACAGAGGGCAGCCACAACGGCATTGAATGCGGCGGGGGCGGAAGCACTAGATGCGCCTATCAGGATCGAAGAGGTGATAGGAGCGATTTCTCGCCTCAAGCCTTTGAAATCCCTGGGACCCGATGGCTTTTCAGCGGGGTTCTACAAGTCCTTCTGCCCACTTCTCGCCCCGGTCCTGACGCAGCTTTCTAACTCCTTTAGCGGTCCTGGAACAATCCCCCCTGATATGCTGGCCGCTGACATAGTGGTCATCCCTAAACCCGGGAAGGACACGACCCAATGTGGCTCATACCGCCCGATCTCCCAACGTAATTTAGATCTAAAGCTGTATACAGGGGTCCTAGCTGCCAGGTTGGGCCCACGCATGCCAGGTATCATCGAGCCGGACCAGTCCGGCTTCATTCACAATCGCCAGAGCAGCGATAATACTAAACGTATACTGCACCTTATCGACAAAGCCCACCGCACAAAGATGGATGCTCTGTTGTTGTCGGTCGATGCCTAAAAGGCCTTCGACAAAGTGGACGGGGGCTTCCTAGACAAAACATTGGCTCATTTTGGTCTCGGTGACCGATTTCGGGCCTGGGTGGCGAGCTGTTACGATAGGCCCAAAGCAACAATCAGGGTAAATGGGACAACCTCGTGGCCTTTTGCGATCCAGAGGGGCACGAGACCGGGCTGCCCGCTTTCACCTCTTCTCTTCGCGCTCTATGTGGAACCCCTAGCCCAGAGGATCAGGGACAATCCAGATATCGTGGGCATTCCATTCGGAAGAGAGAGGCATTCAGTGAGCTTGTACGCCACTGACGTCTTGGTGACCTTAGAGACCCCTGAGCAATCCGTGCCAGCATTTCTCCGTGAATTAACCTCCTTTGGCCAGGTCTCCGGTTTCCAGATAAATGTGGGAAACTCCATGGTCCTGCGCCTAGGCCGAAGTGAGGACCTACCCGGGGAAGGACCAACGTCCTATGGAGGACTCCAGATCCGGGATACAGTTCCCTATCTGGGACTGGATCGAGCCCCCTCTATCGCGCGGACAATCACGCATAATTATTCCAAACTCCTCTCCCAAATCACGAAAGACCTTCAGCATTGGCAAAAACATTCACTGTCACTACTCGGCCATATCGCAGCCATCAAAATGTCCATCTTACCCAAAGCACTCTATGTGTTCCAGACCCTACCGGCCTGGCCCCCACCGGGGACACTCCACAAAATGCAGAGAGCAGTACAACTGTCCGTCTGGGCAGGAGCACGTCCTTGCATGCGTAGGGATCTTTCCCACAGACCGCCGGACGAGGGAGGGCTGGGTATCCCTAACCTCTTGGAATATTTCAGGGCGACACAACTTAGGTACTTAGTGGAGTGGAGCAGACCTGAGTCTGAAAAAAGGTGGCTGTTCCAAGACCGAGTGCTAGCAAAGCTCTCTTTGTGGAAGGTGCCCTTCTTGAAGAGGCCAGACAGACCACCAAACCTCAAGGGCTCACCTATCACGAACACAGTGCTAAGAGTCTGGGATGCAGTTGCGGTCAAACGGGGACTCACATCTTTCCCCTCACCATTAACGCCCCTATTTGACAACCCGGAGTTTACACCAGGGCTAGAGGAGCGAGCGTTATCGCAGTGGAGTGTCTCCGAATGCAAGTCGGCGGGACACCTCTTCGATTTGGAGGGGTTTCTCCCATTCTCGGAAGTGAAACAATTCTATGGCATACCGGAATCGAATCGATTTCAGTACTTTCAACTCCGTCACTGGCTCCTCCACCCTGATGTGCGGCCGTTAGTGAGCAGAAAGCTTACAAAATATGAGAAATGGCTCATAACGAAACACTCTGACAAGAAAATGATCTCTGAACTCTACAATATGCTCCGACCACCGGCCCCTATCACGCCCTCTGCGGGTCAAAAACGATGGGCACGAGAACTGGGGAGGGACCTGACCGCGAAAGAGTGGCACGATATCTACTTCCGGGCCAATCACACGGCCCGTAACACGGCCAGTAGGGAGTCTGCGGTCAAGATGGCCACATACTGGTATCTGACACCGGCCAGACTGAACAAAGGGAACCCTGACCGTAGCCCGACATGCTGGCGAGGCTGTTACGAAGAGGGCACTCTAACCCACTTACTTTGGGACTGCAAGGAATTGACGGGGTACTGGGCCGCTGTCCTAGATGACATCGACAGACAGTTCGAGACGGAACTCCCACGCTTCCCTGCATACACAATCCTTG
The DNA here is from genome assembly GCA_963921515.1 of Calotriton arnoldi. Taxonomy (NCBI): domain Eukaryota; kingdom Metazoa; phylum Chordata; class Amphibia; order Caudata; family Salamandridae; genus Calotriton; species Calotriton arnoldi. The sequence goes on from CAWUFW010004877.1 coordinate 1,253,375, forward strand.
GACTCCCCAACCCCATCACATATCCGCTGAAGTCCATCCAGGGGAAACAGATAGGTCTAGCGCTAGGAGCAGCTGTCCAACACATCCTCTCCCTATGGGGCTCTCGGACCCGACCGACACACACGGGTTGGTTGCACAAATTATGGTACATCTTAGGTATGGAACGCATTCAAGCCTCTCTTACAAACTCAGCAGACTCATTCGGGACTACCTGGCGTCCTCTAGTATCCCTGATCGCACTGGAGCTGAATGAGGTGACTTGTCCGAAATATCTTCGACTTCTCCGACTTACGGAGGCACAACCCACGGCTGAGGCTACTTGATTTGCTGTCCACCGATGACCCCTTAATAGAGCCCTAATGGGGCGTATTTTTAGCACACCGGTTCAAGGGAGGGTGGGGGGGCAGGGGGGCGTTTTGGGGTAGTTAGACTTTTTGAACGGCTCAGTGGGGTCTGCCCCGTATCCTGCTTTGTCAGAGGCCACCACCGTGATCGCACCACAGGGACTCTCCGGTGCTCTTATATGCTTACGTTGGTTTGGACACGATGGAGGGAGGGGGGATACCCTGGAAACGAGATACGGGAATGCCCGATGTATTCAATGTATTTTCTCATTTGCTTGAAAGTCAATAAAACAAAGTTAACCATAAAAACGATCTTCTGAGTGGACTGGGCTCACTTAAAATGGCGAACCTTCATTAATCGCTTCCTCCGTCTGTCGGTCTTTTGAATAACCTGAAGTCTGTGTCAATGAGGACTGTAGGAGTGAGGGCAGGCGTGTGTGTGTGTGTGTGGGGGCCAGGCCAAGCAATGCGGCTTAATAGCGGTTCCATCGGAGAGCAGCCAATCTGCGGGAGGCTGGCTTCAGAGGAGCGGGGCCTGACAGAGCAGCCTCGAGGTGTGCCAGCCTCCGCCTAAGAACCTCTTAAGGAGCACCTTGGAGAGCACCCGAGAGAGTGCAGGCAGCGAGCCAGGAAGAGCTTTAGCCCTGCTGCAGTGCTCCGGTACCTGGCGCAGGCGGGGCAGGGCCAGGGAGGGAACCTGCAGGGGGCGCTCGAGGTATCCTCTCCTTTGAAGCCCGGCCTGACGTCTGAGACATGAGTGAGACTGTCCTGCACCGACCAGAGGTGTGACGACACCCCGGGAAGCAGCCCACGGACCAGGAACACAGGGTAAGGCCGGGTTTTGATTTACTTGTACAGAGTGAAGTCCGAGGCTCTTCGCGGGGCAGCGGGTGTGTTTGTATATGTGGGTCCCTTCGCCGGACGGAGCTGGGCCAGCCTCCTACCCCGAGGTCAGACACTCGCGACGGATTCCAGCAGGGCCGGGGTCTGTCACTTCTCCTCCCACTGACCCAGTCACTGAGGGCCTGGAGATCTCAGGATATTGTTATAATTCATATACATTCATTATTATCATTATTCAAGGCTCCAGCAGTTTCAGAGCACGTCCCCCTGTCCTGAAGACACGTCCCCCTGTTGTATGTGCCCAGATGCACTCACAGTGACATCCCTCACCAAACGGTGCTGCGTGCATTTCACCAGGCACGTCTTGCGAGGGGTTGTGGGCTCACCACCCAGGTGCTCAGATGGCCTGACCTCCAGGGTTTACAGGTACCCTCCCAGGTTGTTCGTTGCTCTCTCACGGACCTCCTTTCCAGAGTGCTCTATGCCCCCTCAAGGAAACACTGCAAGGCACCTGTTCCCCTCCCCACCCACGATCGCCCCTCCACCCCTGAAGGGCCACCCTGCCTAGGCTCCCAGATGGCCCTTAGACCTCCCTTCCCTGTATGCCTGTTGTTGCTTCCGCCCCCCCCCCTTCTAGGGGTTTCCTTCCAGTCTGCACTCTGCACATGCTCTTACTGCCTGCCTCTGTGCCCCTCGGGACAGGCTTGCCCCTTTCATGCTGGCTTGTGCTTCTTCATGAGGGCACTCTATGCCCCTCCCATAAGGGCACTCCATGCCCCTCCCATAAGGGCACTCCATGCCCCTCCCATAAGGGCACTCTATGCCCCTCCACGCTCAAGGTTGGCTGACATCAAGCCGTTCACCAAGGCCACTCCCCCGCCTTCCCTTATCAAAGCTTTCCGTCTCACCCCCTCATGGTCAGTCCTAAAGGACCACCCAGTGGCACACACCCTTCATGGATGGGTGACCCAACACTGGAGGACACTCGCCGGCACCTGTCTCCCATCACCCAGACTAACCTCCGAGTCACCCGATGCCCTACCACCTGGCTGCCCTCACAGCTGTCCACCCCCCAGCACTTCTCAATGCCGGCCGCTGTGCGGCCATGCACAGCGGGCGTACCGCTCGTGTGCCAAAGGCACATGCGTAGTTGGGACGCATGCCATGACACCGCATTCCATTCCAAAGCATACTAATACTAGGCACATTGCAACGGTAGAGTGGGTTTTGCATAGCAGAGACATAAATATCACTATTCCCACTTCAGTGAGTGCAACCCAAAACTTACCTTTGCACCCCAAACCCGACCGTGAACCCTGGTATTACTTTTTGATCCCCCAAAACACACCCCAATTTCCATATTTTACCCCATGACACATCCCAATTTTCATATTTTACCCCAAAACACACCCCAATTTTTATATTTTACCCCAATACACAACTCAATTTTCATATTTTACCCCAAAACACACTCCAATTTTCATATCCGACATCCAGAACTCATACCCACCCGAAATAAGTTAATTTTACACCATTACTGACCTCACAATGCGTTGTAATCAAATGCGATGTAAAGGCACCTGCGTTGTCGGAATTGTGTTTTTAACGATGTACTGCCTGCGTTGTAATGGTCGTCTCCCATGCCAAAGGCAACCCATAGGCTATGCCGTTTGCGTCCGTCTGCCCCTGGACCGCGCTCAGCACCAAGGAGCCTTCCTCTTGGACACTCCACCGCTATGACGCCAGCCCCCTCCTCGCCATCAACCCTGGACGCCACCTCGCCTGCCAGGACCAATCTCAGCTCCGGACCGGACATCGCCATTGCCATCACTGACGTCTGCAGTATCACCCGCAAGGTGCACCCCGACCGTCAAGGAGGAGGCATTGCCATCACCTACAGAAGCACACTCCGACTGACCACGCACTGTAATGACCCAAGGGTGACCATGGACCACCTCCACTCCAAGATCCGGACATGGCCCAAGCACATCCTCTGCGGCACCCTCATGTGCAGGCCCCCCATACTCCAATACCATTGCAGAGCTCATTGCACCCCAGGGTGTCCCATCCACCGACGACATCCTACTCGGCGTACTCAAGTTCAACATGGACAACCCCAGTGACCAGAACACCACCCCCTCCTGGGGAAGGTCCCCTACATCAGACGCAAGCAGCAAGTCACCTCAACAAGTTACAAAGCAGGACACATGGTGGAGCACGTCACCTCCGCCAGCGGGAACTTCGACTACAGCCACAACATCGGACTCTCCTGGACCGACCATCTTTGGCAACATAACATCTTCACCTTGCCCACCGGACGCCACCGCCATCATCGCACCCTCTTGCAGCTGGATCAAGGCCAGCGGAGAACATCTTGTCAACTCCCTCCGCACCAACACTCCACCAATGCTTTCAAACGATGACACCGCAGCGCGCAACCACCACCGGTGGATCTCCAACTGCGCCGACATTCGGGCACCCCTCATGAACAGCACTGCGTCAGTACCTTCCGCCTGCCTGATGGCAGGCGTGAGGGTGAGGCAGTGCCACAGGGATGGGCTGGCCCCATGCATTGCTGGAGTTGCGTCATGGTTGTGACACGACTGCAGCAATGCGTGACTTTAGCGCAGACAGATACGTCAGGATTCCTGACGTATCTGTCATTACTTGCGTCATGGAGCGCTGTCCAGTGATTACAGCGCATCCATGCTGCTGCAAGGAGAGCGTAATGAGAAGTGTTGCAACGCTGTCTTGTCGCAGCGCAGCAACACTTTTTATGACTGGGGCACAGGTATATGCACTATCTTATTGATTGTGCGCATTCCTGCACTGTAGTTTTGTCTCAGGGCAGCGCTGCAACATTGCTTGCAGCGCTGGCCAGCGCCAAAACCTGCAGAGATATGGGCCCAAGTTTTATCACCATTTTTAAGACCAGCTATTTTCTGGTCTAAAGTAACTGGCTCTAACTGCAGTTAGAGCCAGTTTTTGGGCTCTTCAGAATTTCAAGGAACCCCTTGATAATATGGAGTAGTGGTGTTTGCGTGCCTTTTTGCACGGGAACGCCTACTTTGCATGTCATTAGCGATAAATATCGCTGACATGCTTAGCGATAAAAAAACGGGCCGCTATCGCCATAAAACTCGCGCTACGGCCCGTTAGCTGCAGCTTGCTAATACAGTGATATAATTATCGCTGCTTTACCAGCAAAAAAGTGCTGCTAAAGCGGCGATAAGCCCTTGATAATATGCCCCATGCTATTCTGGCAGGACCAAACGACCACTTATGCAGAACTGCTGCCGTTGGCCTCGAGGCCCAGGGACATATGGGACCCCCTCAAAGCGTATCTCCTTGCACACCCAATTGATACCACTAAAGATACATAGAGATGCTACTGTATGTTATTTCAACATAACCTGTACATGAATGCAACTCCGTGACCATGATGGGAGCTTATATGGTCATGACCGACATGTTTCAGTACCTCAGGCTATCATTGTGTATGTCTTGTGTATATTTGGTCTCCTGTAAGATGCTAGAACGGAAATTGTCAAATACATCCTTTTTTTCGTGTCTGTCATTGCTAACACCTATAATGCCTAGATACGCAAATGTCTGTGCAATTCATATATCGTGAATGTTTTCTGTTGTAAACCTAATAAATAAATAATAAAAAAAGAATGCTTTTACCTTGCGCCAATGAGCGTTCCTTCAGAATCGCCATCTGGACCGCTGTTAAAACTTTTTCAACATTGGAAAAACGCATTTCAGCTTTAGTGTACAAATGTGAGTTGTATGCAATAGGTACTGTGTCCCCCTCATTGAACGTCAAGTATGTGAAACCCACCTTCCCAGGTATGATATGTATCACCAGGTTCGTGGTGTTATCACGCGTCAATAAGTAGTTAGTTGCAAGCATGTCAGATTGCAGAGATTGTATGTTCCGGAAGCCAGCTGGCAGAAGAATATGTTGGTTGTATCAACGCATAAAGCGGCTTGATACGCTGGGCATAATCGGGAATGTTAGTCCTCCCGAAATTCAAAAATCCCAGCAAGGACTGAAGTTTTTTCAGAGTAGAAGGGGTTCCAAATGTGCACATTTCTCCAGGAAGTGGGGGGCTAACCCCCTTCCTTCATTATTGAGCTCATAGCCCAAAAAGAGCACCGCCAAATGAGCGATGTGTGACTATGCAAAATTGAATTTATATCCATAGTCGGCGAACGCAGAAATTATGCGGTCGACTCAGACAAGATGTGGCATAAGCTCATCGTCCGTGAGATAGATATCATCCACGTACGAGAACGCATTTGGATCTATGTCATGTAACAAAGACACAACACGCGCAGCAAATGCCCCGGGGCTATTCATATACCCCATGGGCAATCGTGTAAATTTATTCTGATTTCCGACGGCGGTGAATGCTGTCAAGTCACAGCTCTCAGGAGCCAGATTGTGACTGCATAAACCACCGGATATGTCCAGTGTAGTTTTGTATTTTTTACGAACAAGATTGTTCACCAGCGCAGAGCTGTGGGTGTTTTGTACTGCAAAAGTGCGACAATGACTATTCAAATTTCGGTAAACCAACACAATGCGATAAACCGTAAATAGAGGATTATTCATCGATGATGTACATGATTCAATCACTCCCTGATACTCTAGCTGTGTTAGAATGTCACAAACGTGAGCCTTAGCTACACGTTGTATTGAATATTGCAGTTGTGGTTGTGGCGTAGACCGTAAAGGTATCTCATGTGCCGGTGAATCTATATCCCAGCCCACCTGGTTACGGTACACCGCCGGGGCAAGGGCCAAAGCCCACTCAGCTGCTAAAGCCTTTGCATGCTACTCAGGGATGTAACACGAAAAACTCGGAAGTATCACGTTCTACCCTCTAGAAGCGGCCAATACAAATGGTGGAGGCCAATCTGCCTCCGCCAACAAAATGTCGTACGAGGAGGTTAGATTTTTCCAGAAAACCGCCCTGATTGGACGCTGTACATCACCTTCAATTTGAAAAATAATGTCATACAGTCTATCCGGGAGGGCAACCCGGGTATTAGCTGTTTCCACATTTATGAACATATCAGTTGCTGTCGCCTCCAGACAGGGATGCAGTGCCTCCCGCACTATGGTAACTTCCGCTGCGCTGTCGAGCTGAGTCACCGCCCATGTCCAGTCCAGGAGTCGTGTTCTCACCGTCTGAGGCATATCTTGCTGTTAAAGCTGCAACCTTTTTCTTCTGGTACGGGGTCTAAAACGAGGCAGATCCTCTTGTTTGGCTTTAGTGTCAACCTGTCGAGGTTGATCTCGTCCCTGTTGACCAGTTGGAACTTTGCCACGATCCTGGCCCTCCCCTCCACCGACTTGAGAGGCCGTTGAGTCCTGTAAAGAACGAGGAGACTCAGAAGACTCAGGTGTCATGAACCAGCACGTGAACATCGCTTCTGCTGTTGCTGCCCCTGTTTCTTATTTTTCCAGTTCTTTTTAGGAAATAACGGGCGCCCGTCCTTATCAGGTTGGGCCTTTTGTGTTTGCGATTGCGTCTGCGTTTGAGTAAAAGGCTTAACTCCCAGACTATTGTGGCCAATAGTTTTATAAGCCTTCGCAATAATCTTTGGTAATTCACGTGGCTTATCTGCGTCTGTGACAGCCTCCAAGCGGTTAGCCACTTGTAAGCTTACAGCATCACCTTTAACATTAGCAAGGATCATATCAGCAACCACATCAAACTCCCCCACCAGTCTCATCCCTAATTCCAGAGCCGCTTCGGCTCCGTGCTCATCTTGAACACGTTGGATCATGGAAGGGAGGACGGTCATGGAAGGAGTGCCGAAGCACTGTGAATATGCCGCTGCAAACACATTGCCCCAAATGTTACAATCAGCAAATTCGGGAATTAAGTCTGTAGGCAAACTTATCGTTAAGATCCTGTGTTTTTCTACACGAGTGGAATTCGGAAAAACAGCTTCAATTTGTCCAAATTTCTCAGCAAGCCAATAAGGTAACTCATCCTTATTTGGTGGACTCTTGCCCATTACTGAATTAACCATAAGCGGACTGATGGTTATACCACCAGGTCCAGCCGGTTGCACAGCAACACCAGGTGGTCCCACCTGGTAGTTGCATGACATGAATTGAATAACAGCTCGATGTACGCGTATCAAAGAAGTATGCAACACGCGAAGCTCAGCAAGCGTTGCAATTGTAGCGTAACGGGGGTGAGGGGTATACCCAGCCAAAACAGCCACGTGGTCCCTTCTATTGATAAAGGGCCTAAAAGGACCTGCGCTATTGGGTGAGGAAGGGCACCATTAAACCATATTTGGTGTTGCCAAGCCGTTAGCGGACCTACGAGAGCCCTATAAGGCTGATGAACTTGAGGAAGGGCCATGGCAGTATATTCATGAAACAAATTATCTGTTCCATCCACCGCCGGAAAGGTGACCCAAGAATAAAACACCTCGAAGTGGTAAGCTGCATCTGCTTCTACAACAAAAATGAGCGCAACACCAGCATTCTGGACTCCATTTTGAGTCAAATAAGCTGTGACTGCAGCCCGATTAGGCGGAGTAATTACAACCGCCATAATGAACAACAAAGAATGTCAACCCAAAGCGTGGCAGCGCAATTACGGGTTAAGAATAAAGAGAAGGAACCTTTTAAAACTTCAAGCTTGAAAAAACCTATAAAACATCAATATAGGAGGTTACACCGTCACAGCTGTCTCCGGAAACAGATGTGAGGGGATTGTGGACAAGAACAAGCACTACTCAAGAGTCTCACAGAAAAGAACCAGACCAAAAGTTGACGGGGCAATGTTGCGGGGATTCAGCACCTACACAGAACTATGCGCAGGAAAACGGGACCTTGGTGTATAGGGGTGTACCAACCTACCACCTTAGTGCCCAAAATCCCAAAACCGACTAGCTACAGTGTCTCATTCACTCTCCTCCAAAAAACACAGAGCTACAAATGATTAGACAACCCAGAAAACAACACTCCCGACTCTCTCAGGACAGTAGCAAGACATACCCTTTCGCTCGCTCACTCGTACTTGTCCACAACAAGATTTGGCAGAGTCACTGTAATAGTTCAAAATGTTTATTTTAACTATCGTGCTCTACAATACAGTATACGAGCCACTACCAGTAGCAAAATGCATAAACTCAAAACAATTAGCATTGTTACAATTCCATATAGTACAAAGGGGGAAGTCATTTTATAAAGACAGTGGAAAAAGGGCTATAAGACCTACCCACCCTCCCCTTGACTGGAAGATCTCTGGGCTTTGTCAGCAGACCCCATACCTTAAAGCCTGATGCAAGGTTTACATCATAGGAACAGCATAGCTCTTCTCCATGGAAAGGGCTCTCTCCAAGTGTCTGTTAAAACAACATGCAACCCCGTAATATCAAAGCACGAGTCTCCATCATTGCAGCTGTGTTTAGCATGTTATGTCTAGGTGCTAGGAACTGACCAGAACAGAATAACAAGGGGCATTGTATATCACCTTGCACATCGTGTTCAGACTAAACTCCAGGAACTTCAGCAAAGACAGTTCTCATGTGAAAGGCACAAACAGCGTCTTGCAAAAATTAAGTCATGTAGTAACGTGCGCAAAAGCAGCATCATGGCAGCAAAGCTCATGCTAACTTAGCAATGTCGACAATGACCCTAAATGCCATATGACAGCTCCTTGTTTTAATTGGTACTTTCTTCCGCCGCTTGTTATTAACTCATTGTCTCCTCTACACCAACTCTTTACTTCCCACTTGTATGCATGTGTAGCTCCTTGCGGCCGCTTCAAGGACACCGCGCTCGTTAATTTTTTTTTTACTTTTAACTTTTAAAACTGAGCGCGGCGCCCGCTTCTAGGACACCGCGCTCAGTGTTGAAGTTAAAAAAAAAAAGAAACCGAGTGCGGTGTCTTTGAAGCGGCGCCACACTCAGTTTTAAATTTAAACAACATTTGCCATGCAATAGGTCTCACATTTACGCGAGTTTAAGCTATTGGCATTGTCATTTACAATGCCATTAGCTTAAACTTGCGTAATTGCGAGACATATTGCATTGCAAATGCTTTTTATAAAATAGCTGTTCCAGGTAATGTGACCAGAGGGCAGGTGGACGCAAGTCCACCACGCATCACTTTGTAGCAGAGATTAAGAATCTGCCTTGCAGGGACAGGGAGCGAGTTCACGGGATGCTTCCATTATTGTTTTCCTTCTACAACAAGGTGTATTTTTTACGGACGTTGCCTGCTGTGTTGAAAGGAGTTTGCACTGCAACAGACAATTACAGGGACAAGTTGTTTATAACAATTATTCGGTTATTCAAGGAGCACTTACAATTTTCCAGGGTTATTAAATTAAATAATTTTAAGTTTGGGGAGAGCCAACTCCTGTTTCCATTTTGTAAACCTAATATGCTATTTGTTTTTACTTTATTATCTATGCAGTCTTGGGAGCCCAGCATAGCTGGAAGTGAGGATTCCAACTTGCAATTTATTCCTTAATACTCCTATGTGGAAATAATGACTTTATAAAAATAAAATGTAATGTGTAAATGAGATTTCGTTTTTTTGTGTTGAAACATTTATTTGAACACATTTCATCCAGTAAATTACTAATTCCAGTAATGCCAGCTTAGGCGGAACCAGGCTCTTGCATCGGAATCAGCATTACGTAAATGACAAAGCAGTTTTTCCCCACAGCAAAGCACCCATGAACGAGGATTTGGCGTAAGAAGGCTCAGCAAGTCACCTTTCTACACTGCCCTATGCCAAAGTGGTATTTATGTAATACGGTGCATTCCTGTCCTTTCCCCCTGAGCTAGCACCGTTTTGGCAGCCAAGCGCCAACGCAGACACTCTTGCTCCATAGTAAAACGGTGCCTGGGTTGTTGGCAGGATAGTTTTTGTGCAGGAAGGGCACCTTCAAGCACAAAAACATTTCTAAGAGGTGTTTTCGCTTTCTATGTGTCCTGCAGAATGCAGAAAGTGGAAAAAAACCGAGGAGAAATAATTATCACCTCGGGAGGCGTAAGAATTTGGCGCTTCTTCAGGTTTACATGATATTGTAATTCTGGGGCAGTGTCAAAATCCATGGGAAACCCCACCGCAGAGTCCATGGAACGCCTCCCGAGCGCAGAGTAAGGCAATGCAGCGATTAGCTCTGCCTTGCCTTACTCCACATCTATTATGCCATCCAAAGCCACGTATAGTGGCTTTGCGTGCCTCCTAAATATGAATGTGTAATTTGCACCGCTGGAGCGTCACAAAAAGTGACTATTCAGCAGTGCAAGGGGACCATATAAATAAGCCCTCAATTTTGCAAGGTAATAGCTTGAGAATTTTGGGTGGAGTTCAAAACAGGAGTCTGAATTTTGCAGCTGTGAATGTCTTGTTTCCATGCTGAACTGGTATTGTGGATGTATTGTCACACAAGACAAAAAAATGCAGCCTGCTGTGATGGTGTGCCTGGGCTGTATCACCAGTTGGTATTCCATCCCCTAATTACCAGCCTACTCAGAATGTGGGCCCAAGAATTTTTTTCCTCTTTACTATAACACCCCTCTACCTTCCAACATATTTCCCCTGTTAGAAGTTGGGTTTCTGGTTGACTGGGGTGTGAGCCCTGGTCAAGCAGCAACCACAATCCTAGAAGGGTAAGGCACAGGCAAACTCCAAACTAACCTGTGCTTACCCCGTGATAGCTTGGCACAGAGTAGTCAGGCTTAACTTAGAGGCAATGTGTAAAGCATTTGTGTAATTCTTCAAATAGTAAAACAGTGTTGAACACCACTCAAGAAGGATCACACATCAGGTTAGAACAATAGAGCTACATTTAATAAATAAAACAAGACCAAAATGACAAAAATCCAATGAGTAGAACTGGAGTTAGGAATTTTTAAAGAACAAACTGCAATATTTTCCCCGTAAAGCATAAACCACGGCTATCTGGGATTGCTGGAACGGGTCAAAGTCATAGGTTCAGACCGATCGCGATGGAGTGCGGGTCGGACACAGTCCCAGAGTAGTCCTGCTGAAGGTTTACCTTCTCAAGTTTTGCACCAAGAGTCCCTATGCGTTGGAAAGTGTCACGAGGAGGAAGGATAGAGTCGCATGCAAGGGTTGGTGTGGCATGAAGAGCATGCCAGGTGTCGCGGAAGGTGGAGGCAGGAGCTTCATGTTGGCGGCCCTCTGTGGGCTCACGATGCTGCTGTGAGAAAAGACGAGCTAGCGGTGGCTCATGGTCATTTCTGGTATGAACGGGTGAAGTTCTGGAGCAAACCTGCCCATTTATGGTTAAAAAGAGACCGAAAGGGACTTGCTGAAGATGTGTCCAGTAGCTGTTGGGGCGCCTGTTATGTCCCTGAAGCTCAGATCAGGAGGCCAGCAGACTAGCCTTTGAGTCACTCTGGAGTCCTGGGTTCAAGATGGTTTCCGATGCCTGTTCTTCCTCTCCGGGCAAGAGGGCAAATGACAGCAGGTCATCACAGCAAGGCAGCAGCTGCTTGAGAGTAGCAGTCCAGTGGAGTGGCAGTCCTTTCAGCAGCACAGCAGTCCTTCTTCCTGGCAGAGTATCCACAGGTCCAGATGTGTCTGAGGTCCTTCTTTTATACACAGTTGTGCCTTTGAAGTGGGAAGATGCTTCTAGAGGCATGGCTTTGAAGTACACAGATGCCCTGCCCTCCCTTGTCTGGTCCCGACTAACTACAGGGGGTATACAGCCCTTAGTGTGGAGACAGTACACAGCCTATTAAAGTGTAAGTGAAGCTGGGAATAGTTCCTCCCTCCCATCCTGCCAGTGATGGCCCACCCAGTAACCTCTAAGCTCCAATTGTGTGTGGATATCTAGGAGAATACACAAAGCCCAGCTGTCTACTACACCTGGTCATGTGAACTGAGACAGGCTACAAGCATCAAATGGCCAAGGCAAGAAAATGTCAACTTTGTAAAAGTGGCATTTTCAGAATTGTAATTTAAAATCCGACTTCATCATAAGTTAAGATTTTAAATGAGGATTCCAGAGACACCAAACCTGAACAGTTATCTCTTCCTATTTGGAAATTTCACTTATAAAGTGTAATATGGCAAGTCCAATGTGATCTAATGGGAGAGATAGGCCTAGCAGTAGTGAATAACAAATTTATGATTTTTTCACTTCCAGGACATGTAGAACTTAAAAGTACATGTCCAACATTTTAAAAACACTGCACCATGCCCTTGGGGCTATCTAGGGCATACCTTAGGGGTGACTTATATGTATTAAACAGGATGGTTTGGGCCTGGAAAAAAGTTTATTTTGCTAGGTCAAAATGCCAGTTTAAAACTGCACACGTAGGCTGGGCAATCGCAGGCTTGAGACATGTTTAAAGGGCTACATAAGTGGGTGGCACAATCAATACTGCAGGCCCACTAGTAGCATTTAATTTACAGGCCCTGGGCACATCAAGTGCCACTTTATGAGGGACGTATAAGTAAATTAAATATGCCAGATCGGTATAAGCCAATGTTACCATGTTTAAAGGAGGGAGTACAAGCACCTTAGCACTGGTTAGCAGTGGTAAAGACAGAGTTCTAAGGCCAACAAAAACAAATTCAGCCAACATTAGGTGGAGGAAGGGAAAAGGTTTGGGAGTGACCCTGCAAAAAGGGCGAGGTCCAACTTCCCCCAACTAATAGGTCTCAGATAATACCGAAAGGAAAATAAAGTACTTGATCATTTACTCATGCTGATGATAAAAAAAGGTTTTTGTAAGCAGCGGCTTTATAGCACTTCAAAAAAGACCCACAAGTAAGCCTCAGATTTTTCCTCTGGAGCTTCCTTTTGGTAGCCCAACGTTTGCACTCTCCATGATATTGCTGCTTGCTGCTGGTCATTTGATGGAGGTAAAAACTGAGGCTAAGATTCTGAATTGCATCACTTAGGTGGTGAATTTTATATAGGGGTTGCATCACTTTAGTGGTGCAGCTCCAACATAAAAAACATGTTGGCATTTACTAAACCATGCGAAGTTGATTTGTGTGGCTTTGTGTGGTTTAGTAAATACAAAGTAGGGCAACGCAGCGCATACCACTGCCTTGCTTAATTTGCATCAAGTGGGCGTTACATGGTTGTGGCATGAGTGTTCCCATGCATCCACCCATGTATTTTAATGCAACCGTGAATTTAAAAAGACTTGTAGGCATGGGTTTGCTTGAAAATAGTGTGCTTACTTTAGAGGGGCAGTAACAAGGAGAAACACTTTCATTCCTTCCTGTTACTTCCAAGTGTGCTGCATTGTGTAGCACACCTTTAAAGAGGAATATGCCTCTAAGTATTGTTTTTGTGCAGGAACTTGTCACTTTCCTGCACAAAAACTATCCTGCCCATTACACAGGCACCCTTGTAGCATGGTCCCAGGCTGCCTGCATTGGCATTAGGCAGCAAACAGTGTGCCAGTAGGAGAGAGCAGAAGCGTGCCATATCTTAGTAGATATGTCACATTTTGACTCTCTCCCTTTGCCTTGCTGCATTGCCAAATTGTTAGAAAATCTGCCCATTACGCTCTCTGTGATGTAAATGTAGGAGGAAAACTAGCATACTTGTGTGATGGTACTAGTTTTCAGGAAAGATATTTGTTAGACCTGTAAGCCTTAAGGTGGTCTTCCCCCGAGCTTTATCCTTCACCCCTCCTATTTATGCTGAATTCGTTTTTGTTCACCTTAGGACCCTGGGCACTTTACCACTGCTAACCAATGTTAAGGTGCTTGTGTGGTTTTCAGAGGTATTGGTCAGGACTTGTGTCTGTGCAGTGCATACTGTGATGTTTGTTGCATAAAGATCCCATATAAATAATTTGACACCAGAGTTAACCTTTATTTAAATTCTTCTAGTTTTCCATAGGCTGTTTTCTCCCTTTTCTGAATTTAAATGCCCTACCTCCCTTTTTGTACCATGGAGATGGAGCTGACCAACCTTGACATCCACAGCACGGCTGAGCTTCTCAAGCTCTGCAAAGAGAAAAGGCAGAAGGCGGACAGGAAGGCTACCAAACTGGATCTCCAGGTAGCCCTCATAGTCTTTGATGAGGTACAGAGGTGGCAGACCACTACAGAGGAGAAGGGGGAAAACTTGAGTGATGACAATATAGAGGACCCAGACCTGGGTCCATAGCTGCTGGGAGGTCTTAACTCACACCCGGAGGATGCCCAAGATGCCTAGGTTGGGGCAGGGAGCAGTGTGTCTGCCTGGGGCCTCTTCACAGAGCAGCTGGAGGACAGGAAGGTGAAGAGGGAGCACAAGCTTCAGCTGACCAAGATGTAGCGGGAAGCAGAGTAGAGAAAGCCTAAGGCTGAGAAAGACTGGCCATGGAGGAAAAGAGAATGGCCCACAAACTCTGTGTAAAGGAGCTGGACATTAGAGCCTGGCAGGCAGAGTCCAGCAGCAATAGTCCTCTGGAGGCATACTCCCAATGAATGGATGCATGCCCTGTTAGCCCTAGGGAAAGGGGAAAGGATGTAGTATCCTCTTATGAAAGGCCCTGACCAGGAATATGAGCTCACCCCAGAGATGTAAAGGCAAACATTTAGGGACAGTCAGAAGCTGCCCCAACATACCAGGGTGTATCGTGTGTATTATTTTTGCAAGGCATCAGATGGTTTGGTAAAGAGCAGTGCAGTGAGTGATTACAAAGGGCTGTAAAACCTGCATGATTGAGCACACATGTTCAGCCTTTGTTTTACAGAGCTGCGCCTGCACCTTGAGGATAGTAAGCTCTCTAAGGTAGCTTGCTAAGGAGGTGGACCACTGGATCAGCACCAGGGTCCACAAGAAGGTATCTAGGGAACTCCCAAAAGGGTGGTCAGGGTTCCCACTGGAAGAAGTGGGAGAAAAAAACATGAAAGTGTTGTTTGAAGCACACCAAAATAGTTCACAGGGGAAAGGGTTCCATTCCCAATCTGGCCACCAGAAGGAAGATTTTCGGGATAAAAACACGGGTAAGCTTGCCCCCAAGCGTTATGAGTGCTACCAGTATGGGCACATCAAGGGTGATGCCAAGTGTCCCAAGAGGCCACAGCACCCCAGTAGTGGGCAGTTCCCTGGGTTGGCCAGTGTAGCGCTTGGGGAGGAGATGGCCTCAGTAGGGGAGGCACCTGAGGTTAACCTAGTGTTCCTGGGTGACAAAGAGATGGTGCCCAAAGCTCACATGCCTCCTAATGCTTACAAGTATAGGCAGTGGGTCGCCATTAATGGGTGGAAGGTGGAGGCTCTGGGAGATACAGGAACTAACATGACTACTGTCAGGTTTCATCTGGGGTCCTCATAGCAAACTGGGATCCAATACATTCCACTAGGTTTTTGTAGCACCCAATCGAGAGAGACACTACCATGTGGCTCTGATTCCCTTTCTGTGTGGGGGAGTTCCAGGTCTACTTAAAGTAGCTGTGTGACCTGCCATGCCTGTTTACTGTTTGCTAGGGAATGGCCTGGAGCAAAGTGACTGAAAGGAAGTGGAGCTTAGACCACACCAGGAAATGTTGGGGTTTCCTGAGTGGGTCTGTGTGACCACCAGGTCCATGGCTGCCCAGGAGGGGAGACAAGGGAGATTGGAGCCTGGAAGAATAGCCTGGACAGCTCCAACAAAGGGAATGGCAGGGGCCATGGTGAACCAGCCCCTGAATGTTCCACTGTACAGATGGGTGAGGAGACAGAGGAGGCTGCCTCAGCCTATCAGGGAGGACATTGTCTCCTTTGCTGACCTGACTGAACTTGCTGGCAAACAGAGGGGGGCACCAAGGAGGACTTCTGTAAGGTACAGAAAGAGTGTCCAACCTTTGTGGGCAGGAGGCTTCAGACTGAAGCCCACTCAGCAAGGACCTGGAGATCACCTCATATATTGGATGTATGACCTCCTGTATATTGAGCCTAAGGCCTTTGTGCATTGGAAAACACATGTGTTGGTGGTCTCCCAATGCTACAGGGACTTCCTGCGGGGACTGGCTCATGAAATTCCCCTGTCCAAACATCTAGAGCAGGACAAGACCTTTGCCAGGCTTGTCTCCCACTTTCATTGGCCGTGGATTGCCTCAGATACTCTCTGCATGACCTGTATCATATGCTAGGCCAGAGGGAAAACAGGGAAAAAGCTGGAACGCTCCCCTGAATCGACTGCGTGTCATTGGCACCCCCTTTGAAAGGGTGGGCATCAGCATTGTAAGGCCCTTGGACTCCAAGATAGCCTTTGGCAACAAGTTTATCCTGGTCTTGATGGACCATGCCACTAGATACCCAGAGGTCTGTGATTGCACCTGCAGTGGCTCGGGCCCAGATGGGGATTTTCACCCGAGTGGAGTTTCCCAAGAAAGTGCTGTCTGACAAGGGCATCAACTTCATGTCTGCATGCATGAAGTCCATGTGGAAGGAGTATGGGGTAACCTACAAGCTCTTCACACCCTACCATCCACAAACCAATGAGTTTGTTGAAAGGTTCAACAAGACCATAAAAGGCCTGCCTGAACCCATGACAGGGAAGTGGGACGTACTACTGCTATGCCTGATCTTTTCCTACAGGTAGGTGCCAAGGAGGGAGTTGGGTTTAGCTCATTTGAACTTCTGTATGGCCACCCTGTTAGGGGACAGCTCAGTCTGATGAAGAAGGGGTGGAAGAGAGCTACCAAGAAGACCCCCAGGATGTTGTAATGGCAAAGTTCTGGAAGAAGGCTTCTGTGAATATGGAGGCAAGCCAGGAAGTAATGAAACAGTCAGGTTTCAGCCTTCCAAGAAAGTGTGGGTGATGGAGGCAGTGGAGTCCAGGACCCTCCAAGACCATTGGACTGTGCCCTATGCAGTGATTGAGAGGAAGGGAGGGCACTTTCTTGGTGGACCTCAAGACCCCCAGAAACCCCTTAAGGCTACTCCACATCAATAGCCTCCAACCTCACTATGAGAGATCTGAGGTCACCATGTTTTTTGTGACTGATGAGGGAGTGGAAAAGGAGAGTGAAGCTCCCCCTGACCATCTGTCATCCAAAGAGTAAGATGGGTCAGTGGAAGGTGTCAACCTTTCTCCTACCCTGCCCCCAGAACAGAGGAGGGACTGTCACTGGTCGCTTGGACAGTTTGCATCACTGTTTTCCATGGAGTCCTGGGCCTATACATTTGTGTACCCCTGACATTGACATTAAGGACATCCTGTTTGTCGAAAACAAAAAATACAGGCTGTCAGACAAAGTGAAGGACAGCATCAAAGAGGACGTCTCTAAGATGCTGGAGTTGGGAGTGAATGAGAACTCCAGTATTCCCTTGTCCAGCCCAGTGGTGCTGGTACCCAAGGTAGTCCATCTGGGTGCCACCCCAGAACTCAGGTTTTGCGTGGACTAGTAGGAGGCTCAACTAAGTCACTAAGACTTATGCTGACCCCATCCCCAGAGCTGATGAGCTCATGGATTAGTCAGGGGCTGCTAAGTTTTTGAGTACCTTTGACTTGACTTCTGGGTACTGTCAGGCTGCCCTTACTGAAGGAGCGAAAGATAGGTCAGCATTCTCCATTCCAGAGTACCACTTTTAATTTAAGGTGATGACCTTCGGATCAAAAAATGTCCCTGCCACCTTCCAGAGGTTGGTGAACCAGGCCTTAGGTGGGATGGAGGCCTTCGGTGCAGCTTACCTGGATGATATAGCTGTCTTCGGTAGCATCTGCAGGATGCAGGAAACAGTCGCTAGCCCGGAACACTGTAACAGGTTCCTGACCTTTTTCTTAGATAAAGTGAAGGACATCCTTACTGATATAGACATCACCCCTACCAGCCAGAACCCCTCGAGTATGGATGAGGGACAATGTGACGGTAGGGAGCCTCTCGACTCCTTTCCAAGGCTAGACTATGACTCCTTGGCCCACATTGCGGCTCAAATTTAATCAGGCTCACCAGCGGACCCATGCCCAACAAGGATATTTAAAATGGCTCTACCAGCGATTGAGGGAGAGATCCTTGCTCTGATTAATTGATCTCTGGAAAAGGGCAGCATCCCCAGTAACTTCAAGGAAGCCAGAGTAATACCCCTATTGAAAAAGGCGGGGCAGATGTTACCAACCTAAAATATTATAGGCCCATATCCCAACTTCCTTTCCTGGCCAAAATACTGGAACTGCACGTCCTTAAAACCCTGTCCTTATATATCCAGAAACATCAGCTACTCGAGGATCAGCAGGCGGGATTTAGGGCCCATCACAGTACAGAGCTGGTGATGCTATCGGTGCAGGATGAACTCAGGCTCACGGCCGACAGCAAGAAGCTGTGTGCCCTGATTCTACTGGACCTCACAGCGGCGTTTGATACGGTCAACCACAGCCAACTCTTGGCACAAATCAGGGACATGGGCCTTAATGGGATGGTTTATCAATGGATCGTCTCCTTCCTGACAGCCCGGACTCAAAGGATCCAGATGGGGGACTGCATCACCAATAAAGGGACATTAACATGTGGAGTCACTCAAGGTTCTGCACTATCCCCGCTTTTCTTCAATATCTATCTCAGACCATTGGTGGGGGCCCTAGCCCATATGAATTGCCAGGTGTTCAACTACGCCGATGACACTCAATTCTTCAAATTGACAACACGCCCCAAACCCACTTACGCGTGCAAAATATCCTTAGACACGTGGTCAACTGAATGGCAGCTAATTCACTCAAAGTTAACCCGGACAAAACTGAGATCCTAGCCATCACCACAGGAAGCACCCTGTGGTCTGACCTCTTTTGGCCACCGGAGCTGGGTGCCACACCTACTCCAGCCCCAGTCATTAAAAGCTTAGGCATTTAAGTAGACGACAAACTCACATTGTCTAACCAAGTGTCCTCTGTGGTTGGGACCTGCGTAGGCCTGCTCAGACAGCTGAGGAAATTATCACCCCTCCTCTCGTTCTCCACCCTGCGGACGGTGGTGACCGCATTAATCGTGTTCCGCCTAGACTAAGGCAATGCCCTATACATTGGACTTCCCGAAAAGCTATCAGGCAAGCTGCAAGTAGCAATGAATGATGCAGTCAGGCTGATCTTCAAGCTCCCTAGACGGTTCTGGGCCACACCTCAGTTGCAACAGCTTCACTGGCTCCCCGTAAAGCAGCGAGCCAGGTTTAAATGCTCCAGTTTACATCAAGGAGTGCCTGGAGAGTTACATCCTTGGACGTACCCTCCGGTCATCAGAGGCAGGCCGGCTGGACTGTCCACTTTTCAACACAACGACCAAAGGGGGGCGAGCATTCTCGATCTTGATCCCACAGTTGTGGAATAAGCTGCCAGAAAACCTTCGTAAGGAAAAATCCCTTCTCCCTTTTAGAAAAAAACTGAAGACCCTCCTCTTTACAGAAGCCTGGGCATAATCACACCATCGACAGGAGACCAATAGTCTCTCACTGGGGTGGGCCATACGCTTTCTTTAACGCTTAGAGACCTGCCGGTGATCATGGACTCTACAAATCTCAATTATCCACCATCATTAAGAATATTGACCTCAGTTCTACCATGGCCAAATCATCACTCTCAACAGCCTCAAAGTAAACTTTTTACGCCAACTCATCTAAGAACATCAGCAACAGACCCAAACTTCTGCTTCTCTACATCCTCATAAGATACCTCATGACACATATCATCTGCAGCTCAAAGTAAACTATCTTGAACACCTAACCACAAACTTCCCTAAAAACCAACCCAAACAACCCCTTACTAACTTTCTTTCTCCTTGACACATCACAATGTGCCTTCACACAATCTCCGATGACTTCTTCCTTCCCCAACAACCTTGCCCAAAAAGCAGCAACACAGATCACCTTAAAACTCACAGAATGTGAAAGAATTGTATTGCCCTTAAAAATGAATCCAGACTTGTCATTCAATGTGCTTAGCAAATGCACATGGCTCATCCCTGATAAAATCTATGAACTGCATTTAAATTTCCAGTTTCTTACTGAAATCTGGCTCAACAGTCACTCCCAGGTAATCATGGATATCATAGTACAACCCAGTTTCTCAATTATGCCAAGTGCTGGGACTACTGTAAAATACCCACATACAATACATTTGGATCCCTAAAAATGGCCAACACATGTTTCGTCGATAGGGATGTAACATCTCAGCTTCTTCAGGGCTGATACGCGGATAAAATTCTACTCAATCATGAAAAGTATATCAGGATAACCGGCTCAGTGGTGCCGGGATCATAAGTCAGTAGGTTGATGCACTGCAATACAGCGGCATAGTAACACGTCAGTTATCCTGATATACGTTTTATGATTGAGTAGAATTTTTTCCACGTATCAGCCCTGAAGAAGTCGAGGTGTTACATGCCTATCGACGCAACACCTGTTGGCTCAACTGTTCTATGCTGGCTATATAAATTTACTATTGATTGGGATTTTTACTGGCTGTGTGAATTTCAACTAGCCTATTTATTGAAGATTTATAGATTACACTTCCTTGGCTTGAACAGATGAATCAGATGAAAGTGGACTGTACATCATTTATTGTTGGTCTAAAGACTGACATTTTCTTATCATTTGAGTGCTCGGATCAGTTTGTTGATAAATTAGCAGAGTATTCAATTCGAATTTGTAAATCCGTCAGGACTCACCCTGTCTCCACTGCACAGCCTGTACATATGTGATTCACTGTTTGAGATTGGATTACAATTGCTGATACTTAGGTAAATGTTGCTTTACTTCAAACTAGTTCATTACAGATGATTTTTAGTTTGCTGACAAGTCTAGTTTAGTTGAGTGATTGAATAAGTTAAAAAATTACTAATATTTAATCCATCGTCTTGCAAGTGCCAAACTATGTAATGTACTTTTAATAAGGCAGACAGAATATCCATGACATTTGTGATGAAGGAACCGGTCTTCCAAAATGAGAATCTGGCCCTTTATGATGTACTATCTTGTGGCCTTTATTCAGATTAGTATGATAACATGTCTAGTATGTTGTCCTCTTTGATGTGTGCACATATCGATATTGACCTCTGTAGTATGTCATTGTTGGGTGCTTATGTCTGCTTTCTATTCCAGAAGGAGAAAGTGAGGGAGACACTGACCATACTTTGGGGAAGCAGCAGGAGAGCCACTGAGAGTCAGGTGGTGGATCCACTGACGTCAAGTGACCCAGTAGAAAAGAAGGTGATGGGCCTAGCCTGGAGATCACCACCACGTCAGATTGTGAGGCCTCCGACTTTGGCCAGCTCCTTAAGGTGGCAGCCGAGACTTCACAGGGCACTATATCTGCTTCTGTGGCTGCCCTCACCACTATTACCAGCACAACCCTCACTCTTGTCCCCCAGTACAGAGGCAGCACTCACTCCATAAAAGAGTCAAGGGATTGTGGTGTGCTTGGCAAAGAGTAAATGGGAATGAACTGTAGGCTCAGAATAGTTGCATAATTTATGTCAAATACTCCAATTTCGAGATAATATTAGGATACCTTTGTTTTGTAAAAACTTAAAACTGCTTAGTTATATAGTGTTAGCTTTATATGTTGATTGATCATGTGAAGTTGTTAAAAATCTCCATTCACTTACTGTCTTGAAGCCTTAGGGTGGGGTAGTGAACTTGTATTGAGTATTTCATATGGGTATGTAGCCAGGACGGGAGAAGGTGCATTTATGTGACATATGGTTTGTTGTACATAAAGTTAAGTTTAGTGCCCTGGAAAATGTACATACTGCATTTCAAAAACTGTAGGAAGTTGTACTTACCTACTATTTTGTTGTGAGGCTTTCTGTTACTCCCGCTTTCATATTTAGGATGTGTTACTGTTGACTGGAGAAGGAAAATGTGGCGGACAGTTGATGGACTTCAGTCTGTCAAACTGCAATACTCTATATCTCATGGACTGCTATGACAGCGGACAGGTCAACAGGTAGTTTTGTCGGTCCGTCTGCATCAGCCAAACTCGAAATCAGGCCCTCTGTCCTTGGACTATAACATTAATCAGGCCCTCTGTCCTTGGACTATAACATAAATCAGGCCCTCTGTCCTTGGACTATACCATAAATCAGGCTCTCTGTCCTTGGACTATAACATAAATCAGGCCCTCTGTCCTTGGACTATAACATAAATCAGGCCCTCTGTCCTTGGACTATAACATAAATCAGGCCCTCTGTCCTTGGACTATAACATAAATCAGGCCCTCTGTCCTTGGACTATAACATAAATCAGGCCCTCTGTCCTTGGACTATAACATTACTCAGAGTATTAGCTTGGAATTCGGGGGCAAAAACCAATGGTCATTCACTTACAGGTTCGGTTGGGGCAGAGTAGTAATTAATAGAGGGGTGTTCTTCACAGAATAGCATATTTGTCAGTCACCTCAGTTACGGTTCTTACATGGAAGAAACTACATTTGACCAGTAGTAAATGGGGTTCTGCAGGGTCAAGATTAGCATTATAGTTTTTGGGACATCAGACTATATTTGGATTTCATAGCTTAAAAAAAGGAAACTCTCTGCTTAAATGGACATTCCAAAGTGCGCCATTGCCAGACAAAAACAGGATTTTATCTATAGGTGCTTTCTAGTTGTACATAAATATACTTGCCGGATACTTAGCCCAGTAGAAACTAATTGGATCGAGTCAGATTGCAACCACAGTTTACATCAGTTGCATGCATTTAGTTTCCCCCTCTTTTTTTAGGTCTGGCATAGGCCAAGCCCTTTTGATTTTACTAAAATCATATGTGTAATATACTTACTTAAAGGGGCTTTCAGCCATCTCTCTTCATCCATTGGTCTGTTGTTGTGTCATTCACGTGTTGCTTCTGCCCATCACAACATGCATCATGGGGCAATAGGTCAGCCTACATCAGCTACTGGCTTACTACACCTTGAGTGACTGCATTTTGCGCTCTCAAAAGGAGCATATCCCAAATAAGGTAGTTCCCTTACAAGCCAGAGTTTTTGTTTTTTACTTTAGTGTTGCCTTTATTTTTAGAGCCTGATGTGATAGCAGAAACCTTTTGATGTTAGCACAGGGCACAGTACAACTATATAAGTTCCTGTCACCTGCTTGTATTATTTGACTGCTGTTGTTTAACAGCTTATGAGATTGTGTCCATTTGAAACTGTTCTTTAGAAATGTATCTCTTTTCTGTAAGAATGCAATGAAGTGCATTTGTAACTGCACTCCTGAATGTCATGCTGGTATGTATTTTAATTGAGGATTATAGTAATACTTGTAAACCAATTTAGTCTGTATTTCCTGATTGAATGGCTTGCTATTGCTAGCTTGCTTTGAGTGCTCTTGTATATTGTGCTTATCTATCTATCTATCTATCTATCTATCTATCTATCTATATGTATCTGCCTGTCAGTCTGTTTCTCTACCTATCTGTCAGTCTGTCTATCTACCTCTATGTCTACCTGTCTATCTACCAGTCTATCTGTCTTTGTACCTACCTGTCCATCCACCCATCTTTCTGTATATCTACCTGTATGTTTTTCTACCTGTCTATCTATCTACCTACCTGTCTGTCTATCTACCTATCTAAACCATGACAAAGCAAAACAAGACGGTCCTTACACAGCCAAATGGCTTGCGTCCTGCGCCAGACCTGTTTGGCTTTACCAATGCTTTTTCATTTTTCGTTATGTTTACTCCAATGGTCATAGGATTCACAAATCTTGCTGGGTGGGTATAAGGGTGATGAAGTATAAGTGACAGGTATAGCCTATATGGGAAGAGAGTAGCACATACACTGTATTTCAAAAAGGTAAGATATTCAGCATCTTTGCATTTTAAAGACCCCAGTTCATTTCGGAGGCTTGGGAGAACCCGGAAGAGTCGAGCGTGACCTCTCTGACCTCGCACTCTTTCCTCAAGCACGCAGATTCGTGCGCGAGCTCTTCCAGGCGTTCTAATTGCTGCTTAGAATCAGATCGAGAGAGACAACTGACTCAATACATTTCCTGAAAGGCTTCTTAAAAGCAAAAAATTGTTCTGGTCATTACCGCAGTCCAGATCGTATTGCCTTTCCCATCAAAAATGGATAGAAATGAACACAGAAATGGAAAAGCTGTCAGAAAGAGCCGGCCTCAACTGATGGCGGACCCCGTGTTCTGACCCAAGAATTAAATGCAAGATGCTTTTGTTGGAGACAAGCTTGTTTTGTTTTCTGTTTCATTCATCATTTTTTTACAGTCCACTCGCATTCAAGACCGGGAGAGGCCTATATGTACGTCATAGTCAGTGCTGGTGTCTGAAAATGAGATTTAGTCCTAACCTTGCTCTGTGGTGGCACAGAATACCAGAGGTTTAACATGATGGGGCAGATTTACAAGATACTGACACATCTGTACAGGTGCATCAGTTTCCCTGCGCCTCCATACGAAACCCTTGCGTCCCCATAGATGTGCTGTATTTACAATTTTGTCATTGATTATACCCAGTTCCTTGGGGACTATAGGGTTGCCCTATTTGTGTATTATAGTATTTACAATACGGCGCACCATGGAGCAAGGATTGACAGATGCGTCAGAAATTCTGATGCATCTGTTGCTGCAAAAGTGACGCATTGCTGGAGTTGCTCATGAAAGTGACGCAACTCCAGCAATGCGCTACAACAGATAGGGGAGTCCCATTTAAAAAGCCTTGCATCATTCCTTACGCCTGGTCTGAGCAGGCGTAGGGATTTTGATGTAGTGAAGGTGTAGTGTGATGCAGTGAAATGTTGTAAATTTCACTACGTCAGTTCTACATGGCTTTTTGCGTGGGAACGCCCCACCCTGCATACATTATACCTGACGCAGGTATAATGTGGCGCAGGGCTTTACAAGGTGACGCATCTCCCTAGATGCGTCATGTTGTAAATTGGCTGCAACGTGGCACATTGTTTACGCCGCTGCTGCGTCACAAAAAGTGATGCAACGGCGGCACAAAAGTGTCTCAAGGGGCTTGTAAATCTGCCTCGATTTCCTTGTAGCCTTGCCGGCGCCACCTCCCTCCATACAGTGACTTTCTCTGTTGATTTGCAGATGTGTTATTCACATGTGTACACATGCAGACAATGGAAGAAACAACTCTTCAAACTGTGATTTAACTCATGCAAAAGCACCCAAATTCAACCAACAGTGACCAGCCTCCAGAGCAGATTTAGTAACCCAGGAGCAGATTAGCATTATTTCACACACGCAGCAAACCACCGGTGGTGTAACAAAGGCCCCCGCAGCCACAGCTGTGTGGGGGTGGGGTAGCCCGAGTTCCTGGGGCCCTCTCTGGCACTAGCAGTAACTGGCCTGGGAGCTTCGGACTGGATCTGAAGCATGGAGGGCCCCCTGCATGTCATTTGAAGGAGAGCCCCTTCAAGTTTTGTTATGTCATCGCAAGCCACCTTGCTGTGCTGAGCTGCGTGAAATAAAAAACGACAGGTATGTGCCATATTTAACAATATACAGAGCATTTCTGTCCTTTCCTTGTGCTTGCGCACAATGTGCTGCCTAGTGCCAACACAGGCACCCTTGCATGAGTGTCAAGTTTTTGCGTAGGAAGGATTGCTTTTGGGCAGGAAGGGACACATCATCTGAGGCATGTGCAGCACACATGGAAAGACGAAAAAACGAGGTGAAATAAAGATATTTCTCCTCATTATGCCGCACCTGGTTAGGCGTAGCATTTTGACGCATTCCCAGGTCTACCACTAATGGTAAATCTGGGAATGCTCCAAAATCCATGGGCTTTGCGTGGGAACACCCATGCTCCATCCATGGAATGCTTCCCTGGGGCAGAGTAGCACAACGCAGTGATTTGCGTTGCGTTGCATTACTCCAGATTTTTCAAGCCATGCAGGGCCATGCAAGGTGGCCTTGTGTGGCTTGATAAATCTGACCTAGTTGTTCTGTCGCCCTTGCCCCCCAGTGCGTGCAAGGGTGACACAACTCGATGATGAATCTGCCCCCAAGATTTCAACACCATTAACCACAACTGCCTAAAAAAGTCACTATTACATGACAGTCTTAGATTGGCAATCAAAAGATGAAAAAAAAATGACCGCCTGAGAAGTATTCTCTAGCTGTGCTGTCACAGGATCTAGATACCAGACCCACTTGTCTTTTCATATATTTGAAAAGCTGCTACAAGTGTATCTCCTCAAGGAGCACGTCACCCAGGATCTCACTCTTCTCATATCCAGGGTGGAACTATGAATAAGGGTCGGGGGGGGGCAACATTTGAATTTGGCTTATGAATCAGGAAACTTTTCCTCTTTTAAAGATGGCTGATGTTTTTTGACTTTATCCAAAACCTCAGGCTACTGTTTTCTCCATTGTCACTCAGGATTGCCCTAAACACTGTGATGGAGCCGGGTTCTATGTTCTAGACTTACTCTGGAACCCCGGCGGATGGGTCTTTGTTGCCTGCTTGTAAGTGTGGAGGGGAGAGAAAATTATTAGCCAATTATATATTACCATTACCCATGACTCTAAAGGAATACAGACTCCTGATCCCAATTTTAGTATATTTATTATAAGGCCAAGAAAAGTTGGACATGCAAACACCTCAAGACGAGAGTGTAAAGATACATGGGCAGTATTACAAACCCAAACCTACGAATGAAATTTCGACCGTGCAAAATGCACAAAATAACCAATTCGAGAATCAGAACACAAATAATTATAGAGACTAAATCAATAGCCATTTTCATTTGCGATTCGTAATCAAAAAGCATGTGTCTGTCCCTATACTACCGCTAGCATGACATCCCTACTGTATATTTCTCCAGGCAATTCCCCAGAAAGGTGTCGGCATGTGAAGTCTTCCTAAGAGGCGCACTCATGTTAGATGGGTCGAGTAGCTTAAAGCCACGGAGCTCGTTCTAAGATGCTCCTTTCTCTCCAGGTAAGGCAGAAGTTCCCGGACTCTGTCCCCGACCCCAATACAAAAGTAAAAAATCACACCCCCAAACACATCACGAGACCGCCTCACCCAGTTAGACACCTCCTTGTAGGTAACTTTCCATGAAGCAACGGTGCTCTCCTGGCTCCTGTTCGATGACCTGGGTTCCCAGGCCTTTCCAGACGACAAAGACATCCTCCCATATTATCAGCTCCGCTTGGTCAAAGGCATCCTCTCCTCCCTATGTCTATCCAACTCCTGAAACATAGACGTTATTCTAACTAATGAAGTGAAATTCTTGCACTTGCAACAGAAACGTGAATAGAGAAAAAATCCAAATACACATCAATTCTAATTAGCAACCTTCAACATGAGAGCGAACAGGGAGAAACGAAAATTAGGCCTACCAAATACAGCTAACATAGGAACAGCGCACACATTTAAAATGCATGCATATATGAGCCATTAATATCCACACTTTATAGGAACATTAATATCGAAAACGTTCATTGATCACAAATACACTTTTACACGTTTAAGATTTTATCTAAACATGTACATTTGTTACATTAATTTTTCGACTTACAAGAGGAAAATACCTAATACTTCCCTTACACGTTATTACAATACACAATCTAATAACCTAATGTTAATATGTTAATAAGACAACAGATTATATGTGGATGTGAACTATCGGTGATTATAATGCACCACTACAAACGAAAGAGCAGAATTTCGCTCTATCAGCCGAATGAGGTGCAGTGGGGAACAGAACAGCTTCTGCACAAAGGCTAAACACTTCCTATACCTGGCTTCCAGAAAACCCACCTTGGGACTTTTACAAAAAAATAGTGGCATGATGGCAGTAAGCTTTCATGGCCTGAGCAGAAGTAGGAAATATTCCACTCTCATTTTAGGGCTCCTAGGTTGCTCTCTGTTTTATTATTTTAAATCATGCTTTTTTCTTAACTGTAAATCTTCCCTCATGGACATAATTGCAACACAAAAACATTTGTTTGCCCTGGAATTAATGTCAGTTGTCACAGCCTTTGTACAGTGCTACAAATTCATACGACATAGAGCAAGCAAATCGCCATAGACACATTTTGAATGATTCTGTTAGTTGTTAGTTGTTAGTTGTTAGTTGATGCCCAGTTTTGTCGATCTAATTAATTGAATAACTATATGGCTTGTAGTACCAGTAAAAGAGACTATTCTGTTGATTTGAGGATGATTATGAGAGAATTATTAATGCAATCCAGATTGGAAAGTGGGATTAGTGACTCGTTATGGGAGATGCCACTTAATGGTTCACTGGCACAATATCGATGTAAAAATATCGATGTTAAAAAAATCCAGAAACAAAATATAGACAACAAAAATATCGACTCCTATACTTAAACAGGTAAGTACAAAAATACTGACAAAAAAATATTGATGTGAAAAATATAGATGTATAAAATATCAACTTTTATATAAATATAAAATAAAATAATATAAGTTAAATATATTAAATATTAAATATAAGTTTAACAAAATAAAATAAATTTAATATACATTTTAATAAAATATAACAAATACACTTAATAAAAAAATAAACACACAAACATAATAATGTATGTATATAATTTACTTTAAAACAATTAATAAACTATTATTTTTAATTTATGTTAAAAGTTTAAAATAATATGAAAAATATATATATTAATGATTTGAAATATAAAAAAACTAAAATCTATAATAAATTAAAACTTTAAAAAAATATTTTAACTTAAATTTTATAATACAATCAGTGCAACAGTAGGGAAAGTGTTGGATAGCAAAGGGGTAAAAATAACCATTCCCACTCCAGTGAGTGCAACAGTAGGGTAAGTGTTGGATAGCGGAGGAATTAAATTTACTATTCCAACTCCAGTGAGTGCAAAAGTAAGGGAAAGTGTTGGATAGCGGAGGGGTAAAAATTATTATTCCCACTCCAGTGAGTGCAACAGTAAGGAAAGTGTGGGATAGCGGAGGGGTAAAAATACTATTCCCACTCCAGTGAGTGCAATAGTAAGGAAAGTGCTGGATAGCGGGGAGGTAAAAATTACTAATCCCACTTCAGTGAGCGCAACATTAGGGAAAGTGTTGGATAGCAGAGAGACAAAAATGTGTATTCATACTCAAAGAGTTATAAAAAAAATGTATATTAAAAATTAAAACAAAATCAAAAAAATAAATAAACAATATTTAAAAAATGAAATATCAAATATATTAAATATCTAAAAATAAAACATAGTATAACATTACTTATTCCGCAGCATGTGCTATTGTTGCAGGTACTATGGTGAACGGTGAGTTCAAGTCGAGTGTAGTGCACACACAGGCACTAGGAGACAGTACTGCACAATTGGCCGAGCTGCGTGCTTTGGTGCTTGCACTTGAGTTTGCGAATCCAGACATGATGGCGCTTATTGTATGCGACTCTTACTACTGTGTTCAATCCTTTAATGACAACCTATTCTTTTGGTCTCAAAACGACTATAGAGATGCTAAAGGCAGCACAATTAAGCATAAAATGCTTTGGGTTCGAGTGGCAGATCCTAAACAACATCTGCCTCTCACACAGGTGATTCACACTCTTGGCCACCAGCGTGTGGGCGCACACGCTGTCGGTAACAGTTTGGCAGATGAAGCTGCCAAATCAGCAGTAGCCACGTGCTCAGTAGCAGCAGTTACAAGATCCATGACAAAAGTAGATAATTAGAATTTGGCAGCTATCGCTGCAACAAAGGAAGGTGCTAATTACCCACAGGGTTTCCCTTCCAAGTACTCTTATCACTTAAGTCCCGAACAGGTTCCTTACGTAAGAATTCCAGACGTTGGTGATCGGCTGATTCCCAACGCGGACCGCAGACTTTCCTTGATAATGGCCGCACACGAAGGCTTGGCTTCAGCCCATGCTGGCGTGTCTGCGACTGTTTCCATCTTGTAGCAGCGTTACTGGTGGCGAGGTTTATATAAACAGACCCGTACTTATGTGCTTTCTTATGACGTTTGTCAGCAAATTAAGCCTTCAACGGTTACACGACCACCTCAAACACAGCTCTGCATTTCTAACAAACCTTTTGGGTGTGTTTACCTGGATCACTGCGGTCCATTTTCTTCTGACACTGCATATAAATACATCTTAGTTGCAGTAGACTCGTGCACACGTTTCATCTGGGTCTGGCCATAACGCAGTGCTGACGCTCGAAATGTCATCAGGGATTTGCGTGTCTTTGTGGGAATTTTTGCCTGCGGCACCTTCCATTCTGACCAAGGTCCAGCGTTCGCCTCTAAGGCCTACAAGGACGCTATGAGGTCACTGGGGGTGCGGGTGCAATTTTCGTCTCCATATAGACCTAAGGGCAATTCAATTGTGGAGCGAATGAACCGTGACTTAAAGCAATCCTTGACAGCTAGGGTCTTAGGTACTGGCAGGAAATGGCTGGCCCACTTGTATAGCGTGCAACGTGCACTTAATAATCTCCCTAGAAAATCTCTGGATGGGCGGACCCCATACGAAATGCTCTTTGGCATACAAATGTTTGTGCCTGACCTTGATGGTCTAGACATGGCGGTGACTGCCGCAATCTTTGACGTAGATAATCATTCTACTATGTTGCAGGACTTACAAGAGACCCGTGACAGACTTGCAAAAGAACACTTGCCTTCAGCCACTGACGCTGCGTTGCAGATTCCGGTTGCCGGCTGGCTTCCGAAGGTTGGAGAACTGGTCCGAGAGAAGGTGGAGAACAAAAAGGAATTTGGCCCCTCTTATCGTGCACCGGTTCCTGTCCTTTGCTTAAAGGGTACTCGTACAGTCATCTTACCACCGCTTCCTGGTCGCAAAGACAACAGATACATCTCAGTAGACAATGTCAAGTTACAACGTCTGGCCGATCCTGAATAGCGTGACACCTGCGGTATCATGTCCAGCCATTTCACGGACTCCTGTTTGTGGCCCTCCATCTTACACAGACACTGATGTTGCCATTGAGATGGTTGATTTGCCTGATTGCCTGCTCAACTTCCCGGCTTCCTCCTGCAACGAGGAGACCGAGTATGCATACCCCGCCAACGAGTCGGTGGCTCATTTACCTACAACACCACTGAGCCCAACCCGTTTTTCCTTTGATTCAGCTTCCACCTCATCACTTATTCCGTCCAGCTTCAGTATTTTTTACATCCTGGTTCAGAGACAATTTTTTGGTCCCATCATGGACATACATCTGGTTGGTACTGTTCCTGATTTTTCTGTTCATGTCCATTGGCTTTGTGACAGTTTTTTTCTTGCTCATTAATGGTCATTATTTACCTGAACGCTCTGCAGTTAACTGTGTCTCTGGAACTTTGGCTCCGCATTCTTCATCTCACATCATGAAGCGTGACCACACATTTGTGAACATTTCCGCTTTCCCCGTGGCTGATGGCATCGTATGGGATGCTGTAAATTTCCAAATTCATGGACCAACCGAAATTATTAATGTACCGAATGTCCTCCGTGTTTCTATGGGTGATGTGGTGAAAAGTAATATTCTTTCTGACGATTGGGAGGTGCATGCCGTTGAATCGTTATTCTCTGATTTGAAATATTATACTGCTTTTAATGCTGAGGATTTGTACTTAAATACTGCAAGTTATGCTGATTTATATTGTTACCAGCATTGGGGCAACCATTTTCTCCATAAACCAAGTACGCTTCGGGGTACTTTTAATTACACCCAATGGGAACATTGTCCGGCCCCTTTGCCCGGTAGCTCCCAAACACTTAAAAGTAAATTTACTTACTTTACAGACTTTGATAGATCGAACCCTGGGTCCTATTATTTTAGATTGAACACTTCGTCCACTCAGAAGGTCATGCTGACCCACACCAAATTGCTATATTCGAGTTCCTTTTTGAACGCATTAGCTGTGGGTGGTTATGAGAACTGGCAGGACACCATTGACTTAAAATCTATTTGGGGCACCAAATCATGGCAGGTACACGGTACGGAAGCTTTACACCGTGCTTGCCTTATCCTGGCCCAGATTTTATTTTTAAATCGTACGATCTATCAAACAACCTGTTGGGGTTTTGCTACTTCCAAACAATTGAATGCACCCTCCATTCCCGTATTGTCTTCCACTCCCAACGACAGCTTACATTTTAATATTTCCCTTGCCGATCTGCAAGCTTTGTTTCAAAACAATTCGTTTAATATCTCAGCGTTTGTCCAGTCACCCTGGTTGGCTTGGCCCGTTGCATCAAACACCTGCCAACTGCGTTTTCATAACTCTGCTCCTGGTTACAAACAGGATAGGCCAGATCCAAGGTTTTCTGACTCTCGTACTGTTACAACTTATTCTGTTGGTAAATTGTGTAAACAGTGGTTGCAGCACTCTTCATTAGATTCTGTGAAACAACATTTATCACTCCTGTCAGGCGACAATGATCTGTCCGATTTTGGTCTAGGGCCTCGTGGTCCTATACCTAAAAGGTTAATTTATGAAACTTACAATGAACTCTGGAAGCTTTCGCAAATTGAAGCTGCTTCCCGTCTACGGGAAATCGATCGGGCAAATCTAGAAAAAGTGCTTGCTGTTGTTGACAATAGCATTAATACCCTGTCTTCCCGCATTTACACATTAGAGAATATTGTTTCATCTGTGGTTGATATTGTACAAGATGATGTGTCTGTGTTATATCATGGTCAAAATCAATTGCGTTCAGTAATGCAGTTTGCATGGACTTTGCAAACACTGAAAATGGGTAAAGTTCCTTGGCATTTTTTAAACACGTCTGCCTTATTCTTGCCGTTTAATTTAACTGAGAAACAGCAATTCATGTCCATGAAAGATGCAACATACACTCTCTTACATATCGAAAAGATAGAGCCGTTACCATTTTCTGTGGCGGAGTTGGACTCTGCGGTGTGGCTAGTTCACGGGGTTATCGCTTTGCCTTTTTCTTTATTTGAGTTCAGTTCATGCATGAAGCATTATCCTGTTGGCCGTTTTCAGCCTTTAGGCAGTGCCTTCTTGCATGAACTTTGGTCCCTGCCTTTCATGTACAGATGCCTTAGGGACGGAAAAGAGGTTTTTCTCACAGGAGAGTCTTGCGATTCTACAGTGGGTCATTCCCTAATTTGTAAAAACATTAAATTGCACGGGGCTTGTAATGTTTCAGCTCCGAATCTTGCTTGTGTTTTGAAGGGCATTCCAGTTCCTGTTATATCACCTACTATCACTGTGCTTGCAAATGGTAGCTATCTGCTTCTGAATAATCAAGACTGCTGTGGAATGCAGGCCGGCATCCCGTACATTGTAACAGTTTCCCACCATGTGCTTTTTCCACCCCCGCACAACATGATAGATAGTTCCATTTGGCCTTCCATACCCACTTTGAAGGCGGATTTCAATAAATTGAGCAGAATAAAGGCGCTATTATTGAACCAGGAGGTTATGCTCACTTCTGCACGGGAGACCTTCGTGCTCCAGGTGGCTAGTACCCACAGTGAGATACAGGCTCTTTTGAACACAAACCTCCCACAACATTTCGGTGAACTGATTCACCGCATTTTCAATGCTTCTAATACCGAAGGTCTTGTGCACTTTTTAAAGTTGTGGGCTCTGGCCTTGTTACCTCCTTTCAAACTATATTTGGTGTAATTCCGGCTTTTATTCATTCTATTTTTTCCAGCGTCTTTGGCGGCTTCCCATTGCTCCTAGCCTTAGCTGCTGGAATATTACTTTTAATTTGTTTGCTGCGCAATGGCTGCACGTCCTAGGGGCCTGCTCGACCAAGGTCGACTCCGGATGCTCCGTGAACGCATGCTCCTCAGCTTCGGCATCCTACCATTGGCGACACTCGGTGTGTCCTATAAACTTTCTTTTCACTTTGCGTATTTCACTTGCGTGCAACCTGTGATGTCTTGCTTACGATGTCCTTTCTCTTGGTCCTTGGATATTTGCCTCTCCAATACGTCTCAGTCGGACCCGTATTTTGGCCAGTTGATGGGCCCCTTAGTGGCCCATGAACAGGAATGTTCCGGCACTGGATTGATGGCGCGTGCGGCTGCACTTGTAGTTTTGGCGCAATGGGATATCTGGGTGGCTGCTCAGAATCTCCTACAACGAAGTTATATTGAGTATCACACAAGTTGTCCCGCAATGCTGATCACTGCTCCCTATTATGAGGAACATGAATACAGTTTTGATTTGTTGAACTGGATGGCATCTCTTTTTTCATACGATACCAATGATGTCCTCTTGGAAGGTGTGGCAGTTTTCTGCACATACACTCTATTGGATTAGGGACCTTCGCTTTCAGCGAACTGCATTTCTGGATTGTTTTATTTTTTTATGCTCCAATTTCTGGCCCTATCTGGATTTTTTTTTGTCCTGAACATTTTTTCATTCACTGTCCTTCATGGGACCTCTTCGCAAATAGACGTTTACATTCTGCTCCATCTATTTGAACTCTGTTTTCGTCCTATGTCTTGACCAATGGACTGACCAGGGGAGGGTGTAGTGTGGTTTGTGGCCTCATTGTCTACATTGCTAAGTTAGCTTAGGCCTGGCTGCCATGATGCCTTTTTTGCACACGTTACTCTGTGACTTTGTTTTTCCAGACTCTGCTAGTGCCCGGCTATATTAGAACTGTCTGCCTTTTTGCTTTTCACCTTTACTCATGTTCCCTGTGGGTTTCGTCTGCACACCATGTACAAGGTCGAAAAACAACGTCCCTTGTTATTGCTGATCTGGTCAGCCCCTCGCACTTAGACATAACACGCAGTACAGCTGCATTGGAGAAATTTGTGTGCTTTTAATATTGTGAGCTTCCTGTTAGTGGGACTTGGAGAAAAACCATTCCAGGGAGAAGAGCTGTGCTTGTCTGATGATGTAAACCTTGCATCTAGATATTGAGGTATGGGGGTTCGCCTGACAGAGGCCAGAGGTCTTCTATTTTTATAATAAACTAGTTAATAGCACGGGGAGGGTGGTAAGGCCATTTAGCCATATATCCACTGTCTTTATAAAATGCTGTCCCCATTTGTATTCCATGGAATTGTAACCATGCTTATTATCTTATCATTATGCATTATGCTGATAGTACTGGCATGTGTACTTTATCTTAGAGCACGATAGTTGAAATAAACATTTTAAACTATATTGTGTCTCTTATTACGCACGTTGTGGACAAGTATGAGTGAGTGATGAAAGAGTGTTCTTGCTCCCACGAGTCCTGAGAGAGACCGTGTTCTGGGTTGTCTAATCATTGGTAGCTTCGCTGTAGTACGGAGAACGAATGAGACGCTAAAGCCAGTCGTGGTCCGTGTAGGAGTGCCGCCGGGCGGTGACGTGGGGCGGGGAGGGGCAGGGTGGGGGTAGCATGGATTACGGATCAATACAGGTAAGTAAATATTTAAATCAATAAAACGAATTTCGTTGTAGCGCTGCATCGCCAAATGCGATGCAATGCGCGCAACGAAATTCGTTTTATTGATTTAAATGTTTACTTACCTGTATTGGTCCGTAATCCGTACTTTGTTACCCCCCTCCCTACCCCTCCCCCGCCCCACGTCACTGCCCGGCCAGCACTCCTACACGGACCGCGACTGGCTAAAGCTAGTCGGATTGGGATTGTGGGTACTAAGGTGCATGGTTGGTTCACCACTATACATCGAGGTCCTATTATCCTGTGCATAGCTCTGTATATGTGCAGAATCCCCACAACAGGGGTGGATGCAGAACACTACCAGCATTCCCCACCCCATAGGGGGTGGATGCCCATCACTACCAGCACTGCCCAACCCATAGGGGGTGGATGCCTAACACTACCAGCATTGCCCACCCCATAGGGGGTAGATGCCCATCACTACCAGCACTGCCCACCCCATAGGGGTTGGATGCCTAACACTACCAGCATTGCCCACCCCATAGGGGGTGGATGCCTAACACTACCAGCATTGCCCACCCCATAGGGGGTGGATGCCTATCACTACCAGCACTGCCCCCCCATAGGGGGTGGATGCCTAACACTACCAGCACTGCCCACCACATAGGGGGTGGATGCCCAACACTACCAGCACTGCCCACCCCATAGGGGGTGGATGCCTAACACTACAAGCACTGCCCACCCCATAGGGGGTGGATGCCTAACACTACCAGCATTGCCCGCCCCAGAGGGGGTGGATGCAGAACACTCCCCAGTGCTATCATGCCTAAATTGTGTTTAGTGTGTACAGTGCTTGCAAAATTGACACATAAAGAGATATATTGGACAAACAACCCATATCTGTAGTGACAAAAAGGTGAGGGGGGGTTCAATCCCCCAGCATTTTCAAGCACATAGGGGTAATGGGGGATAACCCCCCGCCCCATCACTGTAGTAACAAAAAGGTGAGTGTGGGGTTCAATCCCCCAGCATTTTCAAGCACATAGGGGTAATGGGGGATAATCCCCCATCACTGTAGTGACAAAAAGGTGAATGTATGTCTCACACACCCAGCATGTCCGACCAATCATGTTATTTTTGGGCCTAAAAACACAAGCAATGTAGTGATAAAGTAGTGGTTGTGTGCCAAACAACATAACTGTTGAGGCCAACATTGTTGTGTGTGTCAGATACCCTCAGCCATGTGCAGCCAATAAGTGCTCTTGGGGGCTAACACTGCCAGCAATGTTCAATTGGACAATGTAACATGTGACCATCCAAAATGCATAAACACACATTTTTGTCACAAGCAGACACAATTACAAAGGATTCAATCTGAAACAACTGTTTTGATGAGATCCAGTACCACACTGTGGCAGCAAGGTCAAATGCAAAACATAATGGATGTGCAGAGTGAAGATGAAGGAGTCTCAGGGCCAGTAGAGCAAAAAACTAAACTAAACATCCACTCAATGCCATTGAAACACAGTCGAAATACATAGGTGAAGATGCACAAAGACAACCAACCAGCCACACACTGCAGAACAACACAACATCTGTGTGAGTATTGAAGTGTTTCTTGCCTGGCACAGTACACACGATGTGGGTCAGAACTCCACTGAGACATATGCGTGCTGAGTACAATCTGGAAGCATTCCATAATTTGGGATAGTGAATGTGGGCAATCAGGCATTGTTTGATGAGCGGGTGCACAAGAGCCACATGTGGAACAAGCCTGGTGGAACACCAAACAAAACATCAAGAGACTGACTCTCTTCCGCAGTACCCTCAAGGCCACATCACTGTGGTGACAGTATCATGTCTGCTGCCCCTCTGTGATGCTAAATTAGGATGTGTACCATACTTTTGAGCCCAATCACTCTTGCGCACTGTGTCACGTTCCTTGCAAGAACCACTGTCATCTCACATACCCAAACATTACTCCCACGGCATGGCCCGTAATGTAAGGCCACATAATAGGTAGGGGCCTTGTAAAGAGACAAGTGATATTTGGCCAGTCTAAACACCACACACCTTGATCAGCATCAATATGCCTCATATAAGCCTAAATTGACAGGTGACATTGCACAGGCATCCATGACAGTGTGTATCGCTGGCTGCATGACGAGGAACACATTATTGACCACACATCATTGTGATCAAAATACAAACATGGGTCCATGTACTGTTGTGTATGACCAATGTGTCAATCACTGTATCAGCAAGGTACACCCAGCATGCCACATACTAGGACACACACATTTTATGGTTGAACAAGAGGTGTCAGACACACATATGTATGGGACACAAATTCACAGCATCTGTCCACAACAACACATACTCAAACCCTGCAGGGCAACAGGAGTAAACACACTCACAGAAGAATGACATTTTGATGAGTTAGTGTACAATGAAGCACACAGGAGACTGCCCACGACAACACACAACTCCACAGACAATCAAAATACATTCATGATGCTCCCACTGCAACAACCATGAAGTGGTTGTGTCACAGCTGTCAGCGCTACATGTGTAGACCAGATTCCTACTTGAGGTGTAGCAAAGCATGGAACAACAACGTAAAAGACAGTCAACATGTGTTGACTATGTGCGTTGCACACAACTTAAGATCGGACCATTTACAACGTTAAATTTTAGGCATGTCTATCACATCAACTCTGCATCTAGCTATAAAATCTGCATCATGTGCAGATCATCACTATTGTCAAATTGACTATGCTGACTGTTTACTGCAGAAGACTTGGAAGATACATGTCTCACCAGATAAGGCACACAACAACTGTGTCAGTAGGCTCCAATGCAGAGGTAAATGTGGAAGCTAATCTCCCTGAGCTGTTGACAACACCAGGGGTGGTGGTGGGATCTGCGTTTAACAAACACAATACACATAGCTAGGCATTACACATGTTGAAACTTGTAAATCCGTTTAGGATGGAGTACATGTGCATAATGGGATATGTATCGGACACATTTGGAATTTTAAGACTGTCTCAGAATAATGAAACACTATAGGAAACCTACAAAAAAGACATGTTGCCATCAGGCAATAGGAAAGGGTAGAAACTGCTGAGTGTGAGCAGTCATAGACACATACAAGTGCCAAACTTGCAAAAACAGATGACTGATTAAAAACAAGCTGATGTTGCTAGCACAAATGTGACTCGGGGTATTCAAAATGTGACACATGTGTGTTTGCCCACAGTGCAGGCCCTTGTCTCAACCCAACCAGGGATGTCACCATCATGACTCCATTCTACTGGTGCACCCACTTCTTGGACACTCAAAGTCCAATAGGTAGAGAAAGAACTGGACTACTCAGCACACAGAAAGATTCTCAAACAGGAACATCTGCAGGGACTACAGTCTTGGCAGGAAATGGGGTTTGCAGACAGAGATTAATGCTCACATGACACACACCATGGTCTCAGGATATGTCACAGATTTATACACTGCCATGAGGTGATGTCACTACTGTGTAAGGTCAGCTGTGTTAAGCTTGGTCTTGGCAGGGGTCTACCATGTCCCAATGAAACTCGGACATGGATCCAACAATTCCAACACACAGAATACTTTGTTTCCATCAGCCTGCATACATATGTGTCCCCAAAGTCACCTGCACGAAGGCAAACTCCATGTTTAACAAGTTGCACTGATGAGAAAGATGATGTGTTCATCATCAATGCACTAATCTGCATGTCCATCATAGACGCTTGTACCATTGGAAAATTGTACAATGTGTACAAATGTCAGCACAACCTATGTGCAAAAGTGTAAGTCAAAGATGGGATTTTGTCAAAAGCAGGTCACACTTCATGTCCAAAACATTGTGGATCATGACAACCTGCAATTGCTGTCAATGATGACTCTGATACATACTGTAATAGTACACATATACCATAGACCACATGCAGTCCCTCACATCGCTAAAACATTATTTTCACTAAACAAGATTTTAACAGCAATTTCATTATGACTCATTAACAAAATTAGGTACACAAAATGCAAATCTACAAAAGAAAAGGTAATGCTTTATTCAGCCTTTGAAAAAAAATTCTGAACATGAAGAACAATATGGCCAATGGCCAGTCCATTTTAATTGAGTCCTTTAGGGGGGAAACCTAATGCTTTGGACGCCCCTGCTTCCCTGCACTGCTACAACTAGGGGACATCTCCCCTTGGAGGGGAATCTTTAGGGGCATGCCAGGCACCTCAGGGACAGGATTAGGGTGTACCAGTATGGGTTATGGGAGGGATGGGGGCTACTGGAGTGTCGGGATCCACTGCAGTGGACAGGTCTGATTGAGGGGGCGGGTGATCCACTGCAGTGGACAGGTCTAATTGAGGGGGTGGGTGATCCACTGCAGTGGACAGGTCTGATTGAGGGGGCGGGGCACCACTGTAGTGGACAGGTCTGATTGAGGGTGCGGGGGCTCCACTGCAGTGTCCGGAACTGACAGAAGGTGTGGTGTTGTGGGAGGGGAAGTGCTTGTGGTAGGGGGGAGGGCCTTATCATCTTGGGGATGGTGTAATGGTGTGTCGGTGAAACTGGGAGGGTTTGTGATGTGTGAACTCTGGGAGGGGTGGCCTGGGCTCGGGATGAAGTTGGTTTTGTGGGGGCAGTGTGGGATGGTGGTGGGGTTTTTGATTTCTTTGTTCTGGGGGGTGTACGGGTAGGGGCCTCAGTCTTCCTACTCTTAGGGGAGGGTGTGCGGGCAGAGATGGATCTCTTCTCTGTGCTGGGTGATTTCCTCCTCCCCTTGCGAGCCTGGTCTGATGTATCAGTGGGGAAGAGGCCAAGGTCACAGAGAAAGACCCTCTGGGAAGGGGGGTTGCAGGAAAGTCAAGGGTATGGGTTTTGGAGGGAGAGGTAGCTGAGGAATGCGTAGTGGTTGTGGATGGGTGTGTGTGTTTTTTGGCCCTATCCCCTGTGTGTGTGATGCCAGTCCCCTGAGTGTGCATGCATGTTTTTTTGGGCTTTGTTTTAGGTGGCTGTGTGCTGCTTGTGTCTGTTGGGGTGTGTGCATGTGCCTGTGTGAGTGTACTTTGGTCAGGTAGGGTAGTGGGGACTGTGGATGGGGCAGAGGTAGGAGGGGTGAGGGACTGCTGTAGGAGGGACACTGCTGCCGTCAGTGAGGAGGCCATGGACTGACTTGTCTGCTGTAGGGCAGACATGTTTGATGACATGCCATCCATGTTTGACACCTATTAGGTCAAAAGACTGGTGTGTGCATGGAGGACACTCAGCATGGATGTCTGCCCCACATGTATCTGTTTGAGCAAATCCACAGACTCCACACTCAGGGCAGCAGGAGACATGCTCCCTAACACGGGAGGGTCCACGGATACTTGGAATGGGAGCAGCTGTGAGGGTGGAGAGGGTGGTGGTGGCAGGGGCAGACTCTGTTGTTGTGGCCTCTGCTCTGGTAACACCCACCACCACAAGGGAGTCATCACTGGAGCTTGACAGGTCCTCTGCAGATGTCGATGTTTCAGACCGGCCCTCAGTGTGGCTCCCCTCACCCTCCGTGCCACTGGGTTACTCCTCATCCTCCCATGTGGACCCAGTCTGGCTAGCCGCTTCCTCTTGTTCCATGGAACTGTCTCCTCCAGTAGCCGTAGATGATGCTGTGAACAAGGATGAGAAACAGATTCACATCAGTCATCTGCATAGACATGACACATGAGTGTAAGCACAACACATCACAGAGCAAGCCTTTGCATTACGTTAATGTCTCTTTTTATAATCATTGCACATATGTGAACATGGCACTTGTCAGTCTGCCAGTGAACCATTGTTCCCTAAAACATGATGGCAATGGAACCATCAATTAGATGTATTTCAAAGACCACTAAACACATATCCAACAACGCACTAATTTGCCTGTTGTCTGATCTGTAATGCTCCTGACTGTCATGTGTCATTACGAACATGTCTCATTTCAAGCAATGGAGTCTGGAAGTGACAGAGCAAATGGGAAGGACAAATTGATAAGTTGACATGTTGAACATGATGCCATCCCCTGTCATCATGATGGGCTTATATCTTGAACGTCAATGCTATAATGGTCTGCATGCAGGACAACAGACAAGTACAAATACTGCACCCTCACAAAATTTCATGTGGCATACTATGCCACTGGCCTGTGTGGCTAAACAGTTTGTACTGACTATTGTTACAGGGGCAATTAATCACAACGTGAAAGTCAGCACTATGTCACAATCATGTAATCCCTTTTAAAGCAACATCTGTAGTGGTCAAGTATACAAGTATACATGTCCCCTTCGTGCTACACCCAATTTAAAGACTCTGAGAACTGTGCATACTTTCCCTTGGGGATCACAATTCTAGTAGTGCCCGTTTTGAAAAATGCTCATTTGAAAAGGCAGTCTAATCAACACTCACCTGCTCCCCTGGTTTTCCATACAGCTTGCTGTACTGTAGAAGGAGGCTGTCCAGCAGGGCCTGGTTCTCCTCCTCTGTGAAGGCTGGTGCCCTCTCCACAGTACGTGCCATTGTAGATCCCAGAGGATGCAGAGACAGCAGCAGTGGTAGGTAGAGATTTTGTAAAGTAGCATGTAGTGCAGGCAAGTGAAGTCTCTTGGGGACAGACAGACTTATATCTGTGCAGCAGAGGCGGATTCTGTTCCATGTGTCCAAAGCGATAGGTGCTAGTCGTTCGCATTATCCGAATTGGGCAAATCCATGACATTGCACGCATCTGACACGCCTACCGCGTCGTTCAAATATTCCACATCATAACACTATTGAGTTTGATACATTGTAGTTGTAAACCAGCAGAATAGGTTTGCACGCGATTCGTACACGAAACGAAACCGCGTCTGTCCCCATGACGACCAATAGCCAATGTGTGCGTCCGCCTCTGTTCGGATGTGTACGACGCGTCATTTGAATACTCACCCGCGACTGTCCCCATGACGACCAATAGCCAATGTGTGCGTCCGCCTCTGTTCGGATGTGTACGACGCGTCTTTTGAATACTCTTCTGCGTCTGTCCCCATTTTTTTATTTATTTATATCATTTGTAGAGCGCCCGAATCACCCCAACCGGGGTATCTCCGCGCTGTGACTGCCTTTGCCAACCAGGGAAGAGAGCATTAAAACAGTGTAGTTTTTAGCAGCTTTCTGAAGACTAAATAGTTAGAGCAAAGCCGTAGATGGATGGGCAGTTGGTTCCAGTAAAGTGGAGCCAGATAGGAGAAAGCTTTCCCTCCCAACCGAGTTTGTTGTATGCGGGGCATGTGGAGGAGCTCCTTGGACCCAGAACGAAGGGTCCTGGTTGGTGTGTATCTGACCAGCTTAGCTGTCAGATATCGTGGTCCCAAGTTGTTTAGGGATTTATAGACCATGCAACAGATCTTAAATTTGATCCGTTTGCGGATAGTGAGCCAGTGAACCTTTTTGAGTAAGGGGAGGGAGGCTGTTCTGGGGGGCGAATTGGTGACTAACCAGGCTGCCGTATTCTGGACTACCTGCAATTTGTTCAAGGAAGATTCCTTGGCTGAAACCAGCAAAGCATTGCAGTAGTCCAGACGGCTTAGGACCAATGCTTGCATCAGGGTTTTCCGCATGGAGAGTGGTAGAAAGGGGAAAACTCTGCAGAGGAGACTGAGTGAATGGAAGCAGGTCCCAGCTGTTGTAGTGGCATGCTCCTCTAGGATGAGCTTTTGGTCAATTCAAACACCTAGGTTCTTTACCACCCGTTTTGGGGTGGGGGCCGGGCCCAGTTCCTCTGGCCACCAGTTGGGAGTCCACCTCACTTCTGCTTCTCTGAATAACATAATTTCGGTTTTACCCGAATTCAACTGCAGGAAGTTGTTACTCATCCAATTTGTGATAGCTTTCATGCCTTCCGAAAAGGTGGTCATGACGACCAATAGCCAATGTGTGCATCCACCTCTGTTCTGATGTGTACAACGCGTCTTTTCAATACTCACCCGCGTCTGTCTCCATGACGACCAATAGCCAATGTGTGCGTCCGCCTGTGTTCGGATGTGTACAACGTGTCTTTTGAAAACTCACCCGCGTCTGTCGCCATTACAGTCAACAGCCAAAGGATGCCAACCACACGTTTTGGTTGAGGCAGAGGTGCCCTACACTATTCAAACAGCATGTCAGACAGTATATCAAATCATCATGTTCTGCTGTTTTACATGTGTGGGTACAGTGAGTCACATGTCATATTGGACAGAGCACTTTATAGCTCACACTCCCATGATGAGCCAAGCTTGATGTGCACCAAATACATTGTTTGTGAGGAACATCACAACTGTGAGTGACCACTTCACAGATCACCCTCCTAGGCCTGGACCCAGTCCCAGGGTACCATTGTGTTATCACAGGTTACATACACCCATAATAACTGCTTCATTGGACTGTGTGTTCGAATGTGCATTGTGTGAAGTTATTTTGAGTGAATCTCCAATATCTGAGGCTTGTACAACGCACACACTCCATTGTTGATGATATTTACTTGAGACATCAACTTGTATTTGGCATGTGAGTTGCTGTTGTGTCTTTGTGCACAGACATACCTGAATGTTTGTCAAACAAAATGTGATGCACATCATGAGGGTTTTATGTATGTGATGGTACATGTATGTCAGACCTTACATCATGGCAGTGCCCAGGTGGCATTACATGATCCCTGTGTGTGTACCTTTCCACCATGTGTCAGTTGTTACAAACATCTATCTTTGATAGTTGATTAGGTATGTGTTTAGTGTGTGATATTTGATTAAATGGACTGTGACAGACACCATTGTTACCTATGTACCGCAGGAGATCAGCTGTCCACAGACCCTTCCCCGACCTAGAGACCATGGTAGAACGTGACTGCATCAGACGTTACCACTTCACCAGACCACTC
This sequence comes from Calotriton arnoldi, assembly GCA_963921515.1. Classification (NCBI taxonomy): domain Eukaryota; kingdom Metazoa; phylum Chordata; class Amphibia; order Caudata; family Salamandridae; genus Calotriton; species Calotriton arnoldi. Next base: position 1,297,771 of record CAWUFW010004877.1, read on the forward strand.
ATTGAGGAGTTGGCAGAGCAGTTGGCCCCACATTTGCTACCTGGACGCCCATATCCATTTGCGCTGACTCCCAAGGTGGAGGTGATGGCAGCCCTACATTTCTTTGCCACGGGAACCTTCCAGTATACTGTGGCTACTGCTGGTGGGATGTCACAGACAATGTTTAGCCATGTGCTTCGAGATTTATTGGAGGCAATGTTACATTTCCTGAACACGTACATCAAGTTCCCAACACCAGGACAGTTTGCCGACATCAAGAGTGACTTTTATGCTTTGGGCAGAATGCCACATGTTATTGGCTCCATTGATGGTACACATGTGGCTTTGGTCCCACCATATGCCAATGAACAAACATACAAGAATCGTAAGCATTACCACTCTATAAATGCCCTGGTGGTATGTCTGCCTGACATGACAATCTCACATGTCTGTGCGCGTTTCCCCGGATCAGCACACGATGCCTACATTATGAGAAACAGTAGGATCCCACAGATGATGTCTCAGCTGCCAAATCAGCGTGCCTGGCTTGTTGGTGGGTAATGTTGTCTGTTTATGTTGTGTGTTGCTTGTATGTCAGGTTGTACCCTGTTTTCAGACACATGAAGTCTTTTCTGTTTTAATTTAGGAGACTCTGGATACCCCAACATGCCGTGGTTGCTGACCCCACTCAGGAACCCTGTCACCCCTGCTGAGTTTCGTTTTAATGAGGCACATGGGCGGACCAGGCGAGTGATTGATCGGACATTTGGGCTACTGAAAAGCAGATTTCGCTGCCTGGACCGTACAGGAGGAGCCCTCCAATATGCACCAGCAAAGGTGTGTAAGATCATCATCGTGTGTGGCATGCTACACAACATGGCAGTGAGGAATGAGCTACCTCTCATCCAAGATTACGGGGACCAGCAGCCTCCAGCAGGGGAGGATCCAGCCCTGGGGCATGTTGCGAGTGATGAGGAGGAGGATGTTCGGAGACAGCTCGTCAACAACTTTTTCTCATGATTGTAAGTGTGCAATGATGACTTGACAAAGCACTTTCTTTGCATGATATGTGTCTGTTGTACAATATCTCTGTATACATGTGGGTGCATGCTACTTAACATGATCCTTGGAGTTGTTTGGTGTCTATTGAGTTAGTATGTCCACCAGTACAGTGTTGACATGACTCCTAGCTAGTGTTCACAAAATAAACATTTTAAGTATGAAATGTCTCTTGGAGATGTATGCATAAACCTTTGTATTTAAAGACTGTTCTATGTCTCTCCTTCACAGGGTTCTTTGGCTGTTGTGTGGAGACATGTGACCTCCCAGACACACAATACAGTTACAGTGTGCAACTTTTCTTGGGATCAGGAATCTGTGCTACACACTCAATTCTGACATTTTTCAAACGTCTTGTTTAATTTGAGCTTATTGTCACAGTGTGATTTGATTTGATTTGTTGTGGAGGCAACATGTTGTGCCTGTGTAATAAACCTGTGCTCCACATTGAGGTGTGCCTCATCTGTATACACACATCCGACATTCATTTACATACTGTATATGTGCCCTGATGTTCAGTGTGTCTAACAATGATTAGTGTTTGTGCATTGAAATGTGGTTTCAGTTTACAACAGTGGAAGCAATGAGGCTGTATGCCATGTACTATTTGTGTTGTGTTGACCTTGTTGTGTGTATCTCTTATATATGTCATGTTACATTTACTCACAAAACAGTAGGTAAATTGCTGTACTTGTTTTCCAGCCAAAGCATTTGTTTACAGGACATCATCTCTATATTACAAACAGTGTTTCATTCAAGACAGAAGCAAGTATTGTGTGAATAAAGATTTATTGCAGTGCATGTGTGAAATTTAACAAGAAAGTGATAGTGCTGTACCAATTTTTGAAATCCAAAGTTCACAGAGGAGTTGTTGGTGGTAGTAGATGAAATTTTCAGAGCCAAGTCCACAGTCATTTGAGTCATTGATCCAACTTAGACCCTACATCCCATGTGGGGGAGTTCAGTGACAGACAACAAAGTGAACGCTTCGCACACAATTGAGGATATCAGGAGCAGGTTGTCACTTCCTGGGGGGATGCATAGCCATCTGTCTCTCATGTGTACTTCTTCGGACGACCCCTCTTATGTTTTTCGGGGGGACCCTCAGGTGCAGGCTGCTGCGGTTCAGGGGACTTTCCGCCAGAGTCCTCATCCCTCCCTGTGGCAGTTGCAGATGTAGTAGCAACAGATGTGGTGGACACACAGGGAGGTGGGGTCATGTTGTCAGCAATCCGGCGGAGGCAGGTAAGTATGTCCCTGTGCACCGCAGTCTGATCATCAATTTTATCCATTTTGGACTCCATTATGGACATGTGTGAGTCCACTCTGGACATGTGTGAGTCCATTTTGGCATAATGGGCAGCATGCTGCTGTTGCATGTCCTTGAGGATCCCAACTACCTGGCCAAAGTCTCCGGTAAATTCTCGATATGCATATAGAATGCGTGCCAACTGTGGGTCTGCTTGATTATCAGCACCAGCTGCCTCACGGGACCTCTCCCCACGGCCCCTCCCACCACACCTACCCACACGAGCAGGACCTGTTGTTGCAGGCACAGACAACACTGAGCCTCCTTCATCGTTGACACTGGTGTTGTTGTCCACCAACTCCAGAGTGCCCTGTGTTGCTGTGCTCTCTGTATTTTCTTGCCTTGGTGTGTCAGTGTTGGTAGAGGTCATCTGGAGGTTGACAGATGTTGCAGGAGTGGTCACAGGAGGTGCTGGTGTTCGAGCTGCTGGTGCCTCATGTTGACACACACCGGAGGGGCCAGGTAGTTCATCGTCATCCATTGAGGGCTGAGAGACATCCACACCGGAGAGCTCAGGGTCACCCAGAGTCTGGGACTGGGATTGCTGTTCTGTTCCTGCAGTGTCCCCAGCAGGCCCTGTGGGAAGATGAGAGACACAATGTTTGTTGTGTTTTTGCACAGTTCATTGTATCATACACATTGGGCCTGATTCACAGAACTAACTTACGTCAAACACGTAAACGTAAACGTAAAGTTAGTACTTTTTAGGTATTCACAGAATACACTTTCTGTGAATACCAAAATTAGTAAGTGTATTCTGTGAATACCTAAAAAGTACTAACTTTACGTTTACGTTTACGTTTTTGACGTAAGTTAGTTCTGTGAATCAGGCCCGTTACATTTGCTATTGTACATTATGATGAGTGTTAGTACATTGAATAGTCCTGTATAGTCACAGACCCAGGCCTATTTTGTCTGCTAACATTGTGATTTTAACAAGAAGTGTTTTGCTGAGCATGTCCAGCTCTGTGCATAAATGGGCATGTTTTATTCATTTGACTGTACATAGGGATTGACTGGCAAGTGACACCCCGTGCATGACACAGGTGTGTTAGTATTTCCCACATCTATGCTTTTCCAATGATATACGTACTCTTCCTCTTACGATATGTTTCAAGATTTGTGCATGGGTGCTGGCGTTTGTGCATGTCGTTTGCAGTCAAATTGGTGTGGCTACCTACACACTCACAGTCCGGAATGTATGTGGCGTTTGGTTTAAGGTATTTTGATGAATGTGTTCCTAGTTCTTATCTCATTGCACACATGTGAATAGCTGTCAGTAGCAAATGGTTTGACTGCTTTGCTTTGTGCCTGATCACATCATGTATATTGTCCTTGTCCTCTATGACCAGATGAGTTAACCAAGGCTGCTTTCCTGCTTTTTCAGGCTCAGAGCTGTGAGGTATAGAGGTTTGTGTGCTTGGGATATGCTGCTGGAAGTTTTACCCCTCCTCCCACTGAGTCCAGCTTACTCTTCGTGGACAAATTATCAATGACAGTGAGGGGAGTGTAGTGGCAAGGATGCTGACAACGCTGCATGATGTAGGAGTTGAATGCAAATCCCATCAGTGCTTTGTGTACATGACACCATGCAACAGTGTCAGCCATCTTGTTGTGGCCCTTCCATTCACTGTCAGGTATCCATTGCCACTGATGGACATGTTGCTTTGTGTGTGGGTAGTGATGTGTGCTATGACTGCAACTCACTCCATGTCCTGTACTCCACACACCTTCCCAGCCAGCCCAGGGAGCACACCTGGGACAATGCATCCCCAGACAGTGAGTGGAAATGTACAGTGAAGATGGCTGAGAGTGGGAACTGGTGTGAGAGGACCAAGGCCTAGTTGTGACTTGTAGCCAATTCATACATAAGGCCCATGTGTCAGCCATCTTGCCGGTACATTGCCACTCCCTGTGAGATGGGCATGGTTCAAGGTGGGATTGTTGGGCCATGTGGGAGGAGGACTGTTGGCTGTGACTACGACTCCCATCATGCTTTCAGCTACACCCACCTTCCCAGCCATCACAACCTTCCTTCCTGTGACTCTGCTTTCCTGGTAGTGAATGTGTGCAAACAATATTTTTATTTATTAGTATTTATTTAATTTAGATTTTATAGTGTTAATTGTGGGAATTAATTTTTTATTAATTAATTATTAACTGGTTATTCATTTTTATTAATTAATTAATTGATAATTATGTTAATTGTGTTATTTTTTTAGGAGCGGGTTGTGCGTTTATAGGGGAATAGGGTGGGAAAGTAATTTAATTATAATGAATGTATTAATCTTTTTTTATTATTAGTATTTATATAATTTAGATTTTATAGTGTTAATTGTGGAAATTAAGGGGCCGATTACGATGGCGGTCGGTGTCAGTACCGCGGTGCGGAAAAATGCCTTTTACCGCCCGCCAGCAGCGGTCCTCACGGCCGCCATATTATGAAGGGCAAATATGCCCCATTTCCCGACCTCCGCGGTGCAACGCCGACCGCCATGAAATTGCGCCCGCCACCGCGCCGGTGGTAGCCAATGGAGACTCACCGCCGTGCGGAATGACGTCCCGTCCGCTCAACAAATTAGGATGCGCCAAACAACCAGTCGAACCGCAGGGGAGAAACCGCCCTTCCAGACACGGCGGAATCTCGACAGCGGAGCGTGAAACGAGACTTCCGGAGCCCTCCACCCGGAGCCGAACGCCATGGATCCAGCACTACACGTCCTCCCGGTGCTGTACGTGATACATCACCAGGTCAACATCGCCCGCCGCGGACGCCGCCGCAGGTACGTAAAAAAACACAATACAACACAAAACAGAACACAAATTCCACGGGCTGAAACAGGGCACCTGGCCACACCAGACACACTGGTGTGGACAGGAACACATCCATCAGTGTACCCACACATGTCTCATCTGGCACCAATTCACACCCTGCATCAAGCCCACCAAATTACCGCGAACATAATGTAATGTGTTGCTGACGACACCGCAGCGGTGAGTATGCGGGAAATCCATCGCACAAAGCAGAATGCATGTACAGCAACGGTCAGGCCAGAAAGACCACAGGCCACCACCACCACCCACCACCCACAGCTCCGCCGCACACAGCAAGAAACATGCCAATCCCCCCCCTGTGCACCCCCATGTCCAACACCAAGCGAGCTAAATCCACACCCAGCAGCACACAACTAACACCTAGGGAGACAGACACAGCAGCATTGGGTGTAGATTAACACACAGCACAGAGGCACAGGCCCAGGGCAACACACACACACACCACAACACCACATACATGGCAAGAAAGCTGAATACAAGCACAAAATTAACATCCACACACACAAGGAACATACAGACTACTGGACACACACCCTGCCAACTCACACAGACATACCCCACACCGACACACAGCCACATACACAGACTACATGCCACCAGCAATGGAGCACAACATAGAGGAAAGCAAAAATGATGTGCACACAAATGGGAGGGCAAGGAGACAACCAACAACCAGGTGAACAGACACATGCAGGACAAGGAACCTAGAACAACATCCACACCCCATCCAAGCACATGGCTGGCACAGTGAGTGAAGTCAAACAACAGTCACCTCAGTGCAACAACTCAGGGAGACAGCAAGGTAACCCATGTATAGGGACAGGGATGAAAGGAAGGACCTCAAGTCAAACAGTGAACAGCAAGTACACATGAGTATGCCAGCACCACAACACACAGGGCACATTGGCACACTCAATGACTGTCAAACACAAGTAGGAGTCCCCAAACATACCCCCTCATATCTGCAGCACACAACCCCAATGCCAGACACACAGAAGGGCCTACATAATGTCCAGACAAGATACAGACAAACAATCAAACCCCCTGGGGGCATCCACAAACATCACACACACACAGGGATTTCAGTACCAACGTCTGCACCAAAACAAAAATGGCAAACACAATTCAAAACAGAAACACATACAGAACCACAAAAATAACACACATCACCTGTGCAGCCAAACTAGGGGAAGGCAATGGGAGCACACACACAACAGGAGTGCACCACCTCATCAGTCAGGAAAAATGCATAGGCTACATACCACAACACAGACAAGAAGTGCACCATCACAGAACAACACAGACACATCAAACACACAACAGATGCACAACACCACAAAGCACATAGCAAACACAGCAGTACATCAGGGGATGTACACTAGGACAGCACAAGGCAACATACACCCACAGCACTGAATGCACAACAAGCAGTGTGTGCACACAAACACACAACAGTCCCACACAGCCATGAGTCACACGCCATTAACACACACATCAACACACACGACAAAGCCACAACCAACACACCGTACAACCCTTGACCACCCAAATGCACACCATGTAAGTAACCGTTGTGACTAGGATGACTGCCCATCACAACATGACTACACATCTACACTGCTAGGCATACATGAAAGCAAGAACGCACATACATGTTGAGCCTGGTCAGCCTGCCTGCAATCCCGTGTATATGACCCCTCTATGTGTTTGCAGTGCCCACATACCAGGATGCAGTAAAACATAGCCAACAGCAACAAGGAAGGAACATGAGTCTGGTATGTCACCGAAAACAACATCACTGACCCCACAAGTATCCGAGTCATGAAGAACTGAAGTCCCCGTCACCCCTGTAAAAAAATGATAAGTTAAACAAGCCAGTGGCACAGTTGAAGTGGCACACAGAGCATGTGGCCCAGTAAATGTTAGACATACAGGAAAAGCCTTATTCAGTAAGGACAATGACACAACTGACAACATGAGCAACTGTTTTTATTCACAAATAGCACTGATAGGCAACAATATCAGACAAGACCAAGGCACAAGATGCAGAGCCTGAACATGAGAAGCTGCACAGGCAGGGGGCAAACTGCAAGGCCAGTGGCCAGTCCAAGGTGCTGACAGAGTCAATGAGAAGCTGCACAGGCAGGGGGCAAACTGCAAGGCCAGTGGCCAGTCCAAGGTGCTGACAGAGCCAATGAGAAGCTGCACAGGCAGGGGGCAAACTGCAAGGCCAGTGGCCAGTCCAAGGTGCTGACAGAGTCAATGAGAAGCTGCACAGGCAGGGGGCAAACTGCAAGGCCAGTGGCCAGTCCAAGGTGCTGACAGAGTCAATGAGAAGCTGCACAGGCAGGGGGCAAACTGCAAGGCCAGTGGCCAGTCCAAGGTGCTGACAGAGTCAATGAGAAGCTGCACAGGCAGGGGGCAAACTGCAAGGCCAGTGGCCAGTCCAAGGTGCTGACAGAGTCAATGAGAAGCTGCACAGGCAGGGGGCAAACTGCAAGGCCAGTGGCCAGTCCAAGGTGCTGACAGAGTCAATGAGAAGCTGCACAGGCATGGGGCAAACTGCAAGGCCAGTGGCCAGTCCAAGGTGCTGACAGAGTCAATGAGAAGCTGCACAGGGAATGTGTGTCACCAAACTCCGCCATGGTCAGCAACACAGTCTGGTGTGTCACGATGGGCAGCACAGGTACCGGTGTGGGAGAGATAGGTCTGTGACGTTGATCAACATTCATACTTGGCTGTCAGTCTGACTGGGAGCTGACTGTGTGTCGGGCACTGTTGGACCACTTGACTGGGGAGTGAGACGCCCAGCTGAGGAAGAGCTATCAGTGGCCTTGGACGCTGGAGGGCTGCATGGACCAGGTGGTGCAGTGGCACGTGGAGGTGGACTCAGGCCGACGTGGGACACAGTGTGGGAGGGAGACAGTGGAGGGGTGCCTTTCCACTTCTTGGGGATTCTAAATGGCTTGCCTGTCTTGGTATCAATGGGAAGTGGTGTGGACACAAACGGCACACTCATCACCAAGGCTGCCGCAGGTGCACACGCTGGACCTCCCTTTGGGGATGTGCTGGATCCAGAAGGACGCTTAGCCTGGCATTGCCTCTGCCCCTCCATCCCCTCTTTACCCTGTGTGCCCCCTACAGTGCCCTCCTGTCCCTGCTTCACTGGACTTGGAATGGGAGTAGAGGTAGTTGGTGAAACAGCCTTGGATACCTTACTATGTGTAGCCTTGCCAGGCCCCACCTTCACAGTGGGCATGGAGAGTGTCTGCATGCCTTTGCGAGACATTTTTGGGACCACAGAGTCTGTGGCCGGGGATTGCTCTGAGGCTTGTGACCCTGAGTACTTCCTCCTTGAATCATGTGCCTTTGCAACGCCTGACGGGCTCTTCCCTTTGCGCTCTGGGGTTGTTTTTTTCTTCGTAGGGGAAGGTGTCTGTGACCTTGACCGCTTGGGCTGCTGCTGCTGTGTGCTACGTGTGCAGTATCGTGACGTTGAGGTGTGTGAAGCGTGGTCACCGTCGTCAGACGTCGCCACTGGCATGGGGGTGGACAAAGGGACTGGAATTGGACTACGAGATTGAGCCAGTTGAAGTGCAGCCGCCATTGTGGAGGACATTGTCTGGACAGTGCGGTGCAGCCCACCCACGTCTGAATGTATGCCCTCCATGAAAGCTAACACCTGTGCCAATTTGCGGTCGGGGTCTGACAATGCATTGAGGAGCCCTGTCTGCCCCACACACAGCTGGCGCATAAGGTCCACACACTCTGCACTGATGGCAGCAGGGGGCACAGGGGCAGGGGCAGCGGTGCCTGGAATGAAGGACACTCTTCCCATCTTTGTGGTGCGAACACGGGCAGCAACAGAGGAAGTGGCTGGGAGGGTGGGCACTGCACGCTGTGTGCTGGAAGATGTAGCAGACTCTCCGTTCCCTGTGTCCTCCAAGATGTCTGCACCACCGCTGTCATCAGATGATGTAGAACTTTGCGTCTCGGGCTGTGATTCCTCCAGCATACTCCTATCCCCCTCCGAGGCGCTGGTCACATCTGTGTCACTGGGATCCTGTGCAGCTGTTGTGCTTGTTTCACCACCACTGGTGTCCGTCCCCTGTCCCTCCGTGCCCACGGGAGATGCTGCATAACAGAGAGACATGTAGGGTCAGCAAAGTGACAGCAACAGGACAAACATATTCAAGCAAAGCAACACTGAGGATGACAAAGTCTACATGTTGCAGGCCACCCCGTGCAATCTCACCATGCAGACACACTTCACTACCTCAAACAGTGCGTACAAACATCTAAACACGGCATAGCTGAGCCATGTGATGGGCAGACAGCACAACATCATGCATGTTGGGGCGTACAAACACTAACACCAATGGACCAGGCCTGCAGCACACCACCCACAATGCCATTGAAATTCCCAGGATTGGAAAAACATCAGTAAGTGCATGTATGTAAAATCCGTGACTGCCACACCCAGCACAGGGGCCACTTACAACCCACTGCATCACAGTAACCACATCACGTACACCAGCGCAGGTACAGGCTTGGTACACATGCAGCCACTCACAGACAAAATCAACCTTCACAGAATACTCACCCCTAGCTTGCTGTTGATGCTCCTTCAAACGTGCGTCCAGCTCAGGCTGTGTCACAGCCAAGATGCGGCACATCAGTGGTGTCAAGCTGCGTCGTGACAACCTGCCACTGCGAGGGAGTATCCCCAGTGTCATCTCGGCAACGTTCTTTGCCAGTCGTGATATGTCGTCCCACCTCTTGTGGCAGTGGGTGCGCCGGCGGTTTGACACTCCCAGAGCCCGCACCTTGGTTGCAATGGACCTCCACACGGCCTTACGCTGGTGTACCTTGAGCTGCAGGTGTGGGAGACAAGAGGGGGAAAACATCAGTGACACACTCTCATGGTAAAACCTCTCTCTCTGAACAGTGGCATGACACAGACTCATCTCCACACGGCAGATATGGGTCATTGATGTACACTCATGCCAACCACACACGTATCACACTCTGTACAGTCAGTGATGTGTCCTTGTCACATTGGGCGTGGACAGTCCATGCCAGGTAGAATCACACAGAGCTGGACAACGAGGAGCCACACAAACAGTCACATGAACAATAACTGTCCCAAAACATGCATCACCAGATAGCTGTCACACCATATGGATGTGTACACAACACATGTCCATCCACCCTTCATGTCCATGCATTTAATGTGTGGGTTGCATACACCCCCTTAACAACTAGGAAACAGCATGTCAGCCAGTGCATTACACAACCCCACACTCTCAGGCACATATACCATCTGATCGACTACATGTGTGCCCCACTTGCACTCACACCCCCACTGTTGGAGACTTACCACAACATTTGGGCCACGATATAGCTGTGGGTACTGTGTCAGCACCTCGTCCACCAGGACATCCAGCTCCTCGCTTGTAAATGGACTGGCACGGATCTTCTCCGTCCTAGCCATCACTGTGGACATGAGACGTCAGCGGCGGCAGTGGGCGGTGAGGGGTCCCAGGCAGCAGTCCCTGGAGGCAGCAGCAGGTGAGGGGTCCCAGGCAGCAGTCCCTGGAGGCAGCAGCAGGTGAGGGGTCCCAAGCAGCAGTCCCTGGAGGCAGCAGCAGGTGAGGGGTCTCAGGCAGCAGTCCCTGGAGGCAGCAGCAGGTGAGGGGTGTCAGGCAGCAGTCCCTGGAGGCAGCAGCAGGTGAGGGGTCCCAGGCAGCAGGCTCTGTGAGCAGTGGAAATGTGGTGCTCCCTTCCACACATATATAGGGCCCTGGACTCGTTTCAGTGGTCATAGTCTTCTGCCATTGGTGTTCCAGGTCAGCCTTCTTCAAAAGCATCCAATGACCGCCTCCGCGGGGCGGAGCACGCCTACCGCGATTTTTGAATCTGCAACATGCCACCGCGATAGCGGTCCCCATTGGCTGCAAGGGCATGGTTCATGGCGGTGACACACCGCGGGGTCCTGGCCGGCGCTACCGTGGTGGTGCATCTTACAAATGCATCCTATCTCCGCATCCGCTGGGGGCGGAGCACGCCTACCGCGATTTTTGAATCTGCATCATGCCACCGCGATAGCGGTCCCCATTGGCTGCAAGGGCATGGTTCATGGCGGTGACACACCCCGGGTCCTGGCCGGGCGCTACCGCGGTGGTGCATCTTACAAATGCATCCTATCTCCGCATCCGCTGGGGGCGGAGCACGCCTACCGCGATTTTTGAATCTGCATCATGCCACCGTGATAGCGGTCCCCATTGGCTGCAAGGGCATGGTTCATGGCGGTGACACACCGCGGGGTCCTGGCCGGGCGCTACCGCAGTGGTGCATCTTACAAATGCATCCTATCTCCGCATCCGCTGGGGGCGGAGCACGCCTACCGCGATTTTTGAATCTGCATCATGCCACCGCGATAGCGGTCCCCATTGGCTGCAAGGGCATGGTTCATGGCGGTGACACACCGTGGGGTCGTGGCCGGCGCTACCGTTGTTTGATTGCCATAGAGTGACATGGGTGACCGGGATGTGGCTGGTGGAGCATGACAAACGCCATCTGCAGCTATGTAGAGGGCCATCACTAACATCAATGTGTCATGTGCAGCACATGAAACACTTGCGTCAGTGGTGGGCATCGACACAGGTTCAAATGGTGGTTGGCATGCTCCGCCACCCAATTCACGGACAGTATGTCACTACGGCGGGATCCGGTCCACAGCTTAGGTTGCAGGCGTAACTATCCTGAGACTAATGGTCCTCATAACAGGAAGTTCCACTGTGTGACAGGATCCATGAAACTGTACACACGCGGAGTTAATATACTCATCGCGCAGGATCTGTAAGTAACAAGATCCCACCACACTCACAGCGCACTTTAGGGTGTGCGCTGATATAGAGATACATACACCCTAGTGGCCACCAAATCCTTTTGGCCACGCTCACTCCTTTGGTCCTGACGAAAGCCTCAAGAATATCATAGAAGGCTGAAACTAGTAGACCCACACTTTTTAGGGATATTGAGGCACATTGTTACCTCATGTATATCCCTATCATGTTTTTACTCATGTCCTAGGACCCTTCTATTAAAACTTTTATAAGGGGATTTCCTAGAGACATTTTTAGCATTTAATTCACTATTCACATAGCACTTCCTCTTTCTCACAAATAACCTGCTCCGCTGTAAATCAGGCGTTGAAGCACAGCTGGTTTGCACTCGGCAATCCAGCTGGGCCCCGATGATGAAGCATGCCACCTACTAGGTAGGTGGGTGAGGGGTTTCTAAGACTACTAATGTCTGTCTGCGTTCCTCTATCAAGGTGAAGGTCAACAATTATGACCCTAACCAACTAAGGACTTGTCCAAGTTGTTTTTTGTATATTACTCTGGGAAAGGGACAAGTTCCTGTTCCATTTCCTTACTCTTTAGTTGTTCTTTTGTGAGCAATATTTACACACAATGTCGTATCTGCCACCCATGCTGACCACTATCTCACACCTGAGCCCATGTGTTACACTGAAAACCCAGATGAACTCATTTATTCAGCATGACTGTCATCATTGGAAACAGATGTCACCCTGTTGTGTTATTGCTAAGACCAATTACATGCCGCATGTTATGTCTTTGTACACACTGGCAACTCCTGCAGTGTATGTCCACATGTACAGGGGGGCTCGACCTGCTAAAGGATGACGAGTACTTCAGCACCACACCTGGCATCCGTTGCATTATTATTGTTTGTCACTTGGGTAGAAGGCCAGAGCAGATGTCTTTGCTACATGTCTGCCACCTGTAACCACAGGGACCTATGTGGTAGTGTCAGGTCTGTGCTCATGTTGTTTGGACTGTTGTATGTGAATCAGTGACATGTACATTTCAACAATGGTGCTTAGCTAAACTATGTTTTTGAGTGTTGTGCTGTGTTCCGGTGCTACTCACCTGCCACCAGTGCATGTCCATTGTTCACATCAGGAATGTTGCGTTGGCAGATGGACTGCATGCACGGTTGTGGATTGTGCTAACTGTATGGAATATAGTATGCGACATTTATCCACAGGCTATGGGTGTCCAGTATTGCCTGTGCAATGTGTGTGCACTGATTAGCGGGAATTGTCTGCAATGTTGGATGGTCAGCACAAGTGGCACACGTGTGCAGTGTGTTGCCACCAACACTAGTGTATGTGCATGCTATGGGGTGCTAGCCATCCTTGCTCACCATCTATTCCAGCACTGTGTGGGTGGATCACATCTGCTGGTGTATCAGGATGGGGTGGGCACCCAATACAGGTGAGTGGTACCTTGACTGTTGTGCCTGTGACACTCATCCAACTCCGACATTTGGTCAATGTGAGGTACCAGTGTCCCACTACTCATGCACAGCCAGCATGTTTGTTAGATGTGGGATATTGATTGTATGCTGTGTTGGGCCTGACAGCCTGTGTGTAATGAGGGTCAGGATGCATGTCCTTTGAGACATGTGGTGTAAAATTACATCCACTGTGTGAGAAGTTGGCCTGGCATATGCTATCCACTAATTATAGTGGGCACCTTGCACCAGTCCAAACAACCCCTTATTGGAGATAGGTTAAAGACAACCTTTATTGAAAGCTATCCTAGTGGTAGCTATGGAGAGCAGCCTTCAGGCTAAGTCTTGAAGGAATGTAAAGCAGCTTGTTTTACCAGTCTATAATCTCTTGAGTGACCAAATGAAAGAGGACCACACCAGGTATATATTCAAAATATATGTATTTATTACTAAACACACCCCTCTAGTCTCTTTATGAGGCTAGAGTTCGAAGTACATACGTTATGAGTTAGTTATCTACAGTAATAGAACAAATACACGTTTGAGCCCCAGGGGCGTACCAAACCATATACCAATAAAGTGGTATAAGAACCACGACTGAGCTAGACACAAGGCCTAGAGCCTGTAGAAGTGCTTGGACCACAAGGAACCACCCAAGGCAGTGACACAGGGGACCCACGGGGACGCGTGCAGTGTATGAACACAACCGCGAACCACCGTTAACTTCTATGGGGAAAGTCGCGATTAGAATTTAAAAGAAAAGGGACACTTAGAGGAGGACTTGGAGCAAACCCTTTGAGAACTAGGCTGTTCTAGTGTCTATACCCACGGGAGCACCGGAGTACTCGAGTTACCTCACCCAGGGAAGCCGGGTGCATAGGTGTCTTTCGGGGTCGGGTTTCGTCGTCGCTTTCTATGGCGATCTGCTGCAAAGTGCTGCTGGCGACCAAGTCGAAAGTGTTCGGGTGGATCCAAAGGTGGATAGAAGATCTGAAGAACCTGAAAGCAGAGGGGACAGAGTCTGGGTCACTAGCCAGTGACCATGAAGGCGATGAGCAGATGCCCACCGATGTCGAGTGCTTCAGGTAGGTTGACGGTCATCTTGACTCTTCAGCCACGAGGTCCAGGAGGCGTCGACGACAACCAGGAGCTGGATTCGAGCTGTCCCACAACGTCTGTCGATTGCAGGGGTGTCGGCGACCGGATTGGACCCAACAATCCTTGGCAACGGCAAGTCTCGTGGAAAGCGAAGAAGGACGATGTTGCAGACCAGCAAGGTCTGGGGGACTCACCCAGCAAGGATAAGTCAGGGCACAACTGGAGCAACCAGGGAGCCCAAGCAGAAAAAGATTGGCCTTCGGGAGGGCCTACTAGCCAACGGACTAGCAACCGCAAAGGAGCCTCGAGACGGTGCACGTGGAGCTGGCTCACAGGATACTCGTGGAGTGGAGGCCAGTGATCTTCAGTGCAGTTGGTGCTGGAGGCTGGGGCTACTCGGAGCCCAAAGCACGACTTCGTGGGAGACCCAGAAGAGGATGCACTTGCAAATGCGTTTGGTATCCAGGGGTCACGGTTCCACGTTACCCACAACAGCTACGGGCCTTAGCTTTGCTTGGGACTCAGGGCAGCCTCGGGGAAGTCTGGAAATCCACCTCTGGTGATGCAAAGACTTCGGCGTCCGATGGGAGATTCGGCAATGCAGACCGGACAATTGCTTCTTTGGTGCCTGCCAAGCAGGGGAGTCACTCCTTGACCCCAAGGGAGATTCTTCAGTCCTCTAATCTTAAAGTAGAGCGTCGAAGGTCCAGGATTCTGTATCAGAGTTTCGTCCAGGTAAATCTAAAGTCCTAAGGACTGGGTTCCCCTACTTATACTAAGGTAGGGAGTTGGACATACTCTGTGACCCCACCTATGGGAGGGTCAGGGCAGAGGGGTGGTTACACCCCTTTCCCTTTGTCCAGTTTCATGCCAGAGCAGGGGCTGGAAGCCCCTGAGCCGGTTTGAACTGGGGTATGCACAGGGACACCAAGTGTGCCCTCAGTGCAGGACTTCAAAGCACCAGAGAGTGCTCCCGCCCAGCCCCAATACACATTATCCTGTCTGGGGAGATGGTCACACCTCCCTGGGACAGGAAACCTATTGTCCAGGCTTCCCCTGCCGGAGTTTCGGTCAGCAGCAGGAGGCCAGACTCGTGTCTGTGGCAGCGGCATCCATTTTGTGATGCCAGGGCTTGGAAAGTCAGTACCGGGCATACCGGTGTGTACATGTCTTTCCCTCTAGAAGGGTGGAATGCTACCCCCGCCGCCAGAACTGGTGGGGGGGTAGTATTCCAAGATGTTTGACACCAAACATGACATGTTTCCGTGCAGCCATCCCAAAGTTAGCATTTAACGCGAGGTTATAATGCGCTTAAGAGTATATGGTCAGGCTGCACTACAAACAGCATCAGAGAAGGGTCTCCGAATGCTTCAGAGGGGCCCTGCTCATGCAGGGGCACCCTCTCACATAGGAACCATGCACTCTGCCTTCAGGATTGATAAGGCCTGCCATAGGAGTGACTTATAGGTTTATATGTGTGTATGTATATAGTGATATAGGTAGCCTATATCACAGTAAGGGGTGCATGCACCACCTTACCCAGGCTGCAGTAGCAGACCTGTGGTGTCAGTTTGGATGGCCTTCCAGGGGTGGCACAATACATGCTGCAGCCCCTGGTAGGCCTCTGAGGTACCTATGCCCTGGGTACATAGTATACCATATACTAGGGACTTATAAGGGCACTCCAGATTCCAATCAGAGATGTGCCTAAGGCACATGGAAACCATTTTAGAGAGGAAGCAGCTAGGCTGGGGTTCTGATTAGCAGGGCCCCAGCCAGACTAAGGTCGAAAAACAGTGAAGCATCAGCAAAAAGTGGAGGTACCCATGTGAAGCAGATCCTACTCTCCTACACAACCCCCCCAAACGTAGGGACATTAAACTAACCTTGCCCAGTTAAGTCTTCATGTTCTAAGTGGAAGTACCTAGAGAGTCCATCTGCATTGGCATGGTTACTCCCAGGTCTATGTTCCACTGTGAAGTCCATCCCCTGTAGGGAAATGGACCACCTAAGCAGTTTGGGGTTTTCACCCTTCATTTGTTTTAGCCATAAGAGGGGCTTATGGTCTGTTTGAACAAGGAAGTGAGTACCAAACAAGTATGGCCTCAACTTCTTCAGAGCCCAGACCACAGCAAAGGCCTCCCTCTCAATGGCTGACCAACGTTTCTCTCTAGGGGTCAGCCTTCTGCTAATGAAAGCTACTGGCTGATCCTGACCTTCATCATTCAATTGTGACAATACAGCCCCTACCCCCAATTCAGATGCATCAGTTTGAACAATGAACTTCTTGGAGTAATCAGGACTCTGTAGAATGGGAGCAGTGCACATGGCCTGCTTCAGGTCATCAAATGCCTTTTGACAGCTAACTGTCCACTGAACCTTTTTGGGCATTTTCTTGGAAGTTAAGTCATTCAGGGGTGTCACTATTGATCCATACCCCTTGACAAATCTCCTATAGTACCCAGTCAGGCCTAAGAAGGCTCTCACCTGAGTCTGGGTAGTTGGAGCAGTCCAGTCCATGATGGTCTGGATCTTGCTCTGCAGTGGTTGAACCTGGCCTCCACCCACAAGGTGGCCCAGGTACACAACCTGACTCTGCCCTATCTGGCACTTGGTGGCCTTGAAAGTCAGGCCTGCTTTCTGCAGGGCCTGTAAAACATTTCTGAGGTGGACCAGGTGATCCTCCCAGGTGGAGCTAAAGACAGCAATATCATCTAGATATGCTGCACTATAGGCTTCCAGACCTGTAAGGACTGTATTCACCAACCTCTGAAAAGTGGCAGGTGCATTCTTCAGACCAAAGAGCATCACCACAAATTGATAATGCCCACTAGGGGTTGAGAATGCTGTCTTTGGCTTTGCATCATCAGCTAGTCTGATCTGCCAGTAGCCAGCTGTCAGGTCAAATGTGCTTAGATACTTGGCTGAGGCCAAAGTGTCTATTAGCTCATCTGCCCTTGGTATTGGATGGGCATCAGTCCTAGTGACTGCATTGAGACCCCTGTAGTCCACACAAAACCTCATCTCTCTTTTCCCACCATTGGTGTGAGGTTTTGGCACAAGGACCACTGGACTAGCCCAAGGGCTGTCTGAGGGTTCAATAACTCCCAAATCCAACATCTTCTGGACTTCTGTCCTGATACAGTCCCTGACATGGTCAGGTTGCCTATAAATCTTATTTTTAATAGGCAGACTGTCCCCAGTGTCCACTTCATGAGTGCACCAGGTAGTCTGACTGGGTGTCAGTGAGAATATGTGTCTGAACTGATTGAGCACCTGTCTGCAATCAGTCTGCTGCTGGGTAGTGAGGCTGCCTGCCAAGGCTACACCATCCACTGACCCATCATCAGGGTTCTGTGAGAGCAGGTCAGGGAGTGGGTCACTCTCTTCCTCCTGTCCCTCATCAGTAGCCATGAGCAAGCCCATGTCTGCCCTGTCCACATATGGTTTTAACCTGTTGACATGGAGAACCCTGTGGGGACTCCTGGGTGTTCCTAGGTCTACTAAGTAGGTAACCTCACCCTTCTGTTCAATAATGGTATGGGGTCCACTCCATTTGTCTTGGAGAGCTGCTGTCCTGGCTGTCCACACCTTCTGTCCTGGCTGATAAACAGTCAGCTCCTGGCTAGCCTCAAGGTTTTTAGTTGCCTTTTTCATATACTCAGCCATCCGGGAGCGGAGACCAAGTACGTAGTCCACTATGTCTTGCTTTGGGGGCTTGAGAGGTAACTCCCATCCTTCCTTCACCAAGCACAGTGGACCCCTGACAGGGTGACCAAACAAAAGTTCAAAAGGGCTGTAGCCAACCCCCTTTTGAGGCACCTCCCTGTACGCAAATAAAAGGCAGGGCATGAGTATGTCCCATCTTCGCCTAAGCTTTTCTGGGAGCCCTTTAATCATGCCCTTCAAGGTTTTGTTGAATCTCTCAACTAAACCATTGCATTGTGGGTGATAGGGTGTGGTGAACTTGTAAGTCACTCCACACTCCTTCCACATTGCTTTTAAGTATCCAGACATAAAGTTTGCACCCCTGTCTGATACAACCTCCTTAGGGAAGCCCACTCTTGAGAAAATTCCCAGGAGGGCCCTTGCCACCACAGGTGCTGTAGTGGTCCTAAGGGGAATAGCCTCTGGGTACCTGGTGGCATGATCCACTACCACCAGGATAAACCTGTGCCCAGATGCTGTTTGGGGATCCATGGGACCAACAATGTCAATCCCCACCCTTTCAAAGGGAACCCCCACCACAGGTAGTGGTATCAGGGGGCCTTTGTAGTGCCACCTGCCTTGCCACTGGCCTGGAAGGTTACACAGGAGCGACAAAACTCCTTGGTGTCTTCAGACATGTGGGGCCAGTGAAAGTGAGGGACAATTCTGTCCCAAGTCTTGTTCTGGCCCAGGTGACCTGCTAAGGGAATATCATGGGCTAGGGTCAATAGGAAGCCCCTGAACTTCAAAGGTATAACCAACCTCCTGGTAGCACCAGGCTTGGGGTCTCTACACTCTGAGTACAAGAGTCCATCATCCCAATACACAGTATGGGGACCACTAGCTTTCCCAGCAGCCTCAGCAGCAGCTTGCTGTCTGAGGGGTTCAAGAGAGGGGCAGCTCTGCTGCTCCTGGCTCAGATCTGCCCTGGAAGGTCCCCCTGTCCCCAAGAACTCAACCTGTTCAGGTTCCAGCTCCTCTGGGACAGTTCCTTCCTCAGGACTGAGATCATCCCCCTCAAGGGACTGATCTTCCTTCTGAGCCAAGGGGGAAGGCACTGCCTTTACCCTACTACTCCTCTTCTTGGAAGGCACTTGGTCCATTATTCCAGAATCCAAGGCCTGTTCAGTGCTAGACATTTTGGCTTGTGACCTGGTCACAGCAAACACATCTGCAGGGATCCCCAGCATTTCTGCATGGGTCCTGAGCTCCACTTCTGCCCAAGCTGAAGTTTCTAAGTCATTGCCAAGCAAGCATTCAACGGGTAGGTCTGCACTTACCACAACCTTCTTAAGGCCAGTTACCCCTCCCCAGGAGAAGTTAACAACTGCCAGAGTATGGTCTGTTCTGACGTTGCTAGCATTGGTCACTTGGTACATCTCACCAAGTATAATCTGCCCAGGATTCACAAGGTCTTGTGTCACCATGGTGACACTTGCCCCTGTGTCCCTAAATGCCAAAGCCTCTCTTCCATTGATTAAAGGCTGTTGTCTGTACTTGCCCAGATTACTGGGACTCACAGAGGAGGTCATATCCATGCCTCCATCACAGACTAGGACAGCCTGAGTGAGTTCTCTGACTAGGTCAGAGCTCATCTCTTTACCCAGGGTCAACCCTACTAAACCCTTGGCTTGTGTAGTCCCACCACCAACTGTAGCTGCACTAGGGGGAGCAGGTGCCTTAGGGGCATTGTTGGGGGCTGGAGTCGAGTCTTTGGACTTGGTGCAATCACTGGTCCAGTGGGTCTTTTGCTTACAGACCTTGCTCCATGGTTTTCTTTGGCCTTTCCCTTTGGTAGACTGTGAATCCCCACCTGAAGAAGATTTTTGGGGGCCTTGTGAAGACTTTTGATCTTTACCCTTCTCTCCACCCTTATCAGAGGTTTTCGAATCTTGCTTCTTAGGGTCACCACCTTGGTTCTGTACCTTCTGCTTCACCCTGGTTCTGACCCATTTGTCTGCCTTCTTTCCCAATTCTTGGGGAGAGTTCAGATCAGAGTCTACCAGGTGCTGATGCAACAGCTGATTTTGACAGTTATTAAGAATCTGCTCCCTCATTATCAGATTGTACAATCCTGTGAAGTCACATACCTTACTGCCCAATAACCAACCTTCCAGAGCCTTGGCAGAACAATCAACAAAGTCCACCCAGTCTTGAGTCTGTGCTTTTTTGGTATCCCTGAACTTTAACCTGTATGGTTCAGTGGTTAGGCCAACCCCATCAATTAGAGCACTCTTCAAGACTTTGTAATTATCAGCATCCTCCTCTCTAACAGTGAGGAGCTTGTCTCTACCTTTGTCTGCAAAGGAGAGCCACAAGATTGCTGCCCACTGCTCCTGAGGGACCCTCTGTACTTTACAGGCCCTCTCTAGAGCAGTTATCCATTTGTGGATATCATCCCCACTCTGGTAGGGAGGGACAATCTTGCTCAGGTTTCTATGGTCATAAGACCTTTCCCTATCTTTGGGGAAACTGCTGCCACCATGGGACTCTAGTCCCAACTTTTGTCTCTCTCTATAGAGATCTAGGGACTCCCTGTCTATAGCCAATTGCTGTTTCCTGAGTTCAAGTTGAGCTTGCTCATATTGAATTAGTCTCTTTCTCCTCTCATGAGAGGATTCCCTCCTATGAGAGGAGACAGAGGTCCCTATTGAGGTGTCAGAGTGGTTAGACTCCTGAGAAGGAGACCTAGACCTTCTGGGCACACTCAGAACTCTTCCTGGGGGAAAAATGGGAGGTCAGTCTGATCCTCTCCCTCCTCCTCCTCCACAGGAGGAATTGGATTCTCCAGGACAAGGTCATTTTCACCTTCCTGGCCAGTTTCAGAGGGGGGCCTGGGTTTCTTCACCCCTGGCCCCTTCCTCATCTTCTGCCCCACCCTCCTTGCCTTCCCCTTCAGACCCTAGGGGCCTGCTGAGATCATCAGCTAGTAACACCTCCCTGAGGTGTTGGGTGCTGGCACTTTTGCCTGTCTTCAACTTCCTAGTAGTGCATAAGGCTCTCAATTCCAAGAATGGGAGTTTATCATACTTGGAGGGAAGAAGCCCACTGGCTTCTGGCAAGGACTCACTGGGTCCTGGCTTTGAAGACATCACTAGTGAGGTGTGGTGTATGCACTACCTACTCTAGTGTGGCCTACTAAACTCTCTTGAGTTGTAGAAAGGGTGTGCTGTCCCTTAACACACAACTCTAAGTTCAGTAGAACTTACTGTATTACTAAGCTTGATTATATGTACCTTAGGTACCCTTAGTGGTTTTCAGTTGATCAATTCAATTGAGATTATCTGGTAAAACAATAGCAAGCTGGAATCCCACACGCTGCACACCAATGTGAGAAGTTGGCCTGGCATATGCTGTCCACTAATTATAGTGGGCACCTTGCACCAGTCCAAACAACCCCTTATTGGAGATAGGTTAAAGACAACCTTTATTGAAAGCTATCCTAGTGGTAGCTATGTAGAGCAGCCTTCAGGCTAAGTCTTGAAGGAATGTAAAGCAGCTTGTTTTACCAGTCTATAATCTCTTGAGTGACCAAATGAAAGAGGACCACACCAGGTATATATTCAAAATATATGTATTTATTACTAAACACACCCCTCTAGTCTCTTTATGAGGCTAGAGTTCGACGTACATACGTTACGATTTAGTTATCTACAGTAATAGCACAAATACACGTTTGAGCCCCAGGGGCGTACCAAACCATATACCAATAAAGTGGTATAAGAACCACGACTGAGCTAGACACAAGGCCTAGAGCCTGTAGAAGTGCATGGACCACAAGGAACCACCCAAGGCAGTGACACAGGGGACCCACGGGGGACGCGTGCAGTGTATGAACACAACCGCGAACCACCGTTAACTTCTAGGGGGAAAGTCGCGATTAGAATTTAAAAGAAAAGGGACACTTAGAGGAGGACTTGGAGCAAACCCTTTGAGAACTAGGCTGTTCTAGTGTCTATACCCACGGGAGCACCGGAATACTCGAGTTACCTCACCCAGGGAAGCCGGGTGCATAGGTGTCTTTCGGGGTCGGGTTTCGTCGTCGCTTTCTATGGCGATCTGCTGCAAAGTGCTGCTGGCGACCAAGTCGAAAGTGTTCGGGTGGATCCAAAGGTGGATCGAAGATCTGAAGAACCTGAAAGCAGAGGGGACAGAGTCTGGGTCACTAGCCAGTGACCAGGAAGGCGATGAGCAGATGCCCACCGATGTCGAGTGCTTCAGGTAGGTTGATGGTCGTCTTGACTCTTCAGCCACGAGGTCCAGGAGGCGTCGACGACAACCAGGAGCTGGATTCGAGTTGCCCCATGACGTCTGTCGATTGCAGGGGTGTCGGCGACCGGATTGGACCCAACAAGCCTTGGCAAAGGCAAGTCTTGTGGAAAGCAAAGAAGGACGATGTTGCAGACCAGCAAGGTCTGGGGGACTCACCCAGCGAGGATAAGTCAGGGCACACCTGAAGCAATCAGGGAGCCCAAGCAGAAAAAGATTGGCCTTCGGGAGGGCCTACTAGCCAACAGACTAGCGACCGCAAAGGAGCCTTGAGACGGTGCACGTGGAGCTGGCTCACAGGACACTCGTGGAGTGGAGGCCAGTGATCTTAAGTGCAGTTGGTGCTGGAGGCTGGGGCTACTCAGAGCCCAAAGCACGACTTCGTGGGAGACCCAGAAGAGGATGCACTTGCAAATGCGTTCGGTGTCCAGGGGGTCACGGTTCCACGTTACCCACGACAGCTACGGGCCTCAGCTTTGCTGGGGACTCAGGGCAGCCTCGGAGAAGTCTGGAAATCAACCTCTGGTGATGCAAAGACTTCAGCGTCCGACGGGAGCTTCGGCGATGCAGACCAGACAATTGCTTCTTTGGTGCCTGCCAAGCAGGGGAGTCACTCCTTGACCCCAAGGGAGATTCTTCAGTCCTCTAATCTTAAAGTAGAGCGTCGAAGGTCCAGGATTCTGTATCAGAGTTTCGTCCAGGTAAATCTAAAGTCCTAAGGACTGGGTTCCCCTACTTATACTAAGGTAGGGGGTTGGACATACTCTGTGACCCCACCTATGGGAGGGTCAGGGCAGAGGGGTGGTTACACCCCTTTCCCTTTGTCCAGTTTCACGCCAGAGCAGGGGATGGAAGCCCCTGAGCCGGTTTGAACTGGGGTATGCACAGGGACACCAAGTGTGCCCCCAGTGCAGGACTTCAAAGCACCAGACAGTGCTCCCGCCCAGCCCCAATACACAATATCCTGTCTGGGGAGGTGGTCACACCTCCCTGGGACAGGAAACCTATTGTCCAGGCCTCCCCTGCTGGAGTTTCGGTCTGCAGCAGGAGGCCAGACTCGTGTCTGTGGCAGCGGCATCCATTTTGTGATGCCAGGGCTTGGAAAGTCAGTACCGGGCATACCGGTGTGTACATGTCTTTCCCTCTAGAAGGGTGGAATGCTACCCCCTCCACCAGAACTGGCGGGGGGGTAGTATTCCAAGATGTTTGACACCAAACACGACATGTTTCCATGCAGCCATCCCAAAGTTAGCATTTAACGCGAGGTTATAATGCGCTTAAGAGTATATGGTCAGGCTGCACTACAAACAGCATCAGAGAAGGGTCTCCGAACACTGCAGAGGGGCCCTGCTCATGCAGGGGCACCCTCTCACATAGGAACCACGCACTCTGCCTTCAGGATTGATAAGGCCTGCCATAGGAGTGACTTATAGGTTTATATGTGTGTATGTATATAGTGCTATAGGTAGCCTATATCACAGTAAGGGGTGCATGCACCACCTTACCCAGGCTGCAGTAGCAGACCTGTGGTGTCAGTTTGGATGGCCTTCCAGGGGTGGCACAATACATGCTGCAGCCCCTGTTAGGCCTCTGAGGTACCTATGCCCTGGGTACATAGTATACCATATACTAGGGACTTATAAGGGCACTCCAGATTCCAATCAGAGATGTGCCTAAGGTGCATGGAAACCATTTTAGAGAGGAAGCAGCTAGGCTGGGGTTCTGATTAGCAGGGCCCCAGCCAGACTAAGGTCGAAAAACAGTGAAGCATCAGCAAAAAGTTGGGTTACCCATGTGAAGCAGATCCTACTCTCCTACACACTGGTGTCAGGTGTCTGAGCCAGTTGTCCATATGTCATGCATACAGTCTGTTCATGCGTAGACTTGTTGGCATACTGGCTTGGCATTGTCCATGTAGTGTTGTATGTTTGTGTTGTGGCACTGTTGTGTCTTGAAACAGCTGGATGTGTATCACCATGGTATGTGTTGTGGTGCACATGTGTCCTTGGGCAGTCCCTCCTTGATGCTGCATGTAAATGTCCAAAATGGGGGAAGATTAAGGGTGCATACAGGCCCTGCTGATCACGTCCCTCATCTATTGTTAATGTGTGCCACATTGGCTATCTGTGTGCTTGTAGAGAGTATTGGGCAGTGGGGTAATGGTGGCCTGTTACAGTGGTACACATACTCTGCACAGGCGTGACATCATCTGTCACTGTCCGACTTTGTATTCAAGTCAGCAGCAGATATGGCCTGTGTACTGATGACATTGGCACATGTATGGGTTTGGGATGTGAATGTCATTGAATTTGAGTGTGTTCGAAGTGGCACTGAGTACAAAGACAATCCCAATGATCTATCCACATTGTGTTGTTGATGTGTCCCCTGCAATTATTGGCCAAGGAGGTGTGGCAGGTACAGCAGCAACGTGGAAGCCAGCAGTGTCTCTGCTTCACACATGTCCTGTGTCATGTACACCCAAGGCTGAGTCCACCTCAGCTCGATATGTGACTCTTGGCATTCACATAGACAGTGTTCGTATTGTGTCTACTGACTGTGCACATCCATGACAGTTGTACAATTAATCTGTCTCATGTTGGGACAACACTGAATTGCACTGTGTGCTTTCAGGGATGACAGTCAATGTTAGCGCCGTGACAGGACAGACTTTATGAATTTGTGCACATCCTAATTTATGTTGCTATGACGTGTCCCCTTTCATCTCACCTAGGAGGCGACCTAATGTGTTTCGTACCTTCACCCTGCTGGCTAACATGGAGGATACCGACATCATAAGGCGATTCCGTCTGGATCGGACAAACCTCCTGGAACTTTGTGCAATATTGGAGCCACACCTACTTCCACGCAGGACATACCCAACAGCACTCACGGCAACGGCAAAGGTGATGGCATTCCTACATTTCGTGGCTACGGGATCCTTCCAGCAAACTGTGGGCATTGCAGGGGGGATGTCCCAACCAACATTCAGCATGGTGCTACGTGATGTCCTGTTGGCTATGATGCAACACAGGGACCAATTCATACATTTCCCCAGGCGGCAGGAGTTGGCGGATGTTAAAGGGCGAATTTTATGCACTTGGACACGTTCCTAATGTAGTTGGTGCATTAGATGGCACACATGTTTCCCTGATTCCACCCCAAGCACGGGAGCATATTTACCGAAATAGGAAACATTATCATTCCATCAATGGTGGTGTGCCAGGCAGATATGGTCATCTCACACGTTTGTGCAAAGTTTCCAGGATCAGCCCACGATTCACACATAATGCGCAACAGCATTTTACCACAGCTGATGGCCAATCTGGCGCCGGAGCGGGCATGGATTGTGGGTGAGTACAAAGGGTCGAGTCGTGTGCTGTTTGTGTGCCATGCTGTCCTCGGACACATGTCAGACACTCAATCTGTATGTGTCTTTCACACTTAGGTGACTCTGCATATCCCAACGGACCTTGGTTGCTGAGTCCACTTCGCAATCCCAGGACACCAGCTGAAGTGTGCTACAACAATGCCCATGGGAGGACACGTCGGGTCATTGAGCGAACATTTGGACTCCTGAAATCGCGTTTTCGATGCCTCGACAAGACCGGAGGGGCTCTGCAGTACTCACACGTCAAGGTGTGTCAGATAGTGGTAGCATGCTGCAAGCTACACAACCTGGCCATGCGGAAGGGGATCCCCTTAATCCAGGATGATGATGACCAGCCACAGCCCCCACCTGCAAACACCCAAACGTCAAGTGACGAGGATAGTGGAGAGGAGGAAGGTGTTGGACAGCGTCAGCAGCTCATAAACAACTACTTCACTTGATGGTCAGTGGCAATGTCAAAACTGGCTGTTGTCTGATGATGTTGTGCTTGGTGAATATGTGTATGTGAGTTTTGTGACTACAGCATGTTGCAGAGTCAGTGCTGGCTACAGATGTGTATGGTAAGGGATCTTTTGACACAGCTACTTGATGTCTATGTTGGTACAGTTGCTCCTTGTGACATGTGCAGATTGTCGTACCTTGATGTGTTGTGTTGTGTGATGGTTGTTAGTCCACCACCTGAGTAGCAACTGATGTTCTGTTGTGTTTTCCTAGGTCCCTTCAGCCTCTACTTGCCTGCGGAGTATCCCTGCTCCTGTGACATTGTAATCATGGGTGTGAGTTAACATACTGTGATGAACATGGAACAGTGACAACTACATTGGTGCGTTATTAGTGTTTATTTACAGTGGATTCATGTGATGTAGATGTGGATATTTACAGATTTGTGAATGGTGAATAACAGATTTGTCAGTGATGGTAGATGAGACAATAGAGTATACACTAGATCAGTATGGTAACACAGTCCAACAGTCATTTGCCATTCCCACGGCATTGTGTGTGGGGACAGTCTGCAGGGTACACAGCAGGGTGAAGAGGGGTGCCATCATGGCTGGCTACTTGACTGGCTTTTGCCAGGTGCTTTTCCACGGGATGCTCCCAATTATTTTTTCGGGCGGCCCCTTGCTCTTTTGGCAGGGGGGACACAGGTGCATGGCCAGTGGTGTCTGATGAGTCCCCATGCTCGCTGGACGCAGGGGAGAATGGGGGTCTGTCATCCTGCGGCACAACGGAGGGAGCTGTAGGTGTTGGCGGTGCCGCATGCCTGTCCCTGAGGACCCCCACTAGCTGGCCCAGGAGGTCCCTGATTTGGCCCATGCAGGCCACGAGTTGGCCCATGCGGTTGTCAATTGAGCGCAGCATCTGTTGTTGCTCACGGGCATCCTGCTGAGCCTGCCTCAACTGTCCCTGGGCGTGTTCATAGGCCCCACAA
Source organism: Calotriton arnoldi (assembly GCA_963921515.1). Taxonomy (NCBI): domain Eukaryota; kingdom Metazoa; phylum Chordata; class Amphibia; order Caudata; family Salamandridae; genus Calotriton; species Calotriton arnoldi. The sequence continues at coordinate 1,325,173 of CAWUFW010004877.1, forward strand.
CTCTGTGAATGTGTGCCAGTGATTCAGTGCCAGGGTCTTCTTCCCTTTGGGTCAGCCTTGTCCTCACACCTGGCCTGCTGTCACGGCCTGTTGCCTCCCTCCTGTGGGCACCGGCCTACTCTCCCGTACCTCCGCAGTTGTTGTGGTCTGGTTGGCCTGTGGAGCAGGGCGAGTGGTGCAGGCAGCAGTGGTAGTGGTAGTGGTGGTGGAGGTGGTGGTGGCACAGGTCGTTGCAGCATGGCTCTGCGTTGATGTTGTTGCTGAGGGTGGTGGGGCTGTGGGGTCCTGAGACACATTACGCCCTGCCACACCAGATGGTCCGGGTTGGTCCTCCTCCTCCTCATTATCCAGGGAGTCTGCATTTGAGGGGAGATGTTCGGGAGGTGGTGACTGGCTGTGCTGGTTGAGGTTGTCGTCCTCTGCAGTCAGTTGTTGGTCACCTGTGGGACAGGAAGTAGATGGTAATTGCCTTACACACCTCAGGGTTGCTGTGTTTGATGTCTCTTATTTACATGTTATGCTACACACAGTTGCCTTTTTCACACATTGTATGTCTGCACAGTGATGTGCCTCATGCCATGAAGTGGAGTTACATTCATCATTTCACAATGGTGTGACCTGTGATTGGTTAGCATGCCACACGTCTAGTATTGGTGATTTCAATGTGAGGTTGTCATCTGACAACTGGCATGACTACAAGTTGATGTTCAGCATCTTTGCTGATCACTCTGCCTGGCAGACATTACCTGTGTGCATGGACTAGCCATTGTCATCACATGCATACCGTTGACATGTCCTGTGCTTGTATTTCTTTATACAGCAGACCATGCTAGTTTGTTTTTCCCATGGTCCTTCATGATCAGCACCCATGTACGCTACAGAGGGAAGTCTGGGTGATGCATGTCAGAGGCCCGTATGCTTGGACATATTTGTTGAGAGTCACAGTTCTGTTTCTGTCACAGTTACGTATGCTGAGCTGTCTGCATCCTGTCAATGGCTGTGCTTTTCTTTTCGATTTTTGTGTGAAGTAGAGCCTCATGTTGTCATGTTTCTCAATGCTTTTGTTGAGTGATGGTGGGGTGCATGCACTGTCTGATTACCTGTGCAGTGTCACTTTGATTTTTACTTACAGACACATGCTTCTGGGTGGGGTGCTCCATCCTGCTGAGGGGTGGGAGAGGGGGGCCTGTTGGGAGTTGTAGTGCTGCCTCCAGATACACATTCCCCATCCCTGTGAAGATGGCTACCTACCTGTTAGGTGGTGGGGGAGCGTTCAATGGCTGACACATGCTTCTGGGTGGGGTGCTCCATCCTGCTGAGGGGTGGGAGAGGTGGGCCTGTTGGGAGTTGTAGTGCTGCCTCCAGATACACATTCCCCATCCCTGTGAAGATGGCTACCTACCTGTTAGGTGGTGGGGGAGCGTTCAATGGCTGACACATGCTTCTGGGTGGGGTGCTCCATCCTGCTGAGGGGTGGGAGAGGGGGCCTGTTGGGAGTTGTATTGCTGCCTCCAGATACACATTCCCCATCCCTGTGAAGATGGCTACCTACCTGTTAGGTGGTGGGGGAGCGTTCAATGGCTGACACATGCTTCTGGGTGGGGTGCTCCATCCTGCTGAGGGGTGTGAGAGGGGGCCTGTTGGGAGTTGTAGTGCTGCCTCCAGATACACATTCCCCATCCCTGTGAAGATGGCTACCTACCTGTTAGGTGGTGGGGGAGCGTTCAATGGCTGACACATGCTTCTGGGTGGGGTGCTCCATCCTGCTGAGGGGTGGGAGAGGGGGCCTGTTGGGAGTTGTAGTGCTGCCTCCAGATACACATTCCCCATCCCTGTGAAGATGGCTACCTACCTGTTAGGTGGTGGGGGAGCGTTCAATGGCTGACACATGCTTCTGGGTGGGGTGCTCTATCCTGCTGAGGGGTGGGAGAGGGGGCCTGTTGGGAGTTGTAGTGCTGCCTCCAGATACACATTCCCCATCCCTGTGAAGATGGCTACCTACCTGTTAGGTGGTGGGGGAGCGTTCAATGGCTGACACATGCTTCTGGGTGGGGTGCTCCATCCTGCTGAGGGGTGGGAGAGGGGGCCTGTTGGGAGTTGTAGTGCTGCCTCCAGATACACATTCCCCATCCCTGTGAAGATGGCTACCTACCTGTTAGGTGGTGGGGGAGCGTTCAATGGCTGACACATGCTTCTGGGTGGGGTGCTCCATCCTGCTGAGGGGTGGGAGAGGGGGCCTGGTGTGTGTTGTAGTGCTTTTTGTCTGTACACATGCATCCCAGTTGATTTTGTTTAGCTTTGTGCTTTATCAGGTTGAGTGGTGGTTACATCTGTGTGACCTGTTTTGGGTATTGTGGGGCAGACGAATGTCCTTTGGCCTAGGGGTTGTAGGTTTGAATTTGTGCAAGACGGTACATGGCAATGTGATGATATACATTGGTTTGTACTTACCAGCTTCCAGTCCCCGCGGATTCCTTCAAGACTCTCTGGATGTAGGATTCCAAGGACCTTCTCATCCCACGGACTGTATGGTTTGGGTGGGATGGGAGTGCCTCCACCAGTCCCGTCAGCCAGCTGACGGTTCTTGGCCCTCTTCCTCTTCACCACAGTCTTCAGGTCATGCCACCACTTCTGTATTTCCTGCTTGTTGCGGGGGGTGGTCCCTACTGCATTGACCTTATTGACTATCCTCACCCACATTTGGGTTCTTGTGGCTAATGGGGTGTGTTGGACCATGTTGCCATAGAGTTGTGGTTCAACTCTTATTATCTCATCTACCATGACTGCAAGCTCTGAATCAGTGAATTTTGGCATTTTGTGTGGTGCCATGGTGTGTGCTGTGCAGATGTTCTGTGGTGCAGTTGTGTGGGTGTTGTGGGTGGTGTAGGTGGTGTGTGTGTTGTGGTGGTGCTGTGTGCAGGTTTGCCTCTCCTTTGTTCTCTGGGGTTGGGACCTTCAGTTGTGGAGTGTAGCAAAGGATTGTGGTCAGGGAGGGGCTGGTTTTATGCTCGGCTATGGGGAGTGTGGCAAGCTGGTATGTTGCTGTCAGGTGTGTTGTGTGTGTTGTCCTGTGATTGGTTATTTTGAAATTTCTGGGGCTGTTGTCATTGGGCACTTTTGGTTTGTATTGGGACAGGTCTACTTCAGTGTGTGCATTGTTTGTATTTTTTTTTCGTGTTTTTTCTACGTCCGCCATTTTTTTTTGCGGATCCTCCGCAGCGGTTCCTCGGCAGCGGTGGCTATGCTGCAGCCCTTCCGCCGTCTATCGGATTCATCACTGTTCACGCACGATGCGGTCGGATTCATAGGTAGGTACCATGGTGGTAGCGGGGATGTCATAATGTCACGGGCGGTTACTCCGTGTGCATGGCGGCGGTTCTTGGCTTTTCCGCTGAGTATCCGGCCGTTGCGGTTGGATTTTCAGCTGGTCCGGCGAGTGCGGGCGGTTTTCCGTTGTCTCCCGCCGCCGCGGACGGATTATTCTTCCGGTTCATCGTAATGTATCCGGCGTTTTTCCCGTTGGCCAAGCGGATGGTTTTTGCCGCTACCATGGCGGTCGGTATGTTTTTCCGACCGCCATCGTAATCGACCCCTAATTTATTATTAATTAATTATTAATTGGTTGTCAATTATTATTAATTAATTGGTAATTATGTTAATTGTGTAATTTTTGAAGGAGCAGGTTGTGGGTTTATAGGGGAATAGGGTGGGAAGTAATTTCATTTTAATACATTTAATAATAATTTTTATATATTATTATTTATTTAATTTTTAATTTATAGTGCTAATTGTGTGAATTAATTTATTAATAATTATTTATCAATTGTTTGTTAATCAATATTAATTCATTACATATTTTTGTAATTAATTATGTCAATTGTGTCATTTTTTAGGAATGGGTGGTGGGGTTTATAGGGGAATAGGGTGTGAAGTAATTTATTTAAAATTAATTTATAATTAATTGATAATTAATGGTATTTAATTTATTAAGAATTAATTATGGAAATTGTGTAATTAATTTGAGCTGTGAGTTGTGGGGTTTATAGTGGTAAAGAGTGTGAAGTAAATTATTTTCAAATAATTAATAAGTCATTAATTGAAAAAAAAAAAAATTAGTTATGGAATTTGTGTAATGACTTTTATGTGTGTTGTGGTGTTTATTGGGGTAGAGGGTGGAAAGTATTTTATGTTTTATTAATTAATAATTATTTGCTCATTATTATTCATTTTTTAATTGATACATTTTTATGGTTATTGTTTACTTTTATTTTATGTGTGGATTTTGGTTTTATAGGGGTAATGTATGGTTAGTAAATTAATTTTTATACATTTTAAGTTGATTTTTAGTTAATAATATTTGTTTATTTAATAATTAATTATGTTAATTATGGAGGTACAATGTTTTTAAAAATTTAGATGTGTGTTGTGAAATGTGCGGTGTTATAGGGTAGGAAATAAAGAATATTTATTGTATGTAACAATTAATGTTTTTGATTATAATTAACTTATAATAAATATAGTTATTTTTTGGTAGATCTTTTTTTAATTTTTATAAAATAATGTTTGTTGGTAATTTTTAGATTTTTTTAATTATAACGTTTCTATTTTTTGTTATTTTTAATATTTTAATATTTTTTTAATTTTTTTATTTTTAACAATTTTTGTATTGTAGTTGATCTTTTATTTGTTTTTATTTTTTTATTGACTTTATTGAGAATATTAATTTTAACCCTCTGCCGTCCAACACTTTCCCTACTGTTGCACTCACTGGAGTGGGAATAGTAATTCTTCCCCCTCCGCTGTTCAACACTTTCCCTACTGTTGCACTCACTGGAGTGGGAATAGTAATTCTTACCCCTCCGCTATCCAACACTTTCCCTTCTGTTGCACTCACTGGAGTGGGAATAGTAATTTTTACCCCTCCGCTATCCAACACTTTCCCTACTGTTGCACGCACTGGAGTGGGAATAGTAATTTTTACCCCTCCGCTATATAACACTTTCCTTACTGTTGCACTCACTGGAGTAGGAATAGTAATTTACACCCCTATGCTATCAAACACTTTCCCTACTGTTGCACTCACTGGAGTGGGAATAGTAATTTTACTTCTCCGCTGTCCAACACTTTCCCTACTGTTGCACTCACTGGAGTGGGAATAGTAATTTTTACTTCTCTACTATCCAACACTTTCCCTACTGTTGCACTCACTATAGTGGGAATAGTAATTTTTACCTCTCCGCTATCCAACAGTTTCCCTACTGTTGCACTCACTGGAGTGGCAATAGTAATTTTTACCCCTCCGCTATCCAACAGTTTCCCTACTGTTGCACTCACTGGAATGGGAACAGTACTTTTTACCCCTCCGCTATCTAACACTTTCCCTACTGTTGCACTCACTGGAGTGGGAATAGTAATTTTTAACCCTCCGCTATCCAACACTTTCCCTACTGTTGCACTCACTGGAGTGGGAATGGTAATTTTTACTTCTCTGCTATCCAACACTTTCCCTACTGTTGCACTCACTGGAGTGGGAATAGTAATTTTTACCCCTCCGCTATCCAACACTTTCCCTACTGTTGCACTCACTGGAGTGGGAATAGTAATTTTTACTTCTCCGCTGTCCAACACTTTCCCTACTGTTGCACTCACTGGAGTGGGAATAGTTATTTTTACTTCTCCGCTGTCCAACACTTTCCCTACTGTTGCACTCACTGGAGTGGGAATAGTAATTTTTACCCATGCGCTATCCAACACTTTTCTTACTGTTGCACTCAAGGGAGTGCAAAATGTAAGTTTAACATTTTTTAAATATATTAATATTTTAATTTATAATATGTTTTTTTTTTAGATTTTGTGTTATGGGTATATGTATATTTATATATATTTATTTGTTAATTTTTATATATTTATAACATTTTAAAATAAATTAAAGTTATTAGTTTATTAATTGGTTAAAAGTAAAGATACATTTATATATTACATTTTATATATGTACATTTAAATTTTTTTAATTCAATTTATTATATTTGTTTAAATGTACATTACATCTAAATATTTTTTTTAAAGCTAATTTTATTATTTAATTTATCAAACATTATTTTTTATATATAAAAGAAATCGATATTTTGTACATCTATATTTTATACATCTATATTTTTTTCTCGATATTTTTGTATTTTACATTTTAAAGATAGGATGTCGATATTGTGGATGTCGATATTTGTGTGTCGATATTTGTGTATGGGGATATTTTTGTAGTCAATATTATGTCAGTGATCCGGGCCGGCCAGGTGATAAGGGATCAAGGTAGCCTGGCACAGACTCAGTTGAGATGTAGGAGAAGCAACATGGCACCTTTATGTGCGCATGAGGAAAGCAGCGACGATGACATCCGCTGCTCCCCCTGAACACCCACTCTAGACAAACTGACCCCAAGAGAGATAGAAACGAGAGAGGAAGACAAGACCTTTGGGCAACCATTTTCCCACCTGCTAGCATACTGGACTGAAAGTGAGGGCCAGTATGATAGGCCCTGGCCGAAGGAGGGATCCTTCGAACCAGAGGACGTGACTATTGTGGAAGACTGTATCACGCACGAAGGAGGAGATCTCGAGTGGAACTTCCCCTACATGCAGGTTTGTTGAAGGAAACGGGAGCGCTACATTAGAGAGAAACCCGCAGCGCTGACCCAAGCCAAAATATGCCCACTACTGCAGAAGGGCACGTCGGGGACCATCTATGTGCCTTGCACCCAGATGGATAATGGGGGCTCAGAACCAAACTACCCCCATTGATGGATGGGGCAGGGAAGTGCATCTCATGTTTCTAGAAGAACAACGTGGGGATAAACCTAGCAATAGGTGATGTCAAAAGTCTGCTAGCATTCTCATCGAAGAGCAGACTAACATGGTGTTCGCCTGAGCCCGTATCCCAGAAGTCATGCTGATAAACACTGAGCATGATGGGGCTGCATTCAATTCATACAGACACCCCATATAGACAGCCCTGTGTGAAATATTGCTTGATTGCCCAGATGTGGGAGGATTGATGTCAGAAAGTATGAAGCCAGGAGAGACCATAACGGACTTTCTAGACAGAATGAGGGAACAATGGGGACAAGAGACAGGCCAGCCTTGGACCGATATGGGCCCCCAAGTCGTATTTTTCTACAAGATCCTCCAAAAGGGGCTGCCCACCAAATTACAAAGCAGATTGGACAGAGAAGTAGAGTTAGACACCAAACCCTGCCAGGAAATACAGGCCCACATATTAGACTAGTATAAAAGTAGACAGGAAAGGGACGGGAGACACCACCAAATTGGTCCAACACAAATTGAAAGAGATCGCCCTTGAGGGGGCCACATTTGCCGTTAGCATACAAACGACACCACTCTTGACGGGGGCTCTACCGCAAGGGTTTCAACCCGGTTATAACGGCAGAGGTCAGCGAGGTTGGCAACAGCCGTTCCTCAGAGAATGTTATTATTGCCACTGAATGGGCCATATCATTGACCGATGCCACTTAAAAGCTCATCACGAGCAGAGATCGATAAATCTGGGTCAGTCTCTGCAGAATCCCCATCCTCAAAACCAAGCCCAAGGTAACCCAAATGCACTGTACATTCAGCAGCAGGGAGGTCTGCACCACCACAGCAGGGAACAGGTGGTTGGTCAAACACATGGCGCCAGCAGCAACAGACAGGGACCCTAACCCAACAAGGATGGCAGCATGGATGGGATATCTGGTGAGGCAATGCTTTACACAATCGCAAAACCCACCTACGCAGTAGATTTAAACCCCCAATGCAAAACATACACTCCACGCACACCTCAACACACATTTCAAATATAAAGACTAGTAAGACAACATTAGGCATTCTAAGCCTAAACTTGCTTTCTGGAAACTGAGGGCTGCTGTACGTTGTGTCGATCGGGAATCAGCACTAGAGTTCGCAGTTCAGGTGCCTGCGGGAGCCTAGGCCCAACTCTGCTGCTGATCCCCCAAGGTGGGGTTGGCTGGCCACGGCAGCTGGGGGAGGGCAGTCTGATGAGGGGGCAGGGCGACTCCTCATCCAGTACATAAAAAGCAGGCACCCAGGTCCCCTCACTCAAGTTCAAATGGGACAGGTTCCTTTGACCAGAACAAACGTACCCCATTCTCGGGCCACTGGGCTGGGACCCAAATTCCTTCATGGCATGTTGTCCCAATCGTAATCAATAGCCTCCAGGTCAATGGAGGCCCCTTATCAGTTCCAAAACGAGGCAATATTCAAATGTCTGGAGCTAGGTCTATCACACACTAGGGATGATGAAGACCCCATAATGTCCATAGCACAAAACTCCGATCATTCACAAACCACTGCTTGGTGCCGAGTCAGTAGGGAGTTCACCAGAAGAATTGATCATCCCGAGCTATTACCCGCATTGGGTGAAATTCGACAAGTTTGGCCTTGCACTGGACTCTCCCTTGAGCAATATCCTGTCTCCCCCTTTCCCTCAAGGTTCTCCAATCATCCAAAGCCTGCTTGTTGGGTCATGTCCCTCCAAAACATTGAAGGTAACATGTCACCGGTTGAGAGTCTCGGACTACAACCAGGGACAGCAGGCCCAAAAATCTTGGGTAGAACATAGTAGAAGAGAAAAGGGGTTCCAGGAAAAGGAGAGTCAGCAAAAATCCATCAAAGCTCTGTGTGAAGTACTCAGAAATAGTCTCACCGCTGTATCCGACCTAGCGACCAAGCTGACAACACACAAGGCCTTCCACATGCCATCAAGGGGAGCAAAAAGGCCCAGTCTCAGACACCGCCACATCAGAAACACCTGGGGGCCATGGGACAGCTCTGGGACCCCTCTAGTAAACGACAATGGAAATGGCCAAATCACATGAGACCCTGGGGAAACACCCAAGATGCCTGCAAAAATAAGCCCAAAACTAGCCCAATAAGAACCCTCTAGAAATTAGGCGTGGTGAAGACACCTGGTGCCTTTAGGGAGAGTACTACTGCACACCACCTGCTGGCACTACAGGGGTATACACGTGACCCCGGAGCATGCCGAGATCACCCACACCACCTAATTGCAGCATGCCCCCTCTTTACGCACCAACCTGTGCATGTGTAGGTCAAAAGGCACACCCCACACTCCCTCACTAGGGAAGGCAGGATATTAGACTTCCAGAGACACTCATAAAATGTTAGTTAAAAACCCAGACCATTCATAGACTCACGACAAGCCACCACATATCAAAATATATCCTTTCTTATCATAGTGAGGGGGGGAACCGATGACCATTATGCAAGAATTACGGTGACCCATGAATAAAAATCCTTTATCGCCAAAAGGCAGACAATCGGATCGGGGCCACCTGCTGGTGCCCACCAAAAATAAGATGTATGACTATAGAAGCACACCCCTAAAAAAGAAAGGTACAGGAATCCCAAAGAATGACTGATGATGGAACATAAGGATGCAAATGTGTTCTAAAACGTAACTAACAAACAACAGCTCTTATTCAACAGGTCTGCAATTGTGCCACTTACGTGTACCACCCTTACTGTGGCCCACCATCTCTCCGCCAACCACATCCATAATCCTAACAAAGACCCAAGTGTGCAAGTCCAAGACTTCAAACTTTTTTTTATTTTATTTTTATTTATTTTATTGTCTTTCATAGAACATACAACTACAAAACACAGCAGTGTGGCTGGACATTATGCTCAGTACACAGTAAAGTCAGATGTCAATCAAAATCAGTTCTCAGCTAATAGTACAATCTGAAAACATTACTAGCGGACCATGAGGGCCCAAACGGGTCTACACAATCACACGCACAGTAGGTTGCAGTGCTCATGAGAAGGAACAATCCGAGAAACATGAATGACACCATGTAAACATTAATTCTGCAAATTACAAAGATTGTTGCTGGGCTCATTGTTTCGTCTGTCGTGCAATTCGACGGCTGCAGTAGTAGCCGTGAGCAGGTGAGTGGTGTATAGCTCCCAAAAATTCTTTGGTCTCTTTCGGGGGGGGAGTAAGTCACTATAAATTTCCGTCTGTGTACTACAGTACGTCATGTCCCCTTTCCATTGCAAGATCGTCGGCAAAGGACCCCGGGACCAGTTGATCGCCAGTTCGGGCTGGACTGTTCCCATGAGGCACAGGGTCAGACTGATTTGCATATGGCCATGTCTGAACTGGGGTAGTCGAGTGAGCTAAAGAATGATGATGGATTAAACCCAGATCAGTTGACTGGGGGTGAGTGTTTGATTTGCTCTAACGCTCTGTCCATCATCACCTTTGGTATCGCTTTGTTCGCCCTAAGTTGGCAGGGTATGCCCAGACGTGGGTCCCTTGCTCACTTTGCCACTGGATTCAAGATAGCCTGGCTGATGAGGGTTTTGAACCCAAAACCGGTCCCAGGATGCTTGTTTCCGGTCCAGGGAAGACATGGCTTGGCAGTTCGGGCTGGACTGTTCCCATGAGGCACAGGGTCAGACTGATTTGCATATGGCCATGTCTGAACTGGGGTGGTGGAGTGAGCTAAAGAATGATGATGGATTAAACCCAGATCAGTTGACTGGGGGTGAGTGTTTGATTTGCTCTAACGCTCCGTCCATCATCCCCTTTGGTATCGCCCAGTTGATCGCCACCCTACATCTGGCTATCAGTAATCCCATATCTATCAGCCGTCGTACCCCTTTAGGAAGTGGTTTGGAATAACCCAATAGTGCCAATGCTGGATCTGGATCTAGAACTAGCTTCGTAATACTGCTAAGTTCCTCAAACACCGCCTCCCAGAATCGTGAGATGCCCGGACACGCCCAGGAAAGATGAAGAAAATCGGCCACCGGTGTTCTACAGCAGTCGCACTCCCCACTGTCTCTTACTCCGTATCTATGTAGCCTCTCTGGGGTGTAGTATACCCTGTTTAAATATTTAAAGTGAACCAACCGGTGTCTGCCATTGAAGGAGATCCGTTTTGTGCTGGTACAACAGTAGGTCCACATGTCCTCATCTATTGCTATCTCTAAGTCCCTTTGCCACGCCAGCCTTGCTTTCGTGTACTGGTGAGCTCTGGATGCCATGGATATGCTGTAAAGCCTGGCAACCCCACGCCTCGGGGATCTTGTGCTGATAATGTGCGTAAGCGCTGTCACCTCAGGAGGCTCCAGGTAGTCGTCCCCCAGTAGATCTCTCAATGCTGTCCGAGTTCTGTGATAGTGGAAACGTGTCAGTGTAGTGGGGTGGTGATCTGCAGTGTTAATGTCCTCCCAAGTCTTACAGAGCCCGTCTGCAAACAAGTCTCCCACAGTGTGTGCTCCCAGCGTATTGAGTGCTTGTATAACTCCCTTCTCTTTACAGGGAGCTAACCAGGTGCACCATTCCAGAGGGGTTTTCGGTGAGTATAATATGGCACCTGCCTGCATTTGTAAGAACTGGTACCAGGCATGTGCCGTAGAGTTGATTGAGTCCAGTATGCACACCCTGCGGTCTACAGTCTGGAACACCATTGCGGGCAGTGGGAGTGGTGCTGCCACCCCCGCTTCTATCCTAAGATGCGGCGTGTCAAGAGAGCCGTGTATCCAATGATGTGCGTGCATGCACTGCGCAGCTCTATAATACAGCTCAAAATCCGGGGCTCCCAATCCCCCCATAGAATAAGGCAATACTAGGAGCGGCCACCTGACGCACGGTTGCTTTCCAGCCCATGCTAACCTAACCATCAGCGACGTGAGGCGGTGAAAGAAGACCTTCGGAAGAACCATGGGGATATTCGTAAATAAAAAGAGTAGCCTCGGCAATACCACCATCTTCATGACTGAGATTCTGCCCAACAGTGACAGGGGCAACTTAATCCATTTCTCCACATCTTCTTCTAACTTACTGAAGGTCGTCCCGTAATTTTCACGGAAGACTGTTTCAGAGTCTGTATGTATCCGAATGCCCAAGTATCGTACCGCGTCTGTGGTCCACACGAGGGGGTAGTCTAATTCAAATTGTTGAGTATTTGGCGAAAGCGGGAAAATGATGGCCGTGTAGTCCAGACAGTGCCCCAAAGCGCACCACCTCCCTTAGAACAGCAGCGAGATTAGTTTCAGGGTGCCGAACGTATATCAGAGTGTCATCAGCGTATGTGGAGACGATAATTTTATAGTTCGGAAAGCTTATTCCCCTGTGCTGGTGACATTGTCGTATTACGAAAAAAACAAGGAAACCCAATTACTATCGGTCAGGGACCTAGGGTACGTTAGCAGTTTCTAAAGACAATGGTCCGTAGACAAATAAAATGTGAGGAAGTAAATATAGACTCAATCAGTGCTATATTCTACTGTCCAGCCGGACGGGATTTAATATGAAATCAAAGTAATTTCTTCAATTAATATACATAAACATTATAAAGTGCGACACATGCCTGCATCCAACTTAACAATATATAATATACACTCTGTAAAATATTATGTTGAATGTGTAATGGTGTCCTCTTCCCAATCTGTTTGTTTTACCAAAATTGTGCTCTGAACAAACATACTTTTTCTTGCCTGAACCCCTTACTATATGTTCTATGTTTCCCCCTTTTTTTCCCTTGTTTGTTAAGTTGGATGCAGGCATGTGTCCCACTTTATAATGTTTATGTATATTAATTGAAGAAATTACTTTGATTTCATATTAAATCCTGTCCGGCTGGACAGTAGAATATAGCACTGATTGAGTCTATATTTACTTCCTCACATTTTATTTGTCTAGGGACCATTGTCTTTAGAAACTGGTGACATTGTCGTAGCGCACATGCCAGAGGCTCCGCCACCAAGGCATATAACAGCGGTGATAAGGGGCAGCCCTGTCGTGTGCCCCTGGTAATGCATATTGAGTCAGTAACAATGTTGCCTATTTTTATGCGGGCCGTAGGTTTACTATATAGGGTGCCCACCAATTGGAGAAAGACAGGGCCCACCCCCATTCTGGATAAGACCTGCGTCATGAATGGCCATTCAACTGAGTCGAACGCCTTTTCTATGTCTAGAAAGATCACCGCTGCTGGAGTGGCCGGGTTGATGTGTTGCAGGGCACCGAACACGGTGCGCAAGTTATATGTGAGATTCCTGCCAGGGACGAAACCCGCTTGTTCTGGGAGTGGGACTAACGGAACTAATCTGTTAGCGAGGATTTTAGCAAACAACTTAGGGGTCGATTCTGATCTCGGCCGGAAGCGCACCCAACACCATTCGTCCGGGAAAAAACCAAGCCGAACGCGTGTTCCCCGACTGATTCGAACATTCGTCCGAACGAGCAAGTACGATGTGCATAACTGCCCAGATCCCGACCCAGCCGTACTTACCCAATCCAGCTCCTGTTCCCCGCCCGAGCCGGTTCCGTAAACGCAGAATCGAGTCGCACGGAAGCAAAAATACAGCACCTTCCGGCCGGACTAGTACGATGCGCCTTCCATACGCGCCGAACCTGTCGCTACGTACGGCACGTCAGAGCATCCGGGAGAGCTGCACATAAGCTCCGATTCGCGCCACAAGACGATCCACGGCTACGAGACGAACACGCCAGCCACGAGTACGAGTTGAAGCAACGAGAAAGCCGGACGAGACGAACCAATCATGAATCCCATCGCGCAGGTCCTACCAATACTCTACATCTATTACCGGAACAGGTATGGACGCGTACGGCGCAGAAGGTCAGTCAAACACCCACCACACAAACAAACGACACGTACCCTACACATAACACACACACATAGGGATGCAGAAATGACTTACACTAGCTACAGCAGAACCATAGGGGCGGGATGGCCATCACCAATGCCATATACACCCATAGGGGCCTGGATGCCTACCACTACCACCACACCTACTCAGGGGGGATGGATGCCTACCACCAACACCACCCCTACTCAGGGGGTCCTGGATGCCTGTCACTACTACCACCCCTACTCAGGGGGGGATGGATGCCTACCACCAACCCCACCCCTACTCGGGGGGGCTGGATGCCTGTCACCAACACCACCCCTACTCAGGGGGGGATGGATGCCTACCACCAACACCACCCCTACTCAGGGGGGCCTGCATGCCTGTCACTACTACCACCCCTACTCAGGGGGGATGGATGCCTACCACCAACACCACCCCTACTCAGGGGGGCCTGGATGCCTGTCACTACTACCATCTCCACTCATAGGGGGATGGATGCCTACCACTACCACCACCCCTACTCATGGGGGGCTGGATGCCTACCACTACCACCACCCCTACTCAGGGGGCCTGGATGCCTGTCACTACTACCACCCCTACTCAGGGGGGCCTGGATGCCTGTCACTACTACCACCCCTACTCAGGGGGGATGGATGCCTACCACCAACACCACCCCTACTCAGGGGGCCTGGATGCCTACCACTACCACCACCCCTACTCAGGGGGGCTGGATGCCTGTCCCCAACACCACCCCTACTAGGGGGGCCTGGATGCCTGTCACTACTACCATCCCCACTCATAGGGGGATGGATGCCTACCACTACCACCACCCCTACTCATGGGGGGCTGGATGCCTACCACTACCACCACCCCTACTCAGGGGGGCCTGGATGCCTGTCACTACTACCATCCCCACTCATAGGGGGATGGATGCCTATCACCAACACCACCCCTACTCAGGGGGTCCTGGATGCCTACCACTACCACCACCCCTACTCATGGGGGGCTGGATGCCTGTCCCCAACACCACCCCTACTCATGGGGGGCTGGATACCTGTCCCCAACACCACCCCTACTCAGGGGGGGCTGGATGCCTACCACCAACACCACCCCTACTCAGGGGGGCCTGGATGCCTGTCACCACTACCATCCCCACTCATAGGGGGATGGATGCCTACCACCAACACCACCCCTACTCATAGGATGGGTAATGCATGACACAACCAGCATACTCCAACATAAGGAATGTCAGAAAAAGATATCCCCTCAACACCATGACAAGCGTGTGTAGACTGTGTCAAATGCCTACTATCACATGTGTCACACATAGATGTGTGTGGCCTCCACAATGCAAGCAGACCATGACCACTGTGGCAATGGGGTGTAACCCCCCATCATCACAGTGACCAAAAGGTAAGTGTGGGGTCCATAGCTGAAGCACATTTTGAACATTGTGGCAATGGGGTGTAACCCCCATCATCACAGTGACCAAAAGGTAAGTGTGGGGTCCATAGCTGAAGCACATTTTGAACATTGTGGCAATGGGGTGTAACCCCCCATCATCACAGTGACCAAAAGGTAAGTGTGGGGTCCATAGCTGCAGCACATTTTGAACATTGTGGCAATGGGGTGTAATCCCCATCATCACAGTGACCAAAAGGTAAGTGTGGGGTCCATAGCTGAAGCACATTTTGAACATTGTGGCAATGGGGTGTAACCCCCATCATCACAGTGACCAAAAGGTAAGTGTGGGGTCCATAGCTGAAGCACATTTTGAACATAGTGGCAATGGGGTGTAACCCCCCATCATCACAGTGACCAAAAGGTAAGTGTGAGGTCCATAGCTGAAGCACATTTTGAACATTGTGGCAATGGGGTGTAACCCCCCATCATCACAGTGACCAAAAGGTAAGTGTGGGGTCCATAACTGAAGCACATTTTGAACATTGTGGCAATGGGGTGTAACCCCCCATCATCACAGTGACCAAAAGGTAAGTGTGGGGTCCATAGCTGAAGCACATTTTGAACATTGTGACAATGGGGTGTAATCCCCCATCATCACAGTGACCAAAAGGTAAGTGTGGGATCCATAGTAGAAGCACATTTCGAACATTCTGGCAATGGGGTGTAATCCCCCATCATCACAGTGACCAAATTGTAAGTGTTGTCATGGAAAAAGCTGCAAATGCCAAACAGCATGGATTCTCCCTGGTCACAGAACAACAAACACATCAGTGGCATAGTAGTGCTTGTGTCCCATAGCAACATAAATTGGGTGAGGCACACAGTGCAGTGCAAATAAGACATACCTTTGGCCATGTGCAGACAAACATCACCCATGGGGGCTGACACTGTCAACATTCATCAATAACACAATGACAGAAGTGACCATGATAATGCAGACCCACATATCTGCACCAATGGGCACACAAATGTAGATATCCTGTGGAGACTGTAGATGTGAGGTGAACAAATACCATACCATGGCAGCAATGGGACATACAAACCATGATCACTGTGCTGACTGATGACCTAGGAGTCCCAGGGACAGCCGGGGAAACCCACCAAACAACATACAGCCAATGGCACACTAAAGATATGCCAATGCAGTGGTGCAGATGCACACACACAAACATGCAGCCCCACACTGCATATCAAACACAACAGGTGAGGGGGGGTGCCAGTGTCCCCAGGCAACCACATAACACATGAGGAGGCCTGAATCCCAATTACACAGATGTGCATACAGTGCCACACAAAAGTAACTCATGGATCCGAATCCCCTATGTGGGCAATCAGGCCTTGTTAGATGAGAGGGAGCCCAAATTACACATGTCACACAAGCTTGTAGGAACAGCAACTAACACAGCAAGACACAGACCCACCACAGCACCACCCCCAGGGTCCGTACATTGTGGTGACACTGGCCTGCATGATAATCCCACTGTGATGACAAAGCTAGATGTCGTTCACACTGTGAACCACAGTCATGTGTCCATAGCAACAAACTACCATCACACCTACACAAGCACAAATCAATCAGCACGGCCTGTCAGCCAAGGCCAATATGGAGGCAGGGGTCTAGCCGTGATACAACTCTCATCTGCACACACTCAACACCACACACCTTGATCTCCACCAATGTGCAGCAGTGAAGCTCACATGCACTGGTGACATTGCACATGCACCCATGACAATCCCAGGGGTGGTGGTGGGAACTAAGGTGCAGAAACCCATCACACATGGCCAGTCAACAAGACTCGTGAATGTCTGACACACTGCACAGTACGCCGGACATGGGCATGACGTCAATACCACACCAACCTATGGGATCCCGCCCACAGTCACAAACCAATGAAGAAGCCAAGGTCACCCACAAAGAACACACATAGACATCTACCAACATTGCAGCTCTGACCCTGAGGAGTGGCAGCAGTCACACACACAATGTGTCACAATCACTGAAAGCTAACACAAACTGTAAATTACATGACTGGTGTAACCAACAAGTGCCAAGGGGAATCCTGACTGTGTCTCATCTGCGTTTGCCCACAAACTCAGCCCTGACAGCAAACACACCTATGGGTGACACCCTGATGACCAGTAATGTGCCATGCACCCACATCCCAGAGAAGCCAGGGAGAAGACTTGGGGGGAACATAGGTCAACTCAGCAAGCATCACAAACTGGAACATCACTAGGGATCCCAGGCTGCGTAGCAAAATGGAAGTGAACACACACAGACATGCTCACACAACACACACCTTGTGCTCAGGCAATGTCACAGAATTACACACTGCCATGAAGGGACTCCACTCCTGTGTAAGGAAAGCTGTGCCATACGTTGTCCCAGTAGGGCTCTATCATGTCAGCAGAACACTTGGTCACTCAGTCAACAATTAGCACAAAATGAAGGCTCCCGTCATATCAGCCTGGTCATGGGAGTGTCACCGAAATCATCAGCACAGATCCAACACACATGTATAGCAAGTTGCACTGATAACACAGATGAGTCCATCCCCATTGATGCCCAAACTTGCATGTCCAGTGGAGATGGTCACACGGTCAGGGAAATAGACAAATAGAACAATGGCAAGCACAACTGATGTGCAGGGGTGTAAGCCACAGATGTGATATTGCAAATAAAAGTAGGAAATCCCATTGCCAAATCTTGAAAACATGACACCCTCATATTGCTGCAAAGGATGACATGGGTACACAACAGGATAGGACACATTCCCCCTGGACCACATGGGGTCCTGCACAGTAACACTTCATTTTCCTGACCTCAAAAATCACCATCACTGCAGCAAGGGCATGGTTAGCATCATCAACATCATGTACATCAGAAGCAAAACCACTAGAGAACAGAAAGTAGCTTTATTCAGCATGTATTAGAAAAAATGAAAGTTCAGAAAAATAACAAAGGCCAATGGCCAGTCCATTATCAAAGTCATAACAGGGTGACAGTGGCAGATGTCACCCTTTGCATGCCAGCACTGCTACACACCAGGGACATTCCCCTCGGAGGGGCATACGGGGGGGCAGGCCAGGCACCGCAGGGACAGGATCAAGGCTCACCAGAAGGAGGCAGGGAAGGGGTGGTGGGTGCTGGAGTGTCACTGACAACTGCAGTGGAGGCGTCTGACATGGTGTGTGCCAGCACAACTGGGGGGCATGAGTCAGATGGTGTAGGTGCCGGCACGACTGCAGTGGGCTGTGCAGATGGAGTGGACAGGTTCCCCACTGCAGTGCCCAAGTCAGACGGGGTGGTAGTGGACTCCACTGCAGTGCCTATCTCCAGGGGAGTAGAATGGGGTTCAGGTAAGGTGGGCAGGACAGAGGGGGAGGACACGGTCTCCACACCAGTGGCACAAACATGCGCAGTGGGGGTGTGGTGCTGGAAGAGCAAGTGGTAGGGGGAGAAGGCCGGATCATTTTGGGGATGGTGTATCTTTGGGTGGGTGAACCTGGGGCAGGGTGTGGTGGGGGAACCTGTGGAGTGGGGGCCTGAGGGATGGAGGAAGGAGACTTGGTGGTTGAGCTGCAGGGCAGCGGCGGGGTCTTGCTCTTCCGGCTCCGGGGGGACTTGCGGATGGGTCCTCAGTCTGTCTGTGCTTGGGGGAGGGTGTCCGGGGGTGAGGGGCACTCCCCTCTGTGCGGGTGGACTTCCTCTTCCCCCTGTATGCTGGATCAGCTGGATCGGAGGGGAAGAGGCCGAGGTCACAGAGGAAGATCTGCTTTGTAGGTGGGGTTGCAGGTGAGGCAAGGGAAGGGGCCTTGGTGGGAGAGGTATCGGAGGACTGCAGAGTGACTGTGGATGCCTGTGTGCGTGTCTGTTCCCAATCCCCTGTGGGTGTGGTATCAGTCCCCTGAGGATGCCTGCGTGCACGTTTTGTTTTTGTAGTGGGTGTGTCTGTGCTGCTCGTGTCTGTGTGTTTGGGTGATTGTGCAGGTGTGCATGTGCTTGGGACAGGTAGGGTGCCAGGAAGTGTGGATGGGGAAGAGGTAGGAGGGGTGAGGGACTGTTGGAGGAGGGACACTGCTGCCATCAGGGAGGAGGCCATGGACCTATTGCTCCTCTGTAGGGCAGACATGGCCGATGAGATGCCCTCCATAAACGACACCAGCTGTGTAAACAGAGTGGTGTGGGCATGGAGGACACTCAGCATTGCTGTCTGCCCTGCATGGAGCTGGCGAAGTAGGTACACAGACTCCTCACTCAGGGCAGCAGGGGACACAGGGGCAGGTGCTGCGGTGCCTGGATGAAGGAGACACGCTCCCGAACACGGGAGCCTCCACGGACCTCTGGAATGGGAGCCGATGGGAGGGCGGTGGTGGTGGTGGTGGCGGGGACAGCAATACTAGCTGGGGTGTTGTGGCTGCTGACACCCGCCTCCACAAGGGAGTCATCCTCCGAGCTGCTGTGGTCCTCAGCTGAGGTGGATGCTGCTGAGGACTCCTCGGTGTGGCTCCCTCGCCCTCCGGGCCACTGGGTCCCTCCGACCACTCATCGGCTGCTGACCCAGTCTGGCTCTGCGGCTCCTCCTGGTCCGTGGAGCTGTCCCCTCCTGTGGCCGTGGATGTATCTGCAAACAATTAGGGAAACAGACAAACATCAGTCACCTGCACTGACCGCACACACCACAGTAAGTACAGCACATTACAGAGCAAGCCCTGGCATCCTTAGTTGAACATTGCCAAAAGTGCTCAAACAGAGTAGGAGAAGCCAATTGTCAGTCTGATGGTCAACCATGGCACTCACATCCCTCCTGGCCTTGCACCCATCTGTCTGGTGCCTGTCGGATGGCAATACCCCAGTGTGGACACATGCACCACCTACACAGTAGTTGGACAGTGCAGACAACACGGTGAAGTATGTGAACATGCACACATCACAACTCTAGCCACTGAGTCAGTACAGGTGTCCGGATAAAGGGATGGCCAGAGTCTATTTTGAAATGCATGTGGTGCAGACCAGCACCAGACACCATGATGCACCCATGTCCTGATAGTCAATGCCACAATGGGGTGCATGTAGCACATGTCACTCACCTGCAGGATCACTCTTAGGGAGTTTAATGTCATGGCACAGGCATGCCTGCAAAGTCATACATCACTGTCTCCAGTCACATGGGCAGGGCAGCCAGCCAACAACAGTCTGCACTGTGTCACAATCCTAGGTCATGGGGAATGCAAGTTCTGTAGCTGACAAGTGCACATGTCCATCCCCCACAAACCACATCATCTGAACTCTTATTTGTCCATGTCATACCAATTGGACATATGGGAGACATGAAACACAACCCTCGGAACCTGAGCACCTCACAATCTGCTGTGAATGGGAGACAGCTGCCTGAACTTCACATTCGCATACCCCAGTCTGCACAGTCAAGTGATCAAACACCTATATGTCACACAAGTATCGTCTCCTATGGTCACATCTCCGGTGGCATGCTGAGCCCTAAACGATAAACACCCCAGTAGTCCTGACAACAAAGCCACAGCACAATGACACAGAGGCAGACACCTGAGGGAACATTCCACTGAGCACAACGTGTCAGCTGATACACGGGAGTGGGAGTACAGAGTGTATTGTATGGCCTGGAGTAGGCATGACTGTCCTGCTCCACGTGGAAGAGGGATGAGCCCTGGACAGTAGGCAGGTGGCTAAGTATGTGTGACACACTTGATATACATACTCCTGAGGCCCAAACATTGTTCCCACCCACAGCATGGGGGTGTGCCAAATACCCCAGGCACATGTGGTGAATCAGATCAGCAATTGGACCACATATCAAAGCAACACTCAGATTACATGTCAGAACTCAGGCATTGTGTAAGCAATTGACCCACCCATGAAGCCCACCACAAAGTTACGGGAACAAATGCTGTCCCCCACCTTGAGCTAAGCAAAATGCAAGGACACAGTACCCAAGTGACACAATTTCCTGACTGTAAGGGCCACACCTGGGTATCAGATGAGGAGTGGGCATGTCACAATTGAGGGGCATGGGTCCTGGACCACAAGACTGATGTACTGTGGAAGTTTAAACAGGCCAGAGGAGGGCACATAGCATGTCAGACAAAGTTCACAGTGCAGTCATGGACTCACCCCCTTCTTGCTGCTGTCTGGCCTTCAGCTGCCCATCCAGGTCAGGGAAGACCACCACCAGGATCCTGAGCATGTGGGGGGTCAGGGTCCGGTGTCCGCCCCTCCTGCGAGGAGGCAACAGCTTCAGCTGGACCCTTGCGATCCTCCGGGTCCAGCCCCGAAGGTCCTGCCACCTCTTCTGGCAGTTGCGGATCCGGCGCTTGTAGACCCCCACGGATCTTACTGCCCAGGCGATGGTCAGCCAGATTTCCTGCTACTGGTGGGCATCAACCTGTGAGGATGACAAAGTGTAAAGGCCATTACTACACATGCAACATATCCGTGCATCACACATTTGGATATACATGTCTCAATCACAGGGGCACATGATGTACACAGGCAGTGCAACGATGGCTATGTACAGTTTGCCAGCAGTTACTACATGGTATCATTGCCTGGGAAGTAAAACCTTGTTGGAATGCACTGTTACTGCATTATACCTGTTCAGTGCATGTAACTACACACTATGGCGGGTGACAACTACTCAGTGAGCATGATAGCCAGTGGCGTGCACACTGTAAGTCTTGCTAGTCAGACATCATGCACATTTAGTAAGGCAGTGGGCAGCACACTCACCTGCTCCGCTGATTTCCCATACAGCTTGCTGTACTGTGGAAGGAGGCTGTCCAGCAGGGCCTGGTTCTCCTCAGTGCTGAAGGCTGGGGCTCTCTCCACAGTACGTGCCATTGCAGGATCCAGAGGATGCAGAGACAGCAGCAGTGGTGTTGGCAGATGTCGTCCTGGAGCATGTAGTGCAGGCAAGTGAGCTCTCAGGGGAACAGCCAGCATTATATGTGTGCTGCTGAGGCAGATACTGTCCCATGTGTCCATAGTGATAGGTCCAAGTCGTTTGCATCTTCTGAATCTGGCCAATCCATGGAATTGCACCACTTACACACACCCACAGCATCCTTCAAAAGTTCAACTTCATGAGACTCATGAATTTGCAACATTGTTGTGGGTGGCCAACTGAATTCACAGCATCAGACTCGTTGAAGGTTCGAAAACAGCCAATGCGTGCGCACCGATCGGTCCATTGCTGTACAACGCGTATTTTGAAAAACAACGCGTACCCGCTCACATCATATGCAATGGCCAATGCGTGCGCACCGATCGGTCCATTGCTGTACAACGCGTACCCGCTCATATCATATGCAATGGCCAATGCGTGTGCACCGATCGGTCCATTGCTGTACAACGCGTACCCACTCACATCATATGCAATGGCCAATGCGTGCGCACCGATCGGTCCATTGCTGTACAACGCGTACCCGCTCACATCATATGCAATGGCCAATGCGTGCGCACCGATCGGTCCATTGCTGTACAACGCGTATTTCGGGCCACATCATATGCAATGGCCAAAGAATGCGCACCGATCAGTCCATTGCTGTACAACGCGTATTTCGGGCCACATCATATGCAATGGCCAATGCGTGCGCACCGATCGGTCCATTGCTGTACAACGCGTATTTCGGGCCACATCATATGCAATGGCCAATGCGTGCGCACCGATCGGTCCATTGCTGTACAACGCGTACCCGCTCACATCATATGCAATGGCCAATGCGTGCGCACCGATCGGTCCATTGCTGTACAACGCGTCCCTGTACAAGTCACTCGCATATGTCACCATGCCTGTCACAGGTGAACGTATGCCAGCCACATTTACTTTCCAGGGACTCAGGGGCACACCTACAACACCACAGCCTGTCCACACTGTATCCTAAGACATGTAAGGCTGCATTACCTTTTCTGTGTATGAGTGTCAACATGTGGTTGTTTGGGTGGCACTTGGGGGCAGCCACTACCAGGATGTGCACGTGTTCATAAGGACAGAATCCTTGGTGTGTTGTGCACATGACCACTGTGATGTGCAACTGTTCATTTCAGAGCATGTGGCATGGTCACATTTCCAGGTTGTGTATGTGTATGTCATGTCACATACCCCCTGAATCCCATGTGGGACGGTATGTACGTCACAGGGTGACCCATTGCCACAATAGTGATGGCCCTCCACAGTCTGTGTGCATGTTGTGTTTACAATGTCTCTGATTCCATGTGCACAATGGGAGACAGTCTCCACATCCACGTTGTTTGTGCATGGAATTTGATGTTGTGCGTGTGTGTGTCACAGACGTCCATGTCTGTCCTGCAGAGGCAACAGGGACCACTACCTGTGGGGGTCATGGTTGTTCTGCTGTGGTGTATTCATGATACGCCATGTCATGCCAGTGTCCATGTGGCAATACAGGGTCCCTGGGAATCTACCTGTCAATGAGCTGTGATGCCTGGGGCACATCTGTCCTCACATGTCACTGTGGTGTGTGTTTGGAACGTGACAGCAGTACATGGGTACTGTGACACAGCCTAATGATATCCCATAGCACAACCTGGAACTTGTTGACAACACATGTTGAACTGTGATGTCAGATGTTGGCCATGTAGGTGCCATACATGTCCTTACAGAACGGCACACACATCGTGTACTTGTGTCTCGTAATGATGTGTCATGTGATATTGAGTATGGTCTATGCCACATATGTGGGGTGACTGACAATCTTTCTTTCTTCACCTATGCACTGCAGGGCACCAGCTGTCCATAGACCATTCCCTGACCTTGCAACCATGGTGGAACGGGACTGCATCCGACGTTACCGCTTCACCAGGCCGCTGATTGAGGAATTGACGGTGCGGTTGGCCCCACATTTGCAACCTGGCCGGACATATCCTACAGCGCTGACCCCCAAGGTGAAGGTGATGGCAGCCCTACACTTCTTTGCCACCGGTACCTTTCAACACACTGTGGCATCTGCTGGTGGGATGTCACAGACCATGTTCAGCCGTGTGATACGCGATGTTTTGGAGGCTATGTTGAGATACCTGAACCAGTACATCTATTTCCCTAAACGTCAACAACTCACTGACGTCAAGAGTGACTTCTATGCCCTGGGGAGATTGCCGCATGTCATTGGCTCCATTGATGGGACACATGTGGCTTTGGTACCACCACAGGCACATGAGCAGGCATACAGGAACAGAAAACATTACCATTCGGTCAATGCTCTGGTGGTATGTCTTGCAGATATGAGCATCTCACACGTGTGTGCCCGTTTCCCCAGTTCTGCACACGATGCCTACGTGATGAGGAGTAGTCGCATCCCGAGGATGATGTCACAGATGCAGAACCAGCGTGCCTGGCTTGTCGGTGTGTACTGACTTTGTACCATTGTGTGTGTTCTGCAATGTAGTATTCCACCCTCTTTTCCAACTCAGCTAATGTGCAATTGTCTGTGTGTAGGTGACTCCGGATACCCCAACATGCCGTGGTTACTGACGCCCCTCAGGAACCCTGTGACACCAGCCCAGATGCGCTACAATGAGGCACATGGTCGGACTAGGAGAGTGATCGAGCGGACATTTGGTCTCCAGAAGAGCCGCTTTCGCTGCCTGGACAAGACAGGAGGGGCCCTCCCATATGCCCCAGCAAAGGTGTGCAATATTGTCATCGTCTGCTGCATGCTACACAACATGGCAGTGTGGAAGGAGTTGCCTCTCATCCTGGATGACGATGACCAACATCCACCACCTGTGGAGGATCCTGGCCTGGGCCAGGTTGCCAGTGATGGTGATGATGATGAGGGTGATGTCCGCACACAGCTCATCACCAACTTCTTCAGCTGAATGTGAGTATCCAGAGATGTCATGTCAATGATGTGAGTTTGCGTGATATGTGTTGGTGGTGCTCTGGTGCTGTTTGAGTGTGGCCATGTGCTACTTGACTGTATGCGTGCAGCGATGTGTCCATACAGGTAGTCTGTACTCCCCAACAGTGTTGACATGCTAACTTGGTTTTGTGTAGGTATCTTGTGACATGTATTGGGCATGAGTATTGCAGTTCTGTCCTGTTCTTCTGTGCTTTTGACTGTGTGACATTTCTGTCCTTCACAGGGTACTTTCAGAGTTGTTTGGTCAACTGTGATCCCCCGACACCGTGATTCAACTTCCAGGGTGGAAGCTGTCGTTTCCCTACAGGTGATGTGCCACACACCCCTGGACTTTCTTTCTTCTACACTTGTTGACTGTGTGGCCACTGCCACGTGGGATTACCTTGCATCTGTAGTGGTAACAACATGTTGCAAATGTGTAATAAACCTGTGCTTCACTTTGGGATGTGCGTTGTCTGTGGTCACACATCTGACTGACATTTGCTTACTGCACCAGTGGGGTACTTAACACAGACTGTGAATAGGTGTGGTGTCTGTGCATTGCACTGTATTTCCTGGCAACATCGGTGTAGGCGATGAGTCAGATGGCCCTGGTGTGCATGTGTTGTGTAGCCCTAGTGGTGTGTCTCCCTCATATGTGTCACGTCACCATGACTCACATGACGGTGTTGTACTTGCTGTAGCAGTTGGCATGCACAGTGTCATTTAGCAGATCATCATCTCCATGACAGAAACCACGTTGGTATCACAACAGAGGCAAGTATGGTGTATTAGTGAGTTTATTTACATACATGTGTGAGTATAGTGCACAGGATGGTGGGTGCTGTACATTGGAATTGGAATCCAAAGTTCCCACGTGAGTTGGAAGTCTTGGTAGCAGAAATGTCCTGAGTAAAGTCAACAGTCATCTGATACATTGCGCCAACTTAAACTCCCCATGTCATGTGGGGGAGTTGGGTTGCATTCGACAGGGTGGACAGTTTGCACACAAAGGTGAATTTCCAGAACAGGTGTTGGGTTCCTGGGGGATGTACATGGCCATCGGCCTCTCAGTTGTCCTTCCTCGGACGACCCCTCTTCTTTGGGGGGGACCCTCACGTGCAGGCTGCTGCGGTGCAGGAGACTCTCCGCCAGAGTCATCCTCCCTCCCTGTGGCAGTTGCAGTTGTTGCAGCACCAGATGTTGTAGGCACACAGGGAGGTGTGGCCATGTTGGTGCTAATCTGGTGGAGGGATGTCAATATGTCCCTATGCACCGCTGTCAGTTCTTGCAATGTGTCCCACTTGGACTCCATGCCAGACATGTGTGTCTCCACACGGGACATGTGTGTCTCCACACGGGACATGTGGGAGTCCAAGCGGGCATGATGGGCAGCCTGCTGCTGTTGAATGTCCTTGAGGATCCCCACTCCCTGGCTGACCTCTCCGGTGCTATTCTGGTACGCATCAGCAATGCGTACCAGTTGTGGGTCATCATGCAGTCTAGACCCTTCTGCAAACAGCGACCTATGTCTACCACCCCTCACACCACCCCTGGCGACATGTGCGGGACCTGCGGTGGCACGCACAGGTGACCCTAGGCCCCCTTGGGGGTTGTTACTGGGGTTGTTGTCCGTTGCTCCACTTTGGGCCGGGATCTGTGTGCTGTTGTCATTGGTGGTCCTTGGTCTGTCCGTGTCGGCAGGGGTGGTCTGTGTGTTGGCAGTTGTTGGAGGGGTGGGTGCAGGGGGTGCAGATGGTGGTCCTGCTGGTGCTGCATGATGACTCACACCGGAGGGGCCAGGTAGGTCTTCGCCATCCGAGGACGGCAGAGGCTGTTCCACACCAGTGAGCTCAGTGTCCCCCGGAGCCTGGGACAGGGACTCCTCATTGTCTGCTGCTGTGTCCCCATCATCACCTGTTTTTGGGAGACACACACAATGTATGTTATGTTTCTGCAGGCGTCAATGGTTCACACACCTGACAGTTGTGACTGTACCGCTGGATGCGGGCCTGTACATTGCATTGTCCTAAGTTGTCACAGTCAGAGGTTGATATTGGTGTAGCACATTGTCCTGCAAACTTGAAGCATTTCAATGTGAATGTTGAGGTGTGTACATGGACAGCATTGGTTGTATTTGTTGGACATCGGGCCCTCCTTCTCCCCCCAGCCCAGTTATCCCACCATGGAGTATGCCGCCTTTGCAGTGGGTTCAGATTGACTCTCAGGATGTCAGTCATTGGTGTCCTGTTGTTTGATGGTGCCCAGTTCCCAGCATGGCCTTGTGCTCCCCACAACAGAGCACCATTGTCAGACATCTTTGAAGTGGCTTTTCACTCCCTGTGAGGTGTGCATGTTTCAGTGTGAGCTTGCTGGGCCATGTGGGTGGGGGATGTTGAGCTGTGACTACCACTCCCATCTTGCTATTGCCTACACCCCCCTTCCCAGCATGCCCATACTTCCTTCCTTTTGAGTCGACTTCACTGTGTGTGAGTGTGACAGCAATGGCAAGATGGCTGACAGTGGTGTCCTGCTGTTGGTTGGTGCACAGTTCCCAGCAGGGCCTTGTGCTCGCCACAGCAGTACCCAGTGTCAGCCATCTTGTCAGTGCTTTTCCACTCCCTTTGATGTGAGCATGGTTCAGAGTGGTGTTGATGGGCCAATTGTGAGGGTGAGCAATATCTGTGATTACCACTCCCATCATGCTATTGCCTACACCCCCCTTCCCAGCATGCCCATACTTCCTTCCTTTTGACTCTGCTTCCCTGTGGGGTAGTGTGCCTGTGCTGTAAGGATGGCTGACAGTGTTGTCCTGGCGTTTGTTTGGCTACAAGTCCCATGTGTGTCCCTGTGCTTCACACAGCATAACCCAGGGTTGTGGTTCTTGTGGGATATTTAATTAGAGTGTGAGGCATTGCATTATCCCAGGTGAGTTGTGTGGAGTTTGTGTTAAGGGGGTGTGTGTGAAAAGCTGCTTGTAAATTTGGTCAGAGCTGTCAGTCCTCCTTCCCACCCAGCCAGATATCCCACCATGGAACGTGTTTCTATTGCAGGGAGTGCAAGTTGTCTTTCAGGATGTCAGACAGTGGTGTCCTGCTGTTGGTTGGTGCACAGTTCCCAGCAGGGCCTTGTGCTCCCCACAGCAGTACCCAGTGTCAGCCATCTTGTCAGTTCTTTTCCACTCCCTTTGATGTGAGCATGGTTCAGAGTGGTGTTGATGGGCCAATTGTGAGGGTGAGCAATATCTGTGACTACCACTCCCATCATGCTATTGCCTACACCCCCCTTCCCAGCATGCCCATACTTCCTTCCTTTTGAGTGGACTTCACTGTATGTGAGTGTGACAGCAATGGCAAGATGGCTGAAAGTGTGGTCCTGTTGTTTGTTGGTGCACAGTTCCCAGCAGGGCCTTGTGCTCCCCACAGCAGTACCCAGTGTCAGCCATCTTGTCAGTTCATTTCCACTGCCTGTGAGGTGTGCATGCTTCAGTGTGAGCTTGCTGGGCCATGTGGGTGGGGGATGTTGAGCTGTGACTACCACTCCCATCATGCTATTGCCTACACCCCCTTCCCAGCATGCCCATACTTCCTTCCTTTTGAGTGGACTTCACTGTGTGTGAGTGTGACAGCACTGGCAAGATGGCTGACAGTGGTGTCCTGTTGTTTGTTGGTGCCCAGTTCCCAGCAGGGCCTTGTGCTCCCCACAACAGAGCACCAGTGTCAGACATCTTTGAAGTGGCTTTTCACTCCCTGTGAGGTATGCATGCTTCAGTGTGAGCTTGCTGGGCCATGTGGGTGGGGGATGTTGAGCTGTGACTACCACTCCCATCTTGCTATTGCCTACACCCCCCTTCCCAGCATGCCCATACTTCCTTCCTTTTGACTCTGCTTCCCTGTGGGGTAGTGTGCCTGTGCTGACAGGATGGCTGACAGTGTTGTCCGGCGTTTGTTTGGCTACAAGTCCCAAAGGTGTCCCTGTGCTTCACACAGCATAACCCAGGGTGGTGGTTCTTTGTGGGATATTTAATTAGAGTGTGAGGCAATGCATTCTCCCAGGTGAGTTGTGTGTAGTTTGTGTTAAGGGTGTGTGTGAGAACAGCTGCTGGTAACTATGGTCAGTGCTGTCAGTCCTCCTTCCCACCCAGCCAGATATCCCACCATGGAACGTGCTTCCATTGCAGGGAGTGCAAGTTTGCTTTCAGGGTGTCAGACAGTGGTGTCCTGCTGTTGGTTGGTGCACAGTTCCCAGCAGGGCCTTGTGCTCCCCACAGCAGTACCCAGTGTCAGCCATCTTGTCAGTTGTTTTCCACTCCCTTTGATGTGAGCATGGTTCAGAGTGGTGTTGATGGGCCAATTGTGAGGGTGGGAAATATCTGTGACTACAACTCCCATCATGCTATTGGCTACACTGACTTCACCAGCATAGACAGAATTCCTTCCTTTCAGTGAGCTTCCCTGTGAGGTGGTGTTCTAGTGGTGGCTACATATCTGACTTTGTTTGTTGGTTAGATTTGTGCCACTGCCTGGCTCTCTTTGTTGTTGGGTTTGTACATGTCATGGCACAGTTACATATCACTATGAGATGGCATGTATTGTGTTTATCTAACTAACATACACATCTTGGTATGATTATCTTTTGGTTGCTGTGGATTTGCTAAGGGTGCATGGTTTGACTATCCCC
This sequence comes from Calotriton arnoldi, assembly GCA_963921515.1. Classification (NCBI taxonomy): domain Eukaryota; kingdom Metazoa; phylum Chordata; class Amphibia; order Caudata; family Salamandridae; genus Calotriton; species Calotriton arnoldi. The sequence goes on from CAWUFW010004877.1 coordinate 1,354,911, forward strand.
TTGACAGTGATGTGTGTGTATTGTCACACAATATTGTGTATATTTGTTGTGTACTCACCAGGCTCTGGGATGTTTGATAGTCCATATACACTCACTGGTGGTAGGATGGCCCGCACCTTCTCCTCCCAGGGCCTGAGGTATACTGGTTTGGCAGGAGGGCCACTGCCGGTGTGTTGGCTCAAGGCGTAATCCTTCTTGAGTAGGTCCTTGACCCTCCTGCGCACATCATACCACCTGTCCTGGATGTCTTCCTTTGTGCGCAAACATGGTGATTGTGCGTTCACCCTGTCGACGATCCTCTCCCACATCTTGGTTTTCTGCGACATGGGGGTCTGTTGGACCAATGTACCAAACAACTGGGGCTCTACCCTGAGGATCTCATCTACCAGGACTTCCAATTCACTGTCTAGGAACTTTGGATTCTTCTTTGGGGGCATGGTGTTGGGTGGTGGTGGTGATTGATGTATGTGTGGGTGTGCAAGTGAGGGTGTGTGAGTGTAGGTTTTACTGGGTGTATGTGAGGGTGCTATTTGTTGAGGTGCTGATGGTGTGTGGCTTGTGTGATGGATGAGCTGTGAGTATGTCTGTGGTTGCTGTCTGATGGTGTTCTGTGCTGGCAGGTCAGTTGAATTTGCAAAGGATCATGGTAGGGATTTGTGGCCTTTATATGGGTGGAGTTGTGGGTGTGTCTTTGTTCCATGTTCCCCCCCCCAGTATTTATTGGCTTTGTAATTGCTTGTTTGGCCCTTTTTTTGTATTTTTTCCTTTGTAGCTTTGGGGCATGTAGACGACGTTCTTGTGACCGAGTAGGACGCTACAGTTTTCTCGTGCAAGCTTCTCCGAGTCGTTCACGCTGTGTTTCTGCTAGGTTTCATGTGCGGCGTACGCGTCGGTCACAGAGTATTGGGTTGCTTCGGCTCGGTTTTGTATGTGTGTCGGTCGTGCGGCTTGGGCTTCGTGCGACTCGGTCTGGTTTTCCACGCATTGCATCGTACTGCGCGGGTCAGAATTTGTGGGTACATTTCGGTCGGGTTCATTCCTGGTGCGTGTCGGTCGGTTCGATTCGCGTAGTTTCCCGGCCGGGTAGCTGGTTTCCGTGCGGTTCGGTCGTTCGGCTTGTGTTCCGTACGAGTCGGTCGTGATTCACATGCATTTCATCGTACTACGCAGGTCGGGCAGCGCCGGTACGTGTCGGTCGGACTATTTTCCCGTACCGAGTCAGTCGGTACGTTTTCCGGCCCGAATCGGAATCGGCCCCTTAGTGTCCACATTGAGCAGGGACAATGGGCGATACGAGGCACAAGCGTCAGAGGGTTTGCCAGGCTTGAGAAGAGCAATTATCACAGCTTTGGACATGGTAGGTGGCATAGCACCCGTGACACATATGTCATCAAAGAGCGTAGCGAGCTGCGGAATCAGAAGGTCTATGAAGGTCCAATAAAACGTAACAGTGAGGCCATCGGAGCCCGGTGCGCTGCCTGCACGCATGGATGATAGGGCTAGTAATATTTCGTCCCTCTCTATAGGCCGCATAAGAAATTCCCTGTGCCTGTCGGACAGCCATGGCAGTTTAATATGCTCTAAGTAATCTAGTACGTCCGCGGCCGGCGCACGGGAGGTATATAGCGTTGTATAGTATTGACGGAATCTACCCGCTACCTCCTTGACCTCTGACAGTAACATACCATCATCGGACCAGATTTCCATCGTTCTTGCCGCTTCCCGTCGTTTCTTGAGCGCTTGTGCTAACACTACTCCTGGCCGTTCACTCTCTCCGTACGCCATAGCTGTGGCATACTTGCCCAGATGCTTTATCTCATCATCTGCCGCCTGATTGTAGTCCTCCAGCGTCTTCGCTATTTCTCCTTCCAACGCCTTGTCAGACCCTTGCAGTAGACAGGCCTCTAGGTCTTTAATCTTCCCTTCCAAATCTCTTAACCTACCGCGGATAGACCTAAGGACCCCCGAGTGCTTTGATATTGTGATCCCCCGGATGTATACCTTAAACGCTTCCCAGACAGTTTGGTAGTCTTCTACCGAACCCACATTCTTGTCAAAGAAAAGCTCTATGGCTTCAGCCATTTCTTCCCTAAACGCCGCATCGGGCAGGGAATAGGGAGGGAATCTCCAAGTGAATGGAGGAATACGCCTGCTGGGCATCTCCAGCACCAGGAGTATCGGAGAGTGATCCGATAGTGTCTGTGCCTGCAGGGTGCTACCACGTACGCTATCACAGAGTGTTGTAGTGGCGAGCCAATAGTCTATGCGAGTGTGAATATTATGATATAAAGAATAGTGCGTGTAACCCCCTACGTGGGGATGTGTCCGGCGCCAGACATCGCATAAGTCGAACCTGACCAAAATACTATCCAACTCCTTGGCAGCCGCTGTTGCACGCCGAGCAGGGCCACCCGATCTATCCAAGCAGGGGTCCCTGATCAGGTTAAGGTCACCACCCCACAATTGGGAGATCCCCCCATGTCGACCCACCACATGTGCCAAGTCAGTAAAAAACTCAGGAGAATCAAAGTTCGGGCCATAAATATTAACCAATAACAGATCCATAGACTTCCCACTGCATCTAGTAAGAGTATACCTCCCGGCTGTATCAGTGGCCAACGGCAAAATTGTGAGGCCCGACCTAGGGTGGACCCATGTGAGGACCCCTCGCGCATGCGTGGTGAATCCCGCCGCATGTATGTGCCCCAGCAGTCCCTTACTCCTTAACATGGGGGAAGTAAGCGGGAGGTGTGTTTCCTGCAAAAATGCTACATCTATGGAGTGTCTCTTTAAGTAGGCAACAACCTTTCGCACCTTTCTATAATTGTTCAGTCCTCGGACATTCCATGTCAGTGTAGTAAGCGTGTCCGCCCCCCGGTCCCGCACTTCTTCAGTCACCTGTGTCATTAATTTGTGCAAAAACATCATCATTGAAAAGTACATAAGCATAGAGAACTGTGTAGCAGTCAATAACAACTGAGGTTAGCATATAACACTGCTTGCGTCCCCTGTCTCGTCCTCCCCCCACCCATAGCAAGGCCCCCCCAATCCTACCCCCCTCCCACATCAGAGTCCCCCCAACATGGACCCGACGGAACATACCCAAGATCCCCTCCCCCTATGGAGCAAACAGCTTCCAACCCTCCCTTCCCAAAATAGAGAAAGTAAAAAATGGAAAAAAAAAAAGAGGAAAACCACTACAAAAACCCCAAGTGTGTGCTTCACTCGTGGGTGGAAGTTGCCAACCTGTTACAAACCGTCAATAAACGTGCAATCAATTAACCATTCCGCAATTCGATCAGTTACTAACGCGCAGTGAACATTATGCATGCATTGTTTCACCCCTGAATCTCAACCCAACAGTTGTCCATACGCCATCTCGTGGGTCGATGTACCCAGCACTGAGGGTGAGGAGAAAAACAGAGACAGCGGCAATGTCCCACCAAAGTTCGCCCCCAAGGGGGGGGGCAACATCTCAGTATCGACAACCCCCTCCAGCCCCTCAAAAATGTAATCAGCTTATCTGTAGGTGTCTATCGGAACAGCTCAGTCTTGATCGTCCAGGGCTCCTCCTGTCGCTCCCGCCGTTGCAGCAGGGTCTGGGCTACCCCGGCACTCCCTGGACCATTCCTTCAAAGCTTTCTGCAAGAGCTTAGGATCCGTAAAGATTCTTGACTGTCCCTGTCTGTTCACCCGCAGGCGTGCCGGGTATAGCATGGCGTAGTCCACCTTTTGCTCCTGCAATTGTTTCTTGAGTGGCGCAAACTGGCGACGCGCCTCCTGCACCCTCAGGGTAAAGTCCGGGAACAGCGAAAGGTAAGAGCCCGCATACTGCAAAGTCCGCTTCTCTCTCGCCCCTCTCAGCGCTGCATCCCTATCCCGATAGTTAAGGAGCTTGGCGATGATCGATTGCGGAGGGGCGCCCGGCTTCGGACGAGGGCCCAAGGATCGATGAACCCGCTCCACCACGAACATGGGCGAGAAGATGTCGCTGCCCAAGAGGGCAACCAGTAGTTTCTCAATAAAAGGTTCCATGGGCCCAGTCGCAGTGGTCTCCGGCAGGCCGACGATTCGCAGGTTGCATCTTCGAGACCTTGCTTCCAAGTCCTCAGCCTTGTCTTGAAGCACCTGTAGCTCCCTCTCAATCCGCTTGTGACCAACATCCAGCTCCGTCTGCGCCTCCTCCACTTCTGTGGCGCGTCGTTCAACCATATCAATGCGCTCCGCGTGCTTATCTATCCGTTCAGACATTCTGTCCATCCGGTAGGAGAGGGAGAGCGACCCTTGACCTTGCCAGGTAGGTCGCTCCCCCACCACACAGCTCCGCCTGTGCTGTCCGCCCGCTGCTGCTGGTAAGCTCGCCCCTCCGCTTGTGGCCTCAGTGCCCGCATTTCTTGTGTTTTCTCTGTCCTTTTTGCCTTCTGTGCCCCCGCTGCCCCATTTGTACTGTGCCCGTATTTCTTGTGTTTTCTCGGTCCTTTTTGCCTTCTGTGCCCCCGCTGCCCCATTTGTACTGTGCCCGTATTTCTTGTGTTTTCTCGGTCCTTTTTGCCTTCTGTGCCCCCGCTGCCCCATTTGTACTGTGCCCGTATTTCTTGTGTTTTCTCGGTCCTTTTGCCTTCTGTGCCCCCGCTGCCCCATTTGTACTGTGCCCGTATTTCTTGTGCTTTCTCGGTCCTTTTTGCCTTCTGTGCCCCGCTGCCCCATTTGTACTGTGCCCGTATTTCTTGTGTTTTCTCGGTCCTTTTTGCCTTCTGTGCCCCCGCTGCCCCATTTGTACTGTGCCCGTATTTCTTGTGCTTTCTCGGTCCTTTTTGCCTTCTGTGCCCCCGCTGCCCCATTTGTACTGTGCCCGTATTTCTTGTGTTTTCTCGGTCCTTTTTGCCTTCTGTGCCCCCGCTGCCCCATTTGTACTGTGCCCGTATTTCTTGTGTTTTCTCGGTCCTTTTTGCCTTCTGTGCCCCCGCTGCCCCATTTATACTGTGCCCGTATTTCTTGTGTTTTCTCGGTCCTTTTGCCTTCTGTGCCCCCGCTGCCCCATTTGTACTGTGCCCGTATTTCTTGTGCTTTCTCGGTCCTTTTTGCCTTCTGTGCCCCCGCTGCCCCATTTGTACTGTGCCCGTATTTCTTGTGTTTTCTCGGTCCTTTTTGCCTTCTGTGCCCCCGCTGCCCCATTTGTACTGTGCCCGTATTTCTTGTGTTTTCTCGGTCCTTTTTGCCTTCTGTGCCCCCGCTGCCCCATTTGTACTGTGCCCGTATTTCTTGTGCTTTCTCGGTCCTTTTTGCCTTCTGTGCCCCCGCTGCCCCATTTGTACTGTGCCCGTATTTCTTGTGTTTTCTCGGTCCTTTTTGCCTTCTGTGCCCCCGCTGCCCCATTTGTACTGTGCCCGTATTTCTTGTGTTTTCTCGGTCCTTTTTGCCTTCTGTGCCCCCGCTGCCCCATTTGTACTGTGCCCGTATTTCTTGTGCTTTCTCGGTCCTTTTTGCCTTTTGTGCCCCCGCTGCCCCATTTGTACTGTGCCCGTATTTCTTGTGTTTTCTCGGTCCTTTTTGCCTTCTGTGCCCCTCGCTGCCTCTCTCCATTGCCGCCGCTGCGTCCCCTGCGGCCCCGCCCCCCTGACTGCCCATTCGCTGCCCCTGCCTCCCAGCTGCTCCTCCCTCCCACCTCCCCATATATGGCGGCCGCTGTGCGGCCGCGCAGCAGACGTGCGCAGCGGGCGCGCCGCTGGCGCGCCAAAGGCGCGCCTAAGGCAAGCCCGTCTGCGCCCGTCCGCGACTGGACCGCGCCCAGCGCCAGAACCCCTGGGCCGCACGCCCCCCGCACCAGCCTCGAGGACCGACGCCGATACGATGCCACCACACTCCACGCTCTCAACCCCGGACGGACGCACAACTGCTTCAAGGCCGCCCCGAAACGCACCCATGGTCCCTTCACCTGCCGGAACTGCAGCTACACCAGCCTCAGAGCCACCGAGGCGCCCGCCAAGAAGGACCTCAACCACCTCCGGTGCATCCTACTGAACACCCGCTCCGCACACAAACACGCCGTCGAGCTCTGGGACCTGCTCGACACATCATCACCAGACGTCGCCTTCCTGACAGAGACCTGGATGAACGACTCCTCCGCCCCCGACATCGCCATAGCCATCCCAGACGGCTATAAGATCACCCGCAGAGACCGCATCAACGCAGTAGGAGGAGGAATCGCCATCGTCCACAAGAACACCATCAGGGTCTCGACCAGCACCGACGACACTCTCAGCACCGCCGAACACATGCACTTCCAGATCCACACGGACCCCAACACCACCCTTAGAGGCACTCTTGTCTACAGACCCCTGGGCCCCGACCCCAGTTCAGCGACTCCATCGCCGACTTCATCAGCACGCACGCCCTGACCTCTACCGACTACATCCTCTTCGGAGACCTGAACTTTCACCTGGAGAACCACAACGACAGCAACTCCACCACCCTGATCGACAGCCTCGCCAACCTCGGCCTGAGCCAGCTCGTCACAACACCGACCCACTCCGCCGGCCACACGCTTGACCCCATCTTCTCCTCAAGCTCCCACGTCTCCTTCAGCCACACCACGGAACTCCTCTGGACCGACCACCGCTGCATCCATTTCACCTTCCAGAAACCCACCACACACCACCGCACCCAACAGATCCCACGCCGCTGCTGGAGCAAAGTCACCGAAGACCAACTCCGGGCAACCCTCGCTCTCAGCCCTCCCTCCGACCCATCCAACACAGACGATGCTGCCTGCAACCTCAGACGATGGATGGACGACTGTGCCAACACCCTCGCCCCGTAGAAAAAGCTCACCTACAGCGACACCACCAAAAGAGCCAGCTGGTTCACCTCGGAACTCCTAGCTTCCAAGCGTACCTGCCGGAAACTAGAGAAGAAATGGCACAGTGATAAGACACCGGACAGCCACACAGCCCACAAAGACGCCATCCGTAACCACCACCACCTCATCAGGTCCGCCAAGAGAATCTCCTTCAAAGACCGCCTCGACAACAACGCACACAACAGCAAGGAGCTTTTCAACATCGTGAAGGAACTCTCCAATCCCAGCTCCAACACCAACGACATCCCGCCGTCGCAACCCCTGTGTGATTCCCTCGCCACCTTCTTTCACCGCAAGATCGCCGACATCCACGACAGCTTCAACACCCTGACAGCCCCAACTAAGATCGATGCACCAGACCCGCCACACACCATCGACCACGACCCCCTGCCAGCCTGGACCAGCGTGAACATCGAGGACACCATCAAGACCATGAGCACAATACACTCCGGCTCCCCGTCAGACCCTTTCCCGCACCACATCTTCAACAAAGCCAGCAGCTCCATCGCACCCCACCTGTGCAACATCATCAATCTCTCCTTCGAGACCGCGACCTTCCGAGAGAGCTGGAAACACGCAGAGATCAACGCCCTACTCAAAAAACCCAAGGCGGACCCGAGAGACCTCAAGAACTTCCGGCCCATCTCTCTGCTTCCGTTCCCAGCCAAGGTCATCGAGAAGATTGTCAACAAACAGCTAACCCGATACCTCGAAGAAAACAGCATCCTGGACCCATCCCAATCGGGGTTCCGCAGCAACCACAGCACTGAGACTGCCCTCATCGCCGCCACCGACGACATCAGGATCCTGCTGGACAATGGTGAGACCGCAGCCCTCATCCTGCTGGACCTCTCCGCCGCCTTCGACACTGTCTGCCACCGCACTCTACGCGCACGCCTCCACGACGCAAGGATCCGAGACAAGGCCCTGGAATGGACCACCTCCTTCCTCGACGGCAGAACCCAGAGAGTCCGCCTCCCACCTTTCCGATCCGAAGCCTCCGAGATCATCTGCGGCGTACCCTCAGCCCAACACTGTTCAACATCTACATGGCCCCGCTCGCACGCATCGCCAGACAACACGACCTCAACATTATCTCCTACGCCGACGACACTCAACTGATCCTCTCCCTCACCAAGGACCCCCTCGCCGCCAAAGCCAATCTCCACGAAGGAATGAAGGCCGTCGCCGATTGGATGAAGATCAGCCGACTAAAGCTGAACACGGACAAAACGGAGGTCCTCATCCTCGGCTCCAACCCCTCAGCCTGGGACGACTCCTGGTGGCCAACGACGCTGGGAGCAGCCCCGGCACCCACCGACCACGCACGCAACCTGGTAGTCATCCTCGACTCAACGCTCTCCATGGCCAAGCAAGTCAACGCAGTCTCCTCCTCCTGCTTCAACACCCTCCGCATGCTTCGCAAGATCTACAGGTGGATCCCGACAGACACAAGAAGAACAGTCACCCAGGCCCTCGTCAGTAGCAGACTGGACTATGGGAACGCCCTCTACGCGGGAGCCCCGGCCAAGCTCATCAAACGACTGCAACGCATACAAAACGCCTCCACACGACTGATCCTCGACGTACCACGCCACAGCCACATCACCCCCCACTTGAGGAACCTGCACTGGCTCCCCGTCGACAGGAGGATCACCTTCAAACTCCTCATCTACGCACACAAGGCACTCCACAAAACTGGCCCAGCCTACCTCAACAGACAACTCTTCTTCTACGTCCCCAACCGCCAGCTCCGCTCCGCCGACCTCTCCCTCGCCACCGTCCCTCGCATTCGAAGAACAACCACCGGCGGCAGATCCTTCTCACACCTCGCCGACAAGACCTGGAACACCCTTCCACTAAGCCTACGACAGACCCAAGACCTGCTGACCTTCAGGAGGCTACTCAAGACCTGGCTGTTCAACCAGTAGCAGCATCCCCCCCCCTTCCCTCTCCCCAGCGCCTTGAGACCCTCGCGGGTAAGTAGTGCGCTCTACAAATTCTGTGATTGATTGATTGAATCTTAGAGCCCAGTGTGGACAGTGTGCTCTGGAGACTTTTTTCCATCGCGGAGAGCATGGACTTTAAATCACTGTCAGGTGGGTCACGCCCATTATCGCCACCGCTGGCTCTGCTATCCGCGGAAAGCGTTCGTTCCCTGGTTGCACGGTGCTCAAAGTGTAGCTTCGATTGCGTTTTATCCGTTTTGCCCATTGTCCCTGGTCTGAACGGGACACTCCTGCGTCGCGCTCATCAGGGCCTCCGCCACTGGTGCCGTCAATGTATCACAGGCTCAACCCACCTCGCAACAGGGACCCTCGCCCCCGCGGTCGTCAGGTGGCTACCTCCTGGATCAGTCCAAAACGTCAGCTCAGGTGCATTGTCAGGAATTCACTGGGTACTGCCGCTTGCCTCTGCTTGAGTGTTATTTCGGGGTAGGTAAGCCCCACTAGTTTACGATCAGAGCAGTCCCAGACCGCTGGACCCTTAGTGGTGCGTGCAGGGCCCGCAGCGCAGCCAGTGCCTGCGTCTCCAACGTTAGAATCACTTACTTTCAGGCGGCTGGTGTAAGGGAAGCTCCGAGGCCAGGCCACCCACTGTCCAGCGTGGCATACAGATCCTCCCCACGCAACACGATGTAGTAAGAGGGTGTGCCTCCATTCATTTATTGTTCCAGGGCAAGCCGGCCCTACAAATCGTAGACCTGAAAGATCCACTCCGCCCGATCAGTCCTTGATGAGCGCAGGGCCGACAGCACGGGCAGCCCCCCACACCCAGCAATTCTGGGCCTTGCAATCAGGGAACCTCACTGTGGGAAGCCTTTTTATCAATGCTAGACGCCACCGCCGTAGGCCACTCCTGATAGGGTGCAGGCACCACCGGCGTACCGCACTATCTCGGCCGGGTGCGTGCCGTCGAGGGACAGCGGGTTGATGTGGGCGCCGCTTGCCGCGACTTGAGTTGGAGCGTAGTCTGAGCTCTTGCCTCTTCCGGGGACCGGCCGGTCCTGGACGCATCGCAGCCCACGTGGAGGCACTTCCGGCTGGACGGGGTGACTAATCGAGGCCGGGGATATGCGGCCTGGTCGGCGTGCCGCTCCGCAACTCTGCCGCTTGACAGTTACCTCCCGCCCGGGCCTCGGAACTCGACCGGACCCGAGCTGTTCCTCTCCAATGCTGGGGGAGCGACCCACAGGGTGCTAGTGGTCGCGCGTTAAGGATTAATCTGCCGGATTGGTGGTCGAGTGTTGCGTAGCTCGCTGCTCAGGCAGCCATCTTCGCCGTCGGCAAGCTCCGCCCCCAAGACTTCAAACTTTTATCAAACTGTTGTACACCAAACTCTTTCAAACCTTTCTAAAGTAAAGAAATCTCCCAAATCACTGGACGACCACAGACATCTTTCCTGGATCCATCTCCAAGGGCTGCAATGTTCCACAAGTTATGTATTGTTGTACAATTGTATACCCTCTGTTTACAGTGTGCTTGTGGCTACATCCACATGTTGCCAAAAATCTGCCTATTCCAATGAAGTCCACCCCTACATTTACACAGCGCTTGCGTAGAGACCTCTCTCATGCCACCTATAATTACACTGAGCACAACACTAGTATTCCACAAGCACTACACAGCACACTCTTACACAACACAAGGTATCAGAACATGACTGCCTTTGGCTCCCAGACATTGGCCGTGTCATACTTCGATTGTTCGCTGATACCACATGCAGTAGGTGCAGACAGGCTTTACATGTCCCAAGAGATAGCCTCCGACAAATCGAAATACCTTTTTCACATATACCTATGTAGGATTAGGGCCAAGATACAACGAAACAGAGTAGAACCCCATAGAATAGTAGTGAATGTGACCCTTTACAAGACCAATCCCACAGTACTATAACTCTTCACCGAACCTGGCGAGATTCAAACAGATCTAGATAGAATGCACAGGAATGGCACCTTAGGGGAGGATACTGTTTGGCCCTGGGACTTTCCAGAAAAAAGATTCTTGGAGGTAGCAAAGCCACGTACCAGTGCACAAGCATGTCTGCTCCTACTTCTGTCTGTGGTCCAAGGGTGGCCCTTAGCATGTCTGGTGCAGTCTTCTTTAATAACAAATTGATGGCAGATTTGGACTTCCAGTGTAGTGCCATCCATCTCGAAATTTTACCTCTCCACAATCCAACACTTTCCCTACTTTTGCACTGACTGGAGTGGGAATAGTACATTTTACCCCTTGGCAGTCCAACACTTTCCCACTGACTGGATTGGGAATAGTACATTTTACCCCTCCGTAATCCAACACTTTCCCTACTGTTGTTATGACTGGAGTGGGAATAGTACATTTTACCCCTCCGCAATCTAACACTTTCCCCACTTTTGCACTGACTGGAGTGGGAAAAGTAAATTTTACCCCTCTGCAATCCAACACTTTCGCTACTTTTGCACTGACTGGAGTGGGAATAGTGAATTTTACCCCTCTGCAATCCAACACTTTCCCTACTTTTGCACTGACTGGAGTGGGAATAGTACATTTTACCCTCTGCAATCCAACACTTTTGCTACTTTTGCACTGACTGGAGTGGGAATAGTAAATTGTACCCTTCCACAATCCAACACTTTCCCTACTTTTGCAGTGACTGGAGTGGGAGTAGTAAATTTTACCCTATTCACAATCCAACACTTACCCTACTTTTGCACTGATTGGAGTGGGAATAGTAAATTTTACTTCTCCACAATCCAGCACTTTCCCTACTTTTGCACTGGATGGAGTGGGAATAGTACATTTTACCCTATTGTTGTGTTGAGTGTAGTGGGATTTTTTTTTGTTTAATATAAATTTTATTGTTGTGTTAATTGTAGTGGGAATTGTAAATAGTAGTGTTTTGCACTGTTATATGTTATGTAATATTATTTTTACTGTAGTTAGAGTAGTAAATATTATTTTTGTGGGATGTAAAATATTTGTTTACTATTGTGTTGTGTTAGGTGGAAGTACTTATTTATATATTTATTTAGTCTAAAAATATATTTTTTAATGTAGTGGGAAATGTATATGTATTTATTTTAATTTTTAATATTTTATTTTATGTTTTTATAAATCATTTTTATAATTATGGGCCTCATTATGATGTCGGGCGGAAAGCCTCTGCCCGACACCGTCTCGTATTTGGGACCGACAGACTTGTGGTCGGCGGGTCTGACTGTAGGATTATGATACAACCGAACACTGTTCAGTCGGATTCCCATTGTTCCCTATGGGAGCTCGTGTTTCTTCCGAGAACCGGCCGTAACACAGACTCCTATGTGGTAATGGTGTGTGTGGAAAACCACCCTGCACCCTGTGGCAGGCACCCCATGGTGCCTGCCACAAATTGCAGGGTTTTACAGGGGGGTACCTTAGGTACCCCCTCGGCCACCAACCATAGTCCGCGGGCACCAGGGGCCCCTAAAGTCACTTTTTGACAGCCTTTCCGTGTCAGACAGGCCGATGTGGAAACGCTGTGGGAAACCGACATTGTAATCCTGACAGTGTAAAGGTCGTCCGTAGGTGTTTACGGTGTGGTTCCGACCCACAGGAATACTCCGCAAGTCATTCAGAACCGAGTCGGAAAGACTGGACAGTTTACGTTCCTACCGCGAACATCGTAATCGGGTGGTCAGACAGTAAACCGACCGAGTCGGTCGGAAGAGCTCTGACGTGGCCGTGAAGATTCCGACTGTTGGACATCGTAATGAACCCCTATTTGTTTGATTTATTATAATAATAATATTTATAATTTACAATCTTTTTTTTTGTAAATTATTTTAATTAAATTGTAAGAAATGTGTGTTGTTTAATTTTTTATTTAAATTTGGTTTGGTTTCCTTTTTGTAATATTTTATCTTTTGGCATATTTAAATATGTATCCATATATTTTTTATAATAATATATTATTTACGATTATTTAAATGATAATATTATTTAAAATATTAGTTAATTTATTTGTTTTATATATATGTATGTTGATATATATGTGTTTACATTTTTAAAAGGAAGTTTATTTGTAGTATTTGTTAAAATATACATTTAATTAGATTTTATTTTTTATAAATTAATGTTAGCATTTACTATATTTATTTTAAATTTGTAAATTATATATATTTTAAAATCAATATTTAAAACAACTATATTATGTAAACGATATATGTTTTTAGATATTTTTGTACTTACTTTTTTAAGTATAGGGAGTCAATATTGTTTAATCCTATATTTTTACCTCAATATTTTTTACGTCGATTTTTTGTGGTCGTTATTCTGTCAGTGAACCTCTACCTATGAAATCTCCTTCCTACCCCAGATGCGAAGCACTTGAGGCATAATTCTTTCATATGACTTGGACCTGTGGTGTATTGGCTGATTATTAGGGGAAGGTGTTTTTGAGACTATGAGATGCAACAGCGTTGATTTTGCAGTGTAGGCCCTCGTAGTGTTTGTTGCATGCTATCTTTAAGCCGGAAAAACATGCACTTTAACAAACCTTTTTTGTTGTTGGGCCTTTTGCTGAGGAAACAGCACATAGCCATACACTTGCTCCAGTGCAGAGTCCTTCTAGAGGGGTCTTGGAAAAAGGACCTCCTTTGGTGGGCAGTGGCTGAGGATGTGTGACTGATAATAGTCAGGAGAAGTTGCTGAGTTTTACAGAGGTCACCACTCCTACGGCAAATGGAGAATTGTTAATTTAACGGCTGTTTTTTGATTCTCAGCATTGGTGTGGTGATGTTGGTGCTACGTAGATCAGTGTCAGCCTCGGTGTTACCATACATTGTACTGTGATAAGCCAACTGTGGAGCTGTTACTCTGTAGTTAAAGAAGAAATGTAGAACAAGTGATTTCTTTATAATGCGACTCTAGTTAAAAGGCCTGATTTTGACTTTGGTGTATGGATTAAGTATCATTGCCCTGGCGGAGTACTTTACTTCCGCTATGGCGGAGGTACTCCTCCTGCCAAAATTTAGAGGTGTCTGCAGTCTCTGAAAACATCTCTTGCAGTTTCAGGAACCGCTAAAATGGCAGTTCCTGTAAATGATGTAAACATCAATGTAGCATATGACAAACTTTTAACATTTTCTTTATTTTCAAAAACAAAACCTCAAAGCATGGTTTTGTTTTTTAAAAATAAAGACAAAACAATGACCCCCTCAGTCTGAGAGGCTTCTCCCTTGGTGTGGGGGTCATTTGCAGTTTTCACTTCTCCTTACCACCAGGTAACTGGACAGTGAATAATTATCGTGTTTACCTGCTCAAAATAGAGTGGATGGACACATGACAAAACCTCTGACAGCCCTTAGTGCGTCGGCCGTTGGCAGTGGCGTAGCTAGACCTTTTGCCCCCATGGTGGGGTAGAGGCCACCGCCCCAAAACTCGTGCCACCCCGGGTGGACCGCCCCCAACTCACCTCCACTGGCTGTTGGAGGTGCATGTAGGCATTGGAGACAGTGTAGTCTCTGCTATCTACACACTGAGCTTCCCCCTGACTTTAAATGAGGTGTGCAGAACTTTTTTGGGCAGAGAGGGTACTCATCTGCGATAAAACAGAGTATTCTGGCCACCAAAGTCTAAATCAGGCCCTATGTTTGTTTGTGTTATTGGAAAATGAACAAAAAAAGTTTGAAAACTTGCTCATCAATTAATGAACTGTAACCTGCATTTGGTGCGAACATTCACCCTTATGTGTTGATCCACAGTATATAAGATATTGTTCCTCAACTGAAAGGATCCTATTTTGACAAAAGCAAGAAAGCCCAAGGGGACCCATCGTGATTCAAACCTTTGAACATGAGGTCAATCCCAGATACCTACTGAGCCATCATATATGGAGCTATGTTGGAATTTATCGCCTATGACTTTTTCGCTATCTGTAGGAGAATTTACAGCGGTCATCCAGTGAAGTGAAGTAAGCAGTTCTCTTTACCTCTCCCTGCATCACTAGCAAACTCCAACAATAAGCATTCTAGGGTGTTTTTTGATTGATTACGTAAAGTAAATGTTGATATGTGTCAAGAAGTGCAAAATATATCTTAATGCCAGTCTGTGCCCTTTAAAACAATCCAGAAACAATAAAGATATCTGATATGATTGAAAAAGCCTACATTACAGGTAGTGTATTCTTATGCTACCTGGAATGTCATGGTAAAGGGAACGTGAAGTGTACAGCAGTATCATGTGTGGATTGTGATTGAGACAGAGCTACAGAAATCAAGAAATGATGAATGGACGAACAGACTATAAAGTCTGATTCACGATCATCCCACACACACAAATACGTGCCCGCTGGCATCGGAATAGGATGGCATCTTCTTTAACACATCTATACACATTATTGATTAAAGGACGTGTGCTTACTGATCTTTGAGGGAGGATCCATTGTCATTTTCACCCTTGCTGCATGGAGAGCTGGAGTTGGGCACACAGTGAAGCCAGGACCTACATTTCTACAGACACACAAGTATAATGACAGCATATAGCCCTGATAGGGTGAAAAGTACTAAAAACCTTTGAAATCTCTGGTTACTCCACTGTGCCCTAATGACTTTCTTGTACTAGACTAATCACTCCATGTGGGCTATTCACAGTCCACATGGACTGTGCAGGGCCACATGGAGTCTAGTATAAGCCAAATGTAGTGTGTTTCTTAGAACATTTCTGCTATTTATAAAAACCATAAATGACAGGTGTATCTATTAATAACCTCCATATTACTCATTTCTGCAGAATGGAAGGCTATGGGCTTTACTGGGATTCCACCCTCTGATCTGCAGATCAGAGTCAATGGCATTAGGGAACTTTCAACTCACTAGGCAATCTTGTCCATGTATGCATTGTCAATGCCCCAGCGTGAATTCTTGCCACCCACATTTGCCTCCAGTTCCACTAGTCATGTGTATCTTTATCTGGTGATTTTCTCAGTCAGATAATACGTTTATTATCCATGGATCAGATATTCCCATTATTATCTCAGGGTATGACTACAATAGTAAAGTTTAAAGACATGCATACCTTTGCGAAATGCATGCCTTGTGTGAGCTGGAGTGTGGCTCACACAAGACATGGGACAGGAAGCAATTGCCATTAAAAGCACATCCTTGCCCTAGCTCATCCCCATTAGCTCCTTCTGAGAATATGGTAGCCCTTTCTAAAGTATAATGCAATTATTGATGCATTAGGACACTCACAGGCCCACACTATTCCCTCTGAATCCTGGTCCTTATACCCCGCAAATCATAAGGAAGAAGGAGGGATTTGAACGCTCTGGCAGAGTGTCTCAAAGTAAGCACAGAAGAGATCAAAGTGTAACAGCAAAGACAGAGCAGAAGATCAAGGCTCTCATTATGAAAGGGGCACTTATCCCAATTTGGATGCAACTCTGTTTGTCCCCAAATAGGGATTACAACTTGTATGCTAATTGGGCACCACACAAATGTTTGGCCACGGAATTAAAAGCTGGCCCAATTGATAAGAGGACAGAGTGCACATTCTGATTTTGGGCATCTCAAAGTTCTGAAACTCAAAATGGTGAAATATTCACCCACCTGGTAAATGTTGTGGTTTCTGCGTTTAGCATGTGCAGATTTAGCACCAGAGATTTCCTCCAATGTAAAATAAGACACAACAGTTGAGGAAGTGGTCAAGAGAAGCTAAGTGGTCCATGTCACCAAGCAAAGGATCCATCCCCAACCAGTATTTGATAGCCTCTGAAATAGAGCAGTGACTCCGGATATTGGAACTGGAAAGGCAGTAAAAGACACATTGGATTTTTAATTGTTGCTACTTCTTTTCAATTGCTCCAAGTCCCTCAATCTGCTGTTTCTTTGCTTCCTGTCCCCATTCACATGTCATACTTGGTCTACACATTTACCATTCTCCATAATGTGCTGTTCTTCCATTCCCTGCTTCATGAGATGTTAGAGTAGACGACTCAAATAAACATCCCGTGTTCAAGAGAGACAGCTGCTCTAAATCGGAAGTTAGTTAAAGATGATTCCCAGGTAGTAAGTAACTCAAACTACAGTACCACTGTGCAATTCGCATTGGATCCCTGTGCAGGAAGACAGACTGCTCCAAGAGAACAGGGCTCAAGCTGGTTACAAACAAATGGAAGGTTGACTGTAGACCACAAAGCAAATCTGCCATCAAGGGCTACAGACTGTAGAAGGTAGTTTACTCTCTAACCCAGTCTGCACTTTCCTTGAAGGTTCACTTGATTCATGAGAAGGCTTATGTAGCAAAACAAGGACTGAATGTATTTGGATGGTAGCATTAGGCTGACTTTGTAATGGTTTTATCTCCCAGTAGGAAAATTAAAGTGTCAGTAGTGGAGGATGGCGTTACACAGCAGTACATTGATAAGTTTAAGGATGTGTTTTGTGACAGGTTAGGCATCTTACAAGGTTTAGGACACATAATCAATGTGAAAAGAAACATTTCCCTATGAACTATGTAATGCTCCTTTCAGCTTATGAGATGACTAAGATAGGTAGGTAGGTTTACATGCTGAAAAGTGTGTCACTGAACAGACTGATTTCACCCTCTGACTTTCTCCATTAGTTTTAGCACACAAGAAGACAACAGGAGTTGGAGTTAGTGTAAATCTTAGGAATTTGAAAGATGCCATTTGGTTAGAGAGTTTTCCTGTTCTTAGGACTGAGGATTTAATTATACTGTAGATTAATCTCTCTGGTTCATGATTAGACAGGAAAGCAGCATATCACAAAATGCTTGGCATAATATTGCTTTGCCACTCCCAAAGGCTCTTTCCAGTTCTGTTTTAGGCCTTTGGGACTTGTAGTTTCAGAAATGCTGAAGGGCATTACCAAAATTGCAGCATTTCAAGACAACATTTTAATTTTGCGAAGACAGCCCAACAACACAATTCCACTGTACATAAGATTTCACAAGTACTTTAGTAAAAAAGTGTTATTTAAGGAAAGACAAGTGTTTTTAATGAGCAATAGAAATGGAGTATTTAGGTAATCTTCTCTCTAAATCTGGAATCAAACCTAGATCTTGTTTGGTGGGTGACATTGTAAAAGCACCTACACCCAAGGATAAAAATCTATCATGGTCCTTCTAGCAGAAGTGTGAATTTATGTAAAATGTATTAAGGGATTTGTAGACCTGCATGAACGTTTTAACCCATTGCTTGTTAAGAATGCTGTGCATAATAGGAACAAAAATTCAGTTCTATTTTTACAAAGATAAAAAAATTACTTTCTCAAGCACCTGATATTTAACCCTTTGTAGCAGAGAATAAAAGTACCATCACATTAGACTCTAGTGCCTATAGACTGAAGCCTGTAGTATCTCAATTAGAGGGTCAAAATGAACACTTAGGGGGTGATTACGATGGGGGACAGACTTGTGTGTGTCCGCCATCGATGCGGGGACTGGGACCGCCCGCCTGTAAGGCGGCGGTTCCGCACGTCCGATTACGATGCGACCGCCACCGTGGTGGTCGCATCGTGCATGGTTAACATTGCGGCGGGTGCTGCTGGCTGCATCACCTGCCGCAATGCTAAAAATGCATGTTGTGCGTTTCCCTGCACTACGTGGCAGGCACCACGCGGTGCCTGCCACCTGGTGCAGGGAAATGTAGGGGGTACCATAGGTACCCCCCCAGTGCCCACAACAGGCCCCCAAATGCAATCCCCGCCAGCCTTTCCGCCATGAAAAGGCTGGCATGGATACAGCATCGTAATTTAGCGGATGGTGCATGCTAGGCACCGCCACCATTTTAGAGATGCTTGGTGGGTCCGCCAGGCAATCGTAGTGATTGCCTGTGGCGGACCCATGGTGGACGGACTTTGCATCTGCCAGCACACCGCCCGCCATCGTAATATGGCAGGTGGAGAAGTGCTTCGAGATGGCGGTTTCACAGCCACAGGCAGGCTACCGGTGGCGGTTTCACCGCCATCGTAATAGCCCCTTAGTTGGGTTTTGAGCTAGAACTTTGAGTGCTATTGAACAACGTTGTATGTGATATTAAAGGAAAAGTTGGGGTGCTGAAAATGTGGAGAAATTTAAAGAATACATATGGGGAAACACTTTTGTCTCTAAACTGATCATCAACCTTTGGTGTTGACATTCTTTCTGCTGTCAATGTAAAGAAATCCACAGCCAGGTTGTCTAGTCTAGTTTCAAAGTTGCAGGAATACAATTTTCCAATTAAATACATTCCTTGGTGGCAAGAACGTTTATGTGGTTTGCTTATGCAGATTACCGGTTAAGAAGAATTGTGATGAATGCACTGTTGAGCTGAGGAATGCATTATTGCGAGTTGTCATTTTATTGAGTGAAGAGCAATGGAAGTCTGAAATGTCTCATGAATAAGTTATGCAAGAAGTTCCTAATTTGCTGGTAAAGGTTTTGCCCTGAGAAAGTGCTTTGAGTCAGGCAGTTCAGCCACCCTGAGAGATTGCTAATATGCTGGCGGAAATTGATGAGATGTTGTTTCATGAGAAAATATTGGCACCAACTTGAAGTTCTGTTAGAAAATTGTGGAAGTTTCTGTCGTAGCCAAAACTCCTCAGGATCGCACGTTGCAAAATGTGGTCCACCTCTCGACACCACCACGGTCTGACTATGTGTACACAGACTCCATGGAGTGGTCAAGCGGGGGAAGGGAAGGAAGGGGACAGCGGGGAGGGAGACCTGTGAAGAAAACAAAATAGGTATAACTAGTGATATAACCTATAGCAGCTTCCCGTATTACTCTAACCCTCTGGGATAGTAGTGTAGAACCTGAAGAGTAATACCTGTAAAGAAAGAAAAAAGCCTCCTCTTCAATTCTGCGATTCACTAAGGTCAGATATTGGGTTTCAGCTAAATCTGGGGGTGACACATAATAATCAACATTATTCCTTTAGTAAACACAATGCATCAATTACTGAGGGCTCACAGAACATAAGCCAACATACCCCTTAGTTACTCCTTTTTGCAGAGACTGGGGTGTGGAAGAGCCGTCCTCCTGCTCACTCTCTGTACCCTTGTTTCTAGACACATAAAGAAACATGTGTAACTAATGAGACATAGTAGGAAGCACACCATAGAGATCAGGGCTTGAAGTCTAGTCCTCTGTTCAATACGTCTTGAGCAGAGGAGTAAGGTCGTCGGTTTGAATTCACCAAGTACCGGAAGTGCACTGCACCGTCACACACTCATTCGCTAGCAAGCACCCTCTTCTAGGAAAGTGTTAACCCCACTTTTGAAAACGACCTGAACAATCAAATGCAAAGCCCACAGCTCCGGGCAGGAAACCAAAGTAAAAAGTAATGCGATTATATATCAATCGCTTGTTCAGGGCTAGGAACTAGGTAAGTTTTCCCCGCATGAACCGAATGGTTCGCCAACGCGAGAAAACTTCCTGTGTCTGTTTTTTCCCCAACGGGAATATCTCCAGAATGCACAACACCTGACAAAAGGGAGGGCTTGGCTGCAAGGCTGCTCCGCAAGGAACTTGAATTGAGTTCCACCAACGGAGCAACTGACCGAAGCAGCGTGATTGCCCCCACAGTCGCCACCACAAGGAAAGGAGCCCACTGCTTTGATGAGAAGTAAGTCAAAAGGTTGTTTGGTGCGCGAAGCACCCTTACCCGCCTCCTTCTTCACAGCGGCTCGAAGGTAAAGTAATCGGCGTCTCACCGAGGCTCAGCGCGTCCTTTGAAGGGAACGCCTCAGACACGCACTGACGTCATTGACGTCAGAACCGCGGAGGCTCATGGGTCTTGTAGTTTTCGTTCCTAAGGTCGCCTTCTAGTATGTATCTGCAGTGTTCTTCTGCTCCCCTTTGCGTGAGACGCAACAGTTTCCCACATTTTCATATGATATTGGAAGATGCATAGTGCACAGTCGTAGCTCAGAGTTCCACAATTTGCTATTGGAGATCTTGTGAAGGTCAAGGAACTCATTCTCCTAAAAAAGTGGTGTTGAAATACCACAACCCTGCCACTGTTGGAGGTGCAGCAAAATGCTCCTTTCGTTGATGGCGGACAGTGATGGCATGTGGGCTGTTTGGCTAACATACAGACAGACATGGCTTGTGTACATGATATGTATGATAAGAATGTCTCATTAGATAAGAGCGTTCAGAATAATCAATCTGCTCAACATGTTGTGTCTGGGAAAAGAGCCCTTCGCTCACATGGTGTTCAACCCAGCGAGAATGCTGCTTTGCTGTTGCCACAGCAACGCACAGTCCCTGTTAAAGTTTTGCATTAAAAATTTACTTTGTGTTATTCTTGTTTTATATTTTTTTGCTTATGCTATTCTTGTTAACTATTTTATTTCATGTTTGAGGGTTGCTGAAATCTATATCCCTTTATTTTTGGTTTTTTAAGTGTATATTTATTCTTGTACATATTTGCAGTTCATTTAGCGGGACCCGGATATTTGTATGGAAGCAGAATATAACCACAAGAGGTTCCAGGGAACAGCATCGAGAGCCCTACTTCCGGCTCTTGAACTCTACAAACAAAAGGCTCAATCAGCCACGTTGTACGGGGCAGAACTCTGGGGAAATGCTAACCTAGATGCTCTCACCATAAGTGAAAATAAGTTTGACCGCTCACTACTCTATCTCCCATCGAGCACTCCCTTAATACCGATGTTCTATGATGTCAACATAAAAAGAGTGGGAGAAGTAGCCAGACTAAGGCCTCTTCTGTATTGGGTGAGGCTCTGGAGCACGGAAGAGTTGAAGCCATACCGGATGGCTGTAGAGGAATTGTTGACCCTCGACAAAGCCCTGACTTTTCCCTAGTTCAAACACATCCACCAAAGGTTTGAAAAATTAGACCTAGAATCCTTTTGGTCAGATCCCACCTTATTAGAAACCTTTCTTTACCTCCCGATCCAGCAACTAGCAAAATCTAAAATTGCGCTATGATACACTGGAGCTGGGGTCAATTTACTGCCCTATGGAATTCGAACATGAGCATTGTTCACTCATCCGTATGCACTATGAGCTCATTAGCTGCAAATGAATCCATAAACCATCTATTATTCTTCTGGCCAGCATACTCAACGCCTAGAGGGAAAAGGATACGCCCACTCTTTATGTACTAAGGCTTCCGGAGATACCAGGAGGCAATGACAAACTTGAAGGACAGCACAACTATTTATATTGTCTTTGCCCTAAGCAAATTTTTATTTATGGCCAGATTAATAAGGAAAGCTAAAGGTCTTAAACTCAAGCTCAGGCCAAAATAGATTGTTTATACAGTTTGCCTCCTTTACGCATGTCTGGCTCTGTTTTTTAGGTAGGGTTACTGGACCTGCTCCACTTTTTATTTCTTTTTGAAGAGAGCCATTGTGTGATTTGATTGTTTTTAAAGAGAGTTCTGCTATGTTAGGTCTTAAAGTGATCACAATTAGTCTGAATAATTTTGTAACATTACATTTAAATTATTGTTTTATTGTGTGTAAATTTTGTGGAATGAATATTCTGAAATAAAAAGAAGAAAAACAATCCCTTTCCCTATATCAGGACATCAGACACTATGAGTTCCTGATGGCGAACTATGATAAAATCAAGGGGTGGGGTAAACTAATGGATGCAAGGAGGAGATATCATTGAGACAGATTAGCCAGTCATGTGTCAGGATAAGCAGAGAAAATGTGAGACCAAATTATCAATCTTTCATACAGTATTTGTCCTAGTGGTATCATGATATTCTCTTGATTCATGGCTGAGAATATGCTCTCCACATTTATCCTGGATTGGAATGGGAAATGTTGGATTTTCAGGGTAAGAGCTTTGTTCTTATAAGAATTGCCTGGAAAAGAAAATACTTGTTACCACCAGATTACAAAATGATCCCAGTCCCATTTATGCGATCATGCTGTCTTCTCACTCTCATCACCAGTACACACCAGGACTTAATATTACATTTCACACTGTTTTCTTGCTCAGAAATTTATCACACTCTTTGTTCAGGCCTCTGTTTGTATGGACAATAGCTCTAGTGACTTAGAATCTATGTGATCTTATCTCCAGATCACTGTTCTGTTCAGTCTGTGAATCACAATTAGTGTCTTTTCATGTGTGAACACCATGAGCGCCAGAAGCAAGCTTTCCAGATGGTCTTATTCCCAACCTCTCTGAACAAGAGCATATTTGTTTGGTTCCAAAAACAAAATCTCTGAATTTCTACTAAAATGCAGCAAAAACATCAATTTAGACTTTGAGGCTTTGACTTTACACAGAAAAGAATGAGCATGATTCCTCATCTCCCCCCTCCATACTAGAAAAGCCCCACTTAGCATGCTTCCAATTCTCTGGGGATCATCATAAAAAGAAGAGAAACAATGCTCTTAATGGCAAAGTTCTTGCTGTTTGTCGAACAGTTCACTGCATTTATTAATGGTGACTAAAATGGTGCTATCTCCTTTTCTAGCGGGACTCTACCCCTGTTGAAACCAGAACTCGCAAGATTTCTCAACTCTCCAATGCGACCGCTACCATACTGGGCATTGCTTTCCCAGACATCCTCTGTAAACCCTAAAATGCGGAAATCTACAGCACCTTCTGAGAGCAACTCTACAAACACCATGGACACTGCCCCCAGTAAAGGGTATGTCTGATCCTATTCTCGAGCACTACAGGACATAAGGAGAACTTCAGAAAACGGGGACTGTCCTGACTACCATTTGTGGTAATGGACACAGGGTCATTCTTAGGTGTTGACAATTATGAGGGGGATCCAGAGGGGAGTAGGAAACTCTCCTGTCTATCCAATGGGGTATTGAACTCAAGGTCACGCTTGATAGTCTATAGGCAGCCTCTTCAGGTAAGGGGTTTGAGGTCCTCCTCCACCCGCAGTCTCCCGCCTGCACCTCCCTGGTGGTCCAGTGGTGAGCCTGTCTCTGCTCTCCTGTTTCCTCCTTTCTCTTGTTTCTGTTCTGCTGTTTCTGTTGTTTTTTATAGCCTTTTTCTGTCTTTTATTTTCTGTTTTGTTCTGTTTTATAGACTTTTTTGTCTTTTTTAATTTTTGCTCTGGCTTCACTTTTTTTCCTTTCGCCATACTCTGTGTCCTTTTTCCCACCCTGGTCGCTGCTCATTTCCCACAGCCTCGTCCCTTCCAGCACCGATTCTGCCGCCCATTTGACCAGCCCTCCCGCCTCCCCAACACTACTTAATAGTGGCCTCTGCATGGCCGCGCCGAAGGCTTGCTAAAGGCAAGCCCAACTGCGCCCGTTCGTGCCTGGACTGCACTAAGCACCACAGACCCTGGTCCTCACAGCCCTTATTGCTACAACTCCAGCACCCTCCATGCACTCAACACCAGACGTTCCACCCACTGCCACCTCGCATCACTGAAGGACACCCAAGGCCCGTTCGGCTGCCACAACAGCACCTTCTCCTGCCTTCGCCGACAGACCTACTAACCGCATGGCCCACAAAAACCTACCTGGCCACCTCAGCTGCATCCTACTAAACACCCACTCCCTCAAGAGACATGCCGCTCATCGCTCCGAAGCTCTCACCTCAACAGACTACATTGTCCTTGGCAACCTAATTTTCCACCTGGAAAACCTCGACGACCACAACACCTCATCTCTACTAGAAAACCTCACCACCATTGGACTGAATCAACTGGTCTTCTCCCCAACCTGCTCTGCAGGACACACACTCGACCCCATATTCTCCGCAGGCAACAACATCTCTGTCAGCCACACCTCTGCACTATATTGGACAGACTAGCACTGCATCCACTTCTACTTCATCAAACCCAATCGAACACCACCGCACCCACCACAACCCGCCCAGGAGCTGGAACAAGGTCTCAGAACAGAGACTCGCCACCTCACTCAGCAAAGCTCCACCGCTGACCACCACGAATGCCAACTCTTCAGCACGCAACCTCTCCCGATGGCTCTCCAACTGCGCCCACACACTGGCTACCCTTAGGATACCCTTCGGCAAGCAGCCCTCCTGGAAAGCCAGCTGGTTCTGCCCTGCCCTCCAAGAGTCCAGGCACACCTACAGACAGAAGATGGAGGAGCAGCAAGACCTCGGCAAACCATGCAGCCTTAAAGACTGCCGTCACCGCACACCACCACCTCATCAGAAGCACCAATAAAACTGCCATACAAGAACGCATAAATGCACACAACAGCAAAGAAGCACAGTGATCAAAGAATTCACCAATCCCTGCACGGACACCACAAACATCCCCCTCCCAAGATCTCTGTGCCAACTTCACCACCTTTTTCCAAAGCAGATATTAGATATCTACGACAGCTTCGCAATCCAGGACCCACCCATCCCAACCGCAACCACTGCACCCAAATGTTCCGGATCCCAGCCGACTCTGCTCAACTGGACCACCCTCACCAATGACGCGATCCTAAGGATCATAAAAACCATCCACTCTGGGGCCCCCTCGGACTCCTGCTCCCACCACATTTTCAACTGAGCAGGCTCCGCCATCACCCTGAACTCTGCTGCACCATCAACTGCTCCACCTTCCCTAAAGAGTAGAAACACGCAAAGATCAACCCCCTGCTGAAGAAACCCTCTGCCGACCTGACGGACTTCAAGAACTACAGACCTATCTCTCTGTTCTCCTTCCCATCCAAGGTCATCAAGAATGCCATCAAAGCCGGACTCACAGAATTCATCAAAACAAACCCCACCCTGGTCCTCAATCTGGCTTCAGGAGCAACCACAGCAGCCTGACTGCACTGCTCGCCTCAACTGACGACATCCGCACTCTCCTCAACGTAGGCAAAACCTCAGCCCTCATATTCCTGGATCTCTCTGCCGCCTACGACACCGTCTCCCACCACTCCCTCTGCACAAGACTCCACTACACCGGAATCATGAGCAAAGCACATCAGTGGATCTGCTCCTTCCACACCGTCTCAACCCAAAAAGTCCCGCTCCCACCGTTCTCCTCAAAACCTACAGAGATCAGCTGCAGAGTCCCCCAGGGCTCCTCTCTGGGCCCCACCCTCTTCAACATCTACATGGCCCCGCTTGCAGCCATCGTCAGAAATCACAAACTCAATATCGTCTCCTACGCTGACGACACACAGCTGATTCTCTCCCTCACGATGAACTTAGAGCCGCTAAGAGCAACTTCCACAACGGGGTGAAGGCAGTTGCCTCCTGGATGAAGGAGAGCTGACTCAAATTCAACTCCAACAAAACCGAAGTCCTCATCCTGGCTCTACTCCTTCCGCTTGGGATGACTCCTGGTGGCCAGCAGCACTCAGAACCCCTCCACACCCTCACCACGCACGCAACCTCTGCCTCATCCTCAACTCCTTGCTCTCTATGATCCGCTAAATCAATGCAGTATTGTCCTCCTGAATCCACACGCTCCGCCTGCTACGAAAGATCTTCAAATGGATCCCCACCGAGTCCAGGAGAACAGTCACCTAGGTGCTCCTCAGCAGCAAGCTCAACTAAGACAATGCACTCTAAACCGGCACGACCCAAAAACTCCAAAAGAAACTGCAACGCATTCAGAACACCTCCGCCAGACTTATCCCAGACATCCCCTACCGAAGACACATCTCCGATCACCTGAGAGACCTCCACTGACTTCAGATCAACAAAAGAATCACCTTTAAGCTCCTCACGCACACCTACAAAGCTCTCCACAACACCGCACCCAAATACCACAACCACACCTCTCCTTCTACACACAGACCAGACATCTCCTCACTGCCTATCTGGCCCTGGCCACTATCCCATGGATCCGCAAGACCTCGGCTGGAGGAAGATCCTTCTCCTACCTCACTGCAAAGACCTGGAACTCCCTACCTCTGCATCTCAGGCAGTCACAGTCACTGCCTCAATTCAGTAAGGACCTCAAGACCTTGCTCTTCGACTGAAGACCCCACCTCCCTCTGCACCTAGAGACCCTTACGGGTGATTAGTCTACAAGAACCCTGATTGATTGATTGATTGATTGATACTTGGTCTGTTGGATGGATTGTTGCTGGATCTTCACATAATGTTTTGTTATACTTGAAGGAAAGTATTTTGTATAAAAGGTAGATGAGTGGTTGTTGGGAGTGTGCTTCCTTGAACGAACTACAGATATGAACACTCCTATGTCACTCCAAATTCATCCTTGTTTGGATCTACTGGCAGGTCAGTGATGGTTGAGAGGTGAAGTGCCTGGATATGCTTCGATGTTCAGCTGTGCCTCATTAAATATGTTATCATTTTCAAGTACATGTTCAAGCCCTGGAAAATTAATAAGAACTAGGTTGAAAAAGGCCCATACGCCTGACTTAAAAAGGAGAAATCAAAGTGAAGTAAAATGAAAAGAAAAAAAGAGCAGCAATAGTTTTTGGTTGACAGTGACTTTCAGGATTAGCATTGGGAGTGCCGAACTTGAAGATCGTCAAGTAAACGGCAAAACTAATGCAAACCAAGAAGGAAGCTGTTTGGAAGTATGAACTTCAACTAGAGTCCTGGCAAAAACATTAAGAAAACGAATAATGCAATAAAAAAAGAAATGAACAATGTATGTATGAGAAACGAATTACATGTGATATGGCTGAATGTGTTTTTGATATGTAAAGTAGTCCCTCATGCATTCTAATATAGATTGAAGAAGACATCCAAACAGAAAAGAAAAACTGTAAAACTAAAATATTGCTGTGGTGGATCTGAGATGTGATTGACAATGTCTTAAGATAATGAATTAAGGTACTGGAGAAAAAGAAGCCAATGGCTGAAAGAGGTTATCCAAAAGCACCTACCTGCATGTAAAGAGGAGGTACTGAATACATTATATTCTTCATTAATGTAGCAAACACAATTGCAAATCAAAACTAATAAACCAGAGAATGTGCTGTGAGATTTGAATTTCAACTTACAAAGACAGTTTGAACTCTTCATGTGCCCATGATGTGCATGGGGATGGGCATCATACTAAACATGTGAGAATTCCCTGTGGTAGATAGGAAGTACATGTGTTGCTGGAGCTCAGCTGAGGGTGAAGGGGCATCGTGACTGTGTGTAAGTTGAAAGTTTAGCCTGCCATTCTTAACTCAGCAAGGCAGCACAGCTTCTACTACAGCAAGGCCACCATTTGTGTGCATACGGTGAACACAAAACATGAACAGTGGAAGGGGAGCCCCTACCATCTGCTCACCATCTTAAGTAGTTGTAGAATTATTTCCAGTGGCCCTGCTACAGTGAGAATATATGTGACACCATTTACACGTACTAAGGAGCAGTGCAGGCTTGCCTGGGGAAACAACATTTCTCCATTCTTTCCTTCACTGAATGCCTAAAGTCAGACAGCTTACCCCATTGACCCAATGTAAGAAACTGGATTAATATTTGGGGTGGGTTGCTGCCCACCTCCAGAAATGCTCACAACTTTTTGCAGTGTGAACCATTTAAGTCACTATATTAACATGAGTTCAACCCGTAGTAGCTATGGCAAACCTCGGTACCCATTACCCTCTCACCCCACTCGCAATCATCACACCCAATGACACTGGACCCCAGCAGACCCTGGTCAGTTGGACTCCCCTGACCACTGATGACACCCTCAAGTTCATGAAGAGCATCTACTCAGGCTCACTCTCGGACCCCTGCCCACACCACATCTTCAACAGAGCTGGCAACTCCATTGTCCCCGAACTCTGCCGCACCATCAACTGCTCCATCATCTCCGCCACATTCCCGGAAGTCTGGAAACACGCAGAGATCAACTCCTTGCTGAAGAAACCCTCTGCCGACCCGAAGGTCCTCAAGAACTTCAGATTCATCTCTCTGCTCCCCTTTCCAGCCAAGGTCATCGAGAAGGCAATCAATGCCCAACTTTCCGAGTTCATCATGGGGAACCACATCCTGGACTACTCGCAATCTGGCTTCCTAAGCAATCACAGTATGGAGACCGCCCTACTTGCCACCACAGATGACGTCCGCACCCTCCTCGACCCAGGCGAAACTGCAGCCCTCATCCTCCTGGACTTCTCGGCCGCTTTCGACACTGTTTCCCACCACACCCTATGCACAAGACTCCATGATGCCGGCACCCGCGAATATGCCCTGGAATGGATCTGTTCCTTCCTCACTGACTGAACACAGAGAGTCAGGCTACCATCGTTCCTCTCAGAACCCACACAAATCAACTGCGGAGTGCCTCAGGGCTCCTTCCTGAGCCCACTCTCTTCGACATCTGCATGGCCCATCTCACAGTCATCGTCAGGAAGCACGGACTCAACATCGTCTCCTATGCCAACGACACCCAGCTGATCCTCTCCCTCACCAATGAACCCACAGTCACCAAGAGAAACTTCCACGATGGGATGAAGGCTGTCGCCACCTGGATGAAGGACAACTGCCTCAAGCTAAACTCAGTGAAGACCAAAGTCCTCATCTTGGGCTCCATTCCCTCTGCTTGGGACGACTCCTGGTGGCCTGCAGATCTTGGACCTCCGCCCACACCCACAGACCACGCAAAAACATCTCGGCATCATCTTGAACTCCTCGCTCACCATGAACCGCCAGATCAACACTGTCTCATCATCTTGTTTCCACATGCTATGCCTGCTCCTAAAGATCTTCAAGTGGATCCCCATCGAGTCCAGAAAGATGGTCACCCACACACTCGGCTACGGCAACGCACTCTATGCCAGCATCACCCAAAAACTCCTCAAGAAACTGCAAAGCATCCAAAATGCCACGTCCAGACTCATCCTCAACATCCCCCGCTGCAGCCACATCACCAGCCACCTGAGAGACCTCCACTGGCTCCCAATCAACAAAAGGATCACCTTTAAGCTCCTCACACACACCTGCAAAGCTGTGCACGATACGGGACCTGCATACCTCAACCACCGTCTCTCATTCCACGCACCCACCAGAGACCTCTGCTCAGCTCAACTGGCTCTAGCCGCCATCCCACGTATCCGCAAGACCACAGCTGGGGGAGGATCCTTCTTCTACCTAGCAGCAAAGTGCCTTGCGACTGATCTGCAGCCAATCCCCCCCCCAGCGCCTTGAGACCCTCACAGGTGAGTAGTCGTGCTTTACAAGCCACTTGATTGATAGCAGAGAGCCTTAAACTAGAACAATGTGGAAAGTATTTATGCAGTGCCAAAACAGTAATAAACTCAAAGCACTACTCAATAAAAAATCTCAAACCGAATTAGAAAAAGTAAAAGTGACCCCAAAATGACAAAATTCCAGTAAGGGAGACCTGAGAATTTTAAAACATTTATGGGAAAATAGCACCAAAAATCTCAAAGCACCAATGGTAGTCAGTAGTCACAGTAGACCGGGACTTAGGCACCATTTCTGACTACCAGAGCTGGAGTGGATACACTAACCAGGTTGGACCCAGTATAAGGTTACCTTGGGACATAGTCTTTTTTTGGAGGTCAATATCCTTTGGATGGGCAAGACGACAGGCTGCATTCAAGGAAGTCCTCAAGAAGTCAGATAGGCCTTTGATGAGGTCCTGCAGGACCTATTGGTTTTGGTGGGGAAAGAGCAGAGCAGGAGAAATTCACATTTTGCACCTAAGGGAGTCATCTCACCCGATCAGGATTTTGCATCACACTTGCGCCACATAATGGAGGACAAGGGGGATGCAAAACCTAAGTGAGATTTTTTAAGCCAGGCAAGGCCACCTTGTGTGGCCCTGCATGGCATTATAAATCTGGGGTAACGTAAGGCAGTGCAAATTGCTGCCTTGCATTTCTCTGCCCCAGTGATGCGTTCCATGGGTGAAGCGTGGGTGTTCCCACACATCCTCCCATGGATGTTGGCGCATTTCTTCTCGTTTTTAACTCTTTCTACGTGTGCTGCATTCTGAAGCGCACATCGAAATAGGAGATAAATGCCTCTGAGGATTGTTTATGTGCAGGAAGGTGTGCCTTCCTGCACAAAAACAATCTTGCCTACAACGCAAGCACCTCTGTACCATGATGCAAGGGTGCCTGCATTGGCGCTAGGCAACCAAAATGTGCCAGTGCAAGGAAAGGGCAGGAATGCACCGTATAATGTTAAATACGGTGCATTCCTGCCCTTTCCCTTTCATGTAGCTCAGTGAAACAAGGTGGCTTGCTGTGTTGCGCTACAAGAAAAAATGATAACTATGGGCCTTAGTCTGTTTTTGGAGCTTTGAATCCCCCAGTGGTCTAGGATGCAGGCAGTACCCAACAATGGGATCCACAAGTCTGGATATGTTCTCGCTGAGGGTCTGCTGACTCAGATTCGCTGCTGCGGATAAGCTCAGAGAGTGAGGAACCTGAATTTCTTAGACCAGTGAGGTCATGCCTTGGGTCAACAGGCTGGGGCAGTTCATACTGCTCTTTCAGAGGTCTGCGTGTCCAACAAGTTTCTAAGTTACAGCTTTTCAGGGGAGGTGGGAGAAGTCCAAGGATCCCAGGTCTTTAGGAACATCATTGAGGGGTCAAGACTCACTTTAGCAGAAGCAACCAACAGGGTACATCCAGGACAGGTCCATTTAGTTCTGGTCAGCTAGGGATTGCAGGGATCAGGCCTAGTGCAGTTTATTGCAGCCCTATAGATACACAGAAGATCATTCAACTGATCCTTGGATTACACTTCTATATCCTGGGTACAAATGGGAGTATGGCCGATCCTTAAGGGCTCCTCTCAGTGCACAGACATCAGGTCCAGTTCTCCTCCGTTCTTCCAGTCTGGAGAGTTTTCCGAAGAGAGTGTTTAGGGGTGCCACATTTGTCTGGCACCAGTTAGTGGGTGGGGCCAACTCCTGTCTCCTCCCTAATCAATTAAGTAAAGGTTTGGAGCGGTAATCATAGCCACTTTTGCAGCAGTTCCTTTTTGTCATAATGCAGACAATTTCACAGCGCCTCTCACTCTCAAAATTAAAGATAGGGAAACTCTTCTCCCTTTGTGTAGATCCTGTGTGCCTACCCAGAGGTGTTACCAGGGTAATGAGTAGCTCCATCATCTGTGGTCACTTCAAACTGGTTCTGGTGGTAGAACAGGCACTCTATTCTGGTGAGTAGATGCAGCATTTAGTCCACCCAGATTGTTTGCTTTCTGACAGCAATGACTACATTTAAGCATAGTTACTGATTTCAATGATATGATGGTGAATTTTAATATGTAGTTATTGTGCCTATAATGTGTTGACCCCTTTGACAAAGGCAATAGACTTGGCTTATATATTAGTATGGTGCTCCCTTGACAAAATCAATATGCTTTCTTTTTATGTGGTGATCCATTGACAATGCCAATAGGCTTGTTTTATTGTAAATGACACCCTCCTATTATGATGCTCTATCTGGTATAAGTGGGGGGGTGTATTGTGGTTCTGAGGTTCATGACGCAGTAGGGGTAAAATGTGATTTCAGAATGTCACCATCTGCCTGATGTACATATTTGTAATTTAATGCATAATATTTAGTAGTGTGGGTCTGTGTGTAATCAATGTACTTTTCTTTATTTAAAGAAAAAGCACTGACTGGACAAGTGTTGACAAGTGTTGTTTTTGTGTGCCAGAGAATTGGGATTACTAACCCAAATCGCCTCCCCTGAGTAGGCCGTGGGCTGCTCTGCTACGTTACCCTGGGAGAGTCAAGTGCTACAATTGGGTGTTTGGATCCCAGTAAGGAGGCATTTGTCGACCTATTGAGCAGGCCTCAAATTTTGCACTACTAATAACCTACTCTATGACAGTGCAGTTAATAAAGTTCACAGAGTTCTAAAACCAGCAAGGCAGATAGGCCATAAATCTGGGGATATCACAAAAAAGCTGGATGTATTCTATACCCATGTGGTGTTCATCATTTAAGATCACTGTGGTACTTCAGTGCCTTGTTACTTTTGTGCAGAGTTGCTTTAGGGCATTATCTTTGCACTTTCATACCACGTGACTCAAGGACTACTGATTAACAATAACTTTTTCCCTGTGTGCCTCTGTTGTTAGCTAATGCAGCCTTGATTGCTAGAGCTTGTAACAGTCTCTTTTAGTGGGGGATGGCTAAGGAGGAGCATAATGCTTATCTGAATAAAGAATTGCTTAAAGCTATTGGTACCTCAGTACAGAAAGCCATTTCTGACATTTTAAACCTGTTGGGTATCACCTTATGGCACAGCACCCTCCTGGACCCAGGGCTCTCAGCCAGCTGGTACTTCCTGATATTCAAAAGGCTAGAAGTAAAAGATATGTTCCCTTTGCACCAATTCCAAGGGTATATTTAAACCAGCATGTTCAGCATATTGATGCCTTTGAGAAGCTTGAGGCCGCTTTTCTAGTTAAGTCCTCTGATTTAATTACAGGTTTTGGGCACACCAGCAGATGTGTACCATGCGCATAGGAAGTTAGGCTCCTATGGCTCCAGTGGCTCATGATTGGAGCAGGACTCAGGCAATGTTAGAGTCACTTTTCTCATGGATGACTGTGTTCAAAAGAATTTAGTAAGATACAGAGGGGCATATTTATCCAAGGTTTTGCGTTGCTGTTGTGCCACGCAGTGGGCCATAGGGTGAAGCAAAACCTAGACTGTGATTTACCAAGCAATACAAGGCAACCTTGAATGACCCTGCATAGCTTGGTAAATCTGGAGTAACGCAATATGCTGCCTTGCGTTACTCTGCGCTAAGGAGGTGTTCCATGTGTGGAGAGTGGGTGTCCCCACGCATCCACCGATGGGGGCTTATTTACAAGCCCCTTGCGCCACTGGTGCGTCACATTGCGTGACGCATCCACGGCGCAACCTACTGCATGATATTCACAAGCACGCGTAAAGCGACCCTGCGTGGCTGTACGTGTTCTTGTAAATATCGCCCCTTTTCACGCAACACTTTGTGTGCTAGGGGCGTGACATGGGTGTTGCTGTGGGTGTTCCCAAGCAACACCCATGTCAACTGATGAATTTCCAGATTTATGAGCAATCGTAAACCTGGAAATGTGTCAGGATGCTACACCACCCCAAGGGCTGGCATAGCAAGGCGCAATGAGACGAAATGATTTAATTTCTCCTCATTTTTTTCCTCTTTCAATGAGTGCTGCATTCTACAGCATGCATTGGAAGAGGAAATGACCTAAATTGATTTTTTTTGTGCACAAAAACAATCTCCCCATGATGCAGGCATCCTTGCACCATGGAGCAAGGGTGCCTGCGCTGGCGCATGGCAGCAGTTTGTGCGCCAGTGCAGGGAAAAGCACAGAGATGCAACATATTGTTGTAAATATGTTGCATCCCTGAGCCTCGAAACTAACAAAGCCGGTACAGCAAAATGACTTGCGGCACCGCGCTGCGTTAGTTTCTCGTAAATAGGCCAGATGGATTTTAACACATGTTCAGATTTATCATGAGTGGTAGACCTGGTAATGCCTCAAAATGCTGCGCACTTTGCAGCACATTGGGAAAGAGGAAAACACCTGAGAGGATTGTTTTTCTGCAGGAAGGTGTCCCTACCTGCACAAAAGCAATTCTGTTTGCAACACAGGCATCTTTGCATCATGTGTTGCCCGCGTTGATGCTAGGCAACACAAAGAGAGGACAGGAATGTGCCATATAATGTGAAATATGGCACATCCATGTCCCCTCACTGTCACACAACACAGTGCATCAAGGTGTCCTGCTGCACTGCACTGCGTGACATTTTGAGAAATCTTTTACAATTTCCTTCTGTGTTTTAGAAGCAGCTCCCTCTCCTTCACTCAAACCTGTATTTAGTATCCCCTCCTGGGCCTGCCAAATTGGAATAAGGACACAGATGGCATTGTGCAATAAAAACACTCAATGTCCATAACTTAGCATAAAAGGCCATTTATTCGGACACGGCTGCAAACACTTCATTTGAACTTAATCAACATATACACAAATAACATCAACTTTTGTAAGTACGGCACTCCCACACTTCCCGTAACCACTCACCCCATGCTAGCTTTCATCGTCAAGCCCTCATACCTTGTTTCATACTTCCCTGTTCCACTCACTAAGCTCTTCCCATATATCCAGACCCTCCTTCATTTTCCTACCAAACACCCTCTACTGAAACTCTTTTCTTGCTCAACGAAGTACTGCACACCATCTTTTGTCACCTGTATTCCTTTCTTCTCCACTCCAGAGAGGGTGGATACAAATAGGCCACGTTGATTTTTCGTAAAAAGCTGAAAACGTTTCTATCCCCCACTGAGTAGCTTTCGAGTTGCTGTACCGTATATGGGGGGTGGCCTGGGAATGATGTCTCTCTCGACTGTACCGTAGCGCGGGGACACACTAGCCTAGTGTAACCAAGCGCTCTACAAATGTCATTATTATTATTATTATTACAACGCATGCGATACATCACATGCCATTACAACGCGGTTGTTACAACGACCGCGTTGTTACATCGCATACCATTACAATGCAAGTCGTTACAACGACTTGCTGTAGGGGGCGCTGGATGTTGGAATAGTATAATTTACTATTCCAACTCCAGTCTGTGCAACAGTAGGGAAGGTGTTGGATCTTTAAATCCAACGCCTTCTGCCCCCTACAGCAAAACGTTGTAACGACTTGCGTTGTAATGGTTTATGATGTAACATCTTGGTCGTTGTAACGACAGCGTTGTAATGGCATGCGATGTATCGCATGCAATGTAAACGATGTTTCTCGGTGGATACGCCAGCATTTGACTCTCCACCCCCCAAGATACCGACACCTAGAAAAACCCCGGAGGGAGTTTTACTGCCCCCCACCCCTATCAGAACTCCTTCAACTGTGATCACGCTTTCACCAGATATTCTCATGTCCCAGTCAGATAACAGTGTCTCGCAACTCTGTCATATGATATGCATTCCCTATTTGCGAAAGATGCATCCCATTGTCTTGATAAAGACAACCATCCTCGTCGCTTATGCCGCCATGCGAAATCACCATAATGTTCTTTGCCAGGCAAAAAATCCTCATGTCCCTGTTAAGTTTCCTTCAAGCCTTGTCAATTGCAGCATGTTTCAGAGCCCCCTTCAGACCCTCCGTGGCACAAATTGTCCAGACTATGCATGCCCCAGCAAAGTTCCGTTTGATTACCTCAGATTCCACTGCATGTGCTGCAACAGCGTTAATCCTAATAATTGCATCAGATCATTCTTCCCCAAAATGAAATATAAAGCATGTCTGCGCAACCCTGCTGCAGAACCAGCCTTGTCAACCAAGGTAACAAGTTACCCCACAATAGCACCTCATGATGGCTGCTGTGCAATCCCAGGTTTCGCCCGTATACTTGCTGGTCCATGTACTTCGCTGCCCATTGCACAAACGAAGGTCCCATGGTCCAGGTCTCCGTCTTGGTCCCTGGCCCACTCACACACCCTGTATTAGAAGAAAAAAGAATTAGGTATGGCAGCAAACCCAGACCCCAAATCACCTCCCACGGAACAAAAACCCCTTAATTTCCTCACAAGGCGTTCTTGACCTCCATCTACCAATCCGCTGTATTTGTCCCCAATCCCACCCCAAACCTGCAGCCTCCATCGCTGCCCAATCCAAAAAGAATGTGTCCCAAAGACAGCAGGGTCCCTCCCCAGGCGGAGAAGTGCCATCCGCAGACCTGCCAACAATTGAAAACGCTTCACCATTCTGCCTTCCTCATGACAAAAAAATGTCCTATGCCACTGACCAGGCCACACCTGTAAACTGCGCCATTCCCATACAGGGCACACCTCTACACTCTGCGCCCTTCAAACAGCCATATTCATTTACCTCCACCCTGCTGATCTGTCATTGAACGCCTCAACCAAATGCCCAATCGTCCTGGGTCCAAACGCATTTCTTCATGCAACACCCCCAACTCTCTTGAGACCCCAACAGCTACAAAACATAAAAGCCCCAAAGGACATCCAAATCATACAAAGAGAAAAAACAAAGACGTCAAAACTATTGTAACAACACTCAGGTAACACAGCCAATAGCTCTCATACCAACTCAAACATAAATAGCCTCTAGCAACGCCAACACCCCCACCCCGCTCTTTACCCCAACCCTTCAGAACTTAGCCCAGAATCTCTTCCCTGGCAGGGTCCCAACTCCAGTACAGCTTGCCATAGAATGAGACACCCGCCAACTTGCCCCCAATAGTTGTGGGCAATAAACCTTCGCCAATACAAACAAAACAAAACGTAACACTCTCCTCTCTGCTGACTGCTGATCCAATGCCATGTCTTATAGCGAACAGCCCTCAAATGACCCAAACTTGCTCAAAGCCAGCTTGTAGCTCCTCCTGGTAGATTCTGTCAACGATCCCTCGACCAGACCCACTACTTTCATTCGCCCTACGCCCTTGACGTCCTCACTCCTGGCACCAATCTGCAAAAACGGTGCCACTGTGAATGAGATCATGAATCCGCAATGTCATTCTACGCACCGGGTCCATGCTTTGCCCTGAAAACAATGTTCAAATACAAACTGTTCAGCATGAATCCTCGCAATACCCTCAAAGGTCTCATTTATGAGGCCTCTTGCGCTGCCGGAACATCACTTTTTGTAACGTTCCGTGGCACAGGAGCCTGCTCCATATTTACGAGGCCACTTATTTTTGCTTAATGCTGGCTCGTAAATATTGTTCCCTTTAACGCATTTTTCTGTGTTAAAGCGGTGTGCAATGGGTGTTCCTGGGGGCGTTCCTAGCAACATCCATGGCAATTTGACACTGCCCCAGATTTACGAGAAATCGTAAATCTGAGGCAGCGCCAAAAGCTTGCACCTCTCCAGGGGAAACGTAAGGGAGGCACAATGAGGAGAAATATCTTTATTTCACCTCGTTTTTCCTTTTTCTATGTAGAAAGAGGAAAAAGCCGTTTGTGATTGTTTTTGTGCAGGAAAGTTTCCCTACAGCACAAAGATAATCATCCCCACAACGCAGGCCCCCTTGCACCATGGTGCAAAGTTGTCTGCGCTGGTGCGCGGCAGCCCATTGTGCGATGGTGCAGGAGAAAAGGACGGGAATGCGCTGTATCTGATAGATATGGCGCATCCTGCCCTTTTCTTTTGCTGTAGGGCAGTGCAGCAGGAAGGCCTGCGGTGCTGCCCTATGGCAAAACCTGATAAATGAGGACCCAAGTCTCTAGCCCTCTGCCTGTTGACCAATTCCACCACTTTGACATTTAACAACACTGTCATGTCTGCCAGTTTGTTTCCCTACACTGCCAACACCACCAACAACAGGAAAAATTTCAAAAAGGCTATGCTACGACCCTGTCTCAGCCAATAAGCTGACCAGCGTTTTGCACACTACCTCCCATCCCTAAACAGACCAAAACCTTGAGCACCTACTGTTAGAAGGTGGTTCTGACCATCTGAGCCGCCCAGATTTTTCGCTTTTTGAACATCTAATTGTTGAGTTTTTACTGTGGGAGAGCCTCATAAGTTAGGACTCACCCACAGTGAACTCATGATGAAAGAGACTGCATGTGGATTTTACCAGTGTCCCCCTGGTGAGAGTAGGCCGCTGCACTGCAGCCGGAGTAAGGGGCACCGGGCTGGTTACATGCAGACACGTGTGTACATGCATGTGCACACGTGTAGGGGCTGCGCAGGGGTGATTCCTGGCGTGTGCAGCCCAGGAGCAGGTACAGATAGAATGGTGTGGCAGGAATTATGCACAGCTGGGTGGTGACATGGAATGGGCTTTATACAATGGGAAGAAACAAGTAAGGGAAAGTCAGTGTGCTTTACTGTTTTCACTGAAGGACCGCTCCATTATTCTCGTATGAGGATGGGGATCACATGGGATAGTTTCACTTCCCGAGGGCCTACAAATTTCAGACACGCACTAAAGTCCACTGTAACTTAGGTGAGAAGAAGTATTCTGCTGAGTCCAAAGTCATATCTGTACTGCTTTTGGGTCATCCAGAAATGTCATATTCCTCTGAGTCAGCTCATAACCAGAGCATGGCTGGGTGCGACCCTGCCAGGCTGGATTAATGACCTTCCTCCCCAAACTGAAGCCTCAGAGGCCTAACCCTTCACGGCAAGCATTCCAAGGGCAAAGGTCTCCTCTCCAAAAGGGAGAGAAGGTGGGTGGAGCTACAGGTTATCCATCAGCAGCTGTCACCTGGTGCCAGGCACCAAGCTGTTCTGGAGAGAAGGCAGTAAGGGGGGGAAGGGGCTTTTCAGAGACCATGTGGCATGAGACCCCTGGACGACGCCATTTTGAACTATCCCAGAGGCCTGAGCAGGAAGGAGGGAGCAGGGGCAGAGAGGTGATGTGTTGCTGCCAGATAGAGCAAGCAGAGCCTTCCTGCCAGCCCCCTCCAAATTCTTTTAAAAGGTCTTGCACAGGAAGAGGAGCTCTCTCTGGGGTGTGGTCTGCTGAGGAAGACTGGTGCTGGAGCCTGGCGCTATGGGAAGCTGGAAGGAGGAACCCCCTGACTGTCCCAGGACCCTGAATTGCGCCAGGAGGGGAGTCCAGGACCAAGGAGCCGAAGCCTGGGCCTCTGCGCAAGGAGAAGAGAGTCCCAGGAGGAGAGCCAGGTGAAAGGCTGGCGCAGGAAGGCAGTGAAGACAGCTCCCTGCTGAGTTCACCCTCCTTGAGACCAGGAGGGCGAAAGAAAGTGCTCCCAGTGGCTGGGGCGTGCCACCAGGAGCAAGAAGGGGCCAAAATGGAGCAAATTGGCTGCCTGGGGGCCGAGATACGCCCCCCAGAAGGTAGGTGACCTTTGACCTCTGGCCAGACCGATGACGAAGTGCGTGGGGCTCTGCCGCCGGTCTTGACTGGGCCCCCGGGGTGGGTAAGGTCCCGGGGGCTGCCCCCACAAGAAGTTAAGTCGGGGAGCGCCGTCGTGCTCCCCGTGAAAATTCCCCAGCAGGGTGCCAGGATCCCACCCTGGCCCCCGACGAGCAGAAAGCCGGGGAGCGCCGTCGCGCCCCCCATGAAGGTTCCCAGGGGGTGCCAAGAGCCTACCCTGGCCCCCGAAGAAGCGGAAGACGAAGATGTAGTTGGGGAGCGCCGTCGTGCTCACCGTGAAGAGTTCTGGGGCCCGGTAATTGCAGTATGGAGGGGGAGTGCCGTCGCACCCCCCCCGGGTGAGTGAAGCCGAAGCTGGGGAGCGCTGTTGTGCTCCCCGTGAAGACCTCCTAGGGGCCCGGGACCGCCAACTCCGGGCCCCAGTGATGCCAAGAGGAGAGGGGGAGTGCTGCCGCACTCCCCCGCAGCAGGAGGAAGGCGGGGGAGTGCCGTCACACTCCCCCGAGGACCCGCTGGTCCAGGTGCAGCCACCGTGTCTGCCCGCAGGAGCGGGCAGACCAGAATAAAAGCGCTGGCTCCTGCAGCCGCACACGAGGGTGCGGGCCAGCCAGGGAGCCAGCCGGAATGGCCAGAGCAGCAGGGGGTGGGCTCCCCGAGCTGCAATTACCGCATCGACTCACCGGCTGAGAGGGGGGGGGTCCGGGTGGGACTGGGCCCCCAGCGAGGATCCGACGTGGTGGGAGGCGGCCAGCAGAGCATCGCGGCTCTCCCTGGAGCAACGGGCGAGCGGCTGCTATAATATGCAAGAAGAAAGGGAGAAAGCTCCCCATAATGCCCTGTAGTGCTCGTGAAGGGCTGCAGGGAAAACAGGCTTGTTGGGGGCAGGTGGTGACCCCAGAAGGATGGGGTCACAGCCAAATGTGTGGCAAGGTGCAGGGGGAGTTGCAGGAGCAACGCACACTCCCCCAGCACGAAGAGGAGAAGTCCCTCCCTAAGTCTCTGGGGGACTGAAAAGAAACAACCACTCAAGGGCTCAGCCAGCAGTCAACAGCATCCTGGGGCTGGAACTTTTTATTCTACAGCTGGGGGAGCGTTAGGGACTGCACCAAGGTATGAAGGGCTGAGCTGGAGATGTCTGGAGAAGGGCATCCCCTGGAGGTGAAGAGGTGTAATTGCACGAGAAGTGCATTTACCAATGTTATTTCTTTTGAGAGACTGGAAGTCACATGTGTATTGTGAAGTCATAAGCAATGTGGGGTTATGTTGCTGGACATTCCTGCTAGGGTGTCTGGCTGTATA
This sequence comes from Calotriton arnoldi, assembly GCA_963921515.1. Taxonomy (NCBI): domain Eukaryota; kingdom Metazoa; phylum Chordata; class Amphibia; order Caudata; family Salamandridae; genus Calotriton; species Calotriton arnoldi. Next base: position 1,395,757 of record CAWUFW010004877.1, read on the forward strand.
TGCTTAATCCTGTGGTTATAACTGTGATGCCTTTCAGGGGCCTTAATTGCAATGCCTTATAACTGTTATCAGCCATGATAAGTACTGTCATTCTAAGTGATGCCCCAACATGTATTCTTGCAACTACGTTATGTGAAGAACAACCCAGACTGTTAGCCACTAAGATGTAGAGGTGTATACTGAGGGATCAGTATGCGATGCTCAGTCAGGGTTATGTGTCAATGTGGCAGGTTTGCCCATTTTAAATGCTTGTTGAGATAATGGGGTGGGTCGCCACTGGGATGGTGCCAGTGGGCAAGGCCCTCGCTCCAGGTTATGTTCAACCCACTGCATGAGGGGGCAAGATGATGTGCATGCATGGGAGTGGTGGTACTAGACCCCTCCCCTCCTTCGGGAGGGGTGAGAATGTTATGCAATGTCACAAAGTAATTCCAACAGCTTATGTATATTTGTAAATTGATGCATAGTATTGAGTAGTGTGTGTGTTTAATAAATGTACTCTTCCTTTTTTAAAGCAAAGTACAGACTGGACAATCAATTATTGAGTGTTATTTCTGCATACTGGTAAATGGCGATTACTAGCCCACACCACCTCCCTTGAGTAAGCCTTAGACTGCTCTGCAACGCTACCCTCTGAGAGTCAAGCGCTAAAATGGGGTGTTTGGTTCCCGGTGAAGGACAAATGTAGTCATGTTATTTGTGCAGGCCTCACAAGTACTGCCTTGTTTTCCAACACCTACCGCATCTGAAAATAATTGCACTTGCTAAACATAGGGCCCGATTCACAGAACTAATCTGAGACAAAATCCTAAACTTACTACGGGGCATATTATCAACAAGGCGATAAACAATTATCACCGCTTTTGCGGCCGTTTTCGGCCGAAAAGCGCCGATAATTATATCGCCTTATCAGCAAAGACACGCTATCGCGTGTTTTGCTGATTTTGCTCTCGTTTCAGCACGCCTAACTTCGCATCGCTAATGAGATGCAAAGTAGGCGTGTCTGTGGAAACAACATGGGTAAATATCGCGAAGGCAGCTTCGCGATATTTACAATGCGGGAAGCGATTATTTTAATCGCGTTAAGTATGCCTTAACGCAGGAATTTAACGTCTGTTAAATTCCTGACTAAGGCATACTTAACATGGGGGTGGATTCTGTGGCTAAGACCATAGGCCCTATCATCTAGGATATCGCCGTTTTCCACCATGGAAAACGGCGATATCCACGCTATCTCTGGAATTTTATCGCCTCGGTGATGCGCTTTGTTGATAACGCGCTAACCGGGCGATAAATTGCAGAGATAGCCGGCGATAAATATGCAAGCGCTAAGCGCGCTTTGCGATATTTATCGCCGGGCCTTGTTAATATGCCCCTACTTTTGGTATTCACAGAAGGCATTTAGTAGTAGTAAAGTTAGGATGTTGTCTTAAGTTTGTCTTAAGTTTGTCTTAAGTCTGTCTTAAGTTTGTCTTAAGTCTGTCTTAAGTTTGTCTTAAGTCTCTCTTAAGTCTATCTTAAGTTTGTCTTAAGTCAAATTTAAGACAAAATCCTACCTTTACTACTACTAAATGTCTTCTGTGAATACCAAAAGTAGTAAGTTTAGGATTTTGTCTCAGATTAGTTCTGTAAATCGGGACCTGTGTTCCTATCCAAAAAACACATGGATAATCCATTGAAATCATTCAAAAACATCTGCCAGACACCCAAATCCGCTCTGATCGCCAAAGAGATCAGCATCCAGTGATAGGGCAAAGCCGCCCCGGAAATAGCCATGCACAGAAGCCTGCAAAAAGTCCAGCCCACCTGCACCACTCAGCATGTGAAATTAAAAAAAACAACAAACTTTTGGACACACCTTGACTCAATTTTCCGTTCAACAATCACCTCCAGCAGGGAACTCTGTATCTCAACCACCTTCGATTGCGGCAATTGCGCCACCAACTGGAACGTTATCCAGCTCAAATCCCAGGAAAGTCAACACCTCAATCGGACCATCTGTCTTCCCCGGTGCCAAAGGCACTCCAAAACACCCTGCAATGGATTGAAAATGCTGCACAGCCCTGAGGCATTCTCCTGAGTCCTTCCTACCTACAAACAGGAAATCGTCCAAGTAGTGAGACACCTTCCGATGACCACTAGATTTAGTGAAAACCTGTTGCAATAAAGTACTAAAGGCTTCAAACAAGGCGCAAAAAAAGGCATAGCCCATCAGCAAAACCCTGTCCACATAGATGCCCCCCCCTCCCGAACTGCATGCCCAGTAGCATAAAAATCACAAGGGTGTATCGGCATCAACCGAAAAGCTAACTTAATGTCGCATTTCGCCAATTCAGCTCCCTGACCATACTGTCACACCAGATGTACAGTGTCATCCACTGATGCATACAGCACCCGGGTGTCCTCTTCAGCAATGAAGTTGTTCACCGAAGATCCCTCCGGCCACGTCAGGTTATTCATCAAATGAAAACCCCCTGCTGCCTTTTTGGGAACAACCCCCAAAAGGAGAAGCAATTGAGTCTGAGTTGGGCCACTCAAAATAAGGTCCCACTATTCCCCCTTCAGCCACTTCCTTGTCCAGCTTCACTGCCACTACTCCAGGAAGATCCTTGGCAGACCGCAAATTATCTGCCCACCTGCGCCATATAGGCCCCTGGCATCCAATCCTGAAACCTTCCACAAAACCCCATTGCAGCCGCAGAGCCGCCTCCCTTTCTGGATACACTGCCAGCCACGGGAGCAGGGCTTCCACCCTAATGGGTGTAGTCACCCTTCGGTCCAGGCAGTCCCTGCTGACCTCGCCCCCTAGAAGCCTTCCATTGTCCTGCAGGGCAGGCGAATGTGAAACACTGGGTGATATGTGGTCTCCCCCTACACTTGGAACATATGTGCTTGAACTTGCACAGGTGACAGGAGCAAATAATCTTAGTAAAGTTCCAGCATGTCGCAACATTGGGTCCAGCTGGCTTTGGCACATAACCTGCTCCCTGTGGAGTGGGCTGGGGCTGAAAAGGCCAGTAGGTGATGTGCAGGCCACTCATGGTATGTGTAAAGGCCGTGGACTGCGTGGAAGACATCCACTGCATCCACAGTTCAGAGTCCACCTCTTTCCATGGCTTAACAGGGTTCAGACTCACCAGTGCCCTGAACTCTTTATCATAGCTAAGCCACGCATAGCCCCCAAAATGCATCCAGGCCATCCTATTGTTGTCCATATACTTATACAATGCTATTGCCCTGTCACGTGCTTCCCACAATAGATGCTCGCATATATCAGGCATGCTGAAGTTCAATTTTCTAAATTGATCGGTACCCTGTGTCTCCTAGTCAGCTCCTACTCTTCTTCCTTAGTCCCCAAGTTAGCCTGAATATCCCTGTGTGGGAGCTTGAAAACATCAACATATTTGTGTTTCCAAATACTGTTCTTAGTTTTTTCCGACAAATGGGACCCAAGGGCATCGCCGAATCGATGTACGGCAGCCTCTTCTTATGTTTGCCCTCCTCAGAGGCCTCGTCCCCTCCTGCCACCAATAATTCCTCTAAGCTATCCATCTGACACCTCTCCCTCTGCAGCCATACCGCTGCCAGACCGCTTTGGTATCCTTTTTCCCTTCAAGGCGCTCTTAACCTACCCTGCCTCTTTGTCAATGACCCCGTCCTCCTACTCCCAGCGACCTGCAAGTCGTAACCCCTTTTTTTCATTCCCCCGGATCTCAAACCGACCACCAATCCCCCGTACCCGCTGGCAACAGGTCTACGTACTTCTTCTCCCTGTGCCCTCCGCTGCTTGGCTTTGATGACCCGACCTTGCTACTGCCTCTGTCCGCACCTGACTTCTGCAAAACACCAACTACACTACCTGTTGCATGCCCTTTCCCCTTGTATCGTACTTCAGGCATCTTCACTTTATTCTCAACGCCCTGCTCTCCTTCCTCCCAGTCATCACTGCAATCGTCATAATATAGCACCAACACATCGTCAAACTCACCGTCCTCACACTTGTTCCAATGCACCAAGCTACCACACTTCTAAGCACTTGCATCCTTGCCAGGTTGGGACCAATGGTCCTGTTTAGGTTTCAATACCCGCGCCCTCAGTGTAGGGACGGCTGCTGCGGACCTTCCCATCTGTTCAGACCAACGCCCATGGGACGTTGTGTGGCCTACTGGCATCACCACCTGTTTGCCAGCCTCTCCTGCTGGCTTTGTCAGCACTTTCCCCACCAGGCTGTACCAACCCGGCAGGTCCTCAGCACCATCGGGCTCTCTAGCCGCAACAGTACGTTGCCTACCTGAGCCCATGGCCCCCCATCAGGTACCCAGAGTCAACGTTCTGCCTCACCCCCAGTGCTGGTGACGTGCTGGTGGCCCTATGTTCATCCCCCTCAGTGCCCGGGGAGGCAACCCCAGCCACATACCTGCCAGAAACTGCCTCCTCCTCCCGTGCCCTGCACATGCACTCCCAACGCTCATTAGTACCTTGGACCAGGCAGCGCTGTTATCTGATCTGTGCCTCTATTTCCACCCCCTGCCTTCTATTGGACGTGTACCCCACAGCTGCCTGGCCCTGATGGCCCACAGACGACCCACTACTAGCCTGTCCTTCCCCTCCCTGGAGTGCTGGGCTTGCCGGGCCTTCGGTACCATTCTTATGTTTTTGGTGGCTGGGCCTTTTGACCCAGCCAATGCCTTGGTCTGCAACCCATGGGCCGTCCCTACTTATAAATCAAGGGGCCCTACTTGCCCCATCTGCCCTGTGTCCTTGGCAAAAACTGGAGCACTCACGCTGGCCAGGGCGAGTGCATCAGCAATAAGCCCTGCCCCCTCAAGTGCTTCAAATCCATCCTGCTCTTCAGCTGCAACCGGCCAGGAGGCTGCAATTCCTCCCGCCCCCGCTTGAACTTCGGGTGGAGCGCTGCATGTTTCTGCCACATCCCTGGGCAGCCTTCATTCCCCTCCCATCTCCCTGCGGAGAGACAGATGTCGCAACGGCCGCGGCAACCCTGCCTGACTAGTTCCTCCCACCCAGGCCTGATCGCGAACACCAGGCCTGGGCAAATCCGCTCTGCCGGCTGCACCGAAGGTGTGCAGCGTCACTCTCACCTCTTCCGTGCTAGGCACCAACATGGTGCGCGAACAAAAAAGTTTTCTTTCTCTGCATAAAACTTTCTCTATGTACTCCCCTACCCTCCCGGCTATGCTCAAAGTCAGGAAGAGGCCAGACACGCCCTTCCTGACTCTTGTAAGGCCCTATCTCTAACCTGCCCCTTCCTCCCAATCCACCTATCCTAATCCTGTCTTGTTCCTGCATGAAGCATCAGGGCGAAGACTAGTCTGCAACTCTACTTCCCCCAGTGGCCAACATTCTTGCAAGTATCTCTTTAAACGTTTCTCCAGCAAACTTAGGGGCATATTTACGTTCCCTGGCGCATCCCTGCATATCAGCAGGGATGCGCCAGGGAAAATGCGTCACGCAAGTTTACCCTTGCGCCACGGCGCATCGTGGCGCAAGGATAAGCAGATGCGTGACGCATCTGCCGGGCGGAAGGTTGGCGCAGTGCTGAAGCTGTGTCGCAAGCGCGACGCAACTCCAGCACTGTTCCAACCTACCCTATCCCTAACATGGTGCGTCAATCCTTACGCCTGCTTGAAGCAGGCGTAAGGATTTGACGCACCAGCGCCGAAAAGTGACTGCGTGAAATCTTGTAGATTTCACTGCGTCACTTTTCCGAGGCGTTCCTGCGCCGGAACGCCCCCCCCCCCTGCGCCAGTACGCCCACATGAAACCTGACGCAGGTTTCATGTGGTGCAGGGTTTACTACGTGACGCATCTCCCTAGATGCGTCACGTTGTAAATATAGCGCAACGCGGCGCATGAGCTTGCGTCGCCGCTGAGTCACATGCGTGACGCAACGGCGGTGCAAAAGTGGCGCAAGGGGCTTGTAAATATGCCCCTTAGTTCTTCTCGGCAAAACACGATCTTCACCTCCAATTGAAGGCAGTTACTGCTCTCTGGTGAACTTTAAGTCAATTGTTTTCCCTTTCAATTATTGAGGCTTCAAAAGTCTTTCAGCCTAATTAACTCTTCTCAGCAACTTACTTGTAAAGAAAACCCTTTTTAATAAATGCATTCTACAAAATAAGTATAAGTAATTGTCTCTGACGTTTCCTAACATTTCTTGCAGTTTAGTATACACAAAGTAAATTGTTCAAGAAGGGCTGAATGTCACAGAAAGCTCAGAAAATAAATTATGAAGTGGTTTTCCTTCCAGCGCAATTTTAGGAATGTGTTCATGCACACTTCCCAAATTGCAAATCAGCTATAAAGCATTGTTCATAAAAACGCAAGTGTCATTTACTCAAATAAGCCTTTCCATAAAAATAATGCATGAGTCAGTATATGTGCTCTCCTAGCCGCATTTTCAAAAGCAGCAACATGCTGCATCGTCTTATGCCCAGCTCTGCAGGGTAAGATCATCTGGGTGTGGCTCCCTTTTATATTAGGGAGCAACCCAAGATTGCCAGCATTCTAGCCACTATTCTAGGAAGCACTAAGACTTCTGGGACATGTAGTCCTACAGTTCAAATATATTTCAGTGGAGTACTTTCATAGCACTCTTCCTACTAATTAAAAGTACACTCTAATTGCTATGAGTGAAGACACCTTCTGCTTCATGCGCTTCTTTTAACGGAGGTTAGGGAACCTTTCATGATGCCCACTTCATTGAGACGGCCTATAAAGAAGTGGTGTCAGGGTTCTGAAAAGCTTGCTTAAAAGTGAGGGGGAGCTGGTGCCAGATGAGGAGCTGCAATGATCAGAGGACTTCCAAAAGCCTACTGTAGCAACAAAAGAGGCAATGATCCAATAGTCCAAAGATTAAAAGGTCTTTAATCTTAAGTAGAACAAATGCTTGTCTGAAGCTGTATGGTGGATCGTAAGAAGAATGCAGCAACATTCCAGACAAGGTACAAATACAGTCCACAGAGAATTTAGAGCATTGGCAACACTCCAATACAATACATTCTATTAAAAGACAAGAAACATGAAATGAGATAAACAGATAAACTTACCAAACACCATATACTACACATCCTCCCCTTTGAGAAAGAAAAAAAAAAAGAAATTAATAACAAATGAATTCATTGTATCTGTCTGGTTTTTTAACAGTCCTGCCACAAGAAGTTTTTACATTAGAGCAAGGTCTGGAAGTGTTTAACATACCATTAAAAACTTCACAATCGTTGTTAATAGGCTCACTGTTAATGTTGGAGGGAACAACATCAAAGAAAGAAGAATGACAATCTTTATTGGTATCTTCATAACACCAGAAATAATGGTGGGGAGATGACTTTGTGCCAGTACTTAATTGGTGAGCAGAAACAGGTAAATCACCCGAACTGGTAGAGCGAGCCAAAGCTAATCGACTCATGTGCCATGTTTCACCATTATCTAAAGTCTTCCCGGCAAGGACTTGAGATCTGCAAGTAAGAACCGGGTAACAGTTCCCAGGGTGAGGAAAGCTAGGTGGGGGGGAGGGCTTTCTCGTTGTTAGGGGCCAATCTGTGGAATTCCCTTCCTTCCCCAATTTCCACTCTGGAAACCCATTCCTTATTTCGTAAGTCCTTGAAGACCTGGCTTTTCACCTGTCCTAACCTTTAAGCTTCCTACTCTATAGACACCTTTTACTCTGATCGCTTTCCGCAGCGCCTTGATGCCCCTGGGCTAAGTTCGCGCTCTACAAAACTTATATTCATTCATTCATTCACAGTGTTATGATGGATTTTTGAAATCTTTTTTGGAAGACTAAACTTGCTATGTCCTTTGGGTACCTTTTTAGCACTTTTAACGCAAACCCATTGACCAACATGCAAATTTGCAGGTTTAGTTCCATGTTTAGCATCATAATAAACTTTATTTTTTATTTGAGAGTTAGCTAAAGTAGATCTAACATCGTTTAAATCACAAAAAGACATTTTCTTGCGCTTCATCCAACTGGGATTTGTTTTGGAAAATGGAATTCTACATCTCATAAGAGAAAAAGGACTTTTTCCTAAAGACGGTTGGGGTGTCACTCTGTAAGCCCAAAGCATTTTTTTTAACTCCTCTTCCCAAGAAAGTTTTGATTTGCTACACAATTGTAAAGTGCCTTTGATAACTCTATTAAGTCTCTCTACAGTGCCATTGCTGGAGGGATGATAAAGGGGGGTACATTTTTGCCTAATACCGTTAGAAGTAAGAAAATTCAACATTTCTTTAGATTTAAACTGCACCCCATTATCGGTCAAAATATAAGCAGGGAAACCTTCTTGAAGAAAAATAAGATCTAAAAAATCAATAACAGTTCTAGTGTCCACTTTATCAACAACTTTAAGTTCAAACCACCTAGAGAATAAATCAACAAGGACAATGATGTACTTAAATGTACCATCCATCCAATTGATAGGGCCCATAATGTCCAATGCTAATTCTTCCCAAGGTAAATTAGGGGAACAAACAATACCTAAAGGTGGATTAAAAGTTTTCTTGGACTTGCCAGCAATTTCGCAATTTATACAGGTTCTTACAATCTTCTCAACAGTATTGTCAACTCCAGGCCACCAATAATGGTCTCTGACCCTGGATTTAGTACGAAAAATACCAGGATGACCTTCATGAGATAAATGTATGATTTGTTCTCTCAAAGAAGCAGGAGGAATAATTTTGTCACCTCTTAAAAGGAAATTATCAGAAATGGAAAGTTCATCTCTAACTTCCCAAAAACCTCTCATGTCATCATGAAGATTCTTTTTACTAGAAATGTTCCACCCATCAATGACTCTTGACTTAACATCAGCTAAAATATCATCATCAATATCAGCCTTTAACCATTGTTCTTGAGAAATGCTATTCTTGAGATCACTCTTAGAAAGAACATTGGCAACAGAGAAATCATTCCATGAGTTACAATCAATCTCTGTAAGGGGTAAAGAAAGTATGCTAAGGCAATCTGCAATGACATTTTTAGCCCCAGGAACATAATGAATTTCAAACAAATAATCTTGCAAACGCATAGAAAGTCTGGCAATCCTGGCGGTTGCTCTGTTAAGACCCTCAGTGGTAAGTAATTTTGTAAGGGGTTTGTGATCACTCCTAACAATAAATCTTTTCCTCCATAAGAATTTTCTAAAATGTTCTAAGCCCCAAACAACAGCCAACGTCTCTCGTTCAATTACTGAATACTTCTCCTCTGTAGCAGTAAGGGACCTGGATGCAAAGGCGATAACAACCTCTTGTTTACTATCAGATAATTGGGTTAAAACTGCACCAAGGCCTTTAGAACTTGCATCAGTAGTAACAAACGTGTGAGCACAAGGATCAAATCCTTGAAGATTAGGTGCATTACAAATAGCTTTTTTAATAAGAAGAAATGCTTCTTGACATTCCGTAGACCATGAGAATATAACTTTGTTTTTAAGTAAATTTCTCATGGGATGAGTTTTTTCAGAGAAATTGTTAACGAATTTAGAATAAAATTCGGCTAAACCCAAGAATGATCTTAACTCATCCTTGGATCTAGGTGCTGGAGCATCAATGATGGCTCTAATCAATTTTGTCTTGGGTCTAATTCCATGTTCACTGATTTCATGCCCTAAATAAACTACATTATTTTCCAAAAACTTGCATTTGGAAATTTCAGCAGTAAGGCCTTTGCTATTGAGAACACTTAGAACCTTTCTCAATCTGGAATCATATTGATGCCGGTGTCATAGCCCATAATGAGATATCGTCTTGAAAAAATGTTATCCCTGGCATATCACCAAATAGTAGCGACATTAATCTTTGAAAGACAGCAGCCGCAGAGGCTAACCCAAAGGGCATGCGGCGAAAACGAAAACAACCAAAAGGAGTGCAAAATGCTGTTAAATTACGGCTAGAATGGTGCAAAGAAGTTTGGTGATATGCCGAAGATAAATCTATTGTAGAGAAGTATTTAGCACCACGGGTAAGCGATAACATCTCATCAATTCTAGGTAATAGAAATTGACCAATAATTATATTATCATTGAGACTCCTTAAATCAACACATAAACAGATTTTTCCATTGGCACGTCTAGCGATGACCAATTGAGAAATCCATTCGGAAGCTTCCACAGGTTCAATGATGCCACATTCTTGTAATTTGAGTAACTCTTTTTAACTTCTTCTTTGACGATAATAGGAACGTTCCTCACTTTATGTATCCTGGGAACAGCATTACTTTTAACTCTAATACGGTGAGAAAATCCCTTGAGCTTTCCAATTTTTCCTGAAAATACATTAGGAAACTCTTTGAGGACCCAATTCTTGGTGCTCTCGCTTTCACAAGCAACAAGAACTTGCTCTGGACTGTTAGGATCAAGAATTATGTGTAAAGCTCTTTGATCCATCCAGCCCAAAACAGATGGACCTTCAGATGCAACATAGAGTTTGCACACAGCTGTACGATCTTTAAAATCAAAAACTAATGAACGATAACCCAACATATCAATTTTATCACCTGTGAAACTCTCAGGAAGAACATCTGTAGGCTCCAAATGCGAGCCTAAAACATTAACTAATTTTGTGTCCCATACACTTTTAGCAATAATAGTGAAAGGGGAACCAGAATCTGCAGCAACCTGCAAAGGAATACCCCCAAATTTTACTATGCATAAAGGTTTACTTCTGTCATTGCTAATAATATTGAGAACAACATTGCACTCCTTGTTCTCTGAACAATTGTGCACAGAATTATGAGAGTCAGAATCGTAATCAGATGAATCAGTTTCTGTAAGACAAGTGACTTTAAGTTTCTGTTTGGGTTTCTTTCTGCAAACTTTGGCAAAATGCCCTAAAACTCCACACTGTAAGCACTTTGTAGATCTTGCCGGACAATTCTCAAAACTGGCATTGTGTGTTTTGTTACCACAACGATAACAAGCAAAAGTTGAAGCATTCTGTTGATTAACCCTTGGTATAAATGAGTTTTTAGTCTTGAAAGTTTTATTTTGAAAGTTCTTGGCTTTCCCAGAAAAATCTTTCCCTTTTTTGGAGTCAGAAATTTTGTTGACAGTTGAGCCCCACCCTTTTTAATGTGTACCTGGCCCCTCTCTCCTCACTGATTGAACAGTGTGGCGTGAAGGTGGTCTCGTACGCTGACGACACTCAGCTAGTGTTCTCTTTTAAAGAACACACGGAGGCAGCCTTCATGAACTTCAAGCAATGTCTGCGAATAATCTCGGCGTGGATGACAGACAGTTGCATGAAGCTGAACACTGATAAAACAGAGGTTCTGTTTTTTAACCAATCCTCTCCTCCTCTGTCTGAACTCTGGTGGCCGGCTGAGCTTAACCCCCTCCTAGCCCGGTGAACTCAGCTAGGAACCTAGGCTTCAGGTTTGACTCCAGCTTATCTGGTCGTGCCCAAATTTGCAAAGTCTCTTCCGCCTGCTTCTGGAAATTAAAAAGTTTACTGAAAATTCCTGCATTTCCTGCCAATGGACTGCAGGAAAAATGTGGTCCATGCACTTGTCACTTCCCAACTGGACTACGCAAACAGTCTCTACCTGGGGCTCCCAGATTACCTGTTGAGAAAACTACAGATCATACAAAATGCTGCAGCCAGGCTGATCAGAAACGTGCCTCTTCGCCACCACATCTCTCCCCACCTGCGGAGCCTTCACTGGCTCCCGGTCAAGAGACGGATCGAGTTTAAGGCACTGACACTGGCCTTCAGATCCACCAGAGATGCTGGCCCCCAATATCTGAAGCACAGACTCCGGAGATATCACCAATCAAGAACTCTGAGGTCAAACCATCAGGACCTAATGGTGACTCTGCGCTTCAAAAAAGCCAGGACGGGGGGTCGCGCTTTCGCTGTGAAAACTGCCTCTCTGTGGAACTCTATGCCAGCGCACCTTCGAAGGGCGAAGTCAGAGCCCCTGTTTAGAAAGGCCTTAAAAACCTGGCTCTTCAGCCTAACTAAGAACACTGCTCAATTCCTCAGCCCTTGCACGCAATCTGTATCTACCGCTAGCGCCGGGACACTTCCGTTGGAGGTAGCCGCGCGCTCTATAAAATGCATTATTATTATTATTATTATTATTATTAGATGATTCAAATTCAATTCAAAATTACTTTATTCGATTAATACAATATTAATCATAAAAGTTACAGACATACATCACAGATAACATTTCTAAAAAACCAGACAATTCATATCAGCAATTGGTCAATTTCCTTGTTCTCAGAGACGCACATAAAAATGAGGCGACGCTAAAACAGATAAAAGGATCAGACAACATTCGTAAAAAATATAACGCAGGGCGACATTGTCTAAAAATCAAATTTACGTAAAAGAGGAATTATAAACCTTTTACAGTGATTACAATAAAATTTACAAAAGAAGAAGATGTGCAAATCAGTTTGTAGCGAGAAATCATCGCAAGGGCAGCACGGGAGATCATTACTGGAATAAATACCAGCCAGATAGCCCAGCATACACGGGATATAATTTAGGCGGAATCGTAACAGAATAAATCTGTGCCGAGGGATTGTAACAAACTCCAAATTGGAGGGTATCCCTTCGACCTGCAGTGGGCCCTCCAAATATTCCCTTACAGTAGGTTTATTATAAAGTGCATTCATTCTCGCATCTTTGGAAAAGGCTAAAAAACGAGTTTTTAAAAGCTTTTTTGAAACAGATACACAATTTTCCGGTGACTCAAACAGACTCCCAGAGTCTAGGGTGTATAGGGTATTTTTCACGTATTTTAACCATAGGAAATTCTCAGTATGTTCCATGGCTAAGCAATCAGTTATTATTTGTTGGGAGAGGGGCACGGTATCTCTGGACCATACTGAGTGCCAGAGAAGGATAGGGGCTACCTTGATCCGGTCAGTTATATAGGGGATATTTGGCTCTTGATGTAGTTTAAAATTGGGACAGCTACTGGGGAGACCCAACATAGATTTCCAGAAACTATCCTGTATTACTTGTAGATCCTTTACTTTAACATGGCCCCACACTCCAGCACCATATGCTGCTACTGCACTAGATTTGGCCCCATAGACTTTCCTTACAATAGCTGGGTTTCTTGTTCCCAATTTGTTTGAAAAAGAGCGTAATGCATTAGTACTCTTTTCCAGCAACATCCCTCGATTCGCCACCATGTTCCCCCAAGATGCTCGATAGTCAAAGGTAACCCCTAAATAGGAGAATAGACCTGTCTGTACCACTTTCCGGTTCGAAATAAAGAAAGCAGGGGGATTCTTCTGCTTTTTTCCTGCGATGAATACGAATGACTTAGATTCATTAGTATGAAGGTCCAGACTTTCCATGAATTCTACATAATTATTCAACAATTTCTGGAGCGATCTTCCCGTGCGTGCCATTAAAACTGCATCATCTGCATACAATAAAATTGGAATGCGCATCTTATTTATTCTGGGTACATCTAAAGTCGATTCAAGCATTCGGGACTCCACCCCATTAGTATAAAGTGAAAACAGAAAGGGGGCGAGATCGCACCCTTGGCGAACGCCTCTCGTGACTGGGAACCATCTGGTGCATTCACCCTGGGAGCCATACCTTACGCAAGCTTCACTCCTCACATACAGTTGTCTTATGAAGTTAATTATTCTATTATCTATCCCCATGTCCCTCATTATCTTCCATAAATGTGAGTGAGATACACAGTCGAAGGCTGCGCTAAGGTCCATGAAGGCCAGGTAGAGATTGCCTTGCTTAGCTTGGGTGTACTTCGCTATAAGCAAGCTCAAATTCAGGCACTGATCTTGGGTCCCTCTACCATTTCTAAATCCATATTGTGCCGGGATTAGGATGTTATTTGCCAGAGCCCATGCCTCCAATCTATTTAGTAACACTCTTCCCATAAGTTTGGCCGTGATGTCAAGGAGGGAAATTGGCCTATAGTTTCTGGGGTCTAGTTTGTCCCCTTTTTTATAAATTGGGATTAAAACTGCTTTGTGCCAAGAGACCGGGGGTCCCTCTTTGGCTATAGCATTAAATGTATTAGTAAGCAAAGGGCCCCCCAGCTCTGGGCAATCTGTAAAAAAATCAATTGGGGTGCCATCTATGCCCGGAGCCTTATTACTAGAACATTGAGCTAAGGCTGCCCCTATTTCCGTGTTATTAAAAGTAAGGGGGATATTATATGGTTGGTCGAGCTCATCTCCCATTGGTTCTGGATCCATTCTCAAACCGTTAAACATTTTGCTAAAGTGCTCCACCCATGAATCCTCATCCACATGTGTGTCCAGATTAGGATCGGAGCTTTGTTTTAGAAATGGCACATTAACCATTAACCAGAAGTCCCTCGTATTGTTTGTAACTGTAGCTTTCAGTAATTTATCCCAAGCCTCTTCTTTCAATATCTTTAACCTGTACTTCCTAGCCTTAAAATAACTCTGCCGGTCCTGTTTCACCAGGGCGGGATTTCTTGGAACACACTTGAGGGATCGATGTAAGTGGGAAAGTGCCTTAGTGCAGTTATGATCAAACCATTTTGGTCCTATAGGTTTGTGTGACCCGCCACTCTTCAAAAGATTCTTCGTCACTTCTAGAAAAATAGTTTCGAAGGCCTCTATCGGGGCTGAGGGTCCTGATTTGGGTCTAAACAAATTACTATTTCCTTCATTCTACTAGATACAACCTGGGGAATAAGGACAGCCTTATCAATACCCTCCCACTTAAGTGTTATCCCATTCTTTTTTGATATGACTGGCCTTATATGTGAGAGGTTAGTGCCGTGAATACCTCGCCATTTCTTAATCCAAGTTAGAGCTGCATGATCACTGAAGCCTGAGGATTCAACATTTATATTGCTAAAAGCTCCTACCAATGCGGCTGAGGCTATTATAAAATCTATTACTGTACTATGCAGGGTAGAGCAAAAGGTATCACACAGAAGGCCAGTGAGTTCTGACCGGGGGTTCAAAATCTCCAAATCTTTTACAACAATGAGTTTGTTTAGAGCATTGCCATATTGATTGTGAACAAAATGTACATTCCCACCTCCATCCTCATCTGTTAGACCACAAGTGGAGGTTGATAGCAGAGGACAGGGGTGCACATTAAAATCACCCACCCACAGAACTGTCGGATGCAAAGGCGATAACAACCTCTTGTTTACTATCAGTAATTGGGTTAAAACTGCACCGAGGTCTTTAGAACTTGCATCAGTAGTAACAAACGTGTGAGCACAAGGATCAAACCCTTGAAGATTAGGTGCATTACAAATAGCTTTTTTAATAAGAAGAAATGCTTCTTGACATTCCGTAGACCATGAGAATATAACTTTGTTTTTATGTAAATTTCTCATGGGATGAGTTTTTCCAGAGAAATTGTTAACGAATTTAGAAAACAATCGACTAAACCCAAGAATGATCTTAACTCATCCTTGGATCTAGGTGCTGGAGCATCAATGATGGCTCTAATCAATTTTGTCTTGGGTCTAATTCCATGTTCACTGATTTCATGCCCTAAATAAACTACATTATTTTCCAAAAACTTGCATTTGGAAATTTCAGCAGTAAGGCCTTTGCTATTGAGAACACTTAGAACCTTTCTCAATCTGGAATCATGTTGATGGGAGTCATGGCCCATAATGAGAATATCCTCTTGAAAAAATGTTATCCCTGGCATATCACCAAATAGTTGCGACATTAATCTTTGAAAGACAGCAGCCGCAGAGGCTAACCCAAAGGGCATGCGGCGAAAACGAAAACAACCAAAAGGAGTGCAAAATGCTGTTAAATCACGGCTAGAGTGGTGCAAAGAAATTTGGTGATATGCCGAAGATAAATCTATTGTAGAAAAGTATTTGGCACCACGGGTAAGTGATAACATCTCATCAATTCTAGGTAATGGAAATTGATCAATAATTATATTATCATTGAGACTCCTTAAATCAACACATAAACGGATTTTTCCATTGGCACGTCTAGCGATGACCAATGGAGAAATCCATTCGGAAGCTTCCACAGGTTCAATGATGCCACATTCTTGTAATTTGAGTAATTATTTTTTAACTTCTTCTTTGACGATAATAGGAACGTTCCTCACTTTATGTATCCTGGGAACAGTATTACTTTTAACTCTAATACGGTGAGAAAATCCCTTGAGTTTTCCAATTTTTCCTGAAAATACATTAGGAAACTCTTTGAGGACCCAATTCTTGGTGCTCTCGCTTTCACAAGCAACAAGAACTTGCTCTGGACTGTTAGGATCAAGAATGATGTGTAAAGCTCTTTGATCCTTCCAGCCCAAAACAGATGGACCTTCAGATGCAACATAGAGTTTGCACACAGCTGTATGATCTTTAAAATCAAAAACTAATGAACGATAACCCAACATATCAATTTTATCACCTGTGAAACTCTCAGGAAGAACATCTGTAGGCTCCAAATGCGAGCCTAAAACATTAACTAATTTTGTGTCCCATACACTTTTAGCAATAATAGTGAAAGGAGAACCAGAATCTGCAGCAACCTGCAAAGGAATACCCCCAAATTTTACTATGCATAAAGGTTTACTTCTGTCACTGCTAATAATATTGAGAACAACATTGCACTCCTTGTTCTCTGAAAAATTGTGCACAGAATTATGAGAGTCAGAATCGTAATCAGATGAATCAGTTTCTGTAAGACAAGTGACTTTAAGTTTCTGTTTGGGTTTCTTTCTGCAAACTTTGGCAAAATGCCCTAAAACTCCACATTGTAAGCACTTTGTAGATCTTGCCGGACAATTCTCAAAACTGGCATTGTGTGTTTTGTTACCACAACGATAACAAGCAAAAGTTGAAGCATTCTGTTGATTAACCCTTGGTATAAATGAGTTTTTAGACTTTCAAAGTTTTATTTTGAAAGTTCTTGGCTTTCCCAGAAAAATCTTTCCCTTTTTTGGAGTCAAAAATTTTGTTGACAGTTGTAGATGATTCATTTTGTTCGGATAATGCTTTAGAACTTCTATCCGAAAGTTCAGGTTTTTTTACTAAAGCGATGACGCTTTCAATCTGGACTGGCTTTCAAACTGGACTCGCCTTCAATCCACAACCTGTCCTGGATGCCTTTTTTTTTGTGCAAACAACTACTTGGTCCGAATAAGTTCATCATGCAAGGCATCAAACTTGCATGAAGCAGCTAAAAATTTCAATGAAGAAACATATTCTTCAACAGATTCATGTTGAAGCTGTTTTCTTTTAAAGAATGCACGTCTTGTTACTCCAATGCAAACTGTAGGAGAATAATGTTCTGAAAGATCTAGGATAGCTGCTTTAAAAATATCTATGTCTCCTGGTCTATCAGGTTTCTGCATTTGATTATAAACTCTCAAACCTTCGGGACCAAGACTATGTAGAAGCATTCTTTTATTTCTTTCAGGAGATAAACTTCCAACATTGTCATCTAAAGTGGCTATGTAATTTTAAAAATACTCTTTCCACTCTGCCCATTTGATAATTGGATCACCAGGTGCAGTTAGGAACTCTTTAGGAGTACTTACGTTTATATTAATACAAGAGTTAGAAGTACTAGTAGTGGCTCTGTCACTGGCATCCATGACATATAAGAATCCAAAAGGACAAAAACAAAAACAGAATGAGGAAAAAAAAAACATTTACTTGAAGCCACGAACGAAGAAGCAATACTTAAAATAAAAGAGGCAGGTGAAGTATTGAGAAATTCAGACAAGGAATCCGATGCGACACGAAGTTAAACACTTCTGAAATCGATCGGAGGATTTCTTGAGTAAAACTAAGTAAAATCAAGATGGCGGCACGTCCGCCGTGTCGGGGTTACTTTGCATGACCTGTGATGTCACGTTTATCCCAAAGTGCATTGCAGAACAGCTAAGCAAGAAGAGAAGCTGCAACTAAGCAAAGCGTAGGATCGTTGGTCGTTGGAGCCGGGTGATCATTTAAAAAACAAACTGTTGGTGAGTGGCGCGAGCGCAAAAACTAAAAAATAACGTAAATATAAAAAAATGTAAGCTCAAAAGACTCGCACCAACTCACGTAGAACTCAACGGAGGTTATCAGGAAAATAAGCTCACCGGGAAGTGAATTCCTTAATTTCCAAAGTTCACTGAGTTGCTTGTAGAACAATGAGCCGGCTCTTGAAGTAAAATCTTGGCAAAAAAAGAAATTTGTAGTATCCCAGATCGTCGCCAAATCGATGTAGCAACAAAAGAGGTAATGATCCAATAGTCCAAAGATTAAAAGGTCTTTAATCTTAAGTAGAACAAATGCTTGTCTGAAGCTGTATGGTGGATCGTAAGAAGAATGCAGCAACATTCCAGACAAGGTACAAATACAGTCCACAGAGAATTTAGAGCATTGGCAACACTCCAATACAATACATTCTATTAAAGGACAAGAAACATGAAATGAGATACCATTGTTTAAACTAGAGGACCTGTTTCATCCCAGGCCCTCCAACTAGTCACCATCTTCAAACGTGGTAGCCTATGTGCATTGTCAAATTCAGAAGGCCCTGGATAGGAATGTAAGAAATAAGCTGCCAGCTGAATATCCAAGACTTTGGCTACCAAGCAAAATAACAGCAATATTGGAGATAGAACACAGGATGTCAACTTTTATGGGGAAGTTTTCAAGAGACCTCAAAAAGAGGATAGAGAGCATGGAGAGGCTGTCTGGATAAATTGATGGATCTATCTCCCCCTCATGAAGAACCTAAATTTAGCAGGGAAGGCCAAAAACAAAGGCCTATTAACCTATTAAATATTAGCCTAGATATGTGGAGTGTGCACAAATAATAATTTGCCTGATGGGCCTTGCCACTTGCACCATGGTGCTGTCGATCAATAATAATCGAAGTTAATTCAAAACTAGGAGGCCTGGCTTCGTCCGCAAGAGGCCCTATCACAGATGGTTCTGTTCTTGAGATCCTTTTGTCAAGGAGCTTGGGAAATTGGCTGTCACCTTCCGAGCCCTAGATAAGGCTTAGCTCTTCATAAAGAGCGTCTGTAATCAAGATACTTTTCGGCAGAGCCGGTTGTGGATGAGTCTGCACAACTGGCCATTTCACAAAACGAATTTTGCCACAAGGTTTACATTTCAGATGAAGAAACAAATGGGAAAACCATAACTCCCTGAATTTGGTGGCAGGGAGTGATCACCCCTTTACTGACAAATAACTACCTGCCTCTCTCTCTTCTTCCTTTCCTTGTTAAAGCCACTGAAAAACATGTGAATCGGTAGGGGTCAATGTTTATTAAGAAATCAGAACTATAGACTCTGGGTCAATTAGTTTCAATACCATACTTGTGTCATCATTGACAAAATTCAGTTGGATGCTTGGTGAGGATGGCAGAGTGTCTCTAATTTTGTTAGACCAATTTGCATCTTACATACAATTTCTTTCTGATAAGGAGAGTATAAGAGGCAGGTATTAAGGGTCATGCATTAGCACAGATTAGATCCTAGCTGGACAACAGAAGTAAAGAGGTTGAATCGCTTCTTTTTAATCTGTCTTTAAGCCAATGAAACAGGACACTTCCTTCAACCTAATTCATTGCTGACCACTTGCTGCCTATACGTCTAAGATCCTGAGCTAACCATCTTGCATACAGAAAACATCCAAAGACTTGGCTCTTTTCCAGTTCCTTGTCAGACCTGACAGCCATAGGGTGGTTTTATCCCAACTTTTTTTGCCTGCCTCCCTATATTTTTCTGTAGTCATTTTTGATGGCTTTAGGACTCTGAGCACTTTATCACTGCTATCCAGTGCTAAAGTGCATGTTCTCTTTCCTTAAAACATGGCAACATTGGCTCATTCCTAATTGGCTTATTTAATTTACCCAGTAAAGGGCACAACATGTGCCCAGTAGCTTGTAAATTAAAT
This sequence comes from Calotriton arnoldi, assembly GCA_963921515.1. NCBI lineage: Eukaryota > Metazoa > Chordata > Amphibia > Caudata > Salamandridae > Calotriton > Calotriton arnoldi. The sequence continues at coordinate 1,415,637 of CAWUFW010004877.1, forward strand.
GCCACTAGTGGGCCTACAGACGTGCTTTGGCCACCCACCTCAGTAGCCCTCACACCATGTCTGCAGGGCCTGCGTGACCAGTTTACTATCACTTCAACTTGGCATTTAAAATCCAAGCCAAGCCTTAAATTCCCCTTTTATCACACATAAGTCAACCCTAAGGTAGGCCCTAGCTAGCCCTAAGGGTAGGGTGCTGTGTAATTAAAGGATGGTAATGATAAATCCTCTTTACTGGTAAAGTTGGATTTAACATTACTATTTTCAAAGTTCCAATTTTAGAAAGTGGGCATTCCCCTGCTCTCACTGCTCTGTGTGCCTAGATAGGTTGAAAGGGATACTGGTGCACTTCAAAGTCACTCTTTGAAGTCTCCCCCACTTCAAAGGCACATTTGAGTATAATTACAGGGTCTCTGACCCCATTTAAATCAGACACTTCTGAACCTGTGACCACCTACCTGGTAGAAGAGCTGTCATGCTGCTAAAAGGACTGCTACACTGCCAGACCACTGCTTTGATGAACTCTGGCTTGCTGTGCTTCTGATGCGCTGAGCTGCTTTGCTGCCTGTTGTACGCCCGACTGGATGAGACGGACTGGATCAGCATCACTTAAACCCTGAGTGACTCCAAGGACTTGCTGGTTTGCCTCCTGTTCCCAAGTCTCAGAGACATCAACGACTTGAACCACCTACATCTGTACCAAGTGGTGTCATCCCAGTCCTGGATCCTTGACAGTGTGGTTCTAAGGTGCTTGCAACCCGCACTCACACATGCACATTGGATTCAGTGCCTCTCTACCACCGTGTGGGTCGAAACCAACGCACTCTCACCGGTATGTGTAGTGGACTCGGCGCATCGCTGCAGTTACATGGAAAGCCTCTACGCATTGCGTGTACAGCGTGATTTACCCAGCCTCGTAGCGACAACATCGTCCGGATCATAGGTGCTTTTCTTCAGCGCATCCAAGGAGTTCCCAGCTGCAGGCCCGCACTCCCTCGCGGTTGGCCTGACCTCTTGACTTTGTCCTGGCCTAGGGTGACCCAATAACTCACCTAAGCGCTTATTGCCCCTCAGCACTCTTCTGGCTTTTTGATTCCATACAACTTCATACTTAATGTCTACTGAAAGGATTATTATCGTTTTTTGTCTCCTTTTATTTATAATTTCTAAACTGTTGTGGAGTATTTCTGTGCTACGCTACCAGAGGGGTGAGCACAGGATAATTTAGATTTTTTTGTGACTTACCTGACTAAGATTGTAGTCCCAACCTGTATAGGGTGCATACCTCTGCCAACTAGAGACCCAATTTCTAACACCTCTCTTGTTTTTACTCTGTTTAATGCAAATCTCATAAAAACACTTTTGAAATTATTACTACTCCAAAGCAATGGGAAACAGGGGCTGATTCATCAGGGGTAGTGTGTACAACAGAGTCTACAACCCTCAATTTGCCGGGAAGGATAATTTCTTCTCCTTGTATGTGGTTAGGATGTCTTGTGAATCATTTTTATTGGAGTATGTTGACAAGCACCGCATAGGTTTTGCATTGGGCTCAAGGGTTCTGGTTGGAATTTTTTGAGTCGCCCCACTAGTCCTGCAGCCCAAAACCAATTGTATTTTCCTACCAGTAGCAGGCCATCATACATGAAAAAGTCAATCAATTGTTGGAACAAGGAGCAAAACAAGAGTCTTTGCCTCACCCTTCCTGGTTCCTAAGTAACATTTTTATAGTTTACTAGCAGTGCAAGAGGACCCAGAGTGGTAAATAACCTCAAACAGTTCAATTTATGGCTTCTGTATTGAGACTTCAAAGAGGTTAAATGCAAGAAACTGTTGGATGTGGTATATGATAAGAAAACAGAAATTCGTTTATAAGACTTTAGTGGTTTTGTGAAAAAACTTTAGTAGTTATAGTTACAAAATAAAATGAAAAACTATTAAATGTCACCAGTGTTGGGTAGGTAAACTATCTAAACATGCACCCTAACATGCTCAGAAGAAAACACACCAACAATTGGTGAAAAACCATAAACTAAGCACAAGAGATAAAAGGAAAGGCCACTGAACTGAATGCATAAAACACCTAAATTATAAAATGCTATGTCCACCAGCCAGAGTCAGTCAGTCACACAGCTTTATTCGATCTTTTTAAAACTGATCATAAAAGCACAATTTATCTAAAATTCCAACACAATATATACACATATATACACATTTAAAATAAGAATTAAACAGTTGCAGTGAACCATATAAATTCATATAAAAACATTTAGGAAAAAAAGCAGTTCTGAATTTAAAACTAGTCAATTAATTATTACAACTAAAATCTCGTCCTGCCTTTTTCCTCTTCCTAAAACAAGCCCACAAAATTGTGGTACCTCAGGATAGGGAGTATAAATGTTTTCCTTTCCTCTATGTAGGTCTTACAAAATAATACAATGTGTAGATCTGACTGTACTGCGTGATTGTTACAAGGACAGGGTGAGAGATCTGCTAATTTATATTTATTTTGGGGGTATCCCAGGAGTAGCGGGATCATGTTCATGCGGAAACGCAAAAGAATAAATCTGTGCTGCGCATTATTTAATCGTGATAAATACTGAAAACCTTCCCCCAATCTTGATGGTACCAAATCATAAAGAATGGAGGAATGGTAAGTGCGTTTCTTTTCTCTTCGGGCATACTTTGATCTGTTAATGAATAGATCAGTTATTCTTTCCTTTGAAACCCTTTTACAGGACTCAGGGTCCTGAAATAATTCTCCCATCCCTAACGCTTTCAGATGGATCTCTACATAATTTAACCATCCAATTTTTTTATAATAATCTAATTTACAACAGTCCTTAATAATGGTTTGAGTCAAATCCACTGTAGACCTCCGCCATACTGATAGCCACAGCAAGACTGGAGCCAGTCTTATGTTGTCGCTTAAATAAGAAAGCCCCAATTCACAATATAAAATATAATTTGGGGCTGATTGCGGTAAGGACACACGATTTTTAAAAAAGGAATCTTCTATTTGTTGTAGCGGTGCAACATTAGCCATACCTCACACTCCTGCCCCATATATTGCAGCGGACTTTGTTTTAGCCGAATATATATTCTTAATTGCATCCAGTGGGCTGCCTCCCAACTTTCTAGCAAATCTTTTTACTGCGTTAACACTCCTTTGCATACCCTGAGCTCTTGCTGCCACTAAATTAGACCATGAGTGGTCTTTATCAAAAAGCACTCCAAGGTATGAAAAGGAGTCAACTATCTCAATTTTCTTGCCTGACAACTGGAAGTGGGGATGTCTCTCACCTCTTGCGGCTCCAGACACAATTATAAACGATTTCGATTCATTGACCTTTAGGTCAAGGGAGGCCATAAAGGCGGAATAGGCTGTTATTAGCGTTGGTAGGGCTAAGCCCGATCTGGCCATCAATACCGCGTCGTCAGCGTATGCCAGAATCGGAAGGGGGATACGATCAAATTTAGGCACATCTACCGGTAGGGCAGACAGGGAGGACTCTACCCCGTTAGTGTAGATTGAAAAAAGAAACGGGCGAGAACACAACCCTGTCTTACTCCCTTTTCGATTTTAAAAAGGTGAGTGCACTCCCCCTTCCTGCCATACCTCACACAGGCAGGAAGGGGTACAACTGACGTATGAAACCAATGATTGGTGGATCGATACCCATGCTCTCCATCATGGACCACAACCTCGGGTGTGACACACAGTCAAAGGCCGAGGTTAGGTCCATGAAAGCCATGTATAATTTGCCGGCCTTTGCCTTAGTGTATTTCCCTATAGTTAGGGAGAGGTTTAAGCACTGATCGACCGTCCCCATTCCTCTACGAAACCCATATTGTGCCTTCATAAAAATGTTATGCGATTCGGCCCAGTCCTCCAATCTGGCCAAGAGGACCCGTCCCATAAGTTTGGCAGTAGTGTCGAGGAGGGATATGGGGCGATAATTCTTTGGGGATCCCCTTTCACCTTTTTTAAAAATGGGCACAATTAGACTCTGGTTCCAAGAAAGAGGCGGGCCTACTATCTGAATACTATTAAAAATGTTTGTAAGTAAAGGCACCCACATATTATAATCCTGCTGAAAGAGATCAATTGGAACTCCATCTGGCCCAGGCGCCTTACCAGGGGTGCAGGCTTCCAGCGCCTTTCGTATCTCTAATACAGAGAATGTTAACCCTCCCTGTGGTAAAATCTCTGGGGAGGATAGTAGTGGATTTGGGGGGATTGCTAAGCCAAATATTCCTTCGAAGTGCCTCACCCATGCCTCTTCCTCTACATGCACATCTAATGTAGGATCATGGATGTCTTTAAAATGTGGGGCATTCACGATTTTCCAGAAATCTTTACTACTACCTGACATAGCTGCTTCCTCGAGATCTACCCATGCCTGTGCCCTAAGATCTTTCCCCTTGTCCTCCTCACTAATTTATAATCTTTGCGTAACGCACACACTACAGAACAGTCTCTGGGGTGCATATTTAGAGCTTTCACAAGGGCTTTTTTTGCTGTTGTACAGGCTATATCAAACCACCCCACTTTGACGGTAGCATTAGCTGACTTAACCCGTGTGAGTGCTAATTTTACTTTTTCCAGAAGAGCAATAAACTGGGTAACCAAGAATAGAGGTGATGAATTCTCTTCCAGACAGGCTAATATTTCCTCCTTTATTGGAGCTATAATTTCAGGGCCTAAATTTAATCTTTGTACTTGTGACCACTTCAACTGGTAACCGTTTTTTCTGGACAAATTCACACCTTCTACAACCTTATTGTGCTCTTTAGGATCAGATAAAATACTTAGGTAAATAGATAACATGGCGTGATCACTATAAGAAGAAAATCGGGTACTCGTATGGACCACTTTCCCATGTAAATGTGCCGAGGCTAAAATATGGTCTATAGTAGACTCTTTGATACTCCTTCTAAAAGTGGACTCTTGCCCTCCCTCTTCTGGTACATTTATTATGGACAAGTTCCACTTATATAACAGACTGTTCAAAACATCACCGTACTCATTGTGTGTGAAGTGTGAAAAGAGGTTATTGTCGGAGTCCTCTACTCCACTTACCCTAGTGCCATTGAACTTACAGAGATGAACATTAAAATCCCCCACCCATACAAGATTTACACTACCCCCATTTTTCCCATTATACAATTTCTCAATCTCTAATGCTAGTGCATCTACCACTTGCCTCGAATTCCTCCCAAACTCATTATTGTAAAAATTAACGATTGTCCAAATGCCCTGTTTCCTACTACCCATCTCAAAAATCTGAAAGTGAGTATGTCTATGACCAACTTCTTTGATTTGAAGGGATATAATATTTGAGAATAGAGTAAGTAAACCCCCCTTCGCCCTTCCAGAAAGGGATGGAACAGCTGGGGAATGGAAGGTGCGAAAGCCTGAAAAGAAAATTGGATCTGTGGCCCAGGTCTCTTGAAAGGATACTACCTCCATACATTGCCACTTATTTATCCATTCGGGATTGGCTATTTTGGAAGCTAGACCTGCCACGTTCGACGTTAACATATTGGGCCAAGTTCCCTCAATATCAGTCATACAGGTTGGCAAGGGGTACTCATGTTCCTGTACCCTGGGTGCTAAATTTGGAACTATGGTGGCCTCCTCGGAGGATCGTGTACGCAGTGGAATCCCCAACGGGCTAACCTCTACAAGGGCCACAATAGTAGCCCTACTTAGTAGTTTGGTGGGTGATACAGGTAGTCAATCGCATTCCTCCAGGTTCGACAGGGGTGCAAATCTATTATATAAACTAATTCCAGAATTTAAAAGGGGTCCCTCGTTCATACCATAAGGCATTTTCAATTGTGTACCCCTGTATTCCCCTCTCATGGTCACACCCTGGCCATTGTAGAAGAATTCCAGGGGTAAAGGTATTATCTGGGAGTTCCTTTGAGAAAAGCCATGGGAGTTGGCTAAAAGAGAAGCACTTGTGTGCATATTGTTAAAATTAATTACCACACAGTCGCCACCGAACGCTTTTCTTAAACCCCCCACCCAATCCACTCTCCTGGCCATAATAACTTCATTGGCCAATTGCCTTCTCCCCCCCTCGGTCACATAGACATTACTTGTTAACCAATGAAGACATTTGTCCATTAATTGTCTTGTAGTTTCACTTTGATCTTCTCGATGGGGTGGGACATTTGCCAAAACCAGAACCAGTGGTGCAGCGGCAGGGGGCAGATGAAGAGTTTGTTGTGGCTGGTGCTTAAGTATTCCAGTGAAGTTCTCAGGTAACCCTGCCTGGTGCATAACTCTTCTATCTTCCATCCTTGGTGTAGGAGAGTAGGATCTGCTTCACATGGGTACCCCCACTTTTTGCTGATGCTTCACTGTTTTTCGACTTTAGTCTGGCTGGGGCCCTGCTAATCAGAACCCCAGCCTAGCTGCTTCCTCTCTAAAATGGTTTCCATGTGCCTTAGGCACATCTCTGATTGGAATCTGGAGTGCCCTTGTAAGTCCCTAGTATATGGTATACTATGTACCCAGGGCATAGGTACCTCAGAGGCCTGCCAGGGGCTGAAGCATGTATTGTGCCACCCCTGGAAGGCCAGCCATAAGGACACCACAGGTCTGCTATTGCAGCCTGGGTAAGGTGGTGCATGCACCCCTTACTGTGATATAGGTTACCTATATCACTACATACATACACACATATAAACCTATAAGTCACTCCTATGGCAGGCCTTGTCAATCCTGAAGGCAGAGTGCTTGGTTCCTATGTGAGAGGGTGCCCCTGCATGAGCAGAGCCCCTCTGAAGCGTTCGGAGACCCTTCTCTGATGCTGTTTGTAGTGCAGCCTGACCATATACTCTTAAGCGCATTATAACCTCGCGTTAAATGCTAACTTTGGGATGACTGCACGGAAACATGTCGTGTTTGGTGTCAAACATCTTGGAATACTACCCCCCGCCAGTTCTGGCGGCGGGGGTAGCATTCCACCCTTCTAGAGGGAGAGACATGTACACACCGGCCTGCCCGGTAACTTCTTTCCAAGCCCTGGCATCACAAAATGGATGCCGCTGCCACAGACACGGGTCTGGCCTCCTGCTGCTGACTGAAACTCCGGCAGGGGAGGCCTGGACAATAGGTTTCCTGTCCCAGGGAGGTGTAACCACCTCCCCAGACAGGATAATATGTATTGGGGCTGGGCGGGAGCACTCTCTGGTGCTTTGAAGTCCTGCACTGGGGGCACACTTGGTGTCCCTGTGCATACCCCAGTTCAAACTGGTTCAGGGGCTTCCAGCCCCTGCTCTGACGCGAAACTGGACAAAGGGAATGGGTGTAACCACCCCTCTTCCCTGACCCTCCCATAGGTGGGTCCCCAGAGTATGTCCAACCCCCTAACTTAGTATAAGTATGGGACCCCAGTCCTTAGGACTTTAGATTTACCTGGATGAAACTCTGATACAGAATCCTGGACCTTTGACGCTCTACTTTAAGATTAGAGGACTGAAGAATCTCCCTTGGGGTCAAGGAGTGACTCCCCTGCTTGGCAGGCACCAACAAAGCAATTGTCCGGTCTGCATCGCTGAAGCTCCCGCCGGACGCCGAAGTCTTTGCATCACCAGAGGTGGATTTCCAGACTTCCCCGAGGCTGCCCTGAGTTCCCAGCAAAGCTGAGGCCCGTAGCTGTTGTGGGTAACGTGGAACCATGACCCCTGGACACTGAGCACATTTGCAAGTGCATCCTCATCTTGGTCTCCCACGAAATTGTGCTTTGGGCTCCAAATAGCCCCCACCTCCAGCACCGATTGCTCTGAAGATCACTTGCCTCCACTCCACGAGTGTCCCGTGAGCCAGCTCTAAGTGTGTCCACTTGAGGCTCCTTTGCGGTCGATAGTCCGTTGGCTAGTGGGCCCTCCCAAAGGCAACTCTTCTTCTGCTTGGGCTTCCCTCATTGCTCCAGGCGTGCCCTGACTTACCCTCACTGGGTGAGTCCCTCAGACCTTGCTGGTCTGCACCACCGTCCTTCTTCTATTTCCACAAGACTTGCCGTTGCCAAGGCTTGTTGGGTCCAATCCGGTCGCCGACACCTCAGCAATCGACAGACGTTGTGGGACAGCTCGAATCCAGCTCCTGGTTGTCATCGACGCCTCCTGGACCTCGTGGCTGAAGAGTCAAGATGACCGTCAACCTACCTGAAGCACCCGACATCGGTGGGCATCCGCTCATCGCCTTCCTGGTCACTGGCTAGTGACCCAGACTCTGTCCCCTCTGCTTTCAGGTTCTTCAGATCTTCGATCCACCTTTGGATCCACCCGAACACTTTCGACTTGGCCGCCAGCAGCACTTTGCAGCAGATCGCCATTGAAAACGACGACGAAACCCGACCCCGAAAGTCACCTATGCACCCGGCTTCCTGGGTGAGGTAACTCGAGTACTCCGGTGCTCCCGTGGGTATAGACTCTAGAACAACCCAGTTCTAAAGGGGTTTGCTCCAAGTCCTCCTCTAAGTGTCCCTTTTCTTTAAAATTCCAACCGCGACTTTCCCCATAGAAGTCAACGGCGATTCGCGGCTGTGTTCTCACACTGCACGCGTCCCCCGTGGGTCCCCTGTGTCACTACCTTGGGTGGTTCCTTGTGGTCCAAGCACTTCTACAGGCTTTAGGCCTTGTGTCTAGCTCAGTCGTGGTTCTTATACCACTTTATTGGTATATGGTTTGGTACGCCCCTAGGGCTCAAACGTGTATTTGTGCTATTACTGTTGATAACTAACTTATAACTTATGTATTTCGAACTCTAGCCTCATAAAGAGACTAGAGGGGTGTGTTTAGCAATAAATAAATATATTTTGAATATATACCTGGTGTGGTCCTCTTTCATTTGGTCACTCAAGAGATTATAGACTGGTAAAACAAGCTGCTTTACATTCCTTCAAGACTTAGCCTGAAGGCTGCTCTCCATAGCTACCACTAGGATAGCTTTCAATAAAGGTTGTCTTTAACCTATCTCCAATAAGGGGTTGTTTGGACTGGTGCAAGGTGCCCACTATAATTAGTGGACAGCATATACCAGGCCTACTTCTCACATTGGTGTGCAGCGTGTGGGATTCCAGCTTGCTATTGTTTTACCAGATAATCTCAATTGAATTGATCAACTGAAAACCACTAAGGGTACCTTAGGTACATATAAATCAAGCTTAGGATACAGTAAGTTCTACTCAACTTAGAGTTGTGTGTTAAGGGATAGCACACCCTTTCTACAACTCAAGAGAGTTTAGTAGGCCACACTAGAGTAGGTAGTGCATACACCACACCTCACTAGTAATGTCTTCAAAGCCAGGACCCAGTGAGTCCTTGCCAGAAGCCAGTGGGCTTCTTCCTCCAAGTATGATAATCTCCCATTCTTGGAATTGAGAGCATTGTGCAGTACTAGGAAGCTGAAGACAGGCAAAAGTGCCAGCACCCAACACCTCAGAGAGGTGCTTCTGTCAGATGATCTCAGCAGACCCCTAGGGTCTGAAGGGGTAGGCAGAGAGGGTGGGGCAGAAAATGAGGAAGGGGTCAGGGGTGAAGAAACCCAGGGCCCCCCTCTGAAACTGGCCAGGAAGGTGAAAATGACCTTGACCTGGAAAACCCAATTCCTCCTGTGGAGGAGGAGGAGGATCAGAATGACCTCCCCTTTGTCCCCCCAGGAAGAATTGTGAGTGTGCCCAGAAGGCCTAGATCTCCTTCTCAGGAGTCTAACCACTCTGACACCTCAATAGGGACCTCTGTTTCCTCTCATAGGAGGGAATCCTCTCATGAAAGGAAAGAGAGACTGCTCAGATATGGAGAAGCTCAGATGAAGCTCAGAAGAGAGCAGTTGGCTATAGACAGGGAGTCCCCAGAGCTTGAAAAGCAAAGAAGAAAGATGGGACTAGAGTCCCATGGTGGCAGCAATTTCCCCAGAGATAGGGAAAGGTCTTATGACCATAGAAACCTGAGCAAGATTGTCCCTCCCTACCAGAGTGGGGATGACATCCACAAATGGATAACTGCACTGGAGAGGGCCTGTAAAGTACAGAGGGCCCCTCAGGAGCAGTGGGCAGCAATCGTGTGGCTCTCCTTTGCAGACAAAGGTAGAGACAAGCTCCTCACTGTAAGAGAAGAGGATGCTGACAATTACAAAGTCTTGAAGAGTGCTCTTATTGATGGGTGTGGCCTAACAACTGAACAATACAGTTTAAAGTTCAGAGATACCCAAAAAGCACAGACTCAAGACTGGGTGGACTATGTGGATTGTTCTGCTAAGGCTCTGGAAGGTTGGTTGATGGGCAGTAAGGTATGTGACTTCACAGGATTGTACAATCTTATCATGAGGGAGCAGATTCTTAATAACTGTCAAAATCAGCTGTTGCATCAGTACCTGGTTGACTCTGATCTGACCTCTCCCCAAGAATTGGGAAAGAAGGCAGACAAATGGGTCAGAACCAGGGTGAGGCAGAAGGTACAGAACCAAGGTGGTGACCCAAAGAAGCAAGATTCTAAGAACTCTGATAAGGGTGGGGAGAAGGGTAAAGACCAGAAGTCTTCACAAGGCCCCCAAAAATCTTCTTCAGGTGGGGATTCACAGTCTAACAAGGGAAAAGGCCAAAAGAAACCATGGTGCAAAGTCTGTAAGCAAAAGACACACTGGACCAGTGACTGCACCAAGTCCAAAGACTCTATTCCAGCCCCCACCAATGCCCCTAAGGCACCTGTTCCCCCTAGTGCAGTTACAATTGGTGGTGGGAGTACACAAGCCAAGGGTTTAGTAGGGTTGTCCCTGGGTAAGGAGATGGGCTCTGACCTAGTCAGAGAACTCACTCAGGCTGTCCTAGTCTGTGATGGAGGCATGGATGTGACCTCCTCTGTGAGTCCCAGTAATCTGGGCAAGTACAGGCAACATATATTGACAACAATTGTGAGAGCAAGGAGTTAGAGGGGGTTACGTCCTTCTCCCCAGAATATAGTCAATAAACAATGTGGACGTACCCAGTACCTGGATAAATACCACTGGGAGCTCACAGTGCAGAGGAACCTTCAGGTTCTTTAAAGACCCTCACACACCAACCTAGTTGGTGTCATGCTTCATCATCGGGTCCCAACCAGGCGGCCGAGTGCTGCCCGGTTGTGCTACAACGCCTGATTACAGCGGAGCTGGTGTGGTGTAAAGTGTGATGAAGTGTGGTGCTAGATTAAGAATACCTCGGGAATCCTTGCCTGGATGTTCAAAACATTTTTATGTTTAATGATGGCGCCCGGGTATGGATAAAACGGAGAGTAGACAACCATAAGAGGGTAATTAATCTCTGTTGTCAAGAAAGATGGTCTACATGTTTCAGCCCCAGAAGTAAATATGGAGGGGCTTTCTTCAGGACCAGAGGTGAAGACTGTGAATACAGTGAGTGGCAAAACCAGGCCACGTGTCAATAAATAATCACAACCCACGCGCTAAGGTGGGAAGGAAAAAATGATGGTCGCAGGTTGCGACTTAGACATAGAAACACTTGGTTTCAATGGTGGCAGCTGATCGGGCCCGGGAGGGGGACCGGCATTCCCAACACTAGTCCCAGCCGGGACCCACGGAGCCTATCTTAGGTGCACCGAGGGCACACCGCCTTCCACTAGTGTTGGGAATGCCGGTCCCCCTCCCGGGCCCGATCAGCTGCCACCATTGAAACCGAGTGTTTCTATGTCTAAGTCGCAACCTGCGACCATCATTTTTTTCCTTCCCACCTTAGCGCGTGGGTTGTGATTATTTATTGACACGTGGCCTGATTTTTGCCACTCACTTTGTATTCACAGTCTTCACCTCTGGTCCTGAAGAAAGCCCCCTCCATATTTACTTCTGGGGCTGAAACATGTAGACCATCTTTCTTGACAACAGAGATTAATTACCCTCTTATGGTTGTCTACTCTCCGTTTTTATCCATACCCCGGGCCGCCATCATTAAACATAAAAAAATTTTTGAACATCCAGGCAAGGATTCCCGGAGGTATTCTTAATCTAGCACCACACTTCATCACACTTTTACACCACACCAGCTCCGCTGTAATCAGGCGTTGTAGCACAACCGGGCGGCACTCGGCCGCCTGGTTGGGACCCCGATGATGAAGCATGACACCAACTAGGTTGGTGTGTGAGGGGTCTTTTAAAGAACCTGAAGGTTCCTCCGCACTGTGAGCTCCCAGTGGTATTTATCCAGGTACTGGGTACGTCCACATTGTTTATTGACAAGTACAGGCAACAGCCATTAATAAATGGAAAAGAGGCTTTGGCATTTAGGGACACAGGAGCAAGTGTCACCATGGTGACACAAGATCTTGTGGATCCTGGGCAGATTATACTTGGTGAAATGTACCAAGTGACCAATGCTAGCAACGTCAGAACAGACCATACTCTGGCAGTTGTTAACTTCTCCTGGGGAGGGGTAACTGGCCTTAAGAAGGTTGTGGTAAGTGCAGACCTACCAGTTGAATGCTTGCTTGGCAATGATCTAGAAACTTCAGCTTGGGCAGAAGTGGAGCTCAGGACCCATGCAGAAATGCTGGGCATCCCTGCAGATGTGTTTGCTGTGACCAGGTCACAGGCCAAAATGTCTAACACTGAACAGGCCTTGGATTCTGGAATAATGGACCAAGTGCCCTCCAAGAAGAGGAGTAGTAGGGTAAAGGCAGTGCCTTCCCCTTGGCTCAGAAGGAAGATCAGTCTCTTCAGGGAGATGATCTCAGTCCTGAGGAAGGAACTGTCCCAGAGGAGCTTGAGCCTGATCAGGTTGAGTTCTTAGGGACATGGGGCCCTTCCAGGGCAGATCTGAGCCAGGAACAGCAGAGCTGCCCCTCTCTTGAACCCCTCAGACAGCAAGCTGCTGCTGAGGCTGCTGGGAAAGCTAGTGGTCCCCATACAGTGTATTGGGATGATGGACTCTTGTACTCAGAGTGTAGAGACCCCAAGCCTGGTGCCACCAGGAGGTTGGTTATACCTCTGAAGTTCAGGGGCTTCCTATTGACCCTAGCCCATGACATTCCCTTAGCAGGTCACCTGGGCCAGAACAAGACTTGGGACAGAATTGTCCCTCACTTTCACTGGCCCCACATGTCTGAAGACACCAAGGAGTTTTGTCGCTTCCTGTGTAACCTGCCAGGCCAGTGGCAAGGCAGGTGGCACTACAAAGGCCCCCTGATACCACTACCTGTGGTGGGGGTTCCCTTTGAAAGGGTGGGGATTGACATTGTTGGTCCCATGGATCCCCAAACAGCATCTGGGCACAGGTTTATCCTGGTGGTAGTGGATCATGCCACCAGGTACCCAGAGGCTATTCCCCTTAGGACCACTACAGCACCTGTGGTGGCAAGAGCCCTCCTGGGAATTTTCTCAAGAGTGGGCTTCCCTAAGGAGGTTGTATCAGACAGGGGTGCTAACTTTATGTCTGGATACTTGAAAGCAATGTGGAAGGAGTGTGGAGTGACTTACAAGTTCACCACACCCTATCACCCACAATGCAATGGTTTAGTTGAGAGATTCAACAAAACCTTGAAGGGCATGATTAAAGGGCTCCCAGAGAAGCTTAGGCGAAGATGGGACATACTCTTGCCCTGCCTTTTATTTGCATACAGGGAGGTGCCTCAAAAGGGGTTGGCTACAGCCCTTTTGAACTTTTGTTTGGTCACCTTGTCAGGGGTCCATTGTGCTTGGTGAAGGAAGGATGGGAGTTACCTCTCAAGCCCCCAAAGCAAGACATAGTGGACTATGTACTTGGTCTCCGCTCCAGGATGGCTGAGTACATGAAAAAGGCAACTAAAAACCTTGAGGCTAGCCAGGAACTTCAAAAGCCTGGCATGACCAAAGGCTGTACTGACTGTTTACCAGCCAGGACAGAAGGTGTGGGTGTTGGAGCCTGTGGCCCCAGCAGCTCTCCAAGACAAATGGAGTGGACCCCATACCATTGTTGAACAGAAGGGTGAGGTTACCTACTTAGTAGACCTAGGAACACCCAGGAGTCCCCACAGGGTTCTCCATGTCAACAGATTAACACCATATGTGGACAGGGCAGACATGGGCTTGCTCATGGCTACTGATGAGGGACAGGAGGAAGAGAGTGACCCACTCCCTGACCTGCTCTCACAGAACCCTGATGATGGGTCAGTGGATAGTGTAGCCTTGGCAGGCAGCCTCACTGCTCAGCAGCAAACTGATTGTAGACAAGTGCTCAATCAGTACATACATATGTTCTCTCTGACTCCAAGTCAGACCACCTGGTGCACTCATGAAGTGGACACTGGGGACAGTCTGCCTATTAAAAATAAGATTTATAGGCAACCTGACCATGTCAGGGACTGTATCGGGACAGAAGTCCAGAAGATGTTGGATTTGGGAGTTATTGAACCCTCAGATAGCCCTTGGGCTAGTCCAGTGGTCCTTGTGCCAAAACCTCACACCAATGGTGGGAAAAGAGAGATGAGGTTTTGTGTGGACTACAGGGGTCTCAATGCAGTCACTAGGACTGATGCCCATCCAATACCTAGGGCAGATGAGCTAATAGACACTTTGGCCTCAGCCAAGTATCTAAGCACATTTGACCTGACAGCTGGCTACTGGCAGATCAGACTAGCTGATGATGCAAAGCCAAAGACAGCATTCTCAACCCCTAGTGGGCATTATCAATTTGTGGTAATGCCCTTTGGTCTGAAGAATGCACCTGCCACTTTTCAGAGGTTGGTGAATACAGTCCTTACAGGTCTGGAAGCCTATAGTGCAGCATATCTAGATGATATTGCTGTCTTTAGCTCCACCTGGGAGGATCACCTGGTCCACCTCAGAAATGTTTTGCAGGCCCTGCAGAAATCAGGCCTGACTATCAAGGCCACAAAGTGCCAGATAGGGCAGAGTCAGGTTGTGTACCTGTGCCACCTTGTGGGTGGAGGCCAGGTTCAACCACTGCAGAGCAAGATCCAGACCATCATGGACTGGACTGCTCCAACTACCCAGACACAGGTGAGAGCCTTTTTAGGCCTGACTGGGTACTATAGGAGATTTGTCAAGGGGTATGGATCAATAGTGACACCCCTGAATGACTTAACTTCCAAGAAAATGCCCAAAAAGGTTCAGTGGACAGTTAGCTGTCAAAAGGCATTTGATGACCTAAAGCAGGCCATGTGCACTGCTCCCATTCTACAGAGTCCTGATTACTCCAAGAAGTTCATTGTCCAAACAGAAGCATCTGAATTGGGGGTAGGGGCTGTACTATCACAATTGAATGATGAAGGTCAGGATCAGCCAGTAGCTTTTATTAGCAGAAGGCTGACCCCTAGAGAGAAACGTTGGTCAGCCATTGAGAGGGAGGCCTTTGCTGTGGTCTGGGCTCTGAAGAAGTTGAGGCCATACTTGTTTGGTACTCACTTCCTTGTTCAAACAGACCATAAGCCCCTCTTATGGCTAAAACAAATGAAGGGTGAAAACCCCAAACTGCTTAGGTGGTCCATTTCCCTACAGGGGATGGACTTCACAGTGGAACATAGACCTGGGAGTAACCATGCCAATGCAGATGGACTCTCTAGGTACTTCCACTTAGAACATGAAGACTTAACTGGACAAGGTTAGTTTAATGTCCCTACGTTTGGGGGGTTGTGTAGGAGAGTAGGATCTGCTTCACATGGGTACCCCCACTTTTTGCTGATGCTTCACTGTTTTTCGACTTTAGTCTGGCTGGGGCCCTGCTAATCAGAACCCCAGCCTAGCTGCTTCCTCTATAAAATGGTTTCCATGTGCCTTAGGCACATCTCTGATTGGAATCTGGAGTGCCCTTGTAAGTCCCTAGTATATGGTATACTATGTACCCAGGGCATAGGTACCTCAGAGGCCTGCCAGGGGCTGAAGCATGTATTGTGCCACCCCTGGAAGGCCAGCCAAATGGACACCACAGGTCTGCTACTGCAGCCTGGGTAAGGTGGTGCATGCACCCCTTACTGTGATATAGGTTACCTATATCACTACATACATACACATATATAAACCTATAAGTCACTCCTATGGCAGGCCTTGTCAATCCTGAAGGTAGAGTGCTTGGTTCCTATGTGAGAGGGTGCCCCTGCATGAGCAGAGCCCCTCTGCAGCGTTCGGAGACCCTTCTCTGATGCTGTTTGTAGTGCAGCCTGACCATATACTCTTAAGCGCATTATAACCTCGCGTTAAATGCTAACTTTGGGATGGCTGCACGGAAACATGTCGTGTTTGGTGTCAAACATCTTGGAATACTACCCCCCCCGCCAGTTCTGGCGGCGGGGGTAGCATTCCACCCTTCTAGAGGGTGCCCGGTAACTTCTTTCCAAGCCCTGGCATCACAAAATGGATGCCGCTGCCACAGAAACGGGTCTGGCCTCCTGCTGCTGACTGAAACTCCGGCAGGGGAGGCCTGGACAATAGGTTTCCTGTCCCAGGGAGGTGTAACCACCTCCCCAGACAGGATAATGTGTATTGGGGCTGGGCGGGAGCACTCTCTGGTGCTTTGAAGTCCTGCACTGGGGGCACACTTGGTGTCCCTGTGCATACCCCAGTTCAAACTGGTTCAGGGGCTTCCAGCCCCTGCTCTGGCGCGAAACTGGACAAAGGGAATGGGTGTAACCACCCCTCTTCCCTGACCCTTCCATAGGTGGGTCCCCAGAGTATGTCCAACCCCCTAACTTAGTATAAGTATGGGACCCCAGTCCTTAGGACTTTAAATTTACCTGGACGAAACTCTGATACAGAATCCTGGACCTTCGACGCTCTACTTTAAGATTAGAGGACTGAAGAATCTCCCTTGGGGTCAAGGAGTGACTCCCCTGCTTGGCAGGCACCAACGAAGCAATTGTCCGGTCTGCATCGCTGAAGCTCCCGCCGGACGCCGAAGTCTTTGCATCACCAGAGGTGGATTTCTAGACTTCCCGAGGCTGCTCTGAGTCCCCAGCAAAGCTGAGGCCCGTAGCTGTCATGGGTAACGTGGAACCATGACCTCTGGACACCGAGCACATTTGCAAGTGCATCCTCTTCCTGGTCTCCCACAAAGTTGTGCTTTGGGCTACGAGTAGCCCCCGCCTCCAGCACCGACTGCACTGAAGATCACTGGCCTCCACTCCACGAGTGTCCCGTGAGCCAGCTCTAAGTGCGTCCACTTGAGGCTCCTTCGCGGTCGCTAGTCTGTTGGCTAGTGGGCCCTCCCGAAGGCAACTCTTCTTCTGCTTGGGCTTCCCTGATTGCTCCAGGTGTGCCCTGACTTACCCTCGCTGGGTGAGTCCCTCAGACCTTGCTGGTCTGCACCACCGTCCTTCTTCTATTTCCACGAGACTTGCCGTTGCCAAGGCTTGTTGGGTCCAATCCGGTCGCCGACACCTCAGCAATCGACAGACGTTGTGGTACAGCTCGAATCCAGCTCCTGGTCATCGTCAACACCTCCTGGACCTCGTGGCTGAAGAGTCAAGATGACCGTCAACCTACCTGAAGCACCCGACATCGGTGGGCATCCGCTCATCGCCTTCCTGGTCACTGGCTAGTGACCCAGACTCTGTCCCCTCTGCTTTCAGGTTCTTCAGATCTTTGATCCACCTTTGGATCCACCCGAACACTTTCGACTTGGCCGCCAGCAGCACTTTGCAGCAGATCGCCATTGAAAACGACGACGAAACCCGACCCCGAAAGACACCTATGCACCCGGCTTCCCTGGGTGAGGTAACTCGAGTACTCCGGTGCTCCTGTGGTATAGACTCTAGAACAACCCAGTTCTAAAGGGGTTTGCTCCAAGTCCTCCTCTAAGTGTCCCTTTTCTTTAAAATTCCAACCGCGACTTTCCCCATAGAAGTCAACGGCGATTCGCGGCTGTGTTCTCAAACTGCACGCGTCCCCCGTGGGTCCCATGTGCCACTACCTTGGGTGGTTCCTTGTGGTCCAAGCACTTCTACAGGCTCTAGGCCTTGTGTCTAGCTCAGTCGTGGGTCTTATACCACTTTATTGGTATATGGTTTGGTACGCCCCTAGGGCTCAAACGTGTATTTGTGCTATTACTGTTGATAACTAACTTATAACTTATGTACTTCGAACTCTAGCCTCATAAAGAGACTAGAGGGGTGTGTTTAGCAATAAATACATATATTTTGAATATATACCTGGTGTGGTCCTCTTTCATTTGGTCACTCAAGAGATTATAGACTGGTAAAACAAGCTGCTTTACATTCCTTCAAGACTTAGCCTGAAGGCTGCTCTCCATAGCTACCACTAGGATAGCTTTCAATAAAGGTTGTCTTTAACCTATCTCCAATAAGGGGTTGTTTGGACTGGTGCAAGGTGCCCACTATAATTAGTGGACAGCATATACCAGGCCAACTTCTCACACTTGGTAGTAGTGGCGGGCGAGCTAGGTCCCCTTCATTTAGCCCTTGGCCGGGCTGAGTAACCCTTGTTACATTCATATTTGGAAGGGGGTTTAAGGGCTGTAATACAGCGTTGGGAGAGCCTCCAGGGGGTATAGACGATGTCAATGTCATTATTGATGATGGAGGTGGCCCTCGTGCCTCCATCGATGTTGCTAATTCAGTATTCCTTGGTGCTATCATAGAAGCAACATTCTGCGGAGGCATACGGGCAAGTAGTAAACAATTCTGCGTTTCTAATTCCCCCAGCCATGTTTCAATTAGAGACAATTTAGTCAAAATGGGGGCCATTATATCTTTTAGCCTTATAGAAACTTCTGTCCAAAAAGAGTCCGGTTGCAGTGCCTGAAGCGATGGTGTGTTAAGGGACACTGACGCTACCTGTTTTTTTGAATTCAGAATCTGCACTTTTGTTTGGACAGTTTTAGTTTTGGGCACACGAGTAGTTTTAGGTTGTTTAGATTTTATTCCACTAACGGCCCCTCCTGCTCTGGTCCGCTTAGCCGGAGGAATAGCTGAAGAATCCAGTAATGAGCCATTCAAGGGGGAGTGTTCTTTACCTGTACTTGGTAAGCTCCCTGTATACAAATTGGAGAGCAAAGGCCCATGTTGGGCTTGTATAAGGACTAAAGTATTTTGAGGCAATGGCGTTTGTATTGGTTGCGTATCTGGGAGGATATCATTTACAAGGCCTGAGGATGCACCCTGTGTTAAAGGGAGCGACTCCATAGAGAGACGCCTTTCCGTCAGCTCAATCTCATGCGAGAGAACGCTGGCTGCTCTTACTAGGAAAGAGTCCAAAGAAGTTCCAACTCCCCCTCCCAACTTCACTCTCGTTCCCTTTACTTTCGCCATCTGTGGTGTAAAACAATAGATAAGATCGTCCGTACCTCAAGCGGCTGCAGATGTAAAGAGGGTGGGCCCAGCCTTCTCCGGGCTCCCTTGGCCCGGGCTTCGCCCGGGCGCGTCCAGCGCCGCGGGGCGCGCCTTTCCTTTTGTAGCGCGTCCGCGCGCTAGGATTCCTGGATGCTGTGGTCCGTGAAGGCAAGGGGCAGAAAGACAAACAGTCCCGGTGGCTACAAGCGCCGCGGGGCACGCCTTTCCTTTTGTAGCGCGTCCGCGCGCTAGGATTCCTGGATGCTGTGGTCCGTGAAGGCAAGGGGCAGAAAGACAAACAGTCCCGGTGGCTACAAGCGCCGCGGGGCGCGCCTTTCCTTTTGTAGCGTGTCCGCGCGCTAGGATTCCTGGATGCTGTGGTCCGTGAAGGCAAGGGGCAGAAAGACAAACAGTCCCGGTGGCTACAAGCGCCGCGGGGCACGCCTTTCCTTTTGTAGCGCGTCCGTGCGCTAGGATTCCTGGATGCTGTGGTCCGTGAAGGCAAGGGGCAGAAAGACAAACAGTCCCGGTGGCTACAAGCGCCGCGGGGCGCGCCTTTCCTTTTGTAGCGCGTCCGCGCGCTAGGATTCCTGGATGCTGTGGTCAGTGAAGGCAAGGGGCAGAAAGACAAACAGTCCCGGTGGCTACAAGCGCCGCGGGGCGCGCCTTCCCTTTTGTAGCGCATCCGTGCGCTAGGATTCCTGGATGCTGTGGTCCGTGAAGGCAAGGGGCAGAAAGACAAACAGTCCCGGTGGCTACAAGCGCCGCGGGGCGCGCCTTTCTTTTTGTAGCGCGTCCGCGCGCTAGGATTCCTGGATGCTGTGGTCCGTGAAGGCAAGGGGCAGAAAGACAAACAGTCCCGGGGGCTACCAGCCAGAGTCATTACACTATAGTGGGACGCGTTCTTGAAGATCCATGTTAGGTACCTAAAAACCCTTATGTTTAAAATACAGAACCTCTTTCCTAATAGCTGGTTTTACTACAGCAAAGGAAAACTTCGCATTTCTAACTCAGTCACAACAGCACCCAGTAACACATGTGTAATTTGGGTTGTCTTATCAAGTACAAAATTTAATTAGCCTATTTCAGTGTCATATCCTGTTTCAATTGAAATTAAACTATACTAGTTAATATATTAAGGCTGCTGTCTATTAAATTGGGTAATATTAGTTATGCAGTATGTGAGTCCTGCATGAAGAATATGTCCACATATATCTCCTTAATGGGAAGCAAGTACCACATTGAAGCACTTGACTCTCTCAGGGTAGCAAAGCAGAACAGTCCAATGCCAACTCAGAGGAGGTGGTGTGAGCTAGTAATCTCTATCCCCTGGCACATCACAACACGACCCACTAAATCATTTCCAGTTTTTACTTTTTTTGATAAACAAAAAGTACATAGGTTATACACGCACTACTAAATACTGCACATTCATTTATGAATATATACATAAGGTAGCTGGAAATACCTCCGGTGACATTCTGAAATCACATGTAACCCCTAGTGGTTCATGACCAGCGTAATCATAAACCAAGTTTACCAGGTGTAACATCACAATATAAGAGAGATTCTTTTGAAATAAAACAGGCCTATTGATTTTGTCAAGGGGTCACCACATCAATATATAAGACAAGTCTATTGGCTTTGTCAAGGGGTCACACTGCATTATAATGTCACTAATTCCTATCCTGTGCACCCCCCTCTCTCCAAATGATGAATTAAAGTTGTGCTGACCCCTGGGTAAATCAGAGAGAAGCAGCAGAGCTGCATGCACTCTTTTCCATGCAGGCATGTTTAAATGGGCAATCTTAAGCTTAATAGGCCAGGCCCTGTTTGACCAATGTTCTTGATCCTGAGCTCATTCTGCTCCTAGTGGTGAGCTCTCGCCACCTGGAGCCATTTCAGCAGTCCTTCACCCTCTAAAGGATGCACACTTTGCCAGAAGCTGGTTTCACTGCACCAGCCTTCTCCTCTCCTGCTGGTGGGGAAATCTGCACAGCCACTCCACTCCTAGCCAGCAAAGCACCCTCCCATCCACACTCTCAAGCGCCAGACCATCCTGGCTGTCGTGCAGGACACTTGGAGTGAAAGTGGAGACCCAATCTTCCTCCAACTGGTTTTCAGCGGTCATAAGGGGGGCAATGTCACTGGTACTGGAGAGACCCATCTAGTCCTATGGGGTCAGTTGTAGGCAAAGTCCTTAGCAGAGAATCAGGTGGCTTATCCTTCCAGATGTCCGTGGTTCTGCTGCTGTCGCCTCCCAGGTCCAGGGTCTTGATTGCTGTCTCTCGCTTGTGCAGTGATTTATAGCTGTAGAAATAATACATATTAATACAAAATTAGAATCCTCCACCCTTGTCCCAACCCTTCTGTAAAATATTCTTGCACAATCCAATATGGCAGAACCCTTCTTTCCCGGTCAGAGCTCCTGTGCCCAGCCAGAGGTGTGGCTGTGATAATGGGCAAACCCTCTTTGATGGTCACTCTAAACTGGTTCTGGGGAAGTTCCTACTCATTTTGGGACCAAGCTGTCTAGGAATACAAAAGGAAGGCAGGCCTAGGTGTGAGCTAGATCTGCCAGTGGCAGGGTAGACATATTCTAAAGCTCAGGGAGGGGCTGTACACAGGACTCAAGGTTCAAGGAAGAAAAAACCTCCCCAGACCCAAGTCCGCTGTCTCTGATCAATACACATTTTACCATAGGGGAGCCATCCAGCTGCCAGGTGGCAGTTGAATGGTTACAAACTTTAGGCAGAAAAATTGTAACATTTAATAGTGTCTTTTGCTCAACAGGTAAACAAACTTTGATTTCACCATAAAATTGGATTTTGAATGACTATTAAAATGAGTCCTTGAATTATTCCTCTAACTGCTGCAATTTGAATTTAGCACTTAATAAATGTAACAATGGAGCCATGTAAGAAATTGAGTTACTGATTGAGAGGGATGAACCCTTCTCAAGCAGGAACCACAATCCTTGTCAGGTTGAAGCAACAAGCCACCCAAATTAACCTGTGCAAAACCCACTTGTAGCTTGGCACAGAGCAGTTAAGCTTAGCTTAGAGGTAATATATAAAGTATTTATGCTATCAAAAGTAGACAGGGAGGAAGAGGAGTACCTGGGTTAGCCCTCCTCAATTATACATTTATAGAGAAAACAAAGAACCCAGTAAATTCGGAAGAGATAGCAATGGACATAACCTCCACAATGAGGTACCTGGTTGATCCTGCCAGTAGCATATGCTTGTCTCAAAGATTAAGCCATGCACGTGTAAGTGCACACGGCCGGTGATGAAGCATGCCACCAAGGGGCAACCATGGTGGGTGAGGGGTCTTTAAGAAAAACAGAGTTTTTCTCTCATTGTGGAAGTTATGTCCATTGCTATCTCTTCCGAATTTACTGGGTTCTTTGTTTTCTCTATAAATGTATTTATGCAGCACTTCCATCAGTAATAAAGTGAAAACACAATTCACGAAAAATCCCACACCAATTTAGAAAAATTAAGTAAATTTAAATAAATAAATCAAGACCAAAAGGATAAAAATCCAATCAGTAAAACTGGAGATGTGCAATTTAAAAAATGTGAGTGAAAATAGTGCCAAAAAAAGTGCAAACAGTGGATTACTGGTTATGCTAGACCGGGACAAAGTGACAAGTTCAGTTGACCACAATGGAGCACATGCCAGCCACAGGGACCCAGTTAGGCCCGCTGAACAAGAGTACCTTAAATCCTGGTTCCAAAGAGTTGCGGAGTCTCGCATAGAGGATGCCTCACACAGCCGAGGCAATACGAGGTCCTGGTCGGAAATGCATCACAAAGAATTCCTTCTGAGAAGCTACGAGGCTGTGATGCAAGGTCTTACAAAGCCTTTGAGGAGGCCGTTGATGAGGGGTCTTGGGATGTGAAGTCCTGCGTCGACGGTGTGTCGCGTAGTGACTAGTACCAAAGAAACTGCTGGGGCTTGCAATGCAGGGTCCTGTGTCATCTTTGAGGCTAACATTGATTAGAGGCTTGTGATGTGAGGACCTGCAGTGAGGATATGTTGCACAGCGGCAGTTCTGATGGGGCTATGGGCTACAAAGTCCTTGCGTCAGGAAAGTCCATGCAGAAAAGACAATGTGCCAGTTCTACCTGGGATTGCTCCACGGAGCAGAGGGGATGTGTCGGTTCTGCTGGGCCCACAGATGGGCTTACAGAGAACCTTCAAGTCCTTTTTACTGGCATAGTCCACAGGTTCAGAAGTTTACTGAAGAGTTGGGGTCTGAGGTCCAACATTCATACCTGATGCCCACTTCGAAGTGGAGGAAGCATCTAGAGGTTTCCACCTCCCTAATGTGTCAATCATTTCTTTTCTCCCTGTCCTGGCCACAGCTTGTCTAGGGTCAGAAAGACCAGTGTCATACCCTTTGTGATAGTGCTTAGACAGGAACTTTGTGATGTGCAAGTGTGGTAGGTGACCACTCCTCTCCTCGTTATCTCTGGGTGGCCTATCATGCCAACACCTATTTTACCTTTGTCTCACTGTCTGGGAGCAATAGACAAAAATTGTGCTGCAGGCACCAAATAGTTAGAACAGAAAAATTCCAACTTTCTAAAATTGGCATTTTCAGAATTGTGACTAAATATCTGACTTTACCGCTAAAGAGAGCTTTTAATTATATATTCTTTAGACATCAAACTTGACCTGTATACCTGCTCCCAATTAAACGTTACAGTGTATTAAATGTAATTGGGTAACTCCAATGTTAGCGGTAGTGAGAGCTAGGTCCAACCGTAGTAAAAATTTAATTAAGGACATGTAAAACTTTAAAGAACATGCCCAACTTTTTAAATACACTGCCCCCTGTCCTCTAGGTTGTGTAGGGCCTTTTCTAAGGGTGATGTATAAGTGTTAAAAAGGAAGGTTTTGGCCTGGCAAAAGGATTTTCGGATTCTCCTGAGAGCCCGGAAGAGAGGTGTACGAGGGATGCAGAGAATAAGACATTTGGGGGCTGATTCACAGAACTATTCTGAGACAAAATCCTAAACTTACTACTTATGGTATTCACAGAATGCACTTACGATTGCACTTAAGACTACTAACTTTACGTCCGCACTCGTTACTCAATACCTCCACCGATATCCGCCTCTCGTTTTTAACCACTGCCAAGGGCCCACACATTAAAATAGTCCTTTTTTTGTTTCCTGGGACCCGTTGGAAAGTTTTTAACACTCACTCACTTTCACCGCACACTCACAGTGCAATAACCTGCTCCGCTGTATCCAGGCGTCGAAGCACACCCAAGGCGCACTCGGTGCCTTGGGTGGGGCCCGATGATGAAGCATGTCACCAACTAGGTTGGTGAGTGAGGGCCTTCTATAAAAACACAAATGTGTTTTGCCCAGTACAAACATACACTAGGAGCACCTCATAGCTAGTTCTCCTTGATATATATATATATATATATATATATATATATATACATATATATATAATTTCCTTGCCATGGTGGCTTGGATATCATCCAGAAAGGGCTCAATCAGATACTCAGCTTTAATACTTAAAAAATCGGCTGTTAGGTGACCAAGTCCAGAGCTCCCTGGATGTCTGCTAGATTGAGCGATCTATAGGCTCTTACTAGTTCTAAGCGTGAGATTGTCGGGCATGCTCCTCGGGGTTACTCCATAAGCTTGGGTTGCCCAGCCTACAGCATACATCCCTTATATATACCTTCTGGCTGTCGTTATTCTCGGGTGCTCCTGTCAGTATAATGACATACGGAAGTGAGGCTGGGGGTAGATTTATAGTCGGGAGAGTCACTACTTCATGTCTTCTCTCTGCGCCCTCCACAAGGTCCACCCCTTCCCTGCTTTCCCTGGGCTCTATTCGAGTAGAACTGCTTTTGTTTAAACCCCCCTTATTGGAAGCTGGGTTGTATCTCCCTTTCACGTTAATAAGGCTCCTGGGGCCAGTAACAGTCCTCGAGTCTTGGGCCTGCTGGGTGCCTATTCTTTCTGGATGGGACAAAGTGGTTTCAGCTATCTCGGTAATCAATTAATCAATCAGGGGTTTGTTAAAGCGCGACTACTCACCCGTAAGGGTCTCAAGGCGCTAGGGGTGGGGGGGGTGCATGTTCCATCCATCAAGGAGGGGGTCTGTCGAAGAGCCAGGTTTTGAGGTTTCTTGCGAAGATGGGGAGCGATGTTGTCTGTCTGAGGTGGAGCGGAAGGGCGTTCCATGCTTTGGCCGCGAGGAAGGAGAAGGAGCGGCCTCCCGATCTGGTCTTTCTGGTGCGGGGGACCACGACGTAGGAGAGCTGGGCTGATCGTAGGGTCCTTTGGGGTGCGTGGAATTTGAGTCGGCTGTTCAGGTATGCTGGTCCGGTGCCATGGAGGGCCTTGTGTGCGTGGGTGAGCATCTTGAAGGTGATTCTCGCCTCGACAGGGAGCCAGTGGAGTGTGCGCAGGTGCTGGGAGATGTGGCAGTGTTTTGGCAGGTTGAGGACCAGTCTTGCGGCGGCGTTCTGGATGTTCTGTAGCTTGCGGGTGAGGTTTTTGTTTATTCCGGCGTAGAGTGCGTTGCCGTAGTCGAGTCTGCTGGTGACCAGGGCGTGAGTGACGGTCTTTCGGTGTTCGAGGGGGATCCATTTGAAGGTCTTACGAAGGAGGCGGAGGGTGTGGAAGCATATTCCTCTGCCCTACTGACTCCCATTGGCACATTGGGGAGTACATCCCTTGGGGGACCATGTTTGCCTGGGGATGTCGAGCCTACACTATCTGTCTGGGAGCTACAATATTTCCTCTTCCCTGGGGCTTGGGTCATACTGTCAGTAGAGTTGGTGTGCCTATTATGTCCCAATAGTTCTCAGTTGGGTCTCTAGGTCCGCTATCAAGTTACGTGCCCAAGATGGACAATCAGGATCTGTCCGAGGGTTAATAATATGTCCTACTGCTCCCCCAGTGCTAGCTGGTTCATCAGCACTAGGTGTTGACTCGATGTTTTTCTTCCTCTTGGCACCTGACCCGTTTCCTATTTTGCGCTTCCCATTCCTAGATATAATAGTAGTAGTTCCACCTTTACGAGTAGCTGTTTTCGGTGGTACATCTTGAGGTGAGGGTAGGAGGGACTCTGTTGCCCTGGGTATTGGCTCTAATAACCTAGATGCAGACACAGGGGTGACGGCTTCGGAGATGGATGACTCAGGCACCGGACAGAAAATGTCTGGAGTTAGAGACAAACGCCTCTTAGTCAACTCTATTTCGGAGGTTACCACCCCAATAGCCCTCTGAAGCATCCTGTCAATTGAGGTTGGGGGCATTGGAGAAGGAATAGGCACTTGTGGACACGGTGGATGTTTTGCTACCCAAACGCGCTTACCCATTTTTAGAGCAGACAGAACTAAGGTACAGCCTCTCCACTAGAGTGGACCAAGTAGGACCGGGTAGGAATTAGGCAAAAGACTATAAATGCAAGAGCTGGGGGACAAAGTACAATCAAATGGGTTGGTTAACAGAGATACAAATAAATAAGAAGAGAGAGTTAAATGGTCAGTAGTCACAGTGAAAATGTCTCAAGTTCTACCCTGTCTGTTACAGTGCACAGGTGGTTTACACGATTGTTCAGATGGATCACAAGGGTACACTTTCCTGGTTCCGCAACCAGCTCCTGCCAGTAAAGTACTATGGTCCTTGCTGGTAATGGGATGGTTAATGACAAACCGTGCAGTACAGTAGGGAAATACTGGATATTTATGAGTCAATGTGATAGTCCAGAAGATCTTACCGGCGTGGCAATGTTGAAGAATCAGCGCCAAGGGGCGTGGCCCTGCCCTGCCTCTTCCTGGCAATGATGGGCAAGGATGGGCCCGCCCTTGGCCGGGGCTTCGCCCTGGCGCAGACCTCGCGTGTCCCGCACCGCGGGAAGAGAGGCAGCGCTTTTGTGCACGGTTTGGGCACCTCCCCCGCACCTGTGACAGCGGCGTAGGCTCATAGGGCACCCTGGGACTTGCAGTCCCACCAGGGTTTGCTGCAGCCCGCCGGGGGTGTGAGGAAGGCTGGTGATGCACCCTGGGATTAAAATCCCACCAAGGTGTTGCTGGTTCCAGAAGAATGCCCTCAAAGAGAAGTGGCAACAGCGTCCCGTGTCCCGCGCCGCGGGAAGAGAGGCAGCGCTATTGTGTGCAGTTTGGGCACCTCCCCCGCACCTGTGACAGCGGCATAGGCTCGTAGGGCACCCTGGGACTTGCAGTCCCACCAGGGTTTGCTGCAGCCCAGCGGGGGTGTGAGGAAGGCTGGTGATGCACACTAGGATTAAAATCCCACCAGGGTGTTGCTGGTTCCAGAAGACTGCCCCCAAAGAGAAGAGGCAACAGCGTCCCGTGTCCCGCGCCAGATCAACGCAGTCTCCCCTGCTTGCTTCATTACCCTTTGCATGCTCTGAAAGGTCTTCGATGGCTTTCTGTCAACACCAGGAAGACTGTCACCCAAGCATAGTCACCAGCTGACTCCACACGCCACTACAACAATGTGCTCAATGCAGGAATCACCACCCAACTCTTGAAGAGACTCCAGCCAAAACAGAACGCAGTAGCCAGACTCATCCTCAAATTCCCCAAATGGACCCACATCCCCCACCTCAGGAATCTCCACTGGCTCCTTGTCGAGAAAAGATGACAATTCAAGATGCTGATACACGCCTACAGGGCCCACCATGACCAAGAATAAGCATGCATCAACCACTGCCTGAACTACCACCAACCCTCCAGACACCTGTCCTCTGTCTCCCACACCTTTGCTCACATCCCCCACATCCATTGAAGTCACAGCAGAGGACACTCCTTCTACTACCTTTTTTTCAAATCCTGGAACGACCTGCCCCTTTACCGCCGAACAGCATTCTCCCTCACATAATTCAGAAAGGGACTCAATACCTGGCTCTTTGCCTGATCGCACCAGGAACCTAGCACCTGTATACCCTCATGGGTGATTAGCCACACTCTAAAAATCCCGATTGATTGATTTCTCCTTGTTACACCTCCCATGAGAAGGTTATATTTTCGGAGCATTCACAGATCTACCAAATGCGATGCAGTGCGCGCAATGAAATTTGTTTTATTTATTTAAATGTTTACTTACCTGTATTCGTCCGTAATCCGTGGTTTACTACCCCCCACCCTGCCCCTCCCCCACCCCACATCACCGCCCGGCCGGCACTCCTACCACGGAACGCTACTGGTGGAGACAGCATTGTGAGAGGCCAGGCACAGTCCTATTCAGGTGTCAGTGACGACTCCTCCCGCCACTCTAGCTCAGGAAGGGCCACCAGCCTGGTGATGAGCCATCAGGATATGTAGGGCACACCTCAGCTTTCTTTGTGTGACTGTCTAGAGTGAATGCACAAACAACCTAGTTGTCAGTCTAAACCAGACATTGACCACAGGTAGGCAGAGTCACAGAATGGTAAAGCAAGAAAATAACCACTTTCTTAAAGTTTCTATCAGGTAATAGTGCCTACAAGGGATTTGTTTAGAGAAAATCAGGATCAATTATTCCCAGTCACTTTTGAGTGCCCTAATCGGTGGCCTCAGATATATAAATTGTAGAAATCAATTGCATTAATCAAAAAAATTGAATATATCAAGGAGAACAACGGGTGTATATTTTTTTGTAGAAATGTATATAATTAACAAAAATTGCAGGGTACAGAAAATATTCACATTCACAAAAATGACAGAGATTACGAGTCTTTCAAATAAAATTGTCTCATTGTCACTTTTGTAGATAACCCATTTCTCTCGCCTATTTACAAATAGAAATTATCATTCAACTGTCAATGATTAGTTCCTGTACAGCAATTCTTTTGTTGAAAATGGGTTGGATATGTCGACGTTTCAGTCTTGTCTTGTGATACATCTAAAAGACCATCTTCAGGACAAGGACATTTATATGTGGACTGAAGACCCCTATGTAAAATGAATAATCACAACAATTGTTTTTGTCAATTGAAGACATTATAAGAACCAAGATATACACCCGAAGAAAGATCTTCGGGTGTATATCTTGGTTCTTATAATGTCTTTTTAATGTCTTGTCCTGAAGATGGTCTTTTAGATGGATCACTGACATAATATCGACAGACACAATATCGACCTACCAATTTATCGACACCAAAATATCGATTACACTATTATCGACGACCTATACTTATTTAAAAAATACACAAATATCGACACCATATTATCACCAAACATAAATATCGTTTTAAGTATTATCGAACACACAAATATCGTTACATAAAATATCGGACATAGTTAAAAAATATACAACAATGACAACAATATAGACAGCAATAATATCATCTTTTAAAAAATATCGACAGCTTAAAAATTATTAAAACTAACATATATTAACACCCAATTTTTTTTAAAACTATAAACAAGCACTCCATACAAAATAAATATAATACGATCTATTTTTAATATATTAAAATATAAAATCCTAAAATATTTAGTAAACACACTAATAATTAATATTTAAAATATAATTAAATAATATGCACACAACATTTAACATCAAATACAATGTGAAACACATTTAACAGACTAAGGGGCCAATTAGGATGGCGGTCGGAAAACCATTCCGACCGCCATGGTAGCGGAAATTCACCGTCCGCCGGTACCGCGTAAAAACCGGCGGTCCGATTAGGATCAACCGCCAGAAAAACCCGACCACGGCGGAACGATGCCACGAAAGACCGCCGGTAGCGGGTGGAGCAGCTGAAAATCCGACTGCGGCAGTCGGATTCGCGGCGGAAACACCCATAAACGCCGCTAGGCCAGCGGATTGACCGCACGTTAAATTAGGATACCATTGAGGTGACAGCGGAACGATCCGCTGTTTTCGACCGCTGCGATCGCAAACAGTGATGAATGGGAGAGCCGGCGGAAGGACTGTTGCATAGCCACCGCCACGGCCGCTCGGAACAAATATGGCGGTCGAAAAAAAAAAAAAACACACCACAAGGCCACCAAGTGCACACATCAAACTAGCTCAGCCCCCCCAAACACCCAACACACACAAATGGCACACCCCCATGGCAACTAAAGAAATACAAATCCCAGGACAACCCACACAACCCACCTGACAGCAATACCACATATTGACACACCCACATAGCTGAGTATAAAACTAGCCCCTTCCCTGACCACAATCCTTTGCAATACTCCACCCCTGAAGGAAATAACCCCACAGCACAAAGGAGAGGCAAACCACCACACATCCCACCAGCACAACAA